>CM062805.1:383317816-384646566 GCA_031772625.1 Pinus tabuliformis | reverse complement strand
GAGGATGAGTCAGCTTGAGGCTGGTATGAAACTGACTAGTGTCCTCTCCCTCTCTCAGTTCTTGATTCCACTTGGAGGTTCTTGCTTCCACTTGGAGATTTGGAACCTCTTACTCATCACCAGTCGAATTCCTTGATGCAAGTGTCATTTTGGAAGCTTCCTGAGCATTGACACATTGAGAAATGAGCCTGCCACTTGTCCAGTTACGCTCAGCGCAGGTAGCCTTTGTTGCAGTTGACATTCAACGCAGGTAGACAGTGGAGCAGTTCACATTCAGCGCAGATGCTCAGTGGAGCAGTTGACATGATCCAGAATTGGCTTGTTTTTGAGTATTTTCAGGTGGAGAACTTCTGTGAATTGCTATGGTTTGTTGGCCTTGTTCCTCTAGGGGTAGGAACAACATGTTTAGGGACTTTGGATCCCTCGATTATGGACATTTCATGCTCAATGCTGTAAGGCACAAAAATGTCTATAACAATTCCCCATTGAATTCTTTGTTAGTAAGATCAGCCTGCATTCTCTATGAGCATAAGCAAGAACAAGAGGCTCACCATCTAGGACCTCAGCCATATTTCTTCCCTCAATTATACATGACATCGCCATTGCAATTGAAATAACTAGGTATTTGTAGATGAAATAAATGGCCCGCTTATATATATCCTCACGAGCTTTGAATAACACATGTAGAAGATAAATGCACCAATTTGAAGACTCACCTAGAACACAAGCCTCTACCACAAATGTAACATCTAAAGTTCACTCTCTCTTCATATAATGGTGCATAAGCTTCGTATTAATAATGTAGAAGGAAAATTTGATTATGTTGTCATTAATATTTTTATGAGTGCTCTGTAGCCTTTCAATTCAGTTCCATACTTCTGGTACAAATTATCATCCCCTTCATTTTTGCCACGTTTCGAATCACTCTAGAAATTGGTTGAAACATATGGGCCACTCTTCGAAAACCCAGTGATCTAGTGAATGTCCTCCACATGAAGAGGATACTCCTTGTCATGTCATAACAATCCCCCATGTAAGCAACTAATAAGAAACTTGGTGCAATGCGTGACTTCACCTGTGGTACCAAATACAAGCAAATCATGTAATTTGAAAATTGTTGATCTATGCAAAGGACGAAATTCAACCTTGACCCTCAAAGTAACACCATGATCTAGAGAAGCAATGGATTTCATGTAGACTTTAGACATTAAGTTCGAAAAAAAATCACAGGTGGACAAATCATTGTGGACTGGGGTAGCCATTTCGTATTTTCCCAAAGTGTCTTCTCTAGGAACAATGCAACGATTTGAGAATCTAGCAGGAACTGTAATTTTAATGTTGTGAGTCAGAGATGATGGTATAAAAATATAAACAAACTATACATATGTATGATAGGAGATTAGAGATACAAAGGAGCTAGATGTAGAATCCACAGAAGAAACTTTATCGTAGACACAAACAAATTGAAGAAATAGACTATGGAATGTGATACTTATAGGAAATGCCATATCAAATTGTGAGACGATTATATCATTGGAACATAAATGTCACAACTTGGAAAATCAAACTAGATTTGGATAGAAATAAGAGTTAGAGCATGAATTTCTATTATATGATGCGAAAGAACCAAAAAGGGAACGACAAGACAACAATAGTAACTAAAAATAGTATATTGACACGCCGAAATGAAAATGAAATTGGAAATAAATGTTATGGGGATACTAACTAGATAGTTGAAAAAACTTGTCTTAATGACAGATCAAGAAAATGAAATGACACTTTTCACTTTCTCTCCCTAACCACAATTATTTGTGGTGGGTCACAACTAAAAAATCAGACAAAGGATTGATGTAACTAAATAGACTGACTCACTAACACACATAAACAAAAAACCTAACTGACACAACCAATTTAAACCTTTACTTAACTAATTCCCGCTTATCAAGAGCAACAAGCATGGAATTGATCTTTAAGGACCATGGTAGGGCTCCAGGCATCTGTCATTGACCCAACTAGGAAAATGAGCTCCATCAAGCTGAGTGAGATTAATAGCCCTAGATTCTCTTTTTTCCATAATAAAGAAGTGACCCAACCAATGCATCTGTAACATACCTAGATGTTTAGGGTATTTTCTATCATAGAGCATTATTTTATCTCCCACAAAGAAGGACTTATTTCTAATATTTATGTCATGCGAAGATTTTTGTCTTTCTTTCTCAACAGCTTGATGGAAATTTGCAAGGAACCATTTCTCATCAAATTCCCACAACTCTTATAGTCACTCTCCAATAGATTCAAAAAAATACATCCTTCTGGCCTAGGCAATAAAAAGGTTTGAAACAATAAATTTAGTTGGTACCATAGCTTCTCCCCCATAAACAAGTTGGAATGGAGTATATTTATGAACTCATTTCATAGTAATAAGATAGGCCCATAAATTAGCTAGAACTTGTTCATCCCAATCATCCTTGTTTGCGAGAAAAACTTTAGTAAGCCCCCCTTTTAAAATATTTTTAAGAGCTTCAACAATTCCATTTGCCTGTATATGATATGGGTTACTTTTGTGGCATTGGATCATAAATTCCCACAATAGTGTAGTGATCATCTCATTAATAAAATGTTATCCTTGGTCACTTGTGAGACTCCTTGGACATCTAAATCTAGTACTAATATTCTAAAAAATAAACCTCGTAGCGGTATCAGTAGTGCAGTATTTCATAGGATTTACTTACTGAGTTGTGGTGATACTATTGCAGGCATGAGAGCATCATGCAAGAGGATTTATGGGCCCCACAAAATCAACAAACCACTTCTCAAAGGCTTCAAGGGCTTGGACTAGATGCAATTGGATTTCATCGCGATGACATGGTCACCCAACCCTTTGACAAACATCACATTTCCTCACATATTCCTTTGCATATTTAAAAGGAGTGGGCCCCCAAAGTCCATACTGTAGCACTTTCCTTGTACTTTTATTTTCTCCAACATGGCCTCGTGAAACTCCAGAATGACATTCCTAGAAAATATTTTCTCTTTCATGGTCGAATACACATCTATGAAAAATATGATTAAGCGCCATTTTGTACAACTAACCTGCAATAAGTTGATAGTCTATAGCATGTACCACCATATGTTTCTTCTGAGTTGTAGTATAATCATCCAGGAGATTTCCAGTTTCTAGACATAATGTGATATCTTTAAGGTTGTTTGAAAATGCTTCGATTCTGAATAAGTCATCATCATGCAACTGGGCATCAACTGATCCTCCCACTTCGACCGAATCCAAGTGAGAAAGGTGGTTTGGACCCACATTCACATGACTAACCTAACAATAATTTCTCTGATCAAGCCTCATCATCCACTTTTGGTGGCTCTAAGCGGTTTCGGATGATGGAAAATAGCCATCGAGTGCACCAAAGGCCGAAGTACATAGAAAATATTGCAGGTAAACATGAAAACACGATGTAGAGCTCTCAATTTGTGGCCACCTCCACTCATCTGAAAAAGGCAGAGATCTCTATCTTCCTTTGACCCAACAAATCATATAGACATGACAATGTAACAACAATGAGGAGCAAGAAAATTGATATAACCAAAGTTCTAATCTTGAAGAGTATATTTTGAAGGTGTCGAGGGATTTCCAGTGCTTGAAAAGCTCTACCATTCAAATGATGGTGTTACATAACCTTGAATTCCGAGCTTGCAAAAGAGAAGCTTGGTATTCCCTTGGAAGTTCCTAGGGGTCACAGTTTTGTTTATCATGTCCACAACATATCTCAACCACCCTCTATTTCAGCTACTTCTCCATAAGGCTGAGGAGGAGTTTGGGTTCGATAACTATATGGCTCTTCCCATTCCCTGTGACGAAGTTACATTTGAGTGTGTGAGTTCAATGGTGGTAGATCAGGGCAGCGGGAAACATCATTCCATTAGTATGATCTAAACAATTATTATTAGCTAATGTTATCGTGATTATGCTCTTCTCTATATAAAAAGTTTGGACTCAAGTGAGAGCTTCGATATGCTGTGTGTTTTCTTTTGAAATTAAAATTTAGTGAGACCTTCTTCTCCATCCTGGAGACCAAGACAAAGTGTCGATAATCATTGAGATCCGATAGTTTATCTTTAGACATTTCATTCCAGAACTTGTATGATCTATGGATTTATATGTTACAATATATTTTCATAGAAGTTTATCCCCAATTTATCTGCTATAAACTGATGAGTGTTTCTGCATCTTCTATAAAAAACATGATGTGTATTTTTGCATGAACTCATTTTACTTTCAATTTATTTATAAAATAAGTGGAGATATCTACATTGATAAATGTTTTGTTGGAAACATTAATTCCAACCACCAAAATCATTAAATTCTCAACCATCTCAAGAGTTTTGGAGATGGCCTCGAGACTTCTGGAGACTTCAGGTAGTGTCTTGAAGAAGCCACTGACAACCAGACTCCAGAAAGTTCTCAGCTGTGTATAAAAAACCTTGCTTGGTAATGGAATGAGCAAGCTGTATGTTTTGTGTTCAGTGTTTTTCTGCGTTCTCTGATATGGTATCATAGCCACATTTTAAGAAAACTAATAAACAAATTATACACACTCACACTCTGGATTGATCAAAAGAAGGGTGTCGAATACTATCGAAAATGCACCCAAGAAAAATGCTTACAATGATTTGAATGATTCAGTTAAAAAACAATGCACTTATTAGGTTTAATTGATTCCCTGTCAATTCAAAGATCAGGTGTCGGTTTCAACCGAGAATGCACCCTTACAATTCAACTGAATTTGACTTTGATTACAATTCAACTTACAAATTATGATTTGCAAGTTATAGTTTTGTATTGAGCTTATTAAAGAAATGGTGCAAGTGCAATTTCCAAAAAATTGTTGTTGAATTGCTGCAAAAATTGTTGATGTAGATGACAGCTTGATTGGATGTTGATGTAGAAATGTCATTGACAACTTGATTATGTATTGTTTCTTCTTGATTGCTTCCAATTTTCTTGATTACATAAGCTTGAATGGAATTGATTACGTGTATGCAATTCGCTAATTTGTTGTGTGCTACATGTGTACTATATTAGAAAGATACCACATGAAGGTTAGTGTCAAAACTAGATACAAAACAAAAACAATATCAAGAATCACGCGCCATCACAAACATACACATGGTGTACCTAAGATCCCCTTATTAAATTTTGGGCAGATCTAGGACACAAGAACCACAAAAATTATGATTTTATTAATTACTGGAGTACATCATTCTTCAATGTCACAACTTTGTCATGTAAACTTCTCAATGAGAATGTCACACTTGCAAACTTTGGAAGCAAATTGTCTTCAAAAAACTACTTGTAGTGACTCAATCACTCTCAAAGTAAAATATTACTTTGGATTAAAATAATGACTTTCACTCAAACAAATTCACTTATCGCTCCAAATTTACAAAATATGCACCTTATGACTCCACAAAATCACACCTTATCTCTCCAAAATAAAAAATTAATGCACCTTGTTTCTCCAAAACGTTTAATACACCTTATCTCTTCAAACACTATGTAATTTAATGATCATTTCAAGGTCAATCATAACCCTCACACATATCACACATATGTGATAATACCCACTATTTTCTTTATAGATGTTTTACACACTTTTTCTTTACAAATGTTTTAATTTTTCTCAAAAAGTAAATACCATTAAAATAATAAAAAGTTCATTTTCTTACTTTTTACCATTAAAAATTCATTCCTATATATGTCTTATAACAAAAAAATGGTGGCCACGATGCTTAATTTTTCAAGTACGTAAGCCACACTAATGCACATGATTCGGCCATGAGAATATCATAATACCCATTTGGAAACGAAAAAGACCAGAATGATGGCACAATGTCCTAATTGTCTGAATTTATGAGAAGGGGCTTCCATGGCTTCCATAGACACTTCCCATTGCTAATATGCCCCCCATCATTTGGTCCCAACACCCAGGATCGTGTACAAGCGATAGGAGAAGAATTGAAAATGGAGGAATGTAATGCCCCCGGTGCTAGAAAAACTCACGGGCACCCAATGCTAAGAGGAGGGAGAATCACATCACAGAGACTACCACGGCTTCTGAGCAGAACGCATTGACCAATACGAAACCACATAGAAATTCTGGCACTGCGACCTCAAGACAAAACCCAAACGCGTCACTTATGTACCTTAGACTAGGTCTAGGTATCCTTCCGCTGCCTTGAGACTTCCTCAACTAGAAATTGTGGTGACCAACCCACCGAAATTTATAGAGGATATTTGCTGCGTATGGATATTCCTAGACGGATTTGATAACCTGATAAACCATCAGAACAAAACAAGAGATGTAAGTTCAAGCAAGTGAAAATCTCACAACATCAAGCGAGCCTAAAACTGATTCAAACCAATCATCAAGCAAGCGTGAAAGTAAGCAAGTGTGAGTTCAAACAATCAATTGTTAAAACAAGTTCAAGCAAATGTGCAACAATCAATCAAACATCAAGCAAGCAAGTTCTACAAATCCAGCAAGTATTAAAAGAAAGTGAGCGTGAGTTCCAACAAGTTCACATGGTGAAAATCATTCAGTTGTTAAAGATTCTCAACAATTTATCCTCTCAACTACTGAAGACATGGTACAAATTAGCAAAGCAACTCTTGTTGATATTTCAATGAATCTACAACAAGCACATGAAACAATTGAGTTCCTTCAACTGGAGTCACAACTTCAAAGAGATGAGTTGCACTAGAAGAGTGATGTTTCCAAGTCATTCATCCATACTGATGAAGATAAAAATGTTGATTCCAAGTCACTGATCCAACCAACTTCAAGTGTCAAAGTGGTCCCTAATCTAGTTCAACTTTATTCCAAACCAATCATCAAGCCATGGGAAGAACTTCAAAGTAACATAAATCTACGAGGATTAGGATATGACAAATATGAAAACAACTTACATATCCCAAATTATTCAAAGCCCATTAGGTTTGTCAGTGCAGGGTTTCTTGCACAAATCACATCATCCAGTTCTGAGAAAGTTGAAGCCAACCAACAATACACACAAACTAAAGTTGCAGTCAAACTAAAATGCCATCATTGTCAAAGAACTAGTCATCTGGAAGATTAGTGTTTTCATCTCCATCCTTGTCACCATTTTGGCAAGTCAAATCATTCATCAACACAATGCAGCACACAACCACAATCAAGCAAATTGAAGATTGATTATTCATGGATTGATCCCTAGGAATGGTCATCCATGGTCAGAAGATTGCATAAGTTTTACAATCAAATTCACTGACACATATTGCAGCCAACAGTAAAATGAAGATGGTACTCTCATGTAGTTGAAAGAGGGAGTACAACAGTGAAACTATCCTACACCTAAAGGGGGGGAGTTCAAATATCAAATGCAGATGATTGTCTCTCCTTTCAGTTGACAAAGGGGGGAAAATGTCAATGAAATTGATAGTGGTTGTCAGACTGAAAGTCTCGACAACATGAGCGAAGTATCTAGTGGTAATTTTCATCAGCGAGTGGGCATCCACAAATTCGCCAGTGGGCAATTGACAACAAAGTCAGTAGTGAGCAATTTTCACACACAGCAAAAGCAACAGTGAGTTGTTTTTGAACGTCATTAGCCAATGGGCGGTCATCAACATTTTGTCAGTGGACATAGGATGTTGATTTCAAGCAAAGGTCAGTTGGATCATTTTGTAGCTTGGCATGTGATGGAGTTATCATGAAAAATTCATAGATGAATCAAATATGCAGCTGACTCATGGTCTCTTCATATTGTAGTTTCTTCAGCATCCTGCTTTGGCATTTTTTCAGGTAAATTTTTTTTGAGGATCAACTTGAGAACTTGGAAGAGGGTTCCTTTTTCTTATTTTTGATTTATCATTGGGGGGGGGAATGTTAGACTCACTCTCATAATAAAACAATTATAAATCCAAAATTATAATTAAATAAATCAAATCTTCAAAATTAGGAGCTAGTTCCTCAAACTAGGGAGTTTAGTTAGGATGAGAGATTCTCTCCAACCAGCTCTCCTAGATTAGTGTTTTGTTGAGAAAATATCTCAACCAAGTTTGTTCAAGATAGATGCACTATCTTGAGACAACTTCCTCATGTATTTATATGTATCATAAACATTATTTTAAGAATGAAATTCATGAGAATGAGATACTATAGGAAAGCCTCTCATGCCTTTTTCTCCATGTCTGGTTTTTCTATATGTCTGATATTTATTTTATGAGTGGTTTATTATTAGTGTGTTAATTTTCTACATCGTTCAGCGTTGAGAGCTTGAGGTCACTGTGAGCATTGTGTTGACCATTGAGAGTGTGTTGCTGAGAAGTGTTGCAAAGAGTGTGTGTGCAGCACATTATGCTTCTAGTGGAGGGCATATTGGCCAGAGGCTACCATGAAATTGCAGTCCACGTGGAGAAGTCATTTGAGTGTGTAAGCCTAAGATTGCTGAGGGTGTTTGAGCATGTTGTGTGCAACAGTGTGTGAGAAACTGATGTGTGAATGTTTTCTTCAAGTGTAGTAGAGTGAGATTTAAGTTTGGGTGTAGGGAAGTGATAGGAAGCTTGAAAGAGCCACTAGTAAAAGAGCTGCGAGGAGAAGCAGAGTGAGACTGAGATAGCCACTGGCCGAAGGAGCTGGGGATTACCTAGGAGGAGATGTGAAGTTCTGATAAAAGAGGGTGCTATGGCCAGAGGGTGAGGTTTGTGTTCGAATGAGCTTCCAGAAAGAAATATCTAAAGCAAGCCTGCGTTGAATATTGAACATTTTCTGCTTGTATCAGATTCTATGGTGAGAATCCTGAACAGTTTCTAAGAAATGTGTTTTCATGTTTTTGTTGTGAATTTGTGAATCATGGATTAAATTCATACTCATTCTTGTAAGGGTTAAATAATATGGTGTCTCATCTCTATTGTTAACTCAAAGCTTCAAGTTTGAAATTAAGAGAAAAGTAATTCAAAGTTCTAAAATTAAAATTAAGTGAAAAGTAATTCAAAGCTCCTCGAATTAAGTAGTCCAAAGCTCGGAGTTTGAATTAAAGTAGTTTGTGGTGGTTGGCTGTTAATTGGCAATTTGCTTTTGAAATAGATGAGACTTGTACCCATGATGCTTGTGGGTAGTGAAATAAGGTTTAATTTTTTTTTTGTGTAAAATAAGAAAAAAGGGAAAAAAAATAAATAAAAGAAAGGAAAGGTTTATATTTGTATTAAGGAATAAGAAAATTAGTTATTGAAGTTGTGAAAAAATAGTATTTTTGGTGGTTGGTATTTGAGTACTAATAAGTTTAGTACAATGGCTAATGTATTGGAAGAATCTTATTTATCTGATTCTAACAAGCTAGATGGTGAAAATTATGCAAATTGGAAGTTTAAGTTGCAAACTTTAATGGAAGGCTACAATATATGGACGATTGTGTCTAGAGCTAAATTCAAGCCAGTGTCCCCTCAAGCCATAGATGCTGCAATTCAATATTGGGAGCGACAAGAAAACAAAGTGAAGGTGCTTTTGCATGTGTCCATTAAGGAAAACATTATTCCACACATTAGAGAGTGAAAAACATCCAAGGAGACATGGGACACTCTCAAAAATTTGTATGAGATGAATACTACAAATCAAGTATTGTATTTAAAGAGTAAGCTTCTTTCAATTAATATGGAAGAAAATGAAAATGTCAATAATTTTATTTCTAGAATTAAAGATCTAAAGGATAAATTAGGTGACATTGGTGAATCAATATCTAGTATAGACTTGGTTATTGTGACATTAAATGGAATGCTTGATGGATATCAAATGTTTATCACTGATCTTTCAGCTAGAGAGAAGGCTCCTACTTTTGATGAGTTGGCAGGTATAGTTATGCAGGAAGAAGATCGAAGAAGAAGCCTTAAAGAAAAATCTCCTAGTTCAGATTTAGCATTGATGGCCAAAGGGAAGTAGTCCTTCAAAGGCAAACTGTGGGAGAAAAATAAAGGCAAAAAGCCACAGGTAAATTTTTTTCAAGGTACACCTTTACCAAGGACAAATGCCAAATCAAGTAGAGATAATGTGTGTTATTACCAAGGATAATTTTAGGGGCGAATGTTCGCCCTTTGGCGAAATTAAGGGGTTTTAAATTTTTAGTGGGCGAATATTTTGTATCATAGTAAATTTTTACAAATCACCTCAAATAGCCCACCTTATTTTAAGGGAGAGGGTAAAAAAGGTAAATTTAGCCCTTGAAATTAGGACTTACAACCTTCCATTCGCCCATTTTCAAGAATAGGTTTTATTTAAGTGAATCCATTCACCCATTTTCAAGAATAGGTTTTATTTAAGTGAATCCTATGGGCCAAATACCATATTTATAAAAGAGGTATGGTAAATTAATAAAAATATAAATAAATGAGAGGTATGGTAAATAAATAACACATTTTTTATATTTACTCCATAAGTCACCTTATATACATGTAACGGTGTAAACAAATAAAAACATAAGTAAAGTGGAGGTATGGTAAATAAATAAAACGTCTTTTTATACTTACTCAAACGGTATGGTAAATAAATAAAAATATAAATAAACTAGACGTATCGTAAATAAATAAAACCTCTTTTTATATTTAGTCCATAGCCCTCGTTCTATTTATGAAGGGTCAAGAAAGAGATTTTATTTAAGTGAATCCTATGGGCCAAATACCATATTTGTAAAAGAGGTATGGTAAATTAATAAAAATATAAATAAACGAGAGGTATTGTAAACAAATAAAACATTTTTTTATATTTACTCCATAAGTCACCTTATATTTACGAACACTCAAAAAATGGGTTATATTTAGGTGAAACCTATGGCCAAAATACTATGGGACAAATACCATGGACTAGATTGTTATTAATACCATGCAAAAAGCCATTATTAACCCTAATATTAGAATTAATAAAAATAAAAATGGCACATGGTATTGACCCATGGTATTCACCAAAATGGCACATGGTATTGACCCATGGTATTCACCTGGAATGTAGCCTATGCTAAGATTCACTAGGACTTTACAAAGTTTTATTATTTAGTGAAAGACTCGCCAAGATCTTACAAGATTTTATAATTGAGTAAAATATTCGTCATGCCTGGTGAGAGATTCGCCAAAAAATTATATATACATATTATATTATTGATAAAATCACCTTCCATTTTTCCTATATACCATGGAGATTCGCCCATTTATTATATTTATAAATTTAGGGGGGGTTCTTAAAATTTTCCCTGGTTATTACTGTGGAAAACCTGGTCATTTTGTTAAGAATTGCATGAAAAGAAGGTCTGATCAATTTAAACAAAGAAGGCATTCAGGAAATTATGTTGATAGAGATAAAGCAATTAGTCATGACTTTAGCAATCTTAAATTGTTTATGTCCAATGCTGCTTTATCAACAAAAACTGATGATGATAATGCTTGGTTTATAGATTTTGGTGCATCAATACACATGTCATGCAAAAGAGATTGGTTTGATACTTATCATGAGGTTAATAATGGTGGACACATCTATTTAGGAGATAATAGATCACATGAAATTAAAGGATATGGTGATATAAGTGTTATGATGCCTAATGGACAAGAAAAACAAATTCAAAATGTGGTGTATGTTCCAGGATTAAAGAAGAACTTAATTTCAGTCTCTACTATTACATATCAACATTTAAAAGTTGAATTTTTGAAATCACATTGTTTGTAAAGGATGTGCAGGACAACTACAAGGTTGTTGCAAAAGGAATGAGAGTTGGAGGATTATACAAGTTGGATGTAATGAAGAATGGGCATCAAGCTTTGGCATCAACATGCATGTCAAATATAGAGCTTTGGCATCAAAGGTATGGACACTTAAATCATAATGACCTAATATTAATACAAAAGACATTGATGGTAGAATGTCTTCCAAAAATTAAGGGTGAACACTTTGAATTTGAATGTTGTGCACTACGAAAGCAACATAGGGAAGAATTTCCTGTGCATGAAAATTGAAGAAAATGTGAAATACTTGAACTGGTGCACACTGATGTATGTGGTCCAAAGCAAACTAAGCGACTTGGTGGAGCATATTACTTTCTTATATTTATTGATGATATAAATAGATACACCTGGGTGTACTTCATAGGAAATAAAAGTGATGTGTTTGAATACTTTAAAGAATTCAAGGGTATGGTTGAAAAGCAAATAGGAAAGAGAATCAAAATTCTTCAATCAGATAAAGGTGGTTAGTATACTTTAGGAACTTTCATCAAATATTGCAAACAAAATGGAATTATGCAACAATTACAGTACCATATACACCTCAGCGAAATGGAGTAGCTGAGAGAAAGAATAGAACATTAGTTGAATGTGCTTGTAGTATTTTAAAAGTAAAGGAATTTCTACTAGTTTTTGGGCTAAAGCCATTAATATAGATGCATATCTTAAAACTAGAATCCCAACTAATTATCTTGAGCACAAAACACCATTTGAAGCATTTTATGGTTTTAAACCTAAAGTTAGTCATTTAAGGATATTTGGATGCAAGGTCTTTGCTCATATTCCTAAAGAGGATAGGAGAAAGTTAGATGCCAAAGCCATCAAATGCATTTTTATGGGATATTGTACTAATAAAAAAACATATAAAATGTATGATCCAAGTACTCACAAGGTCTTTGCTAGTAGAGATGTTATATTTCATGAGAATTCAGATAAACAAATAAAAGAAGATGAACATATGTATAGCAACCTCCTTATAACACCTTTAAGAAAGAAGAAGGTGTGGAATCAACTCAAGCTCAAGAACACATGGACATTCCAGAAGACATGCCAAGGAGTCAAAGTCCAAAAGGAAGTGATGAAGGCACTCCACAGAGAATAAGAAGAGGAGAAGGTACTCCACAGTGTAATGAACCTCTAAGAAGGTCAACACGACAAATTCAAACCCCTATCAGGTATAAAGATTATGCTTTAATGTCTCAAGTAATGACTGTTTTTGAGCCTTTAAATTATGAACAAGCTAAAAATCATAAAGAATATATGGAAGCTATGAAAGAAGAATATGACTCTATAATGAAAAATGAAACAAAATTACCAGAAAATAAAGTTCCTATAGGATCAAAATGGTTGTACAAGACAAAATTTAATGCAGATGGTAGCATAGACAAGTATAAGGCAAGATTGGTTGCAAAAGGTTATTCACAAAAAGAAGGTATAGATTATGAAGATACCTTTCCTTCGATTTAAAAAATGAAAACAATCAGAATAATGATAGCATTGGAAAATAAATATGATTGGAGGCTACATCAATTAGATGTGAAGTTAGCTTTTCTAAATAGTGACTTAAAAGAGGAGATTTATTTTGTTCAATCAGAATGATTTGTAAAGAAGGGACAAGAACATCTTGTATGAAAGTTAAAAAAGGCCTTATATGGACTAAAATAGGCACCGAGATCTTGGTATGAGAAAATAGACAAATTCTTCTTTCAACAAGGATTTAACAAAAGCAAAAATGATCCTAATTTGTATGTCAAGGGAGATAGAAATGGGGATATAATATTACTCTCTATATATGTTGATGATCTAATAATAACAGGAAATGCTGATAAATTGATTAAGGATATAAAAAGGAAGTTATCACATGAATTTGAGATGAAGAATCTTGGTCAGATGCACTATTGTCTAGGTCTTGAAGTATGGAGAGATGATGGAAGAACCTTAATCACAAAAAAAAAATATACAAACGAAGTACTAAAGAGATTTCATATGAATGGATGTAAAGCAGTGAGTACTCCATTGGAAAAAAATATCAAACTGAGAAGTGATGATGGAACAAAAGAGGTGAATGGAACATTGTATTGAGAATTAGTGGGAAGTTTGAATTATCTCACTACCACTAGACCAAACATTGCTTATGTAGTAAGAATACTTAGTCAATTCATGGCTAAGCCTCATGAAAGCCATTGGTTAGCTGCAAAAAGGGTCCTTAGATATTTAAAGGGAAATATCAATTTTGGTATTGAATATACTAATGCTTGTAATGTTGAATTGACAGGTCATTCTAATCCTGACTGGGCCGAAAATCTAGATGACAGGAAATCCACCAATGGATAGGTCTTCAATATAGGATCAGGAGTTGTATCATGGAGTAGTAAGAAACATGCAACAGTTTCCTTGTCATCAACTGATGTAGAGTATAAATAATTATGTAGTGCCAGATGTGAAGCTATATGGCTCAAAAGAATACTTGAAGATGTTGGTGAAGGTCAACAAGAACCTATAGTGATCAGATGTGATAATCAAATCACCATAAAATTGGGGAACAATCCTATATGTCATGCAAGGTCAAAGCATATAGACACACAATATCATTTTGTAAGAGAAAAGGTACAATCACAAGAAATTGCCTTAATATATTGTAATACAAATGAGAATGTACCTGATATATTCACTAAGCCTCTTAGGAAGGAAAAATTTGAGTTTCGTAGAGGTAAGTTATGTGTTGTAGAAAATCTAGATTATGTTGTAAGCCTAGCTAAGACTTAGACCAGCAGGCATGTCAATTAAGCGTATGTATGTGTCTTATGCATTATGCTATAGGGTATTTTCTATGTTTATCTCATGGCTGGAATTAAAGGGGAGTGTTGGAAACATTAATTCCAACCACCAAACTCATTAAATGATCAACCATATCAAGAGTTTAGGAGATGGCCTCGCAACTTCTCGAGACTTCAAGTAACCTCATGAAGAAGCCACCAACAACCAAAATCCAGAAACTTCTCAGCTGTGTATAAAAATCCTTGCTTGGTAATGGAATGAACAAGCTGTGTGTTTTGTGTTCAGTGTTTTTTTGCGTTCTCTGATAATTTTGATATTCTTGTTGATTTTTGTTAGGTAAATCTTGTTTAGCTTCTTTAGCTTAGCGGGTGTTGTTGTGACCTAGAGGTAGAACTCCCTTTGTCTCAGTATATCTTATTTCTTGACCAGAAGAAACTCATGTGATAACCAACTATGCGTTGCATCTAAGGTTCTGATCAGAATTCAGCCTCAATTCACTATCAGACTTCATATATTTTTAAGGAAGTTTTATCATCTTAAATCACTTTTGCAATTTTCATTAGTCACATAACCAAAAATTTATCTTAGTTAAGGAAACTTTATATTCTATCCAAATTTTCATAGCCGTTGAATCAGTGACATATTACAAAGTAGTGACCTTCTCATTGAAATCCAAAATATAATGGAAATACACTATAATACATGTATCCAAAGTAAAATAGTAAATTTCCACAAATAAGTTCTTTATGTACTCATATATTAGTGATGGATTGTAATTGATGTGATATTGACATGGGCATATATCAAAGCATCCAGTGAAATCATTCAATATGGTGGGAAATTTTTAGGGACATATTTTATGAAAGAAACCAAAGGGTAAGGTGGTCGCTGTTATAGCTCCAAATCTCACTTTTGATGTTTGTGATGTTGCACTCATGGCCTAGGGAAACCCTCCTTCCAGAACTAGTACAAATACTTAAAAAAACAGTGTTTTACTCCCTATACGCGACTTTGCCCTAAGCTAAACACGTGTGTACGTGGGTCTGTGTATACCCAACCCGCGTATATGTCTTAAAACACTTAAAAAAATTAAATCTCCTTAAATTTGGGTGGAGATCACAGGTTTTACCTGTTCATTACCTATTAGTGCCCGTGGCCCAACTGTTCCCAACAAATTCCCAACTAAAAAAACTACTTTGGGAGAAGTACAAAAAGGCTTCAATGGGAAGGCCTAAGGAAGGAGAGAAGAGAGAGAAAAATCACTCTGTTGAGATTATCCCTGACTAGATTTGAAGATCCTTGTGCTTCCAACACTTCCCCCATTACAGGAAACCCTTGCTTCCTTGAGTTATGATGTCTTTCCATTAGTTGAGATATCTTGGAGTGACTCATGGAAGGAGTTTGTTGAAGGCTTGAGATTGGATGAATCCAGAGGACAGTTCCGCTTGGAGCCTGCGAAAGGAAGACTCAGGTGAAATCATTCCTTACTGTATTTTAGTTATCTATAATAAAAGAAACACTTGTCTTGTTCCTGATATTAACCTCCTTCATGCTTATGATATCAATGTTATGATTTACATATGAGTAGTTGTTTCAATTGTATAACTAACTACCTTTCAATATGCTATGAAGGTAATTTTCTTATGATGTTTGGTCCATGTACTATTATGTTTTCTTGATTTGATTGCATTGCAGGTTGAAGGATTGAAAGGAACTCCGAGAGGGTTTGGACCCCGGCTGGATCTACCCAAACGAAGGACCCCCAAGTGCACCTCTCTTCGCGTAGTTCGTTTATATTAGTATCATGGCTGTGTGGAATGTTTGCTTTTCTTTATAGATAACCCCCACCCTTCTAGGGTATTGACCCAAGACCCTAGGGGACCTTTGTCCCTAACAGAATTGGCGACTCCACTGGGGACAATAGTATTTTTGTTCCTAGTTTGGGTTTATTCAAGCCAATCAAGGCTTAGCTGTTTATTTACTTGCTGTGTCTGAGTAGTCTGTTCCTGTAGGAACTTGAACTGTAAGTTTGATCAGTTTCTTCAGACCCTTTTTTGTTTTTTCTTGTGATATTTTATATACGCATCTTGGTCTGGTTACAGTTGTGTATGTACGCAAGTTTCACCATATGAACTCGCGTATATGCAGGTTTCTATGAACTGAATAACATATACATACAATTGTGTATCGACATAGTCGCGTATACCCTAAAATTTTCAAGATTTTTCAAATATTTTTGTTTTTGAAGATCTATCTGCTGATTTGAGTCTTTCCTGAACAGTTACTTTTCTATGTCATTCTTTGTTTTTACAGCAAGTACATGATTTCAAATTATTTCCAGTTATGGAAAGTGTTGGTCTTGTTTTGTTTTGTGGCAAGCGTCATCATTTTTATTCATGAACACAAGATTTCTTTCTGGGAATCTTGACTATTCTGGTCTTCCAGGACAGAAAGATTGGTCTCAATCTTTGTGGGAAACCTTGTTTTGTTGATCTTTTTGTTTGGATGTCAAAACTGCATCTTTGTGACCATTTACTTTTCTTGCTTTTTGAAAGTTGTTGTGTGATGGTTTTGAGAATTGTCTTTCTTGATCTTGCGATCATTGTCACCAAGCTCTTTCAGCTACTTTTTTTATTTTTAAGAGCATCTTGAAACACACTTTTTGTTAAGCTTTCACCCATTTTGTGTTGTTAACTTGCAAAGTGTTTTGTTGCCTATTCTTCGATCATAAAGCTTCAGTGTTATTTAGAGCACTTTTGAAAAGTTATTTTTTTTTTCTTTTGAAGAAAACTTCTTGAAAACTTGGTTTTTTCTTTCTTTGACCTTGTTTTGATTTAGTTTCCTTTTTGCGAGTGAAAGTGCATTTTTGTTTGTCTTGAAATTTGCTTTTAGTGTTTGGACGAAAATGAGCATTAGCAACTTATATTCTATCTAAACATCTTAAGTGGCTAATTAGAATTGATAAAAAAGTTACTTTCATTTCTTTGATTTAGAGTAGTCTTAAGTTTTGCATCGGCATGTACTCATTGCATTAGGATAAATTTGTGCATATTTTAGGACATCCATAGTTTCATTAATTTTTGTGAGTGTGAAGCTTGAGTAAAAGAAGAGAAAAGAAAAAAAAATATTTCTTTCTTAGAAGTTCCTCAGAACCTAGTAGAAATTTCTTTCATCAAAGAACAAAGCGAGTGCATTTGCATATAGTTTGGTTTTTATTAATTTCTTTTGCATCAAAACACCATCAGTTTCATCTTTGCTTATCCCTTGACTTAAAGAACAGCCCATTTAAAAACAAGCGCTAATTATAATACACTAGAAATTTTTCATAATTGTCAGTTTAGGCACATCAACAAGTTTTAGCATATTTTAGGGCCTTGGATTAGGCATGTGGAGAGAAAACTCTCCAAGGCCATTTAAAACTATCAAACATAGGAATATGAATAGTGAGTGCAAATCCAATAGCGTTAGGAAGACCAAGAAAGCTTCAGATTTGGAGTTAAGCACGAGGGATTTTGAAGATAAGGAAGAAAGATACCCCCTCTCCTACTTGTCGTATCTTACCTCAAGACTGTTCCGCCTAGCTTCTGACACGAGTTGGTAACCTTAGTTGCTTCTCCTAAGGATCTACATAGGTGGCTACAGAGTGGAATCCCATGGCACCTGAGGTCGACGTTGTATCACTCTCAACGATACTACTAGAGGGCACCCTTGCGAATCTTGGGGGCTTGCATTGGCACAGGCCATTGTTAGGAGGTTAGCGTAACTTCCTCAGTTACCTTCGCTGGTAGGACTGGGCCGTCATTATCCCAGACTATCTTTGGAAGGCCCCTTACTTCACTTTCTTGTAATTTGGTGTCTGGTCCTTATCACCCGGAGTGGAAATACTTGAAAGTTGTTTGACTGGATGACATCTTTTAGGGACTTTTTAGTGTGTGCTCTATGCTCTTAGTTGGCCTAGCTTTCATTTTCTCTTGAGTCTTTAGTTAGATCTTGATAAAAAATTCAAAGTGGCTGACTAATCGCTTAGACGGTCTCGAATGCTTCGTGGTCTTTCACCACCAAGTTTAGAGCCTTCTCCTAGAAGGCATAGAGGTAATACTTCCAGTTCGTTTCATCCCATGGTAGCTGACGCATCGGGGAATGATCCTCCTCTCGGGGGAATTAGTGTTCAGGATAGGCTTGGTACTTCCACAAAACTAGAGAGGAACACTCCAGTTCTTTCTCGAGTTCTCTTTCAATCGGAAGGTAACATAGAGGTAGAATAAATCCCAGAGTCATTATCGGCTCTGAATTCTCCTCTACCTTCCACCCATCCAGATGTATTACAATACATTGGGACTCCAACGCATAGACCGTCAAGTCTAGGTCATATTACGCACTTACCTTCGATGACCACCACTGGAAACATGGCTTCTACCACAAGTGCTACAACCATGTAGACTCGAACATCAGTGCAAGGGGGAGGAACTATTTCCATCCCCTCGGCATCTTTATTTGGGTCTTTTGCTAGCACGTCCTGAGTTGGGTCTACCTCCATTCCTTCTATAAGTGGAAATTCCCAATCCAATGGATCTAGTTCTGGATTCTTCCCGTTTGGCACCCATACACAGGGTATTCCATCAGTTCCATTTGGTGCCTCCACATCCATGATGGGTGGGTCAGCTTCATTCTAGGGTTTTCCTTTTGGAAGTGGTCATATACCACATTCCAACTCGACAATAGGATCTATGCCTTTTTCTTCTACAGGACAAGGCAGTAACCCCTTTCAAGGTTGGACTAACCCTGCGGTTAGTGGAACTGGGAATCCATTTTTTGGCCAACAAGGGAATAGGTTGTACTCCACAGTTAGTTCATTTCGAAGTATTCCTCCCTTAGCTTTTGCTTGGAATCCTTATCAGGGGTTATCAACCCCTTATAATCCTTTAGGAGGGAGCTTCGTTGGATATGGAGGTTTTTCGGCTAGAGATGGTCAAACTCCGAGTTTTGCTGGATCATAAGGTTTGCCTTTTAGTTCAGCTGGTTACTTCGGGCAGCCTGGTGCCTTTCAAAATCCAAGCCAATCTTTTCAGAACTTTGCGAATCCCACCTAGTCTAGGCAGCATCCCCGGGGTCCTCCTAGACTTTTGTTTCTGGAAAATTTGAGTTTGCTGGATCTCACAAAATTAATGAACGATCCAATCAAATACAATTTGGCCTGGCCTCCGGTACCAACCAAACTCCCTGCCTTTGGGCATTCCAAGGTTCGAGGGGAAGGGCAGTGAAGACCCAGGCGACCATGTAACCACATTCCATTTGTGGTGCTCATCAAACTCCCTTATCGATGACTCGATTAGGTTGAGACTTTTTCAACAAACCTTAACTGGTAATGCGGCCAAGTGGTATATAGAGTTGCCAGGGGGCAGCGTTACATCTTTTGCCGACTTGGCTAATATTTTCCTAAATCATTTCCAGTTGCTCGTTCGTTATGATGCTGGAACTGAACTTCTGGCCAATTTTCATCAGGATATGGCAACTCACATTTCTGATCATGTTCAGGAATGGAGATGGAGAAAGAGGCTCATTAAAGCTTAAATTCCTCTAGAATACCATCTCGAGTGGTTTTTGAAGTCTTTACAACCTGAAATCTCTAAGCATGTCTCTCTGTCTGAAGTCTATTCTAAGGAGCAAGCTATTTTTAGAGCCCAGCAGCTAGAATTGATTTATTCTCGGTCTGGGATTCTGCAAAAAGATTTTCCTGATGCTCTTGGGACTAAGGTTGATATAGCCAAGTCGAAGCCAAGTCCCCATGCAGATGGTATCATTGGATCCGTAGACACAAATGCGGTGAACCTGTTGAGCCAATTGCAGCAGTTGTCTTTACAAACTACTCCTAACAATCAGGTCACATCATCTAACCCTTCGTCTTCTCAACCCTCTTCTGTTAATGCCGTCCAATCTTCCAACCCCAAAGGAAATCAAAATTCCAATGGTAAAAAGAAAGGATGAGGTAAGAAAAAGAGTCAAGATGGGAAGACTGACGCAAATAATCCTGGCAATAATGTTGGTGGTGGTGGAAATGAGTCTAGAAAGAAAGTCAAGTTTCCATGCAAGCTATGCAGTGGAGACCATTTAACTCATCTCTGCTCAAAGATTCAGGATGCTCAGCACTTGTTAGGGCAGTAAGGGACTGCTAGCTCTCAAGCTCTATTAACCAACCCTTTTCCCCAAGGGCAGTAGATGCTTGCTGGTGCAAATTCAAATCCTAGTACCTTTTCAAGGGGCAACTGGGAAGGGGATAAATCATCAAATGTTTTCATGATGGGTTCCCATGCTAATCTGGCCACACGGTCACGTGATTATGGTGAAGGTGAAACATCCAAGGACAAAATAGTTCCCAAAACTACCAACTCACTTCATATTAAGCGACCCTCTGTCGAGACTATACCTAGGATACCGAAAAGTTCCGCTAAATGCGCGACTATCAATCGTAATATTAGGGTAGCCCAGAATTACTCCATTGTTGAGGATCTGGCACAGAGTCCATGTGCGATGTCCACTTTAGAGGTGCTCCAGTCATGGTCCACTCAAAGAAGTGCCTTGCTGTCGGAAATGGGGGCAATGGATCCAAATAATTCTTTAGCTCTCACTTTTGATATGCATAATGTCAAAAAGAGACTTCCTCATCATATTGCTTTCCAGATAAATTCTACCTACCGGAAAACTAATATTTGTCGGATGGTTATAGATGAGGGAGCTTCCACGTGTGTCATGTCTATGTCACGTTGGAAGGCCATTGGATCGCCTTCGGTTGTTCTGTCACCTACCCTCTTGACAACATTTGATGATCATTCTCATAGGCCATACGGGATTATCCCAACCTTTCCTATATGTGTTGGAGGAAAGGTCGTTAATATGGAAGTAGAAGTCATCAATGCTAACCTAGATTACAATCTCCTCTTAGGAAGGAATTGGATATACAAAATGGATGTCGTTGTTTTGACCCTGTTTCATGTCATTTTCTTTCCTCACGAGGGGAAAATTGTTAAGGTTGATCAATTGGATTATTCTCTAGTTGATCCTCAAGCAACTTCGGACTCTACTGTTCCCTTAGTAGATAACCCCTGTCTGCCTACTGAGAATCTAAGAGTTGCGATGTACTCTTCATTGATGGGTACTTTTGATCTTCCCCCTCCTATAGCTAGAATAGAAACAATTTCATCCTCCAAGGAGCCTTTACGGAAAGAGTTTGTTCGAACTAACTATTTTTCGGATCCTGGGACCTTTCCTTTATCTGTGATCACATCAAATGAATGGAAGGTGGGTGGAATAGAATCTCCTACGTCTGTAGCAAAGCTCGGATATGAATTTATCAATAACTCTATAGATGACCATCTCGCTCCTTCTTCGGAAAAAAGAGTAAGATGGTGATGTGGCTCATCCTCGGATCCTTGATTCCACTTTTGTGTTGGATTGCTTGGATATTGTTTGTCCATCTGATGAAGTGATATTTGAAGCAATGACTGTTGTAGATCGACCTTTGCAAGATTTACATCATCGTTTATATGTCCATCCTCCTTTGCATGAAGTCGAATCCAGGTCCTCCAGTCTGACTAGCGATGTTTGTACGGTTCCTTTGGCTCCAACACAGTTATTCGTAGAAGGAAGTATATTGATTGGTTCGATAACTGTACTTATAAACATCCCTAGGAGCAAGTTGGCAGAGCCCCCTGATTGGCTCTACCTTAAGAAGTACTTCTCTTAGCAGCTAGGTAATGGCTTCTTTGTACATTTTGTATGTTTGTACATATCTTAGCGGAAATTTTTGATATTGACACTTTTTGGTCTACTGTGGAAAGTATTGATGGATGACTTGGTCTATTTTGGATGCGGCGATGGTGCTAGTTGGCACACTCGGAACCTCGCTTCTGCATCTTTGGTAATCTACTATCCAACTAGTCAATTGATGGTGTCAAGGGGAGTATTCATTGGTCCCACTTCAAATAATATGGCTGACTATACTGCCATCATTAATTTACTATCTGAAGCAATTTCTTATCAAATCGATTCATTGGTAGTCTATCTTGATTCACAATTGATAGTGTCACAATTGAATAACATTTATCGGGTAAGGGATCCATGTTTATATTGCCAGTATTTAAGAGTGAGGTTGTTGCAAAGATCGTTTACTTACATTAATTATTTTCACATTCCAAGATCTGATAATTGGTTAGCTGATTCTATTGCTAATCAAGCATTAGACTGGCACATTATTCATTCATCACAATAAAATAAAGCATCAAAAAGTCGGAAATGTATATATATATCATAAAATATCTCGAGTGTACATAAGTTTGTTCAAAATAATATAGAAAAAATGGGACTCAAATGCCCATAATCATGTCTAATATATCTAATGCCCTGGATCAAGATGAGCGGCTAAGTATGCAACTACTGCTCCATGCCTAAGAGTGTAAAGCCAGTCTCGTGGCATGTCAACCACATGACGCTGCATGTCTATAGGGAGATCCTCTACAGCCTCCATTGGTACTCAGTGAGTTAGTCTCACCAAGTGTCATTGAACTGTGTGTAGAAGTCGCTCTGTGTCCGTAGCCGCCTCTTTGTCACCTCGGCCGCGATGTCTGTGCCATGGGAACCCATCTGGTTGTACCGGCCCAATATCTAGAGCATGATCATCATGTTAGTCATTTGAATTTTATCAAAAATATTCTTCAAAAATCATTATTACATTTGAAAAATCATAAAAATCATAAAATTAAAAACATTTGTTACCTATATCACCCCATGTTGTGGTCGGTGGTAAGGCTAGATCAAGATCTCCTCAAAAGTCCATCCCAGCATAGGGGTAGTCGTCTACAGCAACAACCTGCTGCTCCCACTAGGAGAAGAATTCATCGTCGAAAGTTGTCCATGGAACGTCCCCACCTCCTAAACGGTTCATCAAGTTATCCCACCTACCCATTCGTGGATCTCGTGGGGTGTTGATCGAAACTGATACTCTAGGACGGAGTGCTAGGACTCTCTCAAAGAAGAAAGAGCACAAAATAGTACCATACCCAATTTTTTTTGTCTGCCCCTTCTTAATAGAAGTCAGTTGGATCTTGAGGTTGGTGAGAAGAGGAGTGCACCAGTCAATTACTGTGGTGAGGTAGTCTACCGCCAAGCTCATGGCTAGCCGTGAAGCCTGATGTAAGGAAGCTGATCCATTCACTCTGGCTATAGTGAATAGGATAATCCTCAATGATAAACTCTCCACATGCTTGATTGGAATTTGACTTCCAACCTTTTCTGGATGACCCAGGCAATATATATGCACATAGTCCTCGATAGAGAGATTGCCTTGTGATCTACCCGTGGAATGTACTACCTCTCCCCTCTAGGAAAGGCTTGTAATGAAATAAATATCCTCAACCTCTATCTTGAGTGGCATTTGATCAATCATAAATGAGTCATCCTCAATGCTCCAGTAGTGAATGAGCATTTTGAGCAAGCGAGTGTTTGATTTCATGTTTGGCATTTTAAAGAACTTTAGCAAAACACATCTTCTTAAGGCATCCAAGGCATTAGGATCGTTCATAACCTCATCATCGACTAAGGCATGCTCTCTTTCCCTCCAAGTGACTGGCATCCTGAAGAAAAAACAAATTTGGACTGTTAGATTTTTGTTTTTAAGTTTTTGTGGTGTATATGCAGGTCCATTTCATACACAGTTGCGTGTAGGGCCTACGTATACGTGGGTTGCCCATATCCAACCCATGTATACGTCGCGACAAAATTTTTGACAATAATTCAACGGTGAAACTTGAATTAAAAATTCTAAAACCAATCACAATTGAATAAAAGACAAGTTTAACGGTTACTTGGTGACTTTAGGAAGATTTGAATGGTCGAATTTGACATATGGAAAAGTTGGCTCCTTTCGCTCCACTCCTTTTCTCTCAAATCAAACGGTGATAATGGTGAGTCCAAAAAATATTTTATAGGCTTTCAAAATGCAAAATTTTTTCAAAACTTGATTTTTTTTTGTCTCATGTAACTTTTGACTTGGGAGCTTGGAATGTCGAGAATGGTTTGAGTTTCAGGACATTTTGGATGCTTTTTCAACAATTTCGAGATGATTCCATGACTGCTAGCCTCTCATGGAAGGTATCATTTTCTCACTAGCATATAGGTTAGGGAAGCCATTTTTCCATTGCATTATGCATACTAGCCTCCATTTGTCGATACACTTGCCATAGGGTCGATCCCATCATGTTATGGTTCGTAACACATCTTCACTCGCTGATCTTTAAATCATGACACGATGGTAGAGCCATCCTTTTCATGGGCATCGTAGTTAGCACCTCACTGACAGTCGTTACCCATGTTGCTTCGATTTGAGTAGGCTCGAGAATCCTCTGTAGTCCTGCCATGACTTATGCGATGAAGACTCATTCCTCTTTGCTTTTCTTCTTCATTCTGGCCTTATACCCTAGAGGTTCCTTTGTGTTGAGTTGTACGACTACATTTCATTTTGACCATTTGCACCTTTTGGCCTTGAACCGGCTTCACTTGGACTCATGTTTAAAGCCAACTTTTGACCATGATGACTGAAAAATCAAACTTGCATTCCCTTGACTTCGGCAACTTAACAGACCCATGGAAGGAACACACCTTTGAGTGTCTTTGACCAGTTTTCACCTCCCTGCATTGAGCATAGGATTGTTCTAATCCCAGGAACTAAATCATCTGTTTCACCAACACTCGTTCTTTCCATTGTACTATAACATTCTTTTATTCTTTTTCCAGCTTAAAGAAAAAGGCCAAAAAATTATATATTCCAAAAAAAAGAGCGGGAACGGGACAATATTTCCATTTATTGTTGGCAGCTAGAGTCAGTTGTGTCGCCCTTGAACAAAGCACTCAAAACAAAGTCTCCTCTGTATGGGAAAGATTTAGTTTGACTTAGGTACACCTTAACCTTGTTATTGAGTCAGTTCTCCCCTGATTGGTTATCTCTTCCAATCATATGGAGTGTTCGTTCGTGCCTCTTGCATGACAAACTTATACAGAGTCATCATATGCTGCCACATAGTCATATTGAGTCATGCTTTTGTTCAAGGGAAGTTAGCCTGAGTTGGCCTCTCTGCAGTGTCTCTTGACTCATTTTTTTAGTCGGACATCCCTGGTTGTCAGTATCTTGTCTATCATCACATCAGTTATATTGGTCCTTTACTCGTGCCGGTTTGAGAAGGTCTCCATTGACTTCTTGTTGGTGGGTCTTGTCCTTATCGACGATGACATCTTGCTCTGAGGGTAGGCCTAGAGCCGCACCCTGGCCCTATTTTCATTATTGATAGGTCACCTTGTGCTCAACATCGATCAGTATCATCGGTCTTTGATTGAGTGGTTTCCCTTGTGTTCAAAATCAGCTTACATTATCACACATTGGGATTTGTGCAGTACCTTGGTTTCCATTTGACCCTATTGGTGGATATCTCATCTCTGTGTCAGCTTTCATTATTGGTTGGTTCAGAGGGTTTCTGTCATGCGCTAGCCACATCTTGTGTATGCCAAAAGTGTGCTTTGGTTGGGTTACTACATCTTTTTCGTCCAATTCCTTCCACATTATTGGCCTATGGGTTACACTCACAATAGATTAATGAAGGATGCCTTAATGCCTTCCTTCTAGCAGATCTTTCCCTATTGACTATGACTCATTGCTCTGGGGCAAAGATCTAGAGTCCATTTGGTAGTACCTTGGGGTTTGCAATCATTAGTGGCAGATCCTTTGCTATCGACAGTGGGAAACCATCATTGTCTCCTGATTGATAGATTCTTACAGGTTTTCGACTCCAGCTCATCTATTCACACTTGTTAGATTGTACTGAGTACCTTGACGCTCATTATCATTATTGGTGAGTGGTCTCGCGTTTGTTAACGGTATACATCAATGACTGGTAATCACATGATTTCTCACATGGTCGACTTCAGATCATTTATTCCCATGGTGAAGAAATGTACCAGGGCGGTCGGTGAAGACCTCAGGTTGCATCAACATTCATTGGTTGACTTGATAGTTGCTCCTATTGCTGCTAGTTGATACCGCTCTACCTTATATGTTGCAGTCATTCATGGCGACATTCTATATGCTGGCACCTGAGTTTACAGTGTAGTACCATCTTACTCCATCATGTTCATTTGGTACTTTTGGGATCAGTCTTTGATATCAGTGATCCGCTTCATCCTTCAGCATCATTGACATTCTTATATGTGATATTTCAACATGTACTTCTTCGATCATGATCAGATGATCCATTATGTATTTTCCAGTCTTTTATACTTGTATACTTAGTGGATCTACTTGTACTTGATATGTGGACATGCTTTACTTTCTCTGAGCATGGGTATGCCCGCCTCAGACAATGTTTCTTTCTGATCTCCTTTTGTGGCTTGGCAGGTTGAACTCTGGTGAAGTCCTTTTCAATTTTTGACAGGTTTCCTTTGCATGCACTTACATAATACATTTCGCCATCATGTACCCCTTCTGACCTCATGTATTAGGGGGCATCTGTTATAGCTCCAAATCTCACTTTTGATGTTTGTGATGCTGCACTCATGGCCTAGGGCAACCCCTCCGTTTAGACCTGGTCCAAATACTTAAAAAATAGTGTTTTACTCCCTATACACGACATTACCCTGAGCTAAACGCGTGTGTCCATAGGTCTGTGTATACCCAACCCAAGTATATGTCTTAAAACACTTAAAAAAATTAAATCTCCTTAAATTCGGGCGGAGATCATGGGTTTTACCTGTTGATCACCTATTAGTGCCCATGGCCCAACTGTTCCCAACGAATTCCCAACTAAAAAAACTACTTTGGGAGAAGTATAAAAAGGCTTCAATGGGAAGGTCTAAGGAAGGAGAGAAGAGAGAGAAAAATCACTCTACTGAGATTATCCCTGACCAGGTCTAAAGATCCTTATGCTTCCAACACTTCCCCCATTATAGGAAACACTTGTTTCCATGAGTTATGATGTCTTTCCATTAGTTGAGATATCTTGGAGTGAGTCATGGAAGGAGTTTTTTGAAGGCTTGAGATTGGACGAATCCGAAGGACGGTTCCGCTTGGAGCCTGCGAAAGGAAGACTCAGGTGAAATCATTCCTTACTGTATTTTAGTTATCTATAATAAAAGAAACACTTGTCTTGTTTCTGGTATTAATCTCCTTCATGCTTATGATATCGATGTTATGATTTACATATGAGTAGTTGTTTCAATTGTATAACTAACTACCTTTCAATATGCTATGAAGTTGATTTTCTTATGATGCTTGGTCCATGTACTATTATGTTTTCTTGATTTGATTGCATTGCAGGTTGAAGGATCGAAAGGAACTTTGAGAGGGTTTGGACCCTGGCTGGATCTACCCAAACGAAGGACCCCTAGGTGCACCTCTCTTCGCATAGTTCGTTTATATTAGTATCATGGCTGTGTGGAATTCTTGCTTTTCTTTATAGATAACCCCCACTCTGCTAAGGTATTGACCCAAGACGCCAGGGGACCTTTGTCCCTAATAGTGGCTAACTTGTTTGTACAACTGTAATTGTCATCTGAACCACATGGTGAACTGATTCATTGAGTTGGAGATTAATTATTATGGGAAAGTAATTTAAATACATTTTTAAACTCATATAATTTAATGTTTCATAAATTGTATTCATATTTACAATTTACAAAATAATATAATTTGTTATTAATTTGTATTGCATAAATAAATAAACAATGAAAAGTTTTTTTGGAAAAATAACTTCAAAAAATATTTGTGTAGACTTTGTATTTGTTTCCGTAAAATTAAATAATAGAGAAAATTAGTGAAAACAATCAAAGTATACCATGCAATGTTAATTTTAAATGCAATAAACATGGGTGGGACTACTGCAAATCAAATCCAAACACCAAAACTCGAGTTGGTGATGGTACTTGCTTTCATATTGCTTGTATCCTCCTACACTACGAGAGTATGGGTGACGGCCTCTAGAGATTTGAACATGGGTATTACCCTTGTTTTTCATTTGGATCGAGTTCAATCTTGATTTTTATATAATATTTAGTCTATTAAAAATAAGATTTTTTATATTCAGTGATTTATTTTTTCAAGATGATCTTCCCAAATCTTCTATTCCTTGGGTGTACCTTTGCACCTTCAAGGGAAATTGCTAGTATTTAAAGAGTAATAGCAACATTTTCTTTAAAAGATAAAGAAAAAAAAAGGATTAATAGGTTCTATTGCATTTTGACTGACTAAACATAAGGCTACAAAGAACAATTAATTGTTTATTTCAATTGGTTTTTAGGGTAAATAGTTAAAAGGAATGTTTATTATGCTCTTCATCTAGATCAAACTTACAAGTAACATATTAATTTTTTAAAGAGTGTATGAATGTAACTTTGATTTTATGGATAAAATAAAATTGAAACTATTATATAAACTAAATGGCTTCAGTGAAAATAAATTACACCATGATACATCTTATATTGCCAAGATTAAAAATAAAATCATAAAAATTACTGAATTATAATTTTATTTTAAATTATTATTACCCTTGTTATTATTATTATTTTTAACGAGAATGAGTATAGATTTATATTAAAAAGTACTTCAATTCTACTACTGGAGGTGTATCTATTCTTCCTGCATAAGTTTCTCATTTCGGGGCTTTTACAACTATATATATGACAAAATTGTAACAATAGATATATACATTTCCATTGCATCATGTAGATAACAGGTAGAAAAGAAACTAGTGAGAATTATATGTCTATTCGAGCTAAACTATTTAGGTCGAGGCCAAATGAAACATCTTCAGAGCCTTTGTTTTTGTCTTGATTGGTCACGTCCTCCATGTTTTCCTCTGTGCTTTCATCCATGGTTTCATTTTTTAGCTTCAATTGTTTGACTTGATGCCTCAGTGCATCAACCTCATCTTCTAATTGTCGAATTTTCTCTCGTTTCTTGAGCTCCCTTTCCTAAATTTCCATGTTCTCATGGAGTTTCTAGTGTATACTACACCGGAGTTCATTCATAGCATTTCTCACGTCCCAAAGATCCTCCACACAGGTGATGCAAGAAGTTTTGTTCCTTCCTCTTATAATTCAAGAGCCAACCCATGACCCCTGAGACCTCGTCCTGTGGCCAACCCATGAACTCAACCATGAACTATCATAAATGTTCTGCATACTAGTTTCCAAATTTCTACTTTTTAACTGAATCTAGAAAATTTTAGCACTTTCCTCCTCATTGTCCTCCTGCCAAGCACCCTCGCTGATCCACTGGTTGTAGTCTTGTTCCCCAATTATTGCTCCATTCGACCTCACACCAGCTCAGGAGAGTTATTACTTCCCACCTAGTATCCCCATACAGACTTTCCAAAGCCCTCAAACTCTCAGATGCACACAGACTGTTGATTGTACCAAGGAACTCAATTCCACATAGACTCTTAATTTCACACAAAACCTCATTTGGATAAGCCTTCAATCCCTCAGGCAACCCCTCAATTACATGTTCCCCAACACCCCTGACATGAGAGCAATCTATCAGGAGCCTTGGCTCAAGCTGCCAGGCTTTTGAAGAGGCCACCTTCTCACCATGAAACCTTAATTCATACAAACCTAGCATATCGTTATGCCTTTTATAGATGTTGATGGACATATAGGTGATTGAGAGTTGGATGAGGAAGATGATGTATCCGGGATCTGAATGATACTCCATCATAACTCTTTCATCCTCCATTAAATTCCCACAAAGCTCCTGATCACTTCTATCTAGCCAGACTAACCTCCCATGAGCGAGCCAGGGTTCACTGTGTTCCTGAATTAATTTCAGCTTTGAAATTCCCATTTGCCTGCAGACGCCCGAGGTGTTGAGCCTCCCTTTACCCCAAGAACCAGGGTAAGGGAAATGAAGCCACACGCTGTGGAGCCAAACTGGAATAGGTGTGGTACTAATATGACATACTTTGCCACGTCTCAACTGAAGGTGAAGGACATACATGCCATGAGGCTTTATTTTTGTCACGTACATGCATGTGATGATACGATAGGGGAAGGAGGTGACTGGGGTGGAGAGAATAGCATGGAGGGGTGGAAGGGAGAGGGATGCAGGGGATAAGAGTGGAGGGAGGGTGGGGAGGGAGAGGCAAGGGGAGAGAAAGGTGCAATGTGGAGGGGAAACATTTCCAATAATTTCAAACTTTCTAAGTTCTTAACCTTCCTTGCCTTCCTTCGAGTCATTATCAACATCCTATAATTTATGCTCTTCAACATCTTAAGGGATATTTTTCATGCTCTTGATATCATTCTGTATACATTTTTCTTCTCCCAATTGGCATGCTTGATTGGCCTGCCTATCAGCTTCTTGGTTATTTGCTCTCAAGAAAAGGTAAAAGGACAAAGAATCAAAAGAAGGGAGCATATTCTAGGCTCTCTTAATGATTTTGTTCAGGGTAGTGTTCTTAGTTTTTGTAGTGTTGATCATATGTCTGATAATGATCATGGAATCTCCTAACACCTAAATTATTTTAATGCCCTTTCTTTTTGCCATGTTTAGGCCCAGAAGCAAGTCATATGCTTTTGCCTGATTATTTGTCTTCCATCCAAGCCTCCAGGCATATTTATATTCAATGTTTCCTTTGGGATTAATGATAATCCCTCCCCCTCCTATCACCCTAAGATTACCTTTTGACACACCATCAAATTGGAGGGTCCATTTGTTGGCTCCACTCGACAATCTGATTCAGAGTTTCCACACCTCTATTTCTCAAGAAGATCCATAGGTTCACCAAGGAAAGATCAGACTCTAGGGGTTGAAGACCCAAAATGGAATCTAAAAAAAAATTGATAGTAGCTCCATTTCCTGCGATCTTTTTTAAATTTTTGGTGATGTATTCTTTGGAGGAGTTAATAAGGCGCCATATGGGGGAACCAAATATAGGGGCCATTTGTCCTTCCCAATGATTTAGATGTGATAGATACTTAGCCCTAATCACTTGGGACCACCACTGGATCAGATTTCTAATTGAACTCTAGTAAAGTTTTTCCCCTATTCCCATACTTTTTATTCCTGGATCCTTGATGCCAAAACCACCATGTTGTTTCAGAGCTTTGATTGTTTTCCAGTTTAATAAGTGGTATTTATTTGTTTCTGTTTTGCCTCCTTCCCATATGAATTTTATTATATACATTCTCATTTGATGTAGCACACTTTCAGGAGCTTCCAAGGTTGTGAACTGATACAGAGGGATTGTTGTTAGGATTGATTTCACTTGAATTTCTCTGCCTGCATTATTGAGACAAGTCCCACCCCAGTTTACTATTTTTGTTTTCAATTTCTCTTTCACTTTTTTTGCACGCATAAGGGGTAGCGCGACCCAGGAAGATTGGGATCCATAAGTAATTGAAATCTTTCAAGTCCCGAAATATTTAAATCACGGAATTTCCTCAATATTTTTTCTTTTTGTCTTGAAATATTCCAACTATATATGTGGTGCTTTCTTTCATTCATAGCTCTCTCAGACGTCGTGAGAAATTTGCCAATATTTTTTGTAAAGCGCCTAGCTATAGTGGTAGAGGTGCCTCCCATTAATATAGTATCATCTACAAACTGGCCATGGTTTATGCTTTTGATGCCCTCGCAGAAAAAAAATGCCTAGAAGGCTGAGAGAGGCTCGTTTGGTCTACAAAGATCTGCTCAGGGCATCAGCCATAATCATATAAAGGAAGGGTGAGATGGGGCACCCTTGACGGAGGCCCATGGAAGCTTTGAAGAAACTAGTAACCCTGTCATTCACCAAAGGAGAAATCCAGGGAGAGGCAATAAAAAGGTTTATCCATCTTATGAAGGTCTCATCAACCCCTAATTTTCAGAGAACTTTCTGTAGGAACCTATGCCTGACCCAGTGAAAGGCATTAGCCATGTCCATCTTAATTATCATGCCCTGATCCCCCCTTCGATAATTGGAGTCAAGGGCCCCCTGGATAAGGATGATATTGTCAAATATTTGTCTACTAGGGACAAAACCCCCTTGATTTTTAAAGATTAAGAGGGTAGTAGTGACTTGAGTTGCTATACCAACAACTTCAAAAAGATCTTCTAAGAGACACTGCATAGGGAAATCAGGCGGAATCTATAGAAATAGGAGGGGTTCAATTATTTAGGGATTAAAGCCAGAAATGAAGCGTTTATGTTGCCTCGTGGTTGCCCCCAATTGCACAATGTTTAAAGGAGTATCCCACCAACCTGCACAGGTCTTTCTCAATAACATCCCATAGTGAGTGGAAAAAACTCATTGAGAAACCATCTAGACCTGGTGCCTTATCCGAGGGAAAGGAGAAGATTACTTTTTAGATTTCATCCTCCATCAGAGGAGCCGTCAGAGATCGATTCTAATCCTTCGACACTAAGTGAGAAATTCCCTTGAGAAAGAAGTCTTCACTGTCCAAATCTCAAGTATGATCCTTAGAATACAATTTTATATAGTGCTCAATTGCAACTCTTTTGATTTCTTCAAACTTTTTGATGATCTCTCCCCTATGAGTAATCTGAGTAATATTGTTTTTCGATTCCCTAATCTTGGCTTCCCTGTGAAAGAACTTAGTATTCCTATCCCCTGCCTTAAGCTAGTTATTTCTTGATTTTAATCTCCATTACTCCTCTTTCTTTCTGAGTGACGTGTGAAGGATATTAAAGGTTTAAGCTTCTGTATGGATATTCATTTCCTGAATCGACATGGATTCCATTCGCCATTGAATTGTTTCTAGTTTTTCTTCCATATTTTTGATATTGAACTGTCTTTATGATTTGTACTCCTTGATCAAAGTTTTAATGTCTCTTTTCAGTCTAAGTATCTTAACCTCCCAGATTGTAATTGGGCTTCCATCAATCCAACTCAACCAAGAGGTGGACACCAGCTCGATGAAATTAGGGATTTCCATCCATTGGGAAGAGTAAGGGAAGGTAATAGGACCCAAATCCAAGGGTAGGAAGATATCCAGGCAAATCGCTCGATGGTCCGATCCGCCCCATGGGAGGATGGAGGATTTAAGTTTGTAATTTAGAGTTAGGATGTTGTCTGTTGCAAGGAAATAGTCAAAACGGGCCTCAATATGGTTTAGACCCACTCTTTTGTTAGTCCAAGTGTACAAGAATTTTTGAGGTTTGACATCATAAAGGGTTAATGCTAAGATGAGGTCCTCCATGTATTCCTGATGGGCAACACGAATCTTGGAGCCCCTTCTTTTTTCGTGGTAGCCCATTGTGGTATTGAAGTCTCCAATGAGTTGTTTTTAGAGCACTTACCAGTTTTAGCTTTGTTGAATTCCATAATGTACAAAGGCCTCCAAATGCTCCTCTTGAGCTGATTGCCTCCATCTCGGTAATGTTCCAAAAATTATGTTTAATAGAGATGATAGACTTGTCGTCCATCTTGGTTTCCTACAGGAGGGTGACTTTTGGCCTTTCTTTGATGATAAGGGATTTTACTTCTGTGATTCTTCTTACTGAACCCATACCCCTACAATTCCAAGATATAATATTCATTAATCACTTCTTTGGGTTGCCTTCCCCCTTGCTAGGGCACGTGTTGTTACCTTTCTCCCCCCCCACCTCCTTTGTTTCCTACATTTGCTAGCCAATGTGGGATAGTGTGTTAGACTCCTAACTCTTTGTCTTTCTCAGTTTTTTCCCTTCTGACTTCATTATTTGTTTTTCATCCTGATTTCTTCTCTTTTCTAGTAGGTTATTTCTGTCATGTCCCTTTTGTTCTAGCGTTAGCTGGGCTTAGCTGCACCATTGGTCCTTTACCTTCGGAAGAGGTAATAAATCCTTCCAATTCCTCCTCTTCATCTAAACTGTTATCGGTTTTAGGCCTTGAACTAAACTCTTTGTGACCTTTGGGGGTGGAGCCTAGGGGGGCACAACAAGGGGCAGAGGCCCCAGGAAAAAAGGGGGGAGGTGCGGGAGGATCAATAACTTATACCCTAGCCACAAAACCCAATATTTGAAAACTATTCACAGATTCCAAACCGAGACTACCCTCAATCGGCGAGCTCCTTGGGGGGGCTGAGGCCACTCCCATGTTAGCCTGCACCGAACCAGGCGTGCTGGCGAGAGGTGAATACTTCGATGACTTGTGACCCTTAACCTGTGTCCATTGATCTTTAGGTTCTCCAGAGAGCTTCTCTACAAAGTCTCCACCTTTAGGGCAACCTTTCGCAAAGTGCCCATATTCATGGGACAACTTGCACTTGAAGGGCAGCTGGTTATAATCAACCTCTTGTGCATGCGTCCAACTATCCATAAATAGGTTGAGTGTTGTTGGGAAACCCTTTTCAAGATCATCCTCTACCTAGATTCGAGCACAGGAGAAAAGGCCATCTTTAGGCTCAGAGCAGTCAATGTACTTTTCCAAATAATTTCTAGTAACCCTGAAAGTCATATCATTCCAGCAATGCAGGGGAGGTAAGGGAGTTTCACCTAATCCGAAACCGAGGATGGAACATCACATTCGGGGTTGAAACTAGGACTCTAATGATCCAGATAGAGCCCCTGGGCTCCCATAAAATACAAACCGCTCTGAAACACCGAGTCCCGATCCAAACAGTTCTCAGAATAGAGATTGTAGAAACCTTTTCCACAGAAAGAGGAAATAACAACGCCCTTAATCAGAGGGTTCCAATTCTTCTCGACCTAGGCCTTAACCATACGAGAGGAAGCCCAGTGGCCCATGAACTGCCTGTTAAGGCCTCTATTTGCCAGCTACAAAGCCCTTGAGCATGCCTGAGGGGAACATATCTCAATCTTGGGGATTTCATCAGCTTTCTTCACAAACATAGAATCCCCCTGCTTGCTGAAATTAGGGGCAGAGGCTACAAGGGAATTGAAAGTTGTGATTTCAGCCAATAATGATGCTTCTTGAGTAGGTGAAGTTATACCTCCCCCCTAGAATTGATAGGCCAGGTGACTGCAGAGGAAAAGGTCGCTTTAGACCAAGTCAGAGGAAGATAGGGGGACCCACCTGAGAAGGTGGAAAGGAGATGTGGCGACGTAGCCAACACTTAAAAGATTAGAATGACCCCAGAACAATAGCTAGCCGAGATTGAGAAGAAGAGAAGATGGGAGAGCTAGCAGATGCGAGCAAGACTATAGCAGATGCAAGCAACCGAGGAACTCCAACACCAGGCAGAAAGGCCTATCCCACCTGTGGGATGCAGACCCCCGCAGGGAGATAGCAGCTAGAAGAAGTAGACCAACAGTCAATAGGTCAAGCCACCATGGACATAGAGCTCTTCTTGGTTTGTAGACTTCTTTTCCTTGTTATTATTATTATTAATAATTATATAAGGACTTAGAAAAACATGTAACAATATTTTTAGTCATGGGGATTCACCTCCATTCTATTTTAACCTTTGTTACAATAACATAGGTTATGAATTCCAAGTGCCCACAAAATGATAACTCATTTCATGGTTCATATGATTTTTTTAATTTAATCAATTTAATAAGTAGAAAGGGGATAATTACTTTTAAAATAAATATCAACCTTACTATTATTAAGAATATTATAGAATATTATGTGGATGTTGAATCATACAAACCACCTAATAATTATTGAAAATTGTCAAATGATCTTAGCTCTAGTGATTTGCTGAACAAATTGTTTGTCTAACTAGTTGGGTTTATGAGACATGTTGTAACTCTCTAATTAATGGAATCTATGAAATGTTCTGTTTGGTGTAGTATTCTCGAATTCTCTAGATATTATATCTCATTGATGTTAAGAAAAGCATATTGATAATTAAATATAAATTTTCAAAACTCTATTCCAAAGTAAATATACCTATCAACATAAATATAAATTAATGTATAATCATCTAAAAAATTAATATTTTTTGAAAATCTAGATGCTTATAGATGGTAGCTACTCAACCCATAGATTAAGTGAGTGAGTTATATCAAAACTCATATTATAGTATATATAAAAAAGAGACAAATAAATATATTATATAACTAATAAAATTAATCTATTTATCTGTTTTTATAAAATTTAATAAATTAAATTAAATTAAAAATAAAAATAACACTCTAACATAAACCAATTAAAAATCCTTTACTATAAAACACGTATCATTTTGAACAAGAAGCCCAATAATACCTACATATGTTTCTTCACTAAATCCAAACACGAATCTTCTGATAATACATTTTGATATTCAAAGAGTTTTCACGTTGCAAGATATCATTCACGTGCAAACTACACGTTACGCTTGAAGCAAAAGAGAAATTACTTGTATATATATTGTCATTTAGGATGGAGACTAAAAAGTTTAGAAAGCGTATTTTGTGAATTACGGTGGAGACTAAAAAAATTTAAGGCCATATTTGTTCGGATCACAAATTATTAAAAGTAATGTTGGTGTCTAAAAGATACATTTACTTGATTTTAATGGCTATTAAGATAAATTAATATTGATTTTTTCAAATTTTAAATAAGCTACAGTGGAGATGAATATTATGAAGAAAAATATGGGTTCTCATAAATTAGGAGTTCGAAAGTACTAATAATTTGACCCAATCAAATTTAATTAAACCATTAATTGAACCACTCTAATAATATGACATTGATATGAGATGACTGATGAATAATTGGGACTAGTTTAGTCTCCCAAAAAATTATTAAGATGGTTCAATTAAATTTGACTTTGTCAATTTACTAGTGGTTTTCGGCCTCCCTATTTATGAGAACTCATTTAAAGATAAAAAGGAAAATTCATGACAACCCATTTAAAAACCTAAAAATTCCATATTAATTTGTACTAATAGCCATTATGATCCAAACAAAAATGTCTTTAAACACCACCACTTCTCTTAATAGTTCGTTATCCTAACAAGATTGATCTCTGTAATGCCCTTGCCCTTTATAATAATAGTTATTTGATTGTAAGAATATGTAACTACGTCATGCTTAGATTTTCTCTTACTGCTGAGTGTCTCCTTGTTCTCCCATTACATTATCTCTGATAAGTAATTTGGAGTGATAAACCCTCAGTAGATACCCTCGGAGTGAGGGTTGTCAATGACTATGACAAGGAACTCCCACGCTAATTGTATGTAGATTTTCCCCTTTCCCAATGATGCATCTCTTCTCGCAAGGTCGTTCCTTGTTGACAATCGACCTCGCTGTAGCAAGCGTTGCCATAAAAAATATGGAAAACGAGAAGGAGAAATTATTGTTGGCGCAGCTACAACTATTATTGAAAATATATCACCTCAGAGGAAGAAGTAAGAGATAATATATAAGATGACGGTAACTAAAAGATTATTCAAATCATGGGCAACGAAGAACATTTGTATGGAGGATGATGGTTATTCCTTCAATGTGACTTCCATCACTGTCTCTATTATGTCCTAAATATTGAACTCTTCAAGTTCTTCTCTGGTTTTAAAGTTCAGTATCTTGATGAACTTCTGTGCTTATTCTAGCCTATGCTCAATATTTGGTTTATTTTGCTCTAGTGCTACTTTGACTCTCTGCACCAACTCTTCCTTCTCAAAAATAATTTGGATGGAAGGCCACAAGTTTGTAACATTGCCATTGATGTTGTGCCAAATGTTGTTTTTTTCCTTTGCTAATATTTGAATAATTATGGATTGGTCTTCATAATTTTGCATTTGATGAATAAGTTTGAATTTATTCTATTCTTCTGCCAAGTATACAATGTCTACCTTTATCTTACTTTACTCCATCTGTTTGAGGGTTGTTGACAATTTCTCCACCTCTTTATTTATCAATGATAATTCCCCCAAAGCTTGAGTTATCCTTTCTAAGGAATCTAAAACTAATATCTTTGTCGTAAGATGGGTTACAATACATACTGATGTCCCTGTTGGTGTTGTTCCAAGTGCCTCCCATTTCTCTTTTTCTTTTAGTAGTGATTCCATGTCTTGCTCTATTTTTTGTATTTGGGCATTCTATTCCACTACTAATGTAAACAATATATCTTTCTCCATCTCCAAACTAGTGACTTCTTTAGTCTGAGGGTATTCTATAGTTGGGAGATTGAGCTATTTTCTAAGATCCTGAATGTTTGCATTCTTGCTTCTGATCACCTCCTCTACTGCCTTGACATCACTAGGATCATATCCTAGTTTAATAACTAATTCTTCCAATGTTTTAATTCTGGTTTTTTTGGCCATAGAGGACATCCTCTCTATCTTGAGTTGTGATTGCATGTTTTTCAGTGGAGTCTGCAATTTTGAAGTAGCCATGGCAGAGATGGTTAGAGTTGAATAAATCATCTCACCTGTCTGATTATGCAAACATGTTTGATCGATTGCATGAAATTGTTTAGTATCCACTGAAAGGATTTATGCCTTATAATCTTCATCACCTCTCGGGGCTAACACTTCGGGTTCCAAAAAGGCCATTTGAAACCGCCCCTTCTCTTAATCAAAAGTAGACGACAACCTGTGTTGAGTGGTGGTAGTCTGCTTCCAAAATTATGAGTATATAGAAGCTTTGAGAGCTTCATTTTTTAATTTAATCTCCTTGTACCTTGTGAAAATACTTGGCTGTGGTGGAGCTTGAGAAGTAGAAGAGATAGGAGACTTAGTTGTCTCTTCTATATAAGGGAGAGAGGTGGTAGGAGTTCCTATCAAAATCAAAGTAGTCTGCTCTTGTGCATCCCTTTCTTCTGAAGATTCTTCTTGAATGTTGATCACCTGAGGACTATCTCTACTATCAGTTTTGGTTGTGGTCTGTTTATATTTCTTCCTCCTCTTGAAAATAGGAAAATTTGCAACCCATGTTTCTGAATCAGTGGGAGACATGCTTTCCCTTGGCCTCTTTCTTTCTTTGTCTTTAGGAATGGGAGTTTGTAATGAAGACTAACTAACCAACTGCTCTTTGGCCTCTTGCAATGTGTTTTCTGCCCATTCCTCTTGGTTTGCATATTGTTCTATCTCTAGCCTTGGTGTATGAGGATATGGAGTACTTTTTTGTTCAACTCTCAACTTAGAGATTACTCCCAAGGGGTCATAGGACCATGTAAAACTAGGTTTGAACTTCATCTGCTTTAGGACTTCTTCCACCTCCTTTGTTGTTGCTCTGGTGTTTACAATGTAAGGGCCTACTTGTGCCTTTAGCTTGAACTATGATTTCTTCTTGTTGGAAACAAAATGTAGGTCATCCATATCAAGCATCTATCTGGCATACTACAAAGAAAATATACTCACTGTCACAAAAAATGGTAGTCTATAAGGAGGGAGCTTAGATCCATAAATCTTGTTCTTTGTGTAGTTCTGGTATAAATACTAGTCTCCAAAATTTGATTGTTCTGAGAGGTGTAGGACTTTCTTGATTTTTGGAGATATCCTTAGTATCATGTCAATGTATAATGAACATAAGGAACTGTGAAGAAATTGGTCCACAAAATATGTATAAGTGTACTCCTCGGAATTCCTTTTGACCAATGAAGTCCAATGGATAACTAACAAAGGGTTACCCTACTCGTCCATCTTCTGCAATTGAAACGTGAATCTATCTGCCTAATAATATAACATAAGATACAATAACACTGACTAATATTTAAACACTCCTTCAACTTTGAATTTCATAAACTGATCATGGATGGCATCACGCAATAATTGGTTGTAATTAAATAAAAATGAAGGCTTCTATCCCACTGAGAATACTGATAATAATCCTAAAACTACTTCGTCAACCAATTGGTTTGTATACTAACAAATTAATTGAGTCACCATGCAAATTACATGCTTTGACATCTCTAGGAAAATGGAAACATGGTATGGGGGATTTGTTCTGGGAAATTCAACATTTTTAGGGAGAAAACATTCAAAGATATGGGCTCTCTAAGGAAATGTAAAATTTTTGTACATTCCATTAATGAGTTGGTGGAAAATGGATGCAACGAAGCTTGGGGATTTATTTCTAAGGATTTGCAAATGCTCTCTTGGGAAATGGAAAAGATGATTTCATTTTTTTGGGAAATTAATGCTTTCTTGCTAGGGAGGTATTTGAGGTGACAATAGGTGGAAAATTCAAGGAAAAAATGGGTTTGAGGGAAAATTAATTCACAAATAAAGGACTCCCAGATACTTAAATCATCTCTTTTGTTAAGGTATTTCTGCTTTGCCCAATTGTGGAGTTCATGCAGGTCGAATTCACACTCGGTCTCAGCAATTTTGAATTGAGTGTTGATCAGGGGGGTTTTCTCAAGGTCTGCGACAAGGGGAGTCATGGAGTCTTCCTCAATCATATTTCCTTTACCCTTCTGTGTTGACATTTTCAATTAAAAATAAGCAGAACATGTTACCATAATACTTAATCTGTCGAATTGTGTAGAGAAATTACTGACAGACAGTGCCTGACCACTTTGATTGGCTCTATAACAACCTGCAGTAACTATAAAAGCATAGAAGGAAACTAATGCAGTCTCCTAGGGTGATTTTATAATGGAAATTGTGGGGGATCGGAATGTAACAATTACCATTTCAAGAGCAGAATCATTAATTCGGAAAACATTCGATTTGGCTGGAGGAATTAAATGTGAAACGTTCAATTGGGAGGTACTTTGAAAGTTGCAACGGTTGGATGAGGTGGAGGGGTGACGTGGAAAAGGAGATGAGGTGGAGGTGTGACATGGAGGGCAGAAGGGAGAGCAAGTGGCATGAGGGGTATGGATGTAGGTGACAAGCATAAATGACACGCGTGAGTGATAGGCAGAGGTGACGAGGAGATGGTGGTTTCTAGGGGGGTGGGTGGGTAGGAGAGGTAAGAGGTTTTGGAAGAGGATCCCTGTAAAATTCTATGGAAATGACATGTTAGTCGGGGACATAAGCACTCAAACATATTTTCGGGACTCCCCCCCCCTTCCATTAACCGTCGATTGTGTAGGGTGGGGGGGAATCCTCCTCCCACCGTTGCTCCAAGCAAGACTCATCATTGCTATTGATTGGTACACAATCATTATTTGTAAATGAAAAACATATCATATCATGCGGAAAATAAAAATATAACCTATAGTTTATGAATTAATATATAAAAATAAAATTTTATTATAAATTTGAAAGCGATATTTTCATTGGCGCGCTATAGGGGTATATTTTTTATTTTTTAAATTTCTTTTATTCTTTTATTTCACACACATTTTTTTTATCCCCTTTTATTTTCTTTTCATTTTTTATTTATTTCAAGCTAAACAAACTTGAAATGAAAATATTTTTTTACAATATCCAAGTTGGATGAAAAACTTATTAAAAATACAAGACTCTTATATTTATAGGACCCTAACATTGGCTCTAATGGCGATGTCGTCCTCCCTCTGAGGTGTCAAGAACATTGTAGATCAATAACTTCTCCATTGAGCAATAATTTTCATCATCAAAACTGAGACTAACTCTGAAAACTGAAAATCATAGATATAGCAGCAAATCATCTGAAACTTAGGGCCTTCACTCTGGGCTTCCATTCCTGATGAAAACCACCTACACTTCCAATATTTGAAACAATAAAATGATATATACAATGATGTGTTTGTTACCAACTAATCTTAAGTGAAATAGTGCTTGAGAAACCTGCCATTAATAGGTCCTCTTGATAGTGTTTCTCCAGTCAGATCCTCCAACAAAAATGCATGAGTTCCACGGACAACTGCAATCCTGTAAGGGCCTTTCCATAAAATTTCAAACTTCCCATGTTTCCCTTTCTCTTAATTTCTAGAATTCCACTTCAAAACAATGTCATTCAACTAAAAATCATCTACTTTGACCCTCGTCATGAATTCTTTTGAGTTTATCTTGAATGAACTGTGTATTGTTGTAAACCTCTTCTCTGGTTGGGGTGCAAGTAAATTCTCAGTGCTGACACAAAAAATTCCTCTAGCCCGAGAGAGCAGATCTAGACACAAAAAAACAATCTATGGCAAATATCCTTAAGCTAGAATCAATTAAGAGGGCCTACCTCTTAGAATTATATTCTGCTTGGTGATGATCCTGCTTCCTCACTCCAGCTATCTTCTGTTTTATTCCTTCGAATACCTGAAACAAGCAAACAACAACAACACCAAATGTGATAACATACAATATTGTATTTAGCCTACTTAATAGGTCAAGGAACATTAAGCCATAAATATGTAAAATGACACTTCATGTAGGAAATCAATCAATAGTTGTATTTATATAAATCAGAAAGAGATTACAACCGATGCCTTGACGTTGCTAGTCTCCTCTGACATATCTGGGTTCCCCCACTTCTACTATTACTTCATGGATAGCCCCAACAATAGAATTTTTAAGCCCTATTTCCCTCTAGTCTCAAACTAAACAAAAATCATACTATTCTCCCTCAAACATACACTAGAAAGCTACAAGCTATAGATGACTTGTTTATTATTCAAACTTGCTCCAAAACTCCAAAATAGATTTTGCTTGGGAAAAAGATAAGTTTATATAGATTGGATGGATGGGAGTTGGTTCCTTTCATCATGGGAGAAGGTCTTATCTCTTGAGGTTGTTCCATCCTAACAGGGGAAAGGAGCCCAAACTGATTTCCTCAGCTCTATCCGGCCCAACCATCTACCAAACTTCTGTTACGAAGCTTCTAGACATGGAAGCCTCAACTACTTATTTAAAAAACCTTCCAAAAGTGGATTGGCGTGACTATAAAAGGACCCATTCACTCCGATCGGCGCAAGGGCTAGTTTTAACCTCTATAAATCGGCACAAGGAAAAAAATGGTTAGTAGCACTAGTCTTGTAAACTGGGATAGAAGGAAGATTCTTGGGAAATGATGTAAAGGGGAATTATTCTGCTCATGAAGAGGGACATACTCGGAGTTTCTTCATGATAGGAAAGCATGATAGGTACACTGTAGAGGTCCTCAAGGATCGTAGAAGGGGAGTACACAAACAGTGACAAAATGTTGTATAATAGATTCCCCCTAAATTGTGAAGGTTGAACCTGAGTGAGGGGTTAAATTCTTTACAAGTGGAAGCGAGGAACCGAAGTCCATCATTAGAAAACCTACAAGCAAGCATAGATACATATACATCACTAAAAACTCTGAATAATGATACATGAATCATGGTATGGATGCATCCATCTAGAGAATCATCATGTAAATGGATCCAAGGCATGGGCGCAGCCATCTAGTAGAAAGGGTCATAACAAAACCAAGGTATGGTCGCAGCCATCCAATAATGAGAAGGATCACATATAACAACTCATGGTATGGTCACATCCATCCAATAATGAGAAGGATCACATATAACAACTCATGGTATGGTCGCAGCCATCCATTTGAAAAAGACATGTATATCAACATGACCATGTCACATTACCTAGAAACCTGGACTTGTGTAATCTTAGCCCAGGGTCTTACGCTCCAAACGACCCGATCAAAGTACAAATCCTAAAATGTGAATGAATGTGTTGAATTAAAACATGCTAGGAAGTCACTTGATTACCGGTCAATGATGTGAACCATTAAAAAGCACGAGAGAAACCACCAATAATGACAATGGCTCTCAATGTACTGGCAGCACAATTCATGAAATGTGAATAAAGGAACTGATGTCAAACACCCGTGAAATCACCCGATCAAAAGTAAAGGATGTGAACTTGTCATCGAGTATGAAGAACTTGTCATTAGGGCATGCAAGCTCTAAGGTACTGGAAGGGAGTCTCTCTGTCAACTTCCTGGATAATGAGCTGAAGTTGACAAGAAGTGACCATGTCGACGGAGGGCCATGATGTATCCCACATCATCAACACGAGACAAAGGGATGTAAATTATTTTAGATGATAGAAAGAATCAAGAGTAAGTGTAACTGTAGAAGGACTGACTCTTGAACATATCGGTGACATGATTCCAGAGTTTGGCAGCTTTTGAATCCATAGGATCGGTGGTCATGATGACGTAGCAAAGATCAAATGCAAGGCAAAAATAAGCGACCCAACCCAGGAAGGTCAAATGAAAAGAAATATATCCCAACCCGACACGAAGCAGAACGTGTCATGTTCAAGAGTGAGCTTTCGACATGACTGATAGAATTTCCAATTTTCCCCCACAATTTTTGGTAGGTACCCCAATTATTTTTTATCGCAAGCTTGAATGGGATAGCATATGATTGCACTATAAGTTCAGCCTTCATATGAATTCAACCTAGTAAGTTTAATTATCCCTAGGAAGGAGAAGCTCACATTTGTCATGGTGACAAATCCAGTGTTGTTTAATGTTTTAACGAGTCTGACAAAGGGGTGACTCGGTATCTTTTTCATGTTTAGAGAGTTTGAAAAAGACACAGAAAAGAAAACTCCACATGGTCCCTTTTCATACATTTGTGTCTCTCGAGCCTGAAAAGGTAGAAAATGATACTTGACATAACCGCTTGACCATTTCAGTGAAGGAGTACCTTTTTCGTAAATAGTGCATCCCAGCCTGAAAAAGGGGTAAACGTATACTGGGTGAATGATGTTTCACAACTTTAACGAGTTCAAAATAACAAGAGCTCAGTAATATTTTAGTGTTTAAAGAGTCAGAAAATAGCTTGAAAGCAGACCCCCCATTTTATTCTCTTTTACCAGTCAAAAACAAAAAAATACTCCAGTACCATCATCGACAATCTGTCACCTATCGTTGCACAAAAAAGGTAAATGCATTATCCAGTTATGAGGAAAAATAGGTCAAAAATACTCAAAAACCCTAATATTTCATAAAATGAGACAAAAGTAATTTTTTTTTACCATTTACCATTTTACCTTTGTGTGAAGAACTTTTTACCCACTTGCGCCGTAATTTTTCCAGAGCAGATTGTGGGAGATCTGGGAGGTCATTCGCTAAGCTGTCAATTGTAGGTAAGAGCCAAGACCTTAAGCTCCATTTTCATACTTATTTCACCTATTTTTATCCACTTTTTGGATTATATGAGGAGGCTTTGGAAAAACTTTTTCGCCCTTGGTCAGTGCGATTTCCGTGCACAGAATCACGTCGATTGGGGGTTGCTAAGACTTCCAACCACACCGTCGGCACCACTACTTTTAAAACAGTCGCACTGGCACCATGAGAAAAGAATTTTCATGTTTTTTCTCAATTTGACCATTTGAATCCAAAATTTTCTAGCCAAAGATGATCATTCACTTGATTATATGGTTTCTGCAGGGAAAAAATCGTGAAAAATGGTGGATTGGAAGGAACAAAAGCATGAGAATATTGATACTAAAGCAATGGATGACCCAAATTTCTTGGATGCTTTAAGGAACTGTGGGCTCCTCAAATTATTTCTTACACCAGGTCTACAGGCTTAACCCAAATTGCTACAGTACCTGATCAGTGTTTGGGACGTGAATTGCGAAATTTTCATCATTGGTGACCAAGAGTTGGAGTTGGAAATTTCAGACATTTATTTCATCACAGGACTGTCCCAGAGAGGGAAGCCAGTCAATCTATATGGGTCGAGGCCGATTGGGGCAAGTGTGACCATGCTACTTGCCGAACATTTCCTAGAAGCTCTCAAATCAAAAAGTGGCAAGATCGAGATTATGACAGTTCAAGATCTTGGGTTGAGAGTGTTACTGCCAACCATCAACATAGTGGCTGGGTCCCAAGCGCCGCATGAGACTAACAAGTCAAAGTTTCAGTATGCTATCAAATGCATAACACCCACTATCTTTAACTAGGTGGAAGCTATGAAAGTCAACATGAAGCATCAGCTATAAAAATTTAAGGCGGGAAACATAAAGCGGTTTTGCTTCGGGTCTGTGCTAGTGACCTTCTTCCTAGAGTGGGTTCTACTATTCTAATACTAGCTGACTGAGGTGGAACTGTTGATGCCACGAGACTCATGGATGGTTCAATGGCTTGAGTTGATGCCTAGGGTTACCGAGGGCCAACAAATGTCCTATAAGCCTGCCTTTTTCTCGTCGTTATGATGATAGCTGATTGTAGTGGAGGATTGGCCTTACAGCGATACTGATTTCTTCGGAGATCTAGATATGCCATTACCAAAGGAGGGGGGGGATGTTGATGATAGAGATAAAAAACAAATAATTTTTAATTTTTTGATGTTTTTTATTATTTTTGAGATATATGTGTTCATGACATTTTGATTTTATGAATGTAGATGTTGGACTAGAACACCCTGTCGGGATGTCCCAGATCACCAGACACGTTGCTCAACAGTTTGATGTCACTCCTTATCAGGAGGGAAGCGACAAGGAGGAGGAGATTGCACAGAATCTCGAGGGCTTGACCTATGGGATCCCAAAGTATGCCTGGATGGGTGATATCCCACGCGAGTACCAGAGGCATATGATGGGGGTGTCAGATCGGATCCACCAACTATTGATCACATAGTCTGAGTAGTTATATGCTATAATGAGCATCATGTTGTTTAATGCATAGGTTTAGCATTCCACATTTTTAAGGCATGTGAGCCATCGATGTATTTAGAACACACATATTATTTTTTGGGGTTTTGATGTATAACAAACATTACCGGAACACACACACACACACACACACACACACACATATATGTTGTACTTCCTTGCATACTACGGTGCAAATGTTTTTGTTTTTTGTGTTTTTACATGTTTCACAAATGTCTATACAACACATAATAATCTAATGCATCTATTAGTTTATTCATGTGTCTAGGGAAATGATGATATGTAATGTAATTAAAATTTCTCTCTAGTAGACGAATACGTAGATACATTCTCAATATCTGAGGGTTTCTGACGGAATATTGCGCATTGGGTTGAAGGATGACAAGCTGTGAATCAAGGTTGACAACTAATTGCCAAATGCCAAGAGTGATAAATTCTGACAATAATTCAATAACTGTGCTATACTTAGCCATGTTAATATTTGTTCGACCTATAAAAATACCTTGAAGATCAATCAACTCACCATGGGGGTCATAAATGGTCCATGTTGCGAATGATAGATTTTAGGTACTACGGTAAGCACCATCAGCGAAACTAATGTGAGGAGACACTGACATCTACAAAGTAGTAAAAACATAATAAGCAAGAACGCTACTTGAAAAATAACACACCAAACCACACTATACAAAAATGAATAACACACTATTATACAAAAGTAACCATGCAAGATGACCTAAGCATAGTACTTTTTGAGAGAGTCCATGCTTGGACTGGGGTAATCAATCAACACAAATGAAAACTGGAGTTTTACCATTGACAAGATGAGTAAGTATTGACTCAGTCAAATAATAGAGTATAACTCATATAAGGTTGTGATTCCATGATCCTTGGGCAAGGGAGTGTTATGAGCCATAAGATGGCAACCCCATTGCAATAATGGGCAAGCGGTAAAAACTTGGCTAGGGAGAAAAAAACCTGAACCCATGAAAAGATAAAGGTACCCTCAGTTGAAAGATCTTGAATATGTCAGGAGAAACTGACATGTCAATAGGCGGTGGAGAACAGAGCTTCTCAAGACACATATACATGACCAACGGGAAAGAACCAAGCCAAGGGGAGAGAAAATACTCGTCAAGAGATGAACTCAAAACAGGATGATCAGAGGATATCGAAGGTAAAGCTAAAACAATTTCCAAGTAATCAATTTCAGTGGGACTTAATGGCATAACCTCTCCCCATGTATCAATAAGATCTGGCGAAGGAATGACCCAAGGATCAGACTTAACCGAAATCATGTTGACAGAGGCAACATGAGGAGTTGTGAGCGGAAATATGCCCATCAAGGTAGGATATTTGAAAAGTCCTGCACCCACACTCTCATAAGGAGCATCGATGTGCTTGACATACAGAACATTGCCATCTGAGGAGGAAGAGGCAAAGAAGGATAGTTGGTTGACTGTGACTATCTTCCCTTGATGGAGAAAATGAATCACATACAAAAGGGAGGAGGCTACAACATGCATGGCATGGATCCAGCTCCATCCGAGTAGAAGATTGCAGTTAAGATTAGTGTCAATGATCTCTACTTCGACATGTACCGTCTTTCAATCCAATGTAATGGCAAGGTTGGGAAGGACATTGAATGGTTGCGAATCACACCCTTCAAAAGATTCCAAAGTGTTAGGGGACTAGTTCAAAGTAGGAGAACCAATTTCCTTCCAACAAGCAACAGACATGATGTAGGTAGAAGCACCTTCATCGACGACGGTCCTATGAATGGTTTTCTCATTTATGATTACCTAAATGAGAAAGGCAATTTGATGAGGTAAACATGGAAAGTAGTTTTCCAGCTCAAAATAGATGAGATTAGAGTCAGATCGATCAATACCCCCAATGGCCAACAGTAACGATTTTCGTTGAGAAGGACAACTTTGAACCACCTCAAGAGCAGACATGGCTGATGGTGCTTGAGCCAAATCTTCAACAATTTTATAATTTTGAGTGGATCAAGCATTGGGATTGTACAAGGACTTTCGAAGCACACCTCGAGAAGGTGGTCGAATGGCAGAATCAGGATGAGGTCACTCTATATGGAGAGGACCAGAACTAGATGAGGTGGAAGAAGAAGGGGTACCTTCTCTCTCTTTCTCTACCGATAGGGTAGGAGTTTGATAATCTCTTGACCTGGTAGCCACATTGATCGGAGTACTCATCGTGAACACTTGTGAACCTAAGGAAGCGGATGACTGAGGCTGGTTTACCATTTGAGTCTTTTGGGATGGAAAGGGCTCTTTTAGGATAGCTGGGGTCCCTTTGATTAAACGACTAACTTCAAACTGTCTAGGACAATTCTTAGTATAGTGATCCTTCTCACAAATAAGACAGGGATACTTGGGTTTTTGGTGGGAAGCATCACCAACAGACGATTTAGGAGGACCCTATTTTGGGGCATTGGCATTACCTTTGCCTTTTCCTTTCTTCTTAACTTTAGAGGATTTATCTGCTGCGGTAGACTGGACAGCATGAACCTCCGAGGTTTTACCAGGGCTAGATACATTGTGAGAGGAATCATTGGGAGCAGTGTTGGAGACTAACTTCTATTTAGAAGAAGATTTTGTAGGGGTCAGAGTCACTAAACCAATTACTCCATCAACAAGAGGGGTATCCAGAGACTTAGATGTTGTCAGATCAGACGATGGTCTGGGCACATTTGGGAACACATCATATAACGTGTTGGACTGTGAATAGACAAGGTCTAGATACTGGGCACGCGCGATGGCTTTTTCCTCAATGATGCATCCACCCATAGAAATTTCCTAAGCAATTTTGTTGACAAATGACTTGGTGAACCGCTTGGTCAACAACTGATCATCAGTTTCAAACTTAATTAGATGACGCCTACATCTCCATTCATGGACGTGATCGGAGATGTGAGTTGCAGTGTCTTGCTTGACTGACGTTAATAGATGGGTGTCAGTTTCATAGCAAACCGACAGCTAGAAATGTGTGAGAAAAGATAGGGAGAGAGTGTTAAATTCATGATAGGTATTCCGAGGTAGCTCATTATACCATTTGGATGTAGCCGCTATAAGAGTTTGTTGGAAAAGGCAAAGATGAATGGAATCATCAACGTAGGAATTTGAGGAGCACCAGGGGTGATATGTCATCACGTGGGCTTGAGGATCCTCCACTTTTCCTTCAAACTTTGGACAATCGCTCGAAATCTTGGACAACACTGGAGGCCAGTATGGTGAATGAAGAATCAGGTCATTCATGAGTCTAGACACATCTTGAAGTTCTAGTGTAGCCAAGAATGGAAATTAAGTATTGAAAGGCATTTGATGTCAATAAGGGGGCCTGAATATTGAAAGGCATTTGATGTGAATAAGGGGGCCCAAATAGTGGGGCCCATCCCTACAGATAAGGATTTTATCCCAAAAGTGGAGGATTTTGTCGATAAGGAATTTGATTTCTCCCCCACTGTAGGTTACCTTGCCCGTAGGGAGGATTCTGACCTTGAAAGCCTTGAAACTATCTGGCTAGAGGCTATTGATAAGCAACATACTGGTTAAAAGATTGTTGAGCCTGTTAACCTTGGATATATGTATTTTTCACCTGATGTCCTTGAGCATAAGGGTTTTGTACCTACTGTCCCTAGACAAATGGGTTTTGGACCTACTACCCTTTGACGTAAGGATTGTGCACTTGTTGTCCTTGGACATAAGGATTTTGGACCTATTGCTATAGGACCTAACCCTGGCCTTGCCCTTGCAAGGGTTGACCCTGTTGATATGAGTATAAGGGTTGTGTCTTCCTGGGTTGAGCTTGTCGCTGCAAGGGTTGACCTTGCAGCTATAAAGACTATCCCTCTAGCTGTAGAGGTTGACCTTCCGAAGGCATAGGCTAGGAGGATTGCGGTGCATACTGCACTTGTTGCTGCATGGTTTATTGCAACTATTGCAAGGGTTGCCCCTGCGGTTGTTACAGTTGTCCTTGCTGCGGAATCATCTTGCCTTGCCGTTGCATGGATGGACCTTGCTACAACAAAGGTTTCCCTTGCTGCTGCATGGATGGCCCTTGATGCAACGAAGGTTTCCCTTGCTGCTGCAGGAGTTATCCTTGTTATTGCAAAGGTACTTGAACAGTTCCCGGAATGACAGCTTGAAAGTTCCAGCACTGTATTTGGCCATACCCACCGAGCATGGCAGATGGACTAGGATGGACACAAGGTCCAGGCTGAGGGATGTATGATAGATTAGCCATCGCTTGTGAACCATATGGAACATAAGGAGGTTGGCACTGACCTTGATCCATATTGGGCTACTGGTATTGGATGTGACTTGACCCAGATGGACCAACATTGGGCTATTGGTTCTAGACATGACTTAACCCAGACGTACCAACATTGGACTATTGGTACTAGACATTACTTGTTCCAATAGGACCAACGGGATTTGAAATGGCACCCAAAGAGGTTTGGTTCATCCCAACCATGTGACGTTGTGAGTCACTCACATTGGTTGTGACAGACATCATAGAAACATTTAGACTCTATCCCCTAGGTGGTGGGATAGCCTGTCCGCTTATTGGAGGGATCGAAGAACTGACAGTGACATGAATTGAGATTGTTAGTTGAACCGAACGGGTTACTTGGACTGACGAAACAAGAGGATTGGGAATGGTGGGTTGCACCAGCACTAAAGTAACTACAAAAATCACCATTTATTAGGAGGTCGAGTTATAAATGAACATACCTATGGTAGGCATAGCGCTAGATTCCCAAATAGCGTTTTGATACTATGATGAGGCAGTAGGCATACCCGAAACCAACTAAGCTAAAGGCATGTAATTACGCGGTAACTCAGGATGAACACTAGGTGGAATGCTTCCCATGAAAGGAAAACCTTAAGGAGGGAAGGGGTATTCTTGCTCCTCCACTGTACGTGGAGTGGAAACCTTCGAGTGATTGGGAGAGGAGATAGCGATTTCGCCTTCTTATTCCATGGGTGAAAACAGACGATGACGAACTACTGAAGATGTTTGAGGGGGTAATTACAAAGGAATACCTGGCTGATCGTACGGACTCTGCGGATGCTGTGGTGATATCACAATAGGATCGAACAAAGAATTTAGAGGATAAACAACCAGTCCAAGCTGACCTTTAAAAGTCGGTGGTCTCTCAAAAGTCTAGATAGGGTTATCTGAAGATTCTGAGCCAATGTCAGAAAGTGACCTAGTATCTGAAGGGGGAGGATGAGATGACAAAGGTTGATTACTCATAACAATTCCAAGCTCAAAACCTTGGTCCTCAAGTGATTATGGAAATTCAGGAAAAGGTTCCTTAGACAATCTTTCAGATAGAGGAGAGGAAGAGGAACTAGGGAAACCAGTTGGTTTAGCCATGATGATTTTGTCTCAAACAACCAAAAGGGAGATTGATTTCAAAGGCTTTAAAATGTATTTAAAGGTATACTCATGATGTGGTATAAAAAATAATAACAGGGATGTTATAAGATCGTGGGCAACAATTTTTTATGACGCAAAAACAAACAGGTGCTCTTTCATGTTTTAAGAGTCGATAAAGAAGCAAAGGTGACTCTATCACTTTTGGTTTGAAACGATCTCGAAAGGACAAGTGCTCGGGTGATGTTTTATATTTAGGGAGTCAAAAAGATCAAAATGAGTACTCAGGATGATATAGGTAAAAAGGATTACCAAGTAACCGTGAACTCAAAATACCTCTCGACAAATAGAGAAGTATGGGCAGGCAACCTCCCCGAATGTTGTGTTCGGTGTATCACATTTACAAGGTGGTAGACTCGGCGTCCTATGGATAAAGGATTGCAACCTAGTGGGGTCTCCCTTTATATACTCAACGATACAGGGAGCACAAGTCCAAACTAGCGATGTCTAGTGCCGGAGTGAATGACAACTACTAGGTTTTAAGACGCTGGAACACATCTCTAGCCTAGACCTTCTAAAATGTGATCGTTAGATTTCAAATGTGCCTTAGGTTAATTGAGTACATTTTACAGTTTATCTTGAAATTATGTCTCGGATTTTAGGCCTTATCGATGCGACTCAAAAACACACATATGCATCTAAATGAGACAAGACCCTTTCAATTTGATGAATTGTCTACACTAATGAGAGTAGAAAGCACACTCAAATGCAACAAAACAAGTAATTGAAAGAAAAATTACTTTTTCACTATTTCACCTTTTGAAAAAAAATGATGCAAAGACTCTTTCCAATTCCTAACTTTCCTATCAAATGCACTTCAAGTATCCATTTCACTAGTAAAGAGAGCTCATTTCTTTTCCAACGCAAGTGATGATGCCACACTAGCCTTCAATTATGCTAACTAATGTAACATATTGATTTAGCAAACTAGAATTATTTATTTTTCAATGAAATGATGGAATGAATCTTTCACAAACACTTCAATGAAATATTCCCAATATAATCAATCACAAGAAAACACAAAGCACAAAAGAGAATTCCTTTCAAAACTAATGAAGCAAATATTGAACCAAAAACAAGATGGGAAATGTGATTTATGCCCGAAAAGAGACACTCAAACACTCAACGAAACTTGTCAAACATGTTTAATGTAAATCAAAGCAACAAAATGACAAATCAAATGAAATGCAAGGAGAAATTTTGACTATATGCTTGACTTTCTAAGCAGGCAAACAAGTTAATGCGTGACGACCTAGATTCCCTACGGTTATACACCATCCAAGAACTCAAGAAACCAAGTGAAGAAAATGAAAATCAACCAATCATACAAACAAATCTAAAAGAGCTTTCCATCCAGGGATAACACAGTCAAAACAAGCTGAGAGACAGAAATAAGAAGGGTAAGACACACTAGCTATTATCTAGGGTAAACCCTAATCTTCACCTACAAGAATCGGTGTGACGACCTAATTGACAAAATGCACCAAAAGGGGGTTGGAGTGATTGTCAGAAAAATAAATGCACTGACCAAGGATTCAAGGAAAAAAATAAAATCAAAGGCTAAGAGCAAACTTGCCACTGTAAATTTCAGGCTTACAGTGGTAAACCAGGAAAAGAAAAGAACACTAAAGGGAAATGGTGATACTAGAAAAGTTCACACAAAACCAGAAAATGACAATCAATCAAATAGAAGGATTGGATCCCCAGTGGAGTCGCCAATTTGGGGTGCAGGTAAATTCTCAGTACGGACACAAATAATTCCTCTAGCCCGAGAGAGAGGGTCTAGCCATAAACAAACAATATATGGAAAATATCCTTAAGCTATAATCAGTTAAGAGGGCCTACCTCTTAGAATATTATTCCTCTTCATGATGATCCTACTTCCTCACTCCAACTATCTTTTGTTTCCTTCCTAAATACCTGAAACAAGAAAACAACAACAAGAAAACACGTGATAACATATAATATTGTATTCAACCTACTTAATGGGTCAAGGAACATTAAGCCATAAAGATGTAAAATGACACTTCATGTAGGAAATCAATCAATAGTTGCATTTATATAAATCAGAAAGAGATTACAACCAATGCCTTGACGTTGCCGGTCTCCTTCGACTTATTCGAGTTCCCACACTTCCGCTAGAACTTCATGGATAGCCCCAACAATGGAAGTTTTAAGGACTCTTTCACTCTAGTCTCAAATTAAACCAAAATCATACTATTCTCCCTCAAACATACATTAGAAAGCTACAAGCTATAGATGACTTGCTGATTATTCAAACTTGCTACAAAACTCTAAACTAGCCCATGATTAGGAAAAAGAGAGGTTTATATAGCTTGGATGGATGGAAGATGGTTCTTTTCATCATGGGAGAAGGTATTATCTCTTGAGGTTGTTCCATCCTAATAAGAGAAAGGAGCCCAAACTGATTTCCTCGGCTCTATCCGGCCCAACTATCTACCCGACTTCTGTTATGAATCTTATAGACATGGAAGCTTTGGCTCCTTATTTAAAAAAACTTCCAAAAGAGGATCGACGTGACTGGAAAAGGGCTCAGTCACTCCAATCAGTGTGAGGGCTAGTTTTCACCTCTGTAAATCGGCGCGAGGAGAAAAATAGTCAATAGCGTCGGTCTTGTAAACTAGGATAGAAGGAAGATTCTTGGGAAATGATGTAAAGGGGAATTATTCTTCTCATTTAAAGGGAAATACTTGGAGTTTCTTCATGATGGGAAATCATGTTGGGTACATTGTAGAGGTCCTCTAGGATCATAGACGGGGAGTACAGGGATAGTGACAAGATGTTGTGTAACATTGGTTTGCTGTAAATGTATCAATTGATTGATCCTTCTATGGGCATCATTTGGTTCTGCTTCCTCTTCCTACAACAATTTAAGTACTGGAATTCCTAGGGAAACAAGAAAAACTGCATCTATTCCATAAACCAATTGGAAAGGTGACATTCCAATTGACTTCTTTGTGCTTATCCTATCAACCCATAGATAATTTATCAATTTCTTATGCCAGGATTTCTTGTTTTCTTGCAATAGTTTCTTTATGATGTTGACCAATGACTTGTTAGAAGATTTTGCTAACCCATTTCCCTGAGGATAATAGGCAGTAGAATGTCCTAATACTATATGATATTTGTTACAAAAATCAATCATCCTTTTTTATTTAAAAGCAATAGCATTATCTGTAATAATTTTGTGGGGACAACCAAACCTGGAGAGAATATGACCTTCAATGAATTGTATGATTACAGAATCTATAGCTTGTTTGGTTGGAACTGCTTCTATCCATTTGGTGAAGTAGTCTGTTGCTGTTAGGATCCATTTGTGTTGAGCTGAAGAACTTGGATGAATTTCTCCTATAAAATCTAAACCCCATTGTTGGAAAGGCACCTCCACTAAGATAGGTTTCAGAGGTAAAGGTAATATTTTTCTCTTGCCTTCAAAAATATAACATTGATGACAAGTTGAGACCTTTTTATGTATAGCAACAACGAAGGTAGGCCAGTAAAACCTATATCTCAGGATTTTGTTTGATGTGGCTTTCCAATAAATATGTCTTGCACAATCACCTTGATGAAATTCTTCCATGATTTTATCTGCTTCATCTTTTAATAAACAATTGAGAAAAATTCCTTGTGCACCTTCCAATACAAAGCTTCATTTAAAATTCATAACTTTACAACTTTCAATTTGAGAAATGTAGCCTTGGTTTTTTTCAAAATAGGAGGAGCTTGTAAATTCTGTAAAACATACACAATGTTTTCATACCAGGGAGAAGTAAGAAAATTTTTTGATACCCGTGGAGTCGCCAGATCTTCTTGTTCATCAAGAGAAGCTACAAAATTTATGTCTAGTGCATGAAAGTTTGACTCAACCATTAATTTGGCTAATCCTTGACCTTTGATAAGTTTTGTAGGATTTATTTCAATGTCATACTCCAAAATTATTGTTATCCATTTACCTCTTTTTTCATATGGATCAGCCTGAGTGAGGATATCCTTGACCACTGCACTTGGAACAAAAGAAATTGTGTGAGAATGTAATACATATAATCTTAAATCTTTCAAGCCCTTTGCTAAAGCAAAAACTTGATTTTCCATGATATTATACTTCAAGGAGGCATCTCTTAATGCTCTGCTAAAAAATGCTATAGGTTGTTCATGTCCCTCCTTATTTTTCGATAATAAGACTGCTCCAATAGTATGATCCTAAGAAAAGGAACAAATAATCAAATCTTTAGTGTAATCTGGGCCAATAAAAACAAGAGTACAAGTCAAGGTTGTCTTCACACCACTAAATAATCTTTTGGCTTTAGCTTTCCATTTTATCTCATTGTCTTTCTTCAACATGTTTGTAATAGCTCTTAAAATCTTAGCTAAATTTTCGATAAACCTTCTTAGAAAATTTATCCTACAAATAAAAGACTGGACCTATTTTTTGTTCCTAAGTGGATCAATATTCATAATGAATTCAATTATACTTGGATCAATTCATATACCATATTTTGATATTATCTAACCAAGTAGTTTACTTTCTTCTAAACCAAACAAATACTTCTTTGGGTTCAAGGAAATATTGTATTTACTGCATTTCTAAAAAACTATTCTTAAATGAAACATATGATCCTCATTAGTATTGGAGAACATATCGATGTCATTTAGATAAATTACAATAAATATATCTTTCTCATATACGAAAGAAATATCCATTGCTCTTTGGAAAGTGGCTCATGCATTCTGTTGTGGCCAGCAACAACCCCCCTTCTTATTTAGTGTTATTACTAATACTAAATAAGTGGGGACCCTTAGTCAAAAATTTAAAAAAATCAATTAGTGCTTGAATTTCCTTTTTCAATAAAACTTACCATCATAAACTTAGGATAATACCCTTGAAAAATCTAAAAAGCCTAAGTTTTATGATAAGGTAGAGTAAAATCACTCCTTAAGAAATATCGCATCACAAAAAGGATAACGGATACCTCCTAAACAAACACAATTCTAGAGTTGCAAGATCGAGATGCGAAACTTCATCACATCGCATGCATCAAATATAACTTACGCTAAAATTGCCTCAAACTGCCGATATGTGATGGCGCATATCGCAAATCACATATCGTGGAAAACACATTAACGGATGATTGTCACATGGTACGCTCCTACGATATTGCGATATTGCGATACAGCAATATTGTGATATTGCGATGTAGTGATAAAGCGATGTAGCGATCAAGCGATAGAGCGATAAAGCAATAGAACGATATTGCGATGTTGCGATCTGCGATATTGTGAAGAAAATCGCAAAATCATTTCATCACAAATCTTTCGGGCTCATTGTTCAAAAAATTACTTTGCATAAACCGAGACCTGGTTATGCGCTTTAATGCTAATGAACGAGTTAGTTGCCAATCATTAATGAAGTAGGGTTTCATGCTTATCGAAGAGCCATTTCACATAAGGTGGTATATTTTATATGTCTTCAGCATTTAAAGCTTTCCCGTCACCTTTTCCTTTAACTTCATTTGTAAACTACAGGAAAAAAGAACAGAGAATTATACAAAGCGGTATTCCAGATACTATGTGAAAGAAAGGAAAAGCTCTGAGTTTTGAAGATCAAGAAATGATGCCCTTGTATACAGACACTACCTATAATAGAGACACTAGTATTACTACTTGGGAAGGCATTTATAGTCTACTTGAGGAAGAGAATCCCAAAATAATGGAGGTTACAGCTACTGCAGGCTCACACGGGTCTTCTAAGGGATCTATTACAGAGCTAGCTTGCTCATTCTTACACCGGATAGTGGCAAGGCCCAAAATTCTTCCATACACGAACATGGTTAAATGGGTACTGGACAGTGCCGACATAAAAAACAGACAATTTAAGACTTAGGGTCAAGGACTCATTGGCTCATTCAATCCACAAGATTTGAAGCTCATGTATCATTTACCAGAGCCATAGGCGACTTATAACGGACAGTTCATAGAGAAGTTTGCTAAAGGAAATGAAATCCTGACAGAATGTACCGAATATTGGTCAAGGAGGGACGAACCACTAAAAAGGGATAAACATGGTATGTATATTACTGGTTCTCTCACCTCCTCCTATTGCTTTGCTGCTGCTATGCTCTATAAACTTTTTGGGAAGCCAGACATTAAAAAAAATTCATCTGAATGGCTACCATTATTGGATGCCACCATCAGTGCTACTATTATGGATTGGGCTAAAATATTGTTTGACAACTTAGCCACAGCTATTGTAAGTTACCGGTCTAAAAGAACTGTTTCTCAGAGAATTTACCCCCCTTTCTACTTATCTGCATATGTGATGGATGCAATCTGTTATGTTTCCAAGTTTCCTTTAATGGGTTGGAAATGGACAACTCAAGACCCCTTACCCATTCATATTTATCATAAAGAATTGTGGGATTCTAAGTTCACTCTGTATTTCTACAAGATTTGTCATGGAATCATGCTACCCCTGTACAAAATATTGTATGATAAAGATGCTCCAAGATTTTCTCCTGAAGCAGAGGTAGATATACTCCCTGTCGCGAGATGGTTTGGAGAAGAAATGTTTACATATATCAAGGTATTCAGAAGTCTCGCTTCCCCTCATGTCTTACCTTTGTATGTTCCTGATAAACTCATGGCACAAGAAATTGCTTATCAAACCTGTGGAGAAGGAGGCTTGACTAAAGAGTTGAAAGACAAAAAGAAGGCTATTTGGCCACAATTTCCTGTGGCCTGTGGGGCCTTTTCACTATTTGATGTAGGCCATGCATTCAAAGAAGTAAACAACATAACATGTCTACGATTGTTCAAATTTCCAGGAAGACCGTTCGACCCTTATGATATTGCTAAGAATTTCACTACTGCAGTCAAAATAAAGGTGTTTTCTAAAGAAGATGATCTTTTTGATGACATGTTCCAACAGAAAAGTACGCTTGAAGAAATTCTGCATTCAGCCCAAGTGCGATTCCCTCCAGCAGAATTTCAAGAGTTCAAGATATACAGGGAAAGGAGGTTAACTAATATCCCTTTGGAAGAACTACGCTTGGAACCCGTAAGGGAACCAACTTCGAGTATCAGTCTCAATGGAAGTTCAGGCATAGACAGATCTAAATCTAAATCCAGGAAAGAAACATCAGAACATTCTAAGAGATCCGAAAGTGGCCATGACAAAAGCGAAGGGTCGGTAAGGGATACTGCCCAGTCAAAAGAGCTCCCACAGCAACAGGCTTTGATCTCTCCACAGCTAGATCCTTCCCCTCTCATCATCCACCATGATCAATCAGAACTGAGCTAGATAAAGAATGGGAGACATTCAATGATTTAATCAATGTTGAAGGACAAAACACAAAGACACCTATGAGTAATATACAGGCAATGGAAGATATAGTCACAAGAACAATTAGCAATGTCTCAGAAATGGAACATATTCCCATTACCCCATCCTCTAAACTTACGCTCAAAATAGAGGAGATTCCTCCTCTTAATGTATTTTATAGTCCACAACACAAGGCAATAGTGAGAAGACAAAGAAAGAAAAGAAAATTGGAAAACGTGCTCTCTCATGATGCAGAGCAATTAGACATCCTATGGCAAGATCCTACCACCAATCCCACTGAAAATCTCACCAAATTATCTCAGATCGCAGGAGCATATGCCTCTGCGACCATTGATAAAGCATCTGAGGTACAACAACTACTGAAAGAGAAGGAAGATCAAATATAGGTTTTGCAGCAACAGCTGCAACAAGCCAATGCCAACAACGAAGCATAGAAACAACTTGAAAGATTACAACAGGACTTCCAACAAATACAGATAGGCTACTAGAACAGTTTGGCTGAAAGAGAAAAACAGTTACAGGATATGCAAGAGATGCACAAGGATGATCCTAATCTTACAGAATTCATTACAGAATCCATTTCCTTAAATGATCAACTACTACAACAATAGGAAGCATTGTGCCAAAGAATATCACAGTGGAACTCTTATTGCGAAATAAGCGATAAAATCACTAATCAAGTCGTGGACTTATGATATGATTATAATTTAATTGATAGAAGAGTTACTGAATATTTGGCTTGGAAAGAAACAGAGGAGGGGAAAAGAGTAGGCGTGCCAATAATCATTGACAATCACAAATAAATTCTCTTTAAGAAATGGGATGCACAAATCAGGAAAGCATAGCAAGCGGCAGAAGAAGTAGCCACAGCAGCAAACATTGTTATTGACTGCATAAATGAAAATTTTCACAGGAAAAATCTGATCTCATAAACCACTCCAGGGTATCTACCAAAAGCACAACAACTGTAGATAGGCTGGAGATAGAAGGCTCAAGAAAAGGCAGAATCAATCAAAAAATTGACTAAGTTGAATTGGGATTCTTACTGGGCACATTTGGTAAAACCACACAGCCAGTGCATGACTCTCAAATGTATCATCAATTCTGCTGAGAAGATGGCGCTAGCTCTCGCCGATGCCATTTTCGTAGGACAGTTAAAGTCGGAAGTTGGCCAGCTGACTCTTCTCAAACAAATGTTGAACGCTTGCGATTTCAAGGAACATATACAGAAATAGTTAGTTGTTAGTTTTAAATTTTAAATTCAATGTCAGTATTAATTTTGCTTTATTTTTTTCCTAAAATGAGGATGGTCATTTAAACTGTATCCTACATTTTGTAATAAGTTATTTTTAGGTTTAGTTAGTAGTATTTAAACCCTTCTCATGCATTTAGAGAGGGGTCCTAAAATTTGTCAAAACTTGTCCTCAGAACATGCACTTTTTCACCCTCTAAGGAGGTTTTGATGAACGAATGGAACAGGATTTATTGATATCTGCATTTAATATCTACTACTGATGTTGCATTTCTGTACTCTTAGTGGATGTTGGATTAAGAAGAGATAAATCATTATCGCTTGAAGCTCATGAGTAGAAATAGTTATAAATGGTACTTCTATCTCTTAACTATTTCTGCCTTTTGTGTTAAAGTGATATTTATGTTCAGTTGTTTATATATTGATGCGTGAATGCTTGAGTTATCATTTGGCACTTCTGTACGGTGATAGCTATTTATTTATGCTTAATGTATGAGTAGCTTATTATGTGATATGTTTTTCACAACTGTTTCGTCTAACCTTTTATACGAAGTGGTTTATCTCTATTGAATTCTTTTCTCATAACAGTTGAAAGATCTTTATTACCAATTTTTATTTGAAATAATTTTAGATTGCATAACGGAAAGATTACACCCCGGGTTAGTGTAGAATTAGATATTTCTGTTTATTAGAATACAATTGCATGTTATTAGATTAGAGTTAAAGTTAAATCATTTCACTGAGGAACTTTTAGAAAGGAAATATCAAATCTCCACACACACACACATAAATTGGGAAACTCGTCCCATATCCCCAGTCGGACCCATTATACCAAACAGAAAAGGAGCTGCTAACCAAGGTCCGGACCGGGTGGGTATCCCCCTTGTTGTAGACCTGATTTTTGGGGCTTCAACATATTTGGCGCTAGAAGGAGGGCCCCGAACTGTGAATGGAAAGTAAGTCTAAATCTAAATACCATTCTGGGAGTAAATCACCCTCACCATCTCCCCCAACTTCTCCATTGCACTTAGAATCTTTAAATCCAGAGCCAGAAGTTGAAAGAATAACAGTCGCTGCTACAAACCCTGACATTTCAGAACAATCTACTATTGAACCTTCTGAAGTTGAATCTTTGATTCATGAACTTCAGCGATTTTCTATATCACCTCAAAGATCTGATAAATCTCAAGGCAGCATGACTTCGCAATACAACCCTGCTCATCCTCTTACCAGATTAAAGAGCGAAACGTTTGGTGTTCAACCAACCGATTTACCTCTACCTACAAGAAAGAGAGCAAGGAAATCACCTAAAGGGTCTGATAGCGAGACTCTTTCATCATCATCATCCATCTCCACCTCTCCACCGCGAAGTCAACCATCCACTCCTCCACTTCAGATTATTGTCCACCAGTCCACAGGAACTTCCACACCTTTTTCTCAATCATCTGGAGTCGTAATATCCTCATCTTCTCAATCGCAAGGATCATCTTCTGCACTTTCCTCTATTAGTAGTTCAGCAATGGCCTAATCTCCATGGAATAACCCAGGGGCAGTCTTAATGCCTGCACCCTTGAGTCAGTTACTAGCCCATCCTGAGAAATGGCTGCCTAAGTTTAATCCTGAAGCAGGCATGCTAGCGAAAGAACATATAAATAACTTTATGTTATCCATAAATATCAATGGAGTTACCAACGAAGATGCTGTTGTCCGAATTTTCCCTTATACTCTACAAGGAGCAGCCAGATCATGGTATTTCTCATTACCGTCTGGATCTATCACTAGTTGGGATATATTCCAAGAACAATTCCTGACTAAGTTCGATGATGATAGGTCTACAGTGACATTGATCAATGACCTGTCTAACCTTAGGGCCGAGTCAAAGGAACCTATCAAAGATTTTAATTCACGTTTCAATAAACTGTTAAATAAAATTCCTACTGCTTCCAAGCACAGCGAAGAAGTGCGAAGTGAGTGGTACATCTCTGCTTTACCGTCAAACATAGCAATCTTCATTGATAGGGCTAACAAAACAAATTTAGCCGACAATATGAAAGAAGCAATAGCGGTAGAGAAACATATCATAGCTCTAGAAAAGAAAAACGCGATAGAAGAACGAAAATCCAAGAAGGTTACTTTCAAGGAAGACCCCAAGAAAAAACAATTGAAATATCCATTCGATTTAGAAGGATTGCAAAAAGTTTTGAAAACCATGTCTAACGAAATGGTTGACATTAAGAAACAAGTGGCAGAAACTTCTTCTAAAAATCCGTACAAGCCTTATAGAAGAAACCCTTCAACCGATTCAAAGCTGCCAAATGCTATCACAAGTGCTGAATCAGAAGAAGAAGAAGAGGAAATTGTTACCGAAGAACATACCGATGAAGAAGAAGTTGTAGAGGTACAAGGTATGTGGGACTTCATCCTCCTAGATGAAGAGGATCAAGAGGCATCCCTAATTAGTACTCGAAGTAGAAATCAAACTGATCCTCCTCAACCTACTCCTAAGCCAAAGAGCACAAGCTCAATGACTAAGGATAAATTCGTAGCCAAGAAAACGAAATCTAAAGTGACTCAAACCAGCCCAGTCCAAACAGATTCATCAACTCCATCAAGAACGCTAATCACTTAAGATGAAATGAAGTATAATATCATAGATGACATGAAAAAGACCAGGGCTAACATCACTTTTTACGAATTGAGCAAGTTAAAACACCAGCAAAAGGTACTTTTGAAAGAGTTACATGTTGTACCAGTTGCACCTTTGCCCGCCACTGTAATCTCTCAAGCTTCCCATGAAATGGGAAGACCTCCAACTAACATGATTAATAAAGTTGGTCCAAACGACATCGCTTTAATTGTAGGAAGGTTGAGATCAGGGAAAATTTTAAGAATCCTCCCTAAATTTATATGTATAATAAATGGGCAAATCTCCATGGTATATAGGAAAAATGGAAGGCGATTTTATCAATAATATAATATGTATATATAATTTTTTGGCAAATATCTCACTAGGCATGGCAAATATTTTACTCAATTACAAAATCTTGTAAGATCTTGGTGAGTCTTTCACTAAATAGTAAAACTTTGTAACGTCCTAGTGAATCTTAGTATTGTGAGCTCTAAGAGAATTTTTTGAAAAAGTATAAAACCATATATGACAAGAGCCACATGGTGGCAATATCACTATTTTTTTCAAATTTCCACGAAATGGAACTTGTTTATAAAATTATAAAAAAGCCAACCAAGTCCCTTATAATATGCAGGTAATCTTATAACAGAGTTTGATACATCTACTATGCTTCTCTTCATTCAAGTGTCATAGCTTCTATACTTAACACTGTGAATCACAACTCTCTTAGAACTCAACTCTATAGTGTAATTAAAACCTTTGGAAATTGAATCTGAAAACTATATAAAAAGGATTAGTGAAATAGAAGCTTTTGTGAATGAGCCCACTAATTATCACTACTAAACAATCAATCCAGACTATGAAATCTTCCATCTTGATCACAATCGTGCTCATGATCAAGGTAGTGTGACCACCTAGCCTGACATAATGGCCATCATAGCTTCCAATAATCAACAACCACCTTGCAAGGACATCCTTGCTCATGTCTCATGAATTTTATTCATCAACCTTAACTAATATAAATATTATAAAGATAATATTAGAATCCTCTCCAAATTCACTGTTAATACAAGGGTAAAGGAAATTTTCTAGCTCAAGGCACTAGCCAATACCAACTTTGGTATTTGTGACCCCTTTGTGGGGATGCACCTACCCTGCCCCGTTGGGTTTCTGCCTTGTAACATATTTCAAGGATCACAAGACTTTCCAATCTTCCCACTCCATTAGACACACTTTATATGCTATACATAGTGAATGGAAAAGAAGCATTATAGAACACACAATTTCACAGAAGGAAGAAAAATCTTAGCCAGTTCAAATATCAAAATCTTAACCACTAATTAATAAAGAATAACAAGTAGTGTAATGAATTGTTCCAAGTTATTTATTTACAAGCTATAAAGAATGTAGTGGAATGGAAAATATTACTTAGGCAACCCTTCAATATTTTCTACTAATATGTTTGTGCATGTACATATGAAATTAAGACCATTGTTGAATACAACGTTTCATTTTCTTTTGCCTCCATTTTGACAAATCAGTGTGAAATCAGTGTCACTTTGAATCTCCTTTCCTGTGTCGATGTTTTGACAGATCAATTTGAAATCAAAGTCACTTTTAATTTCCTTTCCTGCGAGGGATCACATCCACAGTTGATTAGTAAAATATAATCTACTATATATTATGTTCAAGAAACTAACTACAATCTACAGTGGAAACGAGACCTCAATTCTTATTCTGAATTTGAATATCTCAGGACAACATAAGAGATAAAAATGCATATGGCCTTAGTAGCTAGAAAACAATCACTCCATCATTACAAGACCACCTAGATTTCGACACTTAATCTAAATAATGGCACTAGTTGTAGTGCTTATTTGCATTAACACCATGGAAAAGCAAAAACAATGTTTCAAAGTACACTTACTAGAAAAGTTGTAACGTTCTGAGAATATTTAATGATAGCATCTGAACCTCATAGCTATGTTGGGGAAACTAGGGAACCCAAATATTGGAAGATATCTCATACAGAATCTGAGAAAAAAATAAACAAGGGAAAAAATCAAAATCTATAAATCAAGAAATGAATTGTTTACAAATCTAATACAATTCCTTTAACTAACAGTTAAATTGTGGTGATATATTTAAATATTTAGTAAGAGGGTAACTTCAAACCATGGAATATTACATTTTTCATTACTGTCATCCCTTAGTGACTGAGATTACAAATCAATACTTATGGAAAGATTGTAAGAAATTATGTGAAATAGTAAAGCGTAACCTCTATTTTCAAGCAACAAAATCAGGACATTGTTACATCAAGAGCCATAATTGATACATAATCAATGAATCAAGTCCTTGTATGGCACAAGCTTGTTTCACAACCTCTATTTACTCAATAACAAAATCAAGACATTGTATGTGGTTATTGCCAAAAGGAAACTACGTTCTAATTTGGAAGAGGATCTTATCAAAAGAAATGGATTTATTCAAAGCTACAAAGCCTAATGGGTTACTAAAAAATAAGTTGGAATATGGGATCATGATACTTAAATTGAAAAAATATGCTTTCCTTTTAGAAACATTATAGTTATACAATGTTTTTTGAAAGCATTAGAATTTGAAATTGGGCCTTTCTATCAAGACAAATTTTCATTAACATAATGTACTTTCCTACCTGAAACGTTGTAGATATCCAAGAAAAACTTGAAAAGCATAAGAGAACTTAGCATAATGTACTTTCTTTCCTTCCTTAACATTCTTAAAGAGTTGAGGTTCCCCAAGTCATCAGGTAACTTTCACAGGAAATGGCAGTTAGTAATAGTCCAATTCACAACTGAAGATGTGTCACAAATACGAGGGGGCATCTCCTCCAAATCACAAAAGTGCTCCAGGTTAAAATCTAGCATTATTGGAAGCTTAATGCTCGACTGGATGTTATTGAACCCAGACATTTTTCCATTCTTCACTAAAAGCTTAAAGATAGCTTCTCTAAGTTCTACATGACTGTACTATGCTCTTGAAGTGGGGGCACATGCAGGCTCTCCAAGTGAATAGTCTTAAAGTAAGTGAAGATAAGACCGATAGATCATTCAGTGTGGATCTCTTTAACCCATAATCGAATACTATTTCTCTCTTGAACCCATAATTGAATACTATTAGGACTTTCAAATTTTTCATGGAACTCAAAAATGTTGGAAGAAAGTATTTGCTTCCAAAAAGAGTAAAACTAAAGCCTCTGCTTGAGGACAATTGATGTCACACCACTAACACTTCTCCATGGAATCTATATAGGTAAACTACAAATGCAGAATTCCATTAGAATATTGTGTTTATTGAATACACAAATGAAATCATCACATTTCTTTAAAATATCTTTTGAAATCAAAATTACTAAACTTACATATCGATAACCTAGTGGGTGTAGGATAAAATTCACCCGTGTCATTCACAGAAAGCATGAGAAAAAACCTAATACTATATATAAAACCAAGAAAAATTGAAATTCATCACTTCTAGGGACCTCGTAACCACCCTGCCAATACACAAGTATGTTCCTGTTTGCAGTTAGAAAAATTACCCAAATTACAATCTGTTTACTCCAGCATATGTTGGAAAGTTATAGAAGGATGACTAGTGCAATCAATCCATTCCTTTTAGCACTAGATTTGTTTCGGTTTAAAACAGAAGTATACAAATATACTTGTCCAATATCTATGCTTTAACCATTCACCTTAAGATGTTTTTAGAATATAATTTCCTAACTCTATTTAATATCTTCATTATCATAAAAACCAGCCTATATCATCTTAACTCCACATCTACCACTCTTAGGGGGATGAAATCTATTTATCCCTCTGAGCACTTGGTAGACCCAGAATTAAGATGGATCTAAGATGATAGAATTTCACCTTTAAATAGTCTATACTCACATGAATACCATGGTATTACCATGGGTCAATACCATGGGTTATCATAAACTTGGAGCTTAAAAATTACTATCAGTGATTTATAAAAATTAATAAAATTAATAGTTGAATTTTATTTTATTTTTTATTTTAACCAAGCTAAAATGTTTAACATACATTAAATTACAACATCCATTTTTACTCTTGATCCACCAAGCCCCGAGAGGGATCAAATATTTTTTCACTCTATGCTAGTTTGCATATCACGATATTTGATACCTCTCGAGGGTTAGTAGATCCAGGGTAAATATGGATCTATGCTGGTTTAATTCCCCCATTTAAATAGGCTACATTCCAAGTGAATACCATGGGTCAATACCATGTGCCATTTTGGTGAATACCATGGGTCAATACCATGTGCCATTTTTATTTTTATTAATACTAATATTAGGGTTAATAATGTTTTTTTGCAAGGTATTAATAACAATCTAGTCCATGGTATTTGTCCCATGGTAGCATAGGTTTCACCTAAATATAACGCATTATATGGTGACTTATGGAGTAAATATAAAAAAATGTTTTATTTGTTTACCATACCTCTTGTTTATTTATATTTTTATTAATTTACCATACCTCTTTTACAAATCTGGTATTTGGCCCATAGGTTTCACTTAAATAAAACCTCTTTCTTGAGCCTTCATAAATAGAACGAGGGTTATGGAATAAATATAAAAAGAGGTTTTATTTATTTACCATACGTCTAGTTTATTTATATTTTTATTTATTTGCCATACCTCCACTTTACTTATATTTTTATTTGTTTACACCCTTGCATGTATATAAGGTGACTTATGGAGTAAATATAAAAAAATGTTTTATTTATTTACCATACCTCTCATTTATTTATATTTTTATTAATTTACCATACCTCTTTTATAAATATGGTATTTGGCCCATAGGATTCACTTAAATAAAACATATTCTTGAAAATGGGCAAATGGATTCACTTAAATAAAACCTATTCTTGAAAATGGGTGAATGGAAGTTTGTAACTCCTAGTTTCAAGGGCTAAATTTACCTTTTTTACCCTCTCCCTTACAATAAGGTGGGCTATTTGAGGAGATTTGTAAAAATGTGCTATGATACAAAATATTCACCCACTAAAAATTTAAAACCCCTTAATTTTGCCAAAGGGCGAACATTCGCCCCTAAAATTTTTTATGTTCAAGATCTCATACTCCCCCATTTCTTTTTACTTATGAAATTTTCAATAAAAATTTGCATAATTACTTAGTGGATTCTGGAGCTTCATCTAATATTCTACCAAAATCAATATGTGAAAAGTTGAATGTTAAACCGCAAAAATCTGTTGTGCACATAGTTCAGCTAGATCGATCGCAAGTTGAAGTGATCGAAAAATTAAATTAGGTTATCATAAGGCTATCATCCAATCCAAAGGTATGTCAAGTTATTGACATTTTAGTTGCTGATATTCCGGAATTTTATGGCTTAATTCTTAGCAGAGATTGGTCAGAAAAACTTCATGGATACTTTGCAATTGACTGGTCGCACATGTGGCTCCCTTACAATGGTAAACCAAATCAGATAAAAGTTGAGTGAGAAAGACATCAAAAATACATAGTAACGGAACTAGAAGGAGAGAATGAACCAATAGCATACAGCAATAACATCATTGGCAACTACTCAGTAGATTCTTTCTTAGGAAATTTTAATGCTCATACTTCACCTTACTTAGAACATTATGTTTTATCTCAAGTAGAAAATTTCTCTCAAACAGATAGTTCTAAATGTATTAATTTTATAGATAGTCCTATAAATAAATCTTTATTTTGGAAGTTATTTTTTGACAGTTCTAAGTCTAACGAAGGAGCATGAGCAGGATGCGTCTTAATCAATCCAGAGGGAAACAAAACTATGCTAACTTGTAGACTTGAATTTGATTGCACCAATAATATCACAGAATATGAGGCTTTAGTCCAAGGATTATACAAAGCAATCAGATTAGACATCAAATATCTTCAAGTTTTCGGAGATTCTGAAATTGTAATCAGACAGCTACGCAATAGTATACATTGTTTATCAGGTCATTTAAAGCATTACCAATCTTTAGTTCAAGATCTGACTGAACACTTTAAAGCATTCAATATTTCATCAATTACCAGACTCCAGAATGCTAGTGCAGACCTCCTAGCTAACGTAGCTTCCAAGATCATTCCTTTAGAAGACTATAGCCCTCATCAACTTTCAATCGAATTAATCTTTAGACCCTCATTTCCTGATAACATTACCAATTGGAGGATTTTTAACGATGACCCTAATATTGTGAGCTTTCTCACATCCGAAGGAACTTACACCAATCAGATAATTGATGAGGACCAACATGACAGACAATTGCAACAAGATGTTGGCATTGTGGCACTGATTTAGAGCTATGGCATAGGTGTTGTCCTTGATGGCAACTCACTTTGGTGATAGATCTCAGTACAGGCTCTCAGAATGAAAGAAAAAGATATATACCCATGTTCACCTAGAATAAGGCACGTATACACGCGGGTTAGACGTTACAAAGGCACATATGCGTATACACGCACTTTCACGTAAGGAAAAGCGCGTATAAGTTGGAGAACTTACTTTTGCTCCGTGGTAGTTAGTCCTTGGTATTTGAACCTATGGTTTTGGACCATGGTATCTCGTCAGAAGTGTTGATCCCAAGTATTGGGTCCATGGTATTGTTTTATCATGGTTTTGGACCATGGTATTGTGAAAGGCCTAAGACTATAAAAGAGGAAGGAGATCATTTGGCAAAGGATCATCTGAATTAATCGAATATCTAATAAGTGCTAGATCTAAAATATTGGTGATTGGGGTTATGGTGCAGATTTGGATCTGAATGAAGGAGCAACCTTAGCGCAAAGAGAAGGATAAGTTCTATTGATGGGTCATAATCTTTAGGCTTGAATGATAGTATCTTTGTATGATTTTGATCTGTTATATGTGGCGCATGCTAGATCTATAAATCTAATAATCTGGGTTAATTAGTGTCTGAATATTTGAAAGAGTGAATTATCCTTTATAGATCTGTACGAAGGTTCAGAGAAGCAAAGGGGCGTATACACGCTGGTTCAATGAATAAAAATAACGTATACGTAGGTTGGTTCAGACATACAAGCATATGCACGCAAGTTTCAGTTTATTGAAGTAGCGTATATCTTTTGAGTTGTGATATAGTTGCTTCTGTTTATTGCTGCAGTGTTCTGGGTTCAAAATTTGGTGTGTGGTTACTGTTACTGTGTTTTGGGTACAGCTGTCAGAGAAGTATCTACTTGATTCAGTTCTAATTGGTGAAAAGGAGATTGTTTGATGCAGAAATTCTTGATGATTGATTGATGTTCATGGATCCAGTCTGAAAATTTATGAAACGTGGTCCCTGGAAGAAAGAGAAGGTTGTAGCCTTCTGTAGGCTAGCACCTACGTACTAGTATCTTGGCTAGTGCAAGAGCTAAGGGGGTTGTAGATCCATTCCAGGAGAAGATGGAGAACGAGAGAGGGTTGTAGCTCTCTACAGGTTGCAGCCTGCGTACTGGTAAAGGACTGCACCAGTACATTGTAAAAAGAAGTTTCTAATTAAAAGAAAATAGAGACGAATTGCAGCAGGTGGTTTTCATCCAAATTGGGTTTCCACCTTATATCTTGTGTTCTTGTGTGTAGATCTGTTTTACTGTTTCTGGTTACTGTTTATTTGATCCTAATACACAGATTAATGATCAACATCAGTAAGATAAATTAAATTATAAGTTTGCATTGCATACGCGGGTTTCCTTCTCTGTAGTTGCGTATATACGCGATTTTATCTAACTGAAGTAGCGTATATGATCTGGGTTTGAAAAAGAAAATAAGTGACTTGATAATACTGATTCACCCCCCCCCCTCTCAGTATTATTTCCAGCAATTGGAATCAGAGCAGGTCCTTCTGAAGAAGCTTGATCGCTTGAAGGAAGATCCATCATCATGAGCAACTACGAGAGAGAAGCATCAATCAGGCCACCAAATTTTTATTGGACCAACTTCGTCTATTGGAAGGTAAGAGTTACAGCCTATCTTCAATCTCTTGGTACTGAAGTCTGGGATATCATAGATACAGGGTACACTTTTCCTTCAACAACTCCTACAGATCCGGCTGGTAAGAAGCAATATGAAACAAATGCAAAGGTTGTCAATACTCTATTAGGATGTCTATCTCAATCTGAATTCATCAAGGTTATGCAGTATAATTCCGCAAAAGAAATATGGGACAATATTGTTCTGAGCTATGAAGGAGATGAATAGGTAAAACGAGAAAAACTTCAAACCCTCAGAATTCAGTATGAAAATCTCAGAATGCACAATGATGAAAGTGTGGCTAACTATTTCCTTCGTGTAGATGAGATTGTTAATTGTATGAAAAACCTGGGTGAAGAAATAAAAGAGGCTGTTGTGGTTGAAAAGGTTCTAAGATCTTTGTCCCCTAGGTTTGAATCTAAAGTTTCTGCAATAGAAGAAAAAGAAAATCTACGAAACCTTACCATGTCACAACTGCATGAAATTCTGACTACTTATGAAATGAGGAAAGGAGGACCATCAGACAGGAGAGAAGTTGCCTTCAAGGCTTTAGGCAAAAGAGATTACTAGGAGTCAGGACACGTGTCAGAAGAAGAAGAAGAATCAAATTTTGTCAAGAACCTTCAACGGGGTGCTGGAAGATTCAAAGGTAAGTTACCTTTCAAATGCTTTGCTTGTGGAAGATTCGGTCACTATGCTGCCAAAAGTCCTCATAAGGATAAGATTGACAAGGGGAAGTGTTAGGCCCCTATACTACTAGTGTAACCCCTTATTGTTATTAGAAAAACCCACTTATTATATTGATGTACCCATGTAGTGCCCATATTGTTACTAATGTGCCCCATAGAAGCCCACTATTGTTATTATTATGCCCTTACATTATTATTGTTATGTCAGCTCTAATTATGTTATGACCCCTTAGACTCCTATATATAGAAAGGAGGTCTTTTCATTTGTATCATCCAAGAATTGTTCATTTATGTAATGTAAAGGAGGTTGGCCCCTTGAAGAGGCTGAATTCTAAGGCGTTGATCTAACTTTTCTATCTATTCTTGAGCTGGTTTCATAACATTTGGTATCGGAGCTTTGGATTCTAGGGTTTCGCTGCTCCAAACAGGTCATCGTGGCATTTTCGCTATAACTTTTTTTCTGTGACATTGCAGAAGTCGCAAAAAAAAACCATTTGAGAAGAAATTGCGTTTAACCTTGGGTCCAAATTTCAGAGCTTTTTGCGTGATATTTGCGGAGATATGATCTAAGGAAGTTGGTCTTTTTGCAGATTCCTGAATTACATTCAAAACAGGTGACCTGGGGAAAACCGTCATAACTTTATCTCTAAGAATCAGATTGAAATTTTGTAAGAAGTTACAGAAAGAGGACAGACTTTAGTTTCTTGTATATATTTTTCAGAACCAAATATCGAAAATTATACACGTGGCACTTCGCTCTTTTGGAAAGGTCTATAATCAGGTCAACTTGGGAGATTGTGCATAACTCTTTCTTGGAGAATCCAATTTGGATCAGACTGGTGGCATTGGAAAGAGGACATAGAGAGATACTACAGGTCACAAATTCAGAACTAGATGATTGGAAAGGACAGAGATACAACAGAGGCAATATCGAGCTCCTACAAAGTGAAAAAGGCGTGTAGATTTTTTTAAATTTTTGCTTAAGCTTGGTTTGAAAATTTATTTTGAAGGAATTCAAAGGGCATAGTAGAGCATTATTATCGGTAACTGATGCCCCGAGGAACGAAAATGCAAACACCTAGTAAGGAACCTGAAAGCTCTAGCATGACTCATGAAGAAGAGGAAAAAATGCTACATGATATATCAAAATTACAAGAACAAGTGCAACAAATGTCGCGCTCACAAAAGTTAACAGAAGCTAAGATGAATGGCTTGGAAGCTAAGATGAATGGCATGGAAGCTAAGATGGACAATTTGAAGATAGATTTGAACACAAATTTGAAGACAGGCATGGCAGATTTGAAGACAGATTTGACAAATTGTCTACAAGAAATACTTACTAATGGTGAAAAGGTAGTAAAGGAAACTCATGATGAGAACAAAAGAAATGTTAATCATGATTCCATAGACGCTAATGTTGGATCAAAGAATCACCATATTCCAAAAATCGATATGAGGAAGTTTGATGGCAAGGATCCTGCCACATGGATATTACAGATGGAGCAATTCTTCGATCTCAATAATGTGCAAAACGCACAAAAGGTACGTATGGCAACTGTATATTTGGAACCAAATCAGTTTGTATGGTATCAATGGCTTTATTCTCGTAAACAATTTATCACTTGGGCAATTTTTATGGAAGAATTGATAGCACATTATGAGGATACAAAAAGCAACACTTTTTTTAGCCAATTGATAAGTCTCAAACAAAAGGGTTCAATAATGGAGCACATTGAGGAGTTCCAAAAATTGAACATAAGGGTAAAAGATATTCCAGAGGAGCATAGGATTGATGTGTTCATAGGGTCTTTAAAGGATAATATCCAACATGATGTTCGCCTTTGGGAACCTGATTCATTAAAGAAGGCATTCAGGTTAGCAAGAAAAATGGAAAGAAAAATTATGGCAACTAGGAAGCATACCACTCACAACTATAAAGACAGAAGTGTTGTTTCCCCTAGTCTTCCACAACCTACAAGGTTGACGCCACAACAATTGGAAGAACAAAGAGCAAAAGGGCTTTGCTACAATTGTGATAGCAAATACACAAAAGGTCATAAGTGTGATGAGAAGAAATTATTCTACATAGATTTTGAAGAGGGAGAAGAAAAGGAGCAAGAAAGGTCAAAAGAAGAGGATATACTCTAGGAACAAAGCCTAGATGAAGAACAAATAAATCCGACCATATCTTGTAATGCATTGGTGGGAATTACCACTCCTCAAACCATCAAGATAGAAGGACAAATCAAGAAGAAAAAGGTAATAGTGTTGATTGATTCAGGAAGCACCCACAATTTTATTCATTGTAGGGTAGCAAAAGAATTGAATTGCTTCCTATATCTAGCACCAGAGTGTCAAGTGATGATTGCAAATGGAGGAACAATAAATTGCTCTGGAAAGTGCCATCATATCAAGCTATCCATGGGAGAATATGTATTGACTAGCCCAATGCTTTCCATTCTAATGGGAGGTGCTGATGTTGTACTAGGAGTCCAATGGCTACAATCCTTGGGTACAATAGCTTTTAATTTTCAAGAACTTTTCATCAAATTTTCTACGGAAGGAAAGGAAGTTGAATTAAGGGGTATTGCAGGGAAACCAGGAAAGATAATCAGCTCTAATGGCATGACAAAGCTTCTAAAAAAGGAGAAAAGAGGTGTAATTGCACAATTATGTTCGCTAGATGTTTCCACATTGGAATCATCTATTTCTCCAGATCTCCAAAAAGTCCTGGACAATCATTCCAAGGTATTTGAGACTCCCAAAGGTCTCCCACCTATGCGTGATCATGATCATGCTATTCATCTGACTCCATGAAGTGTTCCTCCAAACATCAGGCTGTACAGATATCCCTATGTCCAAAAAAGTGAAATTGAACGTATGGTTGCAGAAATGCTAGAGGCTGGTATAATTCAACCGAGTCAAAGTTATTTCTCAGCTCCAATAGTATTGGTGCACAAGAAGGATGGATCATGGCACATGTGTCCGGATTATAGGGAGCTCAACAAGCTCACTATTAAAGATAAGTTCCCCATTCCTGTCATTGATGAATTACTGGATGAATTGCATGGATCAATTTACTTCACCAAGTTGGATCTTTGTTCGGGATATCATCAAATCAAAATGAAGATTGAAGACATTCCGAAAACGACATTTACAACTCATGAGGGTCATTATGAATTTTTGGTCATGCCTTTTGGCCTTACCAATGCACCTTCAACATTTCAAGGTTTAATGAATTCAATTTTCAAACCATTCCTTAGAAAATTTGTGTTAGTATTTTTTGATGATATACTAATCTACAGCAAGTCTTGGAAGGATCATGTTGAACATGTTGACAGGGTGCTACAACTATTGGAGGAGAAAAAATTATATGCAAAAAGATCCAAATGTTTCTTTGGAGTCCAGGAGGTGGAATATTTGGGTCATATTGTATCTCATGAAGGAGTTAAGGTAGACCCTAGCAAAATTAAAGCCATTAAGGAATGGAAAATCCCCACATCCATAAAGCATCTGCGACGATTTCTTGGGTTGACAGGGTATTATCGCAAGTTTGTTAAGAATTATGGGAGAATAGCAGCACCTCTAACAACATTATTGAAGAAAGATTCATTTTCATGGACTACGGAAGCAACAAAGGCCTTTGAACATCTTAAAGAGGCAATGTGCCAAGCACCGGTCTTAGCTACACCGGACTTCAAAAAAACCGTTATTGTGGAATGTGATGCTTCAGGAAATGGAATTGGTGCTGTTATAATGCAAGATGAAAGACCCATTGCTTTTGAAAGTCATCCAATCAAGGGAAAGTTTTTAAGCAAAGCTATTTATGAGAAGGAAATGTTGGCAATACTCCATGCACTTAAAAAATGGCAACCTTACCGAATGGGAAGACTCTTCAAGGATGAGGATGTGGAAGCATTGTTTTGTGCTATTTCTATTATCCAACCAGATTGGATAAACGAAGCAAGGGATGAATGGAAGAAGGACAAAGAAGTATGGCCACTTATTCAAAAGTTGCAAAAGATCCCAATTCAAACAATATTTCCAGATATTGAAAAGGAAGGAAAAATCATATTGGAACCTGGAGCAGTCACAGAAACAAGAACCCGACAGCTACGAAATCGATCAATTTCAGAGTATCTCATCAAGTGGAAGAACTTACCCGCTGAAGATTCGACATGGGAGGACAAGAATTTTATACAGAAGCATCAAGAACTACTCAAGCGTTGAGGACAATGCTTTTTGAATGAGAGGGGCATGTTAGGCCCCTATACTACTAGTGTAACCCGTTATTGTTATTAGTAAAACCCACTTATTATATTGATGTACCCATGTAGTGCCCATATTGTTACTAATGTGCCCCATAGAAGCCCACTATTGTTATTATTGTGCCCTTACATTATTATTGTTATGTCAGCTCTAATTATGTTATGACCCCTTAGACTCCTATATATAGAAAGGAGGTCTTTTCATTTGTATCATCCAAGAATTTTTCATTTATGTAATGTAAAGGAGGTTGCCCCCTCGAAGAGGCTGAATTCTAAGGCGTTGATCTATATTTTCTATCTTTTCTTGAGCTGGTTTCATAACAGGAAGGAACCTGTTAGATGGAACAAGAAACATAATGTAAATAAGAAAAGCTATTACACTCATGAAGATAGTGATGGACTTTCAAATAGTGACGAAGATGAACAAGCTAACAAATATAAACTTTTAATGGCTTTTGAAGATGATGATTTTGTGGATGCTATAGATGAAGAAAGTCTTTATGAAGAGATTTCTAGACTCAAAATTTGTTTAGAAGAGAAGAATGTGATCATAGATACTCTACAATTCCAACTTGTTGAAAAGGAAAAACATCATGAAAAGTTAGAATGTGAAATTGTGGGACTGAGAAAAGAGATTGAGAAAACAAAAGCTCTTAATCTTAGATTTGTTAAAGGATCTGACACGTTAGATGAGATTATCAAAGTGCAGTGCTCTCCACTAATCAAGACAGGTCTGGGATATAATGAAGAAACAACTCAAGTGCAGAAACCATCTACCTCCAAGAGTTATCTTGATGCTGCAAGGAGAAGTGAACAAAGACCCAATGGAAATCACCAGGTAAATCAGGGACAATTTACCTCAAGAATGAACAAATACTACCAGGTAAATCGAGGGCAATCTACTTTAAGGACAAACAGAAGCTACAACCAACCACAGGTAAAACCTTCTCAATTTGCCTCAAGAATGGATGTCAATAGGAACTACAATCATTTGGCAGGTAGATTTTGTAATCACAGGAGTTTCTTCAATGGCCAATGTTTTTCATGTCATAACTTTGGTCACTAAGTAGCTCAATGTGTTGCCTATAAGACAATCATGACCAGAGAAGCTCATAAACAGAGGAGTATGACTGGGATCATTAAAAGGACTTACAACAACTTCTCTGCTCTTGAAAATGAAATAGAATGTTCTATTTGTAACAATTTCGGTCATGAAGATTCTGAATGCGGGAGCAAGTTCCGACAGACAACTCAGAAGGAGCAAGCCTCTAGTGCCAAATCATGGAGAATAAAAGAACCCCAACCAGAAAGATGTGGTATAGTCTTATATGCGGAAGGGTAGGAAAATCAATGGTACATCGACAGTGGATGCTCAAAACATATGATAGGTGATAAAGAAAAACTTCAGTCATATAGTGCCTTAGAGAAGGAGAAGAAGGTTTCTTTTGGAAATGACACCCTTGCTCTCATAAAAGGTAAAGGTTCTGTTCAGTTGAAAGAAAGGGTCAAAGCTGGAAATGTCATGTATGTTGATGGATTAAAGCATAATCTATTAAGTGTCAGCCAGATGTGTGATCAAGGAACTGAGGTAATATTTTGATCAAATGGATGTAGTGTTCATGATCTTGATACAGGAAAACAGTGATCAAAGGCATAATGACTCCAAATAATTTATACATATTCAAAGAAGGACAACATCAATGCTATCTGAGCAAGAATGATGAACACTGGCTATGGTATAGAAGATTGGGGCATCTTAGTTTCTCACAGATAAGGAAAGCATGCAAATACCAGGCAATTCGTGGTCTTCCAGACATCAGAATCCCAGACAATACAATATGAAAATCATGTTAGTTTGGTAAGCAAACCAGAACTAACTTCCCTGAGAAGGAAGGATCAGCCAGCAGGCCGCTTGAAATTGTACATATTGATGTATGTGGTCCAACTAGGAAAAGGTCACCTCGAGGAGAACAATACTTTATATTATTCATTGATGACTATTCTAGGATGTGTTGGATAGGACTTATGAAGCACAAAGACGAAGCCTTTGAAAAGTTCAAATCATTCAAAGCCTTGTTGGAGAATGAATCAGATCTTAGAATCAAATGCCTCAGGTCTGATCGAGGAGGAGAATTTACCTCGAATGAATTTTTTGATTTTTGTGAAGAACATGGAATAAGAAGTGAATTCTCTACAGCCAGGACTCCTCAGCAAAATGGTGTAGTGGAAAGGATGAACATAACGGTTCAACAAATGGCTCGTTCAATGCTTGATGAGTCTGGAACTCCCGCAACTTTCTGGGGTGAAGCCGCATTTGCTGCAGTTGTTATTCTCAACAAGACAAATGTCTGGGTGAATAGCACTCAAACTCCTCATGAGCTCTGGTATGGTGAGACTCCTTTGGTAAAACATTTCAAAATTTTTGGAAGCAAATGCTATATTAAAGATAATGATGAAAATCTTGGAAAATTTGAACCTAGAGCAGATGAAGGCATTCTCCTTGGTTATTCTCCCCACATCAAAGCATATAAGTGTTACAACAAAAGACTTGGAAGAATTGTTGATAGCATTGATGTAGTGGTTGATGAAGAAGGAAACATTCCTAGGCAAATGAATTCCGAAGATGATGAGGACTATCCTTCAACATCAAATCAGAACTATGATGAAGAAGAAGCTCAAGAGGCACCAGAAGAACATATAAGGATAGAAGAAAAGACTCCATCTAGGTACGTTCAGAAGAATCATCCAGAATCTCAAATTTTGGGGCAAAAAGAGGCAGGTATACAAACGAGAAGAACAATTGCAGAAGCCTCAAGCTATTTGGCTTTGCTCTCCTCCACTGAACCACAAAATGTAAAAGAGGCATGCAAAGATGAATGCTGGGTCAAGGCAATGGATGAAGAACTTGAGCAGATCGAAAAGAATAACACTTGGGAGTTGGTTCCTAGACCAAAAGATAAGAATGTCATAGGGACAAAATGGATCTTTAAAAACAAGTTGAATTAAAATGGGGAAGTGATTAGAAACAAGGCCAGACTTGTCTGTAAAGGTTATGCTCAACAAGAAGGAATAGACTTTGAAGAAACTTTTGCTCCGTTGCTAGACATGAGGCCATCAGAATGTTCCTTGCTCTCTCTAGCTTTCAGAAGTTCAAAGTATTTCAAATGGATGTGAAATTAGCCTTTTTGAATGGAGACTTAGAAGAAGAAGTGTACATTGAGCAACCAGATGGTTTCATTCTTGGGAATGATCCAAATCTTGTATGCAGACTAAAAAAGGCTCTCTATGGTCTTAAATAGACTCCAAGGGCTTGGTACTACCATTTGGACAAATATATTCATCAACAAGTACTACCAATTTGTTGTGTATGTAGATGATATTATCTTTGGCAGCAATGAAGAAGCTATGAGTCAAAGCTTTGCCTTGGTGATGCAGAAAGAATTTGAAATGTCTTTGCTTGGAGAACTGACATATTTTCTTGGATTACAAATCCAACAAAATGAAGGCGGTATCTTTTTGTCTCAAACCAAGTATCTCAAACAGATCTTGAAGAAATATGGCATGGAAGATGCAAAACCAGTATGTACCCCCATGGTTACAAGATGCAGCCTCAGTGCAAATGATGAATCAGCAGCAGTGCATCAACCAACCTATAGATCCATGATTGGAAGTCTACTTTATTTGACAGGTACCCGACCAAACATCATGCATGCAGTGGGAATAGTTGGAAGATTTCAGGCAAATCCTAAGGAAACCCATCTTTAGGTAGTAAAGAGAATTTTCAAGTATCTTCAAGGAACTCAAAACTATGGCTTGTGGTATCCAAGAGATACAAATCTCACTCTTCATGCTTATACAGATGCAAATTGGACTGGAAGCGTGGATGACAGAAAAAGCACAAATGGTGGTGCATTCTTTATGGGTTCTAGATTAGTTCTTGGTTCAGCAAGAAACAGAATTCGATTTCTCTATCTACAGCTGAAGCAGAATATGTGGCTACCACATCTTGTTGCACACAACTCCTTTAGATGATGCAAACTTTGCAGGATTTTCAAATCACTTGTATTCCACCTATCTCCATATTGTGTGATAATATAAGTGCTATCAGTATCTCAAAGAATCCTGTCATGCATTCAAAGACTAAGCACATACCGATCAAGTATCATTTTCTCCAGGAACAAGTGTTGGAACAAAAGGTCAAATTGGAGTATGTTACCTCTAAGGAACAAGTTGCTGATATTCTCACCAAACCACTGCCCAGGGAAAATTTTGAATACCTTAGACAGAAGTTGGGAGTAGTTGATGCATCATCTTGCTATTGAAACCTATCTATTTCAAAGAAAAATGGGTGTACGTGAGTTGGTTGAAGAGGATCCGCGTACATACGTTGTTTTATACAGATATAGTCACGTATATGAAGGCTTGATGGATATCAGTAGGGACAGGCACTGGTTGAAGATATTCTGATATGGGTCTGACAGAGACCATCCGGCACAGGTTCAGGAGGAGCAGATAAATGTCTAATGATGCATTGTTGGCATTATCTTAGAAGCTTTTGGTTCTAGTTCACAGCTGTTGTTGGTTTTAGGTGGAGCAAATGCAGAGGGAGAACAGAAGGAAATCATGGTTGTTGATCTGAATGGTGATTGACAGATGCTGTTGATATCAGTTATTGGTGACTTTCATAAGTCTTGCTCCAGATACTTTGTCTCTATGTCATGTATCTCTTTTATGGTGTCAAGGTCATGTAACGGCCTATTTTGGTTTCCCCACTATGCCTAGGATGAAGATGTAATGTACTTGGTTATCATATGTAAATTTCTGATGTATCCCCACTTGGTTGGGTGATGGATGTACGTATTGAGTCTTTTGGTGATAGGAAGGTCTTTAATGATGTATAAGTCATGGTTCTTCTTGAAGAACATCTTTTTTCAGATCTTGCCTACATTCAGGGGGAGCATGGTCAGCACAACAGGGTAGGGATTTCAGCATGTACTCAAGGGGAGCACAACCCTTTACCCTTGATGACAAAGGGTGAGAATGACTTTGAGGATCTTGGGGTTGCCATCAAGTCCAAAGGGGGAGATTGTTGGCATTGTCGCACTGATTTAGAGCTATGGCACAGGTGTTGTCCTTGATGGAAACTCACTTTGGTGACAGATCTTAGTACAGGCTCTCAGAATGAAAGAAAAAGATATATACATAGGTTCACCTAGACTAAGGCGCGTATACACACGGGTTAGACGTTACAAAGGCGTGTATGCGTATACACGCTCTTTCACGCAAGGAAAAGTGCATATATGTTGGAGAACTTACTTTTAATCTGTGGTAGTTAGTCCTTGGTATTTGAACCTATGGTTTTGGACCATGGTATCTCGTCAGAAGTGTTGATCCCAAGTATTGGGTCCATGGTATTGTTTTATCATGGTTTTGGACCGTGGTATTGTGAAAGGCCTAAAACTATAAAAGAGGAAGGAGATCACTTGGCAAAGGATCATATGAATTAATCGAATATCTAATAAGTGCTAGATCTGAAATATTGGTGATTGGGGTTATGGTGCAGATCTGGATCTGAATGAAGGAGGAACCTTAGCGTAAAGAGAAGGATAAGTTCTATTGATGGGTCATAATATTTAGGCTTGAATGATAGTATCTTTGTATGATTTTGATCTGTTATATGTGGCGCATGCTAGATCTATAAATCTGATAATCTAGGTTAATTAGTGTCTGAATATTTGAAAGAGTGAATTATCCTTTATAGATCTGTACGCAGGTTCAGTGAAGCGAAGGCGCGTATACACGCTGGTTCAATGAATAAAAACAACGTATACGCAGGTTGGTTCAGACACAGAAGCGTATGCACACAGGTTTTAGGTTATTGAAGTAGCGTATATCTTTTGAGTTGTGATATAGCTGCTTCTATTTATTGCTGCAGTGTTCTGGGTTCAGAATTTGGTGTGTGGTTACTGTTACTGTGTTTTGGGTACAACTGTCAGAGAAGTATCTACTTGATTCAGTTCTAATTGGTGAAAAGGAGATTGTTTGATGCAGAAATTCTTGATGATTGATTGATGTTCATGGATCCAGTCTGAAAATTTATGAAACATGGTCCCTGGAAGAAAGAGAAGGTTTTAGCCTTCTGTAGGCTAGCACCTACGTACTAGTATCTTGGCTAGTGCAAGAGCTAAGGGGGTTGTAGCTCCCTTCCAGGAGAAGCTAGAGAAAGAGAGAGGGTTGTAGCTTTCTGTAGGTTGCAGCCTGCGTACTGGTAAAGGACTGCACCAGTACATTGTAAAAAGAAGTTTCTAATTAAAAGAAGATAGAGACGAATTGCAGCAGGTGGTTTTCACCCACATTGGGTTTCCACCTTATATCTTGTGTTCTTGTGTGTAGATCTGTTTTACTGTTTCTGGTTACTATTTATTTGATCCTAATACACAGATTAATGATCAACATCAGTAAGATAAATTAAATTATAAGTCTGCATTGCATACGCGGGTTTCCTTCTCTTTAGTTGCGTATATATGCGGTTTTATCTAACTAAAGTAGTGTATATGATTTGGGTTTGAAAAAGAAAATAAGTGACTTGATAATACTGATTCACCCCCCCCCTCTCATTATTATTTCCAACACAAGATAGCACTAATAATGCTATACCAAAATCAGTAGTCAAGTTAGAAGACCTTTATGATTTGAAAGATAGCTTCAAAAGATCTACCAATTAAAAACTGCAAAGTTCAACGTTGAACTATGAATTAGTAAATCTAGGAATTGATGCCAAACCATAGAATATCAACCCAGGCCTTGGCCTAGCTCCTAAAGAAAAATTAGCATATATTCGTCTCTTGAGACAATACAAAAGTGTCTTTGCTTGGAACTACGATGAACTCAAAACTTATGACACTTCTATCATCCAACATACTATCCCAATGCTAAACGATGAAAAACCTGTCCAGCAAAAGCTGAGAAAGATCCATCCCAATCTAGAAAACCAGATCAAATCTGAACTCAATAAGTTATTGAAAGCCAAAATAATTTTTCCCGTTCGACATTCCAAATGGGTTTCCAATATGGTTCCCGTTAGAAAGAAAAACGAAGACATTAGAATTTGCATTGACTTTCGAAACCTTAACAAAGCCTGTCAAAAGGATAATTTTCCTTTACCTCCCATGGAGCAAATACTGCAGGAAATCGTAGGATGGATTCTCAGGATACAACCAAGTGTTGGTTCATCCGGATGATCAATTTAAAACCACATTCAAAACCAAATGGGGCACTTACGCATATCAAAAGATGCCCTTTGGTCTGATCAACGTTGGTGCCACATTTCAGCGAGCCATGGACATCACATTCAAGGGATTAGTTAACAAATTAGTGGTAATCTACTTGGATGATATAACTGTATATTCCAAGAAACAAGGCAATCATCTTAGAGATTTAAAACAAATCTTCCAATGTTGTCAAAGGTATGGAATTTCACTTAACCCGAAAAAATCCTTTTTCGCATTAAGTGAAGGAAAACTTCTTGGATTCATAGTGTCAAAATCTGGAATTCATATTGATCCTGACAGAATCAAGGAGATTTCCAAAATACCCCTACCTCACAACAAGAAAGCTATGCAATCTTTCCTTGGCCAGATTAATTTTGTAAAGAGATTTGTTCTAGATTTTTCAAGAATCGTGTCTCCTTTACAAGCAATGATTAAAAAGAACTCAAACTTCAAATGGGGCCAAGATGAATATGAGGCATTCAATCTAATCAAACAGGCAATTATTAATGCTCCATATTTAGCAACTCCAAATTTTTCCGATCCCTTTATTTTATATACATTTTCCTCTGATAGATCATATGCTGTGATACTCACTCAAGAAAATCAAGACAGGGCAGAAGCTCCAATTGCTTTTTTCAATTCAAATTTACAGGGTGTTGAGATAAATTATTCAGATGTAGAGAAACAAGCTTATGTTGTTTTCAAAGCAATTAAATATTTCAGACCCTTTCTACTTAAAACCCATACAAAAATCATAGTACCATTTCCAATGGTAAGAAATCTCTTACTACAGAAAGATGTGGGTGAGAAAAGAGCCAATTGGGTTATTGCCTTACATGAATATGACGTAGAAATCAAACCAGCAAGTATTGTAAAAGGTCAAGGCTTTTGCAAAATGCTGGCTAGAGCATCGCTTATTTCCAAAATGCCATCTACAAAGATACAAACGTATGAGGTAAGCCTAAATGATGTTGAATCATTATACGCTGATATCATTTTTATCTTAAGAATGGATATTCTCCTTCAAACCTCGATCATACCAAGAAAAGAGCTCTAAGGTTGAAGGCTAAACAATATCAGCTCATGAACGATGTTCTTTTTAGAATAAATTATGATTATGTTCTCCTTAGATGTCTTGAGAAATCTAAAGCTAAAAAAGTCTTGTAGGAACTCCAAGATGGGCCAGCAGGCGGACACTATGTTGGAAATGCTACTGCACATAAAATCTTACGTGCAGGCTATTACTGGCGTTGAGAATGCAACAAGATGATGGAGCTTAGTGGAAAGGAGTCGCCTTCACTAAGTGGGCCCATAGGCTATTTTTGGTGCAAAGTCTATTTTTAGACATATGGATCATGGTCTATGAGTTGCAGGATGCTATTTGTGGATGATTGGTCATGTTGGTAAAATAAGATGGACTTCTATTTTTAGACATATGGGCGGCTTCTATTTTTAGACTGCCAGGCTAAAAATAGAACAGTCGAATATTATTAGCTCATAATAATATTTGGACTATAAAAATTATCTTATTCTCTTGGAGCACTTAAGTTTGAGCTACAGATGTGGCACATGTAGATGTCAGAAGGAAATACGCTTTTCTTATGAGTTAGTTGAGTTATTGGATGGTGGACTTCAGTTAGAACTCAAGTGATTGAGTTTGGTGGAGTTGATTGAGGAGTTGATGGAGTTGTGTTCAGTTTGACTTGGTTGAACTAGTTGTATTTAGTCTAACTACAGAATACACTAGTGATGAGTGATGTGAATTAATTATTAATTAATTAACTAATTATTAACTCATAAAGCAACTAGAGAATACATCAGTTAACTCGGTGCATGGATAGTTCAGTGGAGACAGGTGTTAGAGGTTGAGATTGCTATCAGTTGTGACTATAGTTGTGCATGTGATTTGCACAATCAATGGATTGAGTATTGCCAATGAGGATTGCGTGGTTCAGCTAAGAAAAATACGAGTTTGGATCAGCCATACTCATTTATTCTCATGCAGGATTACGCAGTGGAGGCAGGCAAGCAGTGGAGGAGATTTGAACCTGTGATTGATTCAGATATGAGCTAGTTTTGTGTGTAACAGGTGGAGATAGTACTAAGTACTTGTGAGGAGTATTGTACTATGTATTGTTACATGTTCTCAATCATTATAATATACATATAGTGTGGGGTTTTCAGCTGTATGCTTTCCCCGAGTTACATACTGTGTTAATGTGTGCATACGATTGATGTTTCATTGTTTTTAATTCCGCAAAATTGATGATCAATGTAGAGGAGGTTATGTATTATGCATGTATTATACAATAGTGTATAATCAAGATAATCTCTGTGAATAAGTGTCATATTATTCAAAATTTCTACATGGTATCAGAGCGGAGTTGATCATCAGATCTATTATTCAGGAAGTGTTTACATTTTATTTCTTCTGGCAGAGTCTGTAATCGGGCTAGGTAGCCTCTAGATTCATCCTTCCTTTGGAAGGTGAGATATCTAGTAAAAGAACATACATTCAATCTATGTACGAGAAATACTTTGTTCTCATGAATTTTAGATCAGAAGCAGTTGAGTTTTGAGCTGGTGGAATTCGAATTTGCAGCAGTGTTTTCTTGGTGTCAAAGTTGAAATGTCTTTCAACGGATTGTGATTGGAGTATGCCCTTGAGGGTAGCTCGAATTATATTGCACGGAAAGATAGGATGGAGGCGATGTTAGATGATAATGGGTTGAAGGAGTTCATAGAGGCTGAGGTCCCAAAGCTTACTGATACTACTCAAGTTGAGGCTTGGCAAAAGAAGACAGCAAAGTGTCAAAGGATTCTGTTGGAGTGTTATAGACATTTTTGTGCCTCGCAGCATGGAGCATGAAATGTCAATAATTACAGGGATCCTCAGTCCCTAAACATGTTGTTCTTACCCCTAGAGGAACAAGGTCAGCAAACCACAGCACTTCCTATCAGTTCTCCACCTGAAAACACTTAAAAACAGGCTATTTTTGGATCATGTCAGCTGCTCCACTGAGCATCTGCGCTGAATGTCAACTGCTCCTCCTTGTACCTGCGCTGAAAGTCAACTCCAATGAAGGCTACCTGCACTGGGCGAGATTGGCCAAGTGGCACAGTCATTCTGCAAGGTGTCAATTGCCCAGGAAGCTTCCAAACTGACACTTGGTTCAAGGAATTCGCCCTGTGATGAGTAAGAGGTACTTGATCTCCATGTGGAAGCAAGGATCTCCAAGTGGACTCAAGAACTGAAGTTTAACTGAAGAGGGAGAGGACACAAGGCAGCTTTATGTCAGTCTCAAGCTGACTCATCCTTTCTCCTTCTACCCTATATATAGAGCTCTTCTATGAGGTCTAGGGAGGCTGGAATTTTGTGCAAAGCAAGGAAGTGCTGTTGCTTTACAGTTAGAGCTATTGGGTGATTGCTTTTATAGAGGAGAAGAGGAGATTTCTTGCTGCTGGGGAGGTGCTGCTGGATTGGAGCCATTTATGGTTGTAACCTTCTCAGAACCTTTTTCTTCTATCAATAAAGCTTTGATGTTCTCCTATATACTTTTATTGCAATGATGTATTGTTTTTATCTGTATATTTGATCCATTCTAATCCATGCATCAGTTATGAGTACATGTTTCTTGTAGTTTCCCTCTCTTGTTTTTGCAGGATCTTTGTGTAGCTGGGCCGGCAAAGGGAGCAAGGAGCTGGGAACAAGAGGCAAAGAGAGAAGACAGGATCGACAAAAGCGAAAGACATCGGTTGGTCAATCTTTCCTTCCTTCTCTGTACTTTCATAAAGGAAAAATATCAAAGCTTTACTTTCAGTTGTTGCTAAGGAACTATCACCCTTAGAGTAGGGATAGGGTCATTCCGAGTCGGATACTTTTCCCCACAACAAACTGGCAACTCCGCTGGGGAACCTAGTATCTTGTTGGTGTTTGTAGTATCTTTGCTATTCATTTCCTGAACAAAAGAGTACCAAATCGAAAAGCTTTTGACTATATCAAAAGCGAAGTAGAGGGGCTGCTACTCTTGCTCATTCTTTGAGCAGATTCATGATTTTGGAGAGCTGATCTACGAAAGACTCTTGTGCTCTTTGTGATAGCTTTTCGTCCTCTTGATCATCCCTTAGCTTGTACTTGACCTATAGCTTTTTATTTCAGCAAAAACAGTGAATTTTTGAGCTTTTTATGACCCGGAAACCCTTGTAAACGCAACTCTCGTGTCTCAGTGCAGGCTGTCCAAAGGCAGTCTGCATTTCAGCGCAGGTACTCCCTTCGGGAACTGCGCTGAGAGTCAGTTTGACAGACCAGAGCCTGCGCTGAACCAGTTAGGCTATGTCTTCCTGAGGTTTCCACTGAGTCTTGGCCCTGTTTTCACTGTTGTTTTGTTGCTGATTGCTTGTCATTTGTACTTGCTGTAAACCAACTTTCCTTGACATTATTCCGCCTCAGTTGTGTGATGAAACTGTGATTGTTCTTTCAGTATTTCTTATTTCAGTTACAGTTTCCCATTGTGAAAAGCAAACCAGCACAGCTGTGGCCTCTTAGATCCTGAACTGTAAAAGTGTCTTTGTGATCTTAAGAGCTAGTTTTATTACTGTTCATGGCTGTTTGAGTTTGTTTGTTTTTCATTTTATGGTTTGAATTCATACATTTTTAGTGTCAAAACAAGTACCTGTAAGGCGTCTTTTGATTTTAGACAAAACTTGTTTGTTTACGCTTCAAATTGAATTCGAAAATTATACGACAGTTTCCTTTTGTCTACATCAACATTAAGGGAAAAGAAAAGAAATACATGCATCTTGCATTTGCAATTTTTGATAAGTTTGCGTGATTGATCTAGGGGAAAGTGCATTAGTTTGTGCTTTGTGCTCTGTGTGGAAAGATAATGTTTTTCTCTCCCCCCAATAGTTAGGATTTTCAAAGCTAAAAAGATTGTAAAGCTTGCTTATCATTTTAGCTGCATTTAGGAATTTGTACCAATACATCTCGTGGTGATCCTGAAAGACAAACTGCTAAACAAGATCAACTTAAAATATATTGAATGAATCTAAAAACGCTTTGTAACATAACGCTCACAATAGCGGTCTAGGTAGAGACGTGTTCCGGCGTCGTTAAACGTAGTGACTGTCGATCTCTACGAAGGTGGGTGATTCCTCCTGAGGGACGATAGCACTAATACGGACTTGTGCTCCCGCGTACCGTCGCGTATATTGGGAGACACCTATAGGCATTTATCCTTTATCCTTAGGAAGCCGTGTCGGCCGCCCTACTGATCGCGATGCAGTGAACACAACATTCACGAAGATCGACCACCCGTACCGTAAAACGTATTCTGTGGTTTCGCGAAAGGTTTGGCACACCCTCTGCCTAGATCTCCAGAGCAGTTTCTTTTGGCCTTTTTCAAACTCTATAACTGAAAAAGTCCAACTGAGCATTTGTCACTTCGGGCTCGTTAATACATCGAAGGCGACTAGAGTCATCTTTAGCTTTTTCTCGACTCTTAAAACATGAAAAAGCAAAGTTGTGTCTAAAAGCGTCTAATAAAATTCATTCAATACGGAAACATAATTCCCCTTTTTGTATTTTAGTTGATCAAGTAATCCGCAACCGTGGAGGAAAGTCAATTAAAACTCCGTCGTTCGAGGAGACTCGCGAGTCAACCGTCTTTGTCTCCGGAATTGAGAGTAGTACGGACGAAGCGAACTCGCTTGACCGGGTCAAAATCTCCCATTAAAGTTAGAACAACAGTTCCGACAACATCTGAGATTCTTGTCACTCCTAATATTTCTGGAATCCCTGCCTCTATTGAAGAAGTTCAACAGCAACAGAGGGACAGTTGTACTAATCCTAGTTTGGGGACAAGTACTTGCATAACTGAACCAGTTCCATCTGAAACCGGTCCACAGAGTCTTGTTGCTCAAACAACTGTCGCTGTCGAAGCAACCCCTTCTTCGGCACCAGAAATCTTTTACGGACCTGACGATCTTCCTCTTCCTCCTGGTCTGATTGCAATAGAGGAAATCGTAGAGGACCAGCAAGCAAATACTCCAACTCATTTTGGAGTAGGCGCCACTCTTTTTCCTTCTGCATCAGAAGTTTGTCCATTGCCACTGGAAGTTCCTGTAGAATCGTTAGGCAGTCTATTGGATAGACTTAAAATGTCTGAGCAACCGTCGACATCTAGGACTGTGCCAAATGACACAGCGACAGCAGAAACTCCTGCCGTCACTCCAACGATGTTTGCCGGCATACCAGCTGTCCCGACTAGCTCTCATCAGCTAGAAGGAGTCCACCCAGGGACTATTACGACAACTTGGTCTGTTCCAGTTTGTTCTTCCGGTATAATACCCAGTAATTCTTATGTTGAAACTAGACAAATTGATCCCTTTGGAAATCAGTTTGGGCCATCCAGTCCTCAAAGGCAATCTATACCCTTGAGTTCCGGATTGTTACCATATGGGGGGCAATATGCCCTTTCACTTCCCCTTCCGGGGGGATACCCATACGGCAGTTTTCGACAACATTCAGGTTTGACTGAAGTAGCGACGAGTGGTTGGGTACCTATGTTACCCCAACAACCAAGAGTTGTATATTCCATGCAACAGTGTGTACCTATGTCTAGTATCCCGACGACGCCAGCAATTGTAACCGTGTCGCAAGTTCAATCGATGCCTGTTGTATGTCAACCCCAAGTTGTAATGCAACAGCCCATTGAACCTGCAACACAACCACAATCGCCAACTGCCGGGACGACACAGACACAAACGGGAACCATAACCCCGCATCTTGGTCCATCGGTTAGTATCGCACAGCAAAACATGGCTTCGCAACCATGGATGGTGCAATACCAACAACCTCAGTTTCAACAGGTGTACCAGGGATCTGAACAACAGATCTTTGTGAATAGTGGGCAACCCTATATTCAAAACGGGTTAAATCAACCACTTTACAGTGGCCAAGCCCACCAGCCATATCAGTCATATCAACATCAGTTGCATTATGCTGGTATGCAAAGGCCTACTGCTCAGGCGATTCCATCGTATCCTGGGTACGCCTCGCCAAACCTGAATCAACAGTTGCCATTCGTGGCAACTCTAGAATTACCAGATTTACATCGATTGATGAACGATCCAATCGCCTATGCCCATTGGTGGCCAGCGATTACTCACAAACTTCCTTCGGACATTCCTAAATTCAATGGAAATCCTGGCGAAGACCCGTCGAATCATGTGATGACATTCCATCTGTGGTGTTCATCGAATACCTTGAATGATGATTCGATAAGGCTTCGCCTTTTCCAGAGGACATTGACTGGTCCGGCAGCTAAATGGTATATTGAATTACCTAGAGCCTCTTTCGACAATTTTAGTTCCCTAGCCACGACTTTCTTAACACACTTTCAGTTACCTATAAGGTACGAAATTGGAACAGAGATCTTGACCAATTTCAAGCAGACAACGGCCACACATATATCAGATCATATACATGAGTGGCGTCGTCGTCGCAGAATGGTAAAGAACTATGTTCCAGATCAGCTATTAGCTGAGTGGTTTATAAAGTCGCTTCTTCCTGCTATAACAGAAGATGTGGCCAAGGGAGGCGTCGTAACAGAGGAGCAGGTTATTGCTCGTGCTCAATATTTGGACTTAGTGTATACTCAGTCGGGCACGCTCTATGATAAGATACCTGATGCCCCCAGACCAGAATTTTCAATCCCTCCTCCTCCCGGATCAAATAGTGACTCTCATGCCGGTGATGGCGTGATTGGAACTGCAAACGCTAAGTCGACAAAGGATTCAAATAAGAAAGCCCGTAAGACTTCGAATCAAAAAGCAAATCAAGAGGTTCTTGCTTCGGAGGTAAATGCTGTATCTACGGATAAAGGAAAAAACTCCAATCAACCAGGAAGCAAGAAGAAACAAAACAAAGGGAAGAAGAAGAAACAGGGTGAGTCATCCCCTCAAAAAACTCCTTCGAACCCTCCTGGGCAAGGGAAACAAATTTATCCATGTCAGATATGCGATGAAAAGGATCATTCGACAAAGAACTGTCTGTTCAAAGCTGAGTTAAAGAGGTTCTTTAAAAGTACCCAAACTTCAGCTGTGTTGACTGATCCATTTCCCACCCCAGGTCAAAATATGGTTGATAGTGGAAATGCTTCCCCGTCACAAGTGCTTATGTTGTCAGTTTCTAAGCAAAATGATGCTTTGATCTCGACCAGGAATAAAGATTATGGGAATCCACCGGTGTCGAACGACAAAGGGAAAGATCAACCCAGTAGTTCGACAACAACTTCGGTAGAAGCTGTACCCCCCCTCACGCATGAATTAACAATAAAGCCACCTAAGGGAGTAGTACACAAGTCGACATTTAATCCTCGCGCCAGAGCAGCGCAACATTATAACATAGTGGAAGATTTGGCCCAATCGCCATCTGCTATGTCGACTCTTGAGGTACTGCAAAATTGTCCATCCCAAAGGCAGGCATTGTTATCAGCAATTGGTGGAGTGGATCCTAAAGATTCCAATCTTGTATCCTTTGATCACAGAGGATATGATCCTCAGTTACCAGCGCAACTAGCTTTCCTTATTCAAGTGAAAGCACTCAACAAAACTGTTCATAGAACGATTATTGATGAGGGAGCATCGACATGTATCATGTCGATGAGTTGCTGGAAAACTCTTGGATCTCCAACCTTGTCGCGATCTTCGACGACATTGAAAGCATTTGACGGTAGGATGTACACTCCGTACGGTATCCTAAATAACTTTAAGGTTGAACTAGGAGGAAAAACAGTGGAAATTGATGTTGAAGTCATTGATGGCAATCTTGACTATAACATCCTACTGGGAAGACCATGGATATATGCCATGGCAGCTGTAGTGTCGACATATTTTAGGAAGATCGCATTCCCGTTTGAAGGAGGGATTACGATCGTCGACCAACAGAATTTCCTCCCTAATGGTTCACAAGTTACTGGAAGCATTCCCATGATCCATGGGAGCGACCATTCAGTGCAAGATATCGGAGTAGGCTTGCTAAAAGATCCCACAATGATGGGAACTTTCGCGTTGCCACCTCCTTTCCATGTAAGGGATATCCCGTTTGTAGCAACATGCAACATGGTATCTTCTTCGAAGGTCGCAGGAGACAAAGTCGTCATGGATTATCAAGTGGTTTTGCCGCCTAGCCCTATAGAAATATTGTAGCAATCAATGTTTCAGGCATGGGAGGCGAGCCCAAATCAACGCTCGTCAAGCGTTTGGGTAGATAGGTCTGGAGAATATGGTACCCCATTAGATCCATGGTCAAAAGTTCATGGGACTGACGAAGGAATCTTACAATCAATGATGATTGAGGGGGCACCATGGAATGATCACCACCATTGTTCCCTTCTTCCAGAGTGTGAAGAAGAAACTCAACACGACCTATATCACCCTTCAGTGTTTGAATTCCTGACAAATACTATAAATACGGTGGATTCAGAGCGAAACCTATCCAATATTGAAGAGACCGTAGCCATAAACATCTCGACAAAACCTGATGTTGTAGAGAATATTCATGTCGGCAAAAGTTGTTCCCCTTCAGAACTGGAAATATATGGTGCCATCTTTCGCGAGTTTAGAGATGTCTTTGCATGGTCATATGATGAAATGCCAGGCATTGACTCGAGCATAGTTGAACATGAGATTAAAATGTATCCTGATGTCAAACCAGTTAGACAACGGCTTCGGCAAGTGCACCCCAAGAAAGCCGCTGCCATTAAGGCAGAAGTTGAAAAACTTCTCCATGCTGGATTCATCTACCCAGTTCCTCTAACCGATTGGGTATCGAATATTGTCCCTGTTATGAAAAAACAAGGGACGATAAGAGTGTGCGTCGACTATAGGGATGTAAACCAAGCTTGTCCAAAGGACAACTACCCTACACCCTTCATCGACCAGATAATTGATGAATGTGCCGGATGTGAAATCTTTTCCTTTATGGATGGATTTTCCGGGTATAATCAAATAAATATCCGCCCACAGGACCAGTCTAAGACTGCATTTATTTGTCCGTGGGGCACATTCGCCTATCGAAAATTACCCTTTGCTTTAAAGAACGCAGGGGCGACGTTTCAGAGGGCAATGAATTATGCCTTCCATGACATCAAGAACATCGTTCAACCTTACCTCGACGATCTTCCGGCTCATTCGCGGAAGCGGACTGATCATCCGCGGCATTTGAGAGCAATATTTCTACGTTGCTGACACTACAAGATAAGACTCAATCCGCACAAGTGTGTGTTTTGCGTCGGTTCTGGTCGTTTACTTGGCTTTGTAGTCTCTAAGGATGGGATTCGTCTCGACCCCTGTAAGGTTCAGGCAATCATTAATTTGCCTCCACCTTCAAATTTGCTTCAGATTCAGAAACTCCAAGGGAAAGCAAACTTTCTGAGGAGGTTCATTCCAAATTACGCAGAACTTGCCAAAGGTTATACTCGTCTTTTGAAAAAAGATGTACCTTTTGTCTGGGACCAGGTTGCGCAAGCTTCCTTTGACGCTCTGAAAGATTCCCTAGTAAGAGCGTCATTAATGTACGCCCCGGACTATCAAAGAGATTTTAACCTGTATCTAGCTGCAGCAGATACGACCATTGCGATGGTCTTAGTGCAAGAAGTCGATGGAACTGAACATCCTATTTATTATTTAAGTAAAAACTTAAATGACACAGAAAGTAAATATTCCTATGTTGAAAAACTAGCGCTTGCTGCTGTTCAAGCGATTCAAAGGTTTCGACATTATGTCCTCTTTAGGAAAACTACCATTCTGTCAGATTGCAACCCCATGACGTATATACTGTCGCGACAGTTGCTTGGGGGCAAATATTCAAAATGGATAGCGATCCTTCAAGAGTTTGATTTGGATTTTGTAAAATCCAAATCAAAGAAAGCTCTAGTTTTCGCGGAATTATTATGCGATCTCCCATCGACGTCCAACGATGAAACATCAGAAGAGTCAATCGTGGATGAAAATTTGTTTCTGATATCAATAAGTAATGAATGGTATGGAGACATCATTGTTTATCTCCAAATCCAAAAATTTAGGCCTAATACCTCACACTCAGAACAGAAGCGTATACGATACCAATCTAAAGACTACATGATCATCGGTGATACACTTTACCGTCGTGGTGTCGATACGGTTCTGAGGAGGTGCCTTACCCATAAGGAGGCCGAGAAAGCCCTGAATGATTGTCATTCAGGCGCGTGCGGGGGGCATCAATCTGGATATGCAACAGCACAAAGAATCTTACGAGCAGGATATTTCTGGCCAACTATGTTTAAAGATTGCATAATAGCTGTCAGAAGTTGCCATGCGTGTCAAATCTTTGATAGCAAAACCAGGAGATTGCCTGCACCTTTACAGCCTATAGTTGCTGTTGGGCCTTTCGCCAAGTGGGGCATCGATTTCATGCAATGTAACCCCACCTCGACCGGGGGGCATGGGTATATTATAGTCGCTGTTGACTATTTTACCAAATGGGCCAAGGCAATGCCTACATTGGATAACACTGGTGAAACAGCTGCCCTTTTCTTTTTTAATCATGTAGTCGCCAGGTTCGGCGTTCCGCAGGCTATAGTGACAGATCATGGGTCGCATTTTCGCAATCACATGATGGTTGAATTAGCTGCCAAACTAGGGCTATCTCACGACAGCTCTACCCCATATTATCCACAAGCCAACAGACAAGTTGAGGCAATCAACAAGGTCCTGAAGCGTATGTTGCAAAGGATGATCGGGGTTCACAAAAGAAGATGGCACCTACTCCTATACTCAGCATTGTGGGCTTACCGAACCTCGGTGAAGAACGCCACTGGGTTCACACCATTCCAATTGGTGTATGGCCTGGAGGCAGTCTTACCGATCCAGTGCGAAATTTCGTCTCTTAAACTCGCAATTGACCTCCTCCCCGGAACCTCAGAAGAAGAGGCTCGTTTCTTGGAATTGATCCAGTTGGATGAAAACCGTCGTGACGCCGCTTTGGCGAACGAAGCCCATAAGAAACGAGTCAAGGCACAGTTCGACAAGAATGTCAAACCTCGTATCTTCTCTGAGGGTGACTTGGTTTTGCTTTACGACCAAGAATCCGACAAATTAGGAGCAGGAAAATTTAAGTCCTTATGGATGGGCCCCTATATTGTTAAAAGGGTGTTAGCAAAAGGAGCCTACGAGTTAATGGATTATGACGGGATACCACTGGCGCAACCCCGCAACGGGTTGTACCTCAAGCGTTACTATGCCTGAATAGTAACCTGAGTGCTTTTGTTGTATTTTGTTTTCGCTAAAGTGTTTGTTTCGGTTTAGTAATCCACCCTTCTCGTTTGTTGCAGATGTCGAATTTTTCTGAGACATATGTAGGATATGCCGATGGAGCGAGTCGTAGTACGCGGAATTTGTCCTCCGCAGCCTGGGCCATTTTTTGATCCAAGCGGCGAGTTAGTGAGTTCCAGAGGTGTGTGTATTGGGCAGTCAACGAACAACATCGCTGAGTATAGCGCATTGATTGAACTCCTCTCTGATACCATCGCTCATGGTATACACCGACTAATTGTTAGGCTAGACTCACAGCTTGTGATACTACAACTCACTGGTATATATTCAGTCCGCAATCCAGCTATTTATCGAATGTTTCTAAGGGTTAAGATTTTGGAAAGAGAGTTCGATTCAATTCAATACCAACATATTTCCAGAAACTTGAACACATTAACAGATTCATTAGCAAACTATGTATTAGATAGACATTTACGACATATATAAAAAGAGATGCATCGGTGCTATGCAAGTGGATCGCAAATAAACCAGAATAAACCCCAAAAATCAAAATATATAAAGCTGTTTATAGTTTTTACATGATGTGCTGTAATCAAAACAAAATTGGTCGTATGACCTAGAACTCAAAAAGATGCTAGGGGGCACCCTAGCCTAGTGGTGCTCATGATAGTACGTCACGGTCTGTGCAATCATGCGCAAGAGACGAGTCCATCGTCTAGGCACACCAATAGTGTGCCGCTGTAACTGTAAAGGTAACTCGTCAATCTGTACATCCGGAAGACCATGAGTAAGGCTCTCAACCTGCTCCTGCACAGCTGTAAGTATCTCAGTATCACCAAGGTCGCGAATAACAACTCTCCAGCTGGCGATCGTGGACGGGCTGCTGGACGAACAGGACCAACATCTGCATGCACCCAAGAGTTTGATTGGTTTTGCACAGTAACATCATGAGTAAAAACAATAAACAGTGATATGGTCAGAAATTTTACCAATAGCGCCCCATTGCTCGCCATCCGGTAGCACCAAGTCCGGATCACCTCGGTAGTCCATACCCACATATGGATACTCAGAAAACACCATCTCTTGACGCTCGAACCATCTAAAGAAGGCCTCAGTAAAAGTAATTTGAGGTTGACCAGCATGTCGGGACATGTGGTCAACCCACCTCTGCATGCGTGGCTCGGTCGGAGAAGGCAAGTCAAGTATGATGTACTGAGGCTGCATCAATGGGATTTTCTCCAAGGCAAAGGCAGTCAGAATAGAACCAAATCCAAAGTTCTTCAGCCCCCCGTCCTTTACCTTGGTCAATTGACTTTTCATCTGAACAAGTACTGCATCACACCAGTTAAACACTTTCGGTTGGAGACACTCCAAGGCGTGCTGCATGTGAGATCTGTTGGCAACATGTAAAGCTGCGCTACCGGCCATCCTACCAATGGTAAACAGAATGGACCTAAGAGACCTATCAGTGATGTCACGGATATTGATCTTGCCGTCTCTGCTCGGCTGTGAACCTTCCCGGCAATACTGACGGATATAGTCTCTGGTGGAATTAGTCCCTCGAACCGTACTCGACAAAGAAATGGGGGCACCCCGCCTTGACAACCCAGTCAAGAAGTACATGTCCTCTATGGTCAAGGGGATGGTTTTCCCCCTAATCTAGAATACTTGGTTAACAGGATCCCAAGCATCAAGCATATACTGCAGTAAAGAAATCTGTGCTCTCGTGCTAGAGATACGGAAGAACTTCAGTAAGCCACAGTTCCGAAGCGCGTTCACTGTGACCGGGTCATGGAGTGCAACCATGTCCTCTGCTTCATGTTCTCGTTCTCGCCATGTAAGGGACATTTTGTTCAAAGTTCCCTGCAAGCAAACAAGAGGAGGAGTAAGTTCCTAATTTTGATGAAAAACTGGCGAAAAATCATCAAAAATCACATGCGGGATCAGTTTTTCTGGGCCCAACGCAGGCAGAGAGTCTCTCCCTTGCGCTGAGGCACAGTCTACCTTAAGACAACCTGACATGCAACGCAAGTTTCGAAAGGAGAACCTGCGCTGATGCCAGGGCGCCTTAATGAAACCCCTGAGGCTCAGAAACCCTGAAAAATGTGCATGAAACTGAAAAAGGAAACCATGAAAGTGAAGGGCTAAGGTTTAGCTCCTACCTGGTCCAAACGGTGCCGAAAATCGTCCACAGAATCTCCCGGAATCAACTGGTGAAAATCAAGGAAGAAGAGGCACCTCCAGAGCTCCAACAAGCAAAATGCAAATGAAATGGTAAATGAGAGGTAAAAACACCTTTTTATGGCTTTTTACACAGTTTAAAGTTAAATATTAGGGTTATAATCATGCAAATATTGTCCATTTCTAACAAAGTTTGTTGCAGCAATTGAAGGTGAAGTACTACATTTGAAAAGAGAAAAGCTAGTAAAAGTAAAAAATCGAATTTGACCATGAATCGAGCAGTTTTAGCACATAGTTCATGCTCGTTAAAAAATAAACGCAATATCCGAGCAGTTTTAGCGCATAGTTCATGCTGGTTAAAAAATAAACATAAGTTGTGAGCAATCTTCCCCTAGAGTTCAAGCTCACCCAGAAAAAATGAACCGGTAAATAACCTTGGTGAATGTAACCTTTGACAGCCATATTAAAGCCCTTGGTCGTGTTCTTGCAGTCTCACCTCCATCCGTTCATTTGGCCAAACGTTCGTCTCCATATGTTTGTTTACCCATTTTGAGGAACAGCTGCGAAGAGTGATTTCACTTAGCCATCCTTGTGACACTACCGTGATTGGAATATTCCAACTTGTACCTGGAATCTGCTGCTATCCCTGTTTATCACTCGTTCCTCAAAAGACGAGTCTTCTTTGAGCTCTTTTCACTGACTCGTAAAATATGAAAAGTTTGCCGAGTTTTGGCCTTCCAGCTCGTTAAAGCGACCGGAAGAGCTATCCCTCCTCTAGATTTTAATCTTTTTGGACCTGAGGGATTATTGCACAAAAAGATCGAGCGCTTGTTTTGTTCGGCTCGTTAAAGCAATCGAAAATTCATCCCTTCTGTATTGTTTTATACTTTTTCGGACTTAAGGGATTAGATGACGAAAAAGGAATTATGGAGTTAACTTTCTGTACCTTTTCAGACTCTCTAAAAATGAAAAGGACCGAGTTTTCCTTGTCGTTAGACTCGTTAAAATGATTAAATAGCGACAAACTTGTCTTTAGACGAGAACGAGTTTCCCTATCGCTAAGCTCGTTAAATCATAGCGATGGGCTTGCCCGAAGGGCAGGTTATAGAACAAGCATATGTTATCCTCCTCAAGCTTGACAAAAATAAAGAGGTACTGGTCAGAAATGACTGGGGAAAAATTGGGAGAACATCAAAGCTTAATGGTAGCAAGTCGCTCTTGAACATGACACTTTTCTTCCGTACCACATCGGGTTGGGTTGTTTCATTCACTGGTCTCTTCACCATGGTCTTCGCCAAACCATCCACATTTTGGGGTAATGCTACCGATCCATTGCATCAATGTCGTTATATGTTCAAGAGAGGTCATTCTGAAAGTGTCAACCGTGTCCCATCCACTGCCATACATTATCCTTCATCCATTCATGATCGCCACCCTGAATCATATGTCACAGTTTGTTTTCACCTCCACTAAAATCATTAGCTCCGTTCCGTGTCATTGATGTGGGATTCATTAAGGCCCTCCTTTGACGGATCGCTTCTTGTCGACTTCAGCTCATTATCCAAGAAGTTGATCTAGGAACAACCCCATCAGTACTTTGAAGCTTGCATGCCTCAATGGCAAGTTTCTCACTTCCGGCGACAGGTATACATCAATGACCTTCGACCAGAAGATTTTGCGTGGCGTTCGACGCCAAGTCCTTTATTCACGCCACGTGAATTGTACTGCAGTACCTTCAGGGTCATTATCATTATCGGTGATTCCTCTCGCGCTTGTTAACAGTTTTCATCATTGACCGGTAATCAAGTGATGTCTTTCCATGTTCGACTTCAGCAAAATTCTCACATGGATCGACTTGTGCTTAGAGTGAAGATCGAACGAGTTTGAAGACCCCGGATCTAGTTTCATCCATCCGGGCTGCGATACATATTCAGGAAATATAAAAGCATTTGTCATGTACATCATTGCAGCAGATGATCATCCTACTCAAAGGATGATAATTTCAGCAGAGAATTATCAGTCTACCATCAGACGATCGTCTGTTCTATGTACCAAAATGTATTTATAAAGCTGAGCATGGGAATGCCCGCCTCAGCTAGATCATGAAAACAAAATGAAAAATAATGTATTGTATTGTATTGTATTACAGGGCACCTCTCAGCACTTGAATGAACTTCGGACCCTCTGGATAAAGCATTTCACCCGATAAACGGCCTCATACTTTAGGGGGCAACTGTTATAGACATTTTTGTGCCTCGCAGCATGGAGCATGAAATGTCAATAATTACAGGGATCCTTAGTCCCTAAACATGTTGTTCTTACCCCTAGAAGAACAAGGTCAGCAAACCACAGCACTTCCTATCAGTTCTCCACCTAAAAACACTTAAAAACAGGCTATTTTTGGATCATGTCAGCTGCTCCACTGAGCATCTGCGCTGAATGTCAACTGCTCCTCCTTGTACCTGCGCTGAAAGTCAACTCCAATGAAGGCTACCTGCGCTGGGCGAGATTGGCCAAGTGGCACAGTCATTCTGCAAGGTGTCAATTGCCCAGGAAGCTTCCAAACTGACACTTGGTTCAAGGAATTCGCCCTGTGATGAGTAAGAGGTACTTGATCTCCATGTGGAAGCAAGGATCTCCAAGTGGACTCAAGAACTGAAGTTTAACTGAAGAGGGAGAGGACACAAGGCAGCTTTATGTCAGTCTCAAGCTGACTCATCCTTTCTCCTTCTACCCTATATATAGAGCTCTTCTATGAGGTCTAGGGAGGCTGGAATTTTGTGCAAAGCAAGGAAGTGCTATTGGTTTACAGTTAGAGCTATTGGGTGATTGCTTTTATAGAGGAGAAGAGGAGATTTATTGCTGCTGGGGAGGTGCTGCTGGATTGGAGCCATTTATGGTTGTAACCTTCTCAGAACCTTTTTCTTCTATCAATAAAGCTTTGATGTTCTCCTATATACTTGTATTGCAATGATGTATTGTTTTTATCTGTATATTTGATCCATTCTAATCCATGCATCAGTTATGAGTACATGTTTCTTGTAGTTTCCCTCTCTTGTTTTTGCAGGATCTTTGTGTAGCTGGGCCGGCAAAGGGAGCAAGGAGCTGGGAACAAGAGGCAAAGAGAGAAGACAGGATCGACAAAAGCGAAAGACATCGGTTGGTCAATCTTTCCTTCCTTCTCTGTACTTTCATAAAGGAAAAATATCAAAGCTTTACTTTCAGTTGTTGCTAAGAAACTATCACCCTTAGAGTAGGGATAGGGTCATTCCGAGTCGGATACTTTTCCCCACAACATGGAGGGCGTGAAGGATCACATTGTGTCCAGCCTACATGGAAAGGCTTCTCCATACTTGATGTGGAAAGCATTGATAGATCTATTCCAAAGCAAGAGTGACCAGAGGAAGTTGGTGCTCAAGGATAAACTTAGAAACATTAAGTGTGAGAAAGGAGACAGTATGCCCAAGTATCTCACAAAATTCACTCAGTGCATGGATAAGCTCGGAAGTGTGGGGGTGACTGTCAATGATGAGGACTTGGTGAGCTTGGCTCTTCTTGGTCATCCGAAGAGTTGGCATTCCTATCAGGACTCTATCAATGGTCAGGAGAAATTGTCAGGATGGGAGAGACTTTGGTCAGATCTTGTGTAGGAGGAGATCAGGCGGAATACCAGGGACAGATCTTCATGAAATGGAACTGATGAAGAAAATTGCGCTTTGGCTGCCAAAACAAAGAAGGGGAAGAACAAGAAAGCTTCTCATTCTAGTGTGAAAGGCAAGAAGCAAGACATGTCCAAGGTGAAGTGCTTTCACTGTCACCAGCATGGACACTATGCCACAAATTGTCCACAGAAGAAGAAAAATAAGCAAGTTGCTAGATCTGTAGCTGGAGAGGCCTTAGCCTCGCAGTTTGAGCTTGAGTTTTCATTGATCGCGTGCTTGGTATCAAGTGTGATGAGATTAGTATGGTTCTTGGACAGTGGTGCATCTTTTCACATGACAGGAGATTGAGATTTGTTTTCTGACCTGGAGGAGAAAGATCTTGGAGTGCACATCAAGATGGGCGATGATGGTATATACAGTGCGACCGGTATCAGTACCATTTCGTTTAAGAGGGAGTCTGGTAAACCCTTCGTATTGAAGGAAGTGATGCATGTTCCAGGATTGAAGAAGAATCTTATCTCTGTGGCGATGTTATAAGACAAGGGATATGATTTTCTTTTCAGCGAGGGAAAGGATTTCCTGCGTAGTAAGACAACTGGAGAAACCCGGAAGATAGGGGTTCAAGTCAGGAACCTTTATCAGTTGCATGTAGATGGCTGCGCAACAATGGCATGCAAGGCAGAAGGATTGGTGATACGGGATGATGGCGAGTTGTGGCGTAGGAGGTTGGGCCACCTTCACCATGGAGCCTTGAAGATACTGTAGCAGATTACTATTGGGCTTCCTAAAGGAACTCTTGCGTAGTTAGATCAGTGCAAGGGGTGTACTTTGGGAAAATTTTTGAAAGCCACCTTTCACAAGAAGGATAGTCATGCCATGACAATCCTTGAGAGAATTCACACAGACATGTGTGGACCTTTCTCAGTAGCTTCAACAGCAAAGCACAGGTACTATGTGATCTTTGTTGATGATTTCTCTCGAAAGTTCTGGATCTTCTTCATGTAGAAGAAGAGCGAGACATACTCAAAGTTCTGTGAGTTAAAAGCATTGGTCAAGAAGGAATCGAGGAAGAAGGTGAAGGCTCTTAGGAGTGACAATGGTGGTGAATACATCTCTGGCGAGTTCAAGGACTTTTGCAGCGCAGAAGGGATTCGAAGAGAGCTCATAGCTCCCCATAACCCACAACATAATGGGGTTGCTGAGCAAAAGAACAAAATGATCGTGGGTGCTGCATGGGCGATTTCGCATGATCAGGGCCTACTCCTTCACTTGTGGGTGGAAGCATGCAATATTGTAGTATATGTGCAGAGCTGTTGTCCTCACAGGATACTTGGCATGAGTACACCCGAGGAGGCTTATTCTGGTAAGAGGTCTGATATTTCTCATTTGAGGATTTTTGGTACTAATGTTTACATGCATGTGACAAAGGATGCTAAGAAGAAGCTGGAGCCTACCGTAGAGGTTGGGATATTTGTGGGGTACACTAATACGCCCCACAACTATTGTGTGTATTTTCCAGATAGTCGCAAGACTGTTGTGTGACGGGATATCAAATTTCAGGAGGAGAAAGCCATGAAGTGTTCGCTTGAGAGGGAGCCACACTTGCATGTATATGAGGAGCTATTAGTTCCTACGGATGAGCTTCAAGATGTGGATCAGCCACAGGATGAAGTTCATGGAGTGGAAGAGACCACTCATGCAGCACCAACCATCAGAGGGCGAAAGCGCATGACAGAAGCTGAGCGACTGGCTCAAGATGCAGAGAAGGTTGTAGGACCACCTACAGCTCAATGCAGATAGAGACAGTCACCTGATCGATACACTGGATACATGGCTATTGTGAGCAAATGTGTTGTGACTGAGCCATCCTCTTTCGAGGAAGCTGTGGAGGATCCCACATGGGTAGATGCCTTGGTGGAAGAGTATGATTCGATTGTCAGAAACAGTGCATGGGAGATTGTCCTAAGACCAGAGGGGAAATCAGTGGTGGGTTTGAGATGGATCTACAAAGTGAAGCAGGTAGCTGACGGGAGTGTGGAGAAGTACAAGGCAAGATTTGTTGCCCGAGGCTTTTCACAAATAGAGGGGATCGATTATGAGGAGACCTTTGCACCTGTCGCAAGGTATTCTTCCATACGGACGATTATTTCTCTCTTAGTGCAGATGGGGTGGCACATTCATCAGATGGATGTGAAGACTACGTTCCTCAAAGGAGTCATTGAGGAGGAGGTGTACATAGAGCAGCCTGAAGGTTTCGATATCTTCAACAGTGAGTTGCATGTGTGCAGGCCCAAGAGAGCGCTGTATGGGTTGAAACAAGCACCACGTGCTTGGTACACATAGATAGATAGTTATTTCACTGGACTTGGATTCTCCAAGAGTGAGGCGGATCCTAAGTTGCTTATCATTGTACTTTATGTAGATGATTTGATTCTGACAGGTGGAGGGTAAGTTCCTTATCATTGTACTTTATGTAGATGATTTGATTCTGACAAGTGATGAGCTGTTGATACTTTCATGCAAGGATGATCTTGCTAAGGAGTTTGAGATGAAGGACTTGGGCCTCCTTCATTATTTCTTGGGATTAAAAATTTGGCAGCGCAATGATGGACTATTTGTTTGTCAGGGTAAGTATGCTCGAGAGATACTGGAGAAGTTCAACATGCATGGCCGCAAGCCTGTTGATACTCCTCTTCCTAGAGGTTGGAGGAAGGAGGATGCTACTTCAACAGAGGTAGTGGATGCCACTATTTATCGACAGTTGGTGGGGTCACTTATGTATCTGGTCAATACACGACCCGTTATATGCTATGCTATTAACCAGCTTTCACAAGCTATGGTTAAGCCAACCAAGCTCTTCTGGAAGGCAGGCAAGCATGTATTGCATTATCTTAGAGGCAAATCAGGATATGGATTGTGGTATAGACAGGAGGATGAGGTGAAGCTATGTGGCTTCACGGATGCAGATTGGGCAGGGAGGCCAATGGAAAGAAAGAGCACATCTGGAGGGATCTTCAGTATCGGGTTGACAGCAGTTTCTTGGTACAATAAGAAGAAGAGATCCGTGACACTCAGTTCAGCAGAGGCCAAGTATATGGCAGCAAGTTTGGCTGCATCCGAGGCTATATGGATGAAGAAGATCCTGGTCGGGTTGTTCGGTTCATGCTTGGAGCCTACTGTGATTTATTGTGATAGCCAGAGTTGCATTAAACTCTCGGCTAATCTAGTATTTCATGATAGATCTAAGCACATTGACATTAGGTACCATCATATCAGAGATTGTGTGCAGCGGAGAATCATGTTACTTTCATCCATTCCAACGGAGGATTAGGATGGTGATATCTTGACGAAGGTGCTCACCAGGAGAAAATTTGAATACCACTGAGGTAGCATAGGGGTTGCTGATAATCCATATCTTGTTGAGAGGGAGTGTTGAGAATGCAACAAGATGATGGAGCTTAGTGGAAAGGAGTCGCCTTCACTAAGTGGGCCGGCAGGCTATTTTTGGCGCAAAGTCTATTTTTAGACATATGGATCATGGTCTATGAGTTGCAGGATGCTATTTGTGCATGATTGGTCATGTTGGTAAGATTAGATGGACTTCTATTTTTCAACATATGGGCGGTTTCTATTTTTAGACTGCCAAGCTAAAAATAGAACAGTCAAATATTATTAGCTCATAATAATATTTGGACTATAAACATTATCTTATTTTGTTGGAGCACTTCAGTTTGAGCTACAGATGTGGCACATGCAGTTGTCAGAAGGAAATACGCTTTTCTTATGAGTCAGTTGAGCTATTGCATGGTGGAATTCAATTAGAACTCAAGTGATTGAGTTTGGTGTAGTTGATTGAGGAGTTGATGGAGTTGTGTTCAGTTTGACTTGGTTGAAGTAGTTGTATTTAGTCTAACTGCAGAATACACTAGTGATGAGTGATGTGAATTAATTATTAATTAATTCACTAATTATTAACTCATAAAGAAACTAAATAATACATCAGTTAACTTAGTGCATAGACAGTTCAGTGGAGACAGGGGTTAGAGGTTTAGATTGCTATCAGTTGTGACTATAGTTGTGCATGTGATTTGCACAATCAATGGATTGAGTATTGCCAATGAGGATTGCGTAGTTCAGACAAGAAAAATACGAGTTTGGATCAGCCATACTCATCTATTCTCATGCAGGATTGCGCAGTGGAGGCAGGAAAGCAGTGGAAGAGATTTGAACCTGTGATTGATTCAGATCTAAGCTAGTTTTGTGTGTAACAGGTGGAGATAGTATTGAGTACTTGTGAGGAGTATTGTAATATGTATTGTTACATGTTCTCAATCATTATAATATACATATAGTGTGTGCTTTTCAGCCATATGCTTTCCCCAGGTTACATACTGTGTTAATGTGTGCATGCAATTGATGTTTCATTGTTTTTAATTCCGCAAAATTGATGATCAACGTAGAGGAGGTTATGTATTATGCATGTATTCCGCAATAGTGTATAATCGGGATAATCTCTGCGAATAAGTGTCATATTATTCAAAATTTATACATGGTCCACATTATTCAAAGACTCACATAACTACGCAAGGAAATGTCAAGTTTGTCAAACCGCTACTAGGAGACAAAAGAAACCATCATTGCTACTACAACCGGTCAACATTGAGCAACCTTTTGATCAATGGGGATTGGACATAATAGGTGGGATCGTTCCTCACTCCTCTAAACAGCATAGGTATATCCTTATAGCAACAGATTACTTCACTGAATGGGTAGAAGCAGTCCCTCTCAAGACGACTAATGCTGAACACATCATCGAATTCGTAGATGAGTTCATAATCACCAGGTTTGGTTTGCCTTCTGCTTTAATGTTTGATAATGCATCATATTTTTCTGGTAATGCGATGACTGAATTTGCACTCAAAAGGGGTTTCAAACTTAAATACTCTACCAATTATTACCCACAAGGGAATGGGTTAGCTGAATCTACAAATAAAAACTTAATCAGAATCATTAAGCGAACCATTGATCAAAATCAAAAAAATTGGCACAAGTCCTTAATATATGCTTTATGGGCAGATCGAATAATGCACTTCTCACTTTAATTTAGTTTATGGGAAAGAAGTAGTTCTTCCAACTCATTTAGCAATTCCCTCTTTGGCCTTAGTTTAATATATTGATGAAGCACCAACTTCTTCCTTACAACTAATGCAACTGAAAATAATTAAGTTAGAAGAGAAACGAGAACAAGCCAAAATAACTCATGCTCATCAGCAAGAATTAGTAAAAGCTTCTTTTGATTGAAACATAATATCTAGAAAGGACTTTTAGATGGGAGATCTAGTTCTAAAATGGGACAAGGCTCATGAGGAAAAAGGGAAACATACGAGATTTCAACGAATGTGGCTTGGCCCTTTTCAAATCACAGAAGTCATAGGTCTATATACTTTTATGTTACAGGATTTAGCAGGAAAAATAGAACCTTTACCTGTTAACAGACAGATCCTCAAAAAATATTTTCCATAAGAGATCATTCGGCTATCTTGTAGATTATTATTTTATTGTTTTTTCATAATAAAACTAGTTGTAAATGGTTACATTCGGAATTCATGAAAAAGACACAAATTCCCTGTTAGATTTTTTTTTTCACTTGTATAAATAGAATTCTTTTAGAAATTTGATTGTTATCACTAAAAGATATAGTTAAAGGCTCTAGGCCTAGAAATGATACTAGTTTCAACCTTGTAAATTTTGATGAAAAGCGAGCTTTAATGAGAAATTGTTTTATATTAGTCCAATGAAAGGTATCAATAAGAAAACGAAGATTCTCTATAGAAAATATCTTTCCAAAAACTCTACCATTGTCGTCTAGAGCTATCTTAAGGAAACAATGACTTCCTCCCCACCTAGGAAATTACAACGTTCAAGGAATAATCCAATGATACACTTTAACTTAAAGAGTAAGAGGTCTCATCACAAGCCGACTTATCATGATCATAGATATTATAGCTTGCTGACTTTGCCAATACTGCATACCACAATAGGGCAATGACTCAAAGATTGTTGCAATCAAAAGACAAGGGGTCTCATCACGAGCTAGCTTGTTCAGCAAAGTTATAAATCAAGTGAATGGCACTGTCATAAATTGGCTACCAAACCAAGACATTGTTCTTTAAGGGTAAAAAGAAAAATGAAAGCAATAAGTGTGAATATGGATTTCTCTTTGAAAATTGTATATTTCTCTAAGTGGGATACAGGATCATTGCTGGGTAACAGGTAACCCTGTCGAGGCTATAAACGCCTACTGGCAGTAGAGGCTCTACCTACAACAAATGAGCATATTTAAAACTGATTTATAGAGAAGGCTTTGTTTTTATCTTTATAAAACAAGTAGTGATTGATGTAGATACAAAGACTAGCTTGAGGGAGTAAATAATAAAAATTAAATATAGAAGAAACAAAATATCATTGATAGGTAAAGGCATAATGTACTTTGTCTTTCTATAATAAAGTTTGATTTTCTGGAAATTTTTTTGTTTTGGAAGTTTAGAAAATTCAAAAGAAAAGCAGACATAACTGGTTCTTCCAAGTGAATCACCAATTGTTGTGGCCAGCAACAACCCCCCTTCTTATTTAGTGTTATTACTAATACTAAATAAGTGGGGACCCTTAGTCAAAAATTTAAAAAAATCAATTAGTGCTTGAATTTCCTTTTTCAATAAAACTTACCATCATAAACTTAGGATAATACCCTTGAAAAATCTAAAAAGCCTAAGTTTTATGATAAGGCAGAGTAAAATCGCTCCTTAAGAAATATCGCATCACAAAAAGGATAACGGATACCTCCTAAACAAACACAATTCTAGGGTTGCGAGATCGTGATGCGAAACTTCATCGCATCGCATGCATAAAATATCACTTACGCTAAAAAAAACCTCAAACTACTGATATGCGATGGCGCATATCGCAAATCGCATATCGCAGAAAACACATTAACAGATGATTGTCATATGCTACGCTCCTGCAATATTGTGATAAAGTGATATTGCGATATTGCAATGTAGCGATAAAGTGATAGAGCGATAAAGCGATAGAGCGATATTGCGATGTTGCAATTTGCGATATTCCGAAGAAAATCGCAAATCACTTCATCACAAATCTTTCGGGCTCATTGTTCAAAAAAATATTTTCCATAAACCGAGACCTGGTTATGCGCTTTAATGCTAATTAATGAGTTAGTTTCCAATCATTAATGAAATAGGGTTTCATGCTTATCGAAGAGCCATTTCATGTAAGGTGGTATATTTTATATGTCTTTGGCATTTAAAGCTTTCCCATCACCTGTTCCTTATCATGACTCTCACTTCATTTGTAAACTACAGGAACAAAGAACAAAGAATTATACAAAGTGGTATTCTGGATACTATGGGAAAGAAAGGCAAAGCTACGAGTTCTGAAGATCAAGAAATGATGCCCTTGTATACAGACACTGCCTGTAACAGAGATGTTGGTATTACTACTTGGGAAGGCATGTATAGTCTACTTGAGGAAGAGAATCCAAAAATAATGGAGGTTATAGCTATTGCAGGCACACACGGGTCTTCTGAGGCATCTATTATAGAGCTAGCTTGCTCATTCTTACACCGGATAGCAGCAAGGCCCAAAATTCTTCCATACACGAACATGGTTAAATGGGTACTGGAAAACGCTGACATAAAAAACAGAAAATTTAAGACTCAGGGTCAAGGACTCATTGGCTCATTCACTCCACAAGATTTGAAGCTCATGTATCAGTTACCAGAGCCATAGGCGACTTATAACGGACAGTTCATAGAGAAGTTTGCTAAAGAAAATGAAAGCCTGGCAGAATGTACCAAAGACTAGTCAAGGAGGGACAAACCACTAAAAAGGGATAAACATGGTATGTATAGTACTGGTTCTCTCACCTCCCCCTATTGCTTTGTTGTTGCTATGGTCTGTAGACTTTTGGGAAGCCAAACATTAACAAATTTTCATCTGAATGGCTACCATTATTGGATGCCATCATCAATGCTACTGTTATGGATTGGGCTAAAATATTGTCAGACAACTTAGACACAACTATTGTAAGTTACTGGTCTAAAAGAACTGTTTCTCACAGAATTTACCCCACTTTCTACTTATCTGCATATGTGATGGATGCAATTTGTTATGTTTCCAAGTTTCCTTTAATGGGGTTGAAATGGACGACTCAATACCCCTTACCCATTCATATTTATCATAAATAATTGTGGGATTCTAAGTTCACTCCGTATTTCTACAAGATTTGTCATGGAATCATGCTGCCCCTGTACAAAATATTGTATGATAAAGATGCTCCAAGATTTTCTCCTGAAGCAGAAGTAGATATACTCCCTGTCGTGAGATGGTTCAGAGAAGAACTGTTTACATATGTCAGGGTATTCGGAAGTCTCGCTTCCCCTCATGTCTTACCTTTGTATGTTCCTGATAAACTCATGGCACGAGAAATTTCTTATCAAACTTGCGGAGAAGGAGGCTTGACTAAAGAGTTGAAAGACAAAAAGAAGGCTATTTGACCACAATTTCCTATGGCCTGTGGGGCCTTTTCACTATTTGATGTAGGCCATGCATTCAAAGAAGTAAACAACATAACATGTCTACGATTGTTAAAATTTCCAGGGAGACTGTTCGACCCTGATGATATTGCTAATAATTTCACTACTGCAGTAAAAATAAAGGTGTTTTCTAAAGAAGATGTTCTTTCTGATGACATGTTCCAACAGAAAAGTACGCTTGAGGAAATTTTTCATTTGGCCCAAGTGCGATTCCCTCCAGTAGAATTTCAAGACTTCAAGATATACAAGGAAAGGAGGTTAACTAATATGCCTCTGGAAGAACTACGCTTGGAACCCGTAAGGGAACCAACTCCGAGTATTAGTCTCAGTGGAAGTTTAGGCATATATAGATCTAAATCTAAACCCGGGAAAGAAACATCAAAACATTCTAAGAGATTCGAAAGTGGCCATGATAAAAGCGAAGGGTCAGTAAGGGATACTGCCCAGTCAAAAGAGCTTCCATAGCAACAAGCTTTGATCTCTCCACAGCTAGATCCTTCCCCTCTCATCATCCAGCCACCATCAATTAGAACTAAGCTAGATAAAGAATGGGAGACATTCAATGATTTAATCAATGTTGAAGGACAAAGCACAAAGACACCTGTGAGTAATATACAGGCAATAGAAGATATAGTCACAGGAACAATTAGCAATGTCTCAGAAATGGAACATATTCCCATTACCCCATCCTTTGAACTTATGCTCAAAATAGAGGAGATTCCTCCTCTTGATGTATTTTATAGTCCACAACACAAGGCAGTAGTGAGAAGACAAAGAAAGAAAAGAAAATTGGAAAACGTGCTCTCTCATGATGCAGAGCAATTAGACATCCTATGGCAAGATCCTACCACCAATCCCACTAAAACTCTCACCAAATTATCTCAGATCGCAGGATCATATGCCTCTGCAACCATTGATAAAGAATTTGAGGTACAACAACTACTAAAAGAGAAGGAAGATCAAATACAGGTTTTGCAGCAATAGCTGCAACAAGCAAATGCCAACAACGAAGCACAGAAATATCTTGAAAGGTTACAGTAGGACTTCCAACAAATACAGATAGGCTACAAGAACAGTTTGACTGAAAGGGAAAAATTGTTACAGGATATGCAAGAGATGCACAAGGATGATCCTAAGCTTACAGAATTCATTACAGAATCCATTTCCTTAAATGACCAACTACCGCAACAACAAGAAGCATTGTGCCAAAGAATATCACAGTAGAACTCTTATTGTGAAATAAGTGATAAAATCACTAATCAAGTCGTGGACTTATGACATGATTATAATTTAATTGATAGAAGAGTTACTGAATATTTGGCTTGGCAAGAAACAGAGGAGGGGAAAAGAGTAGGCATGCCAATAATCAACGACAATCACAAAGAAATGCTATTTAACAAATGGGATGCATAAATCAGGAAAGCAGAGCAGGCGACAGAAGAGGCAGCCACAGTAGCAAACAATCTTATTGACTGCATAAATGAAAATTTGCACAAGAAAAATCTGATCTCAGAAACCACTCCAGGGTATCTACAAAAAGCACAGCAACTACAGACAGGCTGGAGACAGAAGGCTCAAGAAAAGGCATAATTGATCAAAAAATTAACTAAGTTGAATTGGAATTCTTACTGGGTACATTTGGTAAAACCACACAGCCAGTGCATGACTCTCAAATGTATCATCAATTCTGCCGAGAAGATGGCACTAGCTCTTTCCGATGCCGTTTTCGTAGGACAATTAAAGTCGGAAGTCGGCCAGCCGACTCTTCTCAAACAAATGCTGAACACTTGTGATTTCAAGGAATAGATACAGAAATAGTTAGTTGTTAGTTTTAAATTTTAAATTCAATGTCAGTATTAATTTTGCTTTATTTTTTGCCTGAAATGAGGACGGTCATTTAAATCGTATCCTACATTCTTGTAATGAGTTAATTTTATATTTAGTTAGTAGTATTTGAACCCTTCTCATGCATTTAGAGAAGGGTCCTGAAATTTGTCAAAACTTGTCCTCAGAACATGCACTTTTGCACCCTCCGAGGAGATTTTGATGAATGAATGGAACAGGATTTATTGATATCTGCATTTAATATCTACTACTGATGTTGCACTTCTGTACTCTTAGTGGATGTTGGATTAAAAAGAGATAAATCATTATCGCTTGAAGCTCATGAGTAGAACTAGTTATAAATGGTACTTCTATCTCTTAACTATTTCTGCCTTTTGTGTTAAAGTGATATTTATGTTCAGTTGTTTATATATTGATGCATGAATGCTTGAGTTATCATTTGGCACTTCTGTACGTTGATAGCTATTTATTTATGCTTAATATATGAGTAGCTTATTATGCGATATGTTTTTCACAACTGTTTCATCTAACTTTTTATACAAAGTGGTTTATCTCTATTGAATTTTTTTCTCATAACAGTTGAATGATCTTTATTACCAATTGATATTTGAAATCATTTTAGATCGCATAACAGAAAGATTACACCCCGGGTTAGTGTAGAATTAGATATTTCTATTTATTAGAATTAGATATTTCTATTTATTAGATTAGAGTTAAAGTTAAAGCATTTCACTCAAGAACTTTTAGAAAGGAAATATCAAATCTCCACACGCACACACATAAATTGGAAAACTAGTCCCATATCCCCAGTCGAACCCACTATACCAAACGGAAAAGGAGCTGCTAAACAAGGTCCGAACCGGGTGGGTATCCCCCTTGTTGTAGACCTGATTTTCGGGGCTGCAACACATTCATAAGGCCAAAGAGTATTTTCACATACATGAAGGTTCCCCATGGTGTTGCAAAATCTATTTTGTGTTGATCATCTAGATGCACCAGAATTTTGTTGTAACCTAAAAAACCATCCGACAAATAAATTCTATTGGAACCAACTACTTTCTATAAAATATGATCCATTTTTCGTAAACGATAGTTATCCTTGAGAGAAATTTTTTTAGGTTAAATACGAACGAAGATCGTAAAAAAATTACTAGTAAAATCTATATTAATTTTTTTATTATACAAGGTTTTTAATTATTATTTGTTTTCCTGAATTGTGAATAAATCTAACAAAAATTGTAAAATATTTTAACAGTAAAATTTAAGATTCTTAATATCTATGGTTTTGAGTGAATCACCATACCTATCAACTTCTGATATTTTAGTGGATCCAGAAAATTTTTCATCTCTGATTTGATCTTCTCTTGAAATGATCTCTCTTTTAATTAAACCCTAATAGAAATTGTATTTTTTTTTATTAGTAAAATAAATAATAAAATTTAAAACTTACTATGCAGATTTTTGAATGAATCACCATATCTTTTAGCTTATGATCTTCTGAATAGTTCTTCTGCTCCAAAGTATTATGTTTCTACTGCACAATTGTTAGGCATACTAATCCTTGTTGTAAACAATATGGATCTCCCTAAATCTAAAATGAAATCTAGTAACAAACAAGAAAAGGATTGCTACCTTTCCTTAGCTTCTAGTTGATTGAAACAAGTAAATGTAAGGGATCACTTATCGGTCTAACAAAGCATCTGTCGAAGTCCTTTCAGTGCCTTCCACAATTGGCTTCTCCTTGATGCTTTAGAGACCATTCCAACACTTTCCACAACTTCTCCATGATGTTTCGAAGGACATTTGTATAGATAAAAACACACAAAGGATAAAAGCATCTAGTATATAGAATGAAAAATAAATGAAATTCTTATCTCACCATACATCGTAAATTGAATCAATAACCAATCATAACCTATGTGGGTGATCAAGGAATATGACAAATGATATCAAAATAGATATGATTAGGAAATAATAGTTGCTTTTTATTGAATGAAAAGGAGAACAAACTTACAACCTCAATGCCTTGATTTTATAAGTCTCTTCCCATGATATCCAACCTTCTCCTTGGATGAAAAGTATTAGGGTCCAACCCTAACCCCCTTATTTATGTAATAGGATCGAGTCATAGTTATAGTTAAGTAAAGATTCAATAAAGCCCATATTAATAATTGTAAGTGGTTAACCCACATTTAATGAAGGGACCACAGTTAGTTGCAAGTTGGCCATAGTATTAGATAGATGGTATTAATAAGAACCATGGTAATGCCCCATGGTATTGCATGTATGAATCCTATATAAAGGGATAGAGACTTCCATCGAGGAGCATCGTTTCTTATTTTGTAATTGAGCTCAACTCTATTGGAGGTTGCCCCCTCGAAGAGGCAAGTGAACATTGCTTTCTGAATAATAAAATACTTGTTGTTATTTCTAATTGTTCTATGTTCTAGCTATATTTTTTCACATATTTGGTATTCTAGTATCATCTTGTAGGTTAAGAGCATAAAAAGTGGTATCAGAGCGCTTTCGAGGGCCAGTGGGATCTCCAGTTTTTAGCAATTTTTTTTTTGGCTAGAGACGTGTTCCTGTGTCTCTAAACCACGGGATCTGTCGTTGAGCACATAAACCTATGGATTTGGGGAGCCATGCACACAAGAAATACAAGAGGTGGTCACGCTTGTTGGACTCCCTTGTAACCCCTATGGGTACCCCTTTGAGTAGTAGCGCATTAGACATAACCGTGAACAGATTGTCTTCCATGTACCATCTAGGTATATTGGAAGCCCCCTAGCTCCCTTGAAACCTCACCATAGATAAACCATCAGCCATCTTGCTGCTACAATACACCAAGAACAACACTCATAGAGATTACTCACATGTATGATAGGGTAGTCGGGTTGTACGACTGAGGGTATGGTTGATCCTCCTTAGTTAGTGCCTTGAAAAATTGGGCTTAGTACTACTATCAGACCCTTATGTATATTGCGATCTGTAGCGCCTGACACTCCTGAAGACCATAGTTCCTTTCTCTATCTCTGGATCACACATAATATTTGCCAGATCAGATCTCGCAAGTGGGCTTTTGTCGTAGTAGCAGCAATTAGTTCTGTCATTCATATCTATCGGATCAGCCATTCAAATCTATCAGATCCATCAGATCCGCAACAATCAATTTCTCCATTTAGATATATCAGATCAACCATTCAGATCTCTCAGATCCATCAGATCTTCCATCTAGATCTAGCAGTTTGGGCTCTGTATCCGTCGCAACAATAAAATTCGCCATTCAGATCTGACTAATTGTGTGGGTTCCTATACCTGGGCGTGATTTTCACAGGACTTTAGGCAGCATTGACATTTCTGGGATTCAGCTACTGCAGTATTCCTAAGCAAGGAGTAAAACTCAGTTCGAAGTTTAAAAAAAAAAAAAAAATTAAGTCTGAGACCCCCGGGGGTGCTTATTGTTGACTTAGCCCATAAGAATTAGGTTGACGAGCTGAGCAAGGTGGTACCATTCAATTTTTAGTACCCAAAATTTTGGGCAGTCCCAAATTTCAAGTACATCAGATCGGTGCATGGTACAAACTAGAGCTCAAGCTATGGCCAATGAGAGGATTGACAACCTTGAATCACAATTGAAAGATGTCATATTGCAGCTAAAGAACTTAAATGAAACACTCTCTAAGGGCAAGGTGGAGGAACGCGTAGAGGCATATATTTGCAATGAAAACATTGAGGACGAGTCTAGCGAGTCTCTTCACCTCTTTGGCACCCGCTAACAATCCCATCCGTGACCACCCAAGCTGGACATGTATAAATTTGATGGCTCTCACCCGGTAGCATGGATAGCACAAATGGAGCAATATTTCACACTAAATTACATCTTGGATGATGTGACTCAGCTTAGTGTGGGTATCATGTACTTGGACAATGGAATATGGCAATGGTGGCAATGGCATCAACGTTGCTATGGAAGGTTCTTGACTTGGCAGACATTCAAAAAAGCTCTTACGGATCGCTTTGACCATGAATATGGTTTTTTGGGTTGTCTCACTAAGCTCCAACAGACAGGAATAGTGAACGAATATATTACAACCTTTGAAGCCTTAGCTTTCCACACTGGAGGTCTACACGATGAGTTCTACATGGAATGTTTTGTTAGTGGTCTCAAAGAAGCCATACAAGCCCACGTCCAACTGCACCACCCTAGCTCATGGCTACATGCTTGCAGGATAGCTCGTGAAGTAGAACGTGCATTAGCAGCCCAGTCCAATCACCCAAATTTCATCACTAAGAGTCACCCGACACAGGCTCAAAGCACTACCCAAACACTAAAGTTTCAAAAGGTGTCACTAGCAGAAATGGTGGAAAGAAGAAAGCAAGGATTGTGTTACTACTGTGATGAGAAATACTCCCCCGGGCATAAGGACAATGTACCTAAAGCACTAGTTATCTCACTGCATGCTTTAGCAGGAATTTCTTCTCCCCAAACTCTCAAAATCAGAGGTTTTATTAAGCATCACCCAGTAGTAGTCTTGATTGATAGTGGCAGTACACATAATTTTATCCATCAAAGAGTCGTGGAAGCAGTGCACTATTTTGTCTGAGCAGTTTCTAACTTCTAGGTCCAAATTGCTGATGGGGGGACAATGAAATGTGAAGGCCGCTATGAAAATGTCAAACTTCAAATGGGGGATTATCAGTTAAAGACCCACATGTTTTCCATACACATGGGAGGGTGCGACATTGTCCTAGGTGTTGAATGGCTTCGCACACTTGGCCCAATCATAATGGATTTGCAGGAATTATATATGATCTTTAAATAGAACAACCACACATATACCCTCCGTAGACTCCAGGCGGGAGCTCCCTCTATCATTAGCTCACATCGGATGGAAAAATTGTTAAAAAAGGGCCACCATGGAGTTATAGCCCAATTTAATGCCATCCAAGCCTTCGAACCCAATTCCCTTCATATTCATCTTGAGATGCAACAGATCTTAAACAACCATCTACCAGTCTTTGACAAGCCTCATTAGCTTCCACCCTCGAGAGGTAATATGATCATAGCATTACTTTGGTCCCAGGGGCCCAACCACCAAATGTGCGCCCATATAGATATCCATTCGCCCAAAAGAATGAAATTGAAAAAATAATCAAGTAACTCTTGGAAGCAGGCATCATTCGTCCCAACATTAGTCCTTATTCATCGCCAGTGGTCATGGTGCTCAAGAAAGATGGGGAATGGCGTATGTGTCCAGACTTCAGGGCTCTCAATAAGTTGACGGTCAAAGATAAATTTCCCATCCCAGTTGTCAATGATTTTCTAGATGAACTAAATGGGGCTCAATTCTTTACTAAGCTCGACCTTCGCTCGGGCTACCACCAAATTCGCATGAAAGAAGTAGACATTCCAAATACTTCTTTCCAAACTCATGAAGGCCATTATGAGTTCCTGGTCATGCCATTTGGTCTTTGTAATGCCCCATCCACTTTTCAGAGCCTTATGAAGCACCTACTTAAACCATATCTCAGAAAATTTGTCCTTATTTTCTTTGGTGACATCCTCATCTACAGTCACACCTGGGCCACACATCTTCAACATGTATATCTTCTCTTGCAACTACCCCGCAAGCATAAATTATTTGTCAAGATGTCCAAGTGCTCTTTTGGCATGGAAGAAGTTGAGTATTTGGGCCACATTGTGGGGCATGAAGGTGTCAAGGTGGACCCCAAAAAGATCCAGGCAATGTAGGATTGGTCTCAACCAAAGACCTTGAAGAGCTTGAGAGGATTTTTGGGTCTCACAGGCTACTATCACAAATTTGTCCGCAATTATGGTCACATTGCTAGGCCCCTCACTCAACTCCTCAAGAAAAATTCATTCCTCTAGAATGATGAAGCACAACAGGCCTTTACAACTCTCAAACATGCCATGTGTTCCACTCCAGTCTTAGCACTACCTGACTTCACCAAATCCTCTGTGATTGAATGTGATGCTTCTAGTACGGGTATTGGGGTAGTCTTAATCCAGGAAGGTCGACCCTTGGCCTTCACGAGCCAACAACTAAGTGGGAAGAATCTAGGACAATCTACCTATGAGAAGGAGATGATGGCCATCTTACATGCAGTAGATACCTGGTGACCATACTTTTTTCCACTGGAAAAATCAGTAATTTTCATTATGATTAGAAAATTACATAAAGTAGATGCCATTGGCATTGCTGTAATGTTCATAGTAACAAAACTTGTCCTGCTAATCAGGAGCTAATGATCAATTAACTAGACAATCTAGACTTTCCTACCTCCTGCCTTTCTTTTTCTCCACTTTCCGCCAACCTTCATTGTTGGGCGTGGTAGTTACAATAGTCATTTGAAGTTCGTTTGTGTCAGCCATGATTTCTTTTTCAGAATCTGATCCTGATGAAGAGTGTGCTCTCTTGCTGCTCCCGACTTCCTGTCCTGTGTTCTCAAATTGATGCTGTGGTTTGCTATTATTTGGATCTGTAGCATACTCAATCAGATTTTCATTTATCTGTGGGTATTGTGTGCTGCTTTCATTTTTGTTTTCTGAATTATTTTCTTCTTTTGCATCTTCTTGAGGTACACTGATGTCTTCCTTCTTCTGTTCCTCTTCTATGTCCTCTGTCCATGTGGCTGAAAACTGCCAGCCTTTTGGTTTTGAGGGCTGTCTTCTTTTCCTTTCTTTTTTATTCTGTGGGCAGGCACTCTGAAGATGTCCAGTTTGTCTGCATATACGGCATCGAAAGGCAGTGTTTTCGTAATCAAGTGGCTGTATCCATTGCTTCCCATTGTGGAGTAAGTAGATGTGTTCCGGTAGTCCTTGACTGAGATCGACCTCCACACAGATCCTGGCGAAAGTGTAGATATCCTTTGACAGTCGCTCGCTGTCTACTTTTAGGAATGTCCCCAAAGCGTTGCCAATGCCTTCTAGTACTTTATAGTGCCAAAAATGTATAGGTAGATTAAACAGTTTTACCCATACAGGCATTTTGGAGACCACCATGTTGTTGGGGTCGAAATCTGGGAACCAGGGTTTTACAAACAGGCCTGCATTGCCCCAGAACCATGGCCCTTCATTTAATGCATATTCCTTGTCCTTTATGGTATCAAATTTGACAATGAAGAATCCCTTTGAGCATAAATGAATGTCACAGCTTTCTGTCCATATGGAGTAGATCCATTGTCGGAGAGCTTCTGGTTTGGGCCAGAATCCATTAAATCTGCAAACCACTGCTTTGGTTAGATAATCAGTGTGTATTTCATTTACCTCTGGTATAGCAATAGTTAAGGCTGGATTATGTGTTGTCTGCTCCACAATGTAGGCCCCAGGTATTGTAGTTTGCTGCTCTGTTTTCATTTGTGGTTCTACCTTCCCTTTTAGTGCATCTTTGAAGGATGCTGGTCCTTTTGAGCTTGTGCCGGAACAGCCTCCGCGTATCCTTGTGCTAAGGCATATTGTTGAGTTGTTTCCTATTCCATATTCTATTAGTTTGCGATCATCCTGCAATACTTTTCCTGAGTGAAGAAGAAGCTGTTTGCACGGAGTTATTCCAGTTCTTTCTTGTATCCTCTGTTTGAGGATGATTATCTCCTCCCCTTTTCCTATTCTGATGCATAGTGTAATTCCTTCCATGGATCTGATGAAGATATTGTTTTTTGTTTCTTCCCGCAACTCCTCTCTCTGTTCTCTGTTTCGGTCTATGATCTGAATCTGTGATCCAGATCTATGTGGGGTTTCCTTGTTGTCTCTCAAGAGAAAGTGCTGTTTTGCGATCAGTTCTTTTTCAGCATTTCCTATTGTAGATCGCTGTGGATCTAGATCTAAGCTCTCGCCCCTTGATTGTTCATCAACCAAATTGGTTGAGATCTGCCAGATAATGTCAGATCGGGCCGGATGCTGCCGGATCATTTTTCCAATAACGCAGGCACTGCTTCCTTTCCCAGGCATACCCCTCGCTGGGAGAATCGCTGCTGTCCGGTACAGATTGGGATCCAGCTGTTTTGATACAGATGGCCATGCGTTTTGTATGATGGAACCCAGATCCGTCCTGAAAGATTTGTCCTGAACCCAGAAGCGGAATAGCAATCCCAATTTCTGTTTGTATAGATCCCAGTCTTGAGGCTGCTTTCCGTTGGTGGATCCGGACCAAGCCCGAAAGAAAAGGTACTCTGCGCATCCATTTACCAGGGCCCCATCCGTCTCTACCCCGTGTTGTTCTATGTGCTTAGCGGCGGCACAAACCAGATCTATTGTGCTCCTGTAGATCGCCTTCACCGTCGCCTCCGTTCGATAGCGGATGAGATCCGGTCTGTTTGATGCGAGAATCCGATTGAATCGATCATGTATCGCATTGCCGTCTGCCCGGTACCCCTCCTTTGCTGCGCCGTGTTGATCTTTGTGAGCGGCGGCGGCATCCGGGCCTTCAGATACCCTGTTCACCTGAGAAAATGCCATCGCCCGAACCCTAGTCTCGCAGTTCTCAGACCTCTCTCCGCGCGTTCAAGTTTTTTGTTCAAATTTAGGACAAATATCATATTTCAATATATCTTATCACCTGGTGACCATACTTATTGGGGCAACGTTTCCAAATCCACACAGACCATCAAAGCCTTAAATATTTTTTGGAGCAATGCCTATCCTCACCACAACAAAATAAATGGATCACCAAAATGTTGGGATATGATTATGAGATAATTTACATGAAAGGGCGTGAAAATATTGTAGCAAATACATTATCCTGCCAATTTGAGGAGGAAAGTACCCTGCTCGCAATTTCCCTTCCCGTTCCAGAATGGAATGAAGAGGCTCGCAAGGAATGGTTTTCACATCCCTGGCTCTCCCAATTCATTAATCAATTGCAGACAGATCCAAATTCCACAGTAGGCTACTCGTGGCAGGATGATATTCTTCACTACAAGGATAGAGTTGTAATATCACCAACATCCACCCTCAAAAGCCACATTTTGGCGGAGTTGCACTCATCTCCCACTGCAGGACATTCAGGCTTTCAAAAGACGTATGCTTACACTTGAAGATAATTTTTTTGGACAGGCGTGAAAAGGACATTCTTACTTTTGTACCTGATTGCGACATCTATGAATGCCACAAAGGAGAAACAGTTAAATCCCCAGGCACATTACAGCCATTGCCCATCCCGGCCTCAATCTCGATGGAGGTTTCTATGGATTTCATTACGGGTCTTCCAAAGTCCGGAAACAAGTCAATCATCATGGTGGTTATGGACAGACTTTCTAAGTATGCTCATTTTTGCACCCTACCCCACCCTTTTACACCGACTTTGGTCGCTCAATCATTCATGGATCAGATCTTCAAATTGCATGGCATGCCCACTTCCATTGTGTCTGATCATGACCCGATCTTCACCAGTAACTTTTGGTAGGAAATCTTCCGACTACAAGGTACCCAACTACAACTCAGTACTTCTTATCATCCACAAACTGATGGTCAAACTGAAGCAGTCAACAAATGTTTGGAGACCTACCTTAGGTGTTTCACTTCACAAAAGAAACATCTTTGGGTACAGTGGCTACCTCTAGCTGAATGGTGGTATAACACCAACTATTATGCCACCACCAAAATGACTCCATATGAAGCAGTTTATGGTCAACTCCCTCCTTCCCCTACTTCTTATATCAAGGGATGCTCGAAGGTACAAGAGGTGGATCAACTCCTACAGAACTGCACAACCATGCTGGCCCACCTTAGAGAGAATCTTCATCAAGCCCAAAACTGCATGAAGAAACAGGCAGATCAACATCACTTAGAACACCAATTTCAAGAAGGGGATAAGGTATTTTTGAGGCTGCAACCATATAAGAAAACATCACTCAAAGACAAGGGTTGGCAGAAATTATCTCCAAAATTCTATGGACTATATCAAGTACTTTAGTGCATTAGAGAATTCACCTACAAGCTAGCTTTGCCACCCACTGCAAAAATCCATCCAGTCTTCCATGTCTCATGCCTCAAGAAAGTGATTGGAAACCATTGCAGAATTAACCAGTCTACCTAAAGTGGATGAAGAAGGGTCAATCTGGCTCCAACCTGAATAGGTTCTTGACACACAAGAATGGCACTTGCATGGTTGCATGATCAAGGAAGTCCTCGTCAAGTGGAAATACACCTCTCCGAAAGATGCAACCTGGGAACCAACCACTATCCTTCATCAGTTTTCGTAGCTTCAGCCTTGAGGATAAGGCTATTCTTATGGGGGAGGGCATGTTAGTGTCCAACCCTAACCCCCTTATTTATGTAATAGGATCGAGTCATAGTTATAGCTAAGTAAAGAGTCAATAAAGCCCATATTAATAATTGTAAGTGGTTAACCCGCATTTAATGAAGGGACCACAGTTAGTTGCAAATGGGCCATGGTATTAGATAGATGGTATTAATAAGAACCATGGTATTGCCCCATGGTATTTCATGTATGAATCCTATATAAAGGATAGAGACTTCCCTCGAGGAGCATCATGTCTTATTTTGTAATTGAGCTTAGCTCTATTGGAGGTTGCCCCCTCAAAGAGGCAAGTGAACAATGGTTTTTGAATAATAAAATACTTGTTGTTATTTCTCATTGTTCTATGTTCTAGGTATATATCTTTGCATAGTTGGTATTCTGGTATCATCTTGTAGGTTAAGAGCATAACAAGTCTTTTAATTAAACCTTAATAGAAATTGTAATTTTTTTTATTAGTAAAATAAATAATAAAATTTAAAACTTACTATGCAGATTTTTGAATGAATCACCATATCTTTTAGTTTATGATCTTCTGAATAGTTCTTCTGCTCCAAAGTATTATGTTGCTACTGCACAGTTGTTAGGCATACTAATCATTGTTGAAGACAAGATGGATCTCCCTAAATCTCAAATGAAATCTAGTAACAAACAAGAAAAGGATTGCTACCTTTCCTTAGCTTCTAATTGATTAAAACAAGTAAATTTAAGGGATCACTTACCGGTCTAACAAAGTGTTTGTCAAAGTCCTTTCAGTGCCTTCCATAATTGGCTTCTCCTTGATGCTTTAGAGACCATTCCAACACTTTCCACAACTTCTCCATGATGTTTCGAAGGACATATGTATAGATAAAAACACACAAATGATAAAAGCATCTAGTATATAGAATGAAAGATAAACGAAATTCTTAACTCAACATACATCATAAATTGAATCAATAACCATTCATAACCTATGTGGGTGATCAAGGAATCTGAAAAATGATATAAAAATATACATGATTAGGAAATAACAGTTGCTTTTTATTGAATAAAAAGGAGAACAAACTTACAACCTCAATGACTTGATTTTATAAGTCTCTTCCCACGATATCCAACCTTCTCCTTGGATGAAAAGCCTCCTATCCCTATTTCTGCAACATAATCCTACCTTCAATGGTCCTCCCCAATCCTTTGTTCTATTTTTTTATCTATAGGCCAAGAGGAGGAGGTTTGGTATCATCTTCCTAAGGGATGAGATCCACAAATGGTGGGATATGGGATCCTCAAGGAGAGGGAAGTAACTCCATGGTGAGAGGGATCATGCTTGAGTAATCCTCAATTTGAATATGTTAGATTGGGAAATATTTGACTGACAAAGATTATAGATTTAATTTTTATTTTTTTTTGCTTGTGTTGAGTGGTGTGTGCATGCCACAATGTAAGACATAGCACACTTTTTCATAGCTTATAATGGTCTCTTCTGCGTCTGCTCAAAAACTGACCAGGGAACTACGTAGGAAGTTAAAAATAGGGGTTGGGCCTTAAAATCCAGGAATTTCATTCTCTTTGGGATTTTTTAGGTTCTAACCTTGCAGGGGCATGCTATGAACACTTTGTTGATAGGGAAAGATCCACACTGATGATCATTCTCCTAATGCGAATAAATGACATGTAACAGATTACCCCTTAAAGTACAAAGTCAGAAGAGATGTTTGAATACTGAAGTGATTTATCATGCCAAGGTTATGGTTAGAGACCTAAAAAAATCAATAAAAAGTTACAATGCAATATAAAACCATCACTAAGTTAGGCATTCCCATACTCAGAGCATAAATGTCTTAGAGAACTAGTACAGAAATACACCTAAAGATCAATGTCAACAGAGTATGGATGCAAGCATCAATGGATCTATGTTTACAATCATGAATATTTAATAACTTCATGCAACCTAGATGGATGAGAGTAGATTTAGGGTCTTGATCTCCATCTAGGGTCTTGATCTCCATCTCTCAATCCATAGTACAAATCTAACCACATGAGTGAATGTCTCGTAGTCGAAAATTATAGAAACAACTTGATTACCAGTCAATGATGTCGACCATTAACAAGCACGAGAGAAACCACCAATAATGATAATGGTTCTCAAGGTACTTCCAATACAATCTATGAAGTGTGAAAAGATGTTGTGAAGTCAAACACTCATAAAATCCTTTGATCAAAGGTCAATGATGAGAGCCTATCATCGAGGGCGAAAAAACTACCATTAAGGCATGTAGGCTCCAAGGTACTGAAGAAGGTTTCTAGATAAACTTCCTAGAAAATGAGTTGAATTCAATCAGAAGCGACTCATTGCAAGAGGGCCTGCGACATGAAACTCATGTCAAGTTTTGAATATAACATTTTGGAGTAATCTAGGACTGACTTAAGGATGGCTGACGTGATTGAAGCCTATGATTTTCATTGTAATTTTGACTTAGGTTAGACTAGGGAACTACGTAGGAAGTTAAAAATAGGGGTTGGGCCTTAAAATCCAGGAATTTCATTCTCTTTGGGATTTTTTAGGTTCTAACCTTGCAGGGGTATACTATGGAACACTTTGTTGATAGGGAAAGATCCATACTGACAATCATTTTCCTAATGCGAAAAAATGACATGTAAAAAATTACCCCTTAAAGTGCAAAGTCAGAAGATATGTTTGAATACTGAAGTGATTTATCATGCCAAGGTTCTGGTTAGAGACCGTAGTTAGAGACCTAAAAAAATCAATAAAAAGTTACAATGCAATATAAAACCATCACTAAGGTAGGCATTCCCATACTTAGAGCATAAATGTCTTAGAGAACTAGTACAGAAATACACCTAAAGATCAATGTCAACAGAGTATGGATGCAAGCACCAATGGATCTATGTTTACAATCATGAATATTTAATAACTTCACGCATCCTAGATGGATGAGACTAGATTTATGGTCTTGATCTCCATCTAGGGTCTTGATCTCCATCTCTCAATCCATAGTACGAATCTAACCACATGAGTGAATGTCTCGTAGTCGAAAATTATAGAAACAACTTGATTACCAGTCAATGATGTGGACCATTAACAATCATGAGAGAAACCACCAATAATGATAATGGTTCTCAAGGTACTTCCAATACAATCTAAGAAGTGTGAAAAGATGTTGTGAAGTCAAACACTCATAAAATCCTTCGATCAGAGGTCAATGATGAGAGCCTGTCGTCAAGGGCGAAAAAACTGCCATTAAGGCATGTAGGCTCCAAGGTACTGAAGAAGGTTTCTAGATAAACTTCCTAGAAAATGAGTTGAATTCAATCAGAAGCGACTCATTGCAGGAGGGTCTGCAAGATGAAACTCATGTCAAGTTTTGAAGAATAACAATTTGGAGTAATCTAGGACTGACTTAAGGATGGTTGACGTGATTGAAGCCTATGAATTTCATTGTAATTTTGACTTAGGTTAGACTTTTCTTGAACATATTGGTGACACGACATTCAGACTTGGCAGCATTTGACTCAAAAGTAATAGGACCATAAACCAGTTTGTATACTTTCAATGAGGTATGGTTAACTAAGAGGAAAATGGATTTCCCAATCCAGACACAAAAGTGATAGAGTGTCATGTTCAAGAGAGACATACTACCTTTTACAACATAAAAAAATGTTCCTTCCCAATATCCCCCCTCCATTACTGGAAAGTACCTCTTTATTTTTGGCAAGCTTGAGGAGGATAACATATGCTATTTCTTTAAGCTCATCCTTCAGATGAGTCCTTTAGAGTATTTTTAACGAACCTTAGGAAGGAGTGGTCTGGTCTCATCATGATTGATAAGTCCTACACTTTTTAAGTTTTATGAGTCTAGTGAAGGGGTAACTTGATGTCGTTTTCATGTTTAAATATTTTGAAAAGACACAAAAATAAAACTCGTTTAGTTATTTCAACATACATTTTAACTAGCCTAGAGAAAGTAAACCTCAGTGTTTTGCATTTTTGGTAACTCGAGAGAAAAAACATAAGTGAACTCCATAGTGTCCTTTTTCATAAATTTAGTCTCTCAAGCCTGGAAAAGGGTAAAATAATGCAGGAGAGAACTCTATTGACCATGATTAGTCAATGTATACCTTTTTCATAAATATTATAGTTCAGTTCGTAAGAGTAAACTTATAGTGAATAGATGGTTGTTCATTTATTTTTACAAGTTTGAATAATCAAGTGCTCAATGACCTTTTCATGTTTAGGGAGTCTAAAAAGGGATTAAAGAGAACTCATAGTTTCACTCTTTCATAATTTTTTAATGTGTTTGAAACATTGATAAAAATACTCATCACCAAAATTATTCATTTTCATAAATAACCTGTGTTATGCAGATTTAAACTCAAAAATTATCATCACTTCTCAAAAACATAGTAAAAATATAAAAAAATTGGATTTCAAAGGCTAATATGAAAAAAATAATGTTTTAATGGGCCTGAAAAACATATTAAATTCCAAAAAGTAAAAAAACTTTTTCAATTTGTGTTTTTTACCATTTGATAGTGATTGAGTGCATTTTTCACCAAAAACTTCAGAGGTGGATTCTCGGCAAATCGATGGACCAAATCTCAAGTCGTATTCTCCAGGTAAACTATCACTCTTATATCTTCATTTCATTGCATTTATTTTTCTTTTCACCATGTATTTAGTTTCTTTTGGAGGGTTTCATTAATTCAAAAATCGCCCTCGGTGTGTGCAGCTTCTCTTCATTGGGCTTGCACATACTGACCCAATTTGTTACACATAAAATGAGATTTGTGTGGTTTCTAAGGCTAAAACCATGCAAATCCGCACTGGTATTCAAAGGCAGCCACACACAACGCCGAGGGCTTTGAAAAAATCATGAAAATTGCCCAAATGTTTTGCAAAAAATCATCACAATGTTTTCTAATGATTTTCTATGTTTATCTACAGGGTTTTGATCTACAAAAATGGAGTGTAGAGAGCGTGAACATGAAGAGAAATATGTGGTATCTTGAACTATCTAGAAAGATTAAATTCTTTGAGAAACTGCGGCCTATACAAATTTTTCAAAACCCCCAGCATGAAGGCCCATTTAGATTTACTAGAATGGATGGTGAGAAAATAGAATGTACAAGAAGAGTGCTTCCTAATTGTGGATCATATATATTGATGACATATATTTCTTGAATGGGCTCCCATGCCATGGATTTGACATTTATTTGTATGGGCATAGACGAGGTAGTGAAACCACTACCACATACCTAGCGCAATTTTTTTCTCCAGTGCATGAACTCGAAGACGAACACATTAATATCAAAACCATTGACATAATTCCTTTGAGGACTATCGGCTTTACAGTTGTACAATTATGTGGGAGTGAAGCAATTCACTTACTCACCAAGGCTCAGATGCAGATTTCTGTAGAGTGCTTGCAACCTACGATATTCAACTGGTGTGAAGGGGTAGTTGCCAACCTCAAAGGGAAACTAACTAGAGTGAAAACTAGAAAACTCAAAATTTTTGGGTATGGTGCCTTTGTTATCTCATTCACTCTAGAGAGGATCCCCCTTCTCTCCCCATAGGTATCCATAGATGTAGGAGGATCGCGAGATCCTTGTATCATGATGTGGGTCACGTTGATGGCACGCCATGGAGGTATTGATGTCCCAATTAGTTGATATACTCCTGATTTATTTAGATGGTTGGAATGTTAGATCATTATGATCAAGGAATTTCTACATGTAGGCATGGATTACACTAGCGATCCAAATATCCCACTTCCAGCTAGGATGCATTGGGGTGACCTAGGTAAAAATTTCACATTTTGGTCATTTTGTATTTTTCAATGTTTTATTTTTTGGCATCCAAAACTAACTATTCAAAATGATCATGCGGATGTGGGCCCGGTGAGACCAGGAAGACTGTGCCAAGTTAACAAACCCTGTGAGTAACCCACAGCTCCTGTAATACAGAACCCTGGCACAACAGAGGCTTTGTATGAGCTGGAGCACAACCTAGAGAGGTTAACCCTAGACATCCCAAATGTTGGGATTGATGACTTGCATTCCTGCTACCAGAGGCACACTATGGGGGTTCCCAGATTAATTAGTTGCTTGCTACGATGAGTAGTTTGCGTTATTGTCTGATGTTGCGTGCAGGAATTGCGGTCAAGCAGACTCCTTCAACACTTAATTGTCAACCTGGGGGTTTCGTAAACTTAGATATGAAGCACAAGAAATTCCGAAAATGATATGAACATTTACAAACTCTATTCCTACTTCCTTAATTGCAATCTTGCAGAATCAAAAAAAGAAAAGATCCCTCGGCAATTTACAGCAAAGATATTCTAGTTCTGGAATATGAAAGAAAGTACTTTTGCAGGAAAATAAATGAAAGGAATTCTCAAAACCTCTTGCAAACAATATTTGATTATTGAAAATGTAAATCTATGTTTATTTTCAGTATAATTGTGTGCCAAGTTAATAATTGCACCCTTGAATATATCTAACTCCGTATAGATCTTCCTCCCTGTACTAATTTATTATTCATGTACTTCTACAATGTGCTTGCACTAGTACTAAAACAAAGATTAGGTGTTGGGAGTATATTTTACACATGTACTAAAGATTTATGTCTTCATGTAGGAGCTCTAAGCCTCAAGGCTAGAGCACTCTATTCCTGTATCAGGAGATCGATTCTTGTACCGGGACAGAGGTTCCTGCACCAAGTTTTCCAATCCTTCTTTCGAGAAAATAAAGAATGTGTTAACTAGGAAAAAGAGCTTGCAAAGGTGAACAGAACTTCAAAATAAATTCCTCAAACTGAAAGATGCTTCAACCAATCTTAATGTCTAAAACAAGAATTAATTTCCAAAGTCAAAGCACACTCTTCTTTAATTAAGGAACTTCTGCATGTAATCTAAAAGATCATTTAATTGTGACAGCAGGCTTCAATCCTGTAATAGTTATCCACATGAACTAATCTACATTCATAACCTTCTTAACTCATAAAGATTTACTTTAAGAATCAGTTACACATAAGTCTGATCTTTCCTAAACAGAATAAATTGTAGGAAGAGACCAGTGTGTCACAACAACATTCGGTTTCTGATTATCAGAAGTATGTTTAATTCCAAAATATCAAAAGAACTTTGAAATACAAATCACGCTCTTTAGAATCACAGTAAGACTTATCAAATAAAAATAAAAGACTATTACTGTAATGAACTAGAAGAACCAATATGCGAGACCATAAATGCACTAGTGCAGGAATGTGTGCTTGCACAATCAAGGAAGAAAGCGAGATTAAACTTCAAAGAATGAAATCATAAGATTAAACTTCAATCGAGCACGCACACCATGGATCCGTCACACTATAATGAAATCAAATTCAAACTTTGCAGAAGAATAAAAGAAACATCTATTTACTTCACACTTTGCATTAAAATAAATTAACACAACTTAATTGAAAAAGAGAAGAACACGAGGGAGAATGAGTTGGGTTGGCTGGGCCTTATCCAATCAGCTGGTTTTACTATTTAGGAAACGTAAAGATTCAGCTCTTTAATCAATGCATCAACACAGAATTAAAATACAAGATTGAGAAATCATGGCGTAGTTCCTTTCTATTAATGATTAGCAAATATACATCATGAATTCGAATCCAGCCCAGAATGAGGGCGATACTAGCAAAATTACAAAAGGACAAAATCACAGTATCCTTGTTATAGCTATCACTCGCTACCATTTTCTATTTGAGTACTACATTTTATACATTCATTTAGGCCTATGGCCGTAACCAAATTACATTAAGCATTCCAATTTGAGCCTTTCAGCTATAAAAAAATAACAATAACAACTTGTGCTAAGACTTTTGTCTATAAAAAAATGTTATTCTAAGTATTCATCCAACAACCTAAGCTCCACCATATCCCTGACTTTCCTCTATGCTCCGAGCCCAACTTGAGTTGATCGTTCTAGAACATGGTGTTCGCATGGAGTGGTGAGCTGTCACGGTAGTTGAAGATTCGCCAGCGATGCAAGAATCCTACCTGCACTCGACCATGCTAACAAGATGAATAATTCATTATCTATAAAATACTTCTAGGAAGAGAACTATTAGTTGCAAATATTTAAAGGTATAAAATCTATGAAAATGATTAATTAAGCAAATTTGTAACCCTTAAACATGAAACATAATGATAGTGTAGAAAGGGACACGATTCTTGGCCTAGTGCAGGAATAGGGGGCTTTTCAAGGTTAAAATAGAGGTATAAGGTTATGGTTTTTAATGGAAAAAGGGTTAAAAAATGAATAAATTTAGCCTACCAACATCCTCCCCTCCTTAAGCTGTTGTGGGTCCTCACACAACCTTTACCTACTACAAAAAAACCAAAACAAAAGGGCCTCCCTTTAATTCTGAACTTGTATATTGATCCCTGCTTTCATTATCTTTGCCTTCCTACTTCAAACCTTTTTAAGTTTCTTGGTCACCTTTTTAAGATGTTCATAACACTTCGAAGCCCGATACTTCCATATCTTAACTTTTCATTTATGTTCCTTCACCTCCCCTACCAACTCTATGTTTTGTCATTTCTACTTTGTATTTTTCTCTTTCATGGCTTGGTTTAACACCTCCAAGCCATAAACATGTTGCTTGAGTTCTTTTATCCAACTGTTCAGATAGAGGGTGGAACTCTCCACTCTTAATTTCTCAAGCATAGACTTTTTGCAGTTGATTCCAGACATGTGTCATCATCATCAAGGTCAAAGTTATCCTGGCCACCTTTCAACCCATGCATTGTAATATCATCAAGGGTTTAAACACTCGAAAGCTAAATGTTGCTAACGGTCTCAGTGCCCTGCATTTTTACCTTATCATGGGTTTCAGTACCCTGCTCCTCAAATTTATTAAGGGCTTCAATACCCTGCTCATCTATCTCACCAGGGGTTTCATTACCCTACTCTTCAAAATCGTTGAGGGTTTTAGCACCCTATTCATTCATTGCATCAAGGGTTTCAGTACCCTTCTCTTCAAAATTGTTGAGGATTTCAACACCTTGTGCCATGTCATCCATCTGACCCTCTGTCAGGTCCTTACTTATACTCAACATCACCTTTCTTTTTTCATTCTACGAAAGAGGACTGAAAAGGGTGTGTCGTATTCCTTCTCCATATAATCACCATCAACCACTATATGAGTTGTTGCTTTAGCAAGAACCAAAAGATTATCTTTACCTGGAAAAGTAGGCAGCGAGTCATCCAACAATGTCATAGAGGTCGACTAAATGTGACCCACCCTTGAGGAGGTAGTTCTTCGCCTAGCTGACCTCCTGGTCTTGGTAGGATGCGGGGTCATTGTTTCTGATTTCTCATTCTTTCCTACACTCCTCTTCTGAGTCGACTTCAATTTTTTTGCACTCTTCTTTTGAGCCATATTTTCTGCACTTTTCTTTTGATTTGACTTCTCTATGCTCCACCCTTGAAACTCCTTCAAGAAGTCCTCCCAAGTCACACTTTTAGCTTCTAGTTATTTCTTAACTAAGATTGTGATAAGCCTGTGGTGATATAATTTGTATGTGACCTGATTGGATTTTCCTTTCTAAACCCCTTTCACCATCTTTTTTAAACTTCTGAGCAAATAATATGGGAAATTTATGAGCTTACCAGACTCAAAATGCAAGAGTAGATGTATGTGGTAGAGGAAAGTTAGTGAGTAGCAACCCTCACAAGTAAGGAACTTCTGCAACTCATACAGGAGATCCTTCCACTTCCCGATTATAGCGTTCCACTGGAGGTTGTTCTTCTAGTCCACCTTCTGCTTCGGGTTGACCGTGAACTGGTGCTACAATTTCTTTTCTAACTTCTCCTTCTTGAACCATTTGTCACCTACTACTGGAAACCCTGTAGCCTGAGATATGGATTCTTTTGTTATTGCAAATTCGAATGAGCCAACCATGGCTCAGCTCCCATCGAAGGTCTAGGCAAATGCTATTGCCACAATTGAGTCAAACCCATCGAACTTCTATAGGAATGGGAGCAACCTAGATTCCTGCAACATTGCAAGACTATTCCTATACTCAGTTTTCTATTCCATCTCTACGGATCGTGGCTCAATCCTTATAGGCTTCATGTCTGTTCGAATTCACCCACTCTCTGTTTCAAGTTTTTAAAAAGATATCATAGCAAAAAGAACTCAAATGGTGATCAAGTTACACATCTGCCATTAAATGAACCATTTCCCAAAAGGTCTTGCTTCATTATTAAAATTACACAGATGTGAATGTGAATTGGTGCAAGTACAGGCAGCCGATGGTGATTAGGAGAGGTGGTGGTTTAGACAATAATTTCACATAATGGTCATGCAAGGTCGGATATGGAGTGAGGCCATTATTATCAAGTGATGAGTTTTCCAAGGGAAGGTAATTATCGAATTTCAGGAGAATCGTATCACTCCGCATTTACTCCATGATTTCACATAAGGCATACTTAGTACTCATTGAAAAGATAAGATTTCATAACCTAAAATATCCTTGTACTTAAATGATTTCTTCCTAATTTAGTAAATGATGAAACAAAGTGTTAATCATAATATAAACTAAATGTCATGATCTGTAGGTGGTACAATTATTCTTCCTGTACAAAGGTTCATGAAACAAAAGATAAGATTCAACACACATTTTTCTTTGCACCAGGTGTTCCTGCACCGGAACATGTGTTTTTGAATTGGGCATGCTCAGTAGTGAGGATTCCTGCACTGAACATGCCTGTACTGAATGTGGTTGCACCAACCATGCCTACATCAAGCATGCTTGCACTTAGACATTTTTGCACTACCCATGCCTGCACCGAATCTGCTTTCACTTGAACACACATTCCCGCACCACGGATATTTGTAGCGTAATAGGATCCAAAAGAGAATTATGATAGAATACAATTCAAGAATAGATTAAAAATATTTGTTGAATATACAAAGGAGATTTTATTTGGCATTCTTTTCTTTTAACATATGCCTCTCGATCTGATTTCTGAGTTCACATCAGATCCTGTAATCAATCCGTGAGGGAAAAAAGAAGTGGGAAAAAGGGTAAATTTTTAGAATAGGAAGGAAATTATGACAGGGAATTCAAGAGAGAAACCACCAAGAGGGATAAATCAAAAAGGGATTTTGGGGAAAAAAATCAAGGGAAAAGAGGGAAATATGAAATCGGATAGGGAAATTTCTTTGAAGAAAGGGATGGTGAACTTTTGGGATAAAACAAAAGAAGACAATAAGGGGATTTGTTTTCTAAGAAGAAATGCAGAATTTCACCTCATATCTACCTACATAGTGTTGATCGATATGCAGCGGGAATTGAGTGTTGCCTGAAATGAAAATTTTTGTGCCAGCTATCCCAAACTTGGATAAGAGCAACAGTTCCTATACTTGAACCCGCTTCTTCTTGGTGACAGGTAACACATCTAAATGTCAAAAAACATTCCCATTTTATTAAAACTGAACTTCCTACCAGCAAGCTAGTTTTTAGGTTGATCCTTCTACAATCATGTTAGTAGAACTGATTTTCATAATCAAAGGAAAAATTCTTTTTCTTTTTCTTTTTATTTTTTTTTTATTTTTAATTAATTATATATATATATATATATATATATATATATATATATATATATATATATATATATGTATATCTATATATATATATATATGTATATCTATATATATATATATATGTATATCTATATATATATATATATATATCTATAGATATATAGATATATATATCTATAGATATATAGATATATATATATATATATATATATATATATATATATATATATATCTATATATATATATATATATGTATATCTATATATATATATATATCTATATATAGATATATATATATATATATATAGATATACATATATATATATATATAGATATACATATATATATATATATATATATATATATATATATATAGATATATATATATATATATATATATATATATATATATATATATATATATATATATATTGGATTTTCCTTAAATTTCATTTGAAGAGAAGAAATCAAATTACAATAAGCTGGCACAGCCACGTACCAACTAAAGTTTAGACTGCTGCTGCACTTTCTGCATGAAGTCTTCCTTTGTGATGGGCTGAAAGTATACTTTAATCCTATGTCCATTCACAAGGAAAAATGAATCTCGCCCATTGATGGTTTTGACTTCTACAACCCCATTTTCGAAGACTTAAATCACCTCATATGGTCCCATCCAACGAGTATGGAACTTCCCTTTAAAATGTTTAAATATAGAACCATAGAGACAATCACCTAGTTGGAACTACTTTTTCCTGATAAACTTGTCATGCCACTTCTTGTGTTGCTGCTGCACCAAAATATTTTGTTCAACATCATCCCTTAGAAATTCATCCAACTCGTTTAGTTTCAATAGACGTTGTTACTGTGCTTCTGAGAGATCTAGTCCCAACTGAACTATAGCCCTGAAAGTCTTTATCTGAAATTCAATCAGCAAAAGGACTTGTTTTCATACACCAACTCATATGGTGTATGTCCTATGTTGTTCCTTTATGTGGTTCGATAAGCCCATAAGGATTTAGGCAACTGACTAGCCCAATCCTTCCTATGCATGTTTACTATTTTGGTGAGGATGGATTCGATCACCTTATTTGTGGATTTCACCTAGCCATTTGCTTGTGGGTGGTACGGTGTAGATTTTTGTGCCAAATCTTATATTAATTCATGAATTCATGTACCAAGTTAGAAACAAATTGCGGTCCATTGTCAGAAACAATTTCTCTAGGAACACCAAATATAGTAAAAATTTCATTAAACAAAAAATCAACAACAACTTTTTCAGTGGAAAAAGAAACAGCTTTAACCTATACCCATTTAGTAACAAAATCAGTACAAACAAAGATATTCTTTTTATTTAAAGATGTTGGATTTGTGGGTCCTACAAAATCAATAACCCATTTTTTCAAAGGGTTCAATCATGACTTGAGGACATAAAATCATTTCATTGGCTTAAATAGGTTGACCCATTCGTTGACAACTATCACAATGCCTAACATATTGTTTTGCATCCTTAAACAAAGAAGGCCAAAAGCAGCCAGTGTGTAAAATTTTATATGCAGTTCATTTGTCAGCAAAGTGGCCACCACAAGGTTCATCATGGGTAGATTTTAAAATATCAAAGATTTCTTCCTCTCTTACACATCTACAAATAACCAAATCTGGTCCACTGTAAAAGAGGTTTTCGTGTATCAAAGAATATAAAGCACTTTTCTGAATAATATTCCACTTTTCACGAGCGAATAAGTGAGGTGGTGTCTTTTCAATGACTAAATAGTTGGCTATGTCAACAAACCATGGAGATTTTGCTGGCATAGAAAAAAGATGTTCGACACGAAAATCATCATCAACAAGAATAGATTCACCATGATTGTTTAATTTGGAAAGATAATGAGCTACAACATTAGACATTCCTGGCCTATCAGTAATTGTAACATTGAATTCTTATAATAGAAATAACCACCTAGTCACTCTACCGCTAGTTAAAGGTTTATTCATTAAATATCTTATAGCAGAATGATTAGTATGCACATAAACTTCATATCCTGTAATGTAATGTCTGAATTTATTAATAGCAAAAATAACGGCTAAAAAATCTTTCTCAGTCACTGTATAGTTAAATTCGGTAGATGACAAATTTTTACTGATTTAGTAAATAGCATGGGACTATTTCTTCTCCTCTTGTTCTAAGGTTGTGCCAATAACAGTGTTTGAAGCATCAGAGGAAATATGAAATGGCAAGGACTAGTTTGGTCCTCTCAAAACTAGTGCTTGTACTAATTTTTCCTTCAATGTTTCAAACAATTGTTGGAAAGTTGTGGAGCAAGTTAATTCACTATCCTTAGCTAGTAATCGAAAAAGGGGGATAGTAATCTTGGAAACAAATTCAATGAATCTCCGGTAATAACCAACATGTCCCAGGAAACCTCTCACTTCCTTCTGATTTTTGGGTGCAGGTAGACGAATAATGACTTCAATGTTAGCGGGGTCTACCTGAATATCTTTTTCAAAAATCAAATGACCAAGAACCACTCCTTATGTGCACATTAATGTACATTTTTTATCACTCAAAGCAAGATGGGCCTCTTAGCAACGTAAAAGTAATTTTTCTAAATTTTTAAGAGCTTCATCAAATGAGTTACCAAACACAGAAAAGTCATCCATATAAATCTCAACACATATAAGATCAGCAAAAATAGCTAGCACATCCCTTTGAAAGGTAGAAGGTGCATTACACAACCCGAAAGGATGCACTCGGTAGGCAAATGTGCCCCAAGGGCATGTAAAGGTGGGTTTGTATTGATCTAAGGGTGCGATTTGGATTTGGTTATACCCACTGAATCCATATAAAAATGAAAAGTACTTTTTACGGCAAGCGTATCTAGCACCTGATAGATGAAAGGAAGGGGAAGCTAACCCTTGAGAGTTCCTTTGTTTAGTTCTTGATAGTCAATTCAAATACGCCATCTCCCATCTTTCTTAGGGTCAACTATCACTAATGGAGAGACCCACTCGCTGTCAAAAATGGGGTAGGTGAAATTAGCATCTAAGATTTTTTGTAATTATTCCTTAAAAATATCTCTTAGTGCGGGATTCATTCATCTCTAGGGTTGTCAGATAGGCGGGCTCCCTCCTGGATATATATATGATGACTACAAGTCTCAAGAGGAATTCCTTTCATGTCTTCATAACTCCAAGCGAATGCATCCAAATGATCTCACAACAAGGTAACAAGCTGCTCTTGCTGAGATGAATCTAGGTCTGAACTAATGTGTAAGGATTTTCCTGGACTAATTTCAACAAGAGTGGTCTCAGGCTCAAGAGTACAAGAAGATGATGCCACAGTATGGGATAAGGAAGGTTGGGAATTAGAGTTTTCTTGAAAATCCAAACTAAAGATCTGATGAAGTGTATCAAAACTAGGCATAGTGTCTAGATTGTTCAAGAAATATCACAATTCACCATCATGAGTAGACTCAATATGATGTTGAATCGAAGAAATAGGCTGGGTCTCCTCATCACTACTGTCATAATCTAACCATAAGGTATCCTTGAGTTCCCGAATAGATCTAGCAGGTGGGTATAAGGTGACCCTATTCCTAGAGTCTCCATGTGAAATTTACGTAACACCAGAGAGACATCCAATATAAGCATCAACTGTGGTAAGCCATGGTCGTCCCAAAATAAAATGATTTCATCCCTCTGGATTCTTTAGTTGAAGCACAATGAAATCCACAGGGTAGTCCCGTGAATTTATAGAGACAACCACATTGTCCAATACTCCATCGGGCTTGATTTTAGATCTGTCTGCAAGTTCAAGCACGGTGGGTGTAGGATGAATATGGCTCAACCCAATTTGTTCCATGGTTTGCCTAGTCATCACATTGATGGCTGCCCCCAGGTCTATTAATACATTAGAGACAAGGATATCACCTATCTAGACAGAAACAACTAGGTTTCCAAGATCTGTATATTTCTCCATCGATACGCATCCTGTCATCAACTCAGCTGCTCTACCAACAAACTGAATGGTCTGAGGTTCTACTCTCTTCCTCCTTGGCTTTTTAAGACATAATTCCTGAATTATCTTTGTACAGATGGGAATTTCTCAGATAGCTTGAAGTAAAGGAACCTTTATACAAAGATTCCTTAATTCAGAAGCCAAGGTGGACTCGAGGTCACTCTTCTCCATGACCAACCACTTTGGATAGGGGGGCTGGTTTGAAGAAGATGGTGAATCTGAAGGTATAGGAATGGGTTGAAGGGTGATATTATTTTTCGAATGATCAAGAGTTACCTCCTCATTTTTCTCCTCAATAATCATCATGGACTATTTTTGTTTTTCTGGTTTAACCACCCTTCCCAATCTCAATTGAAGCTCATGTATCCCAACCGGCAAGGTTTGATAGGTGGGAAGAGGGGACGTCCAACTGAATGAATCATTTGTACCACCTTATTATTAGGATTCGGTACTGGTTGAGCAAGTAGTTGAGGTGGTCTGAATGGTGGTGGCAAAGGAAATGGTGGAAATGATTGACTCTGCTAAGGTAGAGAGGGAAAAGATGGTTGTGACATATAGTTTGGTGCATAGGAAGGAGGATATGTTGGCATCTGAGTAGGATAGGAATGATATGAATGGTTTGGCCCTCTCCATCCTTGTTTCCAAGGTTGAGAGGATTGTCCATGATGAAAGTGGTTCCCATGCTGCCAATGTTGAGAGTGATTATTATTATTATTATAATAGGAATATGGAGATTCATTATAGCCATAAAAATGTGGTTCAGGAGCCATACCTGCACTTACCTATGGCAAGTTTCTTCATGCTCCCATGGCATGTAAGGAATCATGTTTGGAATTATCTCCTTCAAGTACACCTTTTAATCCCGGTATGGGGGGGCACTCCTTACTGGCATGGTTCTCTACACAAATCACACATTTATTATCACTTTTCATATCGGAAGGACATTTTCTTAAAGGCTGCTTTTTTCTACACTTTGGACAAAAAATAGACAATGACACTTGTTCTTTTTCTAATTTTTGCTGAAATTTCAAAGAGTCTATTTGTTTGCTAACAATATTCATTATTTCAATTTTCATGTTGTCCATCTTATTCTCCAAGCCAATGATCATAGCATCTGTAGATCCCAGTTTGTTAGTTTTGCTTCAACCTCCTCTAGTGGATCTAGATTGGTTTCTAGAGAACTTCCTACACAAGTCACAAATTTGTTCAAAAGTTTTTTGAGCAATGTCTCCTTGTCCTAAAAAAATCAGATTATGTCTAGAATCCTCAGTAAGTCCTTGTAGGAACAAGGTTTGAATAGTACTTAAATAAAATTTGTGTTTGAACCTTTGGATTATATACAAAAATATCTCTAACTAATCCTCCAAAGTCTCATCATCACCTTGTACAATAGTGAAGATCTCATCCTGCATTTCTCTAGTTGTACAATATTCTTGATATTTATTGAAAAAAATTCTCTTCATTTGGTCCCAAGAACTTACAATGTTTCCTCCTAGTCCCATGAACCAGCGCAAGGTTGAATCCTTGAGAGTTGCAGGAAACAACTTTAATTTTTGGGCATCAGAAGAATAATCATAACTCCGACACAATATATCAAACTCATAAACAAATGAATCTGGGTCTTGGTTCACCTTACCATGAAAGTGTGGAAGATTTGAAGGTGAAATATTCTTCATTTGTACATTCTCTTTTGATTTCACTATTGGAAATCCAAAAGTGGACTGCTCGTCATTTACCTAGTTCTCACGAGACCCCTCTGCATGGTCTTCATGATCAGCCATTCTTGTGCCTCCAATTAGACCACTTCTAGAAGGTGAAGGTTGACTAATGTTGAATTAAACTTTCCAATCACCTTTAGCCTCGTTCTTCCCGTTTTCAGGTTATGTCACACCTGAATCACTATGTCTAGAATCCAAGTGGATTATTTCGAAGTGATGAGTCTACGTTAGGTTGCACTTTCTACCTGTGAAAGAAGGTCCAATATGAGAATATTTTTCAAATATTTCAGTATTTTTTCAGCCCTTATTGGGCTTTGGACCCCTACCTTTCTTAGGCATTCATTTTAAAAAATCAAATCCCAAAACAAAATTCAAATGCTTATAAAAGAAAAAGAATTTGTTAATTGCTGCAATGAAAAAAAAAATCAACACTCGTAAAATCCTCAAAACAACAGAAGCATACTACAAAAAATATAATATCATACTTACCCCTATTGCATAAAATGGAAAGTTCTTACCAATTTCAAATCGGCTCCCTGACAACGGCGCCAAAATGTTGGGTGCAGGAATTGTGGTCAGGCATATTCCTTCAACACTTAACTGTCAAACGGGGGTTTCGTAAACTTAAAGATGAAGCACAAGAAATGTCAGAAATGATATGAACTTTTCCAAACTCTATTCCTACTTCCTTAATTGCAATCTTGTAGAATAATAAAAAAAAAAGATCACCTGACAATTTACACCAAAGATATTTTAGTGTTGGGATATGAAAGAAAGTACTTTTGCATTAAAATAAATGAAAGGAATTCTCAAAACCTCTTACAAACAATCTTCCATTAATGAAAATGTAAATCTATTTTTATCTTCAGTATAGTTTTGTGCCAGGTTAATAATTGGACCCTTGAGATATCTAATTCTGTATAGATCTTCCTACCTATACTAAGTTATTATTCCTGTAATTCTGCAATGTGCTTGCACTAGTACTAGAACAAAGCTTAGGTCTTGGGAGTATATTTTACACTTGTACTAAAGATATATGTCTTCATGCAGGAGCTCTAAGTCTCAAGGCTAGAGCACTCTGTTCCTGTATCAAGAGATCGATTCCTGTACTGGGGCAAAGGTTCCTGCACCAAGTTTTCCAATCCTTCTTTCGAGAAAATAAAGAATGTGTTAACTAGGAAAAAGAGCTTGCAAAGGTGAATAGAACATGAAAATAGATTCCTCAAACTGAAAGATGCTTCAAACAATCTTAATGTCTAAAACAAGAATTAATTTCCAAAGTCAAAGTGCACTCTTCTTTAATTAAGGAACTTCTGCATGTAATCTAAAAGATCATTTAATTGTGACAGCAGGCTTCAATCCTGTAATATTTATCCACACGAATTGATCTGCATTCATAACCTTCTTAACTCAGAAATATTTCCTTTAAGAATCATTACGCATAAGTATGATCTTTCCTAAACAGCATAAAGTGTAGGCACAAACCAGTGTGTCACAACAACGTTCAGTTTCAGATTATCAGAAGTATGTTTAATTCAAAATATCAAAAGAACTTCGGAATAAAAATCATGCTCTTTAGAATCGCATTAAGACTTATCAAATAAAAATAAAATACTATTACTGTAATGAACCAGAAGAATCAATATGTGAGACTATAAATGCACTAGTGCAGGAATGCGTGCTTGCATGATCCAGGCAGAAAACGAGATTAAACTTCAAAGAAGGAAATCACAATATTAAACTTCAATCGAGCATGCACACCACAAATCCATCACACTATAATGAAATCATATTCAAACTTTGCAAAATAATAAAACAAACATCTATTTACTTCACACTTTGCATTAAAAGAAATTAACACACCTTAATCGAAAGAGAGAAGAACAAAAGGGAGAACGAGCTAGGTTGGCGGGGCCCTAGCCAACCAGCTCGTTTCCCTGTTTAGGAAATGTAATGATTCATCTCTTTAACCAATGCATCAACATAAAATTACAATGTAATATTGAGAAATCATGGTGTATTTCCTTTCTATTAATGATCAACAAATATACATCATGAATTCGAATCCATCCCAAAATGAGGGCGATACCAACAAAATTATGAAAGGACATAATCACAGTATCCTTGCTATAGCTATTGCTCGCTACCATTTTCTATATGAGTCCTACATTTTATACATTCATTCAGGCCTGCGGCCATAACCAAATTACATTAAGTGCTCCAATATGAGCCTTTCAACTATAACAAAATAAGAATAATAGCCCATGCTAAGCCTTTTGGCTATAACAAAATGATATTCTAGGTATTCAGCCGACAACCTAATCTCCACCATATCCTTGACTTTCCTCTATGCTCCGAGCCCAACTCGAGTTGATCGTTCTAGAACATGGTGTCTGCATGGAGTGGTGAGTTGTCATGGTAGTTGAAGATTCGCTAGCAGTGCAAGAATCCTACCTGCACTCGACCATGCTAACAAGATGATTAATTCATTGTCTGTCAAATACTTCTAGGAAGAGAATTATTAGTTGCAAAGTTTAAAGGTACAAAATCTATGAAAATGATTAATTAAGCACAGTTTTAACCCTTAAACATGAAACATAAATCTAGTGCAGGAAGGGACATGATTCTTGGACTATTGCAGGAATAGGGGGGTTTTCAAGGTTAAAATAAAGGTATAAGGTTATAGTTTTGAAGGGAAAAAGGGTTAAAAAATGAAGCAATTTAGCCTACCAACATCTGCTACCATGATCATCATGCATAGCTTCTAGTCTTAGGGACAATTTTTTTTTCCTAATGCTCAGAATGTTCGTATAACAGATTCCATGGGCCTAACATCTTGAATGACATTTTGTAAATCAATACTTTTTACAGACATTTTAACTAATGAAAACTACTACTTTTATCTCATTTTATCTTGTACAATATATGGATGAATATTTTTTTCTTTCTTACATATGTTACAAATGCCAATTTAACACATAATTAGCCAATGCATCGGTTAATGTGTTTAAATGGCTTGGAATGTGTTGATATTTGATATAATCAAACCCTCTCTCCAAGAGATGAACCCACAAAAGCATTCTTAACATTGCATAACTTCTTATTGAATAGACATTGTTTAAATGTAATACTATGAGTTTAGAATCTAACCTAATGATCAATTGATGAATACCAAATGAAATGGCATCATATAATAGCTCAATAACTACACTATATTTGGTGATGTTATTCATTGTTCGACTAAGGCATATGCCATGAATAGAAACTAACTCATCAATGGGTGAGTAAATAACCCAAGCCACGAAGGACAAATTTTGAGTACTATGACTAACGCCATTAGCAAAGCCAATGTAAGTTTGAGGGAGCTTCAATATCTGCAAATCAAGTGTAACACAAGATAAGTAGGAGAAGTAGTAGAAAATTGTAAAAAGATGATAAAATTCTCACACACAAAATATAATATAGCAATGTACAAATTCTTCACTAAGTGAATTAAGAATAATTTTTCTTCAAGTAAAGACCATTTCTAGGCTTTCCTAAAGAAATGTCGTTATAATCAACTAGCTCATAAGCCCCTTTTTCCAGTATACATTTTACAATATAAGGATCATTCCACATGGGCTCGAATTTACCAAAACCTAATTTATCATGTTCTTGATCATAAAGCAAGACTAGGCCACCTTTAGAATATGAGTAAGGATTTACATTTTGATCAAAATGTGCCTTAACTCATTTCTTATGAGCCTGATTAGCTAATGCAACATCATGACAAGTCTCATCTAATCGTGTTAAGTACAAAAAACCTTCCCCTTCTACAAAAGTGGCTAGCAATAATTCAATTGCTAGTATTAATGACCATATTTCACATTCAATAGGAAAAACTACTCTCAGACTGTAAACCAACTAGAAGGGAGTAAAACCAATCGAAGTTTTTGTTGAGCTACGATATGCCCACAAGGATGAAAAAAACATCATATTCTAATCTTGTTTATGAATTACAACAATCAGTTTAATCATGGTAGTAAAAACTTTGTTTATGGCTTCTACTTGGCCATTTACCTATGGGTAATATGGATTAGAGTTGTCATGACGCAAGCCTAGCTTCATAGTAAGTTTGATCATCATAAAGTTTCAAAACTAGCTACCATGGTGTATGACAATGTCTTATGGAACACCAAACCTGGAAATCACTTGATTGAATATGAAAATATATTTTGTTTCAACATCATCCTTATATCTAGGCTTCGCCTCAACCAATTTCATAAATAATCTGCTCCTAGAATAATGTACCCATGCCCCTTAGCTGAGTGAGGGTTACATGTAAGGAAATCAATACCTGATTTTACAAAAGGATCAACAACAATGATTGGGTGAAGAGGAGTTAGGGGTGCACGCATTTTGTGATTGTAGATTTGGAAATTGTGACATTTTTGGATTGTAGTTATACAATATTTGAGCATCGAAGGCCATAAATACCCAGTGCGCAAGATCCTTTGGGAATTGGAAAACCCTAACATATGACTACCACAGGCTCTAGAATGGCAGTCATTCAATGCCTTTTCATCTTCCATGAGATTCAAACATCATCTGAAGATGGAATCAGTACCATGATGATAAAGTGTATAGCCAACAATAGTGTATTGCTGGGATTGATACCGAATATGATGACGGTTAGTTCGAGTCAATTCTGGCCGAAAAGTCTAGGTTTGAAGGTACACGGTAATATCTCCATACCAGGGGTGTAAATTATTGATAATAAAGAGGGACTCATATGTAAGAGAACCTTCTGCCACAGTTTATGTTTTAGTATAGGGAAAGTCACACAATAATTCGATAAACACTAATGATTTCTTGGACTTAGATTTTATCAATTCTAAATCAAATTTTTGCAAGATAACTATCCATTTAGAATATTTTCCCCCTATTAACTATCTCATAAGAAGTTAAACCATAGGTTTGTAGTCTGAAATCACTATTATTTTACATAAAATAATGTAGTGACGAAATCTTTGGACAACTTGAACAGCTGCCAATGCCAATTTCTCCACATGTGCATATTTTATCTCAGCTTTCTTAAGATTTCTGCCCAGATAATATATCACATGCTCATCATTCAACTCTTCTACTTGAACTAAAACCATGCCAATGGTGACATCAGATGCAGCTAAAAGTCTCGATGATAATCGGGAGGATGCAACAACAGTGTAAGATTCAATGCATGTTTGAGTGCATCAAGATATTTTTTAGCAACTTCATCCCATGTAAATTAGATACCCTTTTTCAATAGTTGAGTAAAACATTTAGTTAGCTCAGTGTAGTTTAGGATGAATCGACATAAAAATATCACTTTCCCTTGCAAACTTTGGAGTTGGAACAAGTTGGAAGGAGGTGGTAAATTTGTAATAGCCTCTACCTTAGGCGGATCGACATGAATGCCTTCCTTTGATATGAAAAATCCCAGTAATCAACCTGATTGTACACAAAAAACACATTTTTGAGGGTTCAAGTGTATATTGTAGTGTCAACCCTTATAAAGATAGCTCTCAAATGTGTTGGATGATCTTCCCATTTCAACGAATGCACTGGTAAATCATCCAAATAAGGTTGTACAATATTCTTAATATCGTGAAATGCATAAGACATGGCCCATTGAAAGGTTGTGCTGACATTATTTTAATCCAAAGGGAGGTTCCTAATAAGAAAAAGTATCCCATGGATATATGAACACAATTTTATGTTGATCATGAGGGAGTATGTTGATTTGGTTGTATCCAAAAAATCCATCCATGAAAGAAAATATTTCGTTATCAGCACAATCATCAATGATTTGGTCAATATAGGGGGTAGGATAGTTTTCTTTGGAAAAATTATTATTAATATCCCTATAATATACACATACTTTGATGGTCCCTTTCTTTTTGTTAACAAGAGAAACATTGGAAACCCAATCAATCAAGGGAATGGGATAGATAAATCCTTCTTTAAGTATCTTTTCAACCTCATATTTGACAGCAGTAACCTTTCATGGATGCACTGGAAGTAATCTTTGTCTAATATGTGTTATAGCACCATTTACCACTCTTGGTAGATCTGATGCTCTGAATATGGCCTAGGGCAACCTTTCGTTCTAGACTTGGTCCAAAATAAAAATAAAAACAATGTTTTATTCCCTATACGCTACTTTTCCCTATGATAAAAGCGTGTACATGCGGGTGAGCAAATACCCAACCCGCATACATATGTTAAAACACTTAAAAAAAAATTCCTTAATTTCAGGCAGAGTTCATGGGTCTTACCTATTACTCACCTCCTATTCCCCATGGCCCAACTGTTTCCCAAATGAAAAAAAAAAAAAACAAAAAAAATAACAAAAAAAAAAATACAAACTAATTTGGAGAAGTATAAATAAATATCCATGGGAAGGCCTTAAGGGAGAAGATATGAGACATTGATGCTATAGTGATATTATCCCTCATCGATTTTGATGAAATCCCTGTACCTCCTGCATTCCCCAAAGCTTCAAGAAACCCTTGTTTCCTTGTTGGAGATATCCTTCATCTTTCTTGAGATATCCTCATATTGGTGATGGAGGAATATTGTTGAAGTCGGGAAAGGGCGGAACCATCCTCTGGATCCGTCCATTCCCAGACTCATCAATCTTCCTCCATCACCAATATAAGGATATCTCAAGAAAGATGAAGGATATCTCCAACAAGGAAACAATGGTTTCCTAAAGCTTTGGGGAGTGTAGGAGGCACAAGCATTTTGTCAGACTCAATCACGGATAATCTCATTATAGTATCAATATCTCATATCTTCTCCCTTAAGGCCTTCCCATGGAGGTTTATTTATCCTTCTCCAAATTAGTTTTTTTAGTTGGGAAACAGTTGGGCCACGGGCAATAGGAGGTGAGTAACAGGAAGAACCCGTGAACTCCACCCAAAATTAAGGAAATTTAATTTTCTCCACCCGAAATTAAGGAAATTTAATTTTTTGAAGTGTTTTAACATATGTACGTGGGTTGGGTATATGTTGACCCACGTGTACACACTTTTATCATATGACAAAGTAGCATATAGGGAATAAAACACTGCTTTTTTAGATTTTGGACCATGTCTGGAAGGAAGGGTTTCCATAGGCCATAATCAGAGCATCAGATCTACCAAGAGTGGTAAATGGTGCTATAACAATAGGTTTAGCATCTGGGTAAGTCTTAGTTTCATGTAAAAAAATACTCAGGTCAATTCTTGGCATTTCCTCATAGGACCAGGAAAAAATGTCATGGAATTCTTGAAATAGGGCTTTGTACATTTGAATTTCTTCAAGTGAGCACAAAGAACCTATGTGAATGTTCTCGATAATTCTTGTTTTGACTGAGATATCAATTGCAATCATTGTAGATATGTTTCCCAAATTCTTTTCAGATTTAGCTTGAAGAAATGACATGGGCCATTCAAGATTATCTACGATCTTAGGTGAAAATATAGTAGAAAAATCATTCTCGATTTTATCAAGGTTAGGAAGAAAAGATGAACAATGATGATAATCATCCCATGGCATTTCATCCAAAGTCATAATCTCCATAATACTTTCATCATTTGGAAACATATTTTCAAAAGGATCAGGAAATGAAATTGGTTCTAACCAAGGTAATTGAGAATAATCATTAGTGATCGCATTCACTTGATCAATTTCAGAAGGTGGTGGATCAGAAAATGTTTGAACTACCTGATAAGCCAATTTAAGTGGGCTTAAATGCATCTCATTATCATACAAATTCAATTCATATTCTAAAGGAACTACCAAAGGATCAGAAGATTCCATAGTGCTTGATGAGATCATGTTAACCTGGGAAACATTAGAAGGAAAATTCGGTGGAGGGAGTGAAAAATTTCCCATTAGTGATGAATCCTTAAGCAAACCAACACCAATATCCTCATAGGGAGTAATCATTTTCCCGACGAAAGGTACACTACTAGTAGAGTTAGGGTCGAAAGTGTAGTAAGACAACTAGTCTACTTTTACTATTCTCCCTTGATGGGGAAATAGTATCATGCGGAAAAGTGATGAGACCACTGCAGACATAGCATAGGTCCAACTTTGACTAAGTAAAATGTTGTAATTAAGCTCAGAATCAACAACTTCAACTTCGATTATGACCATCTTACCTTCTAACTCTATGGGTAGATCTTTTAGGATCCCATAAGGATGAAAACCTATTCCATCAAAGGCTTTTAATGTGGTAGGATACTGATTGATAGTTGGATAACCTAAATCTTTACAACAAGAAATAGACATGATACATGTAGAGTCTCCTTCGTTAATAATTGTACAAAACACTTGTTTATTTTTGACAGAAAAATGGTATTTGGAAACCTAGTTGATGTGGGAGTCCGGGTATATGACTTTCAAGATCAATAATGATAAGATTAGAATCATGAGGATCGATTGCTCCAATATCTTACTAGAGTAACTTTATTTGTGTTGGACATGATTACAACACTTCAAGGGTTGACATTGTTGAAGGAGACATCACCAAGTCTTCAACAATGTTATAGTTCTGAGTAGCTCTAGCATGTGGGTTTAAAGATGATTTTTGAAAAACACCTTTGGGAGGCGATCAAATTATCATGTCAAGGTTTTGTTTCTCAATCTATAATGGTTCAGAAAGAGGAGGAGGAATTGAAGTAGAATGTTTAATAGATGAACTAGCAACATTTCCATTTACTGCATGACCCTTAGATCCATAATCTTTTTATCTTGGGTCTACCATAACTTATTGCGAAGACATCATCATGATATATGTTGATAAGTAAGAAGAAGATGGGTTATGTGAAACCATTTTGTTGTCTTGAGAAGGAAAGGGATCCTTAAAAACAGCAAGAGTTGGAGAACCTTTTATGAATTTGGTAACCTCTATCCGATGTGGAAATTCCTTTGTATAACAATCTTCATTACATATTAGGCTAGGATAATGAGGTTTCATTTTCTTATCATTATGTTCATTTTTCGTTGGTTTCTATTTCTGATAATAATTCTATTTTGTTTTATATTTCCATTTCTTTTTACCTCTATATGGTTGATTCTTTCCAGTAGATGATTCTATGACATTAATTTCAAAAGTAATTTCTGGAGAAAGGTTCTCACTGTGTGAATCTTGTATAGCCAAAGTTTGAGTGCTTTTAGAATTTTTTTTTTTGTACCCTTAGGCTGATGGCTGACATAAAAAATTACACCATCAATGGTGTTAGATCCTATACGAGATGAATTTGGTTGATCCAAAATTCTTGGGCGAGGTAAATTTAGGATTTTCTTGTACAAGGTGCCAGATAGTGTATAGACTAAGTATAGGTACTGGGAAAAGAAATTACCTTCTCTTCCATCACAAAAACTCCCTTAGCAACATCCTCAATAATATCAGGAAGCAATGATTTTGTAAACCATTCAGCCAAAATTTTATCTAGAATAAAATCATTAACTAAACGACACCTCCTTGTTAATTCATGTATATGATTTGAAATGTAACTAGATTTCGATTGTTTTAGAGAAGTCAAAAGTTCAGTACCAGTGTCATATAGAATTGGTAGTTGGAAATATGTCAAAAACGTTGTTGATAAAGAGTTGAAATTATGGAAAGAAGCGCGAGGTAACTCAATGTACCATTTTGTCGCTGAACCAGTTAAAGTTCATTGGAAAATGTGTAGTCTGATAGAATTATCGATTAATTATTTCAATGCACACAAAATATGATATGTCATAATGTGATTTGATGGATCCTCTCCTGAGTTTCCATCAAACCTTAGCAGATCACTAAATAACATGGTAGGAATCGCTGGCCAAAAAGGATAATAATAGATAGGATCATTCACCAGCTAGGATAAATCTAGTAAATCTAAGGTTGCGATGAATGATAACTTCTAGTTGAGGTCTTGTTGTGGAGTTTGATAACCCTGACGGTTAACTTCAACCCTTGGAAAAGGATACCAAGGAGATCTTGGAATAGCTTATGTGGTTGGTATTTTCATTCCTCTAGGGTAACGAGGGTGAATCATACCAAGTTGAGGTTGGAAAGGAACTTGATAAGTATGAGCAGGCTATGGTTGATTATGGAAAGGTGGAATTTAACCCATTTGACCCAAGTAATATTTATGTTGTAAATATTGAGCTTGCAAAGGTTGACCTTGAATAGATTGACTTTGAACAAGTTTGTTAGGTCCCTATAATACTAGTGATTCCCCCATTACTATTGTCGTTGTATCCCTTATTGTTATCGTTGTGCCCCTATTATCCCCATATTGTTATTATTGTGCCCCATATAATCCCTCTATTGTTATTTTTGTGACTTTATATTATTATTGTTAGGTCGGCTTGGTTATATTGTGACCCCTTAGACTCCCATATAGAAAGAAGGTTTTTTCATTTGAATCATCCAATAATTGTTCATTTGTATAATGTAAAGGAGGTTTCCCCCTCGAAGAGGCTGAATTCTAAGGCGTTGATCTATCTTTTCTATATTTTTGTGAGCTAGTTTCATAACATTTGGTATCAGAGCTTTGGATTCTAGGGTTTTGCTGCTCCAAATAGGTCATCATGAAATTTTCACTATAAATTTGTTTCTGTGACATTTCAAAAGCCAAAAAAAACCCATTTGAGACTAAATCTTGATGAAACTCGAGTTTGAATTTCAAATTTTGTCTCGCTATATTTTTGGAGATATGATCTCAGAAGTTAGGGTTTTGGCAAGCTCTAGAATTTCATCTAAGACAAGTCATTGTGGAATTTTCGCTATAACTCTTCTGCTACGAAGTTTCAGAAGCTAAAACAAAAACCCATTTGAGAAGAAATCGGTTTGAATCATAGCTCTAAATTTTAGATTCTGTCTCACTATATTTTCCGAGATATAATCTGAGGAAGTTAGGGTTTTTGCAGACCCCCGAATTACACTCCAAATAGGTCACCTTGTGAAAATCGTCATAACTTTCACTCTGAGCATCAAATTGAATTTTCATAAGAAGTTACAGAAAGAGGACGGACTATGGTTTTTTTGGGTATAATGTTTAGAACCTAAGATTGAAACAGTGACCTGAGGCATGTCGTACAAGTTCGCTCTACTAAACCATTCTATACTCAGGTCATCGTGGGATATTTGGCATAACTCTTCATTGGAGAATCCAATCTTGATCAGACTTACAGGGTTAGAAAGATTACTCAGAGAGTTACTGCAAGAAAAAATTTCAGACTTGGGAGATCCAAAGTTACAGAGATACATCAAATTCAATATCGAGCTCATAGAAAGTGAAAAAAGGTGTGTAGTTTTTTTAAATTTTTGCATAAGCTTGGTTTGAAAAAATAGTTTTAAGGAATTCAAAGGACATAGTGAAGCATTATTATCAATAATTGATGCCCTGAAGAAAGAAAATGGAAACACCTAGTAAGCAACTTGAAAGCTCTAGCATGACTCATGAAGAAGAGGAAGAAATGCAACATGATATATCAAAATTACGAGATCAAGTGCAACAAATTTCACTCACACAAAAAGTAATAGAAAATAGGATGGATGGTTTAAAGAAAGACATAGAAGCTAAGATGGATGGTTTAAAGAAAGGCATGGAAGCTAAGATGGATGGTTTAAAGAAAGGCGTAGAAGCTAAGATGAATGACGTGGAAGCTAAGATGGACAGCGTTCAAGCTAAGATGGATGGTGTAGAAGCTAAGATGGATGATTTAAGGAAAGGCATGGAAGATTTGAAAACAAATTTCAAGAAATGCTTACTAATGGTGAAAGGGTAGTAAAGGAAACTCAAGATGAGAATAAAATAAATGTTAATCATGATTCATAGACTCTAACAATGGATCAAAGAACCACCATGTTCCAAAGATCGATATGAGGAAGTTTGATGGCAAGGATCATAGAACATGGATACTACAGATGGAGCAATTTTTCGATGTCCATAATGTGCAAAACACACAAAAGGTATGCATTGCAACTTTATATTTTTAACCAAATTAGTTTTTATGGTATCAATGGCTTTTCTCTCATAAACAAATTGTCACTTGAGCTATTTTTACAGATGAAATGATAGCACATTATGAGGATACAAAAAGCAACACTTTTTTTAGCCAACTAATAAATCTCAAACAAAAGGGTTCAATGATGGAGCACATTGAGGACTTCCAAAAATTGAATATAACGGTAAACGATATTCCAGAGGAGCATAGGATTGATGTGTTCATGGGGATTTTAAAAGATAACATCCAACATGAGGTTCACCTTTGGGAACCAGATTCATTGGAGAAGGCATTCAGGTTGGCAAGAAAAATGGAAAACAAAATTATGGCAACAAGGAAACCTACCACTCACAATCATAAATATGGAAGTGTTGCTTCCCCTAGCCATCCATGACCTACAAGGTTGACACCACAACAATTGGAAGAAAAAAAGAGCAAAAGGGATTTTTTACAGTTATGATAGCAAATACACTAAAGGTCATAAGTGTGCTGAGAAGAAATTATTTTACATAGATTGTGAAGAGGAGGAAGGAAAGGAACAACAAACTTCAAAAGAAGAGGATATACACTAGGAACAAACCCTATAAAAAGAATAAATAAATACGACCATATCTTGTAATGCGTTGGCCAGAATTACCACTCCTCAAACTATCAAGATAAAAGGGCATATCAAGAAGAAAAAGGTAATAGTGTTGATTGATTCGGGAAGCAACCATAATTTTGTTCATTGTAAGATAACCAAGGAATTGAATTGCTTCCTATATCTAGCACCAGAATGTCAAGTGATGGTTGCAAGTGGAGGAACCATAAATTGCTCAGGAAAGTCATAATATCAATCTATCCATGGGAAAATATGTTTTGAATAGCATAATGCTTTCCATTCCAATGGGTGGTGCTGATGTTATACTAGGAGTCCAATGGCTACGATCCTTGGGTACAATAGCTTTTAATTTTCAAGAAATTCTCATGAAATTCTCTTCAGAAGGAAAGGAAGTTGAATTAACGGGTATCATAGGCAAATCGGGAAAGATAATCAGCTCTAACTAAATGACAAAGCTTCTAAAGAAAGAACAACGAGGCATAATTGCACAATTATGTTAACTAGAGTTTCCCACATCGAAATCGTCCATTTCTCTAGATCTCCAAAAAGTCTTGGACAATCATTCCAAGGTATTTGAGACTCCCAAAGGCCTCCCACCTATTCGTGATCATAATCATGCTATTAATTTGATTCCAGGAAGTGTTCCTCCAAACATGAGGCCTTACAGATATCCCTATGTCCAAAAGAGTGAAATTGAACGTATGGTTGTAGAAATGCTAGAGGCTGGTATAACTCAACCTAGTCAAAGTTCTTTCTCTGCTCCAGTCGTATTGGTTCACAAGAAGGATGGACCATGGTGCATGTGTCCAGATTATAGGGAGCTCAACAAGATAACTATTAAAGATAAATTTCCCATTCCTGTCATTGATGAATTATTGGATGAATTGCATGGATCAATTTACTTCACCAAGTTGGATCTTCGTTCAACATATCATCAAATCAGAATGAAGACTGAAGACATTCCAAAAACAACATTTAGAACTCATGAGGGTCATTATGAATTTTTGGTCATGCCTTTTGGCCTTACTAATGCACCTTCTACATTTCAAGGTTTGATGAATTCCATTTTCAAACCCTTCCTTAGAAAGTTTGTGTTAGTATTTTTTGATGATATGCTAATCTACAACAAGTCTTGGAAGGATCATGTCCAACATGTTGACATGCTGCTCAAACTATTGGAGGAGAAAAAATTATATGCAAAAATATCCAAATGTTTCTTTGGAGTACAAGAGGTGGAATATCTAGGTCATATTGTATCTCATGAAGGTGTTAAGGTAGACCCTAGAAAAATTAAAACCATTAAGGAATGGAAAATCCTCACATCCATAAAGCATCTATGAGGCTTTCTCGTGTTGATAGGGTATTATCGCAAGTTTTTTAAGAACTATGGGAGAATAGAAGCACCTCTAACAATAGTATTGATGAAAGATGAATTTTCATGGACTCCAGAAGCAACCAAGGCCTTTGAACATCTTAAAGAGGCAATGTGCCAAGCACTAGTCTTAGCTATGCCAAACTTCACAAAAACCTTTACTGTGGAATGTGATGCCTCAGGAAATGGAATTGGTGTTGTTTTAATGCAAGAAGAAAGACCCATTGCTTTCAAAAGTCATCCCATCAAAGGAAAGTATTTACACAAAGGTATTTATGAGAAGAAAATGTTGGCAATACTACATGCACTTAAGAAATGGTGACCCTACCTAATGAGAAGACACTTCAAGGAAAAAATAGATCATGATAGTCTTAAATACTTTTTAGAACAAAGATTATCTTCAGAAGGGCGGCAAAAATGGGTCACAAAGACGTTGGGTTATGACTTTGAAATCGTCTACAAAAAAGGGAAGCAAAATGTTGTGGTAGATGCACTCTCAAGAAAGGATGAGGATGTGGAAACATTTCTTTGCGCCATTTGTATTATCCAACCAGATTGGGTAAACGAAGCAAGGGATGAATGGAATAATGACGAGGAACTGTGGGCACTCATTCAAAAGATACAACAAGATCCTAGTACATATGATACATTTATATGGAAAAAAATGATTCATTATGGTACAAGGATCGATTATACCTATGTAAGAATTCCTAACTCGAACAAAATATTCTTAGGGAATTTCACACCTCTCCCTTAGGAGGGCACTCAAGATTTCTAAAAACCTACCACATGATTAAGAAGGATTTTTTGGGGATGGCCTTAAATCTAATATTCAAAAGTTTGTGGGAGAATTTTTGGTTTTCCAACAAATTAAAGTTGAAACAATTAATACCCTGGGACTATTACAACCTTTATCTATTCCAAGCCAACGTTGAGAGGAGGTTTCAATGAATTTTATCACAGGTTTACCCAATTCCAAAGGAATGAGTGTTATCATGGTGGTAGTTGACAGACTTACCAAGTATTCACACTTTTGTGCATTATCTCATCCATTTAAAGCAAGTACAATTTCTACTGCATTTATGGAAATAATTCAAAAGCTACATGGAAACCCAAAGATTATTGTAAGTGACAGAGATCCCATTTTCACTGGAAATTTTTGGATAGAATTATTTTCTTGTCTTGGTAGTCAATTAGCTCATAGCTCATATTATCATCCTCATTCTGATGGGAAAACTGAGATAGTAAACAAATGTTTGGAATGATATCTGTGTTGCTTTGTATCTGATAAATAGACACAATGGGTCAAATGGTTGCCTCTGGCTGAATGGTGGTATAACAATTCTTTCCATACTGCAACAAAAATGGCCTCATTTATGGAACTTTATGGATATCATCCACCATCCATCATTAAGAGAAAATTCTAAGGTTCAAGAAGTGGAAGATCACATCGAGCATCAACAACAAGTTCTCCAACTCTTAAAGAATAACCTCAGCTTGGCGCAGAATAGAATGAAACGGCAGGCAGATCAACATCACAACAAAAGAAGTTTTGATGTAGGTGATTGGGTATTCCTATGACTACAACCATATAAACAAATGTCCCTCAAGCAAGCTAAGAAGGATAATAAATTATCACCAAATTATTGTGGTCGATACAAGGTGTTGCAAAAGATAGGAACTATGGTATACAAATTGGAGCTTCCTGCAGCTTCCCAAGTGCACCAAGTTTTCCATATTTCATGCTTAAAGAAGGTTATAAGTGACAAGCTTCTAGTTCAAACAATATTTCCAAAACTTGATGAGGAAGGAAAAATCATATTGGAACCTAAAGCAGTCAAAGAAACAAGAAATCAACATCTACGAAATTGATCAATTTTAGAGTATCTCATCAAGTGGAAGAACTTACCCATTGAAGATTCCACATGGGAGGATGAGAATTTTATACAGAAGCATCCAGAACTACTCAAGCATTGAGCACAACACTTTTTTGAAAGATAGGGGCATGTTAGGTCCCTATAATACTAGTGATTCCTCCATTACTATTGTAGTTGTATACCTTATTGTTATTGTTGTGCCCCTACTGTCCCCATATTGTTATTATTGTCCCCCATAGAATCCCTCTATTGTTATTTTTGTCCCTTAATATTATTATTGTTAGGTCATCTTGGTTATATTGTGACCCCTTAGACTCCTATATATGGAAAGGAGGTTTTGTCATTTGAATCATCCAAGAATTGTTCATTTTCATAATGTAAAGGAGGTTGCCCCCTCGAAGAGGTTGAATAATAAGGCATTGATCTATCTTTTCTATCTTTTTGTGAGCTAGTTTCATAACAAAGTTTTCAGAAAAATTGACCTTGAAAAGGTTGGATTTGAAAATCTTGACCTTGGAAATATGAGCTTTGAAAAGTTTGCCCTTGAAAAGGTGGGCTTTGAAAACCTTGACCTTGAAAAGGCGGGCTGTGAAAATATTTGTGTTTAAAAGGTGTTTGAATTGTCCTTGTACTAGGTTTTCTAATAGGAATTTATGTTGTAGAATGGACAGTAGGACTAGTTTGATAAGAAAATTCCTAAGAGATAGCCTGTGTAGGTTGTGAAACAAGTACTTGAAGGGTAACTTGGACAATCATTTGTGATACTCCCGGGATAAGTGTCTAAGGTGAACTCAAAACCAGTTGCTAAATATATGTATGGACAATAAACTGAATAGGTATTTTAGGTCCACTTTGAATTGGCTGTTGAAGTGGTTGCTAAATAGTTGTTTGGAAAATTCCCTAGACAAGTTGATGGATATGTACAAGAGTACTTGGCATAGGTTTTTATGGAATAGATTGTCTAGTAGCCTGAATAAGTTGATAAACTTGCACTTGTGGAGAAACTAGAATAAGTTGTGAGCAAAAGTAGGGTTCCAAATAGTATTCATCCCAAGGTAAGGAGCACCAATCAAGGTTGTTCCACAACAGGTTGACCCAGAACGATCCAAGATATCTGACCATAAGTTCTAGTAAAAGGTTGTCCTCCAACCATAGGATATGATTGGACAACAAGTTATCCTCCAAGTGGAGAATAAGTTAGTTGGCCCCCGGGGGAGTAATAAACACTATTTGGGGTTACTTGAGGATTACCTAAGTTACCAAATACCATGTGAACATATTGGTATAATTCCAAATGTGTTTCAGGCATGGTTGTCATGCTCTAAACAATAGATGTAGATAAACGAGATGACCAAGTAGAAACTTCAGGGGAAGGAGTGGCTCTTGAAAACATCCCAGTAAGTGACTGGTATCTAGGAGGAACTGAAGGACCACCATAAAATAATGACTCTAGAGAGCTGGTAAACATAGAAGTATCAGTAGGTTGACTCCCAAGAGGAATTTCTGACATGGTTCATCTCAGTGAATAGTAAAAAGGAATGCGGTGAGGTGGAAAACTTTGACCTAAAAAGTCCAAAGGGGTAGAATACCAAGGATCGAGTCAAAAAGGATCAAAAGGAACTCTTGGAAAAACTCTTGGTTCAAAAGTAATAGCTGGAGTATGAGGTGATTCCTATTCCTTTTTCCCAGTAATATCTTCAATACTAATTAAACCAAGAGGTATTCTAGTTCTAATTACAAGCTTCCTTTGAGGTGAAGGTGATGTAGGAGTAGGAGCTATAATATCTGAAGATGATTGACGTTGATAAATATTAGACTTGGGTTCTTCAACTTCTGGTTCGGTTAGTTCTGTGTTTGAAACTTACCCTGTAATAGCCCTAAGATTATGGTCTGTAGGGTTACCACTGAAAATAATTTCACCTGGAGGAGATAGTTGCAGATCAAAAGTACACAGAAGAGAAGAGTAACAAAGCTCAATCCCCTTGAAAGTTCCTCAACATGGTTAATCTAAGGTTTACTTCCATGTGATTCCTGAGTACCTTTCGATGCCATTTTTCATACGTGTAAATCACTCTACCATAACCAATGAAGTGGGGTCAATCACTCAACTAGGTCCGACATGATCTCGTGTTTAATGCCTTTCTAAGGGGAGCTTCCCAAATCCAAATTGTAGTAAAATGATTTACTCCCTATCGCAAGATTCTAATTTCTATTTACAGCTTTGGAATTTTAACTCACTTCCCTATTCTAAGGCCCTACAACTTGATCTAATGTAGGTGGAAAAGAGCCCTAAAATAATAAAAGATTCTAAATTGATTTTATTAACATTGTTTTTTAAAGTTCTTATTCACTCAAACTGTAAATGGATGTGAAACTAACGGTGTTATGACTTGATGCAAAACCTTAATGCAATCAAATGTGAAAGTGTAATCTTTTCTTTCCAAAGAATTCCTAATTGAAGTAAGGGGAGATTGTTTTCAAATTTTCAAAGAAAATGCAAAAAAACTTAATTTCCCACTATATCCCTTTTCATGAATGCAAATATTTATTTTCGAATGACCCAAATGCAGGAATTAACTTTTGAAATTTCAATTCGACCAATAACTCAAAAATAAAGAAACTTTCCTTTAGCATACAATCACTAAAAAAATTCCAAAATGCTCGAGGAAACCAATCAAAAAGTGAAAATGAATTTCTCTTAATGAATGCTATGAATTTAATGTTGTCAAGGGTACAATTCTGAAAAACTTCAACACTAAAGGAAGAATGACTTTTCGTTTTAAGTTCAGCAAAAGAAGCACTTTCACAAAAAATACTCATTCCTGAAAATCATTGCTTTGCATTAACAAAACAATTTTACACAAATAAGTAAAATAAACACAAGATCTAATATCTTTGAAAGAAGAAACACAGGGAGACAAAAAACGAAGACCAACCGATATTTCTTTTGATAGATCTGCATCACATTAGATGAAGCTTTTACCCTAATTTGTAAAAACAAGAAATTCCCAAGAAGACTCTTTCACAACAGTCAACTGAACTGACAAAGGCTTCCTAAAGGTGTAGACAAGTGTAGTCAAGCAGGAAAAAAAAAACCAATATTTTCTGAACTTAGTGAAGGGAAAACTCAAATTTTCAAAAATTCTAGGTATGTCAACAAGAAATAATTTAATTGAGTGCACATACTCATTGTTTCTAAGGGCTAAGTGAGCAGAAGTGTGCTTTGTGTCTAAAGATAAAGTGCACATACTGAGGAAATTTTAGAAAAAATAAAAACAAGCCAAACAAATCATAAAGTCCAGACTTTCAATGTTTTTCAAACAATCAGAGAGGGCTATGACAAAGGATCAAAATTAAAATCAAGGAGATGATGGAGAACGAGACATTCCCTAGTGGATTCGTCAATTTATTAGGCAAACTAATGCTTCTTGTAGACAATATGGATATCCCTAAATATCAAATGAAATCTAGTAACAAACAAGAAAATAATTCCTACCTTTCCTTAGCTTATGATTCATTGAAACAAGTAATATGTGAGGGATCACATACTGGTTTAACGAAATGCATGTCAAAGTCCTTTCAGTGCCTTCCATAGTTGGCTTCTCCTTGATGCTTTAGAGACTGTTCCAACACTTTCCACAACTTCTCTATGGTGTTTTGAAGGAGATATGTATAGACAGAAACACACAAAGGATCAAAGCATCTAGTAAATAGAGTGAAAGGTAAATGAAATACGTAACTCAGCATACATCATAAACTGAATCAATAACAAATCATAATCTATGTGAGTGATCAAGCAATCTCACAAATGATATCATAATATACATGATTAGGAAAGAACAACTTCTTTTTATTGAATAAAAAGGAGAACAAACTCACAACCTCAATGCCTTGATGTTACAAGCCTCTTCCCATGATCTCCAACCTTCTCCTTGGATGCAAAGCCTCCTAACCCTATTTTTTCAGCATAAGCCTACCTTAAATTGTCCTCCCCAATCATATGGCTTGTGTTTTGATTTATGGGCCAAGAGGAAGAGGTTTGGGATCCTCTTCCTAAGGGATGAGATCCACAAATGGTGGGATAGGGGATCCTCAAAGAGAGGGAATTAGCTCCATGATGGGAGGGATTAGGCTTGAGTAATCATCAATTCGAAGTTGTTAGTTGGGAAATATTCGACTAACAAAGATTCTAGACGTTAAATTTTATTTTTCACTTGTGTTGAGTCATGTGTGAAGGCCACAATGTAAGACAAAGTGCACTTTGTACATATTCTACTGGTCTCTTCTGCTTATGTGAAAAAATTGACTAGGGAACTGCATAGGAAGTAAAAAAATATGTTTTTGGGCCTTGACACCGAAGAATTTCATTCTCTTTGGGATTATTTAGGTTCTAGCCTTGCAAGGGGATTCTTTGGAACACTTTGATGGATAGGGAAATATTCAAACTGACAATCATTTTTCTAATGGGACAAAATGACGTGTAACAACAATACTATTGGTATATCTCTCTTGCAAATCACTCCCTTGAATTTTTTGGTAAAATAGTGAAATGGTGAATAACATTTAACTATTTAAAAGACTTAATGAAATTAGATTTCAAAAATAAATTGTTGCTAGTTTTTGAAATTTAAAAAAAAAAAAAAACAAGCTTTTTTTTATTCAATTTCTCATCACATCGGTGAGTTCAATACTCAAGCGCACGAGTGCATTTATATATTAAACGCACTGAAATTTCTGGGGGGCCATATTTTTTCAACGCACTGATATGACTAAGGTTTTTTTTTTTTTCAAAATCCTAAAACGGTGTGATTTTTTTTTAATGTAATGGTGTGGTATATATTTAAAAGAGCACTAAGACAGTGTAATTTGTTTTTATTTTCTAAATTTGGGAAATAATGGTGTACCAGTTTTGTTTTTTATTTAAGTGTACCAGTGTGTTTTTATGTGAAATTTCACTGATGTGATAACTTATTTTTTATGTTTTTGGAATTCAAAAACTGGTGCAGGTATTATTTAAATGCATAGATGCGCTTATTATTTTAATGGACTGGTGTCGTTTATTTTGATTAGAGCACCAATGGGGTTTAAAAGCTATCTAAAAATTTTTTTTCACATGCAATGGAATATTAATCTAGATTTGTCCTTTTACGACACATCCAAAAGAATTACAGTAGTTTATAGTATACATTTTCTACTTAAAGTTTCCTTGTTCTTGAAAATAGGTTTCAAAACTATATTGAAATTCAATTTGTGGTTATATAGTTCTCGAGATTAATTTTAGATATTCAAAAAAAAAACTGATTTTTCTCAAATACAGGGACCAAATCGTAATGATATCAAATGGCCAAATCTTCAAATTCTAGCTCATTCTATATTGTTGATCAAAGTCTTGCACAGAGTTCTCCCTTTCCATCTCAAGTAAGTTCAAATTGTATTTATATTTTGATTGTCTAATTGAATTTTTTTTTAATCCATGTCAGTTTGAATAAAAAAGTATGCAAATTATTTGTAGGATCCAGATTCAGAATCGAGTTTAGATGGAGAAAATATTACTCCATATTATTTTCAAAAACGTTGGAAGCTCTTATCAAGAGTAGCATATCGCAAGTATTTGGTAGATGAAAATGGAAAACCTCTTCACCCTATCAATTGGAATATGGCATCTTCTAGCCACAATCATGTATCAACAATGGTAATAATTGCTTGGTATATTGAAATTTCAACAAACCAATTGCGTTTTTGTGCTTACTAATATCATTGATATTGTACTAATGACATTCAATATTCTTTGAAATTAGGATTCTAGTGATGATGAAAAACCCACCTACCATCTTCCGGTGCACCCCATTACAACGTCAAATCGAGAGAAGGTTTCATTAATAGTAAGACTCGAAGAGAAAGTATACAAAGAATGGTTGAATCAACCACATATTCAATTCTCGCTACGTCCAGATTCACAAATTAGGAATGACTGTATAAATAATAGTTGTTCATCATAAGTTGGAAATGGAGGCAATCAAATGGAGGTTTGTATGGATGATTACTTACAGGATATGATTACCATGGAGGCAATTTTGTTAGATGCATTCCAGAATGATGAGCTAGGGGATGATCCTCATATCACTAATACCTTATTCGAAATCCTAAAATATGCATCCACCACACCTCTCTTTGGACATGGCAGCGAGTCAAAGTTCACTCAGCGAGGGAAAATTATGTTTTTTACAATGTGAAAGAAAATGTTGGCATGTTGAATAATATTGAGGTAATTGAATTGCATGATTGATTAAGTTCCTTATATTTTTTCACACAATCAAATTTAAAATGGTCAATTTTATGAATGGTAAATATTTACATTGTACAATTATATTCCCCGCCAACTGCAATATATTCAAAGATAAGTTTCTTCCGAGTCATAATGTCTTGTCGGGTAGCTACAAAGAAGAAAAGGAGTTGTTGAAAATGTTGGGTGTTGATTACATATCATATCATGCATGTCATAATGATTGTATTCTATATAGAGAATAATATGTAAACAAAGAGATATGTCTAGAATGTGGGCATGGAAAGTACTATAATTAAAAAAAAAAGGGTGAATCACATGGTCCTTCTCATAATATATTGAGGCACATGCCTATAATCCCAAGGATTCAAAGAATCTTTCATTACAAAGAATTAGCTATGTTGCATGGATGGCATGCCTCACACAAAAGTGGTTCAGGAGTTATGTGAATCCCAACAGATTCAATATCCATGAAGCATATAGAGGATACATGGCCTAAAAAATTTAGGGATGAAGTATGAGTCTACAACTTAGCATATCCATGGATGGTGTCAACCCATATTCCCTCCAAAATGCCAACTATTTTTTTTGGCATGTAGTAGTGATCAATAACAATATCCCCCCATGGTTGTCTGTGATGGATGCACATATTATGTTGGCTCTCATAGTCCCTGGTAGAAGAAAAGTGAAGAATATGAATGTATACCTACAACCATTGGTAGATGAATTTAAAGAATTGTGGGAAGGGATACATGTGTACGATGTATCAAGACCCATTGCAACATAGAGAAATTTTATGTTGTATGGCAAGTGTTCTTACACCATACATGATTATCAAGGCTTAGGAGTTTTCTCTAGTAAATTACATTCTTATTGATTTGTTTAGTAATAATATTTTTTCTCATATTAATTTAATTTGTTTCAATTGTTCATATATTCATGGTTGCTAATGTGTTGGACTGTATACAATAATTTTGCAGGTCTTTTAACAAAAGTGTATCGTGGATATAAATGTTGTGGACCTTCTCCGAAGGTTAGGTGGTCCGAACACTTACAAAATCTACTGTATGACTACTCCAGGGTATTCCTCCCATAAGAACACCCTTATAGAAGAGAAACATCCACTTCCAATGGTAAACCATAGAGAACCCAAAGGCCTACAATAATGACACCAGTTGAATGGCTCAGAGCATATGGGATAGAGAAGGAGAAGGAGTTTTCAGAAGTGCTTGATTCAAATGTGGATCCTTTGTTTGATGATCCAAATTTCTTCGAAACCTATGTTGAGAAGTTTCCCACTGGGATGAAAAGGAAATATGTATTTTCTAAGATCCCATATTGGGAGAATATTTAGATTTCCCACTTACTAGATCCCATGCATATATTTAAAAATGTTTTGTCTTCTTTATGGAGGCACATATCATCGAAACATAGTGACAAATTGGCTATTAGGAGAGATATTATTTCTTCAAAAACTAAAAAGAAACATTGGCTAAGACAAGAAACTAGAGGAGAGGTTGGCCCCTCTTGGTCTTTCAAAGTGTTAGACCAGGAGGTAACTCCTCAAATTAGAACACTATATTATTCATTTAGGTTGTTCATTATTATATACAAGAGGGAGTGACTGTTGAGTTCATCTCCTGATGACTCTCTATCTTCTCTATTATTTATTTACATTAATTACAGTTGTTCACCCAGTCCCTATGATTAGGTGTCAACATTCCCCCCCCTTAATCTAAAGGGATGTTGGTGAGTCCAAACATTGTTCTGAATCTTTCAAGCTTTTCTCTTCCAAGTGCTTTGGTGAAGATGTCTACAATTTTCTCATTAGTGGAACAATGGCAGAGATGGATTGTTTTGGCCTCAACATGATGTCAAATCAAATGGTATTTAGTATTGATGTACTTTTTTCGATCATGGAACTTTGTGTTCTTCGCCAACTTTATTTTAGAGGTATTATCAATCATGAGTGGAGTTGATTGCATTTGTTTTACCTACAAATCTTCAAGAATTTTCCTAAGCCACACAATTTCTTTTGTTGCCTCAGCTATTGCCACATATTCTGCCTCTGTTGTGGAATCTACTGGAACTGATTGTTTGCGTGATCTCTAGGAGACAGCTCCTGATCCAAGACTCATAGCATAATCTGAAGTAGATACCCCAGTTTCTTTGTCTCCATCGAAGTCTGAATCAAAGTATCCAATCAAGCTGAAGTTGCCCACCAGTGTATACTTGATTCTAAAGTCTTGAGTTCCCTTCAAATACGTTAGAACTCTTTTTGTAGTTGACCAATGTTCCTCACAAGGATTTTGCGTAAATTTGGAGAGGATTCCAACATCAAACATAATGTCTGGTCTGGTAGTAGTTAGGTAGTTGAGACTTCCTACAAGCTGTCTATACTTTGTTGCATCCTCAAATTCTTTTCCTTCAATGGATGTGAGCTTTAAGTTTTGTTCCATTGGAGTAGTCATAGGATTGCATTCAGTCATGCCAAACCTGTTCAACAGATCTCCAATGTACTTCTTTTGAGAAAGGAATATGGACTTCGGATGTTGAGTTACTTCAATACCAAGATAGAAATGAACATAGCCCAAATCAGTCATTTCAAAACCTTTCTCCAATTCCTTCTTTATGGATGCAATGTAGTTTTCATTGTTCCTTGTTATCAAAAGATCATCTAAATATACAACAAGATATACAACTATTTTTCCAACCTTCTTGACAAACAAAGTTTCATCAACAAGATCATAGTGTTTGAAATTGAGTTTCAGAAGATGCTCAGTTAGTTTTTCATACCAAGCTCGCGGTGCTCGTTTGAGGCCATACAAGGATTTCACAAGTTTGCATAGTTATGTTCATGTCCTTTCATAGCAAATCCTTTAGGTTGGGACATAAAAACATTTAATTTTAGATCTTTGTTCAAGAAAGCAGTTTTTACATCCATTTGATGGACTTTCCAACCGTTCTAAGCTGCTAGGGCAAAGAGTGTTCGGATGGTAGTCCATTTTGTTGTGGGGGAAAAGTCTCCTCATAATCAACCCCTTCCTTCTGTGCAAAACCTTTTTCCACAAGCCTGACTTTGTGCTTGTCAAGTGAGCCGTTAGCTTTATACTTGTTCTTGTAGACCCACTTGCAGCCAATTAGTTTGGTTCCCAATGGAGGATCAACCAGCTTCCAAGTGCCATTATTTATCATGGCATCATACTCTTTTTGCATTGCTTCTTTCCATTCATCATGAGAAGTAGCTTCTTTGAAGGAAGTTGGTTCAAAATTTGTAGACAAATTGAATTCACAATCATAAGAAACATCCATATCAATAGGTGAATCAGAGTCATCTACATCACCTCCATTTTTCTGGTTTGAATTTCTAGTTCCTGTCTTTCCAACTTCATCAGGATGAACACTTTCAAGTTTCTTTGTCAGCCACTTTAGGGGACCTTTCTCAGATGGTCCAGGCTGCTCCGTTGATTGAGTTGGGACTGAATCAAGATTGAGTCTCCCAATTTTGTCAATCACATCACTCAAAGTATCATCCATAGTTGGAGTTTCATGCAAGGGAGGGAGTGCTTCAGAAGAAGATTCCACAGGTTGATCTAGTATAGAAATCCCCCCTTCAAGATGTGGAATCTGATTATCAAATTCTTGAAATGATTTTGCATTTGTGAATCTGTCCAAGCGATCAAGTTGTCGCTCAAAAACATTGTTAGTTTTGGATGATTCAAGAAAGATTACATCTCTAGATACAACAAAATTTTTGTTGACTTCATCATAGAGACAGTATGCTTTGGAGGTGTTCGAATACCCCAGGAAGATACACTTATGACTTCTTTCACCAAGTTTGTTTCTATGTACCTTTGGTATCAAGGCATAACAGGTGGAACCAAAGACCCTGAGATGCTTTACCAAAGGAATGTGCCCATACCACATTTCATAAGGAGTCTTGTTTCTAATAGCAGTAGATGGAAATCTATTATTTATATATACAGCACATAGAACTGCATCAGCCCAAAACATCATTTTTACATTTTTGAAGAACAACATGGAGCGTACCATATTTAAGGTTGTCCTATTCATTCTTTTGGCTACTCCATTCTGTTGGGGATTATAAGGCACAATTGTTTGATGTTTGATCCCATGTTGGCAAAGATAGTTTTCAAATTCATTTGAAGTGTATTCTTTTACATTATCAGTGTGAATAGAGCCAATATGAGATTGTGAATCATTTTCAATCCGTGTATGAAAGTTCTTGAATGTTTGAAAAGCATCAGATTTGTTCTTCAATAAATAAACCCAACACATTCTGGTATAGTCATCAATAAATATCATCAGATATTTATTTCCATTTTCAGAAGAGACATGCATTGGACCACATAAATCTGAATGAATGAGTTCAAGTTTTCTATGTGCTCTGGAGTGTGAATCGTGAAAGGATTGTTTGCTATGCTTTCCTAGAATGCAAGCATCACATTGCTTAAGTTTCCTAGGAATTGTAGGCAAACCAATAACACCATTTTTCTTCAACAAGTGGAGGCTATCATAGTTCAAATTTCCAAATATAGCATGCCATAATAAACTTGATGGAAGTGTACCTTCTTCATAATGAGAATTGTATGAGAAATTTTGTGCATGAGCAAAGGTAGCCCACAACTTGAGAAGCCTTTCTTCTTCTATCCCTGTCATGACAAGTGAGTGGTCAGATGCTTTTCTCACCTCAAGCTTGCCATCAAACTTATGAATGGAGTGACCTTGCTGGCAGATGTGGACCAGGGACAACAACTTTATCCTCAACTGCGGGAGATATATAACATGATGCAAAAGAAAGGCTGGAAGACTGGGCACTTTAAGCCTGATTGTGCCAAGCCCTGATGGCTTGAGTTTTGATTGGTCTGTAAAGTATACTTCTCCATCAAAATTGTCAGTAAATTATTCAAAAAAATATTTTCTATAAGTCATGTGACAAGTTACTCCTGAATCAAGCCACCAATAATTTTTCAAAGAAGCAAGTGAAGCATTAAATAAGTCTTCATTTACTCCAATATTCAATTGTGCCACAACATAGTGAGCGGATTTAAGTGCTTTACCTTTGTCTTTGTCATTAGTTTTACCTTTGGGTTGGTTTCTTTACTGCTCAATTTTGTCCCAAGGTAACTTGCATGTGGAGGCATCAGGTGATCCATCTCTTTTGCAGCATATGTAGTGCAAATCTGACTTTTCTCCTTGAGAGTGTCTACCCCCCTGCCTCTGAAATAGCTTCCGCTTCCTCTTCGACCACCTATTCCTCTGGAAGAATATTGGGCAAGAGTCTTTTCTTTATGAGCAAGGCACATAGCCTCTTCAAAAGATTCAGGGGTTGTCTTCTTCCCAAAAGCTTTCTCTCTTTCAGCAAATTTTTTCACAAGGGAGTCAAAGGTATTAACTTTGAGATTTCCATTTGCTTGCAATGACTCAAGATAATTGGAGTAAGTAGGATAAAGTGCCTTGAGAAAAGAAATTAGAGGGATATCCAATTCAACATTAGTGACTTTGATATCATGCATTATAGATTTTACTTCGGATGCAAGAGCAATAGGATCATTCTTTTGTAATTCAAGGGTGAAGAGTTTAATCATGAGTTGAACAACTTCAAGTGCAGAGTGTGAGTCATAGAGTTCCTTCAGCTTTTGTAAGGCTTCGAAAGCATTTGAAAATGACAAAATATGTCAACTCACCTCTTCACTTATTGATGCTGCAATCAATGCATAGGCCTCGATGTTCTTATTTTCCCAAATTATGAGCTCCTTGTCTGAGGCAGGCTATTCTGGTGCTTTGTCTCCTTCTCCAACACACACTCTTTTCCAAAGCTCATTAAAAATTAGAGTGTGCTTTATCTTCTGGGACCACTCAAGATAGTTCTCCTTGCTAATGAGAACTATTCCCACAATAGATATGATTGAATGCATATCGTTATACCAACAGCGTTCAACCTAGTATCACCTTCTTTCACCCGTGTACTAGAGTTTGACAATAGGAGATGAACGACGAAGAGACGAACGATGTTAAGAGATGAACGACAGAGATGAGCTTCCATTCAAGCATAAAGGAATCGGAAGGAGAGTCGTGGAGCCGTCGATGGTAGAAGATCAATGGTCATCGGAAGCGAATCAAGTCGGGGCATTAACCAAGACGAAGGGCGATTTTAAAGCGATAAGCGGGATTTCAGGCAAATGCAAAATGGTAAGTGGTATTTAGAGGAGAGTGCCCGATTCCATTGAATGGATGACACGTAGCAACTAGAGGAGAGAGAAAAACCGCTCATTTTGGGTGGGTAACTCTCGTGCATGTAGGCCACCCGAAATCATTGTAGACCGTCAGATTGTGGGAGTGTTGATCAACGGTGGAAAGAGAAAACACTTTTCGGGTGGGTAACCCTTGTGCATGTAGGCCACCTGAAATTAATGTTAGCTGTCAGATCCTGGGATGGAAATCAATGGTGGAGAGCGAACCAATAAAGTTAAACCTCGGGAACTGTGTCCGAGTGGGTTACGACATCACCATGTGAATATGAAAAAAGATATACGGTGAAGAAGAAGAAAAAGGGTATGCGATTCTTTAATGCGAAAAAGTCCTGATGTGAAAAGTTTAATGAAGGGTATGATCGCATCGCAAACATGCAGCGGTATTGATCGGGGCAAAGAGACTTGCGATATGCGATTAAAAGCGGACCCAACGATATTTATATATGCAGGTTTATAACATTTGAGATCCAGCCCAAGGGAGGAAATCCAAGTCACTACAACACCTTCAGCTTCAATGCACCATTCAACACAAAAACAATGAATGAGATTTCGTAGGGTTTTGTAAGAGATGTCAGCCTGAAAAAGATGCAAAACAAAGGAAAAATAGAATAGCAGTTACAAATTAAAAGGGAAGCCAAAAAATGCCGCCTGCTTTGATACCATGTTAGACCACGAGGTAACTCCTCAAATCAGAACACTATATTATTCATTTAGGTTGTTCATTATTATATACAAGAGGGAGTGATTGTTCGGCTCATCTCTTGATGACTCTCTATCTTCTCTATTATTTATTTACATTAATTACAGTTGTTCACCCAATCCCTATGATTAGGTGTCAACACAAAGAAGGTGATGTCCCATGGATTTTAAAGAAAGATGATCTTTCTTTGGCAAAGGAAGTTATAATGAACGTTAGGGTGCCTTATATTAGTCTTCACTACGACACTACTTCATTATGGATGACCCTTTTTTTTGGGTTGAAATCGCACGACTATTTGAACCTTATAAGAGTACCTATGTCAAAAACATGATTTTATTATTTTTATGTAATGCATATTTTATAGTTAATTTTTGTATAATGCACTATTTATTGTGTAGTTTCATTATCCTCTACGCATGCATGGGTGTGTGAACCATGACTTCCCAAATATCTACAATGTGCCATATCTAAATTATCTTCATTTTTACCATGGATCACATCAAAGGAGATTCATATGGCTAGCATTCCACGGTGGCATCAAGAGATAGTTGATATTGTTTGTATGTTTGAGAAGGAATTGTCGATGAGTTTCATGGACTTGTAGGTTCATTTTATAATTCACCTAGTAGATGAGGTTGAATTAGTTAGGGTCATTTCTAGTCATTGGATGTTCTTCTTAGAGAGGTACATGAAGAAATTAAAAGCTTTTGTTTGAAAAAGAGTGAAACCCAAGGGGTGCATGGCAGAAGGGTATATAAAGTATGAGTCTTTCTATTATGCCAGTGAGTACATCAAGCTGATCAACAACACACCAGACGTGGTAATTTGGGACGATGAAAGGGATGAAGAAAAAAGATAAGGGGAGATTCTCGAAACGAATGGAAAGAGACACATGATAAAGATTAAATGTAAGCTTATCATTTGTCAAATTACTACAAAATAACTATTCATGGTAAAATTCATATTAATGCATATTTTTATCTCATATGTACTCTATATGTGTGTACGTGTGTGTGTGTGTGTTGGTTTTATTTCATCAACAAATTTATAAATTAAAGGCATCAACAAATTCATTCTTTACAATATCGAAGTGACACAACCGTGGGTTGCATTGTATGAAGAGAAGAGGAGGAAATGGGACAGTGACATGAAATAATTGAAATGGTTGAATGGTAGAAGCATGCCTTATCTTCCTAATTTAAAAGAAACTATTCCAATGACATGCCCTAATAGTTGTGTTGTTAATCAACTCAGAGAGAAATACAGTGCATCTGGTCGTTACCCGTGTGTTAAAGAGGATGCACTAAACATAGTGATTGGGTGTAGTAACTTGATAATTATAATATCTTGTTGTATAGTTTTAAATTCATATTGCACCTTTGAATTGTAACATCTATATATATTTCATATTTTTTATTATGTTCGGGTTATTAAACACATGGCACTATTTTTTTAACCTTTTTATACGTGCATTTGTTTCCATCTATGTCAGTATATCAACATGATTTCCACATGGAGGATGTTGATGATGGATGCATGACACAAGGCTGTGGAGTGGAATTCGAGTTCAACCAATCTAGTCGTGCTAGCCACCACAAGCAAAACCTAATGCAGGGGACATTTGGTTACGTTGGAAATGTACAAGAGATCAATCAAGTGGACTTATCTTCATTCCAATGTGTTATTCTTAGGTGCAAGTGGTGGGACACCTTTGATCAGAATAATGTAAAGGAAGATCACAATAGTGGGATGATATCTAGCAACTCTAGAAAGATGTGGCATGAAGTTAGGGAGCCTTATGTTTTCCCAAAACACTGCAACCAGGTATTTTTTTACCCAGGTGTGTTAGATAAGGATTGGTGGTTCATATTAAGAGTACACGACTCTATCTAAAAACATGTTTTTGAGAACAAAATTGTTATCATGCCAAGTGCCAAGGAAGATAATAATGATGATGAAAATGGAGAGTAATATGTACTTGTGTTATTTTATTATTTATATAATTGTTGTATGTTTTTGTTTTCATAGTAAGTATTTCCAATTTCTACTACTCCCTCTGCTGATGTCTCTGCTACATGATTTACATATAAAATACATCAGCCTCATACATAAAATGCATTTTTTATTTTATTAAATGAAAAATTTATTTATTAATATGGGAACATAACATTCAATTAAAAAAAAACATTATTAGTGCACCAAAAATATAATCATGCACTGGCTTCGATGCTCTATAAAACACAACCATATCATAAATGGTGCACACATACCTATGACACATCGTTGTAAACTAAAAGTAGGTATTATGCATGTATATAATACTGATTACATCTTTTTATGGACCATAAGAGAAACAAATGGGCTTATATGGATGCATGAGAGGTTTTAATTTTTTCTTCATGGATAATGGAACAATTTTGACTTTTATTTTCAATGGTAATTATAAACAAAAATTGAATTAATAAATATTTTATGGCTAAGAATTAAATTATAAATAATGTGACAATGATTAAGAGGCATTTGTTTGACTTTCAAATAGACTTGGTGATGCATTTTTCTTTCCTATTCAGATTATATAAAATAAATTTCTATTTTTTATGTATTTATAAGTAAATTATTTAAACTATACATGTCTTTATAAATTCAGTAATAATAAGTGATAAGGCTACATATTAAGGTGTTGCGTGTGATATATTATTAAAATATATCCTTCCCAAAATCATCATTGAATGTCATGATCCCAAGCCATATACATCATGTCATTGAAAGTCATGAACCTAAGCCATACACATCACATTGTCAGTTTGAACGACCTCAATTGTACGATATGGCAATGGCGTGAAAGACACCCTACAAGTTTTCACAGTGTTTGGTGTGTGGCTAATAAGACCCAAGAAACCCTAATCTAATATATTTTCTCCATACCACTTCCTTCTAATTTCAATCTTATTTTACCATTTGAACTGACAATGTTTAACGAAGTATAAAATTTTCACAGTTCCATTTTTGAAATCCATGTTTCCATGGCGGTTTGTAGCAGGTACCTATGAGATCTAGGTAAGACACCTAGAGTTTGTATTATACGAAAACAATCAGGTGTTCTCACTCTCTCTGGCCTCCCATGGTCAAACCATATTGTATGGGTCTGACATTTTCTCTTGCTCTTGTTGTTTCTCCCTCTGTTGGTGTATTTGTTACATGATTGACATATATAATACATTAGTCTCATATGTAAAATAGATTTTTTTTGTTAAATGAAAAATGTATTTATTAGTATGGAAACACAAATTTCAACTTGAAAAAAAAAAATCATCGGTGCACCCAAAACACAATCATGCATTGGATCCGGTGTGTTGTCAAACACAACCACATCGTAGATGGTGCGAACATACCTATGACGCACCTCTAGCGGTGTGTCACTCTTATTCACTAGTGCATACTTATAACATTTTCGCACTAGGATGGAACGTTCACGTTATCTAACTCACTGATATATAGCTATAGTTTTAAATATTATTTAAGCAGTACGTGTTGGGTAAATCTAATAGCACCGGTGCGATTAGAACATACAAAGCACACCACATTTGTGATGGTGATTAAGATGCATTTGTATGAGTTTCAAATAGACTTGGTGATGAATTTTTTTCCCTATTTAGATTATCTAAAATAAATATCTATTTTTTATGTATTTGTAACTAAATTATTTAAAGTAGACATGTCTTTATGATTGTGAAGATGATGTAATATTAGCTAGGAGAAATGTTAAAAACATGAATTTTAGTGAATAATTCATGATAATTTATTTTTTATTATTTAAACTGTATTATTTAACTCATATTTATTATTAAAAAGAGTTAAATTTAAACTATGACAATAGAAAATAAAGAACCAAAATAGCATAAAAATGTTATATCTTTATTACTAGAAAAAAATTCACTTTTCTCTTTAAGGGAGAACTTCCAATAGAGCAAACCCCCAACAGTCAACTACAAGTAACTTGATCACAAGCCTTATTTTACTTTCTTTATCCTCGTTTTTGGAGAGATAAATTTTTAATTTAAATTGGTAAGACTTGCTATAAAGATCAAATTTAAATTTCTTGAAAATATCATAACTTTAGTAATAAAATAAATTTTATAAAAACATTTTTTTTAAGCTGTATTAAATCTAAATTAATTGCTTCGATAGGTGCTTTACAACTCAGTGTGGGAGAGATGTTGTCATATAGTGTTACATTTAAAAATAGTAGAATAATAATTGAAATTAACAGAAAAAAAATAGTAATAATAAAATAAAATAATGTCCTTCATAATTACAATAATTCAATTTACATCTTAATCTTATATTGCTTTATATAAATATATAATGTAACCAAAGAGTAAAAAAAAAAATAGCTTTTATTATGAGGAAGAAATGAAATGAGTAAAAAAATAATTTTTTCACATGACAAGAAATAGTATTATTAGTATTACATTATGTGTAATTCATCTTATGATCCATTTCCATGTTATATTTAAAACAAAAATATAACTATATCAAAAAATATTTTATTGACAACCATAAGTAAAATATTTCAATGTCCACATTAAATAACATAATTTCATAGATACTTTATATAGAGAAAAATAAATTAATTTAAATTGAATTTTTTCTTATGTTTTCGCTTTAGTAACAAAGATTGAGAGAATTCTTATTCCATTAATAGTTGCTTTCTACTTTGGGATATTTGTAAAATTTCCAATGCTTAGTATGGATTTGATATGTAATATCATTTTAGAAAATATTAATAATAGAAATAATTAAATGTATACATATAGGAAAAAAATATAAGGGGGCATATTTTAACATTTCAATGTCAACTATATATATATTAATGTACCAGATTCCTATATCCACCAAGCGCCTAGATAGATCAAATCTTTCTTCACTCAAAAAGATGTTTGCATCTCAAGAGATTGGATCAAATCTCTTTTCGCTCAAAAAGATGTTTGCATCTTAAGATATTTGATCCCTCTTGACACTTGGTAGATCCAGAGTTAAGATGGATCTAGGCTATAGGTTGTAAGAAAATTATGACTCAAGTGTTTTAAATTTAACAATAGTTTGAATTTTATAAACCAATATTCAATTAGTTAAATTGTATTTTTCAATAATTTATTATTAATAATATTTTATATTAAAAATTGAATGAGTTACACATTTTCGTCATTTTAATATCTAACTAAATTATTTTATCCTTATGAGTATTAAAATATTTTACTAATTTAGTTAGATTGAATATCAATGAACTATATAAGAAATAGAAAAATATTTATCGTAATTTTAGTATCATAATTTAAACCATACTAAACATTGTAATTTATAAAAATATCTTTGCATTTTTTTAAAGTCGCTTTACATTCAAATTCATATATAAAAGTTTGATATAAATTCACCAAAACATAGTGTATAATAAACATTATTTCATAAAAATTAACATCATGACAATAATAATCTAACAAACATAAACATCATCTAAGATACACGTTCTAATTCACTATCATGATCTAATTATATACACTTTTAGTAGAACATATAAATGTCATTAGCTAGCACACAAATCTAATAACACTAGTACAACATGGCCAATTAGTTACTAAAACAATGACTAAAATTTGCATATAAACAACTATTTTTTGGTCGGTGACCAATAGTAGCTAATTTACAGTATCTTATAACGTGACTAGATTTTAGTTGTTTTTAGCTTAGTCATTAATTGGTTGTCTCAATTTTATTATCTAATAGTATATTTAGTCATTAATTTTGTCATTAATTTAGTTATTGATTTAATCATTAATTGTCACAGTTAATGACCAGATATACAACAAAATATATTACTAAATGCTTGCCCAAGAAAACCAATTAATGACTAAAAAATTATGACCAAAATGTTGGTCATGTTATAAGATACTGTAAATTAGCTACTAATAGTCATATATATGAAAATTTTAGTCATCGTTTGAAACAAATTAATGGTCAAAGAAATATTACTAAATTTTGGTCGTGTTATAAGATACTGTAAATTAGTTACTAATAGTCGTATATATGCAAAATTTAGTTGTCATTTCTAATCACAAATTTATCATCTAAAGTGGTGATTTATCTTTTTTTGGCAGTTTCATATTCATTATATAAATGACTACTTTAGTAGTTTATAGTTGTTTAGTTACTTTCATTAACAACTATTACAAGAAACTAATTTAGTCCTATATTCATTTTATTTATGATCATCATTAATCAACATAAACTACTAATTTAGTAGTTTTAGATCATTTTTATGCATTCATTATTATTCAACATAAATTAATTAGTATGATTTTGCAACTAAATTAAAAAGAAATGTCATACAATGTACATATTCATCTAATATGAAAACGCAAAGTTACAAATGTTAATTATAATACTAGATATTATCAAGTACAACTATAAATAATTTCAACCACGAAAATTATATTATATAAAATGTCAAGTATTACAGTATGAGTTTCCAACTTAACATTAGTTGTACTACAATTTACACATCAAATATTGTTTCATCACTTCAAAACATTATCATTGTGTTGCCAAGACATTGTAGGTGAATTCACCAACTCTGAAGACTTGACCATCAATCTCTATGTGTGTGTCTCATACAAGATATTGGCTCTAAGGGTATCACTAGACTAATTCTCTTCTCTCTCTCTATTTTTTCATTTGTCGCTCCAGTGTTATTATTCTTTTCTTTATTCAATTCCTTCTTCTTACCATCAATATTGAGTTCCTTTTCTGAAAACAAAATAAGATACAATGCAAAGTGTAAGACATGAAAGATGATGAACACTAGAATATAAACTAAAGTAGACTATAAAGGATTTATACAACAAAAGAAAAAATACATTAAACTCCAAACTTCACAATCAATGAATGCATTAAACTCCCTATATGGCATGAGAAAGAAATTAAATTAGATGAGGTGAAAGTTTAAGGCACTACCTCTATTAAAATCATGACCGGAAGAGGGTTATAGTGGCTATGTGATCATTTTTCATGACCTGCAAATGTTTAGATAAGATTATTCCATTCTTAACTTCACAATAGTTGAAAAAACACAAATCCTATATTTTTTTGGAATCAAGAATGTGTTTCAAACCTAATATAAATTATCATGATCAATATGTTATAAGAAATTAAGAATAGACCCACAATTCATGGCCACATTTTCATGACATTAAGAAAATAAATGTAAAGGTTGTAAAATTGTAGATATCTAATATTATAACCTCACCTCAAAAGTTATATTTTGATACACATCAACACGTGTTGAGCCAAAAGGATTAGTTTGTTGAACCTTGTGTCTGAATTGTAGCTCGACCACCATCTCCAAAGAGTTCCTGCAAGCAAGTACAATAAACATTAAATTTCCTATAGCAAAAAAAACTATTGTGAACCAACCCATGATTTTCTTAGATTTGCATAGTCAAAAGCTATACTTTCAAATTCCTACATGCCACACTCTCAATATAAACCAATCTCTTGCTTTCTTTATCCTAGAAACCAAGACTACTTTAGTGGCAATCAACATGGATACTTGAATGAGACTTGCTAGACTTGCAAAGATTTTTGCATGAAAGTGTTCATAACATTTTTCCACTAGGATTCAGGGCCTCCATTGGACCTTCATAGCCAACACCACTACATATCCCCAACTTCAAAATTTTTACAAAGACCACAACTTCTCCAAATGGTGCTTGATCAATACCTATCTATTCTAGTCTTGGAGTCAATGTTAGACCTTATGAAGCAGATATGAAATCTAAGGCTTCAATATGAAATTTACCATATTGGTTCATGCAATCCACACAACTCTTAAACAACAATTTTAAGTCAGACATAATAGTTCTATTCAAATTTTATTGTTTATATTCCTCTGAAATGACAAAAATAAAACCCCAAAGCAACAACATTATGAATGCCAACCATCCTACAAAGTCTGTTAGACCTAGACAAGGACGAACATGTAATATTAGACCTTGGTGATTTTACATAATTTAAGGTATTATTAGATCTTCCAATAGTTATTTTATGTAGGAGAGAGGAAAAGAGATATTTATATGCCAAGAAATAACCATTGATAAAAGAATACCTTAATGCTTGACAATTATTTTTTTATTCTTAGATACTGACTCAGAAAAGATTCTTATTGTAGTTAGGAAAATATTAATTTAGCTTTTCCAAACACGAAAAAACACTATTTTGTATATTCCATTGAAGAGTAAGGTTGAATTTTACTTTACTATCTAAACTTAAATGGGCATTCAATTGATACTAATTTTAGTTTTAGGAACACATTCATACAATGCTATGAATTCGTTGGAGTCAGGGCCATTAACTATCACAAGATATGATAGATAAAGAAAAAACCAAGTGAAAGGTCAAGAATAGATACTGTGTATCTAACATAATAATGAAAAATCCATTTTGAAATGTGACCGTGTTGATGTTATACATGTCAACACCAATCTCCAAATTTCTCGAGGATATTTTTATGTCTTTACATCATGCTCATACAATATCAACCACAATTGAAGACATGCTTACCTATTTAGTGAGCCAAGAGCAGATTATCAATGGGTTATGAAGCACAAAAGAAACACCTTATTCATATCCAAATTCATTATGACATAATAGTCACAATCCACTACTATGAAAAATGAGTTGTTTTCCTTTCCCAAAAGTTATCATCAATGTAAGGTCTTGGATGGCTAATATGATGATTAAATTTACCTCAAACAATTTCCATAGTGCCACCTAATAAAGGTTTTCAAATAGCAGTAACTAGGTAGATTTGATTTATTCTTCAATACACTATTTTCAAAGACAAAATGAGAGGAAAATATTTAAGACTTGTTATCTCTACAAAATAACTATAAGCAACTAGCCTAAGATAACTTGCTAATTACTCTTCCCTTTGAACTGGTGCCTTTACAGTCACAAGGGGGTGTCCTTAGTGATGGAATGTTGTCAACAACTTAAGAAAAATGTGTAAAAACACAAAGTGATCAGCACATGAAATATTTGTCATCGAGATGAATGCAAGGAACCAAGGGCACAAGAAAACTCAGTCAAATAATACGAGGGAGATTCAATTTCATTAGTGAACTACAACTATGAATGATGAAAAGGAAACCAAAATGCACCTTAAATGAATGTAGAATCAAAAAAAGGCATTATAGGCACCCACAACACTGTAAAAGAGCACAATTATTCAACAACAACATTGAAAGAGCTATAAAGACATGGCATAATAAAACCTTATATGTATATTAATCAAAATATTATTTGCATCATAGTGATGAATACGACATTGGTTGCATAACTAATAGTGCATGTAGTGAGGGCAACAACGAAATGGTTGGAAAAGGATGAATAACAATTATGGGCACCAAGAGCACTGTAACAAGACACAACTATTCAACCACAAGACTCAAAGAGTTATAAAGACTGATGTCATCTCATTGTTTTGACCTCAATCTGGTGGAAATAATTCTTATTATTAGTTCCTTAACTCCAACATAGTTGTTTTTTAGATGGTACACCTACTATATAGGATGAAAATAGGCTACTACAATGCTTGATCACTAAAAATTTTTGTTGCTCACTGATAATTATGTACATAAGCTGCTAATTAAAATCCATTACAACACTTCTCCTCTCACCACTTCAGGAATACACCCAAGTATATGCAATAACATGCTCTAACAACCCTACACTTAGTTGTTGATTGGACTCCATGGAACTCACATCCAGGGGATGCCAATAAACCAAGTTGACTTTTTGAGGTTAGAAAAGTTGCATGCATATTTCAAATGCTAGTTTCACTCTCTGAATTCATGTTGCCAAGAATAAAACAACCCATTGACCTCCCTTGAATGACTATGCCTCATGCAAACTTTCAACCAAAATTTTAAATATAAATAAGGTCAACCTAAGTTTTTTAAAGATAGTACAAGTCAAACTGGAGTTAGAGGTGGCCACATTTGCATAGAAGGTAGTACAAATTGTGCGATAGGAGACATATAAGAAAGTATCTGTGATTGTTTCCTTTGTAAGAAAGGAATGTCGCTTGATGATGGTGTCATGGGTGACATGAATTCAAAGCTCGAGGGATCAGAGCCAAGGGAAGATCCAGAATTTTCCCAAGATTTTGGTACCATTCCTAATGGTATTTATGTACCTATTAACCTAGAGTCATTCACTGAAGCCACATGATGACTAACAGAATGAGTTAAATTGAATGAATATGCCAAGCCAGAGCTGGAATTGTTGTGGCTGGGAACAAATACTTGAATTTTTCTCAGCCTTGACTGTGAATTTGTGCTATGATTTTTATGTTTCAAGTGAGGAGGCCGACCCATTACACGTCTATGCCCTAATGCACCTTAAGTACTTTGTAGCAAATATGATGTCTCAGTGGAAGTACCTATGATATTTCAAGACAAAATACCTGATTGTAGAAGAAAATATGGTTAGTGCTCTTCAGACTCCTACATTAAGAAAAAAAAACATTATGCCAAACATCCTTCATCTTTACATGCTAAGGAAATCACTAAAAAGGCAAGAAGGAAAAAAGGAAATGGGGAATAATTTGTCATCAAACTAATTAGATCAAAAAAGATAACAAGGAGAAAATAAGGCTACCCTTCTAGGAGGTAATCTCTCATTCTAACTCATCACAGGTCTATCCATATGAGACAATGGTCCATGCATCTGCTAATCACTACTAGGAAGAGTAGGTTCCAGACCCATTATTTTCTCTCTCTCTCTCTAAGCCTGACCACTTCTTTAGTTCGATAGGAAACTAATCATTTTTCCATGAGTTATCACTTCCTCTACCATGATTCTCCAATCTTGGGCTCATATCCTCCCACAAGTATTCTTCTTCCTCTAAATTTCACTAGTTTCTAGACACCATTCTACTGCTTATTATATCAATTTCCTAAGGTGGATGTACATGTGAAAGTAGTTCAAATGAGGATCTTTGGACCCTATAATTTCCATAGGCATCAATTAGAGCACCATGCATTAGTTTATACCTCCAATCATAACCAGTCCTCGAACCATATGTTACTCTCATAGTAGCAGTGTCAAGTTCCATGAGGTGATCTCCATCATCTTTCCCACCCCAAGGCCTTTCTCACCCATTATCCTGCTTTGCATTCCTATCATTTAGCCTTCCAACAATCCTTGATGGAGAAGGAGTCCTTCCAACTCCAATTCTTGATGATGCGAGAGGGAAAATCCTTCTTCCAACACTTGATGGAGAAGGATCCTTTCCAATTCCAACTCTTGTTGGAGAGGAAACCCTTCCACCTCTTAACCTAATGTTTTCCAACTCCCATCCTTGACAAGGGAGAGAGAGGCCTTCCAAGTCTAATCCTTGATGGAGAAACATTGAAATCGTTATGACTATATCTTGTAGAAGGCTTCTATCCATATCTAGGTTCGGGAAGAGCATTTACACTTTCTTGTCTATGGACCTTCCGCCAATAAGAAATAATAGTCAGTGGTAATGTAGAAAGATATGAAACCTACAAGCCAAAATCATTCCTACGTGCATAACATATAATATCCCACATGAGGTCATGATCTAATGGTGAGGATGAGGCATGTGGGACCGCCAGCCAAAATTTGACTATCAAAAAGCATGATTATAGAGGTTGGGACCACATACAAAGGAAATAATACTTGAAATACTTTGACACGATAGGAACCCCCCTATTGTAGCAATGTAGCCAAACATGTAGTTCAAAATAGTATGAGAATACGAAGAAAAAAAAATTGTAGGTTGGATACATGGAAATTTTTTATTTTCCATTCAAGGAATATGACACACTTAGGGGAGCAAGTCCTATATGCATAACATATAATATCCCACATGCGGTCATGATCTAATGGTGAGGATGGGGCATGCGGGGCCGCCTGCCAAGATTTGACAATCCAAGAGCATGATTATAGAGGTTGGGAACACATACAAAGGAAATAGTACTTGAAATAATTTGACACAATAGGAACCCCTCTGTCATAGTAGCTTAGCCAAACATGTAGTTCATAATAGTATGAGAATAGGACAATTTTTTTTGTAGGATGGTGTTGTGCTCTACAACAACCGCCCATTTCATACACATCATTATATTTCAAAACTATAATATGAAATGGGTCCCTTTTCATTTAAATTGGTATTAACTTATCATTATTCAAAAGGTCCAAAAAGAAATAAAACATTATAAACCTTTTTGATAAATCACTTAATCAGTCTTATAATAAAAAATGAATAATCTTTTATTATTGCGATAAAGCGATCGCAAGATCGCATATCGCAATAACAAAGGATGCATGACTTAAATACCCATTGATTTTCCCCGATGCAACAATGCACAAATGGCTATCGGATATCGGGAAGGCAAGCGACCATAACAAAAGGCCCCTCTTTGCTCCGATGCGATATCGCTATCGGCGATCGGAGATGTACCATGCATACATCTAAAGCCCTCGTTTAAAACTCCCGATGCGAATTAGCGATATCACTATCGGCGATCGGGGATTCTGAAAGGACACCAATATAACAACTTAAGCATTCCTGCAATCACTGATTGTGATAAAGCTAAGCACAGATTTCGAAAAAGATTGATAAAGCCGGGATATATTATCGTTATTTAGTATTAAAGGCCTTTCTCTTCCCGATAGTGATTCACTTACGCTCAACCGCCAAAACATCAAAGCCATGCTTAAATGAATCATTTGGCCAATAAACGATATGATGAGCATTTAAAGGATTGACAGGTTTAAACAACCATTTAATGAAACAGTAAGGCTAAAATCTCTTCAGAGATTGTATCCACGGCCACCTTAAGTTAAATCCTCCATTATTCATTGATTAATATATCTCATTCATATTTGGTTTGTGCCACCAATTCTCCGCATTACGTTCATTTTCTCTCCTGTGCAGAGCTCTTCCGAAGCAGCAAATTCAAGCCAAATGGGGAAGAAATCTAAGAAAACTGGAACAGCTTCCGCTTCGACAGTTACATGACAACATATTGCCGATCCAGGATCAAGCAAAAAGGGACTGATATCGGACACCACATGTCTAGGACTCGGTAAAACTACTTGGCTGAGCATCTACAATCTGATTGAGGCCGAAGAGCCTGAGGTAACAACAGTGCAAGCCACAGCAGACCCGACTCGGAAGTCTGATGCTACTCTAAAGGATTTAGCCAACTCTTACCTTCATCGGATAGCAGCCTGAGAACAAATTCTCCCATATACAGATGTGGTGAGATGGGCAATTGAAGAAATCCCAATCACAAACAGGACATTTTGCACCATGGACAGGAGAGTCTTCGGCTCGTTTCAACCTGATGATTTGAGACAAATGTACCTTTGCCTGCACCGGAGAAGAAGTAAAACAAAGCATTCCTGGAGAAATTTAGAAACGAAAACGATATTGAATCAGAACCTATACAGGATTGGAGGCAAAACCCAACAAAACACAAGCATGAGTCTTCGGGTAAGTACTCTGTCGATTCCTTGTGTTCTCCTAATTGTTATACCGGAGTAATGATGTGTAGGTTGTGGGGGTTACATGATTCCTCAAACTTCACTATAGAGATGGTACCTTTAATGGAGGCAGCATGCAATAGTGAAATAATGGATTGGGGAAATATAATGTCTGATAAGTTAGCAACCGCAGTTCTTGAAGTCAGAAACAAATCCCACGTTACTGAAAGGTTCATTCCCCCATTTTACTATAGTGCCTACATCTTGGACACCCTGTGTTTCAATTCCGAATTTCATGTGCTAGGGTGGAGATGGACTCCACAAGACCCTATGTCCATTCATATATACCACCAGAAGTTATGGAAAGCCCACTATAAACACCATTTATATCAAGTTTGCAATGGTTTTATGTTACCCATTCACTATGCCATTTTGGAAAACCTGCTCCTAAGATTTCCTCACAAGCGGAGATGACTTGAAAACCATAGGGAGATGGTTCAGAGAAGAAAAATTCACCTATGTAAGAGTTTTCGGCAGCCATGCCAAGCCTCATGTCCTCCCTTTGTATATACCCGACAAACTATTAGCCCGAGAGGTAGCATATCAGATTACATCCGAAGGAGTTACACAGACTCTAAGGAATAAAAAGAAGCAGGTTTGGCCTTCTTTTCCTCTAAGATGTGGTGTCTATGCTCTGCATGACTTTAAACATGCAGAGATAGAAGCAGATAAGATTAAGGCACTGAATCTCACCACTCTTCCCAATAGGCGATTTGATCCAAATAAAGTCACCTACAATGCACTTGAACAGGAAAAACTCACTAAATTTTACCATAAAGATGATGATTTTGATGACCTGTTCTCCTCAGTCGAGTCGCTATTCTAGGTTCAATCACTAGCCAGAATGAAATATCATGATGACAGGTTAGTTAAATTTAAAAGACTTAGAGAACAGAGGTTGCAAACTCTGCCTCTAGATTTGTTAGCAATGACCCCGATGACACAATCAAGCGAGCCTGAGCAGCAACTTACCAATGAACCTCCTATTACATCAGAAATCGCTGGAGAAATCCAAAAAAAGAGGAGGAGGAAGTGCAGAGAAAAGAGCAGGAGGAAGTGCAGAGAAAAGAGCAGGAGGAAGTGCAGAGAAAAGAGCAAGAGGAAATGTAGAGGAAAGAGCAGGAGCAGAGTAGCACAGACATGAATGTAGATGCCCAGATTGACCCAAAATTGTGCCAGGAATGGCAGCAATTCAACTCAATCATAAGCAATCTTGAGAGATCAAAGGAAGTTGATACATCAAAAGCGGCTGACACACAGGATACAACATCTAAAGAGGTTCCAAGTGGAACCAGCGGCCTACCCCTTTCTATAGGAATAGAGATAATTCCCAAGGATCCTTCGGATCAGATCATTTTGCAAGTGGAGGAGATACCTCCATTAGATGTCTTTTATAGCCCAAAGCACAGGGCTGTAGTAAAACGACAGCGGAAAAGGAGAAGGACTGATCAACCTTCCCTATTCCCTGAACAAACAGTGACAGCCAATGTGGTCTGGAAAGAGGAGTTTGATCCTTCTGATGATCTTACAAAATTGTCCCAATATGCTGGAGCCTATTTGGCGGCCACCATGGACAAGGCATTAGAAGTGACTAATATGTTAAGAGAAAAGGACCAAGCAATCGCCTCGCTACAAGTACAGTTATCGGAGGCACAACAGAAAGCAGAGCAACTTGAACAGCAGTTGTCTACACAGCAAAAAATAAACAATGAATTGAATAAACAATTGCAGGAAGAGAAACAAAGAATTGATTCAAGTGCCATTCAAAAGCAGAAAGAGTTGTCGGAAGCGCTGGAAAAATTAAAAGCAGTGTACGAACAAATGGGGAAATCTAAAGATGAGCAAATTGCTCAATTATCAACCCAAATAGAAAAGTCAAAGAATCTTCCGCAGCCTGCAGAGTTCAAAGCAGAAGCACAACATATTAACAAAGCATTGGTAACACAAATAAAGCTGTTATGTCAAAAAATCGCTCAAGCAGAACCCTTATGTGACATAACATCATCAATAATTGATAAATCGGTTGATGCTAGAATAGACTTGGAGCAAGCCGATGAGACCTTGACCAATTTTCTTGAGTGGCAAGGCACTGATGAGGGACAGGTAGCTAATTTTCCAAAAATCATAGAATCCCATAAAGAGATCCTATTTATGGAATGGCAGTCCCAGTTAATGAAGGCAGAGAGAGCAATTTCCAGATGCAAGTTAACCACAAGTAATTTGGTTGAATTGATTAATGATACTCTCTACTTATCTAACATGATCTCTCAATGTACCCCAAGTAAATTACTATCAGATAAAACATTGGAGTAGTCATGTTATCAAGAGCTGGAGAAGAATGGGAGATTGATCGCAGATATTAACAGTTTGACTTGGGACACCTATTGGTTTTCCTAGTAAAACCATACAGCCAGAGAGCTACCCTAAAGTGCCTAACAGATGCAATCGGGTGTATCATTCCCGATATACAAGATTCCACCTATGCTGCTCAACTCAATTCTCATCTCAACCGACCTCCAGAAGTGGAACCAATGCTAGCAATATGCCAACTCAAGTCGAAAGGCAAACAACCAAAGTGATGAATCATGCTGCCAACTGCCAGATTGCTATAAGGAAGATACTCCAAATCAAGTTGTACCAATTAAGTAGGATTTTAATTTCATAGTTAGTTTTAAATCAAGTATTTATAGACCCTTTAAATGCATTGGAAAGGGTCGTAAGTTTTTGTATATGACTTAAACCTTAAGTTGCACTACTGTACTTCAGGCATATTTGTTTATAAAGACTGGGCCAATTATTCCAATTTTGATAACGAAGCTTTTATATGGATGTGCACTACTGCCTTTGTTTAAAAGTATTTCTGAATCGGAAGAAGGAATTCAAATAGTGATTGATGTTGGGAATGATTTGCAGCTCATATGGTACTACTATCTATGTCTGAGTTCATTCTTTTTATGTGAATTGTTGTTTAATCACTCTTGCTATTATCAGATACATGTGTATGTTTTTAACAGCATTCTTTACAGTTTCCACTACTGGATGTTTACAGCATGCTTTTCTTTTATCATACATGTATCAGTAATATAAAAGGATAAGTGTAACAATGTTTTGTTAATCACGTTGTTCAACTATTTGAACAAAACAATCATTAAGTGAATGAATGTCTATGTTTATTGTGTATAGTCATCTATATGCCTATCAATGAACAGAGATCATCAAGCGTTGCACTTAAAAGAATAGAAGCCTCCCAGGATAGAATAGTCATTTATGTTTTTGCTGTTAGATTAATTCATCCATTCATTATCATTTATTAGAAACCAATCACTCATCCATCCCCTTTTATTCATTATTGGGAAATTGGTCCCATTATATCCAATCGGAGCCACCATCCCAAACGGAAAAGGAGTTGTATTAAGGTCCAGACCAGGCGGTTATCCCCCAATGTTGATACAACGATTTTCGGGGCATCAATATTTTTTGCACTAGAAGGAGGTCCTGACTATGAATGGCGAGCAAATCCAAATCTGCAGACCATTCTAAGAGTAAATCTCCCTCCACATCACCTCGTACTTCCCCATTGCATGCTGGTTCTCCAGTATCCAAGCAAGAAGAAGAGGAATCAAATACCACTGCTCAAATCCATAACACTCCAGAATGATTAAGTCCTGAGTCCCCTAAAGTTCAGTTACTCATCCATAAACTTCAAGGCTTCTCGATATCACCACAGAAATCTGAAGTATCTCAAAGCAGTGAGACTTCGTAATTCAATCTACCTCATCCCCTCACCAGACTTCAGAGCAGAAAGCTCGGTATTGAACCCACTGAGCTGCCCTTACCTAAAAGGAAAAGGGCAAAGAAGAACACTGAAGGATCTGATAGTGAAGCATTTTCATCCACATACTCCATCTCATCTTCCCCAGTGCGAAGTCAACCATCCACTCCCTCATTACACATTGTTGTTCATCAGGGATTAGGAACTTCAACATCCCAACCTGCTCAATCCTCAATATCAAGTCTTTCCCAAACATCTGCAATTTCATCAGCCATCTCATCCCCTACTGGTGTTTCAATGGAAAATTCATGGAATAGACCTAGTGCGGTCAATATGCCTGCACCATTACATGCATTACTTGATGCTCCTGAAAGATGGCTACCCAAGTTTAACCCAAATGATGGAATACAAGCTGAGGAACATATTAATAACTTCATGTTATCAGTTAATTTGAAAGGAGTAACAGAGGAAGATGTTGTCGTTAGGCTTTTCCCTTATACTTTGCAAGGATCAACAAGATCCTGGTATTTTTCCTTGCCTTCTGGATCCATTACCAGTTGGACCACTTGCCAAGAACAGTTTCTCACTAAGTATGGTGATGATAGATCTTTAGCCACATTAATAAATGATCTCTCCAATCTTAGGATAGAGCATAGGGAACCGATTAAAGAATTCAATGCGCGATTCAATAAACTCTTGAATAAAATCCCAACGACCTCCAAACCAAGTGAGAAAATCAGAAGCGAATGGTATATAACTGCCCTACCTGCCAATATAGCTATTTTCGTAGATAGGGCCGGAAAACCAACTCTAGCTGAAAACATGAAAGAAGCACTTGCTGTGGAGAAACGTATTAATGCTCTAGAAAAGAAAGCTGATCTTGAAGATAGAAAATCCAAAAAAGTTTCTTTTAAAGATGATTCAAAGAAGAAAACCCCTAAAGATCCATATGATATGGAAGGTCTGCAAAAAGTCCTTAAGACTTTGTCAAATGAAATGGTTGAAATCAAAAAATAAGTAGCAGAAACCTCAACTAAAAGGCCCTTTAGAAATTTCAAGAAAACCAAATCAAAACCACCAAATGTTATATCTAATGCAGATTCAGATCCTGAAGAAGAAGTACAAGAGGAAACAATTTCACCAACTGATGAAGAAGAGGAAGTTGTTGAATCCATGGAATGTGGGATTTCATACTACCTAACTCCAATACAAAAAATGAACAAGAAGCCTTTCCTGTCACTACTAGGAGTAGAAGTACCCCTGAACCCATCCAAGTAGGTTGAAAGAAAAGAAGTTTTAGGTGCTACTACAACAAAGGAAAAGGTATCCACAAAGAAGCCAGCTACACCAGTTCCCCAAAACCAACCTTCATCCTCAAATATCCCTTCAACATCTAAAACGTTGGTCGTATCTGATTCAATGGATTACAATATTGTTGATGATATGAAGAAGACTAAGGAAAACATTACCATGTTTGAACTTAGTAAACTAAAACATCAGCAGAAATTGCTTCTCAAAGAATTGAATGTTGTTCCTTCTTCACCTCTTCCCAGTGCTAAAGCTGCAAATGATTCAGGTCAACCACCTTCTAGTAGGATTGAAGCTACTGATATGATTTTGATTGGAGACAGATCAAATTCTCATACTCCTCCTTTCCTCTTAACCTATGAGATTTATAATCGAAATCTGCACAATTGTTTGATTGATTCAGGGGCATCCTCAAATATAATGCTAGCTTCGGTTTGTTCCAAACTGAACATTGAACCCCAAAATTCCGCAATCCACATTGTGCAGTTAGATAGAACTAAGGTCCAGGTTTTAGGAGAAATTAACTCTGTAACTATCAGGTTATCGGCCGACCCATGAGTAGTTCAAAGAATTGATATCTTAATCGCTGATATACCTGAATTTTATGGTTTAATCTTGAGTAGGGATTGGTCTGAGAAGCTCCATGGGTATATTTCGACCGATTGGTCACACATGTGGCTACCCTACAAGGGAAAGCCAAATCAAATAAAAATCAATCGGGAAAAACACATGACCCATACTGTTACAGAATTTAAACAGGAATATCAACCGATAGCATTTAATAACAATATCTTGGGAAATTATTCATCTGAGTCATTCTTTGGAAATTTCACAGCCCAACCATATCCTTTCTCAGTAAACAATTTTTCATCTCAGATCGAAAATTATTCACAAACAGATAGGTCAAGATGTTTTAACAATACCGAGGAAACTGTAAATAAAATTGTTGATAATTCTTTATTTTGGTCAATATATTTTGATGGGTCTAAGTCTAGTGAAGGCTCGGGAGCAAGATGTATCTTGGTTAGCCCTCAGGGAGAAAAAACAATGTTGTCCTATAGGTTGGAGTTTGAATGCACAAACAATACAGCTGAGTATGAAGCCTTAGTCCAAGGACTATACAAAGCGATTGGCCTCAAGGTTCAATATTTGAAAGTGTTTGGTGATTCAGAAATTATTATTAAACAGGTCAGAAATACGATTCATTGTCTTTCTAGCCACCTCAAACATTACCAGTCGCTGGTACAGGAACTCACCTCTCAATTTTCAACATTCAATATTTCTTCTATCCCTAGGTCTCAAAAGTTAGCAGCCGACTTGCTAGCCAATGTTGCTTCCAAACTCCTACCTTCCGAAGATTATAGCCCAAATAGATTTTCAGTAGAGTTGCTTTTTAGACCATCAATTCCTGACAATGTCACTAATTGGAGAGTATTCAATCACGATGAAGACATCTTACAATTTTTGACTTCCGAAAAGTCCTACGATGATCAGATCATAGAGGAAAGCGAGCATGATCTTCAGATGAAAGAAAAGCACAAGGAAAGCTCAATACCGAATCCTGTGGTGAAGCTTGAGGATCTTTATGATATTAAAGACAGGTTTAAACCTGTGACCAATACAAAGCTCCAAAGTTCCACCTTAAGGTTTGAATTGAAAAATCTTAGCACTGAGAAAAATCCTCAAAACATTAATTTAGGATTAGGACTTTCTATGGAAGAAAAGACAGCATTCATTAGACTGTTAAGGAAAAATAAACATGTCTTTGCTTGGAAATATGATGATTCAAAGACATATGATACATCTATCATCCAGCATACCATTCCAATGCTTGCAGAACAAAAACCAGTTCAACAAAAGCTGAGGAAAATACATCCGAACTTAGAGAGTCAAATAAAATCAGAACTCAATAAACTCTTGAAAGCTAAGATTATTTTTCCCGTTCGGCACTCAAACTGGGTCTCCAATATGGTGCCTGTTAGGAAGAAAAATGGCGACATCAGGATTTGTATAGATTTTAGAAATCTGAATAAGGCAAGCCTAAAAGATAATTTCCCATTACCTACTATGGAGCAGATACTCCATTCAGTATCAGGCTCTGAGTTGATGTCCTTTTTAGATGGTTTTTCAAGATATAACTAGGTTTTGGTCCATCCTGATGATAGACTCAAAACTACCTTCAGAACAAAATGGGGAACTTATGCTTATCAGAAAATGCCTTTCGAACTTATTAATGCAGGAGCCACGTTCCAAAGAGCGATGGATATAGCTTTCAAAGGATTGATCAATAAAACAGTAGTTGTCTACTTAGATGATATTACCGTATTTTCTAAGAAGAGATCCAATAATTTGCATGATTTAAACCAAATCTTTGAACGTTGCAGAAGGTACGGTATTTCACTCAATCCCAAAAAATCCTTCTTCGCTCTTAATCAAGGAAAGCTCTTGGGCTTTATTGTTTCCAAAGATGGCATTTATATTGATCCTGATAGGATCAAAGAAATCTCTGAAATCCCTTTTCCTCATAATAAAAAATCCATGCAGTCATTTTTAGGCCAAATCAATTTTGTCAAAAGATTTGTTCCTGACTTTTCTCACATCATTTTGCCACTACAAACTATGATTAAGAAAAATTCAGTGTTTAGATGGGGATCAGTAGAAAAGGAAGCATTTGATTCCATTAAACAATCAATAATCAATGCCCCCGCTTTGAACACTCCTATTTTTTCTAATCCTTTCACATTTTATATTATCGCATCTGATTCATCTTATGCAGCAGTCCTCACTCAGATTAATGATCACAACTTGGAAGCACCGATTTCATTTTATAGTTCAAACCTGCAGGGTGCTGAACTGAATTATTCTGAAGTAGAAAAACAAGCCTTTGCTGTGTATAAAGCTGTCAAACATTACAGACCCTTCCTTTTAAAATCCCATACAAAAGTTATAGTTCCTTTTCCTGCAGTAAGTCAACTATTAATCCAAAGGGAATTAGGTGAAAAAGGGCAAACTGGGTTACAACACTTCAAGAATATGACTTGGAAATCAAGCCAGCAAAGATTGTTAGAGGCCAAGGTTTTTGCAGGTTATTGGCAAGAGCATCCAACATTCAACAACCAGGTGATACAGAACATATCGAAGAAATCAACCAGATAAGTATTACTGATTCTGAATCACAATATGCAGACTTGATCTTTTATTTGAAAAATGGATATGCACCTCCTAACCTATCTTATAAAAACAAAAGGGCCATTATATTAAAAGCAAGAAACTTCACAATCATTGATGATGTACTTTTTAGGCAAAATTATGATTCAATCTTATTAAGATGCCTAGAAAAACCTGAATCACAAAAGGTTTTGCAGGAATTACATGATGGACCAACAGGAGGAAATTTTGGAGCTGACACAACAGCCCACAAAATCATTCATGCTGGATACTATTGGCCCACCCTGTTCAGTGATGCTCATGAATATGTAAGGAAATGCCGAAGTTGTCAAACTTCTAGTGGAAGACAAAGAAAGCTAGCTTTCCCTTTGCAACCAGTCAACATTGAACAACCATTTGAGCAATGGGTATTGGACATCATTGGAGAAATCACTCCACATTCTTCCAAACAACATAAGTATATCCTTACTGCAACTGATTATTTTACTAAGTGGGTTGAAGCGATTCCTTTAAAGACAACAAATTCTGAGGCAATTATGGAATTCATAGATCAATTCATCATTACCAGGTTTGGTGTCCCAAATGCTCTTGTTTTTGATAATGCATCTTATTTCTATGGGAATGCTATGTTTGATTTCGCTATTAAAAGAGGGTTTAAATTGAAATATTCTGCCAATTACTATCCCCAGGGTAATGGTTTAGCAGAATCTACCAATAAAAATCTAGTTTAAATTATTAAGCAAACTATCGAACAGAATCATAAAAACTGGCACAAATCTTTAATATTCACACTATGGGCTGATAGGATAACACAGAAGGATTCCATAGATTCTTCTCCATTCAATCTTGTATATGGGAAAGAAGCAATACTACTAAGGAATCGTGTCCTTCCTTCTCTAGCCCTAGTTCAGTTTATTGAAGAAAGCCCTTCTTCTTCTATTCAACTTAGACATGATCAAATCTTAAAATTAGAAGAGGAAAGAGAAAGGGCCAAAATTACTCATGCAAAACATCAGCAAATTATCAAGTCATCCTTTGATTCTACTTCATCCAGTTCAAAACAGTTGCAAGTCGGTGATCTAGTTCTGAAATGGGACAAAGCCCATGAGGATAAAGGAAAACACACCAAGTTCCAGAAAATGTCGCTTGGACCGTTTCAGATCTGCGAGAAGATAGGCCATTCGACATTCATATTACAAGATTTATCAGGTAAGAGAGATTCTCTTCCTGTTAATGGCCTCATCTTAAAGAAATTCTTCAATTGAGGAGGTAACCCCTTCTCCCTTTTTTTAGTTTAGTAGAATTTGTAGTTTGTAGGACCATTAGGAAATAAAGTTGTAAGGTTTCTTCCATTGACCTTTGCTGTATTTAAAAGTTGCTCAAAGAAGTAGTGTTGATATTTACTTTTAAATAATAGAAGCCTTAAACAAAAAGGACAATTTCTAGGAAATTAGGTATATTCGCATTCTAAAACCACATTTCAATTTTTGTGAACTCTTCTCAAAGTTTAGAAGTATTATAAATCATTTTATGTTTTCAAATTGGTCACAAAAAGGTTATCAATATCAAAACATAAACTAATCCAACTTCAGCATCTTCAACTCTTACCCTGTCATCCATTGGCTCTTAAGGAGAAAATTGTCCATCCCATTCATCAAAGTTTATGATTACTCAGAGTGTAATTCTAAAATATTTGATATAAAAGATAAGGGGTCTTATTACAAGCCTGCTTACCATGATCATCGGGAAATAGTTTAACCGACTTTACCAATACTGCATACCAAAATAGGGTAATGGCTTAGAATCATAAGACAAGGGGTCTCATCACGAGCCAGCTTGTTCGGTTAGATTACTACCAGTGAATGGCATTGTCACTCAGCTGGCCACCAAACCAGGACAATGGATTTTTATCTTACAAAATAACAGAAAAGTAAAAAGAGATACAAAATATGAAAGCATTTTGAATTCATTCTTTTAATCATACTCTGAGATGGATGGGATAATGGACAATAACATGGTTAAAAGGTATCCCTGTCGAAACTATGAACGTTTGCTGGCAACAGAGGCTCTACCTATGACAAAGGAGTCAATTAAAAAGGCTGATTTGGAAAGGTTTTCTGTTTTATCATTATCAACCAATAGAGGCCAATTTAAATCTTAGAATGTATCTAATTTAACAAGAGAAGAAATCAGCAAAGATAGTTTTTATTTTATTCGGAATGCATATATACCTAGTTATATTAGAAATTTCCTCTTTGATAAGATTCCTATTTAATGAAGTATAAGTATTTCAGTACTTCTCAGAGATAATTGTTTCTCCCAGCGAATCGCCAATTGTTGTGCTCTACAACAACTCCCCATTTCATACACATCATTATCTTTCAAAACTATAATATGAAATGGGTCCCTTTTCATTTAAATTGGTATCAACTTATCATTATTCAAAAGGTCCGAAAAGAAATAAAATATTATAAACCTTTTTGATAAATCACTTAATCGGTCTTATAATAAAAAATGAATAATCTTTTATTATTGCGATAAAGCGATCGCAAGATCGCATATCGCAATAACAAAGGATGCATGACTTAAAGACCCATTGATTTTCCCCGATGCAACAATGCACAAATGGCTATCGGATATCGGGAAGGCAAGCGACCATAACAAAAGGCCCCTCTTCGCTCCAATGCGATATCACTATCGGTGATCGGAGATGTACCATGCATGCATATAAAGCCCTTGTTTAAAACTCCAAATGCAAATTGGCGATATCGCTATCGGCGATCGGGGATTCCGAAAGGACACCAATATAACAACTTAAGCATTCCCCCGATCGCCGATTGTGATAAAGCTAAGCGTAGATTTCGAAAAGATTGATAAAGCCGGGATATATTATGGTTATTTAGTATTAAATGCCTTTCTCTTCCCGATAGTGATTCACTTACGCTCAACCGCAAAAACATCAAAGCCATGCTTAAATGAATCATTTGACCAATAAACAATATGATGAGAATTTAAAGGATTGACAGGTTTAAACAGCCATTTAATGAAACAATAAGGCTAAAATCTCTTCAGAGATTGTATCTGCGGCCACCTTAAGTTAAATCCTCCATTATTCATTGATTAATATATCTCGTTCATCTTTGGTTTGCGCCACCAATTCTCCGCATTACGTTCATTTTCTCTCCTATGCAGAGCTCTTCAGAAGCAGCAAATTCAAGCCAAATGGGGAAGAAATCTAAGAAAACTAGAATAGCTTCCGCTTCGGCAGTTACAGGACAACATATTGCCGATCCAGGATCAAGCAAAAAGGGACTGATATTGGACACCACATGTCTAGGACTCGGTAAAACTACTTGGTTGAGCATCTACAATCTTATTGAGGCTGAAGAGCCTGAGGTAACAACAGTGCAAGCCACAGCAGACCCGACTCGGAAGTCTAATGCTACTCTAAAGGATTTAGCTGACTCTTACCTTCATCGGATAGCAGCCCGAGAACAAATTCTCCCATATACAGATGTGGTGAGATGGGCAATTGAAGAAATCCCAATCACAAACAGGGCATTTTGCACCATGGACGGGAGAGTCTTTCGCTCATTTCAACCTGATGATTTCAGGCAAATGTACCATTTGCCTGCACCGGAGAAGAAGTACAACAAAGCATTCCTGGAGAAATTCAGAAATGAAAACGATATTGAATCAAAACCCATACGGGATTGGAGGAAAAACCCAGCGAAACACAAGCATGAGTCTTCGGGTAAGTACACTGTCGATTCCTTGTGTTCTCCTTATTTTTATGATGGAGTAATGATGTGTAGGTTGTGGGGGTTACATGATTCCTCAAACTTCACTATAGAGATGGTACCTTTAATGGAGGCAGCATGCAATAGTGAAATAATGGATTGGGGAAATATATTGTCTGATAAGTTAGCAACTGCGGTTCTTGAATTCAGAAACAAATCCCGCGTTACTTAAAGGTTCATTCCCCCATTTTACTATAGTGCCTACATCTTGGACACCCTATGCTTTAATTCCAAATTTCTGTGCTGGGGTGGAGATGGACTCCACAAGACCCTATGCCCATTCATATATACCACCAGAAGTTATGGAAAGCCCACTATAAACACCATTTATATCAAGTTTGCAATGGTTTTATGTTACCCATTCACTATGCCATTTTTGACAAACCTGCTCCTAAGATTTCCTCACAAGCGGAGATTGACTTGACAACCATAGGGAGATGGTTCGGAGAAGAAAAATTCACCTATGTAAGAGTTTTCGGCAGCCATGCCAAGCCTCATGTCCTCCCTTTGTATATACCTGACAAACTGTTAGCCCGAGAGGTAGCATATCAGATTACATCCGAAGGAGTTACATAGACTCTAAGGAATAAAAAGAAGCAGGTTTGGCCTTCTTTTCCTCTAAGATGTGGTGTCTACGCTTTGCATGACTTTAAACATGCAGAGATAGAAGCAGATAAGATTAAGGAACTGAATCTCACCACTCTTCCTAATAGGCGATTTGATCCAAATAAATTCGCCTACAATGCACTTGAACAGGAAAAACTCACTAAATTTGACCATAAAGATGATGATTTTGATGACCTATTCTCCTCAGTTGAGTCGCTATTCTAGGTTCAATCACTAGCCAGAATGAAATATCATGATGACGAGTTAGTTGAATTTAACAGACTTAGAGAACAGAGGTTGCAAACTCTGCCTCTAGATCTGTTAGCAACGACCCCGATGACACAATCAAGCGAGCCTGAGCAGCGACTTACCAATGAACCTCCTACTACATCAGAAATCGCTGGAGAAATCCAAACAAAAGAGCAGGAGGAAGTGCAGAGAAAAGAGCAGGAGGAAGTGCAGAGAAAAGAGCAGGAGGAAGTGCAGAGAAAAGAGCAGGAGGAAGTGCAGAGAAAAGAGCAAGAGGAAATGCAGAGGAAAGAGCAGGAGCAGAGTAGCACAGACGTGAATGTAGATGCCCAGATTGACCCGAAATTGCTCCAGGAATGGCAGCAATTCGACTCAATCATAAGCAATCTTGAGAGCTCAAAGGAAGTTGATACATCAAAAGCGGCTGACACACAGGATACAACATCTAAAGAGGTTCCAAGTGGAACCAACGGCCTACCCCTTTCTATAGGAATAGAGATAATTCCCAAGGGTCCTTCAGATCAGATTGTTTTGCAAGTGGAGGAGATACCTCCATTCGATGTCTTTTACAGCCCAAAGCACAGGGCTATAGTAAAACGACACCGAAAAATGAGAAGGACTAATCATCCTTTCCTATTCCCTGAACAAACAGTGATAGCCAATGTGGTTTGGAAAGAGGAGTTTGATCCTTCTGATGACCTTACAAAATTGTCCCAATATGCTGGAGCCTATTCGGCGGCCACCATGGACAAGGCATCAAAAGTGACTAATCTATTAAGAGAAAGGGACCAAGCAATCACCTCGCTACAAGTACAGTTATTGGAGGTATAGCAGAAAGCAGAGCAACTTGAACAGTAGTTGTCTACACAGCAACAAATAAACAATGAATTGAATAAACAATTACAGGAAGAGAAACAAAGAATTGATTCAAGTGCCATTCAAAATCAGAAAGAGTTGTTGGAAGCGCTGGCAAAATTAAAAGCAGTGCATGAACAAATGGGGAAATCTAAAGATGAGCAAATTGCTCAATTATCAGCCCAAATTGAAAAGTCAAAGAATCTTCCGCAGCCTGCAGAGCTCAGAGCAGAAGCACAATAGATTAACAAAGCATTGGTAACACAAATAAAGCTGTTATGTCAACAAATCGCTTAAGCAGAACCCTTATGTGACATAACATCATCAATAATTGATAAATCGATTGATGCTAGAACATAATTGGAGCAGGCCGATGAGACCTTGACCAATTTTCTTGAGTGGCAAGACACTGATGAGGGACAGGCAGCTAATTTGCCAAAAATCTTAGAATCCCATAAAGAGATCCTATTTATGGAATGGCAGTCCCAGTTAATGAAGGCAGAGAGAGTAGTTTCCAGATGCAAGTTAACCACAAGTAATTTGGTTAAATTGATTAATGATACTCTCTACTTATCTAACATGATCTCTCAATGTACCCCTGGTAAATTACTATCGGCTAAAACATTGGAGCAGTCATGTTATCAAGAGCTGGAGAAGAATGGGAGATTGATTGCAGGTATTAACAGTTTGACTTGGGACACCTATTGGTTGTTCCTAGTAAAACCATACAGCCAGAGAGCCGCCCTCAAGTGCCTGACAGATGCAATTGGGTGTATCATTCCCGATATACAAGATGCCACTTATGCTGCTCAACTCAATTCTCGTCTCAACCGACCTCCAGAAGTGGAACCAGTGCTAGCAATATGCCAACTCAGGTCAAAAGGCAAACAGTCGAAGTGATGAATCATGTTTCCGACTTCCAGATTTCTATAAGGAAGATACTCCAAATCAAGTTGTACCAATTAAGTAGGATTTTAATTTCATAGTTAGTTAGTTTTAAATCAAGTATTTATAGACCCTTTCAATGCATTGAAAAGGGTCGTAAGTTTTTGTATATGAATTAAACCTGAAGTTGCACTACTGTACTTCAGGCATATTTTTTTATAAAGACTGGGCCAATTATTCCAATTTTGATAACGAAGCTTTTATATGGATGTGCACTACTGCCTTTGTTTAAAAGTATTTCTGAATCGGAAGAAGGAATTCAAATAGCGATTGATGTTGGGAATGATTTGCAGCTCATATGGTACTACTATCTATGTCTGAGTTCATTCTTTTTATGTGAATTGTTGTTTAATCACTCTTGCTATTATCAGATACATGTGTATGTTTTTAACAGCATTCTTTACAGTTTCCACTACTGGATGTTTACAGCATGCTTTTCTTTTATCATACATGTATCGGTAATATAAAAGGATAAGTGTAACAATGTTTTGTTAATCACTTTGTTCAAATATTTGAACAAAGCAATCATTAAGTGAATGAATGTCTATGTTTATTGTGTAGAGTCATCTATATGCCTATCAATGAACAGAGATCATCAAGCGTTGCACTTAAAGAATAGAAGCCTCCTGGGATAGAATAGTCATTTATGTTTTTGCTGTTAGATTAAGTCATCCATTCATTATCATTTATTAGAAACCAATCACTCATCCATCCCCTTTTATTCATTATTGGGAAACTGGTCCCATTATATCCAGTCGGAGCCACCAACCCAAATGGAAAAGGAGCTGTATTAAGGTCCGGACCGGGTGGTTATCCCCCAATGTTGATACAACGATTTTCGGGGCATCAACAGTTGGGTACATGGAACTTTGTGATTTTCCATTCAAGTAATTGGACACACTTAGGGAAGAAAGTCAATTTTAATAATATAACATTTAGAAAATAATATACAATGCCAAGCATTAGTGGAAAAGCTAAGTAAATGTGAACAAGAATCATGCAGAAAGTTAAAGATGTGCATCAATCCAAATAACAATAATCCAATGTGTTATTTATCTGTTTTGCTCAAAAGTGATGTTGCTTACAAGTTTTTTGTTTGGACCAGGAGGTAGAGCAGTGCAAGGAAAAATTTCAAGACTTGAAATATTTCCATGTTTATATGAAATCATAGGTACACAATCCCATTTGGGTCTCTGACAACCTTATTTACCCTTGCTCATATTTTCAAATGGGAGACAAAGATATTCATTTTACTAAAAGATACTTTTTGATGTGTTTTGCAGTTGGTGTTGTGCCTTTAGAAAAGGAAAGAGAAAAGCATGCCTTACACATCTCGCCCATCATCAGCTCATTCAGATACCAAAAGAGAATCAAAAACAACTACTTCATGTGATGATTTTCAAATATGTGATATGCATGAGAATTCTGAGATAGTTTCTAGTAGTTCAGCTTTAGCCTCGGTATATGAAAAGTCACATAGGCTTGGAAGGGAAATGTTTGATTGTTCCCCTAATTCCTCATTTCAGTTCGAGAAGGATGGTGCAATGTCTACACAGGATATTGTCTAATTAGGTTTTCTTCATCTGAGTGTTTCAGATGAATCTTTGTTTGACACTAACATTTCAAATGATCTTCATGACCAAATGCCAATGTAAAAGAGCTAAGCTGCAACTACTACAGAGGAAAGGAGGTGAAGGATAGAGCTCAAAAGAGGCAAATATCCCTAGTTAATGTGGGATTATTTTGTCTATAAAGGTTGCAACCATGCTGGTTACACGCTCTTACTATTGGATTTTAAAGAATGAGGATTTTTGTTCTTTTTCTAGTGCCTGGAAAAGCACTCCAAAGTTTATCATTCTTTTGATCTATGTAAGCTCAATTTTGTATTATTTCTACAATTTTTTCTAAGTTTCTATCATGGTAGTGCAAACTTAATTCTAACATAAATGCAAGAAACGTGGTTGGTTTTCCCAAATGTCTTGGTTTTAATGCCAAAGACAATGTTTAATCTTGGTTTAAAATTTAAATGCTAAAGGAATTGCAATGTGAATATATCTAATAAGGAATATGGGTTGATAATGAAAATATAGATCTCGAATAACAAACATACAGAGAATTAATCCAAATCTTTTGGTTTAAATGTCAAAGACAATGTAATGTTAAGGGCTTTGTATCTATATCTATAATCTAATAAGGAAACTTGGTTGATAATGAAAACAATATATATGAAATGACCAACATGAAGAGAAAACAATGGTTCTTAGCATCATAAGGACTCCAATAAAAATTCTAGAATTAGTGCTTTGCATCATAAGTAATCTAATAAAAATTCTATGTTAATGTTATATGGACAAAATCCAGACAGAAACACTTACTGGTTGTCTTTCACTATGTAATTACCAACTCTTTATATAGCTAAGGCTATCTAATTACCACTCTAGTTTGATATTCCATCTCTCTACATGTGAAAGGCTGCATTAACTTTTCTCTCAAGACATCCATCCCCATTTTCTTTTGTTACAATATATAGCATTGACATTATCCTCTAAAGTTGGAGTAGGGAAAGTTTCTCCACTAAACTTGTTACGTCCTTTTCTGGAATTTCAAGAGTCAAGCATATGTTGTTTTAACAATTCCTTACAAAATAATAAATGGCAACCTCTGGTTTCTCCCTTTGTAAAGTTTTTCAATTCATTAGTATCGCCTTACCATGGGGGATTTTGAGCTAATTACTTTAGCCTATGTAGCATTCTATAGTCTATGTTTGATCATTATTCGTTGGTATTTGAAATGTTCTTGACAATGTATCTGAGGCTTCCCAAGACAATAATTCATCCATGGTTTTTTATAGATGCTTCAAAGAACTTCATTGACAAATCCAAAATCTCAGACTATGAAGATGGAAATGTTATCATCTCAATGGTTGTCAGCTTTGGTATGCTTCAAATTCATCTATATTCTTATTCGAGCTTTCACATAAGATGGAGAGAGTCATTGACATCAAGCTGACTAGCATTTCTTGTTTTTACAGGGCATGGAAGATCCTGCACTTTTAAGGCAATATAGCACTTTGTCTACTCCAACTCTGGAGCAATTACTGGTATCGATGGACTATCAGCCCCATGAGAATTTTTACTGAGGTGGATGCTTATGTCATTCAATCACATGGAGAGTATACAAATTACCTCAACAACATGCCTAGAATATAATTCCTCTGTCAAGTTTTTAGAAGTTCTAACAGGTTACGAGAGGCCTGTGAAAATTCCAAAGGCTAATAATTGGGATTCAACTTCATCTCAATTGCCATTCTCCTCTGTCTACTTGCAAAATTCTGTGCAGAATGTTCAAGTTCAGCAACAGCACTGCTTACCCCAACAGCTTGAAAGTTATATTACGAGTCTCCCACAAGTGAAAGATGACATATATGAAATAGTGGCACCAAGAACCCCCGCTATCCAGGGAGAGATCATGGTTTCCAAGGGATCTGCTGGCCAGAAGAGTTGTATTTCTCATTCTGACATTAACCATGGTCTAGATGCATTTAATTTTTTTGTGGATAGCAAGTTCTTCAAATAACTTAAGTTGTTCGTTGTATTTTCGGGCTTTTGACCATGCCATGTTTCTTGGGTTCAAAGTGACTTGGTGCTCCAACTGTAAAGGAATATTAGCGAAGAGTTTTCAAAAAAACTCAATCACAACAAATGACATTCCCTGAACACCAACTTGGAGCTAAAGAAATAAATGAAACACAACCACTGTGTTCTTTCAAGCAAACTCTTGCAATAGAATAACAAGTAAGACATGTTGAAAATATAATTATGAAACTATTCAAGAAATCCAATAATAGTAATTACAATTTCAGCATGAAGGATCCCAATAGGCATACAAATCAACAACCAAAACTGCAAAATATGCAGCATGAACACTTGTACTGTCACAATCTTGAACCCTCAACAATGAAGATGAAATTCACAAGCATCAATAAGTGTGAACGATCACCATTCTGACCACCAAGAGCTAAAATTTCTTCTGTTGGGATGAATTAGGTCTGAACACCAACATTATGGAAGACTTTGTGATATGGAGCTAATGTGACTGAGGAATTAAGTTATTAACCAAAATAATTTCAAGTAGTAGAATTTATGGCACTTTAGCCATGAAATAGGGTCAAGACTTCTCCACGTCCTTTATGGCGGAGGGATAGTAAAGAGGATAAATCCATGAGTCAATTCCAAAAGAAACAATATACGAATAAAATCATAATCAAGATGTCAAATAAGTCTCTTGACACCAAACTCTTTGCCTAGGAAAATGAAAGAAGGTTCCATATTTGTAGTTGATGATCAGGAGAATACTATTGTGTAATCTTGTTAAAATACATGTTTTGTATTGTGTAACAATGGTTGAGTTGTATGGTTTGGTGAAGAGATGTGACTCAGTAGAAACAGAGAAAAATCAATGCTGATTTGGTTGGGACCTCAAGATGGAGCCAATGGTGGACAATGTGGATCCTACAAACATTTAATTTTGTCCCACAAATAGGATTGGTGTGGTTTTAGGTGAGTTGTTAGGTAAGCAACTATATAATTTGAAGAGGTGGTGATGGCTCTTAGAAGGCGAGGAAAATATCTTCACCAAGCTGTGAAACACATATGCAGAGTGCAAATAGATGTATGGGTTGTCCTCAAGCTCAATATGGCTTTGTGACAAGTGAAATTTTTGTTTTTACATTTTTCTCTCCACAGAGACAACTCATATGTGATGATGTTGCAAAGCTTCAAAATATTCACTGGCCATATTCAAATTAAGCAACACATGTAAAGTAATGGAATGAAGAGGAACGGGAAAGAGACGATACTCAAACTTAATTGTGAATGATGAGTGGGGGTTCACCATACTTCTTTCTTCCATTAATGAATGATGTATGACAGAATGAGGGTTTTCATTTTCGAGGCCATTATATACCTCTACCTGTAAAGGAGTGTTGCTGACTAGAATCAATGTAACTAACTTTGGGAATTTAAATGGTAGTAAGGTCTAAATATCATCCCATTCATAAATTAGATGTGACTGTCTTTTTGCATTGGATTAAGTTTGGTTCAGTGTCTACCAACGACTTTAAGAGAAAACATGATATGTGATGTGTGATAATAAACCAAAATGTGTTGATGCTTGTAGAGCTTCGCCACTAGACAGGTTAAGATATTTTGAATGCTAATTATTGCCACTTATTGATTGCTGAAACAATATAGTTGAAAAGGGGTAGATGTGTATTTTACACAGGAATAAGGCTAGATGCGAATATATCTATTTCAATAATGAATCCTCCATTTGGTGTTGTGCCTTTAGAAAAGGAAATAGAAAAACAAGCCTTACACATCTCGACCATCATCAACTCATTCAGATACTAGAAAAGAAATAAAAACGACTACTTCATGTGATGATTTTCAAAGATGTGATGTGCATGAGAATTCTGAGATATTTTATAGTAGTTCATCTTTAGTCTCGGTGTATGAAAAGTCACATAGGTTTGGAAGGAAAATGTTTGATTGTTCCCCTGGGTCCTCATTTGGGTTTGAGAAGGATCGTGCGATGTCTACACAGGATATTGTCTGATCAGGTTTTCTTCATCTGGGTGTTTTAGATGAATCTTTGTTTGACACTAACATTTCAAATGATATTCATGACCAAATATCAATGTAAAAGAACTAAGTTGCAACTACTGCAAAGGCAAGGAGGTGAGGATATAGCTCAAAATAAGCAAATATCCCTAGTTAAGGTGCGAGTATTTTGTTATGAAGGTTGAAACCATGTTGGTTACACACTCTAGCTATTTCCTTTTAAAAATTGAGGCTTTGTGTTCTTTTTCTAGTGCTTGGAAAATCATTCCAAAGTGTATCATTCTTTGGATCTATGTAAGATTAATTTTGTATTATTTCTACATTCATTAATCTAAGTTTCGTTGAAGGATTCACTTTAGTTTTTCTAAATTTCTATCATGGTAGTCCAAAGTTAATTATATCATAAATGCAAGATTCGTGGTTGGTTTTCCCAAATCTCTTGGTTTTAATGCCAAAGACAATGTTGAATCTTGGTTTAAAATGCTAAAGGCAATGCAATGTGAAGATATCTAATAAGGAATCTGGGTTGATAATGAAAACATAGATCTGGAATAGCCATCATACAAAGAATTAATCCAAATTTTTTGGTTTAAATGCCAAATACAATGTAATGTTAAGGGCTTTGTGCCTATATCTATATTCTAACAAGGAATATTGGTTGATAATGAAAACAATATATATGAAATGACCAACATGTAGAGAAAATGATGGTGCTTTGCATCATAAGGAATCAAATAAAAAATCTAGAATTAGTTCTTTGCATCGTAAGTAATCTGGTATAAATTCTAGGTTACTGTTATATGGACAGAATCCAGATAGAAAGACTCATTGGTTGTATTTGACTATGTAATTACCAACTCTTTATATAGTTGGGGCTATCTAATTACCATTGTAGTTTGACAGTCCATCTCTGTGTGTGTAAAAGTTTGCATTAACTTTTCTCTCAAGACACCAATCCCCATTTCCTTTTGTTACAATATATAGCATTGACATTACCCTCTGAAGTTGGAGTAGGGAAAGTTTCTCCACCTAACTTGTTACGTCCTTTTCTAGAATCTCAAGAGTCAAGCATATGTTGTTTTAACAATTTCTTACAAAATAATAAATTGAAACCTCTGGTTTCTCCCTTAGTAAATTTTTTCAATGTGTTGGTATCGCCTTACCACGAGGGATTTTGAGCTAATTACTTTAGCCTATGTAGCATTCTGAAGTCTATTTTTTATCACTGTTTGTTCATTCTTCGTTGGAATTTGAAATGTTCTTGACAATGTATCTGAGGCTTCCCAAGACAATAATTCATCCATGGCTCTTTATAGATGCTTCAAAGAACTTCATTGACAAATCCAAAATCTCATACTATGACAAAGATAACAACAAACCAACCCGAACCACGTGACAAAGATAACATCAAACCAAAGAAATACATAAGCCAAACATTTTATGGAGATACTAACTAAATTCAGTTAAGGATTGTACAACTGACTCTCAGAGAATTTTAAGAGTATAATTAAATAAGCTTACTTCCACACTAAAATGCACATGCTTAAATTAACAAGACTTAAAAAATTAGAAAGAGGAGAGTTTTGACTCTGCTGGGGGATCACAATGGAGAATCTATGAAGTAGACAATGCACATGCTTAAATTAACAAGACTTAAAACATTAGAAAGAGGAGAGTTTTGACTCTGTTGAGGGGTCACAAAAAGAATCTATGAAGTAGACAATAAAATATGCATTGTTTGTATAAGAAATATCTCTAGCCATATCTCCATCCATACCAAACAAGAATAGCAAACCTCTCTAGAAGCCAGAGAATACAATCTAAAATAAAGGAGGAACAACTTAAAGTAATACTCTATTGACCTTGATTTCATATGAAGGAATTTTCTATAAGCCTAGAACCAGTGACTATACACAGTGTATTTTATCATTTATCTTTAATCATTTTCAGTTCCTTTGTCCACACATGCCACATTTATAATACTTTCAAGGTTTAATAAATATTTTTTGTAAAGGTTTGAGCATGTACTAATGAGATCATTGAACTACTTTATTAGTTGACATTGATGAATTCACTCCCAAGTGGATATTCATTCCTTTTGAACTTAGAGCTATATTTTACAAGTACATTTATTTCTTTCCTCAGTTATGATAAGTATGAAATGAAGGTTTTGTCACAACAAACATTCAAGTATGACAAAGGTAAAGAGTTTGTTATCAAGAGAAAGTGACAAACAATTTTCCTAGGTGGTGGAAGCAATGCCTGTTGTGATCTTGACTATAGATATGCCATGGGTTCAGCACATGACATGATGATACGATGCTATTCAACATAGCCAAATATGATTAAGGTAGCATCAGCAAATGACAAAGAGAAAGATAACTCCTAAGCCCGGGTGATACTACCCCTGAACTTGTATATCATAGAGGTAACACTTTTGTAAATACTCTAATAACTGAAATATATCATACAGTAATTATCCCATAAATGAAAAAATGATCAACAAGCATTTAGGATATGACAAAATACAAGAAAAAGAACCATCTCAGAGACATTCCACCAGATGATGAGTACCAATGACAACTAATTAAGAGTAATATAAATGACACCCCCTAAGTACAATGTTGGCTTGTTACAGCAAAACATCATTATTGATGGGTTACACCAAATGAGAAATGGCCTCACAAAATGTATAACATTAGCTGCATTGGTCTAGTTGAGAATCAAGGTGTTTCTCAAACAAAAACAATAACCTACTAGGTGTGTATTCCCACAATAAGCACAACAACGTGAAATTATAACTAGTAACCTTATGAAACAATGCTTGCAGCCATTTCCACATGAAAAGACCCACTAATTGAGATTGTCAATGTATGATCTTCATATAAAGGGCCTGCTAAGAAGCTACTAAGACTTTAAGGCAAATGTGGAACAGAGAGAAAAACTCTAGATTATTTTCTTTGTGATTGATAAATGACTGGAGCAAACATAATCATAAATAATTTACCAAAGATGTGTTGATGGTGTTGGACCCGCCAACATGTCAAGGGATCTCCCCGGTAAGAATTCCCAATTAGACCTTAGACCGTTTGGTGTAGGAGTCCCAGCGATGGGTCGTACGGTAATGCCTTGATCACGGTTTCACACAGAGGCAAGTAAGATGTCCCTGTTGGTAGCAAGGTTGTGACAGCTGTGACGAGTCAAGGAAGGTGCATGAGAGGTTCTAACACATGGGGAGTGAGGTGAGTGTGCCCCTTGGAAACTTGAAATAGTACTCAGCTTAGAAGGGAACACACGAGCGAAGATGCATCATCGGCTAGAAACCAAGATAGCAAGCAATCCAAAGTGATGTTCAAACTAACAGAACATCTGCAACAAGATTCATACAATTGCATACGAAATAGTTCATACACAAATGCATAAGTTAAATAACATACATTGTTGCAACAACTAGAATAGTCCAACTACAATAACAACATATGCATGAAAACGTGTTGGCTATGTTATATTAAGAAGTGTAAGTTCTAGTTATCTAATATATCCATGTACACCTGCTAGTTCCAATAGTGGAACATTACAGCCACAACCGCCTACTCCTCCAAAGAGATATACTAGCTTTGCGTAGTGGAGAAGCCAAGGTGCATTACAATACTGTCCAAGATTTCTCTAAGATAGTCCTATCGAAGCTTGGCTGACCAAAAGCCTTTACAATGAGTTATGGGGGACTATTTATAGCAAAGGGTGGGTTGACCCTTGACATTCCCCTTTGTGACAGTTCATCTACCCTCATGACTCTTCATCTACTCTATGATTGTTACATCCAACTATCGACACTTGAACTTACACTTGACAAGACATTACATTACAATGCATATGTACCCATGTGAGACAAAATGGCTTGATCAAGCCATGCAATACATCACTATGACTCAGAAAATCGTGGGAAGTCCAACTATTTGACATCCTCGCGATGATCAATAATAGCATATTGATGCCAAGATCGGTAGTCCACGATCGTGTCTGTGTACTCCAAGGTGACATCTTTTTGGAACCTGAATCTTGCCTCCATAGCATCCGGGTACAATTTTTGAGCTCCTCTGTCCAACTCATCTGAAAGCATGTGCATCATTGTCTTCAATGCGGTCAGACCACCAACATTATTGTGCATGATGTCTACACTGATGGGCAAGTCGGGGCTGGTGGCTATGCGCATCAACTAGTCAAAGTGCGGGTCAAGCTTTAGTCAGACCTGTGCCTTTGTCTTCACCTGGGTGAGAATCCCAATAGATGGGATCACATGTACACACACCACAACATCTATACTCTTGAATACATGTGCATGGGAAGCATGTAGACTAGTGATGAGCTACGAGAGATCTTCATAGTTCCAGATCTGACTCCAGATGCATGCCTTCAACTTGATTACTCTAGGCTTCATAATCTCAGGCAAGTGGTTTAGGGCTCCCTTGTATCTCATCGTCCATGTTTGCATGTAATCAACAACAGCATGCACGTTCGACAATATACGTGCTCTTCTAGCACATCATTGCTGCCATCCATTGAAATGGATGACTACCTTATGCATGGTACCAAACTTTGAATACAAAACTAGCATGACTGTGTCAAGGGACAACACTTTGTCTAGTATTGCCTTCTTCATTCTGCTTGGGTGAATGTTGTAACCAATTCTCCTCCCTTCTTGGCTATTTGTAGCTCCTTTGCCATTCGCTCATTCTTAGCTATCCGAAAGCGAAAATTTGAGCTAGTGGCTTAAGCATATGCTCTGGTAGCATTGGCCAATGTTGCTGGGTGTTTACCCACATCATACATGATCACTTGTTCCTCATACTACGCAAGAGATATATGATCTTCTGGAGTCAGCACTCTACCAGAATGCACAATTCTATGTTGAGACTCATCGAATGAGATGTTATGCATCTCTCCTTCTAGCTGATCTCCAAGGATCTCAGTGTCTCCTTGGCCATTGAGGACTTTCTCATCTTCTAGATACGGTGAAGCTGGTGGGTTGAACTCTTGATGGCAAGGCATGAGGTCGGTGTGTTGGTCTAATTCATGTCGCTCCATATCCATATCCATTTGTTCAAGTTCTCACTCTATCTCCTAAGCGAAGTCTTGCTCCTACGATGGCTCACCATGTTTGCCTGATGCTAGTTATTCTAATGAGTCCAGTACCTGTATGGGTGCTATTTCATCCATATTCACAAGATACGCCCCTTGTTGTACCTGTTCCTTTTGTGCTTCCTTCTCCTGTCTGTGTAGCTCCTATTCCTTCCAGAGTTTCTCCTTCAACTCATGCAACTCCTTCATTTCCTTCATTATCCATTTCTCTCTCTTCCTTTGCATGTTTCACTTGTTGTGTTGTTTCCTCTTAGCCTCTATAGCCATAGCTGCTTTCTCCACAAGTGGATCTGCTCGAAACTTGCTGCTTTTCTCTTCCTCCATCCGATCGACAATCTTCCTCTTGCTCTTGTCACACACTGGTATGTTCACCTCTGCTAGTGTTGCTACTTCTAGTTCTCTCTGGGATGATGCTTCATGTTGCTTCACTAACCATTCCACAACAAAGCTGACCGGTTCATTGAGTCTAGAGAAGTTGTAACAATATCACTATTGGTCCTCCTCTACCCAATGACATGCCTCATGGATCCAGTTGAATTGTACTCTCGTGTAGTGATCTTTCACAAGACAATGCCAGTCATATGGATTGTAACTTCGGAGGTCGCATGGATACTTCTTCATCTACTCTTCTTCAACATATGCATTCTTGAAACTCTAAATCTCGTATAACCCAATGCACAATGGAAGAGCGGGCCAAGGTGCCTTCTTCTTCATATGCAACCTAGTTGTCAATCCTACCGAGCTGTGGTATGCTATTTTTTGCATGGCGAGTATGTCAAAGGAAAACTTTGGTAGAACATATGGAGGCTCCTCCATAGTGTACATCTGTATGAAGGTGTCAGATGGTGAGGCATACCAATTAGTAATGACTATTAGTGCATCCATTCCTACCTTAGACATGCAAGGTGGATCCTGTTCGAATATCCTCTTGTAAATAGGGGTGTCCATTCCCACTTCAATCTCAGGAACTCTTGTCAGGCACAAATTGTATCCAAGATGTAGGCAGACATGTAGATCTTTGCTTACATACCTTTGGGCAACTGTCGAGCCCTTGCTAACTATTCCTTCAGCTGATGAGCCAACATGCTGGACTAGTTACATGCTTTTCCCTCTCTGGCTAGTTGGTCCAGCACGATCACCCAAATTTGTGGGAAGGTTTTTGTGCTTTCTTGGCCATACAGTTAGCATGCAAAGATGACCAAGTATTTATACACCTTCTGTAATATATTCCTCCTGTAGATCTGGTTGGGTGTCATCCTAAATTTAGTGGCTCCTTCACCCAGTTCTTCAAAATGTCTCTTGATTGCTACTGGGTAAGCTGAGGGGTGTCTCCATGATGGTCACGGGCTCTGTCATATGATACATCTTATTATAATCTTGTGCCCTGAAGGTAGCAATCTGAGTCCCACTTACACTGCTCAATGTCATTGTCTCATGATCAGTGTACGAGATGATTTAATGTATCATGTCTGCGCATGGGAATGAGGGATACCTGCATGCATTCCAGTGCAAGCTAGACTTGTGGATGCTCACATAGGCTTGGTGGTCTTCGAGGTCTTCCCAAAATGTGCCTATGAATGCTTCGTTGAACTCTTGCCATTTCAACTTGATGTCCTTGTCTAGAAACAACTTAGTATCTTGATAGATCAGTAGACTTGTGGACACTCACTCAACTACTCCTCTAGTTGCACTTCCATCAGTGTCCTTTGATCCTGCACTCTTGGAAGCCATTGATACTAAACTACAAAGAGGTGGATGAACACCTACGAGATTTGGAGACAAAGTGACATGCATGGCAAGAAATCTGTCAGCAAAAAACAAAGCAAACTAAGGAAAGACATGCAACATACCTGTGGATTGATAGGCAAGGATTGCGTAATTTCTTCTGGGAGGCTAGCTAACTGGCTGCCATAACTATGCAAAAGGTAGTCTAGGTTGTCTGGGGAGACTCATTGACTGTTGGAATTCTGAAATGTGCAATCTAGGCTAGCCTGCTGGGGAAATGGTTGTAGGCTCAGTGACTGCATTGTGCAAATTTTTGAGCCAACAGTAACTATCCCTCAGAATTGTGCAATGCAAGCCTAGAGAAGAGCTCCTAGGAAAAAAATTTCATTTCCTGAGAGGAAGATAGAGCCTTCCTTCTCAGGATTGTGCAATGTTGTCATGGTGAGGTAGAGTTTGGGCCAAGGCTACCCAAACCCACCGACAGACAAATGAAAGAAAATGTGATTGTGAATGCATGGAGATACTGAGTGTAAGTAGAAGAAAATGATTATGCATCCAAACAGTGAATGAAATATTCATAAAATGGAACAACATGCATGTGGGTGAAGCGGGTCACCGAATCAGCGACCATTTGTGGAAAATAGTTTCATGCATGTGACAGCAGTGAGATGCTAATGAAAATTGAAATGCTGCTGGTACAAGCTAGTGTGCATGTAAACAATAGCAAGTGTTCAAAGAAACCAGGAAAACATCACTCACACAATTAAAAACACAAAAAGTGACAGAAATGCTGCAAAAGACAAGTTGAGACCGCTTACCCGTGAATAGCTAAGCTGGATGTGTCGAAGAGTCCTGGATGTGCTTTGGGATGTCAGAGCTCCAAGATCTATGTGAAGAAATGAGCTTGAAGTGTGAAATAAATAATTTTGAAGCTCATGATGTGCATGCCACAAATCCAGGAAAAAGTGACACTTGGAAGAAAGATTCTAAAACAATCTTTGCATGTAACCTCCAGCTGCTAAAAATATCTCCCTAAAATATAGGGATGCTTTTTGCATGTTTCTTTTTGTATTCTGGGAAAAAGAAGCCCATGAGTGCAAGTCATGTTTCTTTGGTCCTGGGTGGAACTGGTCAAACTAACTACACATGCTACTCAACTGCTAGGAAAAATGTGCATTTCTGGGAGGGAGCTGGGCTAGTTGCCAAGGAGATTTGCACAATTTTTGGGCAGAGTAGCTGACTACTACCCAAGATTGAGGAATTCATGGGCTAAGTAGTCCTGCTTGGAGGAATTGCACAATTTTCTGGATGAAGCCTAACTTGATGATTTGCGCAATTCTAGAGCCCAGCAGGCTACCAGACAGAATTACGTAATTTCTAGAGGGAAGGTTGGTTTCCCTCTAGAATTGTACAATTTCTTGCGGGAGATGCTCAATCTGTAGCTGGACCAATTCTGAAGACACAACCTATGAGGGGAATTCAAAAAGCTTTGATGGACAGGCTGTCTTTCTGCAAGAAAATCACTGAAGCTTGTGTACTTGACGAAGCAATACATGCTGCTATGAAGGCTTGGTATGGAGGCTCCAAAACGAAGATAAGGAAAAATTTTGGAGGGTGGTTGTAGCCACTACAACACTTGGCGATACACTGGTAGAACTCCAACTCTCTGAATGGACATTGTTCATGAAAAACAAGTGTAACACATTTGGAACTAGAAGTGTTGACGGTGCTAGACCCACCGACATATCAGGGGATCTCCTCGATAAGAAGTCCCAATTAGACCTCAGACCATTTGGTGTAGGACTCCCAGTAGTGGGTCATACGATAATGCCTTGACCACGGTTTTGCATAGAGGCATTGATCCAAGATCTTTTTCTTATAGATGTGTTAAAGAATTATGTGCATAAATTGTAGCCTAACATAGAAATTTAATGTGCACATGAGAGAAGAGGAGAAACACATAAAGCATGAGAGAAGATAAAAAGACTTGATAACAGAGTTCGTCCGACTTGGACTACGTCTCCAAGCCCTGCTCGATCAATGGGGAGGCCTTCATTCATTAAGTGGCATGAGAAAGAAGAGTACAAACATAAATTACAAAAAAAAAGAGTTTTATACCTCCATACTGAAAAATGGCCGAAAAATACAAAACCCTAATGGAGAAACGGACAACGCCATTGCGTTCGTGGTGTCAAGAAACGTTGAAACCATATAAAAATTTTCAATATCTGACAAAGAGGAAATTCGGCCCTCCTACAAAATTCTAACTCGAACTGTGTGCATTGCCTCCTCTCCGCCTAGGCACACTAGTGAACTACGTTTAAATAACAAATAAGTGGTGGATTTCTCAATAAAACTATTTGCTGAGTTGGTTTAGGATTCGTTTATTACGGAGGAGGTCAAGCGATCAAACCCTGCCTCCTCCTTTTTACATAACAAAATTTGTTAATTTTAAAAATGGGTCAGGAAGGGCCTACCTTGGGTGGCGCACCCACCCCACCTCCGCTAGCTTTGTTGAAAATTTGGTGGTGGTTGGCTCGTTGTTGGGGTTGGGTCCGTGCCCCAAGGGCTGACCCACCCAAAACTCTGCACTATTGTTTCAATAATCCCGTGGGAGGGGCCAAGGGTCGTGGCACGCCCCTCCACCAACATTATGGTTATGTGGATAGAGTTGGGGTGGTGGGGTTGGTGGCCTACCACCCTTTATATATATATATATATATATATATATATATATATATATATATATATATATATATATATATATATATATATATATATATATATATATCTATATATATATTGTTTAATAAAACAAACTATGCATTTCTGAAAATTCATTTTTTGACCGAAGGAGTCGTTTTAACCAGGCAACAATTTCCCCCAGAATCTGGCTGGAGTTGGTTGGATTCCATCCACTGGAAAATTTCAAATTGTCTCCTTGTTAATCCTGCCCAGTCAGCAAAAGGTTGACCCAACATTGACTGCCTCTATCTCCTTCATCCAGACTCAAATTAGAGTACCATTCACACCGTTGGAATCAGGGCAACAAGAACTTCGATCTGATGTCAAGTTAATCACATTTCTGCCACTTTGAATTTTGGGACTTTTCCATTCCACTGGTGTCTGGAGATCCACCTAGATCAATCCTCCACATTGAGGAGATTTTGGACTGCCAAAAGCTTTATCAGTCAATTGGCAAGTGAGGGAATTGTTCCCTCACTCTTTCGTTTTCCAACCATTTTTCCTTGCTAGGGTGCATCCCCTTGAAACCAAATTGAATGTATTCCACATCTCCCCATTGTGAAGTCCTGGTTCTTCGATCAAGGATGATGTCCTAAGGTAACTCATCAAGACACTCTGGTGCAAAGTCATCAACTGTACAAACTGTGCCCACCTCTTCGGTGTCCATAATAAATGGTGGCTCATACAGCTTTAAGTTTTCCACATTCACTATGGAGTACATTTGCATATATATTGGAAAATCGAGATGGAAGGCATTGTTTCCAATCTTCTCCGAGATGGTGAATGGACCATACCAGATTGGTCACAACCTCTTCCCTTCTCCCTTCATCCTGTCCTTGCTGATGTGGAACCACACTTTGTCGCCCACTTGAAATTGATGGTTGACTCAGTGTTTGTCATGTCAGGCCTTGTATCGGGCTTGACTTTTCTCCAACTACTCTTGTACTGCTTGGTGAATCAACTGGATTTGCTGAATGAACTGCTGCACTTTGTCCCTGTCATCACATCCACTAGAGTCATCTTCCCTTCCAAAGACCATATTTGTTATAGACATATTTGGGCACTGCAACCCCAATCACATATGTCAATAAACCAAAGGCTTCTAAACCCCTAAAAGTGTTGTTTCATACCCTAAAGGAACAAAGTCAGCTGATTACATCATTTCCCAGAAGTTCTCCCTGAAAAACTGCTCAGAACTGGTCAAAACTCGACCATATAGATTGCTCCAGGCTAAGGGTGTGATGCATACTAAAAATCCCTTCTGTAGGGTGCGATGAGCGAGATTAGACAAATGGAAGATGTAGTTTGCTAAGTGGAAACCCATGGAATCTTCTAGAAACTTCCCCTATGACACTTGCCTCTCTGAATTCGCCCAGGGATGAGTAAGAGATAATGAAATCTCCAAGTTGAACCAAGAACTATCAGTGAAATGACACTAATCAAAATCCCAGAAGCTGACTCACCCACTTGCAAATATCTATATTTGGATCCCTCATCCTAGAGATCCAGAGGCTGGAATCTTGTAATTTGTAAGGAAGTGTTGATGGTTTCTCATTGAGACATTGTATTGTTAGGTGATCTAGCTTTTCATGAGGTGAAGAGGGCTTTCATGTGGGGAGGATGATGTTGGATTAGACAGCTTGGTTGTAATCCTCTCTTCTACTACTTCTATCAATAAAGCTATTTGAGTTTTCCTCCATATACTTGTGTATCTCTGAATCTTGTATTTTACATATGCATTTGTATGGTTAATGTACATCTGATCCTAAATTGTTTATGGTTATAGATCTCTATGCTTTGATGGTATTTTGCTGCTTTGACTCTACAGGTGTTCTTTGAAGCGGGACAAGTGAGAAAGGAGTGGTGAAAGTTCTATCAAGGGAGAGAGGAAACAAGCAAAGAGACTAGAGAAAGACTGAGGTTGGTACTTGTTATACACATTTTTGGGCACTGCAACCCCAAGCATAAAATGTCCATAAACCAAGGGCTCCTAAGTCCCTAAAAGTGTTGTTCCAACCCCTAAAGGAACAAGGTCAACTGATTACAGCTTCTCCCAAAAGTTCTCCATGAAAAACTATTCAGAACTGGTCAAAACATGATCATTTCACCTGCTCCATAGGCAAAGTGTGTTGCATCTCACCTAAGTACACTCTGTGGGTGCGTTGCATTTCAAAAAGCCCTTCTATGGGGTGCGATGGGCGAGAAGAGACAAATGGCAGTGTCAATTCGCGAGGTGGAGAGGCATGGAATCTTCCAGAAACTTCTCCTGTGACACTTGCCTCTTTGAATTCGACCAAGGATGAGTAAGAGATCATCAATCTCCAAGTGGAAGCAAGAACTATCAGAGAGAAGACACTAATCAAATCACAAGTTGACTCATCTCCCTTACAGATATCTATATATGGATCCCTCATCCCAGAGATCCACAGGCTGGAATTTTGCATCTTGTAAGGAATTGCTGTTGGTTTCTTAAGGCAACATCATAGTGTTGGGTGATCTAAGTTTTGCATGAGGTGAAGAAGGGCTTACTTGCTGAGAGGATGATGCTAGGTCAGAACAACTGGTTGTAACTCTCTTGGCTCTTTCTTGATTATCAATAAATCTATTCAAGTTTTCCTCCATACTCTTGTGTAATTTATGTTTTGTGCATTTGTATGGTCAATTTATATCTGATCCTAGATTGTTTATGATAATAGATCCATGTTCTCGTATAGTTTTATGCTGCTTTGATTCTATAGGTACTCTGGGAAGCTAGGTATACAAGGAAGCGAGTAGAAAAGGACTATCAAAAGAGATAGGAATCAAGCAAGGAACTAAGCGCAAGACAGAGGTTGGTCTCCTTTATTCTTCTCTCATCTATCTTTCATAAAGGAAAATGAAAGTAGTTTTACTTTGTTTGTTTCTAAGGTAGCTACCACAGTGGGATTAGAAGTTCTGCATAGACACTTTTCCCTATAACAAAATGGCGACTCCACTGGGGAGCGACTAGGTTGTTTGTTTATCTACATTTGTTTACTTTATAAACTTACAGACGGAGCCTGAAGTTGAGCTAGGTAACTTTCGAACTGCATTTGATATGCAAATGCAAAGTAGATAAATGCTGCTTCAGTAAATCTCCGGGTTTTGTTTATGAATTAAACAACTGATTTACAAACTCTCTAATTGCCCTTGTGGTGGCTCTAGTAACCTCTTTATATCTACCCCTATTGTTGATTTACTGATTACCACTTGCTCGGCCAAAATCCCTGAACTGAACTGCAAACTGTGACCGGGAAGCCAAGCAAAGTCTCGTCCCTGGCCCAGCACAGTCTCTGTTCTGTGAATCTAAAATTCAGCGCACTTCCCGAGTGTAGTAGGTGCGCTGCATCTCAAAATTCACTATGTTACAGGTGCGCTGATCAGACTACGCATTGTTCCTGAATGTTGGTTTCTGTGTTCACTCTTTTCAGATCTATTCAAGAATTTTGCTACCTGTAGTTAGTATACCTCTGTTTGAAACCCCTTTCTTTGCTGTTATTCCGCCTCCATTGTGCAAAGAACTGTAAATGTTTTTGTGTATTTGTTGAGTCATTTTCAGTTCTCCTTTGCAAAAAAGTAACGTAATTGTATTGTCGTTTCTTGATTTGAAAGTGTCACAGGTGTCGTTTTCAGTCATAGAAGAGAGTCCGATTGCCCTTGATAGTTGATTACCCTGTTACTATTGTATTTGATCTGAATTAGTAGTTTTTCTAGTGTCGAAAGCAAGTTTTCATTTCCAAATCATAAAGTGTTGTCATGGTCTTCATTTTGATTTTGAAAAGAAACTTGTTCGTAATTGTCGCTTGAAAAGTAATTCAGATTTGTGCATTAGCTTTCTTTTTATCATTCACATATTAAGAAGGCTGAAAACAAATACATGCATGTGCATTTGCATTTAGACTGTTTGATTGGTTTGATTTAGGACAGTGCATATAGTGTGTGCTCTATGCTCTTTGTGAAAGAATATTGTCTCTCTTTCCTTAGTAGCTAGGATTTTCATTGCACAAAGAAGATAAAAAGACTGTTTATCATCTTAGATTGCATTTTAGGAATTGTACATCTACATCACGCGGTGAACCTGAAAGGAAAATTTCTTAAGCAAGATCAACTATAAAATAAATTTAATGAATCTAACAACGCTTTGGAACCTAACGCACAACATCTAGAAGTCTAGGCTAGAGACATATTCCGGCGTCGTAAAGCCTGGTAACTGTTGTTCTCACTATTGGTTGGGTGATTCCTCCACTTTGAGATGATAAGTACCAGTACGGACTTGTGCTCCCACAGACCATCGAGTATATTTTGGGAGACCACAATAGGCTTAATCCTTTATCCTTAGAAAGCCATGTCTGCCGCCCTATTGATCGCAATGCACTGAACACAACATTCTGGAAGATTGACTGCCGTACCGTAAAAAGTATTCTGCAATTTTGCGATTGGTTTGGTAATCCCTCTGCCTAGATTTCTAGAGCAGTCCCTTTCATTCCTTTTTAGACTCCTTAATGGAAAAGGTCCATCTGAGCACTTGTCACTTCAGGCTCATTAAAAATCGAAGGCGACTAGAGTCATCTTTTGTTTTTTCTCGACTCTTTAAAATTGAAAAAACAAGTTGTGTCAAAGCATTTAAAATTCATCTAACTCGGAAACATACTTCCCCTTGATTTTTAGTTGATCGAGTAATCTGCAATCATGGAAGAAAGTCAATTGAAACCCCGTCATTCGCGAAGGCTTATGAGTAAACCGTCTTTGTCTCCGAAATCGAAACTATTACGGACAAAGCAAACTCATTTAACCGGTTCCAAATCTCCTGCTAAAGTTAGAACAAGTGTTCCAACAACATCAGAGACTCCGGTTACTCCAAACATTTTTGGTATCCCTGCCTTTACAGAAGAAGTTCAGCAACCACTGAAGGACAGTAGTACTGATCCTAGTCTGAGGGTAAACACTTGTATTACTGAACCAGTTCCACCTACAACCGGTTCGGGAAGTGTTGTTCCCCAAACATCGGTCGCTGCAGATTCCATACCTTCTTCGGCACCAGAAATATTTTATGGACCTGACGGTCTACCTCTTCCACCTGGTCTAATTGCTATAGAAGAGATTGTGGAGGATCCTCCATCTAGTACTCCATCGCAATTTGGAGTCGGGATCACTTTGTATCCTTCTTCATCAGAAATTAGTCTACCGCTAGCGGAAGCTCCTATAGAATCGCTAGGTAATCTTTTGGATGGACTAAAAATGTCTGAACAACCATCAAATTCTAGGACTGTGTCGTCCGACACAGCGATGGCAGAACTTCCTGCTATCACTCCAACAATGTTCGCCGGTATACCATCTGTCCCAACTAGCTCTCAATCGCTAGAAGGAGCCCACTCAGGGGCTATTTCGACAGTATGGTCCGTTCCTGTTTGTTCATCCGGAATAGTATCCGGAAACTCTTATGTTGAGTCTCAACAAATTGATCCTTTGGGATGTCAATTTGGGCAGTCCGGTCCTCAAGGGAAAACCATTCCTTTAAGTACCAGATTACCGCCGTATGGGGGGTAGTATACCCTTTCATTGTCCCCTCCAGGAGGATAGCCATACGAGATTTCACAACAAAATTCAGGTTATGCTGGAATTACATCTAGCGGTTGGGTACCAATACTACCTCAACGACCAAGAGTTGTATATTCGATGCAACAATGTTTACCTATGTCAAATATACCAACTACGCCAGCTATTGTGATGGTGTCGTAAGTACAAGCACTGCCTGTTGTATGCCAACCTCAGGTTTCTCAGGTTGTAATGCAACAGCCTCTTGACCCTGCGACTCAATCACAATCGCCGACTGGTGGAATGACATAGGTTCAAACGGGTACAATTACCCCTCATCTTGGTCAAATAGTTAGTATCGGGCAACAACAGATGGCTTCACAACCATGGCTGGTGCAATACCAACAACCGCAATTTCAACAAGTATACTAAGGATCTGAGCAACAAATCTTTGCAAATAGTGGACAGCTGTATATTCAAAACGATCAAAATCAACCATTCTACAATGGTTATGCCCACCAAGCTTACCAAAGCTACCAGCATCAAATGCATTATGCTGGTATGCAAAGACCAACTGCTCAGGAGATTCCATCTTATCTTGGGTATGCTTCACCTAACCTGAATCAACAGTTACCCTTCGTGGCGACTTTAGAGTTACCTGATTTAAATCAGTTAAAAAACGATCCAATCACTTACACCCCATGGTGGCCAGCGATTCCACATAAACTTCCATCAGATATTCCTAAATTTAATGGAAATCCGGGTGAAGATCCATCAAATCATGTGATGACCTTTCATCTGTGGTGTTCATCAAACACCCTAAACGATCATTCGATTAGACTTCGCCTTTTTCAGAGGACATTAACTGGTCCAGCAGCAAAATGGTATATCGAATTGCCCAGAGCTTCGTTTGACAACTTCAATACCCTAGCCACAACATTTTTAACTCATTTTCAGTTACCGATAAGGTATGAAATGGGAACAGAACTTCTTACCAATTTCAAGCAAACAATGGCCACTCACATATCCGATCATATACATGAGTTGCGACGTCATCGTAGAATGGTAAAAATGTATGTTCCTGATTAGCTTTTAGCTTAATGGTTTATTAAGTCATTATTACCTTCCATCATGGAAGATGTGGAAAAAGGGGGAGTCGTCACCGAAGAGCAGGTTATCGCTTTTGCACAATACTTAGACCTGATTTACACTCAGTCTGGCACGCTCTACGATAAAATACCTGACGCTCCTAGACCGGAATTCTCGGTCCCTCCTCCTCCTAAATCAACCAATGACTCTCATGCCGGTGATGGCGTGATTGGCGCAACAAACACGAATCAATAAAGGCTACATCTAAAAAGGCCCGTAAGATTTCCAGTCAAAATGCAAAAGAAGAACTTCTTGCCTCGGAAGTAAATGCTGTCTCGATAGATAAAGGCAAAGAAACCAAGCAACTAGGAGGCAAGAAGAAAACCAAAGGGAAGAAGAAGAAACAGGAGGAATCATCACCTGAAAAATCTTCTACAAACCCTTCTAGAAATAGGAAACCTAGTCGTCCATGCTTTATATGCAATGAGGATCATTGGACCACAGATTTTCCACACAGAGCTGAGCTTAAAAAATTCTTCAAGAATTCAAAAACCTCGGCAGTATTAACTGATCCGTTTCCAAATCCAAGAACAAATCTGGTTGATAGTGGAAATGCTTCCCCGTCTCAAGTGCTAATGTTGACAGTTTCCAAACAGCAAAATGATGATTTGATATCGACAAGGAACAAATATTACGAGAATCCACAGATGTCGAACAACAAGGATAAAGATCAACCTAGTAGTTCGACAACAACTTCGACAAAAGTTTCTCTGCCCATCATTCCTGAGTTGACAATAAAACCACCAAAGGGAGTAGTACACAAGCCAACATTTAATCCTCATACTAGAGCAGCACAACATTATAATATAGTGGAAGATCTGGCCCAATCGCCTTCCGCCATGTCAACACTTGAAGTACTGCAAAATTTCCCATCCCAAAAGCAGGCTTTATTATCAGCCATCGGTGGGATAGACCCAAAGGATTCCAATCTTGTGTCCTTTAATCATAAAGGATAGATCCTTAGTTACCAGCTCAACCATCTTTTTATTGATGAAGGGGCATCTACATGTATTATGTCGATGAGTTGCTGGAAAACTTTAGGATCTCCAACCTTGTCGCGATCTTCGATGACATTAAAAGCATTCGATGGACAAACATATACCCCATATGGTATTCTAAGTAACTTGCAGGTTGAACTAGGAGGGAAAACGGTAGAAATAGATGTCGAAGTAATCGACGGAAACCTCGATTACAACATCCTACTGGGAAGACCATGGATATATACTATGGTTGCTGTTGTGTTGACCTATTTTAGAAAGGTTGCATTTCCCTTTCAAGGAGGGATTACAATCGTCGATCAACAAACCTTCCTCCCCAATAATTCTCAAGTTATAGGAAGCATTCCAATGATCCATGGAAGCCCCCATTCGCTTCAAAATATCGGAGTAGGCCTACTAAAAGACCCTATATTAATGGGAACTTTTTCCCTTCCACCTCCAATAAATCTGGCGGAAGTAGCATCGGTAGGAAACTGCAATATGATATCTTCGATTGAAAAGATCTCAGAAAAAGATATAAACATGGATCATAAATAGGTATTGCCTCCAAGCCCAATGGAAATATTGTAACAATCAATGTTCCTAGCATGGGAGGCAAACCCAAATCAACGCTCGTCAAGCATTTGGATAGATAGGTCTAAGGAATATGGCACCCCTTCAGATCCTTGGTCGCGAGTGCATTACACTGACGAAGGAATTGTTCAATCAATGGTGATTGAAGGGGCACCTTGGGAAGATTACCACCATCGTTCCCTTCTTCCAGATTGTGAAGAAGATATCCCTGATGACCTTCATCATTCTTCGGTTTTTTATTTCCTATCAAATACTGTAAACACGGTGGATTCCGAGCGAAACTTGTCCAACATTGAAGAGACTATCGCCATAAATATCTCGACCAAAATAGATGTTGTAGAGAATATTTATGTTGGCAAATGTTGTTCTCCTTCAGAACTGGAAATATATAACGCTCTTGTTCGCGAATTCAGAGATGTCTTTGCTTGGTCATATGATGAAATGCCAGGGATTGACTCGAGTATCGTTGAACACGAAATCAAGATGTATCCAGATGTCAAACCAGTACGACAATGGCTACGGTAGGTGCACCCCAAGAAAGTCGCTGCCATCAAGGCAGAAGTTGAAAAACTTCTCCATGCTGGTTTCATTTACCCGGTTCCTCTAACCGATTGGGTGTCGAACATTGTTCTTGTTATGAAAAAACAAGGAACGATTAGAGTGTGCGTCGATTATAGGGATGTAAATCAAGCTTGTCCAAAAGACAACTACCCTACACCCTTCATCGACCAGATAATTGATGAATGCGCCGGATGTGAAATCTTTTCATTTATGGATGGATTCTCTGGGTATAATCAAATAAATATCCGCCCACAGGACCAGTCAAAGACTGCATTTATTTGTCCGTGGGGCACATTCGCATATCGAAAATTACCCTTTGGTTTAAAGAACGCAGGGGCAACATTTCAGAGGGCAATGAATTATGCCTTCCATGACATCAAAAACATCGTTCAACCATATCTCGATGACCTTCCAGCTCATTCACGAAAGCAGACTAATCATCCGCAGCATCTAAGAGCGATATTTCTACGTTGCCGACACTACAAGATACGACTCAATCCACACAAATGTGTGTTCTGTGTCAGTTCTGGTCATTTACTTGGCTTTGTAGTCTCAAAGGACGGTATTCGTCTCGACCCATGTAAGGTTCAGGCAATCATAAATTTGCCTCCACCTTTGAATTTGCTTCAGATTTAGAAACTCCAAGGGAAAGCAAACTTTCTGAGGAGATTCATTCCAAATTACGCCGAACTTGCTAAAGGTTATACTCGTATATTGAAAAAGGAAGTACCCTTCGTCTGGGATCATGATGTGCAAGCTTCCTTTGATGCTTTAAAAGAATCCCTAATGAAAGCATCATTCATGTACGCTCCCGATTATCAAAAAGACTTTAACCTATATCTGGCTGCAGCGGATACAACCATCGCAATGGTTTTAGTTCAAGAAGTCAACGGAATTGAACATCCTATATATTATTTGAGTAAGAACTTAAATGATACAAAAAGCAAATATTCTTGTGTTGAAAAGCTAGCGCTCACAGCTGTTCAAGCGATACAGAGATTTCGACACTATGTCCTCTTTCGAAAAACTACCATTCTGTCAGATTGCAACCCCATGACTTATATATTGTCGTGACAATTGCTGGTCAAAGAAAGCCCTGGTTTTCGCAGAATTATTATGCGATCTCCCATCGTCGTCCAACAACGAAACATCCGAAGAAACGATCGTGGATGAAACTTTGTTTCTGATATCTTCAAGCAATCCGTGGTATGGGGATATAATCATTTATCTCCAAACCCAAAAATATAGGCCTAATACCTCTCGCTCCAAACAAAAACGTATTCGATACCAATCAAAAGACTACATGATCGTCGGTGATACACTTTACCGTCGTGGTGTCGATACAGTTCTACGGAGGTGCCTCACCCATGAGGAGGTCGAAAAAGTCCTGAATGATTGTCATTCAGGCGCGTGTGGGGGGCATCAATCCGGTTACACTATAGCGCAAAAATTTTTACGAGCAGGGTACTTCTGGCCAACAATGTTCAAAGATTGCATAACCGCAGTCAGAAGTTGCCATGCCTGTCAAATTTTCGATAGCAAAACCAGAAAACCACCCACACCTCTGCAACCAATAGTTGTTGTTGGGCCATTTGCCAAATGGGGCATCGATTTCATGACATGTAACCCCACCTCGATCGGGGGGCATGGGTATATCATAGTTGCAGTTGACTATTTTACCAAATGGGCCGAGGCAATGCCTACATTAGATAACACTGGTGAAACAACTGCCCTTTTCTTTTTCAATCATGTAGTCACTAGATTCGGCGTCCCAAAGGCTATAGTCACGGATCATGGATCACATTTTTGCAATCACATGATGGTCGAATTAGCTGCCAAATTAGGGTTGTCGCATGACAACTCTACTCCATATTACCCACAAGCCAACGGACAAGTTGAAGCAATCAACAAGGTCCTGAAGCGCATGCTGCAAAGGATGATTGGAGTTCACAAAAGGAGTTGGCACCTGATCCTGTACTCAACCTTGTGGGCTTACCAAACATCAGTAAGGAATGCAACCGGGTTGACACCTTTCCAACTGGTGTATGGCCTAGAAGCAATCTTACTAGTCCAGTGTGAAATCTCATCCCTCAAACTCGCAATCGATCTTCTCCCCGAAACTTCAGAAGAGGAGGCTTGTTTCTTGGAACTAATCCAATTGGATGAAACCCGTCGTGATGTCACTTTGGCTAACGAAGCCCATAAGAAACAAGTCAAGGTGTAGTTCGACAAGAATGTCAAACCCCGCGTCTTCTTAGAAGGTCACTTGGTCTTGCTTTATGACCAAGAATCCGATAAATTGGGAGCAGGTAAATTCAAGTCTTTATGGATGGGCCCCTATATTGTTAAGCGAGTGTTAGCAAAAGGAGCGTACGAGTTAATGGATTATGACGGGATTCCACTGGCACAACCTCGTAACGGGTTGTACCTTAAGCGCTACTATGCATGATTCAGTATGGTAACATATATGCTTTTGTTACATTTTTGTTTTCGCTAAAGTATTTGTTTTGGTCAAGTAAATCCGTTTTTACATTTGTCGCAGATGTCAAACCTATTGGAATCGTTTGTTGGATATGCCGATGGAGCGAGTTGTAGTTTGCGGAACCTATATTCTATGGCCTGGGCCATTTTTTACCCAAGCAGCGAGTTAGTAAGTTTCAGAGGGGTATGTATTGGTCGATCAATGAATAACATCGCTGAATATAGCACGTTGATAGAACTTCTCTCTGATGCCATCACACATGGCATATGCCGACTGGTCGTCAGGCTAGACTCACAGCTCGTCATACTATAGCTCACGGGTATCTACTCCGTCCGAAATCCAGCTATCTATTGCATGTTCCTAAGGGTCAAGATTTTGGAAAGGCAATTTTATTTTATTCAATATCAGCATATTTCCAGAAGCTTAAACACATTAACTGATTCATTAGCAAATTATGTGTTAGATAGACATTTGCAACATTTATAAAAAGAAGCATCTCATCAATATTTGCATCAGGATCATGCAACTTAACCAAAATAAAACTCCGAAAATCAAAAATATATATATAACTGTTTATGGTTTACACATAATGTTCTGTAACCAAGACAAAATTGGTCAAATGACCCAAAACTCAAAACACTAGGGAACACCCTAGTCTAATGATGTTCGTGATAACAAGTCACCACCTGTGCAATCATGCGTAAAAGCCTAGTCCATCATCTTGGCACACCAGTAGTATGTCGCTGCAACCTCAAAGGCATCTCATCAGTCCTCACATCTGCAATACCAAGAGTGAGGCCCTCGACCTGATCCTGTAATGTTGAAAGAGTCTCGGCCACATCAAGGTCGCGAAGGATAGCCCTTCCCACAGCCTCTCCTGCAGGAACGGCAGCTGGCACTCTCAGGTGTACTACTGGCCGGACGAGACCGACATCTGCATGAGCACACGAGTTTTGATTAGTCTTGACAGAGTAAAGCACAAGGACATTATAAAAGAAAAATGATAAACAGGAATATGGTCAAAGAATTTACCAATGGAACCCCACTGTTCGCCAGCTGGCAATACCAAGTCTGGATCACCCCAGAAGTCCATACCAGCATATGGATACTCGGAATAAACCATCTCCTGATGATCAAACCACCCGAAGAAGGAATCAAAAAAGGAAATCTGAGACTAACCAGCATGCCTAGACATATGGTCGACCGATCTCTGCATACATGGTTCAGTCGATGGAGGTAAACCGAGTGCAATATACTGCGGCTGCATCAATGGTATCTTTTCCAAGGCGAAGGCGGTCAAGATAGAACCATATCCAAAGTTCTTCAATCTCCTGCTCTTCACCTTGGTCAACTGTTCTTTCATCACAAGGAGTACTGCGTCACACTAGTTGAACACCTTCTGTTCGAGGCATTCCAAGGCGTACTACATATAAGATCGGTTGGCCACATGAAGAACCGCACCACTAGCCATCCTACCAAAAGTGAACAGAATGGTCCTCAAAGACCTGTCAGTGACATCTCGAATGATGATCTTACCGTCTTTACTTGGCTGAGATCCCTCTCTGCAATACCTGCGAACATAATCTCTCACAGATTCACGTCCACAGGCCGAACCTGATAAAGACATGGGGGCACCCCGCCTTGATAAGCCGGTCAAAAAATAGATGTCCACTACAGTCAAGGGGATGGATTTACCCCTAATCTGGAACACCTAGCTGGTAGGATCCCAAGCACCGAGAAAATACTGCAGCAAGTTTATTTGTTGTCTCGTGCTAGAGATGCAAAAAAACTTCAACAGGTCACAGTTCTACAGTGTGTTTACTGTAACCGGATCGTGTAAAGCAAGCATGTCATCTTCTTCATGCTCACGTTCTTGCCATGTAATGGTCATCTTGCTCCAATGAATCTCTGAAAACAAACAAGAGAGGAGTTAGATCCTGATTTGGTGAGAAACAAGCAAAAATTTCCATTGAAAACTGTGCATAAATTTCCTTCCTTGCACTCATCGCACCTACAGTAGTGTTCTGGGTGCGTTGCATGTCAATTAGCCAGTAGACGGGCTAACATCCAATGCACCTTTCAATACATAAAGGGTGCGATGGAGCCAGGGCGAGTTTTTCAAACCCCAGAGGCTCAGAAAAAACAGAAATCAGGCTCAGAATGCAAAATGGAAAGGATGAAATGAAAGAGCTCAGGTTTAGCTCCTACCTGGTCCAGACGGCGCCGAAAATCATCCACAGTATCTCCTGGAATCAGCTGATGAAAATCAAGGGGGGAAAGCACCTCCAAAGCTCCAACAAGCCAAAGTTCAAATGAAATGGTAAAATGAGAGGTAAAAACACTTTTAAATTACTTTTACGTAATTCGAGTAAAATATTAGTGTCCTAACTCATTTTTCAAACATATATTGTTCATTTCTAACTAGTTTGATGAAGCAATTGAGCATGCAGTACAATCTTTGAAGGAACAAAGCTATTTATGGTAAAGGTAAGAAAAGACCGTTACATCGAGCAGTTTTAACATGGACTTCATGCTCGTTAAAAAATAAACATAAGCAATGAGAAAATGTTTCCCCCAGCGTTTAAGCTCAATAAAAAATGAACCAATTCCTGGTTAATCATCGTGAATGTAGTACTTCAGCCTTTAAAGCCTTGGTCGTGTTCCCATCATCACCTCCACTCTGTATTGGTTGATCATTCACCTCCATTTGATTGTTTACCCCTTTTGAGGAACAGCTGCGAAGAGTGATCCTGCTAGCCATCCTTGTAACACTGCCATGATTGGAAAATTCCAAACCTTACCTGGAATCAGCTGCTACCCAATTTTATCACTCGTTCCTCAAAGACGAGTCTTCTTTAAGCTCTTTTTAACTAACTCGTAAAATATGAAAAGATTGCCAAGCCATTGGCCTCTCCAGCTCGTTAAAAAGAGTGGAAGTGTTATCCCTCCTTTAGATTTTAATCTTTTTGGACCTGAGGGATTATTACACAAAAATATCGAGTGCTTGTTTTGTTCGGCTCGTTAAAAGTATCGAAAATTCATCCTTTTTGTATTGTTTTATACTTTTTCGGACTTAGGGGATTAGATGAAGAAAAAGGATTTTTGGAGTTTCCTTTACGTCCTTTTTTCAGACTCTCTAAAATTGAAAAGGACCGAGTTATCTTTGTCATTAAACTCGTTAAAACCTAATAGCGACAAACTTGTCCATAGCAGACAAGAACGAGTTTCACTATCGCTAGGCTCGTTAAAACATAGCGATGGATTTGCCCGAAGGGAAAATTATAGAATAAGCATATGTTATCCTCCTCAAGCTTGACAGAAATAAAGAGGTACTGGTCAGCAATGACTGGGGAAAAATTGGGAAGAAAACTTGAAGAAACTTTGTTGGTAGCAAGTCGCTCTTGAACATGACACTTTCACTCCGCATCCAAGTTGGGTTGGGTTGTTTCATTCACCGGTCACATCACCATGGTCCCGTCACACCATCCACATTTGGGGTTAATGCTACCAATCCATCACGTCAGTGTCGCCGATATGTTCAAGAGAAGTCACTCAGAGAATTCACCTGTGTCTCACCCGCTACAATACATTTAAGCTCCATTATTTCATGACCGCCACCCTGAACCTTATATCACCAGATCGTTTTCACCTCCGTTAAAATCATTTGCTCCATTTCGTGTCATTCATGTCGGATTCATTAAGGCCCTCCTATGACAGATGACTTCTTGTCGACATCAACTCATTATCCAAGAAGCCGATCTAGGGACACCCCTTTCAGTACTTTGAAGCTTGCATGCCTCAATGGCAAGTTTCTCACTTTCAGCGACAGGTTTACATCAATGGCCTTCGACCGAAAGATTTTGCATGGTGTTCGACGCCAAGTCCTTTATTCACACCACGTGAATTGTACTACAGTACCTTGAGGGTCATTATCATTATCGGTGATTCCTCTCGCACCTGTTAACAGCTGACATCATTGGCTAGTAATCAGGTGATGTCTTTCCATGTTCGACTCCAGAACATCTCTCACATGGATCGACTTGTACTTCGAGTGAAGATTGAATGAGATTGAAGACCCCAGATCTAGTTTCATCCATCTCGGCTGCGATATATATTCAGGAAAATAAAGACATCAAATGTACATCATTGCTGCATAGATAATCATCCAATCAAAGGGATGATGGCTCTACCAGAATCATCAGTCTACACTCAGACGATTGTCTATCTTATGTACATGAAAATGAATTTATAAAGCTGAGCATGGGAATGCCTGCCTCAGCTAGATCATGAAAATATTATGAAGATAATGTATTTTATTGTATCTTATTACAGGTCTCCTCCCAGCTTGAAAGAACTTCGGATCCTCACGATAAAGCATTTCACCTGACATCAAAAAAGATTAACGACCTCATGCTTTAGGGGGCAACTGTTATAGACATTTTTGGGCACTGCAACCCCAAGCATAAAATGTCCATAAACCAAGGGCTCCTAAGTCCCTAAAAGTGTTGTTCCAACCCCTAAAGGAACAAGGTCAATTGATTACAGCTTCTCCCAGAAGTTCTCCATGAAAAACTACTCAGAACTGGTCAAAACAGGATCATTTCACTTGCTCCATAGGCAAAGTGCGTTGCATCTAACCTAAGTACACTCTATGGGTGCGTTGCATTTCAAAAAGCCCTTCTATGGGGTGCGATGGGTGAGAAGAGACAAATGGCAATGTCAATCCGCGAGGTGGAGAGGCATGGAATCTTCCAGAAACTTCTCCTGTGACACTTGCCTCTTTGAATTCAACCAAGGATGAGTAAGAGATCATCAATCTCCAAGTGGAAGCAAGAACTATCAGAGACAAGACACTAATCAAATCACAAGCTGACTCATCTCCCTTATAGATATCTATATATGGATCCCTCATCCCAGAGATCCAGAGGTTGGAATTTTGCATCTTGTAAGGAATTGTTGTTGGTTTCTTGAGGCAACATCATAGTGTTAGGTGATCTAAGTTTTGCATGAGGTGAAGAAGGGCTTACTTGCTGAGAGGATGATGCTGGGTCAGAACAACTGGTTGTAACTCTCTTGGCTCTTTCTTGATTATTAATAAAGCTATTCAAGCTTTCCTCCATACTCTTGTGTAATCTATGTTTTGTGCATTTGTATGGTCAATTTATATATTATCCTAGATTGTTTATGATAATAGATCCATGTTCTCGTATAGTGTTATGCTGCTTTGATTCTACAGGTACTCTGGGAAGCTGGGTATACAAGGAAGCGAGTAGCAAAGGAATATCAAAAGAGAGAGGAATCAAGCAAGGAACCAAGTGCAAGACAGAGGTTGGTCTCCTTTATTCTTCTCTCATCTATCTTTCATAAACGAAAACGAAAGTAGTTTTACTTTGTTTGTTTCTAAGGTAGCTACCACACCTTAGTGGGATTAGCAGTTCTGCATAGACACTTTTCCCTGTAACAATACTCTCTGCTTCTCTCTCATCTATCTCTCATAAAGGAAAACATAAGTAACTTTGGTTTGCTTGTTTCTAAGATAGCTACCTATCTTAGTGGGACTAGCAGCTCTAAATGGACACTAGTTTTCCCGATAACAAAATGGCGACTCCACTGGGGAGAAAATAGTTTGTTTGTTCGTTTCTATTTGTTTGCTTTATAAACTACAGATGGAGCCTGAAGTTAAGCCAGCTAGCCTTTGAACTACATTTGCTATGCAAGTGCAAAGTAAATCAATGCTGCTTTAGTCAATCTCCTGTTTTGTTTATGAACTAAACATCTGACTTTCAAACATCCAATTGCCCTGGTGGTAGCTCAAATAACCTCATTAGATCAGCCCCTACACTTTGTGTTTACTGTCTATCATTAGCTCAACCTAAATCCCTAAACTTAGCTGCAAACTGTGAGTGAAAACCAAGCTCAGTCTCATCCTTGGACCATTGCACTATCTCTCATTGGCAATCTGGATGCATCACACCTCTTGTGTGCTACAGGTGAGATGCATCCATGTTTCCCTATGTTACAGGTGTGATGATTGAGTGAGATAGTTGCTGCTTCCATATTTTGGTTTTTCTTCATTGTTTTCAGCTCTATTCGGTAGTTTTGCTATCTATGATCAGTATATCACTACTGAAACTCTCTTCCTTTACATTATTCATCCTCCATTGATAAGGAATTGTTAATGTTTTTTATGTATTTTTCATCATTTACAATTCTCCTTTGCAAAAAGTAGCTTAATCAGTCTGTCGTCTTTTGATTTGAAAGTGTCGCAAGTGTCATTTTCAGTAAAAGAAAAGAGTGTCGTAAAGTATTCCTCTTTTAGATAGTCGATTACACTTTTGCCCTTGTATTTGATTTGAATCATCAATTCTTTTAAGTGTCGAAAGCAGTTTTCAAGTCAAAATTGAAAGTGTCAACTTAGTCTTCCTTTCATTTTGAAAAGAAATGGCTGAAGTGTCGCTTTGAGGAAAGATAGTTCAGATCTGTACTTAGTTTTCTTTTTGTCATTCACACATTAAGGAAACAGAAAAAACAAATACATGCATGTGCATTTTCATTTAGACTGCATGCGGAAATTGATTTAGGAAAAGTGCATTTAGTGTGTGCTCTCTACTCTATGTTGAAATAATTTTACTTCTCTTTCCTTAGTAGCTAGGATTTTCATTGCTAAAATAAAGTAAACGACTGTTTATCATCTTAGATTGCATATTTAGGAATTGTATATCTACATCACACGGTGAACCTTAAAGGAAAACTTCTTAAGAAAGATCAACTATAAAATAAACCTCAATGAACATAAAAACGCTTTGGAACCTAATGCACAACATCTAGAAGTCTAGGCTAGAGACGTATTCTAGCATCGTCAAGCCTGGTAACTATCGTTTTCATCGTAGGTTGGGTGATTCATCCAATTTGATATGACAAGTGCCAGTATGGACTTGTGCTCCCACGTACCATTGAGTATATATTGGGAGACCACAATAGGCTATATCCGTTATTCTTAGGAAGCCGTGTCTACCGCCCTATCGATCACAATGCATTGAACACAACATTCGAGAAGATTGACTGCCGTACATAAAAAGTATTCTATAGTTTTGCAATTGGTTTGGTAATCCCTCTGTCTAGATTTCCAGAGTAGTCACTTTCATTCATTTTCAGACTCCTTAAAAGAAAAGGTTCATCTGAGCACTTGTCACTTCAGGCTCATTAAAAATTAAAGGCGACTAGAGTCATCTTTAGCTTTTTCTCGACTCTTAAAAACTGAAAAAGCAAGTTGTGTCAAAGCGTCATAAAATTTATTTTAATCGAAATAACATCACTATTCCCTCGTTGGTCTTAGGTTGAGAAAATGGAGTCCACCAATCAAGGATTTCCCCTTGGGGGGAATCCTAGTCCTTTCTCTTCTTGGGGAGATGTTGGTGCTCCACACATGGCTACATTGTCCCTTCCAGGACTTACAATTGTCTTGCCAGTATGGCTTTTCTTGACCTCTGTCGTTCAAAGCACCGTAATTCCTCAACAATATAATCAGCAACTAGATGATACTAGAGCTATCCCCCAACCTTCTACTTCGTTTGTTTCTCCCTCCCCTTCTTCCTTTTCGCTTGGTGAAGCTAGTAACACTAAAAACCAAGTAACTGAGAAGAAGAAGAAAGGGAAGGAGAAGAAGAAGAAGAAGCCAACGGCGAAGGGGGGAAACCATGCATCGCTTGGTGAAAATCCACACACTGCACCATCCAAACCTAAATCTCCATGTGTGATTTTCAAGGGAGACCACTATCATTGAGATTGTCCTTGCATCCCATGGATCCTGAGGGACTGGTCTCCCCGCTTGCACAATCCGATGTCTGCAACCTCTGACGATCATGTTGAGAGTACACCGCCAACTAGTGAAAATGAAGTCAATGGATAGAAAGGAAGATCTAAATTTCCTTGTAGACTGTGTGAAGGCGATCATGCCCTCCATCGTTGTCCCTTCTTGGATGAAGCTAAAAGAATCTTCGACAACCGTCTTGCTTCAATGCAGCAACTTCCTCCTGGATACAAGAAACTCTTGCCAAGTCTATCGCTAGTTTAAATACGACTAACATGCCTCCATTGTCAGTCAAAGCATCTGTCATTGAAGATAAAGCCTCTGAGTCCACACCGGACCAAAGTCAACAGGTTGAGACAACAGTTGACCCAGTCTTGTCTTCAAAAGGTCCATCTTCAAATGATACCGTCTCCAAACAGAATGAGAACGACACCATTCAAATTCTTTTTGTTAACACAGAATCTGATGAACAAGGGGGAAATCTACCCTTTCCTTTACCGCAGGAAGGAAGTTCGTCAAAGATTCATCCGACCATTTATTTAGTTCCTCCTCCAAGCAATCTAGTCATTTCCTTTGATTGGAATCTAATAGGGAGACCCTGCCTACCCTCTAATGTGCCATTCCAGATCATAGTAAAAGCTTACAGAATGATCATGGCTGGTACTATCATAGATGAAGGGGCTTATGTAAGTATCATTTCCTCAACTTCTTGGAAATCACTTGGTTCGCCATCGCTTCTTCCTGAGAATCGAAATTGTCAGGCTTCAACAAAGGAACCAGTCAACTGTTAGGGATCCTTCCAAATTTTCCTATAACTTTGAGAAGGAAAACCATTTATCTGAATGTGATGGTAGTCCAAGGTCCATTAGATTATAATCTACTCCTTGGGGGTGACTACATTTATAGCATGGGAGCTATTGTTTCCTCACTCCTTCGAGTGATGTGTTTCCCACATGAAGGTAGAATGGTCAAGCTTGTAGAGCAACTTCCATTCCCCAGTTCAAACATGATTGTTAGTCAAATACCATCCTTAACTGGTCTTTTTGCACAAGGAATGTTGCATCAACCTCCAGTCAATCCACCTGATGAGCCCGAGTGATTTGGTGAATGTGACTAAAACCAGGGGGCATGTGCCCTGGTCTACTTCGGCAGGAAAACCCTAGATATAAAGTAGGTTTCCATGTAGGATATATGACTAGTCTGTTATGAAACCATCTCAAGAAAGGATAGAAAAGATAGATCAACGCCTTAGAATTCAGCCTCTTCGAGGGGGCAACCTCCTTTACATTACATAAATGAACAATTCTTTGATGATACAAATGAAAAAACCTCCTTTCTATATATAGGAGTCTAGGGAGTCACAATATAATCCAGCCGACCTAACAATAATAATATAAAGCCACAAAAATAACAATAGAGGGATTCTATGGGGCACAGAAATAACAATATGGGGGTAATAGGGGCACAACAATATAAATAAGGGGTATAACTACAATAGTAATGGGGTAATCACTAGTATTATAGGGACCCAACATGCCCCTCTCCTTCAAAAAAGTGTTGTCCTCAACGCTTGAGTAGTTCTGGATACTTCTGCATAAAATTCTCATCCTCCCATGTGGAATCTTCAGTGGATAAGTTCTTCCACTTGATAAGATACTCTGAAATTGATCGATTTCGTAGCTGTCGAGTTCTTGTTTCTGTGACTGCTTCCGGTTCCAATATAATTTTTCCTTCCTCGTCAAGTTCTGGCAATATTGTTTGAATTGGGAGCTTGTCACCTATAACCTTCTTTAAACATGAAACATGGAAAACTGGGTGCAATCGAGAAGCTGCAGGAAGCTCCAATTTGTATGCCATAGTACCAATCTTTTGCAACACCTTGTACGGACCATAATACTTTGGTGATAATTTATTATCCTTCTTAGCTTGCTTTAGGGACATTTGCTTATATGGTTGTAGCCGTAGGAATACCCAATCACCTACATCAAAACTTCTTTCACTGCGATGTTGATCTGCCTGTTGTTTCATTCTATTTTGTGCCAACACGAGGTTATCCTTTAAGAGTTGGAGGACTTGTTGTTGATGTTCGATGTGATGTTCCACTGCCTGAACCTTAGAATTTTCTCTTAAATATGATGTGATGGATGGTGGTTGATACCCATAAAGTGCCATAAATGGGGTCATTTTTGTTGCTGTATGGAAGGAAGTGTTATACCACCATTCAGCCAGAGGCAACCATTTGACCCATTGTGTCTGTTTATCAGATACAAAGCAACGAAGATATCCTTCCAAACATTTGTTTACTATCTCAGTTTTCCCATCAGATTGAGGATGATAAGATGAGCTATGAGCTAACTGAGTACCAAGACAAGAAAATAATTATGTCCAAAAATTTCCAGTGAAAATGGGATCTCTGTCACTTACAATAATCTTTGGGTTTCCATGTAGCTTTTGAACTGTTTCCATAAATGCAGTAGAAACTGTACTGGCTTTAAATGGATGTGATAATGCACAAAAGTGTGCATACTTGGTAAGTCTGTCAACTACCACCATGATGACACTCTTTCCCTCAGACTTGGGTAAACCTGTGATAAAATCCATTGAAACCTCCTCCCAACGTTGGCTTGGAATGGATAAAGGTTGTAATAGACCCGGTGTCTTAATTGTTTCAACTTTATTTTGCTGGCAAACCAAACATTCCGCCACAAACTTTTGAATATCTGATTTAAGGCCATCCCAAAAAAATTCCTTCTTAACCCTGTGGTAAGTTTTTAAAAATCCTGAGTGCCCTCCTAAGGGAGAAGTGTGCAATTCCATAAGAATCTTTTGTTTTAGCTGGGAATTCTTACAGAGGTATAAGCGATCTTTGTACCATAATGAATCATTTTGCCAGCTAAATGTATCAGAAGTACTGGAATCTTGTTGTAGCTTTCGAATAAGTGCCCACACTTCTTCGTCATTCTTCCATTCCTCCCTTGCTTCGTTTATCCAATCTGGTTGGATAATAGAAATGGCACACAACAATGCTTCCACATCCTCATCCTTTCTTGAGAGTGCATCTGCCACCACATTTTGCTTCCCTTTTTTGTAGATGATTTCAAAGTCATAACCCAACATCTTTGTGACCCACTTTTGTTGCTCTTCAGAGGATAATCTTTGTTCTAAAAAGTATTTAAGGCTATCATGATCCGTTTTTACCTTGAAGTGTCTTCCCATTAGGTAGGGTCGCCATTTCTTAAGTGCATGGAGTATTGCCAACATTTCCTTCTCATAAATAGCTTTGCTTAAAAACTTTCCCTTGATTGGACGACTTTCAAAAGCAATGGGTCTTTCATCTTGCATTAGAACAGCACCAATTCCATTTCCTGAAGCATCACATTCCACAATAAAGGTTTTTGTGAAGTCCGGTGTAGCTAAGACCGGTGCTTGGCACATTGCCTCTTTAAGATGTTCAAAGGCCTTTGTTGCTTCCGGAGTCCATGAAAATGAATCTTTCTTCAATAATGTTGTTAGAGGTGCTGCTATTCTCCCATAATTCTTAACAAACTTGCGATAATACCCTGTCAACCCAAGAAATCCTCGCAGATGCTTTATGGATGTGGGGATTTTCCATTCCTTAATGGCTTTAATTTTGCTAGGGTCTACCTTAACTCCTTCATGAGATACAATATGACCCAAATATTCCACCTCCTGGACTCCAAAGAAACATTTGGATCTTTTTGCATATAATTGTTTCTCCTCCAATAGTTGTAGCACCCTGTCAACATGTTCAACATGATCCTTCCAAGACTTGCTGTAGATTAGTATATCATCAAAAAATACTAACACAAATTTTCTAAGGAATGGTTTGAAAATTGAATTCATCAAACCTTGAAATGTTGAAGGTGCATTGGTAAGGCCAAAAGGCATGACCAAAAATTCATAATGACCCTCATGAGTTCTAAATGCCGTTTTCGGAATGTCTTCAATCTTCATTCTGATTTGATGATATCCCGAACGAAGATCCAACTTGGTGAAGTAAATTGATCCATGCAATTCATCCAGTAATTCATCAATAACAGGAATGGGGAACTTATCTTTAATAGTGAGCTTGTTGAGCTCCCTATAATCCGGACACATGCGCCATGATCCATCCTTCTTGTGCACCAATACTACTGGAGCTGAGAAAGAACTTTGACTCGGTTGAATTATACCAGCCTCTAGCATTTCTGCAACCATACGTTCAATTTCACTTTTTTGGACATAGGGATATCTGTACGGCCTGATGTTTGGAGGAACACTTCCTGGAATCAGATGAATAGCATGATCATGATCACGCATAGGTGGGAGACCCTTGGGAGTCTCAAATACCTTGGAATGATTGTCCAGGACTTTTTGGAGATCTGGAGAAATAGATGATTCCAATGTGGAAACATCTAGCGAACATAATTGTGCAATTACACCTCTTTGCTCCTTTTTTAGAAGCTTTGTCATACCATTAGAGCTGATTATCTTTCCTGGTTTCCCTGCAATACCCCTTAATTCAACTTCCTTTCCTTCCATAGAAAATTTGATGAAAAGTTCTTGAAAATTAAAAGCTATTGTACCCAAGGATTGTAGCCATTGGACTCCTAGTACAACATCCACACCTCCCATTGGAATGGAAAGCATTGGGCTAGTCAATACATATTCTCCCATGGATAGCTTGATATTATGGCACTTTCCAGAGCAATTTATTGTTCCTCCATTTGCAATCATCACTTGACACTCTGGTGCTGGATATAGGAAGCAATTCAATTCTTTTGCTACCCTACAATGAATAAAATTGTGGGTGCTTCCTGAATCAATCAACACTATTACCTTTTTCTTCTTGATTTGTCCTTCTATCTTGATGGTTTGAGGAGTGGTAATTCCCGCCAATGCATTACAAGATATGGTCGGATTTATTTGTTCTTCATCTAGGCTTTGTTCCTGGAGTATATCTTCTTCTTTTGACCTTTCTTGCTCCTTTTCTTCTTCCTCTTCACAATCTATGTAGAATAATTTCTTCTCAGCACACTTATGACCTTTTGTGTATTTGCTATCACAACTGTAACAAAGCCCTTTTGCTCTTTTTTCTTCCAATTGTTGTGGTGTCAACCTTATAGGTTGTGGAAGACTAGGGGCAACAACACTTCCGTCTTTATAGTTGTGAGTGGTATGCTTCCTGGTTGCCATAATTTTGCTTTCCATTTTTCTTGCTAACCTGAATGCCTTCTCTAATGAATCAGGTTCCCAAAGGCGAACATCATGTTGGATATTATCCTTTAAAGACCCTATGAACACATCAATCCTATGCTCCTCTGGAATATCTTTTACCCTTATGTTCAATTTTTGGAACTCCTCAATGTGCTCCATTACTGAACCCTTTTGTTTGAGACTTATCAATTGGCTAAAAAAAGTGTTGCTTTTTGTATCTTCATAATGTGCTATCAATTCTTCCGTAAAAATTGCCCAAGTGATAAATTGTTTACGAGAGCAAAGCCATTGATACCATACAAACTGATTTGGTTCCAAATATATAGTTGCCATACGTACCTTTTGTGCGTTTTGCACATTATTGAGATCGAAGAATTGCTCCATCTGTAATATCCATGTGGCGGGATCCTTGCCATCAAACTTCCTCATATCGATTTTTGGAATATGGTGATTCTTCGATCCAACATTAGTGTCTATGGAATCATGATTAACATTTCTTTTGTTCTCATCATGAGTTTCCTTTACTACCTTTTCACCATTAGTGACCCTTTCTTGTAGCAACTTCTTCAATTCTTCCATGTCTGTCTTCATATCTATCTTCAAATCTGCCATGTCTCTCTTCAAATCTGTCTTCGAATCATCCATCTTAGCTTCCATGCCTTTTATCTTAGATTCCACGCCATTTATCTTAGATTCCACGCCACTTATCTTAGCTTCTGTTAGCTTTTGTGAGCGTGACATTTGTTGCACTTGTTCTTGTAATTTTGATATATCATGTAGCATTTCTTCCTCTTCTTCATGGGTCATGCTAGAGCTTTCAGGTTCCTTACTAGGTGTTTGCATTTTCTTTCCTCGGGGCATCAGTTACCGATAATAATGCTTTACTATGCCCTTTGAATTCTTTTAAACCAAGCTTACACAAAAATTTAAAAAAAACTACACACCTTTTTTCACTTTATAGAAGCCTGATATTGAATCTGATGTATCTCTATAATTTCGGATCATCAAATTCTGAAATTGCTACCTGTAGTAGCCTTTTGCGTCCTCTTTCCAATGCCACAATTCTGAGCCAAATTGGATTCTCCAAGGAAGAGTTATGTGAAATCTCCCACAGTGACTTGTTTTTAGACTGGTTCAGTAGAGCGAACTTGTACGACGTGCCACGAGTCACTGTTTCAACCTTTGAATCTAAAACACACACACTACAGTCCGTCCTCTTTCTGTACCTTCTTACGAAATTTCAATCTAATCCCCAGAGAGAAAGTTATGACGATTTTCCCCAGGTCACCTGTTTTGAATGTAATTCAGGAGTCTGCAAAAAGGCCAACTTCCTCAAATCATATCTCCGCAAATATCGCGCGAAAAGCTTTGAAATTTGGACCCAAGGTTCAGTACGATTTCTTCTCAAATGGGTTTTTCTTGTGACTTCTAAAACGTCACAGAAAAAAAGTTATAGCGAAAATTCCACGATGACCTGTTTGGAGCAGCGAAACCCTAGAATCCAAAGCTCTGATACCAAATGTTATGAAACCAGCTCAAGAAAAGATAGAAAAGATAGATCAACGCCTTAGAATTCAGCCTCTTCGAGGGGGAAACCTCCTTTACATTACATAAATGAACAATTCTTTGATGATACAAATGACAAATCCTCCTTTCTATATATAGGAGTCTAGGGAGTCACAATATAATCCAGCCGACATAACAATAATAATATAAAGCCACAAAAATAACAATAGAGGGATTCTATGGGGCACAGAAATAACAATATGGGGGTAATAGGGGTACAACAATATAAATAAGGGGTATAACTACAATAGTAATGGGGTAATCACTAGTATTATAGGGACCCAACATAGTCTGACACACATGTCCGTTTAGGAAAATGGGATTAGACTGGAAAAGAATTCCCTTGTCAAAGGTTATGTGATTGGAAGTGGATTCAGCCCTTTCACCTTTGTCTATTTCGATGGGCAAAGCCAAGGAAGTGTTTTGTCTTCAAATGTGGATGAAACAACCTTGATTTAATGCAATAACTTCCATATGGTAACCTTGAAACTCTGCTTTTCTTTATACTTGGGGGCATGCAAACCTTTTGCTTGCTAGTGAAAATCAGCCTTTTATTTCCTTAGTTTGTAGGCTCTCAACCTTTTAAACTCGTAGGTCAGTCCTTTCTAGCTTACATACAAAAGGCTCTAGAGCAAAGTTGCGCATGGGGCAAGCTCCCTAAAAAATGAACCTACAAATGAGAGACATCCTTATTATACAACTAGCACAAGTAGGTTTAGTCAAAGTTCAAGCTCGTTAAAAATTAAACCTAGCAATGAGCATATGTCCCCCCAAAGTTTAAGGTCATTAAAAAATGAACCCATATTTCGGTAAATAACCCTTGTGAATGCATCGCTATCAGCTTTTGAGCCGTGGTTGTGGTCTTACCTTCACCTCCACTTTTTAGCCGATCATACGCCTCCACTTGATTGTTTACCCTTTTGAGGAACAACTACGATGAGTGATTTTGTTAGCCACCTTCTTTACTCTACCATGATTGAAAAGTTCCAAACCTTACTTAGAACCAGCTGCTACCCAAAAATATCACTTGTTCCTCAAAGACGAGTCTCTTTTAAGCTCTTTTTAGACTCGTAAAATATAAAAATATTTCCGAGCAATTGGACTCTCCAGCTCGTTAAAGTGATTGGAAGTGGCATCCCTCCTCTAGATTTTAATATTTTTGGGCCTGAGGGATCATTACACAAAAATATCGAGCCCTTGTCTTTTTCGGCTCGTTAAAGTGATCGGAAAAGTCATCCCTTTCATATTATTTTATACTTTTTTGGACTTAAGGGATTATACTACGAAAAGGGATTACTAGAGTTCCTTTCCTTCTCTTTTTAGGCTCTCTAAAACTGAAAAGGACCAAGTTATATTTTTCGTTAAACTCATTAAAACAATAGCGAAAAACTTGTCCATTACAGACAAGAGTGAGTTTCACTGTCGCTAGGCTCGCTAAAACATAGTGACAAGTTTTCCCAAAGGGAAAATTATAGAACAAGCATATGTTATCCTCCTCAAGCTTGACAAAAATAAAGAGGTACTGGTCAGCAATGACTGGGGAGAAAGGGAAGAAAACTTGAATAACTTCATTGGTAGCAGGTCGCTCTTGAACATGACACTTTCACTCCATCACCATGATTGAGTCGAGTTGGGTTATTCCGTTGACTGGTCATATCACCATTGGTCCTCCGTACCATCCATTTTTGGGGCTAACGCTACCAATCCATTTCAATATCGCCGATATGTTCAAGAGAAGTCACTCAGAGAATTCACCAACCCAGCTAACATCTCATCCATTGAAATACCTTCACCCTTCATTCTTTCATGACCCCACCCTGAACCTTATATCATTAGATCGTTTTCACCTCAACAAAATCATTTGCTCCGTTTTGTGTCGTAGATGTGGGATTCATTAAGGCCCTCCTATGATGGGTCACTTCTTGTCGACATCAGCTCATTATCCAATAAGTTGACTTAAGAACAACGCTTTCAGTACTTTGAAGCTTGCATGCCTCAATGGCAAGTTTCTCACTTCCGGTGACAGGTTTACATCAATGGACTTCGACCGAAAGATTTTGTATGGTGTTTGACATCGACTCATGTATTCACACCACGTGAATTGTACTACAGTACCTTGAGGGTCATTATCATTATCAGTGACTCCTCTCGCACCTGTTAATAGCTTACATCATTAGCTGGTAATTAGGCGATGTCTTTCCATGTTCGACACCAGAACATCTTTTCACAGGGATCGACTTGTACTTCGGGCAAAGATTGAACGAGTTTGAAGACCCCGGATCTAGTTTCATCCATCCGAGCTGCGATATATTCAAGAAAATAAAGACATCAAATGTACATCATAGTTGCATAGATAATCATCCAAGCCAAGGGATGATGGCTCTACCAGAATTATCAGTCTACCACACAGACGGTTGTCTGTCCTATGTACATGAAAATGAAATTATAAAGCTAAGCATGGGAATGCCCACCTCATCTAGATAATGAAAATATTATGAAGATAATGTATTGTATTTTATCTTATTACAGGTCACCTTCCAGTTCGAAAATCCTCGGATCCTCATGATAAAGCATTTCACCCGACATCAGAAGATTTACAACCTCATGCTTTAGGGGGAAACTATTATAGACATATTTGGGCATTGCAACCCCAATCACATATGTCCATAAACCAAAGGCTTCTAAATCTCTAAAAGTGTTGTTTCATACCCTAAAGGAACAAGGTCAGCTGATTACATCATTTCCCAAAAGTTCTCCCTGAAAAACTGCTCAGAACTGGTCAAAACTGGACCATACAGACTGCTCCATGCTAAGGGTGTGATGCATCTCACTTGCAGCACACAAAGGGTGTGATGCATACTAAAAAGCCCTTCTATAGGGTGTGATGAGTGAGAGTAGACAAATGGCAGAGGCAGTTTGTTAAGTGGAAACCCAGGGAATCTTCTAGAAACTTCCCTTATGACACTTGCCTCTATGAATTCGCCCAGGGATGAGTAAGAGATCATGAAATCTCCAAGTGGAACCAAGAACTATCAGTGAAATGACACTAATCTAAATCCCAGAAGCTGACTCACCCACCTGTAAATATCTATATATGGATCCCTCATCCTAGAGATCCAGAGGCTAGAATCTTGTAATTTGTAAGGAAGTGCTGTTGGTTTCTCTTTGAGACATTGTATTGTTGGGTGATCTAGATTTTCATGAGGTGAAGAGGCCTTTCATGCTGGGAGGATGATGTTGGATCAGACATCTTGGTTGTAATCCTCTCTTCTACTACTTATATCAATAAAGCTATTTGAGTTTTCCTCCATATACTTGTGTATCTCTGAATCTTGTATTTACATATGCATTTTTATGGTTAATGTACATCTAATCCTACATTGTTTATGGTTATAGATATCTATGCTTTGATGGTATTTTGTTACTTTGACTCTACAAGTGTTCTTTGAAGTGGGACAAGTGAGAAGGGAGTGGTGAAAGTTCTATCAAGGGAGAGAGGAAACAAGCAAAGAGACTAGCAAAAGACTGAGGTTGGTACACTCTGCTTCTCTCTCATCTATCTCTCATAAAGGAAAACATAAGTAACTTTGGTTTGTTTGTTTCTAAGATAGCTACCCATCTTAGTGGTACTAGCAGCTCTGAATGGACATTAGTTTTCCTGATAACAATATCAAAAGGATCTTTTGGTAGGTAGAAAAAACATGTCTCAAATGGTGAACGATGCATAGATGAGTGCACTTCTCGATTGTAGGAATGTTGCACATATGGAAGATGTTCATCCCACAACTTAGGATGTTTCCCACAATAGCCTCGCAACAAGTGTACCATGATGCGGTTGACAAGCTATGTCTATCCGTTAGTTTGTGGATGAAATTTCGTGCTTCCTTTCAACTTGGTGTCCATCATCTTCCACAAGCTGGTCCAAAACTCTCCAAGAAAGAGAGAGTCCCAATTTGGCACAATCGATGTGGGCAACCCAAAATGGACCCAAACATGCTAAAAGAAAAGATAAGCAATCTGGTATGTAGTGATTTTCTTTCTACAAGGCATTAAAATACACATCTTACTAAAACGGTCAACGACGACATACAAATAGTCATGACTTTTTCTATACAAAGACAAACATCCTACAAAATCCATCAACACACTTTCTCATGGATGACTCAGAATAGGGAATGGTGTGTAGAGCCCAAGTTTTCTATTAGAGGGTTTTGAAACAGAACACATCACACATCCCTTTACATATTGAGTCACGATGTTCTACAGATGAGGCCGAAAACAAAATCTTTGTACATGACACAAATTTTTTCAATACCAAAATGACTAGACACAAGGGAGGTGTCAGCCTCCTAGATTACATGTACCCTTTCTCCTGTGGGTATGCACAATTTGCCAAGGTGATACAATAGGTTCCCCTACAAGTGATAGTTGTCCACCTATGAACCATGGGTTAGTTTTTCATAAATCTCCTTAAAGTCATCATCGTTAGCATATTGTTCATCATAACTTTCAAAAGATAACAAGGAATTATGCAAAATAATAGAAACAGAAATAGGAGGGCGAGATAGCATATTGGCCACTTTGTTGCTAGTGCCCTTATTATACTTTATTACCAGATGAAACTGCTGAAGAAAACCCATCCACCTAAAATGAAGAGATTACTGCAACTTGGTTTGTGACTGAAGATACTACAAGGGCTGATGATCTATATGAATGATGGTCTCCTTACTGATCAGGTAGTGTTTCCACTTTTTCACACTCTGGACCAAGGCATATAACTCCTTGTCATAAGTGGGATAGTTTATCACAGCCTGAGAGAACTTCTCTTAATGGTAACATGTCGGCTTATTTTGCTACATCAGTACAGCTCCCATGGCATATCTGCTAGTGTCTGTCTCAATATTGAATGGATGTTGGAGATATGGTAAGGCCAATACTAGTGCTACTCAGCCAAAGAGAGGCCAGCTGAATCTTTGCCTCATCATCTTCGATCTGTTTAATCCTGCAGTAGATTTCAATCTGCCTAATCCATTTATTAATCTTTTCTGCATTACTTTCACCGTTAAACATGGGAAGATCAAATTTGACATCTAATTTAAAGAAAGGTTTCTTAGATGCATCCCTTGAATTTCTATGATGATGGTGATGAGAGGAAGAAGAACTTTCAGTCATGGAAGGAGAAGGAGGGGGTTCTTCTTCACCATTTCCATGCACTGAACCTTATTCTTCTAGATTTCTCGCTTCTTCTTTCTCCAACCTTGAAAGCAACTAGTCAACATTTTCTGCCATTGTATAGAAGGTTTTTTGGATGCTCCTCTTCATGACGAGCCTCTTCATCTACCATGTTTCTCCTTGGATGTGCATGCCTTGCTTCAGGATTGAAAGACTTTAGTTTCCCTTCACCTCTTCAAAGATTATTTCTTGTTAACATATAAACATGCAATTCACATCTAAAAATACCTGCTCTGATACCACTTGATACAAGATATTTTTCTTATAGATGTGTTAAAGAATTACATGCATAAATTGTAGCTTAACATAGAAATTTAATGTGCACATGAGACAAGAGGAGAAACACATAAAGCGTGAAAGAAGACAACAAGACTTGATAACGAAGTTCATCCAACTTGGACTATGTCTTCGGGCCCTACTCGATCAATGGGGAGGCCTTCATTCATTGAGTGGCATGAGAAAGAAGAGTACAAACATCAGCTACAAAAAAAAGGAGTTTTATACCTCCATACTGAAAAATGGCCAAAAAATGCAAAACTCTAATGGAGAAATGGACATCGCCATTGTGTTCGTGGTGTCGAGAAATGCTAAAACCATATAAAATTTGTCAAAATCTGACAAAGTGGAAATTCGGCCCTCCTGCAAAATTTTGCCTCGAATTGCGTGCACTACCTCCTCTTCGCCTGGGAGCACTGGTGAATTGCATTTAATTAACAAATAGGTGGTGGATTTCTCAATAAAATCGTTGGCTGAGTTGGTTTAGGATTCGTTTATTATGGAGGAGGTTGGGTGATCAAACCTTGCCTCCTCCTTTTTACATAACAAAATTTGTTAATTTTAAAAATGGGTCGGGCTGGGCCCGCCTTGGGCGGCCCACCCACCCCACCTCCACTGGCTCCGTTGCAAATTTGGTGGTGGTTGGCTCATTGTCAGGGTTGGGTCCATGCCCCAAGGGCCGGCCCACCCAAAACTCTGCATTGTCGTTTCAATAATCCCATGGGAGGGGTCGGGGGTCGTGGCCTGCCCCTCCACCAACATTATGGTTATGTGGATAGAGTTGGGGTGGCGGGGTTGGTGGCCAAAAACCTCTTATATATATATATATATATATATATATATATATATATATATATATATATATATATATTGTTTAATAAAACAAGTTGTGCATTTTTAAAAATTCGATTTTTGACTGAAGGAGTCATTTTAAGCAGGCAACCATTTCGCCCGGAATCTGGCCGGATTCCATCCACCGAAAAAGTTCAAATTGTGTCCTTGTTAATCCTGCCCAGTTAGCAAAAATTCAACCCAACTTTGACTGCCTTTATCTCCTTCATCCGGACTCGGATTGGAGTGTCATGCGCACCGTTTCAATCAGGGCGACGAGCACTTCGATCTAATGTCAAGTTAGTCACCTTTCTGCCACTATGAATTTTGAGCCTTTTCCATGCCACTGGTGTCTGGAGATCCACCTGGATCATGAAAGTAAGATGTCCTTGTTGGTAAAAAGGGTGTCATAGCTGCAGCGAGTCAAGGAAGGTGCATGAGAGGTTCTAACACATGGGGAATGAGGTGAATGCACCCCTTGGAAACCTATAATATTACTCGGCTTAGAAGGGAACACACGAGCAAAGATGCATCACTGGCTAGAAAGCAGGATAGCGAGCAATCCAAAGTGATGTTCAAACCAACAACACATATACAATAAGATTCATACAATTGCATACAAAATAGTTCATACACAAATGTGTAAGTTAAATAACATACATTGCTACAACAACCAGAATAGTCCAACTACAATAACAACATATGCATGAAAACGTGTTGGCTCTATTATATTAAGAAGTGTAAGTTCCAGTCATACAATACATCCATGTACACCTGCTAGTTCCAATAGTGGAATGTTATAGCCACAACCACCTGCTCCTCCAAAGAGATATACTAGCTATGCGCAGTGGAGAAGCCAAGGCGCATTACAATACTATCCAAGCTTTCTCTAAGATAGTCCTATCGAATCTTGGCTGACCAAAAGCCTTTATAATGAGTTATGACGGACTATTTATAATAAAGGGTGGGGTGACCATTGACATTCCCCTTTGTGACAGTTCATCTACCCTCATGACTCTTAATCTACTCTATGACTATTACATCCAACTATCGACACTTGAACTTACACTTGACAAGACATTACATTACAATGCACATGTACCCATGTGAGACAAAATGGCTTGAGCAAGGCATGTAAGACATCACAATGACTCAGAAAACTATGGTAAGTCCAACTCTTTGACATCCTCACAATGATCAATAGTAGCATATTGATTTCAAGATCGGTAGTCCACAATGGTGTCTTTGTACTCCAAGGTGACATCTTTTTGGAACCTGACTCTTGCCTCCATAGCATCCAGGTACACTGCTCGAGTTCCTCTATCCAACTCATCTAAAATCAAGTGCATCATTTTCTTCAACACAGCCGGACCAGCAACATACTTATGCATGATGTTTGCACTGATGGGAAAGTCTGGGCTGGTGGCTATGCGCATCAACTCGTCAAAGTATGAATCAAGCTCTAGTCGAACCTGTGCCTTTGTCTTCACCTGGATGAGAATCCTAATAGATGGGATCACATGTGCATGCACCATAACATCCATACTCTTGAATACACGTGCGTGGGAAGCCTATAGAATAGTGATGAGATGTGGGAGCTCTTCATAATTCTAGATCTGACTTTGGATGCGTGCCTTTAGCTCGACCACTTTGGGCTTCATCATCTTAGGAAACTGATGTGGGGCTCACTTGTATCTCATCATCCATGTTTGCATGTAATCAACAATAGCATGCACATTTGAAAATATACGTGCTCTTCTAGCACATCCCTACTGCCATCAATTGGGATGGATGACTGCCTTATGCACGGTACCAAACTTGGAATACAATGGCCACATGACTGTGTTAAGGGACAACACTTCATCTAGTATTGCCTTCTTCAATTATGCTCGGGCAGATGCTGTAACCAATTCTTCTCCCTGCTTGGCCATCTGTAGCTCCTTTTCCATTCGCACATTCGCATCTATCAGAAAGTAAACACTTGATCTAGTGGCTTCGGCATATGTTCTGATAGAATCAGCTAATGTTGTTGGATGTTTGTGCACATAAGAAATTCTCACTCATTCTTCATACTGTGTAGGAGATGTATGATCTTTCAAATTTGACACTCTACGAGACTGCACAATTCTATGTTGAGACTTGTCAAGTGGGATGTTGTACATCTCTCCTTCTAGCTGATCTCTAAGGATCTCAATGTCTCCTTATTCATTGAGGACTTGCTCATCTTCTGGATGAGGTGAAGTTGGTGGGTTGACCTCTTAATGGTGAGGAATGAGATCGGTGTCTTTCTCTAATTCTTTTTTCTCCATATCCATATCCATTTGTTCAAGTTCTCACTCTATCTCTTGAGCGAAGTCCTTCTCTTACGATGGCTCACCTTGTTTTCCTGATGCCAACTATTCTGATGAGTCGACTACCTATATGGGTGTTGTTTCATCCATCTACATAAGATGTTACCCCTGCTATACCTATTCTTGATACACTCCCTTCTCTTGTCCGCATAGCTCATGTTCCTTTCAGAGTTGCTCCTTCAACTCATGCAACTCCTCCTCTGTTTCCTCCAGTCTCCATTTCTCTCTCTTCCTTTGAGTGTTTTGCTTGTCATGTTGTTGCCTCTTAGCCTCTATAGCCATAGTTGCTTTCTCCACAAGTGGATCTGCTCAAAACTTGAAGCTTTGCTCTTCCTCCATGTAGTCAACAATCTTCCTATTTCCCTTGTTGCACACTGGTATGTTTACCTCTGTCATTGCTGCTGCTTTTGGTGCTCTCTGGGATGTCGCTTCACGTTTCTTCGCTAACCATTCCACGACAAAGCTGACCAGTTCATTGAGTCTGGAGGAGTTGTAACAATATCTCCATGGGTCCTCCTCTGCCCAATGACATGCCCCATGGATCCAGTTTAATTGTACTCTCATGCAGTGATCTTTCACAATACAATGCGGGTCATACAGATTGTAACTTTGGAGGTCAAATGGATATTTATTCATCTGCTCTTCTTCGAGATCCACGTGCTTGAAACTATAAATCTCGTATAACCCAGTGTACAATGGAAGAGTGGGCCAAGGTGCCTTCTTCTTTCGGTGCAGCCTAGTTGTCAATCCTGCCCAGATGTGATATGCTAATTCCTGCATAATGAGTCTATCCAAGGAAAACTTCGGTATAACATGCGGAGCCTTCTCTGTGCTATACATCCATATGAAGGTGTCAGACAGTGAGGCATACCAATCTATCAGTGCCTCCATTGTTTCCTTTGACATGAAGGGGTGGATCTTGTTTGAATATCATCTTGTAAAGTGGGGTGACAAAATGGTTGGATAGCTGTGTGATAACTCCTCTGAATCTGCATTTGGACAACATCTTACAATAAGTGCTCACAGCAATATACACCGGTGTCCATGCCCACTTCAAGCCCAGGAACTCCTGTCGGGCACAGATTGCATCCAAGATGTAGGTAGACATGTAGATCTCTTCTTGCATAACTTTGGGTAGTTGTCGAGCCCTTGTTACCTGTTCCTTCAGCTGATGATCCAGCATGCTAGACCTGTTACATGCTTTACCCTCTTTGGCCAGTTGGTTCCTCATGATCACCCAACTCTGTGGGAAGGTTTCCATGCTTTCTTGGCCACACAGTCGGCATGTAAAAATGACCAAGTATTGATACACATTCCACAGTATCTTTGTCTTCTAGATCTGGTTCAGTGTCATCCTAAATTTAGCTGGCTTGTTCACCTAGTTCTTCAAAATGTCTCTGGAGTTAGAATTGTAGCTTGGTAAGATGAAGGGTGTCTCCATGATGGTCACAGGCTCTGTCATCTAATACATCTGATCATAATCCTATGCCCTGAAGGTAGCAATGTTAGTCCTGCTAACACTGCTCAATGTCATTGTCTCAGGATCAATGTGTGAGATGATCCAATGTATCATGTCTGTGCATGGGTATGCGGGGTACCTGCATGCAATCCGGTACAAGCCAGACTTGTGGATGTTTACATAGACTTGGAGGTCTTTGAGGTGTTCCCCAAATGTGCCTATGAATTCATCATTGACCTCTTTCCATTTCATCTTGATGTCCTTATCTAGAAACAACTTAGTATCTTCATAGATCGGTAGACTTGCAGACACTCGCTCAACTGTTGCTCCAGTTGCAATTCCTTCAGTGTCCTTTGATCCTACTCCCTTAGAAGCCATTGATCCTAAACTACAAAGAGGTGGATGAACTCCTACTAGAACTGGAGACAAAGTGACATGCATGGCAAGAAATCTATCAATGAAAAACAAAGCAAATTGAGGGAAGACATGAAACATACCTGAGGATTGATAGGCACGGATTGCACAATTTCTTCTAGGAGGCTAGTTGACTGGCTACCAGAACTATGCAAAAGGCAATCTGGGTTGTTTGGGGAGGCTAACTGACTGCTGGAATTGCACAATGCGCAACCATACTGGCCTACTAGCTGCTAGAATTACGTAATGAGTAATTTCAGCTGGCAATGGTTGCAACATCAGTGACTGCATTGCGCAATTTTCTTATCTAGCAGTAATTGTCCCTCAAAATTGCACAATGCAGGCCTAGAGGACAACTCCTGGGAAGAAATGTGAATTTTCTGTGAGGAAGATAGAGTCTTGCTTCTCAGGATTACGCAATGTTGTCATGTTGAGGCAAAGTCCAAGCCAAGGCTGCCCAGACATGCTGACAAGCAACTGAAAGAAAATGTGATTGTGAATGCATGCAATACTGAGTGTAAGTAGAAGCAAATGATCATGCATGCAAATAGTGAATGAAATATTCAAAAAATGGAACAACATGCATGTTTTTGAAGCAGGTCACTAAATTGATGACCGTTCATGCAAAACAGTTTCATGCATGTGACAACAGTGAGATGCTAACAAAAACTGAAATGGTGCTAGTACGAGCTAGTATGCATGTAAATGATAGCAAATGTTCAAAGAAATCAAGCAAACGACACTCACACAAGTGAAAACGCAAAAAGTGAGAGAAATTATGTAAAATACAAGTTGAGACCATCTCAAGATCAATGTGTGAGATGATCCAATGTATCATGTCCGTGCATGGGTACACGGGGTACCTGCATGCAATCCGATACAAGCCAGACTTGTGGATGTTTACATATACTTGGAGGTCTTTGAGTTGTTCCCCAAATGTGACTGCGAATTCATCATTGACCTCTTGCCATTTCATCTTGATGTCCTTATCTAGAAACAACTTAGTATCTTCATAGATCGGTAGACTTGCAGACACTCGCTCAACTGTTGCTCCAGTTGCACTTCCATCAGTGTCCTTTGATCCTGCTCTCTTGGAAGCCATTTATCCTGAACTGCAAAGAGGTGGATGAACTCCTACTAGAACTGGAGACAAAGTGATATGCATGGCAAGAAATCTATCAACGAAAAACAAAGAAAATTGAGGAAAGACATGAAACATACCTGAGGATTGATAGCCACGGATTGCACAATTTCTTCTGGGAGGCTAGTTGACTGGCTACCAAAACTATGAAAAAGGCAATCTGGGTTGTCTAGGGAGGCTAACTAATTGTTGGAATTGCACAATGCGCAACCATACTGGCCTACTAGCTGCTAGAATTACGTAATGAGCAATTTCAGCTGGAAATGGTTGCAAGATCAGTGACTGCATTGCACAATTTTCTGATCTAGCAGTAATTGTCCCTCAAAATTGCACAATGCAGGCCTAGAGGACAACTCCTGGGAAGAAATGTGAATTTTCTGAGAGGAAGATAGAGTCTATTAGGCCCCTATACTACTAGTGTAACCCCTTATTGTTATTAGTACAACCCACTTATTATATTGATGTACCCATGTAGTGCCCATATTGTTACTAATGTGCCCCATAGAAGCCCACTATTGTTATTATTGTGCCCTTACATTATTATTGTTATGTCGGCTCTGATTATGTTATGACCCCTTTGACTCCTATATATAGAAAGGAGGTCTTTTCATTTGTATCATCGAAGAATTTTTCATTTATGTAATATAAAGGAGGTTGCCCCCTCGAAGAGGCTGAATTCTAAGGCGTTGATCTATCTTTTCTATCTTTTTCTTGAGCTAGTTTCATAACAGAGTCTTGCTTCTTAGGATTACGCAATGTTGTCATGTTGAGGAAAAGTCCAGGCCAAGGCGGCCCAGACATGCCGACGAGCAACTAAAAGAAAATGTGATTGTGAATTCATGCAATACTGAGTGTAAGCAGATGAAAATGATCATGCATGCAAATAGTGAATGAAATATTCAAAAAATGGAACAACATGCATGTTTTTGAAGCGGGTCACTAAATCGATGACCGTTCATGCAAAACAGTTTCATGCATGTGACAAGAGTGAGATGCTAACAAAAACTAAAATGGTGCTAGTACGAGCTAGTATGCATGTAAATGATAGCAAATGTTCAAAGAAATCAAGCAAACAACACTCACACAAGCAAAAACACAAAAAGTGAGAGAAATGACGTAAAAGACAAGTTGAGACCACTTACTCGCAAATAGTTGAGTTGAATGTGTCAAAAAGTCCTGGATGTGTTGTGGGATGTCAGAGCTCGAAGATCGATGTGAAGAAATGAGCTCTGAAGCGTCGAATAAATAATTTTGAAGCTCATGATGAACATGCCACAAATCTAGGAAAAAGCGACAGTTGGAGGAAATATTCGAAAATGATCTTTGAATGTAACCTCCAACTGTTGAAAATATCTCCCTAAAATCTAGGGATGCTTTTTGCATTTTTCTTTTCCTATTCTGACAAAAAGAAGCCCATGCATGCAATTCAAGTTTCTTTGATCCCGGGTGGAACTAGTCAAACTAACTGCACATGGAAGACCCTACTCAATTGTTGGGGAAAAATGTGCATTTCTGGAAGGGAGTTGGGCTGGCTACCCAGGAGATTTGCACAATCTCTAGGTAGAGTTGCTGATTGCTTCCCAGGATTGCGCAATTCCTAGGCTGAGTAGCCCTGTTGGGAGGAATTGTGCAATTTTCTGGATGAAGCCTAATTGATAGATTTATGTAATTCTTGAGCCCAACAAGCTGCCAGACAAAATTGTGCAATTTCTTGAGGGAGTTACTTAGTCGGTAGCTGGATTGAGTCCGGAGACACAACCTGTGATAGGAATGCAACAAACTTTGATGGACGGGTTGTCTTTCTACAAGAAAATCACTGAATCTTGTGTACTTGACGAAGCAATACATGCTGTTGTGAAGTGTTCATAGGGAGGCTCCAAAACGAAGCTAAGGAAAAATTTTGGAGGGTGGTTATAGCCGCTACAATAAGATGCTTTGGAAAAATGCATCTGTCACCACTTTTTGATGGAATAAATTGGCACAAATGCGCTGACAAGTTGCTTTATAAAACACCTAAATACAGTTAAATTTATCTCTTTTATAAAATGAACACATTTATTCCAAGTGCTTTATTAAATACACGGGTACAAATATGCTCCAAAAACATCTTCTAGAAACTTGATCAACAAACCCATTTCTCACAATGTTTCCATTCTTGTTCATGTTTGCATTCCCTTATTGGCACTGCATTGGTATTATCAATCAATTTTCTATACATAATAAACATTGGGAGAAGAGGTGTACACAAATATCTTATCTCCATAAACCCTATGGGTTCAGTCCTTGCTTCACTCCCATATCATGTTTCTCACGGAATATCTGATATAGTATTTGATTAATGTCCAGATATTATTTTTCGATTTAATTCATCCTCCAAAGTAGTAGTATTTGTGAACTAGGTGTTTATTTTGTGAACCAACAATATCTCCAGCCATACTAAACAAGAATAGCAAACCTCTCTAGAAGCCAGAGCATACAATCTAAAATAAAGGAGGAACAACTTAAAGTAATACTCTATTGACCTTGATTTCATATGAAGGAATTTGTTATAAGCCCAGAACCAGTGATTGTATACAGTTTATTTTATCATTTTTCTTTAATCATTTTTAGTTCCTTTGTCCACACACACTACATTTAGAATACTTTCAAGATTTAATAAATATTTTTTGTAAAGGTTTGAGCATGTACTAATGAGATCATTAAACTAATTTATTAGTTGACATTGATGAATTCACTCCCAAGTGGATATTCATTCCTTTTGAGCTTAGAGTTGTATTTTGCAAGTACATTTCTTTCTTTCCTTAGTTATGATAAGTATGAAATGAAGTTTTTGTCACAACAAACATTCAAGTATGACAAAGGTAAAGAGTTTGTTATCAAGGGCAAGTGACAAACAATTTTTCTAAGTGGTGGAAGCAATGCTTGCCATGATATTGACTATAGATATGCCATGGGTTCAGCACATGACATGATGATATGATGCTATTCAGCATAGCCAAATATGATTAAGGTAGCATCAGCAAATGACAAAGAGAAAGATAACTCCTAAGCCCGACTGATATTGCCCCTAAACTTGTATATCATATAGGTAATGCTTTTGTAAATACTCTAATAACTGAAATATACCATACAGTAATTGTCTCATAAATGACAAAATGATCAACAAGAATTTAGGATATGACAAAATACAAGAAAAAGAACCATCTTAGAGACATTCCACAATATGGTGAGTACCAATGACAACTAATTAAGAGTAATATAAATGACACCCTTTAAGTACAATGCTAGCTTGTTATAGCAAAACATCGTTAGTGATGGGTTACGCCAAATTAGAAAGGGCCTCAAAAAATTTATAATATTAGCTGCATTGATCTATTTGAGAATCAAGGTGTTTCTCAAACAAAAACAAAAACCTTCTAGTTGTGTATTCCCACAACAAGTACATCAACGTGAAATTATAACTAGTAACCTTATGAAACAGTGCCCGCAGACCTTGCCACATGACAAAACCCACTCATTGAGATTGTCTTTGTATGATATTCATATAAAGGGCCTACTAGAAAGCTACCGAGACTTTAAGGCAGTTGTGGAATAGAGAGAAAAACTCTAAATTATTGTTTTTGTGATTGGCAAATGACTGGAGTAGACATAATAAAAAATAATTTACCAAAGATGCTCTGCAAAAATGCATCTGTCACCACTTTTTGATGGAATAAATTGGCACAAATGTGCTGACAAGTTGCTTTACAAAACACCTAAATACAGTTAAATTTATCTCTTTTAAAAAATGAATACATTTATTCCAAGTGATTTATTAAATACATGGGTACATATACACTCTGAAACCATCTTCTAGAAACTTGACTAGAAAACCCATTTACCACAACATTTCCATTCGCGTCTGTGTTTGCATTCCCTTATTGGAACTACATTGGTATTATTAATCAATTTTATATACATAATAAATGTTGGTAGAAGAGGTGTACACAAATATATTATCTCCATGAACTCGATGGGTTCACTCCTTGTTTCACTCCCATTTCATGTTTCTCATGACATGTCTAACAAAGTGTTCAATAAATGTCCAGATATTGTTTTTCAATTTAATTTGTCCTCCAAAATAGTAGTATGTTTCAACCAGGTGTTTATTTCACTAGTAAGGTCCAAAAAATGTTAGAGTTGGTGAGTGCAGGGAGGAACCTTTTTGAACCTAGTATAAAACAAAGTTTCAATTGTCGTTTGAGTGGAGCTACTAAAAATTAGGCTGAGGAACTAGCTCTCTATCAAGGGCTTAAAATTCTTCACCCAAGGAAAATAATAAATTTGATAGTCATTGGAGACTCCATGTTAAATTTGGAAACTAGGGCCAAAATTCACCCTGGACAACTTATATCAAGGAGCTGATAATTTTATTGGGTTCCTCTCTCCAAGAGGTGTAGGATTGATCTAAAGATCATCCCATTCTGACATTTACAAATGGAATTATGAATTTATTTTGATTATGCACAAATTGTCAAGGTGGCCAGTCATCTAATTTGCACCTCAACTTTGCATATAAATTCAAGAGGCCTCCTACTCATTTTCACTCACTCACACATCTCTCTCTCCTTGATGGGTACGAATTTCTGAGGCTTCTCTCCTCCACACGTGTGAAGAAAGGAATGTAATTTTTTTTCCTTGCATTGACCAACATTGACCAGAAATTGTAGAAGGTTGTTTTGACTAGCATTGACTAGTTTTGGCTATGGTTTTGTGTGGGGTATCTCTGTTTGCGTAGGCCGTAGTTCTGCACACAAAAACCGAGGTTGTTTGACCATTGTTTGACTAGCATTGATAGTGGAAAGGCTTGCCGTTGTGTTGACTTTTGTTGACCATATTTGACTGGACTTTTTTGGACTATTTTTGGGCTGATTTGACTAGCTGTTGGAGGCCAAGTTGACTGAGTTTGACCAAGCTATTTTGGAGGTAAAAATATGCCCTATTGACCGGTGTTGACTTTTTGGTTATGGATTTCTCTTTCTGTTGTTTAACTGATCATATTTCACTGTGCTTGGGAAAGTGAATATTGTAGATTGTACTCTCTCTTTGTTGAACATTTGAAGAATTATAAGAAGAATTGATCAAGTGTTTCCCCACATTGGGGTTTGTCCCTGGCTAGTGCCATATCTTGTGTTGTATTATCTTCACTTGTCTTCTACTATTATTGATTATGTTCTATCTGCGTTTTACTATCATGTTGATGTGATTGCTAAACTGGATATTGATATTAGGCTAATAAAGAAATTTAAGTAAAATTTGTCTTAAGCATAGAACATACCATTGTTATCTAAAATTAACATGGAACTAGAGGTGAGGTGAAGACAAAACCCAAGCAAGAGTGAGAAGATCAATCACTAAGAGGAGAAATAACTGATAAAGGACTAGATTCAATGGCCTCCATATCCTACTTCAAGTCTGATGATAAGCTTAATGATAAGTTTGATTATCATGCATGGAATATGTCTCTTGATTTGACCTTAGAAGAGTAAGATGTTATGGATTATTTGTAGGGAAATATCTCGTAACCTTATTCAAATGCATCGGCTACTACTAAGACCAAGTACAAGAAGGGTGAATTCACAGTAAAGAAGATCATCAAGGATTCTATTCATAAGCATTTATTTACTTACATCTCCAATTTGAACACATCAAGCGAGATATATGATAGGTTGGTTGGCATGTTCAAATCTAGCAATGCAAACCAAGTTCTTTTCCTTTAGAACAAGTTGAAGGATAGAAAGAAGGGAAGAAATGAAGACATGCAATCCTACTTCATGAGGATTACTGAGATAAAAAATGATATTCTTTAAATTGGAGAAGCTATTGCTGATAGGGAGCTTACTTTCATTGCCCTTGGAGGACTCCCTCATGAATGGAACATGTTCAACACCACTATTCTTAACAACTATAAGATTCCAGGTTTTGAAGAATTACTTACTAGATGTTCTGAAGAAGAAACAAGGATGATGGAACTAGATATGCCTTCAAATAGGAATGATCCTACTACATTCTTTGTTCATGCTAAAAGGAAGAACAATGCAGGTTCAAACAAGCAATGTCAAGGAAGATTGGGTTTCAAAAATGGAAGGACGGGAAGATACTTCATTTGCAACAAGTTTGGCCAATATGCTAGGGAGTGTCCTAATAGAAGGGATACACCTCATGATGATGACAACCAAAACAAAAACAATTTCAGGGGCAACAACAATCAAAGGAGTGGAAGATTCAACAACCGAGGAAAAAGGAATCCTCCCTCTCCTCATAAATGAAATGGTTTCCCTCCCAAGAGATCAAGAAACACCAAGCATGATGAATCTAATGTTTTGATAACTAGCAAAAATAATTTTATCTTATATCTTCCCTCTCCACTAAATCTCCTCTGAGCACTTTGGGAAATTGGTTGATTGATAGTAGTGCCTCAAGGCACTTCACTAGGTATAAGGAAGCTCTTTCAAATCTGATTGAAAAAAATACAAACTTGGAAATTATCCTTGGAGATAATGCTACCTATCCCGTGAAGGGAGTTGAGAATGTTACCCTTCAATTGAATCAAGGTACCACCATTCATCTACAAGAAGTACTATATGTACCTGATCTAAATAAGAACTTAGTGTCTATCTCGGTGATGTAAGACAAAGGATTCAAGGTGGCATTCATCGATGGAAAGGTATGTGTTTGGAAAAGAAATTTCAAAGAAGCAATTACTCTTGGATTCAAGGTTGATAGCCTATATCAAGTTGGAGGAAGTCCATTGGGAGCTATGAGCCCTGTAGGGGAGATCTTGACAATCTGGTCCAATCAAAAGGTCTGGTATAGCCGTGTTCATGACTAGGGTCTCTCAGGGAAGGTTTCTAATATAAATGGTTGGTGTAAAGTGCATAACATATTAGCTGCAGCAGGGATTTAATTGAATGGTGCCCGAATAAGCGAGTAATGATGGTTCCTCTGACCCCATGAAAAAGAGGTTTAGCTCAATAAAAATAGCAAACTATTTACCCACCCACCCCAATCCCCGAACATAGTCGCTTGTCCGCATTGGACAAGGTGTGAAGCCACTTGCTTGACCAAAGAGAGAGAAAGGTTTTGTCTTGTGACACATCACTTCAATTTGAATTATGGTACCAGAGGATTTATTATCTTCATTATAAGGCTCTATCCTATGTAAGGAAGATGGTGATAGGTATTCCTGAATTTAAAGTAGAACATGAAGGTTTTTTTCAGGGGTGTGCCAAAGGAAAGCATACAAGGGGACCATTCCCCTCAAGTGATAGCAAGACTACCGACATATTGCAATTGATTCATTCTGATCTATTTGGTATGATGCATGTGAACTCATTGGGAGGATATTTATACTATGCTATATTTATGGATGATTTCTCTTGCAAGACTTGGATAAATTTCTTGAAGAAGAAGGACGAAGTATTCTCATGGTTTCGTTCTTTCAAATTTTTGGTCAAAAATCAAACCGGGAATAAGATCAAAATATTGAGGACCGATAGTGGAACTGAATATGAATCAAATGAGTTCAATAATTATTGTAGAGAAGATGGCATTAAGAGGGAGCCTACTACCACATATACTCCTGAGAAAAATTGTGTTGCTGAAAGGAAGAATCATTCTATCATAGAAGCCACTCGTGCCATGCCTCATGATCAAAGCCTTCCAAAGTTCTTATGGGACAAAGCTATAAACACTGCCATGTACTTTCAAAATCGATGCCCTCATCAATAGTAGGACTCCAAAATTCCCGAAGAAGTTTTCACTGGTAAGAAACTTGATGTTTCTCACTTTAAAATTTTTGCTAGTCCCGTATATTTTCATGTGCCGAATGAAGAGAGAGGAAAATTAGATTCTTTTAGGAAGAAAGAAACATTTGTGGGCTACAGTGAAACTTCCAAGGCATATAGAATCTATGTTCCTGGTCAAAGAGAAGTGGAGATAAGTCATGGTGTCACCTTCGATGAGGATGTTTTCCTTGGGAGGATTAGTAACCTTCCTCTTCGAAGGAAGGACAAAGAAACAGATTCAAGAAAGAATGGAGAACCGTAGGATGAGTTGATGCTCGATGTTGAAGGACCAATGGATCCCATTGATCCACCCCCCTCATGAGCCCTCCTCCTCAAAAGGTAGACCCTCATGGCTTAGGGAGACTCTCGAAGATGTTGGGAGACATGTTGCACCTAGGGGGATATTTCGTGAAAGAAAGAAGTCAAATAGGTACCAAGGGTACTTCACTGCAATGAGCACCATTGTTCAATCTGAGCCTCGCACATTCGAAGAAGCTAAAAAGCACAAATTTTGGAAGGATACAATGAAAAAAGAATATAAGTCTATTATGAAGAACGATGTCTAGGTTATGGTCCCTAGACCCAAGGACAAATTCTTTGTCACCACGAAATGGCTCTACAAGATCAAGCATGGAGCTAATGGAAGAGCTGAAAAGTTCAAGGCCAAATTTGTTGCTCGAGGCTTCTCTCAAAAGGAAGGTGTAGATTATGATGAGATATTTGCACTAGTTGCCTGCTACACCACCATCCATTCAATTATAACCCTTGTTGCCTCGCAGGGATGGAATCTACACCAGATGGATGTCAAGACTGCCTTCCTACATGGTTCACTTAAGGAGGAAGTCTATGTAGAACAACTTGAGAGGTTAGAAGTTCAAGATCATTAAAAACATGTATGCAAGTTGAAGAAAGCCCTCTATGGGTGGAAGAAAGCACCCCGAGATTGGTATGAGAGGATCAATAGCTATCTAATGAAGCTGGGATTTACAAGAAGTGAAGTTGATCTGAACCTTTAGTTTAAGGTTGAGAACGATAGACCTCTCATCTTGGTACTCTATGTGGACGATCTCTTTCTGACAGGTGTAGACCCTCTTATTCTTCAATGTAAGAGGGAGTTGGCTTCCAAATTTTAAATGAAGGACCTAGGAATGATGCAATATTTCCTAGGGTTGGAGGTCAAAAGCTAGTTGAGATTTTCCTTTCTCAAGGAAAATATATTGTGAAGATACTTGAAAAAATTGGGATGCTGGACTGCAAGTTTGTGACTAATCGGATGGAAATTAGCTTCAAGAAGTTAATTGTTGTTGGGACCGATTTGGGAAATCCTTCTGAGTATCATCAACTTGTGGGGGCCTTGTTGTTCTTGGTGAACTCCCGTACGAACATATGTTTCACAGTGAATACATTGAGTCAGTTTATGGTCAAGCCTCATCACATACATTAGATTTCTCCCAAGAATCTCTTGAGATATCTTCAGGACATAATAAATTATGGACTGAGATACACTATAGAGAATGTGAGGCTCCATGGTTACTCTGATGTAGACTAGGATGGAAATGTGGTGGATCGTAAAAGAACATTTGGATGTTGCTTCTCTCTAGGTTCTACTTGGATGTCATGGATGAGGAGGAAGGAGAAGTCTGTTTCTTGGGGCACTGTTGGGGCTAAATACATTGCTACTAGTTTGGCCTCCTATGATGTTGTTTGGTTGAGGAAGCTCTTTAGTGAGATGTTTAGACATGTTCTAGATACCATCATGATATTCTGTGACAACTAGAGTGGGATTCGTCTTTCTGAGAATCTCGTGTTTCATGACCACTCTAAAAATATTGATATCAGGTACCACTTTATCTGGGATGTGGTACAATGGGGAGGAATAAGGCTCCAACACATTGGGACTGATGAACAGGCCATTGATATTCTTAAGAAGCCCCTGGGGAAGGTAAAATTCTTAACCTTCTGTGAACAACTTGGATTCGTGGAGAGACTGTTACACAACATTTTGTCACTGTCCCTATACTCCCCATTCCCTGATCCTGGAGGACCTATACAATGAACCTTACATTCTTCCTCTTCATGAAGAAACTCCCATTGTGTCCCTCTTCATGAGCAAAACAATTTCCTCTTGCATCATTTCCCAAAAATCTTCTGCTTTTCCCAGTTTACAATACTGACGCTAATGACCAGTGTCCTCCTTGTGCCGATATGCAGGGATTAGAATTGTCCCTAGCGCTGACCGGAGTGACTGAGCATTGTTCCAGTCACAATGATCCTCTTTTGGAAAGTTTTTTAAATAAGGAGTTGAAGCTTCCATCTCTAGAAGTTTCGTAACGGAAGTCTGGTAGATGTTTAGGTCAGGTGGAGTCGAGGATGTCAGTTTGGGCTCCTTTCCCCTATAAGGATGGAACTAACTCAAGAGATAAGACCTTCTCCCATGAGAAGGGGAACCATCTCCCATCCATTCACGCTATATAAACCTCCCTTTTTCCCAAGCACAAGCTAGTGTTAATGTTGGTGTGCTAGTGCTAATTAAGTTTGGAGTAAACAACAAGCTATTCATAGTTGTATCTCTCTAGTTGTTTGTGAGGGAGAAGTGTGAATTTGGTTTAGTGTGAAGACTAAATGTAAGAGCCTTAAAAATATCATTGCTGAGGCCATCATAGAATGCTAACGGAAGTGTTGGGAATGGAATCTCCCGCAAGGCATGTTTTGGGGCTTAAAGCCCAAGTTTTGACCAAATCTTGTTGTAAAAGCTCCGCGAGTTGTGGGAGCATGGCGAAAAAGTATGATAGAGTCACAGCATTGCCATCCTAGTTTTGTAATGTAATGTTGGCTAGATAGACCTACCCATGGTCCACGGACCATGGGATTGTATAAATAGAGCAAGGCTCTAAGTGTAAAAGATAACTAACTAATAATTAAGGAATAAGGAAGTCTAAGTGATTGAGCCAAAGTGTAAAGTGTGTCTGTAGGTCATAGAGTAGGAGAAGGCTCTGTAGTTGAGTGCGTAGGGTAGGTCGAGTCTATAACGATTAGACGAATCAATAAAGAGAAGTTTATCTATAATTTTGTATATCTTTTTCTGGTTTAATGCATGATTGATATAGTTTGTAAATATACTGTTTATTTACTGTGCACACCTATATGAATGTTTTGTATTGTTAAGTATAACTTAAAACACTTAAGTAGGCGAAGGCGCTTAAACAAGACTGGAAGATAAATAAGATCTCGGGTAATAGCACAAAGCACAGTACAACCCCTGGTTAGCGCTACGCGAAGGCAGTGTACCAAGCCACAAGGAACGGGAAAGTGCATGAAGCCACCTATGCATAGGGACAAATGAAGTGCCAACCGAACTCATCAGACATCTCCAGCGTGCGAAACCTAGTTCTAGCACCCTCGCATACTACTTTGGGTGAGACCTCAGTTTTGCGCTCCACGAACTGTTGCCGAAAGGGCCAGTAGTACCAAGATTTGTTTGGCTAATTAACTCTGAACCTGGGTTAGGCCCCAACAATCAAACAAATGGTTCCATTTTCAGGACCAGGATCTGCATAGAGATGTCTGATGTCGTATCACTAGAATCCGACCAAGAAAGGAATTGAAGAGTGGTTGGATAGAAAGATTCACGAGTTCGTGGCACAGGAAACTAGGAATCCACGACTATCAAAGGAAGAGTGGCTAGATTTCTACTTGTATACAGGGATCCATGAAATTTTCTTTGCATCCTTCCCTACTGAGTTGTACGAGTGGATTGCGAAGCTAGCAGATAGCCAAGGAAGGTGTAAACTCGACAAACCTATTGTGTGGACTCCAAAATTAGTGCGCAGACTAGAAGCATCCGAAGATAAGATCACATGCATTGTCGATCACTAGTTGGATAAAATCATAGGAGGATTCATCATTGAATTCATGGTAGATACTTCATTCAGCTATAGCGAGGCAAAACGACGCTTCCTCAAGGGATCGCGAGGTAAGTATGTTAGATATTTGAACACTTGGATTAAAATGCTACTGTGTGAAAAGCAGGTTATGTGAATAAATTGATGTTTGGGGCTACGTGGAGTGGGAGAATCTACAAAAAAGAAGGTAGCATAGAACTAAAAACTAGCCCCTTGACATCACCTCCGCAAGGGAGCGTAGAAGAGCTCGTGAAGGTTTCGCCAAGAGGTGCAATCAATCTGATAAGGCAAAGAATTCTGTGCATACCACCCCCACCCACACCACCACTAGTTTCACCATATTCACCCTCGACTTCGTCCATACCACCTCCACCACCACCACGAAGTAGTATGGCCAACACGATAAAGCTACCAGTGTTCAAGGGAGTAGGGAATGAAGATCGGACTAGTTTTGGTTCGTGATAAAAGCTGTATGGGAAGAACAGGGTGTTATGGACGACAATATAAGGAAGGAAACGTTGGTCAGTGTGCTACAGGATCACACGCTGACTTGGTACATTAAGCATTCCAATGACAATCCAAATGCGGGGATAGCGGATATCAAGATTGCACTAAAAAATGAATTTAGAAGGCCAAAGTGGGAGGCACAGTCAATCATTGGATTCAACGAAATATCAATGCTACTAGGCGAAACCCTGTGGGAGTTGGATCGAAGACTGAAGTGCACAATTTGTTAAGCGAACGTGACCTTAATAGATGGGCAATGCTGCGAATGGTTTGTGGCCTCGTTAACACCGCATCTACGAAACGCGTTTTCGCAACAAAGGCTAACCACACAGGTTGAGGCTTTGGAGGTCGCGATGAGATTGCACGAGAATCCTATGCAAGATCCTAGCTTGGGAGTCCAGTAGATTCACACGCAGTTGAAAAACTTGTGCCTTGAGATGCAGAGTTTGAAACAAGATAGGACAGCTCGTCTAGAAGTGTGCGATGAGGTATGGTGCGTAAAGTGCAAGGGCCAGGGGCACAACAAGGACCACTGCCCAATGTTCGTGAATTACCTCACGGGAGGAGGACCAATTCCATTGAGACCAAAGGCACAACTAGGACCAAGCACGTCACCTGCATTATGGTGCACGATTTTTCAGATAGGAGGGAAGCATGCTACAAATAACTGCCATCTATTACAAAAGTATACGTAGAATTCCCAGCAATTATTCTGCAATTTCTGCAGGTCAATAGGACATGATGAGTGAACCTGTAGAAGTTATGAACTGATGATGGATCAAACTCCTATCTATAGAGTTTAGGCTAAAACACGGGCCCTCGATCAAAATGCAAGAATGGCATGCACTAGATTTCACGGGTGCAAACGAGGATGAGGTGGAATGGGGCCAAGAAGAGGTCGCGAATAGCTAATATGATACAATTGTGGAGGACTGGGGCATTATGCCCACGATTATACAAATCCAATGAGGCCATCCTGCTTATATTGAATGCAGTTTGATCATGGGACAGAGGACTATCCAACACTGATAGCGAGGTTGCATGATAAAGGAGCACTCCAACCTCCCTTGACTTAGAGCCTACAAATGATGAGGTCTGAGTTGCACGAGGAAGACCCTAATGTAAATATCATGCTTCGATGTGGTATTACGATAAGGGATGACAAAGGTAAGCAGCCTGAAGAAAGTACCTAGGTTTGCAAGGCTCCAACGAAGGAACTAGAATTTGATTTGGAGCACGCTAAGGAGACCTTCATGGAAGCTAAGAGGAGCTTCGCTGATGCCTCCACTTCAGGAACTAAAGACAGACTGGAGCCAGAAATGGACCCATCGATGCTCACTATGTTCTTGGAGACATGCATGAAGCTGTTGCACGATAACAAGGCTATAAAGGGGCTACAAGAACTCATAACTAGATGCGGTGGGACCGCGCCAGGAGAATTGTGTGTAGTCTGGAAGCTTAAGAAGCACACAACGTGAACAGGAAGGGAGATGATATTAACCATCTAGATCAGGGAATATGAGATGGACCAAGTGATTCTAGACCTAGGATCTGATGCAAACGTCCTACCAAAGCATACATGGGAGCACAAGGGAGGCCTGCACTACAATGGTCTCCTATCCAACTACGAATGGCAAACCATCAAAAGATCCTACCTATGGAGAGATTGTAGGGAATCATAGTAGACACCGAAGGAGCGAGCGCGCTAGCATATTTCGAAGAGATAGAGATTGTGGATGACAGCAATCCCTATCCCGCGTTATTGGGAATAGATTGGGCTACTGCCATGAATGGAGTAATAAATATAAAGAAGCGCAAGATGATCTTTGAGAAAAAGTCACTGCGCGTAGTGATACCTTTAGACCCTGCAGAAGGATAGCATTACACAGAACCAGTGCGTGAAAATGACAACGATGATGAGCTGGATTGCATCTACAAGATAATCACGTCGGAGTAATATTGGGTAAATCCAACCGTGGATGGCCGAATCTCTTGGGAGCGTGAGAGCTCCTGCACATCAAATTCTAACGAAGAGATAGAACGATGGTAGAAGCAGTTACACGAGGTAACCACGCTCAACTGTAACATGATCGTTGCGTAGTAATGGATGTAAGAGACCTACCTACGTATGACGGGTTAACTAAGGTGGATGACTTCCTGAAAAAATTTGAAAGACAAGTACCAGAACAGTAGCATTTCGACGCTCTAAAATGCGTACTGCGTGCTATGCCTACAAGATAATGGGGTACGCACCAAAGAAGTTTTTAGGACTGGAGCGAATGTAGAAGGCTGATGCTCATGCGATTTGGGAAGCCTAAGGGGAAATTGAAAGATAAGTATGACAGATGAACCGGCCGGGCAACCACCTATCCAGGAGGATATAGGCATATGGCGCGAAACCCACACAAAGGCCTACCATCCTCGCGGTAGAAGACACGATTATTAAGGAGGAATGGGTAAGGATATGGTGCGAATGGTTGGGACCAAAAAGTATGGAAAGGCCAAGTGCACAGAAGAATATATACATAGAAGCATTTAGCAAAGTACATGATGCAGTGAACAAGGTCCACCATGTGAAGCAGACTGATTGGGACCTGTGTGTACCAGGGGTTCTCTGGGCTTATATGACCATGTGTAAAAGCTTGGTCGTGCAGGAACCACCAAGATTGGAGTATGAAGCAACCATAGTAAGCCCGATAGTACTTGAGGAACTTATATCGCACCTGAAAACATTGATAGATACAGCAATTCGTGGAACCTTGGAAGCAGAAATAAAACAAGCAAATCTTAGACTCTAAGAACTTGAAGAAGAAAGGGTACGGTTAAGGAAGAAAAGCACTTTGGCGGACGCGGAAGTCAAGAAGATAGAGGACGAGATAAAGGAAGATTTTCTCGGCAAAAAGACTAGGGTGGAAAGGCTGGATGTGTACGATTGCGATGACAGGTTTAAGGCCTATTGCCGCAAATTGATCAGTTTGATGCCTTGGCTTGGACCACATATTGCTCAACATAGTGACCAGGGTACCACGTTGCAAATGGTAAAGTGTACAATGACAACGTAATAATAAAAGATGGGGATTCTCTAGGAGACATGATGGATGATAGGATGGAACATTTCATGGGTGGTGCGACCACCTGACTAGCCGATGGGAGGACAGTCTTAACACTCCAGGAAGTTGAAAGGGAGCATGGGACTATAAACTATTCTGCCCGGGAGCTGCATGATGTTGGAGCTGTGCACAGAAGCAAAGAGTCACAAGGTCCATGACTACACACAAGGAGTTGCGCTACTATGTGGGTTAACCAAAAAGCGACCATTGAAGTCACTATTCATGATGGAATGCTCGAATTAAGGCCAAATGGAGCGGGCGGTAGGAATTTAAGATGCGGTTTATGGGAAAGATTTGGGAAAATATGCTGCCAAGGGAGCATTAATGAACCGGATTTGGGGGGAACGATTGAATTCAAATTAAAAAAGTGCTATAAATTACAAATGGCTACCCAGCAAACAACACTTGGTCATTTACGAATTGAGCTATTGAGTAGAGCCCTAACTGTTGAGTGCCAAGCATTAATTGAGCCCCTGAGATCATGAGTCATAGATTTCTGCACAGATACAATGGCAATAGCTAAGGATGTTATGGAGATAATAAAAATAACCACCAAGGAGGCCGCGCAGGCCCTCACTATGGGGGATGCTTCGGAAGGTGCCGAGATTGTGGAAGAAATCCCAAAATCACTGCGAACGTCAAGACCTAAGAAGGACAAACAAGTAATGGTTCCCGTACGTGTGTCCCTGCAGAACCAGCTGTGCACCAAGCTGTCAATGGAGGAGAAGGGGAAAGTTGTAACCATAGAAACTAATCAAGAAGAATATCTGGAGGATCTTATCATCGTGAAGGGCGAGGATGAAGGCATGGAGGAGGACACTCAGCTTGCGCACCCGGCGACAAAATTTCCTACCTATGTCCCCCTGCGAAAAGGGAAGGCTAAAGTGCCCAAGCACCTGGATGAGACCAAGAGCTCTCTCCAGACCCTGCTCCTCCCCCACAACCTTATGTTTGAGGGCATGTACCTGGGACGTGTGCTGAGCCTGAAATTCGAAGATTGGGACCTCGTTGACCATGAGAAGTTCCCTCACCTTGAGACTAGGAACCTTATGAAGCCCAAGCAGAATATCGTGGTGGGGGTTTCAAAGCTAGAGCCGTAAAAGTGGTTGCACAGAGTAGAAAAGGCTGGGCTACTAAATCTGCTATGGGTACCATATTTCGATCGTGCCCAAATAACCATTTTCATCATTAGGTAGCTTCTTTTCCTGGTGCATGATGGGTGTTTGTGACTGGAGGAGCCCATCCCCATCACGGAAGACTTCATGCATCGCGTCTCTCAGCTTCCACACAAAGGAGAGGACCTTGTGGACATCTCGTAAGGGAAGGGCAGTGACTTGGCCATCACGGAGGCCATGAAGAAAAAGTACAAGCTAGAAAAGAAGAAGAGTGGTTATGCCTTCTCCAGCATCAAGGAGAAAGCAGTACATGTGCCGACCAAAATCTTGGCAGGAAAGGTTATGCACAAGTGTTGCGCAGATGAAGTACCCCGCTAGTGGTAGCACTGGCTGAGCAGTGCACGAAGGGGGTCCAGTTTAACTGGTCTAAGTTCCTCTACAAGGAGTTTTTAGAAAATTTCCATGAAGCTCAGGAACAGGGAAAAACGTTCCACTATGCATGGCTTCTATTGTCCATAGTGCTCGTGGCTAGGGAATTGCTGGAGGATAGTCAATTCCCCATAATTGATAGGGATTTACCGGAGGCTGTGAAGTACGCTTTGCTTTGGGCCACAAAGGATGCTAAGAGGATCCACGACAGTAAAATATTCTGGGTGTTCATGGAGATGAACCTTAGAATGGGGATCAACTGTAAGCCGCAGTTGTCACCCACTATTTACAACAGTATGCAGAGTTTTTCATAATTCAAAGCGAACATGCATAACATTTATATAAGAGTGTGCAAGGACCCAACTAAACAGTGGACAAAGCTACCCTTTGTAGCCATAGACGACGTCATTTACAATGTACTGGAGGCATGGCCGCCAAAGTGGCATGCCCCAAACATCACAAAGATCAAGAAGTCGGCGGCACAAAGAAAGAAAGATGAGGCCAAGTTTCCCATTACACAGTTGGCCGAAAAGTGAAGGAAGGAAGTAGTGGTAGCAGAGATACGGGAAGCATGACATGCTGCACAAAAAGAAACTGAGTAGAAAAAGGCTGTAGTAGCACAGGAGGTAGCCACGAAGGCGGGCAAGGGCCAAATGATGCCTTCGTAGGGGCAGGAAGTAGAGGAAGCAGAGACAAAAGAGGGAGGCACGGACCTGCGAACCAAATCAACACAGCTAAAGTACCATCACCTAACAGAACACACAGGGTCACGTAAGAAGGTCAAGACATCAAAGTTGTCTATTGACCTGATCACCCTAACCGAAGGTGATATACATGACATCGGCAAAGCAGTGCGCATTGTCACCTTGGAGGATCTCCAAGATTTCATGCAGGAGAACCAGAGTTTGTTGGGAGCCCTCAAAGCGTAGTTGTAGGAATTACAAGTGCGCCCTCCTCAGGTTGGAACCCTTTCGACCACCCTTGTCATCGGCTCAATAGCAGCAGAGCAGAGGTTGCGTGCGCAGATGACGAATACTATAGTGCTGCCGAAAGGGGCACTTGTTGGGTGTGGAGCCTGATTATCTTCTGTATTCAAAGGTTTCAATCGGATATATACCCCAGGAAGAATTTACACCCCTCCACGCGGGGGGGTCTGGGGGGGACTTGTCCCCCCCGCGGGAGTCCGGGGGCTAGTGGTCCCTCGGCGGGGGTTCGGGGGCAGCGCCCCCAAAGCTGAAAATAGATGTAAAATTTCCCTATAAAAGTCTAGTAATTTCTAGTCAATCTGGGCCGTTCATTAGGCGGATGATCCAACGGTAGAATTTATGTTTAATTTAGGGGTTTTTGCCCTAGAAGGAAACCCCTCACTATATATGAGGGAATTGTATTGCGTCTATGTATATCTGTATTCTGAGTGAGGAAGAGAGAGGAGATTGAGAGTGAAGAGGGTGTTACCACGGATCTGCTGTAGTTTGTATCTCTTCAGTTTGTTGGATAATATAATAAAAGAAGGACTAGCTGTTTCTCCGTAGATGTAGCCTAAACTGGGTGAACCACGTATATCTGTGTCTCTCTTGTTTTATGTGTTTTCTGTGTTTATACTTCTGCAATATTTTATGTGCTCCATTGCTCTATAATATATAATTTTCTAACAATTGGTATCAGAGTCGAAGGTCTATTTGGATGATAAATGTGCAGGAGAGAGAAGGGTTCCTGGTTCGAGTGGGAGCAACGATAAAAGATGGTAGGTTTACGGTCGAAAAATTTAATGGCCAAAACTACCAGCTGTGGAAGATGCAGATGGAAGATTATCTGTACCTACCATTGAGTGAAAAGACAAAGAAGCTGATGAGTATGACAGACACAAAATGGGATATTCTTGACAGAAAGGCACTTGGAACAATACGGTTGTGCCTAGCAGCGTCAGTAGCATTTAATATTTCAAAGGAAATGACAACATAGGGTTTAATGTCGGCATTGGCCAAACTATATGAAAAACCCTCGGCCTTAAATAAGGTATTTCTTATGAAGCATTTATTTAATATGAAGATGTCAGAAGGTGGATCTATTGTAGACCATTTAAATGATTTTAATATAGTTACAAGTCAGTTAAGTTCTGTAGGGGTAAATTTTGATGATGAAGTTAGGGCTCTGTTATTTTTGTGGTCATTGCCAGAAAGTTGGAAAGGCTTAGTTATGGCCATTAGTAACTCTGTCTCTGGATCTAGTACTTTAAAGTTTGATGATGTTGTCGGTGCAATCCTTAGTAAGGAAATGTGACGGAAAAGCTCCAGTGAGAGATTAGGTAATGCTTTGACTGCAGAGAAGATTTGGAGGATCTTATCATCGCCAAGGACAAGGATGAAGGCATGGAGGAGGACACTCAGCCTGCGCACCTTGCGACAAAATTTCTTGCCTATGTCCCCTTGTGAAAAGGGAAGGCTAAATTGCCCAAGGACCTGGACGAGACCAAGAGCTCGCTCCAGACCCCGCTCCTCCCCAACAACCTTATGTTTGAGGGCACGTACCTGGGACATGTGCCGAGCCTGAAATTCAAAGATTGGGACCTCGTTGACCACGAGAATTTCCCTCACCTTGAGACCAGGAACCTTATGAAGCCCAAGCAGAACACCGTGGCGGGGGTTACAAAGCTAGAGCCATGAAAGTGGTTGCGCAGAGTGGAAAAGGCTGGGCTACTGAATCTGCTATGGGTACCACATTTCCACCGTGCCCCAATAACCATTTTCATCATCGGGTAGCAGCTTTGCCTGGTGCATGATGGGTGTTTGTGGCTGGAGGAGTCCATCCTCATCACGGAAGATTTGATTCCTCACGTCTCTCAGCTTCCACGTAAAGGAGAGGACCTCGCAAACATCTCAGAAGGGAAGGGCAGTGACTTGGCTATCGTGGAGGCCATGAAGAAAAAGTACAAGCTAGAAAAGAAGAAGAGTGGCTATGCCTTCTCCAACATCAAGAAGAAAGCAGTATGTGTGGCGACCCAAATCTTGGTAGGAAAGGTTATGCGCAAGTGTCACGCGGATGAAGTACCCGTGCTGGTGGTAGCACTGGCTGAGCAGTGCATGGAGGGGGTCCAATTTAACTGGTCTGAGTTCCTCTACAAGGAGTTTTTAGAAAATTTCCGTGAAGCTCAGGAACAGGGAAAAACGTTCCACTATGCATGGCTTCTGTTGTCCATAGTGCTCGTGGCTGGAGAATTGCCGGAGGATAGTCAATTCCCCATAATTGACAGGGATTTACTGGAGGCCGTGAAGTACGCTTCGCTTTAGGCCACAAAGGATGCTAAGAGGATCCATGACAGTAAAATATTCTGGGTGTTCATGGAGATGAACCTCAGAATGGGGATCAACTGTAAGCTGCAGTTGTCACCCACTATTTACAACAGTATGCAGAGTTTTTCATAATTCAAAGCGAACATGCATAACATTTATATAAGAGTGCACAAGGACCCAACTAAACAGTGGAAAAAGCTACCCTTTGTAGCCACAGAAGATGTCATTTACAATGTATTGGAGGCATGGCCACCGGAGTGGCACACCCCAGACATCACAAAGATCAAGAAGTCAGCAACACAAAGAAAGAAAGATGAGGCCAAGTTGCGCATCACACAGTTGGCCAAAAAGTGAAGGAAGGAAGCAACGGTAGCAGAAGTATGGGAAGCACGAGATGCTACACAAAAAGAAACTAAGTAGAAAAAGGCCGCAGTAGCACAGGAGGTAGCCACGAAGGCGGGTGAGGGCCAAATGATGCCTTCGCAGGGGCAGGAAGCAGAGGAAGCAGAGACAAAAGAGGGAGGCACAGACCCACGAACCACATCAACACAGCTAAAGCACCATCACCTAACAGAGCAGGTAGGGTCACATAAGAAGGTCAATGCATCAAAGTTGTCTATTGACCCGATCAATCTAACCGAAGGTGATCTGCATGACATCGGTGAAGCAGTGCGCGATGTCACCTTGGAGGATCTCCAAGATTTCATGCAGGAGAACTAGATTGTGTTGGGAGCCCTCAAAGCGTAGTTGTAGGAATTACAAGTGTGCCCTTCTCATGTTGGAACCCTTTCGACTAGCCTTGTCATTAGCTGAATAGCAGCAAAGCAGATGTTGCACGCGTGGATGACGAATACTATAGTGCTACCGGAAGGGTCACTTGTTGGGTGTGGAGCCTGATTATCTTCTGTATTCAAAGGTTTCAACCAGATATATACCCTAGGAAGACTGTACACCCCTCCACACCAGGGGGTGTAGCAGGGACTTGTCCCACCCGCGGGGGTCCAGGGGCTAGCGGTCCCCCGGCGGGGGTTCGGGGGCAGCATCCACAAAGCTAAAAATAGATGTAAAATTGCCTTGTAAAAGTCTAGTAATTTCTAGTCAATCTGGGTCATTCATTAGGTGAATGATCTGACAGTAGAAGTTTTGTTTAATTTAGGGTTTTTTGTCCCTAAAAGGCAACCCCTCACTATATATGACAGAATTTTATTGCGTCTATGTATATCTATATTCTGAGTGAGGAAGAGAGAGGAGATTGAGAGTGAAGAGGGTGTTACAATGGATCTTTAGTAGGTTGTATCTCTTCAGTTTGTTGGATAATATAATAAAAGAAGGACTAGTTGTTTCTCCGTGGACATAGCCTAAACTGGGTGAACCACAGATATCTATGTCTCTCTTGTTTTATGCATTTTCTGTGTTTATATTTCTGCAATATTGTATGTGTTCCATTGCTCTGTAATATATAATTTTCTAACAACTGGTATCAGAGCCGAAGGTCTATTTGGCTGATAAACTCACAGGAGAGAGAAGGGTTCCTGGTTCGAGTGGGAGCAATGGTGGAAGATGGTAGGTTTAGGATCGAAAAATTTAATGGCCAAAAATACCAGTTGTGGAAGACGCAGATGGAAGATTATCTGTATCAGAGATATTTGTACCTACCATTGAGCGGAAATACAAAGAAGCCGATGAATATGACAGACACAAAATGGAATATTCTCGACAAAAAGGCACTAGGGACAATACGGTTGTGCCTAGCGGCGTCGGTAGCATTTGATATTTCAAAGGAAATGAAAACACAAGGTTTAATGTCAGCATTGGCCAAACTATATGAAAAACCCTCAGCCTCAAATAAGGTATTTCTTATGAAGCGTTTATTTAATATGAATATGTCAGAATGTGGATCTGTTGTAGACCATTTAAATGATTTTAATACAGTTACAAGTTAGTTAATTTGTGTAGGGGTGAATTTTGATGATGAAGTTAGGGCTCTGTTATTTCTATGCTCATTGCCAGAAAGTTGGAATGGCTTAGTTATGGCCATTAGTAACTTTGTCTCTGGATCTAGTACTTTAAAGTTTGATGATGTTGTTGGTACAATCCTTAGCAAGGAAATGCAACGAAAAAGCTCCAGTGAGACATCAAGTAATGCTTTGACTGCAGAGACTAGGGGAAGAAAAATGGAAAGAGGAAGGAGCCCAGGATATCGCAGTAAGTCAAGAAAAGGTAGATCCAAGTCTAGATCGGGGATAGTGTGCTAGAAATGTGGGAAGAAAGGACACTTGAAGAAATACTACAAGTCTCGGAAGGGAAAAGAAGGAGACGCGCAACAAGAAAACAATCATGAAGTGAATGTAACAGGTGATGTGTTGCAAGATGCTTTGATTCTTTCATTAGAAAATATCATTGATGCCTGGGTGGCAGATTCAGGGGCCTCATTCCATGCCACACCTGATAGGAAACACTTTCATGATTATGTTCAAGATTTTGGACAAATTCGATCGGGTGATGATAAACCCTATAAAATCATTGGAATGGGTACAGTTTTCATAAAACAGCAGAATGGAAATCAGTGGCTATTGAAGGAGGTAAGGCATGTTTCAGATCTGAAGAAAAATCTGATTTCAATAGGGCAGTTGGGAGGTGAAGGTTGCATAAGTACTTTCACAGATAAAACCTGGAAGGTCACTAAAGGATCCTTAGTAATAGCGAAAAGAGAAAAGGTTGGTACATTGTCTTTATGCAATGGTATTTCTAATTCTGTTAATGCTTTAACCTCTATATGAGAAGATACGACATTGTGGCATCATAGGCTCGGGCACATGAGTGAGAAGGGGATGTAGATTCTTCACTCAAGAAATTTGTTTCTAGGTTTGAAGCATGTTGATTTAAAATTCTGTGAGAATTGTGTTTATGGAAAATAGAAGAGAGTCAAATTCCTTAGAGTTGGGAAAGAAAAGAAGAGTGAAAAATTAGAGCTTGTGCATACAAATGTATGGGGACCTGCTCAGGTATCATATCTTGGTGGCTCTCATTATTATGTTACTTTTATTGATGATGAAACCAGAAAAACCTGGATTTATTGTATTCGAAATAAATCTGACGTATTTGATACTTTCAAGAAATGGAAAGCTTTGGTTGAAAATGAGACAGGGAAAAGGTTGAAGTGTCTCAGATCAGATAATGGAGGTGAATATTGCAGCAAATATTATGATAGGTACTGTTCAGAGAATGGAATTTGCAGAGAGAAGATAGTTCCAGGAACAACACAAGAAAATGGTGTGTCAGAAAGGATGAACAGGACAATCGTGGAGCGTGCAAGGTGCATAAGATTGCATGCAGGATTGCCTTTACAATTTTGGGCAGATGCTATAGATGCTGCTATTTATCTAATAAACAGAGGGCCTTCAAGTTCCTTGGATGGTGGTATTCCAGAGGAGGCATGGACAATTAAAAAGGTAAACTACTCATTTTCAAAGACTTTTGGTTGCGAAGCCTTTGTCCACATTAATAAAGAAAATAGAACAAAGCTTGAGGCAAAATCAAAGAAATGTACCTTTATTGGATATGGTGTTAATGATTTTGGTTATCGCTTATATGATTATGAAAATCACAAAATCATTAGGAGCAGAGATGTAATATGCAATGAAAAGGTCTTGTATAAGAATCAGTTGCAGGAAAAGAAACAGGAAAAAGAAAACAGAGAATACACAGTGCTTGACGATATCATAGGAAAAGTGATGGTCCCTGAAAATCATAATGATCAACAACCAGAAAAACAACCACAACAGCAGCAAGAACTTCAAACACCTGAAAGTGGTGTTAGAATATCTACCAAGATAAGTAGACCCCCTGAACGATACTCTCCTTCATTATATTATGTATTGTTGATTGATTCTGGTGAACCAAAATGTTATGAAGAAGCAGTGCAGGTAGAAACCAGGAAGAAGTGGGAGCAAGCCATGAAAGAAGAGATGGACTCCTTAGCACATAACTAGACTTGGGACTTAGTCAGGTTGCCTGTAGGTAAAACAACATTGCAAAATAAATGGATTTACAGGATGAAGGAAGAAGATGGAGGAAAACAGAGGTACAAAGCTAGACTTATGGTGAAGGGGTTTGCACAGAAGAAAGGTACTAATTTTGATGAAATATTTTCTCCTGTTGTTAAAATGACTTCAATCAGAACTATTTTAAGTCTAGTAGCAGTTGAAGATTTGCATCTTGAGCAGTTAGATGTAAAGACAGCCTTTCTCCATGGGGATTTGGAGGAAGAGATATATATGCAACAGCCACAAAGATATGAGGTAAAAGGGAAGGAGAAACTAGTGTGTAGGTTGAAGAAGAGCTTGTATGGCTTAAAATAGGCTCCAAGATAGTGGTATCTAAAATTTGGCAGGTTTATGTTGAAGCTAGGGAGAGTTGCGCGCTCCAAGTCCTGAGTGCGTAGAAAATAAATATGGAACAACTAAGCTTGTAGCGTGACGAAGTGGTGTCGCAGAATCAACAGCTGGTACAGGTGATAGATGATGCTTGGAAAAGCGTCTCAGAGCTGGCCATCCCAACAGACATGCTAGCAGAGGCGCAGATCCACAGGTTAGCAGCAGGGGTCTACAAGGCAAGAAAAAAATGACAAAGGTTCAGCTGGAGCTGAACCTTCAGATCGCGGAGCTGTGGTTGAATGTGTAGCCATCCACTCCCCTGGAAGTCAAAGAATAGTGCGCTAGAGCTACCACAACAGGACTGGAGGAGATTGGCAGTGCAGTGCAAGACTGCATCAGTGTGTTGGAAGTATCACTTGAGGTCCTCACAAATCTGTAGGAGGACCCCAACATTTAGCATTTGGAGACAGAGGTGCGAGAACTCCAACAACAATATGACAGTGTCCGAGGAACTGCACAGACGGTGGTCCTCACTCAGAGACTTGCATAGATGCAGCAGGCTAAAGCGCTGAAGGAGTAGGTGGATGTGGCACAACATAAGGAAGTAGTCCTGAAGGTGCGCGTTCAGCCTTGGATCGACGAGGTCTTCACCATCACAGAAGAAATCGAAGGCAAGATCACACACATGCAGGGGATGCACATACTTATGCAGGGAAGCACTCCCGACATAGAGGTCTCGAAACAACGAATGTAACAGATCCAACAAGTAGTAGGTCGGTGTGATGCTAACCTTGCCGCAGTTCGAGAATAGTTGGAGGGTGTCTGCGCAAAGATCTCCGTGCTGACAGAGTGACTCGAGGGCAAGTCACGATGTTTGTGTTGGGGGCTTGTTGGGCATTGAGTCCCCCCCAAGGCATGTTTTGGGGCTTAAAGCCCAAGTTTTGACCAAATCTTGTTGTCAAAGCTCCATGAATTGTGGGCGTGGGACACGAAAGTATGATAGAGTCACTGGGTTTTTCGACCTAGTTTTGTAATGTAATGTTGGCTAGATAGACCTATCCATGGTTCGTGAACCATGGGATTGTATAAATAGAGGGAGGCTCTAAGTGTAAACGATAACTAACTAATAATGAAGGAATAAGGAAGTCTAAGTGATTGAGCCAAAGTGTAAAGTGTGTTTATAGGTCGTAGAGTAGGAGAAGGCTCTGTAGCTGAGTGTGCAGAGGCCTGGTAGTCCGCAGCTAAGTGCGCGAACCCCTACAACTGAGTGCGCAGGGAAGGTTGAATCTGTAACTGTTGGATGATTCAATAAAGAGAAGTTTTGCTATAATTCTATTTATCTTTTCTTCGTTTAATGCATGATTGATATAGTTTGTAAATATAATATTTATTTATTGCATGCACCTGTATGAATGTTTTGTATTGTTAAGTATAACTTAAAACACTTAAGTAGGTGAAGGTGCTTAAACAAGACTGGAAGATAAATAATATGTGGGGTAATAGCGCAGAGTGTAGTACAACCCCTGGTTAGGGTTGCGCGAACACAGTGTACCAGGCCGCAAGGAACGAGAAAGTGCGTGAAGCCACCTGCGCCCAGGGACAAATGAAGGGCCAGTCGAACTCGTCAAACATCTTTAGGGTGCGGAAACCTGGTTCTAGCACCCTCCCATACTACTTCGGGTGAGAGCTCAATCCACGCTCCGTAGACTGTTGCTGAAAGGGCCAATAGTGTCAGGATTTGTTTGGCTAATTAACTCCGAACCTAGGTCAGGCCCTAACAAGCCAACACGAAGTGTGTGGGAACCTGGTTTTGTTGAAGGAGAATAGCAACATCAAGACAATGGTTGTAATCCATTTTTGATTTAATATATATTCAACTATCAATGATTTCCTACATAATGTGTCATCTCACATGTTTATGGCTTAATCCTTCTTGACTTGTTAAGTAGGTTGAATTACAATTTGTTTATTATCATGGTTGATGTTTGCTATTGTTTACTTGCTTCAGGTGTTCGAAGAAGGAAACGGGAGATAACTGGAGTGAGCAAGCAAGATCATCACCAAACAGGATAAGCGTACCAAGAGGTAGGCCCTCTTAATTGGTTCTAACCTAAATAAATCTTCCATAGAATGTCTTGTTTGTGGCTAGACCCGATGTCAGGCTAGAGGAATTGTTTGTGTCCGCACTTATAATTTTACTTCACCAAAAATTGGCGACTCCATTGGGGAACCAATCCTTCCGTTCGTTTGCTTGGAATTTCATGGTTTTGTGTGAACTTTTCTAGTATCACCATTTCCCTTTAGTTCTATCTGCTTTTCCTTGTTCACTACTCTGGGTCTGAAATTTATAGTAGCAAGTCTAGTCTCAGCCTTTGAATTTTTTTTTATTTTTTTCTTTGCATCCTTGTTTAGCATGCTTATTTCACTGACAATCATGTTGATCAGCGCGATATGCTGAGAAACAGTTGCGCTGACCCCCTTCTGGAACTTTTTGTCAGTTAGGCAGTCACATTGATGCCTGTAGGTGAAGATTAGGGTTCACCCTAGATCTCGACCAATGTGTCTTGCTCTCTTGATTTCTACCTCTTAGCTTGTTTTGACTGTGTTCTCCCTTACTAGAAAGCTTCATTTAGCTTGGTTTCTGTGCTTTCCTGGATTAGCCCACCCTCTGATGTGCTAAGTCTGGCCCTGTGTGAAGTTGTTTTTTTTTTTTTTTTGAATCCCTTGATCAACACTAGTTTTCAGTTAGGCAGTCATGCCGATCAGGCCATCAGCACTAGTTGTAGTACTCGTCAGTCGTGCCAGTCGTGCCTATCGGTGCTAGTTGTCAGTTAGGTAGTTGCTCCAGTCTCTGAGTTAAGAAAAAATCAAAATTTCTCCCATTCCAGTGCTAGTGTGTCTTGACCCTCGAACTCCCTTCTTTTGACACCCATATTCATTGCTTCATTTTCAATTGAATGAGTGAAAGAGTCTTGTTTGTTCTCTTATTTCGAGTGTCTCTTTTCTCTTTCCATGCATATATTACATTGCTTGGTTTATCGATTGAAGGATTTATGTTTTTGGTTTGTTCGATTTAGGGAAGAAGTTGCTTTTAGTTTCATTCATCATGCTTTGGATTTTATCGATGCTTGTTTGTTTGGAATTGTGAAAATTTTCATTAAAGTGCTTTATGTGAAAGATTCATTTTGAATTTTATGAAAAGAAGAACATCATTCTAGTTTACTTAAGAGAAAATGTTGCATTAGTAGCATCTTTGAGAAGCTATACTTGCACCATCATAAGCATAGGGAATGAAATGAAAATTCTTTTGTTGTTAAGGGAATATTAAGTGCATTTAGGACATATATTAGTGAAATATTTCATTCTTTGATTGTTGCATTGATTTTGTATTCCCTATCTCTCAGTTAGTGTTAACTTTCATCGAAGACAAAGATCTCTTTTCTCATATAGCTGCATGTATGAGTTTTGTCAGATGACAGGGGTAGGGCCTTGTAATTGAAACCTAATTCAAGATCAACAGTTAAAATTTATTGAATTAACCTAAGGAAGCATTGAAACTTAACGCTTACATTTAGTGGTCTAGGCTAGAGATGTGTTACGATGTCTTCAAACCTAGCATCTATCATTCGCTTCGGCATTAGACAGCGCTAGTATGGACTTGTGCTCCCCATACTGTCATGTATATAAAGGGATACCCCACTAGGTTTGCAATCCTTGATCTGTTGGAAGCCAAGTCTACCACCTTGTAAATGTGATACACTGAACACAACACTTAGGGATATTTCCTACCCATAATTATCAGTTTTCCGGGAGGTATTCTATAGTTCACAATTACCTAGTAATCCTTTATGCCTAGAGTACCCTGAGTAGTCATTTTTTATCTTTACTGACTCTTTAAATTTGAAAAGATCATCGAGCACTTGTCCTTTCAAGCTCGTTAATTCTAAAAGTGACTAGAGTCACCTTTCGTCCTTTTCTTGACTCTTAAAATATGAAAAGGCAAAGTTTTGTTTCAGTGTCTTAAAATTAACTTCCCACGAAATATTCCTGGTTAAAGTTATCTTCCTTAGTGTTTCTTTAAAAGTCGATTCCAATGGCAACATTCCCAGAGTCTACCAGTCAAGGGTTCCCCTCAGATGGGAATCTTGGTCCTTTTCCTTCTTTTGGAAATGTTGGTGCTCCTTATATGGAGACATTTTCCCTCCCTATATTAACCATTGGTTTACCTATCTGGTTATTTTCAACCTCAGTGGTCCTGAGTTTCCCAACTCATGCTCTGTAATCTCCTTCATTTGAATCACGTCACGATGATTCTAAGGTTGACCCCTCACCTTCTTCCCCCATTTCTTCACCCTCCTATTCTACTTCACTTGGTGAAAGTTTGAAATCCAATAACGAGGAGGCTAAGAAGAAGAAGAAGTCAGATAAGTGAGAGGCCAACTGTGTGGTTGTTACTCCAAATGCACCTCCTGTAGACAAACCTTCTGATCCTCCACGGAAGGTTAGATTCCCTTGCAAGCTGTGTAAGGGTGACCATCTCCTTCGAGACTGTCCTAACATTCCCAAAGTCTTAGAGGTATGGTCTCAAGACCTAAACTGACCATCCCCATTGACCTCTGAAGATCATGTCGATGATACGCCTTTAGCTAATCAATGTAAGAAGAAAGAGAAGATTAGATTCCCTTGTAGGTTATGTGAAGGAGATCATATTATTCACCTTTGTCCTCATATGGATAAATCTTCCAAAGTTTTGGAAAACCTTACAGCTCCTCAACAACAACTTCCTATTGGTTATCAGAGGCTTTCTTCTAAACCTCTCCTAGTTGGTAAAGAGATTGACTTGGATTCAACTCTTTCCCATCTTGCTCTTCCTAAGAAAGACTCTCTTGTGTCTATTCTCGACCAACCATTGGTCGAAAAGAGTGTTGACTTGGTTCTGCCCCCAGTTGCTCACTCTGTTCTAGAAGAGAGTGGTGATCATATTGCTCATGTTCTTCTCATCTCCTTGAATTCTCATGAATCGAAGAGTGACCCTCCTGTCCCCGTTGTTCAGGAGAGTCCTTCTCCTATTCCCGTAGAGCATGGAGGAAATCATATGATACCCTCACCAAGTAGTTTTGTAATTTCTTTTTATTGGAGTAAATTGATTGCTTTCCACCTTCCATCTTATGTGCCTTTCCAGATCACAATACAAGCCTATAATATGGTAGTACATGGAACTATATTAGATGAAGGTGCATCTGTTAGCATCATGTCTTCTACTACTTGGCAAGCTTTGGGTTCCCCACAACTTGTGCCTGTCACCCAGAATCTGTTGGCTTTCAATGGAGGAACCAGTCAACCCTTAGGGATCCTTTCAAAGTTCCCTATTACTTTGGGAGGAAAGACCATCTATATAGACGTGATGGTAGTCCAAGGTCCATTAGATTTCAATATTCTCCTTGGACGCGACTATGTTTATGTCATGGGAGCTCTTATTTCTTCACTTTTCCATGTGGTTTGTTTTCCACATGAAGGGAGAATAGTGACCATTGATCAACTGTCATTCATTGGTCACCAGGCGCCTCCTTTGCAACCATCGTCCCCTATCGGCTTTTGTTTACAAGTATTACCTTCCTCGCCACAGGTCAATTATGTAGCTACCCGTTCCATCTCCATTCTACTGATGATCACACAGATGGTATAGTACATTATGTACTGGGGGCATTAGAACTCGATCTGTGTATGGTACCAATTAACATGTATTCCTCCCATAGCATGGTTCTTCCATCTAGTGAAGACCTCTTGGGAGCCATGTTATCATATGGTTCATGAACAGGGTCATGAGGATAGTTCTTGGTCTTGTGTAAACCTCATTAAAAAATGAAACAAAGGGTGTGAGAATAGTTCTTTGTCTTGTGTCAAGCTCATTAAAAAATGAAACAAGGATCATGAGGGTAGTTCTTTTTCTGTGTCAACCTCGTTAAAAAATGAAATAGCGGATGAGGATAATTCTTGGTCTTATGTTAACCTCATTAAAAAATGAAACAAGGAATGAACATAGTTCCTTGTATTGTGTCAAGCTCGTTAAAAAATGAAACAAGGGTCCCAGGATAGTTTCTTCCTGTGTCTACCTCATTAAAAAATGAAACGAATGTTTGAGGATAGTTCTTTTACTGTGTCAACCTCGTTAAAAAATGAAACAAATCCCTAGTCCAAATCAAGTCTTTGATTAAGATCTCGTAAAATCCTAGTCGAGTCTTTCATGGATCTCGAAAGTGAAACTTCATTCCATCCACCCAGCTGAATGAAATGAAGCTTGGCGGGCATGTACCTCGAATAGAGTCATTATGCTTGGGGGCATGCAAACTTAACTCAAGCATATTTTTTCATTTCAAGCTTGTGTAAACATGAAACCGAATTCAAGCAGAGTTCCCCATGGTTCAAGCTTATGTAAAAATGAACCCATGCTTGATTTACATCTCGTGATTGTCATTTTAATTAGTTGATTTCTGCTAGATGAGCCTTGGTTGTTTCATTCCATTGCCACCATCTCTTTGGCCGATCATGTGCTTTCACTTGGTTGTTTTTCCTTTCTTGAGGAACCATAGCGATGAGTGGTTCTATTAGCTAACCTCTTGACCATTACATGTTTTGAGTAGTTCCTCCATTGCCAGAACCAGATGCTACCCTTTATACCACTCGTTCCTCCAGAACAAGTCACCTTTAAGCTCTTTTCTGACTCATAAAAAATGAAAATATTGCCGAGTATTTTTCCCTTTTGACCCGTAAAAGAGAATAAATTGGGGGGGTCCACTTTCAAGCTCTTTTCCGACCCTTTAAACACAAAATGATTGCCGAGATCTTGTCATTTTGAACTCATTAACGGATGTGAAACGTCGTACACCTAGTATACGTTGACCCCTTTTTCAGGCTGGGATGCACTATTTATGAAAAAGGTACTCCTTGACTGAAATGGTCAAGTTGTTCTCTCAAGTATCATTTTCTACCTTTTCGAGCTCGAGAGACACAAATGTACGAAAAGGGACCATGTGGAGTTTTCTTTTCTGTGTCTTTTTCAAACTCTCTAAACATGAAAATGATATCGAGTTACACCTTTGTTGGACTCGTTAAAATATTAAACGACATCGGATTCATCACCATGACGAACATGAGCTTCTCCTTCCTAGGGCTCATTAAACTTACTAGGTTGGATTTATCTGAAGGATGAACTTATAGTGCAAGCATATGATATCCCCTTCAAGCTTTTGATTAAAAAATAATTTTGGTACTTGCCAAGAATGGTGGGGGCAAATTTGGAAATCTAATCAGTTGTGTCAATAGCTCACTCTTGAACATGACAATTTCTGATTCGTGTCGGGATAGGATATCCGCCTTTTTTCATTGACCTTCCTAGGTTGGGCCATTCATTTTTGCCTTCCATTTGATCTCTGCCACGTCATCATGACCACCGATCCTATGGATCCAAAAGTTTCCAAACTTCTAGTTGTGTCGTCGATATATTCAAAAGTTGTCCTTCTATAGTTACACTTACCCCTGATTCTCTGTATCATCCAAAATCATTTTGCATCCCTTTGTCTCGTGTCGATGATGTGGGATACATTATGGCCCTCCTTCGACACGATCACTTCATATCGACTTCAGCTCATTATCTAGGAAGTCGACCGAGAGACTCCCTTCCAGTACCTTAGAGCTTGCATGCCCTAATGGCAAGTTCTTCACTCTCGACGACAAGTTCACATCATTGGATTTTGATCAGGTGATTTCACGAGTGTTAGACTTCAGTTCCTTTATTCACATTCTATAGGACCATTGTCATTATTGGTGGTTTCTCTTGTGTTTGTTAATAGTTTACATCATTGGCTGGTAATCAAGCGATTTTCTAGCATGTTAACCATCAACACATCTATTTGCATGTTAGAATTTGTACTTTGATTGGGTCGTGTTGGAGCACAAGACCCTAGGCTTAGATTACAAAAGTCCAGGTTACAAGGTGGTGTGACATGGTTTTTTTTATATACATGTCTCTCTCAGATGGATGGCTGCGACCATACCATTAGTTATCATATGTGATCCTTCTCTTTATCAGATGGCTACACCCATACCTGGATCCATTTCCATGATCTTTCTCTAGATGGCTATGTCCATACCATGATTCATGTATCATTTGACATAGTTTTTAGTTATGTATATATATTTGTACTTGCTTGCATATTTTCCAATGACAAACTCCAATTCTCTGCAATGATTTATAAAGCATTTCATCCCTCACTCTAGTTTGGCCTTCATGCTTTAGGGGGCATTTTTTACACAGCATTTTGTCACTATCCCTGTACTTCTCGTTCCCTGATCCTGGAGGACCTCGACGGTGAACCCTACATGCTTCCTCTTCATGAGCAGAACAATTCCCTTTTGCATCATTTCCCAAAAATCTTCTATTTTTCCTAGTTTACAAGACCAACACTAATGATCAGTGTCCTCCTCGCACCGATATGAAGGGATTAGAACTATCTCTAGCTTCGACCAGAAAGATTGAGCCTTTTTCCAGTCGCGTTGATCCTCTTTTGGAAATTTTTTTAAATAAGGAGCCGAAGCTTCTAGCTCTAGAAGTTTCGTAATGGAAGTCTGGTAGATGCTTGGGCCAGGTGGAGTCAAGGATGTCAACTTGGGCTCCTTTCCCCTATAAGGATGGAACTATTTCAAGATATAAGGCCTTCTACCATGATAAGAGGGACCATATCCCATCCATTCATGCTATATAAACCTCCCCTTTTCCCAAGCACAAGCTCTAAGTGTTAATGTTAGTGTGCTAGTGCTAATTAAGTTTGGAGTAAACAATAAGCTATTCATAGTTGTAGCTCTCTAGTTGTGTGTGAGGGAGAAGTTTGAATTTGGTTTAGTGTGAAGACTAAAGGGAAGAACCTTAAAACTATCATTGTTGAGGCCATCATGGAATGCTAACGGAAGTGTGTGGGAACCTAGTTTTGTCAGAGGAGAACAACAACGTCAAGACAATGGTTGTAATCTCTTCTTGATTTAATATATATGAAACTATCAATTGATTTCTTACATAATGTGTCATCTCACGTGTTTATGGCTTAATGCTTCGTGACTTGATAAGTAGGCTGAATTACAATTTGTCTATTATCATGGTTGTTATTTGTTGTTTTTTACTTGTTTAAGGTGTTCGAAGAAGGAAACAAGAGATAGTTGGAGCAAGAAAGCAAGGTCATCACCAAACAGGATAAGCATACTAAGAGGTAGGCCCTATTAATTAGTTGTAACCTAAGGAAATCTTCCATAGAATGTCTTGTTTGTGGCTAGACCCACTGTCAGGCTAGAAGAATTGTTTGTGTCCATTCTTATAATTTTACTTCACCACAGAGACCCTCTTATGAGGGTCCCGTATGAGATGGATATTGAGCTCTGGGAGCTTTGAGGGGCTTGGGGTACTTCTTGGAGCGATGCAAGACCATAGGGTGAGTGGTTCAACTTCCCCTAATGGTGTGTGATGTATAGGGTGACTGGTTCACCTTCCCTTGTGATACCCCATGGTAACATATGCGTAGGTTGGGTGGTTCACTTTCTCCTATATCATATGAGTAGGATGAGTGGTTCACCTTCTCCTATCGGCACATCCTACCCATGCAATCCAAGACTCATGGGAAGTACCTCTCATCTAGACAATGAGTAAGGAAATGAGGATAGGGACCATAGTACTACCGATGGACGCATCATGTACTACTGTACTCCCTATGCTAGGATGTTGATATTGATCTAGGATCAACAGAAACTAACTTTGGGTCAGCTAAGAGTGGTATGACATGCTCTCTATTATTGGATAATTACTTCAGGTCATTAGAGAATGGTAGGATACATTCTTGATCATTTCTTCTTTCTTCATGGTTCAACAAAGCAGAGACAGGAATGGTATAGATTGTCAAATGGTTTGGCAAGTGAAGTTCACCCTAGTTGAGAGGGAGTGTTAAATTTGGCAACTAGGGCCAAACTTCACCTTGAACATCTTATATGAGGCAGCTGATATTTGTATTGGATTACTCCCTCTAAGAGGTGTAGGATTGATTTAAAGATAATCCCATTCTGGCATGCATAAATGGAATTATGAATTTATTTTGATTACGGTCAAATTGTCAAGGTTGGCCAGTCATCTAATTTGCACCTCAATGTTGCATATAAATTCAAGACGCCTCCTCCTCATTTTGGAATTTTCGACACTCGTGCATCTCTCTCTCCTTGATTGGGTATGAATTTCTAAGGCTTCTCTCTCTCCACACGTGCTAATAAAGGATTGTACTTTTTTTGTCCTTGCATTGACCAGCGCAGTCCAATTTTGACTGTTTTTTTGTGTGGGGTATCTCTATTTGGGTAGGCCGCAGTTTTCAGCACAAAAACTGAGGTTACTTGACCATTGTCTTACCAGCATTGAAAGTGGAAGGGCTCGCTGCTGTGTTGACTTTCACTAACCAGATTTGACTGGACTTTTTCGAACTATTTTTTGGGCTGATTTGACTAGTTGTTGGAGGCTAAGTTGACCGAGTTTGACCGAGCTATTTTGGAGGTCAAAATCTTCCCTATTGACCAGCGTTGACTTTCTAGTTAGGGATTTTTTTATTTTTTTTTTCTATTGTTCGATTGATCATATTCCACTGTGATTAGGGCAAGTGAATATAGTAGATTGTACTCTCTCTCTCTCTCTCTCCTTGTTGAACTTTTGAAGAATTATAAGAAGAATTGATCAAAGGTTTCCCCACATTGGGGTTTGTCCCTAGTTGGTGCCATATCTTATGTCCTCTTGTCTTCGCTTGTCTTCTACTGTTATTGTTAATGTTCTATGTGTGTTTTACTATCATGTTGATGTGATTACTAAACTGGATATTGATATTGGGTAATAAAGAAATTGAAGTAAAATTTCTCTTAAGCATAGAACATACCATTGTTATCTAAAATGAATACATTTATTCCAAGTTCTTTATTAAATACATGGGTACATATATTCTCTAAAACCATCTTCTAGAAACTTGACTAGCAAAACCATTTCTCACAACATTTCCGTTCCTTTCTGTGTTTGCATTCCCTTATTGGCACTGCATTGGTATTATCAATCAATTTTCCATACATAATAAAAGTTGGGAGAAGAGGTGTACAAAAATATATTATCTCCACAAACCCTATGGTTTCACTCCTTGTTTCACTCCCATTTCATGTTTCTCATGACAAATCTAACAAAGTGTTCGATAAATTTCCAGATATTGTTTTTCAATTTAATTCGTCCTCCAAAATAGTAGTATTTTCAAACCAAGTGTTTATTTCACTAGTAAGGTCCAGGAAATGTTGGAGTTGGCAAGTGGAGGGAGGATCCTTTTTTAACCTAGTATAAAACAAAGATTCAAGTGGCGCCTGAACGAAGCTACTAAAAATCAGGCTGAGGTGCTAGCTCTATATCAAGGGCTCAAAATTCTTGACCCAAGGAAAATAAGAAACTTGATAGTCATTGGAGACTCCACAATAATTATAAGACATGCACTACTCTTCTTCATCCAATTGTAATCTAGAAAGGCTCATTCTACACTCCAAAAAGAAGCCACCTGCTTTGAATCTATATAGATGTGTTAATAAATCAAAATTTCTAGATTGATCAATTGGTCAATAACGCCTCTTGTTCAGGTGGTGGAAACCTTAGGTCAAAAGAGGGTGTATCCTTCTCCCTAATTCCTTAAATTCATCAAAATCATTAAATAAAGGGTTTGCATGCCATTCACTATCCAAGCCAAGTGGCATATCAAATTTACAGAGGGAGGATGGAAACCATAGGCAATCATAATCCCTGTACCACTGCACATATTGAGTTTAGTGGAGGGGAGGCATTTTCAATTGGGATTTAAATTTTATTATGACTTCAAGCACCATTGGGATAATGCAGCCCCATTATTTCAAATCTCCACTAGGTTGTGGTTTTCTATGATTCACCCATGGGCTTAGTCTAGACCCAGAAATGCCTCTACTCAGCCTATGTCTGATGCTTACCTAGAAGCATCCCTTCTCAGCCTTGGTAGCAATGGAGATTAGTCGCTTGGTTATGTTGGCATTGTGGCACTGATCTAGAGCTATGGCACAGGTGTTGTCCTTGATGGCAACTCACTTCGATGACAGATCTCAGTACAGGCTCTCAGAATGAAGGAAAAAGATATATACGCAGGTTCACCTAGACGAAGGCACGTATACACGCGGGTTAGACGTTACAAAGGCGGGTATGCGTATACACGCACTTTCACGCAAGGAAAAGCGCGTATATGTTGGAGAACTTACTTTTGGTTCGTGGTATTTGGACCATGGTATCTCGTCAGAAGTGTTGATCCCAAGTATTGGGTCCATGGTATTGTTTTATTATGGTTTTAGACCGTGGTATTGTGAAAGGCCTAAGACTATAAAAGAGGAAGGAGATCATTTGGCAAAGGATCATCTGAATTAATTGAATATCTGATAAAGGGCTAGATCTGGAATATTGGTTATTGGGTTATGCTGCAGATCTGGATCTGAATGAAGGAGGAACCTGAGCGCAAAGAGAAGGATAAGTTCTATTGATGGGTCATAATCTTAAGGCTTGAATAATTGTATCTTTGTATGATTTTGATCCGTTATATGTGGCGCATGCTTGATCTATAAATCTGGTAATCTGGGTTAATTAAGATCTGAATATTTGAAATTATCCTTTATAGATCTGTACGCAGGTTCAGTGAAGTGAAGGCGCGTATACACGCCGTTTCTGTGAGTAAAAATAGCGTATATGTAGGTTGGTCCAAACACAGAAGCATATGCACGTAGGTTTCTGGTTATTGAAGTAGCGTACATCTCTTGAGTTGTGTTCTAGCTGCTTCTGTTTGTTGGTGCAGTGTTCTGGGTTCAGAATCTGGTATGTGATTACTGTTACTGTGTTCAGGGTACAGCTATCAGAGAAGTGTCTACTTGATTCAGTTCTAATTGGTGAAACGGAGACTGTTTGATGCAGAAATTCTTGATGATTGATTGATGTTCATGGATCCAGTCTAAAAATTTATGAAACGTGGTCCCTCGAAGAAAGAGAAGGTTTTAGCCTTCAGTACGCCAGCACCTACGTACTAGTATCTTGGCTAGTGCAAGAGCTAAGGGGGTTGTAGCTCCCTTCCAGGAGAAGCTGGAGAATGAGAGAGGGTTGTAGCTCTCTGTAGGTTGCAGCCTGCGTACTGGTAAAGGACTGCACTAATACATTGTAAAAAGAAGTTTCTAATTAAAAGAAGATAGAGACGAATTGCAACAGGTGGTTTTCACCCACATTGGGTTTCCACCTTATATATTTTGTTCTTGTGTGTGATTGTCTTCATCTCTGTTTTACTGTTTCTGGTTACTGTTTATTTGATTCTGATACACAGATTAATGATCAACATCTGTAAGATAAATTAAATTATAAGTCTACTTTGTATACGCGGGTTTCCTTCTCTGTAGTTGCGTATATACGCGGTTTTATCTAACTGAAGTAGCGTATATGATCTGGGTTTAAAAAGAAATAATTGACTTGATAATACTGATTCACCCCCCTCTGAGTATTATTTCCAACCATTGGTATCAGAGCAGGTCCTTCTGAAGAAGCTTGATCGCTTGAAGGAAGATCCATCATCATGAGCAACTACGAGAGAGAAGCATCTATCAGGCCACCAATTTTTGAGGGGACCAACTTTGTCTATTGGAAGGTAAGAGTTACATAAGTATGGAATATCATAGATACAGGGTATACTTTTCCATCCACAACTCCTACAGATCCGGTTGGTAAGAAGCAATATGAAACAAATGCAAAGGCTGTTAATACTCTATTAGGATGTCTATCTCAATCAGAATTCGTCAAGGTTATGCAGTATAAATCTACAAAAGAAATATGGAACAAGATTGTTCTGAGTTATGAAGGAGATGAACAGGGAAAATGAGCAAAACTTCAAACCCTCAGAATTCAGTATGAAAATCTCAGAATGCACAATGATGAAATTGTGGCTAATTATTTCCTTCGTGTAGATGAGATTGTTAATTGTATGAAAAACTTGGGTGAAGAAATAAAAGAGGCTGTTGTGGTTGAAAAGGTTCTAAGATCTTTGTCCCCTAAGTTTGAATCTAAAGTTTCTGCAATAGAAGAAAAAGAGAATCTACGAAACCTTACCATGTCACAGCTGCACGGAATTTTGACTGCTTATGAAATGAGGAAAGGAGGACCATTAGATAGGAGAGAAGCTACTTTCAAGGCTTTAGGCAAAGGAGATTACTATGAGTCAAGACATGTGTCAGAAGAAGAGGAAGAATCAAATTTTCTCAAGAACCTTCAACGGGGTGCTGGAAGATTCAGAGGTAAGTTACCTTTCAAATGCTTTGCTTGTGGAAGAGTTGGTCACTATGCTACCAAATGTCCTCATAAGGATAAGATTGAAAAGGGTAAGGAACTCGTTGGATGGAACAAGAAACAGAATGTAAATAAGAAAAGCTATTACACTCATGAAGATAGTGATGGACTTTCAAATAGTGACGAAGATGAACAAGGTAATAAATATAAAATTTTAATGGCTTTTGAAGATGATGATTTTGTGGATGATATAGATGAAGAAAGTCTTTATGAAGAGATTTCTAGACTCAAAATTTGTTTAGAAGAGAAGAATTTGATCATAGATACTCTACAATTCCAACTTGCTGAAAAGGAAAAACATCATGAAAAGTTAGAATGTGAAATTGTGGGACTGAGAAAAGAGATTGAGAAAACAAAAGCTCTTAATCTTAGATTTGTTAAAGGATCTGACACTTTCGATGAGGTTATCAAAGTGCAGTGCTCTCCACTAATCAAGACAGGTCTGGGATATAATGAAGAAACAACTCAAGCACAGAAACCATCTACCTCCAAGAATTATCTTGATGCTGTAAGGAGAAGTGAACAAAGACCCAATGGAAACTACCAGGTAAATCGGGGGCAATCTACTTTAAGGAAAAACAGAAGCTACAACCAGCCACAGGTAAAACCTTCTCAATTTGCCTCAAGAATGGATGTCAATAGGAACTACAATCATTTGGCTGGTAGATTTGATAGTCACAGGAGTTTCTTCAATGGCCAATGTTTTTCTTGTCATAACTTTGGTCACAAAGCAGCTCAATGTGTTGCCTATAAGACGATCATGACTAGAGAAGCTCATAAATAGAGGAGTATGACTGGGATCATGAAAATGACCTATAACAACTTCTCTGCTCTTGAAAATGAAATAGAATGTTCTATTTGTAACAATTTCGGTCATGAAGATTCTGAATGCAGGAGCAGGTTTCGGCAGACAACTCAGAAGGAGCAAACCTCAAGTGCCAAATCATGGAGAATAAAATAACCACAACCAGAAAGATGTGGTATGGCCTTATATGTGGAAGGGCAGGAAAATCAATGTTACATCGACAATGGATGTTCGAAACATATGACAGGTGATAAAGAAAAACTTCAGTCATATAGTGCCTTGGAGAAGGAGAAGAAGGTCTCTTTTGGAAATGACACCCCTGCTCTCATAAAAGGTAAAGGTTCTGTTCAGTTGAAAGAAATGGTCAAAGTTGGAAATGTCATGTATGTTGATGGCTTAAAGAATAATCTATTAAGTGTCAGCCAGATGTGTGATCAAGGAACTGAGGTAATATTTCGATCAAATGGATGTACTGTTTGTGATCTTGATACAGGAAAAACAGTGATCAAAGGCATGAGGACTCCAAATAATTTATACATATTCAAAGAAGGACAACATCAATGCTATCTTAGTAAGAATGATGAACACTGGCTATGGCACAGAAGATTGGGGCATCTTAGTTTCTCATAGATAAGGAAAGCATGCAAATACCAGGCAGTTCGTGGTCTTCCAAACATCAGAATTCAAGACAATACAATATGCAAATCATGTCAGTTTGGTAAGCAAACCAGAACTAACTTCCCTGAGAAGGAAGGATCAGCCAGTAGGCCACTTGAACTTTTCCATACTGATGTATGTGGTCCATCTAGGAAAAGGTCACCTCGAGGAGAAGACTACTTTATATTATTCATTGATGACTATTCCAGGATGTGTTGGATAGGACTTATGAAGCACAAAGACGAAGCCTTTGAAAATTTCAAATCATTCAAAGCCTTGGTGGAGAACGAATCAGATCACAGAATAAAATGCCTCAGGTCTAATCGAGGAGGAGAATTTACCTCGAATGAATTTTTCGATTTTTGTGAAGAACATGGAAGAAGAAGGGAATTCTCTACAGCTAGGACTCCTCAGCAAAATGGAGTAGTAGAAAGGATGAACAGAACAGTTCAACAAATGGCTCATGCTATTCTGGATGAGTCTGGAACTCTCGCAACCTTCTGGGGTGAAGCCGCATTAGCTGCAATTGTTATTCTCAACAAAACGAATGTCTGGGTGAACAACACTCAAACTCCACATGAGCTCTGGTATGGTGAGACTCCTTCGGTAAAATATTTTAAAATTTTCGGAAGCAAATGCTATATCAAAAATACTGATGAGAATCTTGGCAACTTTGAACCTAGAGCAGATGAAGGCATTCTCCTTGGTTACTCTCCTCATAGCAAAGCTTACAAGTGTTACAATAAAAGGCTTGGAAAAATTGTTGAAAGTATTGATGTAGTAATTGATGAAGAAGAAAACACTCCTAGGCAGGTAAGATCTGAAGATTTCGAAGATGATGAGGACTATCCTTCAACATCAAATCAGACTTATGATGAAGAATAAGCTCAAGAGGCACTAGAAGAACAGATAAGGATAGAGGATAAGACTCCATCCAAGTACGTTCAGAAGAATCATCCAGAATCTCAAATTTTGGGGCAGAAAGAGGCAAGTATACAAACAAGAAGAACAATTGCAGAAGCTTCAAGCTATTTGCCTTTGCTCTCCTCCACTAAACCACAAAATGTAAAAGAGGCATGCAAAGATGAATGCTGGGTGAAGGCAGTGGATGAAGAACTTCAACAGATCGAAAAGAATAACACTTGGGAGTTGGTTCCTAGACCAAAAGATAAGAATGTCATAGGGACAAAATGGATCTTCAAAAACAAGTTGAATGAAAATGGGGAAGTGATTAGAAACAAGGCCAGACTTGTTTGTAAAGGGTATGCTCAACAAGAAGGAATAGACTTTGAAGAAAAATTTTATCCCGTTGCTAGACTTGAAGCCATCAGAATGTTCCTTGCTCTCTCTAGCTTTCAGAAGTTCAAAGTATTTCAAATGGACGTGAAATTAGCCTTTCTGAATGGAGACTTAGAAGAATAAGTGTACATTGAGCAACCAGATGGTTTCATTCTTGGGAATGATCCAAATCTTGTATGCAGACTAAAGAAGGCTATCTATGGTCTTAAACAGGCTCCAAGGGCTTGGTATTATCATCTGGACAAATATCTTCGTCAACAAGGTTTCTCAAAAGGATCAGCAGATAGCAATCTTTATATAAAAATTGAAAATAACAAATTGCTAATACTTGTTCTGTATGTTAATGATATCATCTTTAGCAGCAGTGAAGAAGCTATGAGTCAAAGCTTTGCCTTGGTGATGCAGAAAGAATTCGAAATGTCCTTGCTTGGAGAACTGACATATTTTCTTGGATTACAAATCCAACAAAATGAAGGCGGTATCTTTTTATCTCAAACCAAGTACCTCAAGCAGATTTTGAAGAAGTATGGCATGGAAGACTCAAAACTAGTATGTACCCCTATGGTTACAGGATGTAGCCTCAGTGCAAATGATGAATCAGCAGCAGTGCATCAACCAACCTATAGATCCATGATTGGAAGTCTACTTTATTTGATAGGTACCTGACCAGACATCATGCATGCAGTGGGAATAGTTTGAAGATTTCAGGAAAATCCTAAGGAAGCCCATCTTTAGGCAGTAAAGAGAATTTTCAAGTATCTTCAAGGAACTCAAAACTATGGCTTGTGGTATCCAAGAGATACAGATCTCACTCTTCATGCTTATACAATTGCAGATTGGGCTAGAAGCGTGGATGACAGAAAAAGCACAAGTGGTGGTGCATTCTTTATGGGTTCCAGATTAGTATCTTGGTTCAGCAAGAAACAGAATTCGATTACTCTATCTACAGTTGAAGCAAAATATGTGGCTGCCACATCTTGTTGCACACAACTCCTTTGGATGACGCAAAATTTGCAGGATTTTCAAATCACTTGTACTCCACCTATCTCCATCTTATGTGATAATACAAGTGCTATTAGTATCTCAAAGAATCCTGTCATGCATTCAAAGACTAAGCATATACCGATCAAGTATCATTTTCTCCAGGAACAAGTGTTGGAACAAAAGGTCAAATTGGAATATGTTCCCTCTAAGGAACAAGTTGCTGATATTCTCACCAAACCACTGCCCAGGGAAACTTTTGAATACCTCAGACAAAAGCTGGGAGTAGTTGATGCATTATCTTGCTGTTAAAACTTGTCTATTTCAGAGAAAAATGGGTGTACATGAATTGCCTGAGGAGGATCCGCATACATACGCCGGTTTATGCAGAGACAGTCGCGTATATGGAGGATTGATGGATATCAGTAGGGACAGGATCTGGTTGAAGATAGTCTGATATGGGTCTGACAGAGACCATCTGGCACATGTTCAGGGGGAGCAGATAAACTTCTAATGATGCATTGTTGGCATTATCTTAGAAGCTTTTGGTTCAAGTTCACAACTGTTGTTGGTTTCAGGTGGAACAAATGTAGAGGGAGAACATAAGGAAAACATGATTGCTGATCTGAATGGTGATTGACAGATGCTATTGATATCAGTTATTGGTGAGTTTCATAAGTCTTGCTCTAGATATTTCATCTCTATCTCATGTGTCTCGTTTATGGTTTCAAGGTCATATAACGACCTATTTTGGTTACCCACTATGCCTGGGATGAAGATGTAATGTACTTGGTTGACATATGTAAATTTTTGATGTATCACCACTTGGTTGGGTGGATGATCCCCACTTGGTTGCGTGATGGATGTATGTATTGAGTCTTTTGGTGATAGGAAGGTCTTTTATGATGTATAAGTCATGGTTCTTCTAGAGGAACATCTTTTTGCAGATCTTTCCTACAGTCAGGGGGAGCATGGTCAGCTTAGCAGGGCAGAGATTTCAGCATGTACTCAGGGGGAGCACAACCCTTTGCACTTGATGACAAAGGGGGAGAATGAATTTGAGGATCTTGGGGTTGCCATAAAGTCCAAAGGGGGAGATTGTTGGCATTCTGGCACTAATTTAGAGCTATGGCACAGGTGTTGTCCTTGATGGCAACTCACTTGGATGACAGATCTCAATACAGGCTCTCAGAATGAAGGAAAAAGATATATATGGAGGTTCACCTAGACGAAGGCGCATATACACGCGGGTTAGACGTTACAAAGGCGCGTATGCGTATACACACACTTTCACGCAAGGAAAAGCGCGTATATGTTGGAGAACTTACTTTTGGTCCGTGGTATTTGAACCTATGGTTTTGGACCATGGTATCTCATCAGAAGTGTTGATCCCAAGTATTGGGTCCATGGTATTGTTTTATTATGGTTTTGGACCGTGGTATTGTGAAAGGCCTAAGACTATAAAAGAGGAAGGAGATCATTTGGCAAAGCATCATCAAAATTAATTGAATATCTGATAAAGGGCTAGATCTGGAATATTTCTTATTGGGTTATGTTGCAGATCTAGATCTGAATGAAGGAGGAACCTGAGCACAAAGAGAAGGATAAGTTCTATTGATGGGTCATAGTCTTAAGGCTTGAATAATTGTATCTTTGTATGATTTTGATCCACTATATGTGGTGCATGCTTGATCTATAAATCTGGTAATATGGGTTAATTAAGATCTGAATATTTGAAATTATCCTTTATAGATCTGTACGTAGGTTCAGTGAAGTGAAGGCGCGTATACACGCCGTTTCTATGAGTAAAAATAGCGTATATGTAGGTTGGTCCAAACACAGAAACATATGGACGTAGGTTTCTGGTTATTGAAGTAGCGTACATCTCTTGAGTTGTGTTCTAGCTGCTTCTGTTTGTTGGTGCAGTGTTCTGGGTTCAGAATCTGGTGTGTGATTACTGTTACTGTGTTCTGGGTATGGCTATCAAAGAAGTGTCTACTTGATTCAGTTCTAATTGGTGAAAAGGACATTGTTTGATGCAGAAATTCTTGATGATTGATTGATGTTCATGGATCCAGTCTAAAAATTTATGAAACGTGGTCCCTGGAAGAAAGAGAAGGTTGTAGCCTTCAGTAGGCCAGCACCTACGTACTAGTATCTTGGCTAGTGCAAGAGCTAAGGGGGTTGTAGCTCCCTTCCAGGAGAAGCTAGAGAATGAGAGAGGGTTGTAGCTCTCTGCAGGTTGCAGCCTGCGTACTGGTAAAGGACTGCACTAATACATTTTAAAAAGAAGTTTCTAATTAAAAGAAGATAGAGACGAATTGCAGCAAGTGGTTTTCACCCACATTGGGTTTCCACCTTATATCTTTTGTTCTTTTGTGTGATTGTCTTCAGCTCTGTTTTACTATTTCTGGTTACTGTTTATTTGATTCTGATACACAGATTAATGATCAACATCTGTAAGATAAATTAAATTATAAGTCTACTTTGTATACGCGGGTTTCCTTCTCTGTAGTTGCGTATATACGCGGTTTTATCTACCTGAAGTAGCGTATCTGATCTGGGTTTAAAAAGAATTAATTGACTTGATAATACTGATTCACCCCCCTCTAAGTATTATTTCCAACCATTGGTATCAGAGCAGGTCCTTCTGAAGAAGCTTGATTGCTTGAAGGAAGATCCATCATCATGAGCAACTACGAGAGAGAAGCATCTATCAGGCCACCAATTTTTGATGGGACCAACTTTGTCTATTGGAAGGTAAGAGTTACAACCTATTTTCAATCTCTTGGTACAGAAGTATGGGATATCATAGATACAGGGTATACTTTTCCATCCACAACTCCTACAGATCCGGCTGGTAAGAAGCAATATGAAACAAATGCAAAGGCTGTCAATACTCTATTAGGATGACTATCTCAATCAGAATTCGTCAAGGTTATGCAGTATAAATCCGCAGAAGAAATATGGGACAAGATTGTTCTGAGCTATGAAGGAAATGAATAGGTAAAACGAGCAAAACTTCAAACCCTCAGAATTCAGTATGAAAATCTCAGAATGCACAATGATGAAAGTGTGGCTAACTATTTCCTTCGTGTAGATGAGATTGTTAATTGTATGAAAAACTTGGGTGAAGAAATAAAAGAGGTTGTTGTGGTTGAAAAGGTTCTAAGATCTTTGTCCCCTAAGTTTGAATCTAAAGTTTCTACAATAGAAGAAAAAGAGAATCTACGAAACGTTACCATGTCAAAGCTGCACGGAATTTTGACTGCTTATGAAATGAGGAAAGGAGGACCATTAGATAGGAGAGAAGCTGCTTTCAAGGATTTAGGCAAAGGAGATTACTATGAGTCAGGACACATGTCAGAAGAAGAGGAAGAATCAAAGTTTTTCAAGAACCTTCAACGGGGCGCTGGATGATTCAGAGGTAAGTTACCTTTCAAATGCTTTGCTTGTGGAAGAGTCGGTCACTATGCTGCCAAATGTCCTCATAAGGATAAGATTGAAAAGGGTAAGGAACCTTTTAGATGGAACAAGAAACAGAATGTAAATAAGAAAAGCTATTACACTCATGAAGATAGTGATGGACTTTCAAATAGTGATGAAGATGAACAAGGTAATAAATATAAACTTTTAATGGCTTTTGAAGATGATGATTTTGTGGATGCTATACATGAAGAAAGTCTTTATGAAGTAGACTCAAAATTTGTTTGAAAGAGGAGAATATGATCATAGATACTCTACAATTCCAACTTGCTGAAAAGGAAAAACATCATGAAAAGTTAGAATGTGAAATTGTGGGACTGAGAAAAGAGATTGAGAAAACAAAAGCTCTTAATCTTAGATTTGTTAAAGGATCTGACACTTTAGATGAGATTATCAAAGTGCAGCGCTCTCCACTAATCAAGACAGGTCTGGGATATAATGAAGAAACAACTCAAGCACAGAAACCATCTACCTCCAAGAGTTATCTTGATGCTGCAAGGAGAAGTGAACAAAGACCTAATGGAAACTACAAGGTAAATCGAGGGCAATCTACTTTAAGGAAAAACAGAAGCTACAACTAGCCACAGGTAAAACCTTCTCAATTTGCCTCAAGAATGGATGTCAATAGGAACTACAATCATTTGGCTAGTAGATTTGATAGTCACAGGAGTTTCTTCAATGGCCAATGTTTTTCTTGTCATAACTTTGGTCACAAAGCAGCTCAATGTGTTGCCTATAAGACGATCATGACTAGAGAAGCTCATAAACAGAGGAGTATGACTGGGATCATGAAAATGACCTACAACAACTTCTCTGCCCTTGAAAATGAAATAGAATGTTCTATTTGTAACAATTTCGGTCATGAAGATTCTGAATGCAAGAGCAGGTTTCGGCAGACAACTCAGAAGGAGCAAGCCTCAAGTGCCAAATCATGGAGAATAAAAGAACCACAGCCAGAAAGATGTGGTATAGCCTTATATGTGGAAGGGTAGGAAAATCAATGGTACATCGACAATGGATGTTCGAAACATATGACAGGTGATAAAGAAAAACTTCAGTCATATAGTGCCTTAGAGAAGGAGAAGAAGGTCTCTTTTGGAAATGACACCCCTGCTCTCATAAAAGGTAAAGGTTTTGTTCAGTTGAAAGAAAGGGTCAAAGCTGGAAATGTCATGTATGTTGATGGCTTAAAGCATAATCTATTAAGTGTCAGCTAGATGTGTGATCAAGGAACTGAGGTAATATTTCGATCAAATGGATGTACTGTTCGTGATCTTGATACAGGAAAAACAGTGATCAAAGGCATAAGGACTCCAAATAATTTATACATATTCAAAGAAGGACAACATCAATGCTATCTTAGTAAGAATGATGAACACTGGCTATGGCACAGAAGATTGGGGCATCTTATTTTCTCACAGATAAGGAAAGCATGCAAATACCAGGCAGTTCGTGGTCTTCCAAACATCAGAATTCAAGACAATACAATATGCAAATCATGTCAGTTTGGTAAGAAAACCAGAACTAACTTCCATGAGAAGGAAGGATCAGCTAATAGGCCACTTGAACTTTTCCATACTGATGTATGTGGTCCATCTAGGAAAAGGTCACCTCGAGGAGAAGAATACTTTATATTATTCATTGATGACTATTCTAGGATGTGTTGGATAGGACTTATGAAGCACAAAGACGAAGCCTTTAAAAAGTTAAAATCATTCAAATCCTTGGTGGAGAATGAATTAGATCATAGAATCAAATTCCTCAGGTCTGATCAAGGAGGAGAATTTACCTCGAATGAATTTTTCGATTTTTGTGAAGAACATGGAAGAAGAAGGGAATTCTCTACAGCCAGGACTCCTCAGCAAAATGGAGTAGTAGAAAGGATGAACAGAACAGTTCAACAAATGTCTCGTGCTATTCTGGATGAGTCTGGAACTCCCGCAACCTTCTGGGGTGAAGCCGCATTAGCTGCAATTGTTATTCTCAACAAAACGAATGTCCGGGTGAACAGCACTCAAACTCCACATGAGCTCTGGTATGGTGAGACTACTTCAGTAAAATATTTTAAAATTTTCAGAAGCAAATGCTATATCAAAAATACTGATGAGAATCTTGGCAACTTTGAACCTAGAGCATATGAAGGCATTCTCCTTGGTTACTCTCCTCACAGCAAAGCTTACAAGTGTTACAATAAAAGGCTTGGAAAAATTGTTGAAAGTATTGATGTAGTAATTGATGAAGAAGAAAACAATCCTAGGCAGGTAAGATCTGAGGATTTCGAAGATGATGAGGACTATCCTTCAACATCAAATCAAACTTATGATGAAGAAGAAGCCCAAGATGCACTATAAGAATAGATAAGGATAGAAGATAAGACTCCATCCAGGTACGTTCAGAAGAATCATCTAGAATCTCAAATTTTGGGGTAGAAAGAGGCAGGTATACAAACAAGAAGAACAATTGCAGAAGCCTCAAGCTATTTGGCTTTGCTCTCCTCCACTTAACCATAAAATGTAAAAGAGGCATGCAAAGATGAATGCTGGGTCAAGGCAATGGATGAAGAACTTGAGCAGATCGAAAAGAATAACACTTGGGAGTTGGTTCCTAGACCAAAAGAACAGAATGTCATCGGGACAAAATGGATCTTCAAAAACAAGTTGAATGAAAATGGGGAAGTGATTAGAAACAAGGCCAGACTTGTTTGTAAAGGGTATGCTCAACAATAAGGAATAGACTTTGAAGAAACTTTTGCTCCCGTTGCTAGACTTGAGGCCATCAGAATGTTCCTTGCTCTCTCTAGCTTTCAGAAGTTCAAAGTATTTCAAATGGACGTGAAATCAGCCTTTTTGAATGGAGACTTAGAAGAAGAAGTGTACGTTGAGCAACTAGATGGTTTCATTCTTGAGAATGATCCAAATCTTGTATGCAGACTAAAGAAGGCTCTCTATGGTCTTAAATAGGCTCCAAGGGCTTGGTATTATCATCTGGACAAATATCTTCGTCAACAAGGTTTCTCAAAAGGATCAACAGATAGTAATCTTTATATAAAAATTGAAAATAACAAATTGCTAATACTTGTTTTGTATGTTGATGATATCATCTTTGGCAGCAATGAAGAAGCTATGAGTCAAATCTTTGCCTTGGTGATGCAGAAAGAATTCGAAAATGTCCTTGCTTGGAGAACTGACATATTTTCTTGGATTACAAATCCAACAAAATGAAGGTGGTATCTTTTTATCTCAAACCAAGTACCTCAAGCAGATTTTGAAGAAGTATGGCATGGAACACTCAAAACTAGTATGTACCCCTATGGTTACAGGATGTAGCCTCAATGCAAATGATGAATTAGTAGCAGTGCATCAACCAACCTATAGATCCATGATTGGAAGTCTACTTTATTTGATAGGTACCTGACCAGACATCATGCATGCAGTGGGAATAGTTTGAAGATTTTAGGCAAATCCTAAGGAAACCCATCTTTAGGCAGTAAAGATAATTTTCAAGTATCTTCAAGGAACTCAAAGCTATGGCTTGTGGTATCCAAGAGATACAGATCTCACTCTTCATGCTTATACAGTTGCATATTGGGCTAGAAGCGTGGATGACAGAAAAAGCACAAGTGGTGGTGCATTCTTTATGGGTTCCAGATTAGTATCTTGGTTCAACAAGAAATAGAGTTCGATTACTCTATCTACAGTTGAAGCAGAATATGTGGCTGCTGCATCTTGTTGCACACAACTCCTTTGGATGATGCAAAATTTGCAGGATTTTCAAATCACTTGTACTCCACCTATCTTTGTCTTATGTGATAATACAAGTGCTATCAGTATCTCAAAGAATCCTGTCATGCATTCAAAGGCTAAGCACATACCGATCAAGTATCATTTTCTCCGGGAACAAGTCTTGGAACAAAAGGTCAAATTGGAATATGTTCTCTCTAAGCAACAAGTTGCTGATATTCTCACCAAACCACTGCCCAGGGAAACTTTTGAATACCTCAGACAAAAGCTGGGAGTAGTTGATGCATCATCTTGCTGTTAAAACTTGTCTGTTTCAGAGAAAAATGGGTGTACGCGAGTTGCCTGAGGAGGATCCGCATACATACGCCGGTTTATGCAGAGACAGTCGCGTATATGGAGGCTTGATGGATATCAGTAGGGACAGGCTCTGGTTGAAGATAGTCTGATATGGGTCTGACAGAGACCATCTGGCACAGGTTCAAGGGGAGCAGATAAACTTCTAATGATGCATTGTTGGCATTATCTTAGAAGCTTTTGGTTCAAGTTCACAACTGTTGTTGGTTTCAGGTGGAATAAATGTAGAGGGAGAACAGAAGGAAAACATGGTTGCTGATCTGAATGGTGATTGACAGATGCTACTGATATCAGTTATTGGTGACTTTCATAAGTCTTGCTCTAGATATTTCATCTCTATCTCATGTATCTCTTTTATGGTTTCAAGGTCATATAACGACCTATTTTGGTTTCGCACTATCCCTGGGATGAAGATGCAATGTACTTGGTTGACATATGTAAATTTTTTATGTATCCCCACTTGGTTGGGTGGATGATCCCCACTTGGTTGGGTGATGGATGTATGTATTGAGTCTTTTGGTGATAGGAAGGTCTTTTATGATGTATAAGTCATGGTTCTTCTTGAAGAACATCTTTTTGCAGATCTTGCCTACAGTCAGGGGGAGCATGGTCAGCTTAGCAGGGCAGAGATTTCAGCATGTACTCAGGGGGAGCACAACCCTTTGCACTTGATGACAAAGGGGGAGAATGACTTTGAGGATCTTGGTGTTGCCATCAAGTCCAAAGGGGGAGATTGCTGGCATTGTGGCACTAATTTAGAGCTATGGCACAGGTGTTGTCCTTGATGGCAACTGACTTTGATGACAGATCTCAATACAGGCTCTCAGAATGAAGGAAAAAGATATACACGCAGGTTCACCTAGACGAAGGTGCGTATACACGTGGGTTAGACGTTACAAAGGCGCGTATGCGTATACATGCACTTTCACGCAAGGAAAAGCGCATATATGTTAGAGAACTTACTTTTGGTCCGTGGTATTTGAACCTATGGTTTTGGACCATGGTATCTCGTCAGAAGTGTTGATCCCAAGTATTGGGTCCATGGTATTGTTTTATTATGGTTTTGGACCGTCGTATTGTGAATGGCCTAAGACTATAAAAGAGGAAGGAGATCATTTGGCAAAGCATCATCAGAATTAATTGAATATCTAATAAAGGGCTAGATCTGGAATATTAGTTATTGGGTTATTTTGCAGATCTGGATCTGAATGAATGAGGAACCTGAGCGCAAAGAGAAGGATAAGTTCTATTGATGGGTCATAATATTAAGGCTTGAATAAATATATCTTTGTATGATTTTGATCTGTTATATGTGGCGCATGCTTGATCTATAAATCTGGTAATATGGGTTAATTAAGATCTGAATATTTGAAATTATCCTTTATAGATCTGTACGCAGGTTCAATGAAGTGAAGGCGTGTATACACGCCGTTTCTGTGAGTAAAAACAACATATACGTAGGTTGGTCCAAACACAGAAGCGTATGCACACAGGTTTCTGGTTATTGAAGTAGCGTACATCTCTTGAGTTGTGTTCTAGCTGCTTCTGTTTGTTGGTGCAGTGTTCTGGGTTCAGAATCTGGTGTGTGATTACTGTTACTGTATTTTGGGTATAGCTGTCAGAGAAGTGTCTACTTGATTCAGTTCTAATTGGTGAAAAGGAGATTGTTTGATGTAGAAATTCTTGATGATTGATTGATGTTCATGGATCTAGTCTGAAAATTTATGAAACGTGGTCCCTAGAAGAAAGAAAAGGTTGTAGCCTTTAGTAGGCCAGCACCTACGTACTAGTATCTTGGCTAGTGTAAGAGCTAAGGGGGTTGTAGCTCCCTTCCAAGAGAAGTTGGAGAACGAGAGAGGGTTGTAGCTCATTGCAGGTTGCAGCCTGCGTACTGTTAAAGGACTGCACCAGTACATTGTAAAAAGAAGTTTCTAATTAAAAGAAGATAGAGACGAATTGCAGCAGGTGGTTTTCACCCACATTGGGTTTCCACCTTATATCTTGTGTTCTTGTGTGTGATTGTCTTCAGCTCTGTTTTACTGTTTTTGGTTACTGTTTATTTGATTCTAATACACAGATTAATGATCAACATCTGTAAGATAAATTAAATTATAAGTTTGCTTTGTATACGCGCGTTTCCTTCTCTGTAGTTGCGTATATACGTGGTTTTATCTAACTGAAGTAGCATATATGATCTGGGTTTAAAAATAAATAATTGACTTGATAATACTGATTCACCCCCCCTCTCAGTATTATTTCCAACAGGTTATAGCCTTTTACCTTGTGTTTTATGGCATCAAATTAGTGTTGGGATTTAAGTGGTTCTTAAAGCCGACAAAGTATTTTAAGAAAGAGAAATTGAAATTTGTTTTTATAGTCTCTCTAGAGGTTAGAATGCATGGAAACAATAATCATCCTAGCTGTTACCCTTTGTATGATATTATTCACATATGTCACGTCTTGCAAACACAAGTGGCCCTTATAGTAGACAATAAGACTTCTATTTTCTCTTCTATAGGTAGAATTCATGCTCAGAGGAGAAATTCATGCTCAGAGGAAAAATCATACCAATGAAGTTTGCAATCATAATGGAGGCTATTTCATGATATAAGAGGAAAATTGAAATTTAGAGGCAGAGCGCTATGTGTTATATCACCATGTTTCAAGTTTCGTTAGGAGTTCCCATTCAACCATCCCTAACTTCAGAATGTCTATTGGCTCAAGTAGTGAAGAAACCAATGAGGACCATTCTATTCACCATTAGCCCTAATATGTTGGTATGGACCAGGATTCCTGGCCTTCTCCTGTAGAACAAGAGGAAGCATTCAACAAGCATGTTTTTAATTAATTGCAGGTTTTATCATGTTTTGTAAAATTGTCTGGTTTTAAGCATCTTTTATAGGTTTACAACAGTAGAATATTTTGGACATCCTCTACAAAGGATAGAAATGTCTCATTTGTAGTTAATCTTTTAAGTTTTTGGACAATTCCTGAACTATACACCATGAGAGAGTCCTTCCTCTTATTGTATTATTATGTTCTGAGTAACGCTGCATTAACTTTCAAATATAAACAAAACTATTCATTTTCGTTTTAAAAAACGAACGACGGAATGTTAAGCTGCCTGTTAAGGTTCTATTTTCAATGGGGACTTGTCTAAAAGGACTGAGGTTGGCTATAAGTAGGGCTCAATTTTGGTAAATTAAACTGACACCCAAAAAACCTCTCAAATAAGATGAACAATTTTTCCATTTGTGATGCAATTTCTCGAGACTTGTTTGGTGATACATTAAAATAAAGAAGAAGAACGTGAGGATGGTTGCATGCATGTGAAATGTTTGACAAAATGCCTCAACGAAATTTGAGAAAAATAGGTGAAAGTAACAAAAATGGAAACATGCAAATGGGGAAATGATAGAAATTAAATTACCTCGATTCATGTAGAATAGGGGAATGCTGAAAATGGTAGAAAATATTGCGATCCCTACAAACATGTTTTTTTCTCGTTGTTGTACCTATAGTACTATAAGTGGGAGGAATTCCTTTTGTATCCTTCTGCTGCTCCATTTTCACCACCCATAGATGGTATTGAAAATATGTGATAGCCAACTATTGAGTACTTGCAGCATAAATCCCTTAGAATTCTTCTTTCGTAGTCATCAGGCAAATCAAAGACATCGTTAATTTGGAGGAAAATATTCAAGTTCTTCATACAGACTTCACCCACATGGTGTCCTTCTTGGACCATATTCAAAATTAATTCCAAGATCAACACAAAATGTTGCTGAAGCCCACAAAAATGTGTTTGAGAAAGATGGACAATGCCCTCACACAAGCCAAAGAACTCATCCATCGCATCAACCAATAGCAAGCCGTGTTTCGGTTGTTGTATTCTATGCAACCCCAAGCTCTCTAGAGAATGTAGAACATGGGTGGGATTATTGCAAATCAATTCCAAACACCGCCGACACTATTGAAAATCAATTTCAAACACTAAAACTTCAGAAGCGTGGAAGACAAGTTTCAATCACCACTTTCAAGAACTTCTAGGTAATTTTCAAATTCTTGCCCACAACGAGGAGATTGTGTCCACTACAATGCCTGAGTCCTCCTCCAACCTGTCTATAAGAGTTAAAAAAAAAGTATTATAGGTTTAAATCTTTGTTAAGTGTTACCAAAATCTAGTTAAATGTTTTAGGGCAAATACTAAAAAATACTTATTTGTTTTGGGTTGGTTTTAGTTAAAAATTGTCTGGCTGGGATTTAATTTTTTTTTTTAGAATATTTGGATCTTATAAATTTTTACTTTGGGATACCCCTCGGATTCAATAAGTAATCCAAAATGAGAGGATTTGTTGCTAAGGTGATTGGTTCCACATCAACAACTATTGTATTTAACTCGAACATTTTAATAAAGCTAGTGATATCCTTTCACATCCTTAAATTGTAGCACCCCGAGACATCTATTTTCCATCATCTATGGGAATTAAAGTAAAGCCAAATATATCATAAATCAGGGCATATAATATACTATCCTAACAATATCTACTAAAAAAAAAATTATCAGAACAAGCCAAAAATGGCCCAAGCAGGTATCAAATTATCCTCATTAAAGAGAAAAGTAATAGAAAAATATATTACCAATGCAAGAAAGTGCTTTTAAGACTTCAAACAAAACTAAGGCAGGGGTGTTAACATACCAAGATTCTAAGAATTCCCAAACCATTTTCTCATTAGATTGGCTAGCCTTACATTGAAGTGACACAATTAAAATGACTAACATAAATGACTAATTTGTATTATTGAAGTACTTTTTAAGTAGTCATACTTTTGTTCCTAAACTAAATTAGTCATTCATGTTATTCATTTTTAGTTGCATTATTTATTATATAGTCATATATTTTAACCCAAGACTAAATTAGTCACTTATGTTAGTCGTTTTTAGTTGGGTCACTTAAGATTGCTCATTTTTGGTAGTATTTCACTTGGAAAAGTTGTGGTGACTAACATTTTTAGTCATCTAGTGGTTAATTTCATCATTTTCTACCAGTGTAATATAGCAAGGTATCATCATTGTGGTCACATCTAACAAAACACAAAGATTGTAGTATAAAATCATCACCACATATCCTCAAATTAATATAAATTTCATGTCAAATAACTTCTATCACATATACATATATCTAAAGCACATTAAATGAACATATCTGACATGACCTAACAATATACACATCAACACCAACTTATAAATTAAGTATATAAACATGAACAAAAAAATGCACCCCATATATATATATATACAAATAAGTCAAATAACTACATCATGAATTCAAATAAGTGTAATCAATATCGAATACAACAAAAGTAGTAGTGCCTGCGGCCTAGTCTATAGTAGAAGACAATGGATGGTTAACTACTGCCTAATCAAGTACATCTATCGAAATCAATTGAGGTGGAGGACTAAGAGGTGGTTGCTTTTCAGTAAAAGGACATGGATGGTCTATAGGAGAAGGTGGATGGTCTTCTTTGTTAGGAGAAACATACGACACATCATCTAGCTCTAGAATCTTGACATTATTAGGCTACTAATGAGTAGTTGTACTACCAAAAGGATCACCGACACCCTAACGACCATGATCCAATGGGGCGACACGACCACTAGAAGCATCATCATCACCATCCTCATCATCATGATCATGATCATTAGCCTCATCATCATGATAACCATTATCACCCTCGTCATCATCATCATCATCATGACGACCCTCATCATTTGATGGATGTGTTGCTGCATGATGCCCTATAGCCCTCATCATTGTCAGTGCCCTACTAGCTCCGATAACATGTTGCATAAGAGACATCAAATCTTGCAGATAAGTCCTCTAGAGATCCACAAACATTGGATTTGTGCTAATATCTCAAGGCCTCGTAGGGAGGACTTGTTGTTGAACTAACTCTAACCAATCTATCACAGCAGTCCATCCAACATCGCATAGTAGGCCTCTGTCGCCCCCCCCCCCCCCCCCCCCCCCCCATGATGCCCACACCCCCGTTAGAATGTGCCTCACCCTCACCCTCTTGGGCCTTTCCCATCTCCTCATCTCCTTCGACATCCGATGGGGGAGGATGTATGTCTGCATCAAATATGTCAATGTCCATAAAATATATAGTATAGAAAAATAATTAGACAATTTCATTAAACAATTTATTAAAACAAGTTAAATAATGTGCTAGAATAACTTTTATTCTAATTCATTAAAATAAGAAAATGAAACTAGATTAATTTTAATAAAACACTAATAATACCTCTATCATTCAGATGCTCATCCATTGTGCAGAATATTTTGGGACACCCTCTCCTATCAATCCCTGCGTATGGATACCCCAACATGAAAAACACATGCCTAGTAGCTGTAGAGCTATAAAAAGTGTCTCTTTCACCTCTAATTACCTCACATTAATATGTCAATCCAGGAGCGTTTTGTTATTTCAAAGAGTGACTCAGTCTGAGGCTATCACTTGTCAGAGTAATGCTAGTAGTACAGCATTCAACAAAAATACAAGAGTAAATGCATGCTTGTCTATAACTAAGTTACTTCAAATGAATAAATCACACACTCTAAAGCTAGGCAACTTATCAGTCAAGGGTTCGGCAGCGATAGCCCATCCCTTTGGAAACTAATGGAAAGGAAATTAGAGCATGGACCACGGGTCTGGGAGCTAGACAGTAAATTCCAAGGCTCACTACAACCACAAATCGTCTCTCACACCAAACAACAAATGCGAGTAAATGAAACAACAGATAGAAAAATGGAACGGCAAATAAGAAATCGAACAACAAATTTGGAATGGAACAACAATGCTAAAATGGAACAGCAATTCTGAAATGGAACAACAATCGAACAACTAAGTCTCGCGAGCAGGAATCAAGCTTTATTCTACCAACTCGAATGCACTCATTGTAATCAAACAATAATCTTTCATTCTCCAGACAAATCAAGCAGCACACACTAATGGAACAACATTAATTACTAATAAGTTATGGAACAGCGTTTAGAAATCATACACACACACAACACGCTTGGAGAGTAATCTGATCTAGCATCAATATTCATTAACAGGAATACAACTGCGTTTCAAAATGGAACAGCATTACTCCTGAATCGTAAAGAACACAACTTTCAGATAAATTTCATAACACGAATATACAGCATAAGAGCTCTGTAACAAACTAGTAACAATGTTTGGTCAAGACTAATAATATTCAATCAACTCTGAAAGGATTAGTAATATAATGCAGAGTCAATACAATAATTCTGTCTGTGAAAACCTTAATGAACGAATCTTAACAGAGCATATGATAGCAATTTATAAAGCATATCAGATTACCAAATAACGACGATAAGCAAACCACGCAGAAATCAAATCGTAGTGATACAAAAGCAAGTGTCCTCCAGGGCCGGGCCCTTAGCCTCCAAGGGTACACCGCTTTAAGTTAATCCAGACGCAGAGATAAGATAATCACCAAGTTTATATTAATGCATAAAACAAAAGTACAATGAACCAGTTTCAACGAGACTCGATGATCAAAGTTCGATCTTTAAAAGAAAGTTACATAGAAGCATCATCCCCCCAAAGCTAACAGTGTCATCCCTTTATATAAGGGTGATGGCGGAGATGTCTAACTAATAATATAAATAAAGTAGCGATCCCTCAGGATCAAAGATCCTGAGGGATTTGCCAAACTGTTAATTCTTAATCACTTCTTTTCTCCCCCGTCGAGCTGGTGTCTTCTCCTCCTTTTCCGGACCGGTTTGCTTCAACCTGCTTAGCCTCGTTTGCACTCGGTCCTTCGTCAAAGGGACAACATTTACCCTATTCTTGTCTTTTTCTTTGGAACAACAGCTCCTCGTTTTCACCCCTTCCTGCACTGGAGAATGACAACTATCATCGGTTAAGTCTTGCATACTAATCCCACATGTTTTGTTATAATTCTTTATTGTTTTCCCCATTCATGATGCAAAAAGGTTCACAAGTTCCACTGAAAAGCCATTGAAATGATCATCAAAAACATACCTTTTTAGTACTCCACAGTAGCTCCAGTGCCTCCTCTAAAATCTTGGTTGAAAACTCCAGCATGCCCCTCTTAGACATCATCTTCCCCTACATGCACATTCAAGCCTCATTGACTAGCCTAGGAGGGTGACAATCAAATGTAGGCATCATCTCCAAAAACCTCTCAAAAAGTAAACAAAGAACTTGGAAGAAAAAGGGAAGGTCTCCCTCCCATGTCTCGACAACGAACGCCATCTATATAAAGTTGTGCAAAATTGCCTTAAAAAAATGGCAAACCATATGATGCAATGTGGCACCTGAATGAAAGAATCAATATAATACAAAAGAGGGTAACTAATACACTTCCCATCACCATAATAATTTGAAATGGTGTTGACTAATAATGAGAGGCACCTAGCATTCTCTGTAGCAAAAGAAGATATCTATAGTTTTCCACCACGACCTAAAAATATGATGGATGGACTGCATGAGGCCTGACATATCTCAGAGTGTATGCAAGATGACTCTTAGCTACAACACCATCAGGTACATCAGGGAACTAGGGGAAATCCTACCCTCTCCTAGATAGGCCAGTGATAAAGTATATATCCTCCTGAGTGGGCCTATACCAAAAATCAATATTGATATGGAAATATTGTTGTTGGACATTCCATTAGCAAATAAAATGTTCCAATAAGACCAAGTGTGCCTTCAGGGATGTACCCTCCTTATAGTACTTGAGGAGGCATACATTCCTCAAGAGCACTCTGGTCACTGCAGTAATAGGGCAAGGGTATAAATCCCTCTCCCTCTCTTTGGCCTGCCATGGCCATACCATATTGTATGGCTCTGCCTCCTACTGCTATTGTTTTTGTTGCTCCATCCACTGATGTCTCTACTACATGATCGACATATAAAACACATCAGCCTCATACATAAAATACAATTTTTTTATTTATTAAATGAAACATGTATTATAACTATGGAAACATAACTTTCAAAAAAAGAAAAAACAGTGCACTCAAAACATAGTAATGCACCATGTCTAGTGTGCTTTCAAATTTAATCACATCGGTAATGGTGTGAACATAAGTATGACGCACCACCGATGTCTTATAAATTTCACTTTTCATAGTAGTGTGGCATACTTTTGCATTGGTGCTCACGTCACATATTTCCTAGTGCGTTTATATTTATAAAGCTCACTGCCACAATGGCAGTGCATTATGTTCATGCATCGAAACGTGGTGCACCCTATAAATTTACTTTAAAAAAAATTGCAAAAAAAATGATGAATTCAAACTAATTTGGAATTCTGATCCACTAAAAACTTAAATTAGAAAGAAGCATAGATATTACCTAGACATTTGGTCATCTAGGAGGCATTGTGGACACGTAATTGAGAAAAACAAATTTTCATATCATTTGAAAAAATTGGAAACCCAAGCAGTGAGCACAGTACTAAAAGGTGGTGAACAAGAGAAGCATTCACATTAGGGCGCGTGCATGTGGCAAGAGTGGCACAAGTGCTTTAGAGCTATACTACACTATAGATGGTATAAATAAAAACTATGGTCGAGAGGGTTTTTTCTTATTTAACCCTCCTTTTGTATGTGTCTCAAAGTGCACTAGGGTAGGCTATATCCAAAAGTACCATGTTTTTTTTTATTTAGAATTATTATGATGCTTTATCAAGATGCATCAAGGATTTACATTACTTATAATGCATCGGTGTTGTGGTTTTACAATAGCACCAGGTTTATATTAAAAATTAGAAATCATTTATCAATACACTTTATACAATGCCCTGGGGCATTGTTATACATTTACCAAACTGGGATGTCATTTTCAAATAGCACTGGTACGTTTTACTATATGAAGGAGTCTGGTGCTAGCGAATATTCAAGCACTGGTGCGTTAGGGTATTTAGCGCACAGTGCTTTTTATTTTTCAAAAAAACAATAATCTATAGTGCATCATGTTATATGCAGCTTTGGTGTGTGTATTGATAAGAAAGCACCAATGCTCTTGAGTAATCTAGATGCACCCTAAAATAAACATCTACTAAAATATTTTCCTGCTGACCTCTGCTACAAATGAATTTTTGGGATTTTTTTTAGGGTCCTCCGCAAAAACCTCCGCTAGAAGGTATTTTCCTTGTAGTGGCACAAGTATGTTCATTGATGAGGCTAATATTTGTCTTGTAATTTTTGGGAGAAAACCATGAATTAAGTTGAGTCCTTTTAGGCATGCACAACGTGGCTTTCATAACTTAGACTTACGACTTGTTTATGGATACATATTTTCTCTATTTTCAGGGTGACTTCATGAATTAAATCTCCCTTAGCTCATACCTTTAAAAACAATGTTAAGACTTGAGACCTATGTTCAGTTTCCCAATCAAAGGCTCATGAATTCCTCTTCAAAGCAATGACTTAATGCTAATCTATGGAAGTGCTCTAAAATCACCTAAGACTATGTGAATTTTTGAAGTTATAACGTGAAGTAAATTATGAAAGGGGTTTGGGCCTGAAAAATGGTTTCGCTAAAATTACATTACATACCAATATATGGGATTCATTGGGGTTAATTTTTTGCAATATTTCACTACTTGTTGAAAACCCTACCCCATCTATATTTTGTTGAAAATAAAACCTTAAGAATTCACTGGGCCTGGAGTAATCACCCATTTCTAATATATTTAGGATTTGCATTATTTGTTGCAAGGGTTTGTTAGGCCTTTGGTTTGATTGTTGCAGGTGATATATGTACCCTACAATGTTACATAATGAACTCTAAAATGTGATGAACATAATGTAAGTAAGTTTTAATATTTTTTTGATCTCAGACTTTTGTGATCCATATTGATTCTTTAAAATTCACTTTCGGATTAATCACATCATCAATATTTGTTGGTTGATGTTCCGAACCCTCTAATGTGGTTCATCATCAGGACCAAGATGAAAAAATCAATATATCCTTAGGAATAAATAACATAGATGCATCTTGTTCCAGAACTAGCCGTTAAACATATAATTTATTTTAATCAACAAAGGAACGTTAAAGGAGATTTTAGTTGAATATAAAATATTAAACATAATTCAGTCAAAGTAAAAAATATAATAATGTTAAAAGGAGAGATTAGGTCAATATTTAATAAAATATGGAATTAACTGGTCAATATATAAGTAAAAGTTAAAAATAAAAATGAGGGTAAATTTATAGATAAAATGGTGGAGGAATAAATGCCATTAATAAAAAATTATTATATTAAAAATTAAATTTAGGGAAAAAGGGGACCAAACATTATAATTTTATAGTATTCTTGTTGCAAATAGTTTTCTAGATCCATCACATTTATGAAAACATTGTATATCAACGTTTCGAACCAATTACCATGGTTCATCTTCAGGATAATAACACAACTCAATATGATCAATCGTGATACAATAATAGCTTGCAAGAACAAAGAAGCATGTTAGCATACCTGTGCAACTACACCCTTACAAATTCTATGTAAACAATTGTGTCATGGATACCAAAAGCTAAACATTATTCGATTTAGAGAAAATATTTGGATACATTTGTTGAATCTCTAGTCCATAAACATGACCTAAAATGAGACAATGTGATGGATCAAGTTTTCATGGATTGAAGAATGGTTGACTTAAAATTGAATGAAATTTTTGTCACTCGATGGAAGATCATCTGCAATAAAAGCATTCAGAATTGGAAAGTTCAAAGAGAGATGTAACCAAATTTAGTCTTCTATGGATATCATCATGAGGTTATTGTTGTTAATTTAAATATATTGAAGTATTGGTGGTAATGTTGTTGGTTCTAGCATTGTATTCCTAAGTTATGTGGATCAATGTGCCTTAGTAAAATATGTGATACCTTGTCATGTAGTTTCTCATGACATATTATGAACCCTTATTGAGATTATGAGGGTTTCGTTATGATAAGAAGAGCTATTTCTAAGTGTGAGATTTTTTTTTTTATCATTGTTGGTTATTGAACTAGGTTATGATAGTATTGCAGACTGACAGAGACACATTGCGCAGGGATATTGAGAGTGCTTTGTTTTTACTTGGATGTGGATGGTGCTTTCTAGTTATTATTAAATCATGATGATGTGGTTGATGTTTGATGATAGTACTAGAGAATATGTTGATCAAGATAATATTTTGTCAATCAATGACAACTACCTAGAGACAAATTGCATACAACAATCACTAGTACATGTAACATTAATTGTTGATGAATTTTGGTTTTTCCAAGTTTCATTATCACTCTACATATTTGTTAGTAAGGATTAATTGTTAACAGTATTTTTTTTCTTTAGAAGTAAGGGTCATGCTAGCTCCCAAACATATGATAGTTCCTAATATTTTTGGTAGTTAATGTTGTTAAGGTCCTAACATCTTCACAGTGCACATTTAAGTAGAGGATTTTGGAAGAACTATTGGTTACAATTATATATTTTGATCTATAGCAAGGGTTTATGCAGAAGTTGATTAAGGAAAAGGGACCTAATAGTATACTAAACAAGTTTATGTTGTTGACAATGATTGGTGCAGGGATATATGGATATGTCCTAAAAGTTACAAATGTCTATGTGAAGTTACTGACACTATTGTGACCAAATATATGAAAGAGGGTCTGTAAATTTTGTGCAAGACCTAAAAAAGGGTAGGTTGCATGCATTGTTGAGAACATTGATTTGGAAAGAAATTTTTTAGACATCTATAAATGACACATTCTGAGACTACATTAATAGAATCTATCCTATGCAAGTAGTGAAGCTTTCAGTAGTGTTTGGATGATGTAAAGAAGTAGCTAAAGTTTGACATTGCATATGTATTGGTTGGATTGATTGCAAAATCTTCCTTGATAAAATATGACTTGACAATTTGACATTGCATTTGTATTTCTTACTTAAGTGTATGATAGCATGCTAGGGTTTGATGCACATAAGTAACTTTAGCAGAGTTTATATTACAGATTTTTATGATTGATGATATATCGAGTCAGGAGAGAGTGACAGTTGAGGAATTGATTGTAATGAAAGGTAACAATAAAGTGTAGCAAGAGTGGTATTGAATGGTGGTAGGAGAGAAGTGTAGCAGTAGAGAAGGAAACTTGTGATAGTATCATATGCAGAGCATATTCTAGATAGGTCATTGTCACAAGTACAGGAGCCCAAAATTATTTGGCTAGCATTATCTTCCATCTAGCACTTGCTGGTAAAATCCTTGGAGTGTTTTATACTTCCTTCCAACTCGTCTAGAAAATTGTTTGTAAACCATACATAATGAAGCTTGTTTACTGAAATATGTTATGTATTGGTTCTATGATGTGATGATGTTTAATGTTTGTTTTATGCTCTAAATGTTTAAAATAATAAACTAACTAATTGTGTAAAAATAAGGGAAATACCAATTCACCTCCTTCTCAATATTTCCAACAATTGGTATCAGAGGGGGTCCTTTGGATGCTTAATCTCTTGAAGGAAAATATGTAGCCGATAGTTGATTAGTGAGGAGCATGTAGTTGAAGATAAGATGGCATATTATTTCAAATAAGTTTCATATCTCAAACATCAAATTACTAAGGATGAAAAAAGAATAAATGATGATAAGGAGTTTATATAACACTCTCAGTTCATAATTCAAAGATCTAAAGAGATATAGTGAGCAAGATGATTCTAAATAGTGTTGAGCTCTTAGTGAAATAAACAAGCTAAGAAGAGAAATTGTATTGTAGAAGGAGCAGATGAAAATGCCAAAAAAGGATTGTGAGCTTGATGAAGAAAATAAGGAAGTGGACCATCTCAAAAGCTTGCTCCAAGACGAAAACAATAGAGAAATTACCTTAAAATATGATCTCAATGAAAATCCAAATAAATGGAATAAGCAAGATAAATAACTAGGCAACCAAATCACAACCTTGAAGAGGGAACTTTAAAAGACAAAAGGATTGACGAAGTCATAAGAAGTAAAATGAAGTAAAAGAAAGAGGATTGCATGAAACATGAATAGTAAATCAACACCTTGATAGCATAAGTGGACAATCTTAATAAAAGATTGAGGAGCTCGCCGGTATTGGATGACATTCTAAATTTTCAAATGTCACCACTTATCAAGACAAGTATTGGATATGTTGTCAAGTCCTCATCTTGCAATGATGAATATCCAAAGATGAAGAGAAGTCACATGAAAAATATGGAAAGAAGCCTCATGAAGATAAGCTTCATACCAAAGATGAAGAGAAGCCACATATCAAAGAAGAAAAGAAGCCTCATCAATGGAAGCCTCATGCCGAAGATGAAGAGAAGCCCAAAGTCAAATTTCAGCATAATTCAACCAACATATAGGTTTGGAAGACCAATGCCTCAATAAATCAAGTCGATGCATTCAAGATGCCAAATCATAGAATATCATTCAATAGTGGAGTGGAGAAAATCATTGGATATCCTCAAGGGAAAAACACATTTAGGAGATCATAACCATATACACCCAGGTATGCGGGCACATTCTATGGTTATTGATATGCATGTTCTAACTATGGACATAAAGCTATATATTGCAGAGAATATAGCAAGAGTAATGATAGAGAGTTTTACTAAAACCCTACAGGTATATTTTTCGGAAGACAAGACAAAGTGCCACATGCCCATGATAGCAGAATTTGCAACACATTTTATATGGTGTTCAGGCTAGATGTAGAGTTCTACTTATGTCACAAATTTGGCCATTTTGTATGAGATTCTAGAAGCAACTTGAAGCGGACCTCATGAAACCAAGAAGGAAAGACATTCACCTGTGAAGAGGAAAAGAAAACTAGGGTCTGGCATAGAATACATGTTTCACAATGAATTCACACACAACTGGAATACATGTTGTAGCACAAGAGTGTGTTATCAAGGGGGACATGTTTAATGGAAGAAATTATGCAATAGGGAAGCACATTTTCAGGGAGAGCCTGTGTAATGGAAGAGATGACACAACAGGAAAGCATATTGTCGAGAGGAGCCACATCAAATGAATATTTCATCAATGAAAACGATTTATCAGCCACCATCTTCCATTGGTGTCAAAGGGAGAGAAAATCTTAGAAGAGAAGATGAATGAAGTTTATAAGAGCTTACGCAACATGCCAAGTAATGATAGGTGTGTTGGCATCAATGACAAAGGGGAATATTTTTAAATATTTTATCATTAATGTCAAAGAAAGAGTAGGATGTCAAAGGGGGTGTATGATATCATCATTGATGTCCTCGATATGTTGGCATGCATGTAGGAGATGATGCACTGATAAAACCCTACCTCTGGGGTTTGGATTCCCTAGGCAGAGAACATACCTCGAACTTGTTAAATATTTTGAAGCATAACAATGAAGTTTCCTTGGAGACCGTCATCATTGGATTCTCTTCATTGTATTGATTCTAGTGATATGTGTAAAACTTTTTGGACCCTCATGGTTTGAGAGATATGTCGAGTCAAAGTCAGTACACGCTCATTGCTGTCAAAAACCCCAAAAAGTGAGATGATGTGACAGTCAAGTAATTTTATGGAAAAATTTGTTTTGGAGAATTTAAAAATCCAATAAATAAGAAGTTTGTTGTTTATGTGAAGGATCATAACTTAAAATTAACATACTAATTGACCTTATATCAAAGAAAGTTCTTGGCTCCAAGTAAAAATTTAAATACAAATTTAAATAAGTCAAAAAATTGGAGGGAATGTTTTGGCTCTAGTAATTTTAATTTTTGAATTTCAAATTCCCTCCAAATTCTTAGATTAGCTACCCTACATGACAACAATCCAAAAATATGTAAAGTAATTTATTTCTCACTCAAAGCATGAATTAAAATGGAAATATGGTGAAAGGAAGTTATGAACAGTGTAAACTTTGAAACAGCAACTGATACTATTACCCGTTTTGTAGAGATAGCAAAAAAGTGACCTGATTTTGAAAAGGGGTGATGCAGAACACACATGTTTTTTTTAGAGCATAGTTTTTGACACTTTAATTTTTTTATGTACATTACATTTTAGAATGGTAGTGATTTTCATGCTGATTTAAAAAAGTGAGTATTCTGCATCACACCCTTTTTTTAAAAGACTTATTTTTTGATTTTAAATTTTCTAATGTATGAAATGTAAATAATTATTTTCTAAATTTGATAGTTGTTGAAGTGGTCATTTTCTTCATATTTTCTTATTTATAATTTTAATTTTAATTTTTTTTTGTAGTGAGGTTTTTATTGTTTTGCATTTTTCAATTAAAAAGTCGATATTTTGAATTTTTGATAATCTACATATTTATACATCCTTAATTAATTTTTCAATCCACATGAAATAATTGTTTCTAAAAAACAATATTTTTTAACAATGGACATAAAAATAACCATTTTTAACATAAATATAACAAAAAAACTACATGTCCTGATAATTTTTTGCTAGAATTGACATGTCAAAATCACAATTTTTATACAAAAATTTTAACTAAAAATGGTTAAATAATAGTTTTTTTTATAAATTTCATGTTTAAAAAATAATATTAATTATTTTTTTTCAAAAAATAATGATTATCTTAAAAATCAATGTGAAAATCACATATTACAAATATTGAATGCATAACAACCTTAATTGATTGATTATTCTTCTCATAAAATGTCAAAGTCAAAACATTGCAAAGCTTGATTTCCAAGCATAACTTAAATTTAATCAACAATGTCATGTAATCCAAACTCTTCGTCCTCTAGAGTTTCATCATTGTCTTCTTCCACAATATTTTCTGCTTCCTTTTGCTCATTTTCCTCTTCTAATGGATCTTCGATGTCTGTGAATCTCCCAATGTATGTCTTTCCAAACATTCTATGTAATGGTGGTTGGGGTTTCTTTCCCTTTTTTGCCACACGTGATTCACTAAAGTCCCCTTTCTTCAACCCAATTTCTTGCATTGCATCTGGAAGAAATTGAATAGCATTAATTCTTTGCTTAATGAAATTGCACTGTAATGGATCTTTCTCAATTGCAATGCATTTTCTTCCTTTTTGAAGGTAGCATGCTAGTGTTGTACCTAATTATCAAGCACAAAAGAAATAATGAAGTAAATTAGTACAATGACATATTAATTAAAAAAATAACATATTGAAATTCAATTCCGTATAATAAAACTTACCTGAGCTAGAAAATAAATCCAGAACCCAATCTCCTTCATTTGAACATATGTCTATAATATAGTTAATCAATAATTGTGGTTTTTGATAAATGTTAACTATCTCTCCTTTTGTTTCTTTTTCTTCATATGTTAGTTTTCTCACAACATCATCATAAGTCAGTATTTGGCTATGAATCTTTCCGTCCACCTGATTAAAAATCATAGACATATGGCTATCATCTTTTTCCCAACTATCAATATGAATGAACTCACAGTCATTTATAAATTGTTGATCTTCATTGTTAAGAAGATTTGCTTTTGCCTTTAACATAAAATAGTAAAAGTTCAATTAACTTGTACATAAATGAATTTTTCAACATTAATCAAATATACATTTTAAACGTCTTACCATGTAAGTTGCATCCTTTTGAAGCTTGACAATATAATTACCAATTGTGTGTCCGAATGAAATGTCACAAATCTCCATAATGGTGATGACGTCACTTCTACAAATCCCGCAACCACTTTATTAAAATCTTGATAAGTATAAGGGTCACTATCATAGTAAATGCTTGGAATATTGAAACCATGGGGAATATCTGTAACAACTAGGGCATAATCCCTTTCTGGTATGAGTTTAGAAATGTCTTCACAGTCACCTTGTATTACTTGATATTGAATAGTGTCTAGCCCATTCCAAATGAAATGATTAAAAGTTAGATCAAGTTCAACATTCTTAATACATTGCTTCCTTAGTCTTTTGATCTTTATTTTTTCAATAAAAGTCTTGAAACTGTCTGGTGCTCCATTATCTTCCTTCCTCATCTTTTATAAAATAAACAAATATATGTGTAAGTTATAAATTAAAAATAGTACACATATGAATAAAAATGAATGTATAAATCAAGATACATTTTTAAATGCAAGATAAAAATCTTTTAATGTTGATGTAGAACTTGAATCTGGATAGTTGCGTACAACATCATCCCAACTATCTTCATTCAACAATCTAACCATTTGTTCTTGAATTTTCATGTAAACTTTGTGACTGCATAGATAAAGTAAGAAAAAGTTAATATAATGATATGTATAACAAATACTACCAAGAACAACATGTTTTATTTAAAAGATAACTGTAATCTAGAAATAAATAAAAATAATTCAGCAAACTTACTTTTGAAATTCTTCAGACATTTCCTCCAATGATAATTCCCCTGACCTCACACGAGATAATATTGTTTTGACAATTTTTTCATCTTTCACTCCTTGCATTTCCCTCCAAGGCATGATAATCATATCGTCTAGAAGTTGTTTCAGTTCAGGAGCTAATTTACTGTTGCCACATATCAATGGCTTAGACTTTTTGACCCGCTAGTTTTTAATGCCAATGTCTTCCCACTTGCTAAAAAACTCATCAATCAACTTCCAAACATCTCCAGTTCTAAATGCCAATTGGAAAATGTTATCATTACCTCTGAATAAATCACTATTTTTGTTTCCTTTTCCACCTTTTGAATTGGTTTTCTCTTCAATTTGATAGCCTATTTCCATAGAACATTCCTTTCAGAAATCTACAATAAGATTTATCCTATCCCCACCACATTTTTCTTGAAATTCACTATGAATAAATCTAACCCTTTGGATGAAAGTCATAGACATCCTATATTCATTATCTGAATTATGATCCCATGCCACTAACTTTGCTTCTGTTTCATTTAAACCAACATAAATGATACATTTCATTGTTTCAAAAAGTGGGTTATTAGGATATTCCTCCATCAATTGTCTTTGAGCTTCTACAGAATGGTTCCCACCATGCACATAATAATTGTATTCAAAACATTTTGACTTATCAAATGCTTCTTTGTTGGGAACTTGAAGTGGATCAACAAGAAGCACATAACTAACCACATGAGCATATGGATTGTACCTCATCAATGCCTTCAAGTTGTGAACATGCAGATGATGTGGCTTTCTAACTTGATATTGACATTTTCCTTCACTTGCCTTATAGGTTTGTCTGACATTAAGCTGAAATGTACGACCACCATCAATTAAGTTTCTATTTGTCAAATTCTATCGAATGGCATTTTGTTTTGTTTTGATAATGCCATCATCTAAATCAGCTCCTGGTGTAATGATTTCTCTGCTTTCTTTTGAATTTTCACTAGGTTCTTAACTGTTGGTAATGACTACTTCAAAATCTTCAACTTTACTTTTCTTCATCATAACATTCTCAACAGATTTATTCTTGGGCATTCTTACTTTTGGTCTTTTATGACTTTTCTCAGTTCCATTGTCATCTTCAGTAATGGAAACATATGCTTCACTGTTAGTTTCAACTTCATCGTCCTCAAAAGTAACTTGTTTACCCTTGCAAGATTTATCCACCAGAGGCCTTTCTTTCTGATTCTTTGGATGTAGTTTTGTAGCATCATCAATTACTACATTAAGCTTATTTTCCATATCTTCTTCTGACACTAAGTAAAAAATGCTGACAACTTTCATGATATCATGCTCTATGAAATGAATGCCTCCCAACCTAATTGAACAACTTTCAACAAAATTCTGCCAAACAAAATATCATATTTCTTATAATTTTGTGGAAAAACCTGTGAGTAGTTTTGAAACCAACGTTTCAGACTAGCTTAGTGAGTCCATCATCAGGGCATTGAGATTTATATTTGAGAAGAGAGAGCGAACTACAGAGCTTATTAATAGTTATTGAGAAATATTTTTGATGTCTTCTTCTGTAGTCGGCTTACAAATAATTAATTTAATTAATAATAATTTTATTTATTTATTTAAATAAATATGTATTTATTTTATTTATAATTTATTATTAATATTTATTTATTTAGATATATTCTTATTTTATTATTGTTTATTTATTTAGATACCTGTGTCTCTATATATATATGTATATATATACTATTATTGTAATTATTATTATTATTATTATTACATGTTTTAGATCCTTAGCTATATGTTAGTTGTTTTATTAGAATATATATAATTTTAAGGATTAGTTTTGACTTTGTATGTTAACCATTTTTTATTTTTTATTTTTTAATGTGATCTTGTTAAATTTCATTTACAGGAGAGTAGGTTCTATTTATGTATTTCTTAATTAAATCATTTGCTTTATTAATATTAATATTTATTTCATTATATAATTATTTATTTATTTTCATTTTCATTTTCATTTTTTTTATTTTTTTTTTAATAAATTCTTATTCTTTTTAATTTTATTTATTTATTTATTTATTTATTTTTTTCCTCCTTATTTTCTTATTTATTTTATTTTATTTTATTTTTTTATTTTATTTTATTTTATTTTATTATATTTTATATATATATATATATATATATATATATATATATATATATATATATATATATATATATATATATATATATTTTATTTATTAATTAATTTATTTATTTTATTATTATTTTTATTATTATTATTTATTTTTATTTTTATTTTATTTATTTATTTATTTATTTATTTAATTTTTTTATTGCTATTATTTTATTTTATTTAATAGGGATTTCCAGGTATTACTTAACTTTAGACCGTCCTCTCTATTCATGTTATTGGAGGATTTTTCGATTTCAATTGCTTCTTTCACCCTTCTTTTTAAATAATGGTCTTCTTTGTGAATTAATTTCGCTTGTTTCATGCAAATATAGTGTGAGGAAGAACATGCATGCTCAGCTAGACCTGATTTTTCTGACCTATTTCTTGAAATATCATTGATATGTTCTTTTAGCCTAATGCCAAATGATCTTCATGTTTCACCTATATATATTTTGCCACATGAACAAGGAATCGAGTATACTCCTTTGTGGGTTTTTGGGTCAATTAGATCCTTGGCAGAATCTAGCATGTTTTTTATGGTGTTAGGGGGTGTGAAAGCAACCATAATGTTATGCTTGGTGAGAATTCTGGCGATTTTGTCTGTGGTTCCTTTAATATAGGGTAAGGATATTCTAGGGTTTTCTGGAGTTTTTCTTTTTTGGGTATTGGTTGTGGCTTCTTTAATTATTTTTTGGATAACATTTTTCTGATAGCCATTGTTTATAAAGACCTTATAGAGATGGTTAAGTTCTTCTTCTAAATGTTCAGGGTCAGAGATTCTTGAAGCTCTGGTAGTTAGGGTTTTGATAACACCGACTTTTTGCTTTGGATGGTGGTGGGAGTTTGAGTGAAGATATTTGTCAGTGTGAGTTTGTTTCCTGAAGACCTGGTGACTTAGTTTGCCATTTTTCTTTGTAAGGAGGACATCTAGGAAGGGGAGCTGGTTGTCTTTTTCAATCTCAATAGTGAATTTAATGTGTTCTGAGAGACTGTTTAAGTGGGATAAGAATTCATTAAGTTTATCTAAACCATGTCTCCATTTAGCGAAAATATCATCTACATATCTTTTCCATTCGTCTGGGGTAAAGGGGAAAGATTTAACGACCATTTGTTCAAAATGTTCCATCTATAAATTGGCAATCAGCGGAGATAAAGGAGAACCCATGGCAACTCCATGAGTTTGCTCATAGATTTTTCCTTTGAAACTGAAGTATGAAGATTTAAGGCAAATGCTTACTAGTTCCACCGTTTCATGGTCTGTAATATTCTTCAAGACTTCTATGGCTTGATCTACTGGAATCATAGTGTAGAGAGACACTACGTCAAAGCTAACTAGGAGATCATTGTCACTAATTTCTAGGTTTTTAATCCATTCTATGAAAGAAGCGGAATCTTTGATGTAAGAGGGAGTGTTACCTGATAAAGGTCTAAGCTTGTTTGCAAGGTATTTTGCTAACCAGTAAGTGGGTGATCCTATGGTGTTCACAATGGGTCTTAGAGGAATTCCAGATTTATGGATTTTGGGTACACCATAGATTCTAGGGATGATGGCACTATTGGGAATTAACCTGTTCTTAATGGTAGAATCTAGAGAGGAGTTTTTGATTTTGTTACTAACTAGGCGGAGGATTTTGTTGCTAGGGTCCTTGTTGAGAGTTCTATAGCAGCCACTTTTGTTAAGGTGTTCTTCCATCTTCTTATCATAATCTGTCCTATTCATAATAACAGTGGCATTTCCTTTGTCCGCTTTTAAAATCATGATATCCTTGTTCTTCTTGATGTTTTTTAAAGCTATGGATTCTTCTTTGGAAATGTTGCTGGGAGGGGGTCTGGCATTTCTGAGAATTCTGGCGACGTCCTGTCTTATTTCTTCAGCAACATTTTGATCTGTGTTTCTAATGATGACCTCAATGTTACTTATGATATCATTCACAGGTATTTTTGCTAGAGATAAAGCAAAATTAAGACCTTTTTCTAACAGCGCTTTCAAGTTGTCATCCAAAGCCAGATTTGAGAGGTTGATGACTGTTGAGTTTTTAATTAATTTGTTGTTGCTGGATTTTTCCTGTAACGAAAAGTTGCTACGTTTTTGAACAAGAGAATTATCACCGTCTAACTGTATATCATATGTCAATAAAAACGAAGTTAAAAAAATATAGCGAGACACTTTCAAGAATGCAAAATACAAATATAAATAACAATACTTACGATGTTTTGTGTCATCTCATTTACGATTTGTTTACAAAACTTTGTAGATACCTCTCTCGTGTCATACAATGAATATGATAGTTGGTATTTAATCCTTTCATGTGACTTGGGAGCTTTTGTAAGTACGTAAACAACTTCAGTGTTCGGTACCGAACACATATATATGACTCTTCCCATCACCTCAAAATTTCCATTATCATTCGGTATATCAATATATAGATATATATTCATATTTGTGCTTTTTTTTTCTTTCACATACTAGACTCTTGATGGAAATTTCACCTCTTTTGAATTCTTCCAGTCTGAAATTATCTTCTTATCACATGAGGCACTTCAAAGATTTGTAGCCATGAGCTCAGGTGGAGTTAGTTCACAAATGTTTTTTGAAGATGCATCTTTAAGAGTCTTTGGTCCAGAAAGATTAACAGAAATTTTCTTTGATGCTATTTTCCTGAAAAATAGAAACACATAAATCAGTAAATAACAAAAACATATTAACTTAAATTAACAACGAAAATATATCATAAATTTTTTATTTGTATAATCAGAATCGCCCAGCCACCCCTAATGGGTGGGCGGGTGGGTCGATGGGTGGGCGAGAGGTCAAGTGAGGGACAACGAGGTGGGGTAGACAACCAGGCAAGTGAGGGTGGGCAGGGTCAGCGGGCGGGCTGGGTGGGTGTGGGCGAGAGGGGTGCGTGGGTGTGGGCGAGAGGAGTGTGTGGGTGTGGGCGGTAGTGAGTGTGCGGGGTTGTTGCACCAAGCCCCCTTCCACCCCCACGTGCCCACATCGACCCTCTTCCCTCACACCCACCCGCCTCTCCCCCATCCCTCTCGCTCCCCCTCACCTGCACGCCCTCCTCGCCACCCTCTCCACCCACGTGCCCCCACCTCCCCCCAAACGCACGCTCCCCTCACCCACCCCCTCGCGCCCTGCCCCTCCCTCTCACCCCCCCCCCCCTCACCCACACCCACCACCCCCCCACCCCCCCTCCCCACCCACACCCTCCCCGCCTTCCCCCTCCACCCCCCACCCACTCCCCTCTCACACTCCCCACCCCGACCGCCCCCCTAGCCCCCCCACCTGCCCATGACCCTTCCCCTCCCCCGACTCCCCCCTCACACTCCCCACCCCGACACCCCCCTGGCCCACAACCCTTCCCCACCCAAACCCCCCCCTGGCCCACAACCCTTCCCCACCCCGACCCCCCACCCCCACACTCCCCACCATGACCCCCCCCCTCACACTCCCCCCTCGCCCCGCCACCGCAACCCCCCCCCCCCTCACCCATGACCCTTCTCCTCCACCTACCCCCCCTCACACTCCTCCCATGCCCCCTGTCACACTCCCCACCTCCACCCTACCCCCACCCCCCCGCCTCCCCGACACCCCCTACCCCAACCCCTCCCCCTCACCCACGACCCTTCCCCTCCGCCTACCCCCCCTCACACTCCCCCCTCCCCACCCCCACCCACGACCTCTCTCCACCCCCCCTACCCCCGCCCATGATCCCTCCCCCCCACACTCCCCACCCTAACCCGCCCCTTGCCCAAGACCTTTCCCCTCCCCCTACCCCCCGCCTCACACTACCCCCACACTCGCACCCTCACACTCCCCACCCCCTCTCCCCCCTCCACCCACACCCTCCCCCTGCCCACGACCCCGTCACACTCCCCCTCACTCCCCCACGCCCCCCCTCACACTCCCCCTCCCTCGTCTCGCCCCCCTCCCCACCCCCTCTCCCCCCTCCACTCCCCTCTCCACCCCTCCCACGGCTTCCCCCACCCCTCCCTCCCCCCGCCGTCCAGGGCCCCTCCCCACCCCCTCTCCCCCCTCACCCCCCAACCCCTCCTCCCCACCCCGCTACCCATGGCCCCTCCCCTCCCCCTCTCTGCCCCCCCTCCCCTCCCTCCCTCTCCTCCCACAGCCTCCCCCACCCCCCTGACCGACTGGCAAGTGAGCGATTCCCAGAATCGCCCAGCCGCTGGTCGGGCGGGGGGGAGGGCCACCAACTGTGCCCGCTACCCCCGCCCACAACCACCCCCCCCCCCCACACTCGCTCGGCTGCCAGTCAGGCAGGGGGGAGGGCCGTCGGCCGTGCCTCCTACCTCCGTCCACGACCACCACCACCCCCCCCCCCCCACACTCCCCACCCTGACCCCCCCTTGCCCACGACCCTTCCCGTCCCCCTACCCCCCCTCACACCCCCCCCCCCACACCCGCCCCCTCACACTCCCCACCCCCTCTCCCCCCTTCACCCACACCCTCCCCCTGCCAACGACCCCTCCCCACCCCTCACACTCCCCCCTCCCCCTGCGCCTCCCCTCACACTCCCCCTCCCTTGCCTCACCCCCCCTCCCCACCCGCTCTCCCCCCTCCGCTCCCCTCCCCACCCCTCCCATGACCTCCCCTGCTCCTCCCTTCCCCCGCCGCACACAGCCCTTCTCCACCCCCTCTCCCCCCTCCCCCCCCGCCCCTCCTCCCTGCCCCACCACCCATGGCCCCTCCCCTCCCCCTCTCCACCCCCCCTCCCCTCCCCTTCTCCACCCCCCCTCCCCTCCCTCCCTCCCCTCCCACAGCCTCCCCCGCCCGACTAGTGGCTGAGCAATTCCCGGAATCGCCCGGCCGCCGATCAGGTGGGGGGTGGGGGGTGGCCGCTGGGGTGGTGCAGCTGAGGCCTGTGCAACCTTGGCGGCCGGCCCCCCCTCGCCCAACCAGCACCTGGGCAATTTTGGGAACCACACAACCACTAGTCGGGCGGGGGGACAGGCCATCGGCGAGGGTGGGGGAGGCCGTGGGGGAGGCCGTGGGAGGGGGGGGGGGGTGCGGGGGGGCGGAGACAGGGTGGGAGGAGAGGGAGGGAGGGAGGGAGGGGAGGGGAGATGGGGTGGGGAGGGACCGTGGGTGGCGGGGGTAGGGAGGGGCGAGGGAGGCTGTGGGAGGGGAGAGGGGGTGGGGAGGGGCCGTGGGCAGCGGGGCTAGGGAGGGGCGGGGGAGGCCATGGGAGGGAAGGGAGGGAGGGGAGCGGGGCGGGGAGGAAGGGAGGGAGGAGAGGGGGGGGGGGGGAGGGAGGTGAGGTTGGGGGCCATGTGAAGGGGAGCGGAGGGGGGAGAGGGGGTATGGAGGGGGGCGAGGCGAGGGAGGGGGGGAGGGGCGGAGTGTGGGGTCGGGGGTGGGGGGGCAGGGGGGAGTGTGCGGGGGGATAGGGGCAAGGGAAGGGTGGGTGGGTGGGGTAGAGGGATTGTGAGGGGGGGCATGGGGGGAGTGTGAGGGGGGGGGTAGGGGGAAGGAAGGCGTCATGGATGGGGGCGGAGGGTGGGGGGTGGAGGGGGGAGAGGGGGTGGGGAGTGTGGGGGGGGGTGGGGGAGGGCAGGGGAGGAGGGCGTGGGAAGGGAGGGGGGCCCGGCGGGGAAGCGTGTAGGGAGGCCATGGGAGTGGTGGAGGGTGGGCGTAGGGGGAAGGGGTGGGGTGAGGAGAGCAGGGGTGGGGGGGGAGTGGGAGGGCGGGTGAGGTGGGCGGAAGGGCGAGTGTGAGGGGGTGGGGAGGGTGGCCGCGTGGGGAGGGCGCGTGAGGTGAGGGGGTGGATGACGGGGAGGGCATGTGAGTGAGGGGGCAGGTGTGAGTAGGGATGGGAATGTTGACGAGTCATGTGGGGATGTGGAGGGGGGGTAAGGAGGCAGGGGCATGGGTGTGGTTGAAGGGGGTTAGAGTGTTGAGAGTGGGGGGTTGGTGATAGGGGGTGAGTCGGGCTGTGGTGTCCACCCCAGCAGCTTGCCCGCCCACCGCGCGACACCACGATGGCCCACCCACAGCTATTGGGCGATTGAGTTTGATTAGGTCCACCATGATCACGATGGACATAATTGTTATTTTGGCTCAGAAAAATTATTAATTTAAAAAAAAAAAAATCTTCTTCACTAAATTAATTTAATATGAAAATTTTCAAAGAAAAAAATTTAACTTACCTTTCAATTGCAAGAATTCTTCGTTGAATATGTTGTTGATAGCAATATAGCTGCTGCACAAATTCTCGAGTCTTTCAACGAACTTCAGAAAACCTGGATGTGACATCAGTAATAGTGATAATGAAATTTAATATATAAGTGAAATTACAAAGATGTTTTACCGTACGGTTAATGTGGGATAATTTGTTTCAAAATATTGTAAAGTGAATATTGTAGAGTTGTTTTACAATGGATTGAATGTGGGATTTATTTGTTTTAGAATATATTATAAAAATTTTAAAAAAAAATCAATTGTTTAGTAAATATTATATACTTTAACTATTAAAATAATTAATGTGGAAGTTGTAGTTTACAATTTTAATTTTAGTGATTTATTTCATAAAAAAAATTAGTTTACATTTTTCAATAAAATGTAGAATAAAATAATGAAGGTAAATAAATCTAACAAACTTTTTGGAGGGAAATATTTTCTCAAAAATTTTTGGAGGGAAATATTTTCGCGAAATTTTTTGGAGGGAAATATTTTTGCGAAACTTTTTGGAGGGAATAATTTTGGAGGGAAAATTTCGTTATTTAAGTTGTATAACATCCTTAGGAAACTCTCCATTTGTATCATTCAACATCTTCTATTTGAAAGGGATGGATTGTTCTGATAGTGAAGTTTCGATTTATACACCATCAACATCTTCATCGCGTAACAACTCTATTCATATTGATAAATATAGCAGGAATTCTTCCGCTATGAATAGAAAATCAATTCTTCCACTTAGTCCTGATTCTAAGGACTATGAGAGCAGCATTGATGAAAGAGGGGATGGAGAATTTCAAATAAATAAAGAGTCACAGATTCCACTTAGTCCTTATTCTAAGGACTATGAAAGCAGCGGTGATGAAGAGCATGATGGTGAAGTTCAAAATAATGGAGTTTCATGATGTCCACTTAGTCCTAATTCTAAGGACTATGAGAGTAGCAGTTTTGAATAGCATGATGGTGAAGTTCAAAATAATGGAGTGTCACGGTGTCCACTTAGTCCTAATTCTAAGGACTATGAGAGCAACAGTTTTGAAGAGCATGATGGCGAATTTCAAAAGAACGGAGTGTCACGGTGTCCACTTAGTCCTAATTCTAAGGACTATGAGAGCGGCAGTGATGAAGAGCATGATAATGAATTTCAAAAGAATGGAGTGTCAAAGTTTCCACTTAGTCCTAATTCTAAAAACTATGAGAGCAGTAGTGATGAAAAGCATGATGATGAATTTCAAAAGTATGGAGTGTCACAGTGTCCAGTTAGTCCTAATTCTAAGGACTATGAGAGCAACAATGATGAAGAGAGGGATGATGAATTTCAAAAGATTGGAGTGTCACGGTGTCCACTTAGTCCTAATTCTAAGGACTATGAGAGCAACAATTATGAAGAGCATGATGATGACTTTCAAAAGAATGGAGTGTCACAGTGTCCTCTTAGTCCTAATTCTAAGGACTATGAGAGCAGCAGTGATGAAGGACAGGATGATGCACTTAGTTCTAATTCTAATGAGTATAAAGGTAGCAGTGACAAAGGACAGGATGTAGCATCTTCAATAAGTAAACAGTCACATTTTCGACGTAGTCCTAATTCTATGGACTATGAGAGTATCACTAACAATACACATGAGGAAGAATATCCATTAAACATCGAGTCAAATTTTCCATTCAGTCTGAATTCTAAGGACTATGATAGTAGCACTGAAGAAGGGGAGGATGAAGAATATCCTCCAAGTCAATATTTGAAAAGCAGAGCTAATCATAGTGTGGATAACATTCCTCTTAATGATGATGAAAATCCCTATACAAATGATGATCCAATGATGGAGATGTTGCCAAGAAATATTTTATTGAGGAGTAGAAGTAGACCTTTTCGTATCAATGCAAGTTGTTCTAGTTATACAAGGGGTAGAGAAGAATATCTGATGAGAATAAGTTCTATCAGTGCTCTCATTTCAAGTGAATGTTGCCAAAAAAATTGCTTGAAACATATGGATTTCACATTTGCATTAGAAAGCAGGAAGAGATATTTGTCAATGAATAAAAGCATGCAAAATTCATATTTAGTTGGGTGCATGCAATCTACATTGTCAGGTTATGATTATCATATTAGGAATTTATTTATGTGTAGAAAAGCTTTCAAAATGTTTCATTCGATTGGGAATTTTCGTCTTTGGAGAATTCAAGAAAATTTGGAAAAGGATCCCACATTTTATTCAGAAGTACGTCATAAAAACAGTTTGGGCCATTATCAAATACTGCAATGTCATGGATGAAAGATTTCTTCTCAAAGCATGGAGAGTGTATGCCAAATAGAGAGACAATACATATTCCAGATAATTTTTCAAGATGAGGAATCTACAACTTATACAAAGAATATGCAGAAGGTGCTGAGGGACATGGCCGGTTTATTACATATATTTTGTGAAGGTATGGAAGAAAGAATTCAACAATGTCTGTATTCCTAAGAAGACAAGGATGGGGATTTGCAGTACATGTGCTTCTCTTAAATCAAAAAGGGACAAATGTGAAAGCTCAGAAAGAGGTAAGCATTCATAACTTTAACTTTTAAAATTGTATAGTCATCAACTATGAAAACATATTTCTTAATGAATTTCTTTTATGTTGTGTAGATTCAAAGAACTTCAGGAGAATTGCAAACAACAAACAAACGAAAGGAAGAAGTTGTACAAGCATCGAAAGAAGTGTTATGATAATTCGAATAAATATTTGGGTTTGATAATTGATGGTATGGACCAGAAGAAAACACTTTTACCACATTTTGTTCGCACACCCAAAAATTTATAGGAGGAAAATTTTATTCAGTTTCACTTGGTCGGTTGTATGGCCTTCAATGGGAAAATGTTGCCAAGGGTGTACATCACAGCACCAAATATTCATAATGATGCAAATCTGACCATAACCATAATTCATGATGTGATTTCTCATTGGTCTGGTAATCTTCTTGAAGTTTTGTATCTACTATTGGACAACACTTGCCGTGAAAACAAAAATCAGGTTGTTTTTGGATATCTAAACATGCTTGTTGAATTGAGAATTTTTCAAAAGGTAAAGGTTGGTTTCCTTCTTATTGGGCACACTCATGACCATATTGATCAAATGTCCAATCGTTTTTTAGTCACATTGAGGAGGAAGGAAGTTGGGAGCTTGCCATCACTAATTGAATGTATTAAGAAATCATACATGCCAGAGCCTACTTTTGATGTGTTGGAAGAAACTGTTGACATGCAAAGGTTTATTCTGGGATCATATGGTGATGGGAAATGCATTGAACAACTTAATGACATTAGCTTCCAACATCAATTTTGTATCAAAAAAATTGATGGGAAAACACTAATATGGGGCAAGAATTATTCAACTACTACAAAATGGGCACCGTCATCAAGTTTGCAATTTTTGAAGTTCATTCCAGATCATCCAATATTTGCATCAAAAGTATTGTTATTACAATCAGTTGGTGAAGTTCATAATGCACGCAGACAGAATAGAGATATAAATTATTCTGATTTCCTGGAAGGAAATAAAAAATGTATTAGATATACATATGAGTACTTTGACATTGCTGATTCAGTTTGGTGGGAGTCATTTTTCAATAATCAAAGTCATATCATTTCAACAACAACAAATGAAGATATACCTTTGAAAAATCCATTTATTTGGCCACAAAATGTGTCGAATGAACATGAGGAAGTAAACATTGTTGAACAGCAACAATCTCAATGTATTATTAATTCTTCACAGGCAACGGAAAGAGAGATGTATATTGGTTCCAGAAGATCTCGTGCACAACGTGAAGCCATGGAAGACCTTTATAGGGGTTCAGTACAGGATATTAAGGAGGGTTGCATGATTGCAGTGCTAGCAGATGGAGATCCCAATGGCTATCCATTTTGGGTTGCTAAAGTTATAAAGGTCTTTACTGAAAATGAGGATGTTACAAGTGTTGAAGTACATTGGTATGCCATAAATACACACCTATTCAATGGTGTGTATAAGCAAGAGATGGTAGTTGACAAAAAAAAATGGTGGAAAGAGAAAAAGAAAGGGTACAAATATAAATCGCCACCGCATAGACATATTAAAATTGGAGGATGTTGACATACTTGTTTATGACTTCAATTTAACAAAGAGAGGAACTCTTCGCTTCAAGACGATAGAGATTCTGAAAAGGTTGTTACCAGAAGGAACAATGTTGACATAGGAGTCTGCTAAAACCAGTTGTAATAACCATAAATATTACACACACAAGTTAAGTAATCAGTTAATTATCAAGGATCTTGGGTATTATATGGGTTGCGCCTTGAGTAGGGCAGTGTAGAAGCCGCACGCAGGTCGCAAAGGGATCATAAATGCGTGCAGTGACAGGTCAGACCATGGACCTCCAAAAGCCCATTAGACATCCTAAGGGTGCGGAGACCTAGTTCTAGCACCCTCCCATACTACTTCAGGTGAGACCTCAGTCTGCGCTCTGTGGACTATTGCTGAAAGGGCCAGTAGTACCAGGATTTGCTTGGCTAAATCACCTCTAAACCTGGGTCAGGCCCCACTAAGCCAACAAATGGTTCCATTGCTGGGACCAGGATCTGCATAAAGGATGTCTGATGTCGTGCCACTAGAACCCTACAAAGAAAGAAATTGAAGAGTGGTTGGAAAAGAAGATTCACGAGTTTGCAGCACAGGAAAATAGAAATACGTGAGTATCTAAGGAACAGTGGTTGGATCGCTACTTGTACACTGAAATCCATGAAATTTTCTTTGCATCTTTTCCATATGAGTAGTATGAGTGGATTGCAAAGTTAGAAGACAACCAGGGAAGGTGTAGGTTTGACAAGCCAATAGTGTGGACTCTGGAACTAGTGCGCAGTCTAGAAGCCTCAGAAGATAAGATAGTGTGAGTTGTGGACCACTAGCTTGACTGAATAATAGGAGGATTTATCACTGAGTTCGTGGTAGAAACGACTGTGAGCTACAATGAGGCAGATTGACGCTTTCTCAAGGGACCACGAGTTAAGTATGTTAAATCTTTGAACACTTGGATTAAGATGCTATTGTGTGAAAAGTGGGTTATGCAAATAAATTAATGTTTGGGACTACACGGAGCGGAAATATCTACAGAAGTGGAAGTAGTGAAGAATTAGAAAACAGTCCCCTAATTTCACCCTCATGGGAGAGCAAGGATGAGCTTGCGAATGTTTCTCTGAGAAGTGCAGTCAGTTTGATAAGGCAATGAATTACGTGTTTACCACCTCCACCCACACCACCACTCGCTTCACCCCCCTCACCTCCATCTCCACCCATGCCACCTCTGCTACCTCCACAGTTTAGTATGGCGAGCGTGATCATACTACCAGTATTTAGAGGAGTAGGGAATGAAGATCCGAACCAATTCTAGTTCATAGTAAGAGCAGTATCGGAAGCACAAGGCGTCGTGGCTGATAATATCAAAAAGGCTACACTGGTGAGCACATTGCAGGATTGCACATTAACGTGGTATATCAAGCATTCTAACGACCACCTGAACCCAGAAATTGCAGAGATCCAAACCGCGTTAAATAGGGAATTTAGCAGGCAAAAATCAGAGATGCAATCAATCATCGGGTTTAAAGAGATCATGATGCTCCTGGGCGAGACCCCGTAGGATCTGGACCAAAGGCTGAAGAGTACGATCTGCGAGGCTAATATGACGTTAATGAATGCACAGCATCGCACATGGTTTGTGGCCTCACTTACGCCACACTTAAGGACGGCATTGTCATAGAAAAAATTTCCACCCAGGCCGAAGCGTTGGAGATGGAAATGAGGTTGCATGGAACCGCTATACAAGACCCTGGATTGGGAGTCCAACAGATCCACACGCAGCTACAAAATCTGTGTCTGGAAATGCATAGTTTGAAACAGGATAGGGCACCTCAGCCAGAGGCGTGCGAGGAAGTATGGTGCATAAAATTCAAGGGCTAGGGCCACGATAAAGATCACTGTCCAGCGTTTGCAAACTACTTGGTAGGAGGAGGGACAATGCCATTAAGACCGAAGGCACATGCGGGGCCAAGAATGACATCTACATTATGTTGTGCGATCTACCAAATAGGAGGAAAACATACCATGGATAATTGTCATCTGTTGCAGAAGTATACATAGACATTCCAGCAGTTGTTTTGTAATTTCTGCAGGTCGGTAGGCCATGACGAATGCACCTACCGAATCTATGAACTAATTATGGATTGGACTCCTACCTATAGGGTGTAGGTCGAAATGTGAGCCCTCAACCCAAATATAGGGATGGCGTGCGCTGGGTTTTAGGGGCGCGATCAGGGTTGAGGTGGAATGGGACCAGGAAGGGGTCGCGACCAGATAATTTGTTACAATTGCAGAGGACCAAGGAATTATGCCCGCGATTGTACGAACCCGACCAGGATATCATGTTGGTACTGTAATTAGTTTGATAATGAGGCAGAATATTTTCCTTCACTGATAGAGAAGTGCATGAAAAGGGGGTACTCCAGCCCCCTCCAACCCAGAGTTTACAAATGATGAGGTCTAAACCACGCAAAGAAGACCCAAATGTAAACATGATGCTCAGGAGTGGTGTGACAATGGGATATGATAAAGGGAAGCATCCATAAGAAAGCACGTGGGTTCATAAGGCTCCCATAAAGGAACCCAAGTTTGATTTAGAACGCATGAAGGAGACATTCATGGAAGCTAAGAAGAGCTTCACAGAGGCCTCCACTTCAGGTAGTAAGGATCAACTAGAACCAAGGATGGATGCTTCAATGCTCACTACCTTTCTGAAGACATGCATGAAACTATTAAATGATAGTAAGGCAATCAAAGGGCTACAAGAACTTATCACTAGGTGCACGGGATCAAGAGAACCACGCGTGGTATGAAAACTAGGAAAGCATGCATTGCGCACAGGAAGGGAGATGAGGTTGATTGCGCAAATAGGCAAGTATGAAATGGATCAGGTAATCGAGGACCTGGGTTCGGATGTGAATGTACTAACAAAGCAAGCATGGCAATGCATGGGCAGACCTGCGTTGCACTAGTCCCCTATTTAGTTGTGGGTGGCAAACCAACAAAAGATTTTTCCCTTGGGAATATTGCAAGGGGTGACAATTGATATTGAAGGTGCAACAACGCAGGTGGATTTTGAAGTAATAGAGATTGTCGATGATATAAATCCCTATCCTGCACTACTAGGAATAGACTGGGCTACCGATATGAACGGAGTCATAAATTTGAAGAAGCACAAAATGACCTTTGAGAAAAAGTCACTACGTGTGGTAGTACCACTAGACCCAGCTGAAGGAGCGTGATACACTGAACCAGTGCACGCCAATGATAGTGATGACGATCTCGACTGTATCTACAAGATAGCTGCACAAGGAGAGGATTGGGTGAATGCGACTATAGATGGAAGGATTTCGTGGGAGCGTGAAAGCTCCTGCACTTCAGATTCAAACGAAGAGATAGAGTGACAGCAAAATCGGTTGCACGAAGTAACAACACTAAATTGTAACATGATGATTAGATCATTGCATTGCGTAACAACAGATGAAAGGGAGCTGTCGACATATGATGAATCATCAGAGGTGGATGAATTTTTGAACAAATTCAAAAGTGTAGTACCAAAGAAGAAGTTGTTTGATGCGTTGAAGTGGGCACTATGTGCAACACCTGCATGATGGTGGGGTATGCATCAAGGAACTTTTCAAGACTGGTGTGGATGTAGAAGGATGACGCGCCTACATTTTGGAAAACCCCAGCTTCGAATGAAAGCCAATCAATTGGGGAGGAACAACTTGCACGCCCACCTTTCCCAATGGGCACAGGCATATGTTGTACAGTTCGCACAAGTGCACACCACCCCCAGCATAGAGAATCAAAACAAACCACAATAGTAGGAAGGGCAACACGCATTACCAATTCTCCACAATGAGGCATTTGATAGGGTGCGTAGAGTACTGAAAAAGTTTCTGTTGTGGGCATAATTATCACCCCATAAAAACATGCATTGATAGCATGTTTTCAATGGGTCCCCTATAAATTTGGTCCTTCATCTCTCCGAATGATCTATTTCATCCCAGTGATTTTAACTCTGTGGAGAGCCAAATATTCCATTCACCAATGGGTAAATCCCTTTAACTAATCCCTCACTTAAGCCCTTCATTCCTATGTTTATTGGGATTTGTTTAACCCCTAAAAACCCTCATCACATCATTGATCCGTTATAATCCCTGTACAAATAAAACCCTTCGCAAAACACATGCCGTAAGGGCTGGACCCGCAGGCATTATAAACCACAAGATATATATATATATATATATATATAGATATATGTATATATGTCGGGTCTGAAAGCCCATCGCATATCGCAATCGGCCTAAGTCCAAGGTTTATATATGTATATGGCGTGCCCCTAGCCTCCAGACCCGACGGCGCTATGAACTGCATTGTATACATTATCGAGTCCGGCCCCCAATCGCATATCACATATCGGCAAAACCCGGGCCTTATACATAACACACGCAGCGATATAGCGGACCCATCGAGCTATCAAATACAATTTATATATTTTTGGGTCCGAAGCCTTATCACATATCGCGATCAACAGAGCCCCTGGCTTGCGCATATTGTGATATGTGATAGGCTGGACCCGGTGACATTTATAGACTCCAGCATATAATATTTGAGGTCCAGCTTCGGTGATTGGGGTGGGATTTCCTATGTTTACGTATGTTTTCCAAATTTTCCAAAGTTACAAAGGATCGGGTTTTCAGTGAAAAAAGTGGGCCTGTGGAGTCCCGATAATGCAATTGCGCATCGGGGTGGTGGAAGGCATGGGTCCTATGACCTAAGAAGGGGCCGATACCCGATTGAGATGAAAGGATGCTCTCAAAAACTGTGCCAAGCCTATGGGTTGAGTGATAAATTGTATGTTGTTTGTGTATCAGGCATAAATCCCTTTCACACTTGTTCCGTAGTTTTATAAAATGAATGAAGGCATCATTACATTTGATTGAGCATTTTTGTTCTATTGCTCACAATCATGAAGCTAATAATTTCTATCTTTGCAGGTGAGAAGTAAAGGACATAGGAGGGGATTCGAAGAGCCATGTATGCCTATGTTTAAGGGTCTAGCTACAAGCATTCCAGGTTGGGAGCCCACGCACTACCTGTGCATTCCGTAAGCAAAGTTGTACCAGTCTTCATTATGGGGAGGCAACACACAGTCACCCTTTTTGCCAACATCTGTTCTCTTCCTCGGGAAAGGAATTAATCTGGCCGTTATGCTTTCTACCTGCCAACAGTTATGCTGAAGATCCTACCTCTGTACTCGATTTGCATATCTAAAACAATGGGAAGATGAAGAGTCAGGGTAGACCTAGATTCAGGACCGTGTGCATAAATATTACCTCCGAAGAGGAGAAAGGGCCTTTTGATTTGAAGGACAGTGTTGCTTTATTCTGAATGAGGAGCATTGTTTTTGAGAGAAGAAGGAGCCATTAGTTTCAGACTCATTGTATTGTTTTGGATTAGAATGTTGTTACTGGCATGAATGTAAATGTGATTTATATTTATGCATATTGATGACTTACAGTTCACTATTAGTCTTGTTAAATTCAAAGTGATTCAGTTTCATGGTTAACTTATGAATGGTCTCTGATTTGAAACTAAATTAAACATTAGTTGCAGTTTTAATTCCATAGAAGAATGTGGATTCCTATATGAGTGATTGGATTGCAATTTAGCTTTAATACAGTCTTGTCCAGCTGTGAATTTAGTGATTGATTCATTTGGACTTGAATCTATGCATGATGTTTAACCTTCTTTATCATGCTCCTACTGAACATATATATGATGTTTAAACCTTTGTATCATGCTTTTTCAGGATAGATTAGAGTAGCTAGGACTAGATTAGAGTAGTTAGAAGTAGTATAGATAGGATTTAATACATAGAGGTTAACTATTTCATTTTGTTGATTTAATTGAAGTCTTCCTCCCGGAAGAAATCTTTCGACATGTTCAAGTAGTTTACTGGGTCCCTTAAAACCTGTCGGAGCTAGCCAATCCAAACGAAAGTAGGTCTAACTGGCACTTGCGATCAGGTTAGTTGCCCTTGTTGGCATAGCGCACATTTTCCATGTCAACAAATTGGCACTAGAAGGAGGGCTTGAACTGCCATCCCTAGCTTTTTAAGATTTCATCTATAAGTGCCACGCATGGATTCAAAAGGATTAATGTATGGATCATAAATGTCAGAGAGGTCCTACCACACATTTGAAAGAACCTCATTTTGAAGAAACAGAGACCCCTCTAAGTCCTGTTTCTATGTCACCTAAGGAAGAGAGACTATGGGAGTATCCTATCACTCAGGAACAACCAGTCAGAGCACTTACTCAGGCCTATGCTCATTCCCTCTCTTAGTTTCCCATCTTTCACTCTTTACCTCTGACAGCTAAGAGAAAGCCAAGGATATTTACCCTGAGCGAAGATATATCTGTAGCCACTTCTCTCGAAGATATTGTGCTAGAATCCTTGCAAAGTATCAACACCCCTTGGGAAGAAATTCCTGAGGATTCCCCTTCTAAAGGTAACTCCTCGCTTGATTTTGAGAATCCTAATGGAGAAGTCTCCAACCAAAACTTCCCTGTCCATAATATGGCCAACATTCCTCCTCCAGGTGGGAATCAGCCCCCACCTCCTCCTCCGGGTAGGAATCAGCCTCCACCTCCTTCTCTAGGTGGGAATCAACCTCCACCTCCTCCAGAAGCACTCCCTCCCTGGCTTTCACAGGATGCTATAGCGGTACCTGGGCAGCAGCATCCCTTACCCAAAAATACAGAAAGAGTGTTACCAATTTCGACCCTGAGAAGGGAGATGTCACTAATAACCATATTCGCTCTTTCTTCCAAGCCTTGCGCAGGTTGGGGGTCGCCAATGAAGATGTGGTGTGCCACCTATTCTCTTTTACTTTGACTGGTGCAACCTCCACATTGTATTTTAGCTTGAGAATAGGGTCAATCACCTCTTGGGATGCTTTTTAGCAGGTCTTTTTAAACAAGTTTGGTGATGACAAAACACCTGCGACCTTAGTTTTAGAACTATCCCGTCTGAAAATGGAAACCAAGGAGAAGGTTAAGGATTTTAACATCCGGTTCAACACCTTGTTCAATAGAATCCCAGTCACCACTAGACCTACTGAAGAGGTGCTAATGGAATTCTATATCTCTACTCTCCCTGTCCCTATAGCGATGTGGGTTAAAAGGAGTAATGTGCAAACCTTACAAGGTGCTATCAATGAAGTGGTGAAAGTTGAAAATGAAATGATCAGCCTCACAGCATGCCACCCTACAACTGGAGAAAAGAAAGCCTCTCAGACATCCAAGAAGAATAATGGAAATGATAACAAAGGGGCTGAAACTAAAGACAAGGACACCATGGATGTGGAAGGGTTGCATCAGATCATTAAGAAACTTATGAACATAGTCATTGATATGAGAAGGAATCATGGAGAGAGTACTAGTGGTAAGGAAGGAGATTATGATAATAGAAATTGCTTCAAACCTTTCTATCGGAAGAAAATAGAAAGTGGTCATGATCAGCTTGCATTGCCTACTCCACCTAATGAAGGGGCTTTAAACACAGAAGAATTGGCTCTGATTGGATTGCTCCTCAACAAAGAAGAACCTATACTAGAGCTCGAACCAGAACAAGGAGACGAGGAGGAATACCAAGTAGAAGAACCCTCGAATGAGGAAACCTAAATTAATGTGCTGAGGGATTTCCATAGTGATGAGAATGATGAAGAGGAAGATAACACTGCAGAAATCAAGGCTAATGAAATCCACACATGCAATAAAGGGCCGCTTCTAGGTGTGACAAAGCCCTTAAACCAAACAAAGCAAGATGTTCACCCTATGAAAGCATCCACTCCCAGAGTTCTTGTCGAGAAGAGTAGGCCTGGCAGTCAATCCAAGAATACCCCTGTTGCAAGTCACCTAAAGAAAGAAAATGCATCTCCCACTGCAACGAAGGCTACTCAACATGGTAAACTCCCACTTAAAAATGGAAAAATAGGTATGTTTACTCTGCCTTATCCTGTTTATAACATTGATTATAATATTGTGGATGATCTCAAGAAGTCTAGGGCCAATATCACATATTTTGACTTGTTAAAATTAACGCAACAAAGAGATTTGCTACTGAAAGCTATGAATGAGCAGAACTGCAAAACCCCCACCACCTCAAGCACCCAAACCAAGAAGCCAATGTCCAAACCTATTAGTACCACTAGTGCAGCCCAAATACCATCATCTATGGAGGCCACATTATCTAAAATGAATCAAAAACCCCAAGATGTCAGCGCAGCCATGATAGGGAGGAAATCGAAATCTATGACTCCATCGTTCCTCATTACGTTTGAAATTTTCAACATGAACGTCCACAATTGCTTGGTAGATTCCGGCACCTCATCCACTGTCATGCCTTATGCTATTGCTAAAAGACTTCAAGCCATACCTAAAAAATTGGAACTCGAATCATGCAACTAGATAGGACAAATATGACAGTGATTGGAGAATTGAAGGATGTGTTGATTCAGATGGATGCTAAACTATACTACACATAGGTCATTGATATAGTGGTAGTTGATATACCTGAGTCCTATGGAATGCTACTTAGCAGGGACTGGTTATCAAAATTGAATGGATACTTCTCGACTGATTGGTCCCATATCTTGTTGCCTCAGAAGGAAAAGGGTGATATTCTGAGAGTCGATAGGGAAAGATACATGAAGTATGTGGTAATAGAAATAAATGGTCCTAATGAACCTGTAATGTTTACCAACTCCATCCTTGGCAACTATAGTTTCAATGTTTATACTACAGAAACCTATTTTGGAGAGTTTCATGCAGAAACTGTTGAAGAAACTTTGACTCACACACATTTGGAAATTCCCTCCCATAATCCAACTGATGAGCTATCTTGTATTATAGTAGATGATAGGACTAATTTCTTAGATAGTAGTTCAATTAATGTAACATTAGATGCAATATTCTCGACACTCTATTTTGATGGCTCTAACTGCCTTGAAGGTGCAGGTGCTGGAAGTATTTTCGTTGACCCACAAGGGAGCCAACATCTAATGGCCAGCCGGTTGGAGTTCGCATGCACCAACAACAAAGCAGAATATGAAGGCCAGCTGCAAGACCTGAAGAAAGCCATTGGTATGAATGTGAAAAATCTTAAAGTTTTTGGCAACTCATAGATAATTGTAGATCAGGTAAGGAAAAGGATACATTGCAATTCTCCACACCTGTGAGGTACTAGCATGAGGTATGGGACTTAATTGATAGTTTTGATTCCTTTAACATTACATATATACCTCGAGGCCAAAACCAAGATGCTGATCTGATGACTAATATGGTTGCTAAAATTTTGTCTGATTTTAGATTAAAGAAAAATAAATGTTCTGTTGAATTGATTTTCAAACCATCTGTGCCTGATAACATCTCGAATTGGCAGGTTTTTGACGATGATGAGAAAATCCTTGAGTTCCTACACTGCGAGAAGACACTCAAGAGTGCATTCATTGATGAAAAGGAGCATGACAAGCTTATGAATGAAAGGCAAGATGAGGAAAAGGATCATCCCAATGTGATTCCAAAATCAGTGGTTAGGATGGAGTACTTGTATGACTGGCATGATAAATTCAAGAAACCGACTAACTAAAAAACACACAGCTCATCCGTGAAGTATGAAATTGTCAACCTTGGGACCGAAAAGGACCCAAAAAATGTCAATCTGGGCCTGGGGTGCTCTCCGCAAGAAAAGGCTACATTTTTCAAACTATTTAAAGAATACAAGGATGTCTTTGCATGGACATATGAAGACCTAAAGACCTTTGATACTAGTATTATGCAGCATGTGATCCCTTTGGAAAAGGAGGCCAAGCCCTACCAACAAAAGCTACGTAAGATGCATCCAAGCCTAGAACCATTGGTGAAGAAAGAACTGAACAAGATGTTGGATGCTAAAATCATATTCCCGGTTAGACACACTCGCTGGGTAGCCAATCTCGTGCCAGTAAGAAAGAAAAATGGAGACATCAGGCTATGTATTGATTTCAAAAACTTGAACAGAGCGTCTCAAAAGGATAACTATCCTGTCCCTTCTATGGAACACATCCTTCAGTGCATTTCTGGGTCTAAAATGTTGTCCCTATTAGATGGGTTTTCAAGATATAATTAGGTACTAGTATCTCATGGGGATCAGCTTAAGACAGCCTTCAACACCAAATGGGGCACCTACGCATACCATAAAATGCCTTTTGGGCTCATTAACGTGGGTGCCACATTCCAGAGAGCTATGGACATAGCCTTCCAAGGGTTGATGAACATATCGGTAGTGGTGTACATGGATGACATCACTGTGTATTCATATCGCAGGAGGGATCACATTTACTACCTAAGGCAGATTTTTGAAAGATGCCGAAGGTATGGAATTTCATTGAATCCCAAGAAGAGAATCTTTGCAGCCATAGAGGGGAAACTACTGGATCATATCCTTTCTAAAGATGGGATTGTGATTGATCCTGAAAGAATACAAACCATCATGAGAATACAACCCCTTGCCAATAAAAATGCCATGCAATCTTTCTTCGAGAGGATTAATTTCATTAGAAAATTCGTCTCAGGCTTCGCCGAAATAGTACGCCCCTTGCAGCTGATGATGAAGAAAGACATTGTGTATAAATGGAGTGATGAAGCCAAGGAAGCATTTCGGTGAATCAAGGAAGCCATTGCTGAAGCTCTTGCACTGGTCAGCCCTGATTTCAACAAAGGATTCTTCTTATACACCTTTGCTTCCGACCTTTCATATGCTGCAATTCTCACTCAAAAAAATGATGATGGCAATGAAGTCCCCATTTCCTACATGAGTTCAAATCTCCAAGGAGCAGAATTGAATTACCCAGATGTGGAGAAACAGGGCTATGCAGTTTTCAAGGCCATTAAACATTTCCGCCCTTACTTACTAAAGGCCAAGACCAAAGTCATCGTGCCCCATCCTGCTGTAAGAGCCCTCTTCGTGTAGAAATAAATGGATGAATGAAGAGGGAACTAGATAACTGCCCTTCAAGAGTTCGACCAGGAGATAAAGCTGACATAGATAATTCGAAGGCAGGGACTTTACAAGCTAGCGGCAGAAGCCTTAGCATACCAAAAGGAGGCATCTGAAGAATCAAGAATGCTGAGCGTGCAATATGCACAAAGGGAACTCAGGGAGGAGCTCTTATGGAGTAACGAAGTGCCGATGTATGAGCGAGAAGCATCGGAAACCTTTTTAGACCCTGAGTTGTGGTACCAAAACATACACTTCTATCTAGTGTGGGGTTCGTGTCCTGAACACATGGATGCATCATAGAGGAGAGCACCCAGATAGAAATCCAATCTGTGTCATTTGGCCAATAGCATCTTATACAGAAAAAATCATGATGGAATCTAGCTAAGATGTTTGGAGAAAGATGATGCCAACCATGTATTGAAAGAAATGCACGATGGCCCAGCAGGTGGTCACTATGGTGGAGAGACCACTACCCACAAAATATTGACAGCCGGATATTATTGGACCACAATGTTCAAAGACTTGCATGCCTATGCTTGCAAATTCAAGGCATGCCAAACCGCTGCAGGACGGGAGAGAAAGCCCATTGTTCCCCTCAGTCCTATCATGATCCATCGACCATTCTAGCAATGGGGCCTAGACTTCATAGGCGATATCACTCGAAACTCCTCACAACAACACAAGTATATACTCATAGTGACTAATTACTTCACCAGATGGACTGAATCTATCTTGCTCCAGAAGGTGAACGAACATGAGGTAATATCATTCATTGAGAAATTCATTATCAACAGGCATGGCATCCCTGACGCTCTCATTTTTTATAATGCTTATTACTTTTCATCTCTGACACTGATTGAGTTTTCCATTGATAAGTCAATCCACATAAAATATGCAGCAAACTATTACCCCCAGGGAAACAAAGTTGTAGATTCTTCCAAGAAGAACCTTATCTGCATAATCTGCTAGTCAATTGCTGATAACTAGAGGAACTGTCACAACGCCTTGATAAATGCCCTTTGGGCCGATAGGGTCACCCCAAAAGTGGCCTTAGGAAACTCCCCATACTTCCTCGTCTATGGACGAGAAGCCATCTTGCCCCCAAATGTTGCTCTTCCATCCTTACAGCTCTCCCAAGCTTCAAGGGGAACCCCTTCATCCCTACTTCAAGAAAGGATCGACCAACTGATGAAGCTAGAGGAATTAAGGGATAGAGCCAAAAGTAAATTCAAAAATCACCAACTGATTGTAAAAAAATGGTTTGATCATCATCTAGCGAGAGATAAAGATTTCCAAGTAGGGGAGCTAGTCCTGAAATGGGACAAGCTGAGTGAGCCAAAGGGTAAACACACAAAATTCCAACACCTATGGCTGGGCCCATTCCAAGTTGTTGAAAAAATTGGTCAAGGGACTTACAGGTTGAAAACATTACAGGGAGAGACTGAAAAGCTCCCTGTCAATGGCCAACATTTGAAGAGATACTTCCAGTAGCCACCGCATTGGTGGTTGTCTCTTGAGTAGGTTAGAGTTCATTTCATTTTGCTATTAGTTTAGTTGTATTTCTATCCTTTCCTTTGTTTTCTACCAAGTCTATTTTCTTGCTGTTTTGAATTACATTCCTTTTCAGCCAGCTGATTGTAGTCCTCCAGTCTCATTCTACCTTTCAGATTTTCCCTCATTCACTACTCTCGGCCTTTCCCTTCCTCATTAGCTTGCTGATGATTCTGTTGTTCCTGAATCCATCATTTCCTCGCAAATCAAACAAACCTTCTATCAGCCCATGAGCACTTGAGAATCAGCAGTGGAATTCAAATCGAAACCCTTCATTCGCATCTGTTGGGAACTATGTGAGATCTATTGATAACTTGGATATCAAGAGCATGTAGGTGCATCTTTATAAAACTAAAAATGTGTAACTACAGCTGGACTAGCATGGAGGAATGTTGCATTTTTGAATAAATCCCACTCAGACCTAGCCTATGCTTGCTTGTAAGGTTTATATTCATTCTCCATTGGCCCCATCTACCACACTAAATGGTCCAATACCTGTTACTCACAAGTAAACCTCCTTTCATGGGCTAAGCTCACTGTCCCATACCTTGTGGCAAATATAATTATGCTCTAGTCCTTGTGCCTGAAACTGGAAGGACTTATCGAAAAAGAAATGAAATGTCAAGTCCTTGTGCCAATCTGGAAGGACAGGTTGTTTGGGAAGCCGATTAGAGTAAGGAATATTGTTGGGCCCAGAGTACCTGTTGACACAGCAAGCCCAACCTTGATTAAGTGGTTTAAAAATATGGTATGATCCATGACTGCGCCCCATTCAATCAATGAAAATATGGCACTGAAATTCTCATATAAAGTGCAAGAAAAACATGTCTACATCAAGCTTGATGAGCAATAAAGAGTTGAGGTACACACCTAAACAGGTATGGACAGACCAGTGATGGCCCCAAAGGGATTTTGAAAGTGGGAAATAGGTAAGGGAAGGTCAATAAACCCCATAATACTACCATTGGAGAATACCTGTCAAAATCATATCAGTAAGTAGAAGCTATTTGTCTCTATCCCACCTGAAGCAGTTAATGTTTAAGTGGAACCCATGTTTGTCCATCTATATAGTTTGCATTTCAAGTTTATCTTAATATCTTGATGTTTTATTGATCTAAAGGTTATTTGGAAATATAGATAACTGGTTCATCCAGCGGTTCGCCATTTTTTGTGGCCACAACTATCACCCCATCAAAACATGCTCTAATAGCATGTTTTCAATGGGTGCCCTATAAATCTAGTCCTTCATCTCTCTGAGTGATTTGTTTCATCCCAGTGATTTTAACTCTGTGGAGAGCAAGATCTTCCATTCAGGAATGGGTAAATCCCTTTAACCAATCCCTCGCTTAAGCCCTTCATTCCTATGTTTATCGGGATTTGTTTAACCCCTCAAAACCCTCATTGCATCATTATTCCCATTACAATCACGTAATCGGCCTAAGTCCAAGGTTTATATATGTATATGGCATGCCCGTGGCCTCTAGACCTAACAACACTATGAACCGCATTGTATACATTATCGGGTCTAGCACCCAATCGCATATTGCATATCGGCGAAACCCAGGCCTTATACAAAACAAGCGCAGTGATATAGTGGACCCGCCAAGCTATCAAATACAATTTATATATTTTCGGGTCCGAAGCCTTATCGCATATCGTGATTGGATAAGCCAGACCCGACGACATTTATAGACTCTAGTATATAGTATTTGAGGTCTGGCTTGTGCGATTGGGGTTGGATTTCCTACGTTTTTGTATGTTTTCCAAATTTTCCGAAGTTACAAAGGATCGGGTTTTCCGTGAAAAAAGCAAGCCTATGGGGTCCCGATAGCGCAATTGTGCATCAAGACGGTGGAAGGCATGGGTCCTGTGACCTGAGAAGGGCCCGATACCGGATTGCGATGAAAGGAAGCCCTCGAAAACTGTGCCAAGCCTATGGGTTGAGCGGGAAATTGTATGTTGTTTGTGTATCAAGCATAAATCCTTTTCACACTTCTTCCGTAGTTTTATAAAATGAATGAAGGCAGTGTTATGTTTGATTGAGCATTTTTGTTCTATCGCTCACAATCATGAAGCTAATAATTGCAATCTCTACAGGTGAGAATTAAAGGATGCAGGAGGGGATTCGAAGAGCCATGTATGTAGAAGCGTTGCATTTAAGGGTCTGGCTGCAAGCATTCTGGGTTGAGAGCCCACGCATTGCCTATGCATTCCATAAGTAGAGTTGTCCCAATCTTCATTATGGGTAGGCAACACATAGTCACCCTTTTTTCCAACATCTGTTCTCTTCCTCAGGAAAGGAGTTGATCCGGCCATTATGCTTTCTACCTACCAGCAATCACGTTGAAGATCCTACCTCTGTACTCAATTTGCATATTTGAAACAGTGGGAAGATGAAGAGGTAGGGTAGACCTAGAGGCAGGACTGTGTGCATAAATATTACCTCTGAAGAGGAGAAAGGGATTTTTGATTTTGGAGAAGAACGATGTTGCTATATTGTGAATGAGGAGGACTATTTTTTAGGGAAGAAGGAACCATTAGTTTCTAACTCATTGCATTGTTTTGGATCAGAGTGTTGTTACTCGCATGAATGTAAATGTGATTTATATTTATGCATATTGATGACTTACAGTTCACTATTAGTCTTGTTAAATTGAATGTGATTCAATTTCTTGGTTAACTTGTGAAGGGTCTCTGATTTGAAACTAAATTAAACATTAGTTGCAGTTTTAATTCCATAGAAGAATTTGGATTCCTATATGAGTGATTGGATTGCAATTTAGCTTTAATACAGTCTTATCTAGCTGTGAATTCATTGATTGATTCATTTGGACTTGAATCTATGCATGATGTTTAACCTTCTTTATCACTCTCTTACTAAACATATATATGATGTTTAAACCTCTGTATCATGCTCTTGCAGGATAGATTAGAGTAGCTAGGACTAGATTAGAGTAGTTAGAAGTAGTATAGATAGGATTTAATACATAGAGGTTAGTTGTTTCATTTTGTTGATTTAATTGAAGTCTTCCTCCTGGAAGTAATCTTTCGACATATTCAAGCAGTTTACAGGGTCCCTTAAAACCCGTCGGAACTAGCCAATCCAAACGAAAGCAGATCTAATTAGGGCTTGCAATCGGGTTAGTTCCCCTAGTTGGCATAGTGCACATTTTCCATGTCAACAGGTTCACCAGACAAGACGAACTGATTGTACCTATGCATGCCAGTGGTTCGATGGGCCTATAGGACCATGTGCAAAAACCTAAGCGCGAAGATGATTCCAAAGGTTTGTAATAGAGTAGAAAACACAATTTATGAAGGGAATACCAAAAGGAATCCACGCTTAATAGCTCTCTTAGTTATGACAGCGTGTGAGAGCAGGACGAAGGAATCATATAGCTACACGAGGACAACCATGAAAGGATTCAGGAAGCCATTCAATGAGGGAACCTTAGGCTTTGCGAACTTGAAGAAGATTGGATATGATTGAGGAATAAAAGCATGTTAATGGACGTTGAGATCAAAAGACTGGAAAACGAGGTCACGCAAGCATGTCTCATTCATAAACCAAGGATGACAAGGCGAGATACGGATGATCATACCACTATGTTAGACAATTTTTGCTGAGAATTTATGACTCTGTTACCATGGTTGAGACCAAACCTTACCAAACGAAGTAACAAGGGGAGCGCACCACATGAGGTAGAATGTGTTACGCCGACTATCGCGAGGGTAATTGAGGAGTGTGCACGGACTAGACTAGAAGTCAAATTGGAGCCTCGCATAGATGGTGTGACCACTTGACTAGTAATAGGGAGCACAGTCTCAGTGCTCTAGACAGTTGAAAGAGATCATGGGACTCTAAAAGAGCCTACTTGGGAACTGCACGGTGAGGGAGGTACGCATAGAATCAGCATGGTACAAGGTTCACGCCCACACATGAAGGGCTACCCTACCACGCGGGTCAACTTGGAAGTAACCATTGACGTCACTGTTCATGATGAGATGTCCAATTTAAGGCAAAAGGGAGTGAGCGGCGGGGCAATTAAGACACAAATTAAGGGCTAGATTTGGGACGATTTGCCACCAAGAATGCATTAATGACTTAGAAGTGGGGGGAACAGTCGAATTCAAATTAAAAAGATGCTATAAAACTCCAAGGACTAACCATGAGACAAAACTGGGTTGTTTGGTATTTGAGCAATTGCAAAGTATTGAGTGCCAAGCAATATTACCATCTTTGAGTACGCGACAAAACATATCTTGTGCAAACACGATGACTGCTACCAAGCCAGGTGTGAAATTTTCCAAAGATACCACTGAGGAGCCCAGAGATACGGCGATTGCACCAGAGGTTCAAAAATCACCACGGATGACATGGGCGAAGAAAGATAAATAGACTATGGGACTGGTCTGCGTGTCCCCAAGAAACCCGTGGTTCGGCAAGATATCAATGGAAGAAAAAGGCAAGGCCGTCACCATTGAATCGAATGAAGAGGAGGACGACTTACAAGCTCTAATTGATCAAATAGAGGAGCAAGACAATGTAGAGGAGGACATCTGTTATAGGACAAAATGACCTCCTCATCAACCAGAGGTCAAACACAGCATGACTGAAGCAAAGACCACAATTGCAGGCCTTGATTCCACACTAACGCTCCCTGCACATTGCTAACCTACTTTATAAAGCTTGTTACCAAGCATAGAGGAGCGTTAGCCACCCTGCTAACTCAAGTTGTTAGACCAAGGGGAGCGTTAGTGAAACTAAGAGATGTTCAGTGGGTCAAGCCAATGAATCTGCTCACAAATATCTAGATATTTATCCCTAAATTTGCTCAATAAAAGCAGGGAACGTCCCAAAAATCGAATTATTTGGGGAAATTCCAATCTGAGAATGACGGCAAATGGGAAAATTTTTGAAAATAGGGTAGGTTCATGGCTTTTTCCCTAATGAACTCTAGGAGGAGCTTCGCAGCCCTAACTTGATTGCTACATAAGCAGTGAGAGGGCCATTGTGAAAAGGGTCAAAGCATTTGAAAGGATAGCCCATTAAGCTATTGTGAACTGCCATATACTTGAAGAAGTGAGTTGAAAGAGAGAGAGAGAGAGGAAGAAGGGGCAAGGGAAGGCTGATACCACGGATGGTTGTAATCACTCTTCCATTATAAATACAGAACTGCAGTTGTGTTCCCTAATTCATAGTGTCAGTAACATTGTTCATTGAGTTGTTCATTTTGATATTTGTCGAGTTGAGTAGTTTAAGTTGTATACAAATATATGTTCATTGTGCATTCTTATATTAGTTTTCTAGATTGTATGTTGTGATTCTGTTTGCCTTTCCTTTGTGCAGGAATTATCTTGGAGCCAGCTTTGGAGGAGTTCTTCTTGGATGCATTGAGATCTCCAAACAAATCTAGAAGGAGATTTGAGGTGAACACTCTTTCCATACTTGGTTAACTGATATTTGATAGATGAACAAGTGTATAACTTGGTAGCTTCTGCAGATAATCTTACAGTCTGTCAAAGGACCCGGGAAGGCCTTTGAGGGTAGTTTTCATTCTCCATACACCGTGCATTTTACCCCATAGTAGAATTGGCGACTCCGCTGAGGACTATACATCTAGTTCCTGGTTTACCCGGACTCCTCTCAGTTCTTCTCTTTCTTCTAAGAGCTCCCTACTTATTCAAATCCTCTTCTGATCCACCAACTATCTTGTTACATCCTACTAGTTTGAATTCTCCTTAGAAACTAATCCTAAAGGCCCTCTATTTGAGCAATTTCCCTCACTAATGTAGGTTACCAGGCTAAACAGAGGTTTATAAAGCACTATGCCTGTGTACAGGGAGCGTTAGTGGACTAACTAACTCTCTGCTTACACTGAAACAAAGTGTTAGTCTCCCATTTCCATGATTTCCAGTAGTGTCTGTGGACCAAAAGGGGGGGAAATTTTCTCATGGGTTGAAGTAAGATCTGCAACTATATTATGTTAGCAAATTTGGTGTCCTGAAAAATTATTTTTAGCAAAAAGTTTTAGTTTTTCTCTCTTAAAATACATTTTTTTAGAAAGAAACACTGATAAATTGTATTCATCCTTCTGTCGAAATAGTTGTAAGCTGCTTCATTTTGGTTTTCAGTGGTTGTTATGAAATATTCGAAAAAGAATCTTTCGGTTATGCAAGTGTTGAATGGCTTTAGATGCATAGACAAATCTATGAATATGTGAAAAGATGAATATGTAGAATAAGACTTGTTTGCATAAAAATTGAAATTTTTTTCAGAGCATTGTTCTGCATGATTTATTGAGTCAAGAGTCTCACCATATTCATACGTCAACACCCCTACCGAAGACAAATAATCAAGTACACTTAAAATTTACATTAAAATCAATCAGTTACTCTTTTGAGCAAACCAACATTAGCTAGGCTAGGATCTTGGGATAAGCATGTGAGTGAACTGCCCAAGGTTGAAAACCAAAACTAGTGTCGTTAACGAGTGAAAAATCCTTTTGCACTCATATTACCAGGACCACTCCACTAACAACAAAGTGAAATATGAGACAACATTAGACTGTAATTGAAGGTAGCCCGCCTTCTCTTACAAATCCTTTGGGCATTCTGTGTACTGGGGTTCCCTTCGGGGATTTTGGAACTCAGTCAGGGACTCAAGTTTCCTGCCCACACAGCATGTTGTCTACAACTATTTCCTCCCCTGGTAATGTCTGTGATTTGAGGTATCTCTAGTGGCCAAAACTTCTAGGTACTTACACAAGGTGACTAGGACGGGCTGTCCTGGTACCTAACACAGACAGATCTACTCTGTCTTCAGTTTTTTGGAGGGTGCTCGTCTTCACGAGAGTACTTGGCCCCTCAATCTGAGGTTTGGGAAAAGCTCTAGAGTAACCATAACGCTACATTTGGCCATCCTTCTCTGTTATTCATTGAGATATTGGGTTTCATCTCTAGTGATCGGTGCTTATCAGACGAGGTACTTTCCCTCTGTTTGCTAATTGATATATTTAGTGTATTTTTTATTTTTAGGTACCTAAGTGCTATCATTTTTTAGACTTTAAAGAATATCACATTAAAATTTATTTAATAAAACTTAAACAGTCACCATGGCTACATCCGGCCCTCGTTGTCACTCCAGACGATTGTTAGGACTTCCTCCATTCATTGTGGAAGATCCGTCGAGTTCCACTAACTCGGATTCATCATCTTCGAGGAATCAGTCTCCTAAATTTCACACAGGATCTATCTGGATGACCAACGATTCAAGTTTGTCGGAGGATTTCTTCACTAAAGGATTTCTTCCTCACTTTACCACTCCACTCACAAATCCGTCAGACCCTATCGTGGATCCCATGGTCCCTGTACTTATTTCTTCATTAGGTGGAACTTTTCCATCTATCCAGTCGACGACTCACGAGTTGTGGAATTTTAGAGACACTGTTGGTCCTCTACCACTTCCCCAGTCGATAGTCATCACAACACTAGTAACGTCGAATCTCGCTATATCGTTTGTCCTAGGTACGACAACTCACATAACACGCTCTATAAATGGAACCCAGTAGATGCCAGGTTCCACTCCTATGGTGCCACAATGCATACCTTTGACAAGTGCCACATATAGTGCTCCATATAACATTTAATGCAGCACTATGGGCACAATTTCTATTTACCAACAACACGGTTAGTTGCCAATGTACACTTTCAACCCCTAGATTTAGATATCTGGGGGGGTTCCCAATATGCACATTCTGGTAGGGAATGTCACAGTTCCCCCTCCATTCCCAGGCATGCATGGACAGTTGCTAATTGACATGAGTGTTCCGTCTATCAATCAAAGCCAAATGGTTAGTTCTGTGTTGGTGAGGAATCCACAAGGGGTTCCCAACCAATCCATGGGGGCACCCTACTCATAGAATCAAATGAGTCAAGGGGGCACCGCTTATACTGGGGAAATTTCATACCCCAGAATCAAAATCCTCATGGAAGTCCACTCTACAACACCATACTGCAAAGCAACTACTACACCACGCAACCCATGTACACCATCGGGAACCAAATGATGGGAGGAGCACAGAGCTCCTCAGGTCATCCGTCATCACCATGGTCTGAGTCGGGGGCACCTAACTCTCTACCTTTTTTGGCAACGTTGGATATTCCCGACTTATACAAGCTAACAAATGACCACATATACCACAACTTACAATGGCCGCCGATCCCGCATAAAATACCAATGGACATCCCAAAGTTCAATGGAAAACAAGGGGAGGATCCAGGCACCCATATCACCACCTACCATCTCTGGTGTGTTTCTAACTCTATGGTGGATGATAGTGTCCGGTTACGTCCTTTTCTCCACACCCTCACTCGCAATGTCGTGAAATGGTATATCAAGTTACCACGCGCGTCAGTAAATACCTTTGACGCTTTAGCGATGGAGTTCCTAAAGCACTTTTAGTTACCTATCTGCTATGAGACTAGGACAGAGCTCCTTACTTCATTTCATCAGGATACTACCACCCACATCTCTAATCATATTCATGAATGGAGACGTAGGCGGAGGTTAGTCAAAGCTCCCATCCCTGATTTTCTCTTAACAGACTGGTTCTGTAAGTCCTTACTCCCACAAATCGCTAGAGATGTTGCTCTAGGTGGTGCGGTCACAGAAGACCAATCCATACGTCGTGCCTAGCACTTAGATTTGATTTATTCATAATCTGGCACTCTTTACGACATAATCCACCATGCTCCTGGTAACCCCAATTATTCCACCACTTAGCACCTTGGAGTGCACGTCGACAGGATTGTCGACGCAACCTCTGGGGTTGCTGTAAAACAACTCAGTGGTTCCATTGCCAAGCTAGTAGTGGACCCCTCTACCAAAGCGACTACTCTTCCTACCACTGTGATAAACTCTATGCAGTCTACACAAAAATCTGGTGGCAAGAACAAGAAGAATAAGAACAAGACCACTCCTTCTGAAGAGCAGTCATCCAAGCAGCCCAACCCGAAACAGAAGGCCACTGCACCTACTGATGAGGAAAAGGATAAAGGCACCAGATATCCATGCAAACTCTGTGCTGAAGACCACGTAACTTGGCATTGTCTACGTCTTCAAGAATGCACATATTACCTTGCCAAAAGGGATTCTGGTAAGGCACCTGCTGTCCTTAGAAATCCTTTTCCTACTCAACAACAGCAAAATCTCGTTGCCAACCAACCACAACCCATTCTAGGGGGCAACGATGGTTCGCAACATCCTTCAGCTGGTGAAGGATCTTCTACCGTTTACACATTTGAAATGGTATAACTCACCATAAGAGCCAAATCTTATGGAGCTCCTGTCACTCCTGCAGCAGAACCATCCTCAGGTCAAAACCCATCGCCGCCCAACGATCTTCATATCGAAAGGCCGGTTGAGGACTTTGTAATTCGACCCCCCAAGCGGGCACTTCGATGTACAACAAACAATACATCTGCACATGCCTCCCAACACTATAATATCGTAGAGGATTTGGCGCAAGCGCCATCGACTATGTCAGCACTCGAAGTATTACAAACATGCCCTAGCCAATGGAAAGCTTTGCTTTTGGCTATCAGAGGTATTGACCCTACGAATTCCATGCTTGCTATTTTTGACATGGACAAGTGTAAACATCCCCTTTCCCACCAGCTTGCATTTTAGGTGCATATCACTTCGAAAGGTAAAGGTATACACAGAACTGTCATCGACGAAGGTGATTCAACCTGCATCATGTCGACTTCATGTTGGCTCGCCCTGGGTTCCCCAACCCTATCCCTACCATCGAACTCCCTTAAAGCTTTCAACAGCCACACCTTTATCCCGAAAGGATACCTAGCCAGTTTTCCCATCACATTGTATGGGAAAACAATAACGATGGATATAGAATTCATGGACAAGAAACTCAACTATTATCTGTTGCTAGGTCACATTTGGACATATGCCATGACAGCCATCATATCCACTATCTTTCATATCATCCTATTTCCATTGGATGGAAAGGTCATTATAGTAGATCAGTTGTCTTTCTACATCCCCGATTATTCACCATTACCAAGTGGCTCTGTACCCCTAGTAGGAGGTGGAACTGACACTTATGTCAATATAGGTACCAGTCTACTGAAGGCTTCTTCCCTTATGGGTTGTTTTCCTCTTCAACTGCCCTAGGTTTCACAATCAGTCAACATGCTTTCATCAATTCCTCATGAACTGAATGATCCCTAGATCCTAATGGCTCCTTCAGACCTTAACACATTCGGAGACCAGATGCCACTGTCACCAGCTGAATCAACCTACCAAGGCATTCAATCCACATCCACATCTCCGGTCATGTTGGTTATCGCTGATGGTACCACCGCCCTTCCCATAACCACTCCTCCTTTAGATCCATTCAATCAACTCATACCTATGGACGAAGCCATTCAAGAAATTATGAGTTTTGGAGAGCAACATTGGGAGGATTGGCACCATCATGTCCTGATATCTGATTCGGACATGATGTCTCTTCAAATCATATCCTCTGACTTACCAAAAATTGTTTCCTCACCATACGTGATCATCCAAACTTTTGATGTAGAAGGAAACATGGGCGACACTTCCAGGTCATTTCCCATATATATTTCAATCACGACAAGCATCATGGAAGACACCCAGAAGTAAGCAAATTGTAGTCCTGGGGAAATTACAAGCTCCACCTACCTATATGAGGAATTCGACGATGAATTTGTTTTGTCTCACGAGGAAATGCCCAACTTTAATCCGTCATTTGTCGCACATGAGATCCAACTTTACAAAGAAGCAAAAAAAAATGGGTGGCCAATCCCTTCCCTAGAAATAGTTGTTGAACCCATGCGTGGCCCTACTACCGAAGAAGAACGCCTACTATACCTTAAACAGCTAGATAAAACCCGTCGAGATGTTGATTTGGCACTTGCAGCTCACAAGGAGCGGGTACAATCCCAATTTGCAAAAGAGGTTAGGTTTCGTTCTTTCCAAGAGGGCGACTTCATATCACTCTATCATCCAAAAGATAACCTCTTGGAGGCATGCACACTTCAACCCATTTGGCTAGGTCCCTAAGTCGTAACAAAAGTCCTCCCCACGGGGGCATATGAACTGTAGAACCGGGAAGGAATCCCAATCAATCAGCCCAGATATGGGCTCTATTTGAAAAAGTATTGTGCCTACTATTGCACTGGGCATGTGCTTTGTAATTTTATGTATTCATAAGTTTTTCTTCCCTTTTTTGATGTGATTGGATTGTTTTGTTATTTAGTGGAGTACTTGTCTCATTCATTCTTCTCGCAATGCAATGTTGTTGTTTCTCTTAACATACGTAGGATACACGGATGGTGCCAATCGTCACACATAGCACATTGCATCAACTACTTGTGTCATCTACACACTTGAGTCGAAACTATTTTGCTCTAGGGGGGTCTTCTTGTTACCGCCACCAACATTATTGACGAGTACATGTCTGTCGTTTCACTTCTCACAGAAGTTTCATCAAGGGGAATCTCCAATCTGGTGGTTAGGTTAGACTCGTAGCTAGTCATTATGTAATTGACAAACCATTATCACATTCGTAATCCAACCTTGTTACGTAACTATCTAAGAGTGCGACTCTTGGAACGTCGATTTGAAATAATCACATATGAGCATGTTCCTCGAGAATTAAATACAGTCGCTGATTCATTAGCTAACTATGTATCGGATTGGCATTTGTCTCATTCTTTCTAGAAGCATGCATGAGAAGTAAAACATTTACTAAAGTTAAAAATTTGTTGCACAAAACATTTAAAAACACATTTACACCACCAAAATACTAAAAATATCTGTATCTATATATATATATATATATATATATATATATATATATATATATATATATATATAGATTGAAATCCAGTTTTTCCAAAACTTGGATGACTTATGTACAAAATGGCTCAAAGCCCAACTACAAGCACTCATATGGCTATGCCAGAACACCTGCTAAAATGAGCCTATTGCTCCAAAAAAGTTAAAACAACTCTAGCTACCCTCTAAAGAGGAACCAGAAACCGCTCAGGTACACCAACAGTGTGCCGCTACATATGAGCGGGAATCTCCCTCATAGGAAGGGGGGGACACCCATACTTAAACCCTCTGGGTTCCTCAGAACCTTGCGAAGACTGTTGGCATCACCCCCTCCAGCAAGTATTTGGTCACCTCGTCACACATAGCGACGTTCACCGGCATGTCGTACTGGTGCCACATCTATGTTAAGCATAAAAGTTTCATGTCAGTTCTTATTTCACCTTCAAAAAACATTACATATACATTCAAAAGCACAAAAATACTTAAGTACTGTCAAAATTATTCTCACCTTGAGGACCCCAGTTGGTCCCGGGCAGTAGCATCAAGTCTGGGTCGCCGGTAAAGTCCATGCCTTCATAGGCATAGTCATCAACAATCACAATTTGGCTATGAAGCCACTGGAAGAAGTCTTCGTCAAAAAAGTGCCAGAGCGATCCTCCTCCTATGCGAGGATGGAGTGATGGCCAATGACCCTACCTTGGTCCCTTATATCAAAGGGACCTAAGCTCATCCGTGGGTGCATGATAGGTACCCTCTCAAGGAAAATGAGACTATGATAGTACCGTACCTAAAACTGTGTTGGGTATGGGTCTTGCATGCTGTTAATTCTGCCTTCAACTAGCGAAGCACTGCTTCACACCAATTGAACATCTGTGGTTGGACACAGTCAACCGCAAGCAATAGTTGGGCCTTTGTCGCTACGTGGGGACTTTTTGACCCTGCCAACCGCACAATCAACCATAAAACTTCCCTCATAGACTGAGATCGAATCCTCTCTATAGGGACTCTGTTGCTGACTAGTCCACTCTCAGGGATGCAGTAGATCTGTACCAGCTCTGAGGTAGATCATGGATCTGACCTACCACTGGTGAGGTTTTCTTGTGCCCCACAGCACAACAAACCAGTCAAAAATTAAATGTCATCCCAATCAATCGTCAGCACCTGATCTCTAATCCTGAACACTTGCTCATGTTCATCCCAACGCTGGATGATCCATCTCAGTAAATCCTCCTGTCCTTTCATCAACTCTAGCTTTGCATACTTCAATAAACCGCAGCAGCGCAATGCAAGTATGCATGCTGGATCATTTCGCATCAGCAATTCCTCATTGTCATGGGCCCATTCTCTCCATAGGTGAGTCATTTCAGCCTGAAACATGCACAAAATAACCCAAAAAATAGTTAAAATGGGGAAAAATCACTTAATTAATCCATGCATGAGAGTTTTCACTGCGCCCTATAGCCCTAACGTTACCCCCAGTGTTGCACAAGGAGGATTAATGCCCTCCAGTGGCTCGTACAGAGCATTTAACGCTCCCTACTGGCCATCTGGAGGGTGTTAGTGCGCAAATAAGGCTTTAGGGCACCTCAGATCTGCAAAATTCCACCCATAAAATTGTTAAGAAAGGTTTAGTAAGGCATAGAGCAAGGTTTTAGCTCTCACCTAGGACTGACGGCACATCGAATGGTTGCCCGAATCTCCTACAATGGTCCGCGGAAAATCTGCTCCTCTTTAGCTCCAGCAAGCTCTCACAAACTTCAAAATAGTGAAAATGATGCATGTGAAAGCTCAAAGCATCTCCTTATATAAATTTGAGAGACATGATTTTTTGAAAATCATTAAAGAGGAAGTAGTCCATTCTCCATGATTTTTTATCATGCATGAACCCAGATAATAGGAATTGTTGCTTTTTTATACTTTTTACTGCTTTTGATGAAAGTACTTTCAAGAATGAAAAGCAGTAAAAGCTGCATGCAATTCTCAATAGAGCACTTTTAGGGATATTTTATTGCTCTTTAAAAAATATAAACATCTCTGAGTTTTCATTGTTGTGCTCATTAAATATGTATGACAATGGTCAGAGCACTTTTTGTGATATTTTATTGCTCTTAAAAAAATATAAACATCTCCAAGTTTTCATCATTACACTCATTAAATACATGCAACGATACTCTGAGCAACTCCTTTTGATCTTTTCCTAGCTCATAAACTGAAAAAGACCAAAAGAGAATTCTTTTTAGGCACTTTTTCCTCGCTCTTTAAACTGAAAAAATCCCGAGCTATGTCTTTCGACTCGTTAAACTCGATAAAGATAACCCGGGCATTCTTTTAGGTAGTTTTCTTGCTCGTTAAAAACTGAAAAATCCCAATTTTTTGTTACTGGGCTTGTTAAAAATAGATGGAAGTAGAAAGAGCACTTTCTTTTTTGGGACAATTTCTCACTCTTAAATCGAAAAATCCCTGAGTTTTTCCCCTCCTTCGAGCTCATAAAACTATGCAGAAGGGATGAGCCATTCTTTTCCCTCTTTTTCTTGCTCACTAAACTGAAAAAGACACCCTGAGTTTTCTTCATTTGACTCATTAAAAATTTTGATGAATAAATTAAGTTTGTCATTGCATGACTCATTAAAAATTCATGACAAAAAACGAGTTTAGTCTGTCGCCTCGAACTCATAACAAAATGAGGTCGACATGTATTGAAAATAGGTTTCTCTTTATCCAGGTTCAATAGATTAAATTATAGAAAAGTAACCGATCTGGTTATACTATTAACCTTTTGTCACACCCAGTTAACAACTATGACAAAGGGACCACCATGGAGTCTCTCTTTACGATCTTTTCAGACTCTCTAAATATGAAAAGACCACTGAGTTGTCTAGTTTGGACTCTTTAAATTACACAGACAAGATATAGAGTTGTTCTTTTTATGATACTTTTCAGACTCTTAAAACATGAAAAAATCGATGAGTTTGCCTGTTTGGACTCATTAAACTAATCAGATAGGGAAAAGAGTTGTTCTTTTTGTGATCCTTTTTATACTCTTTAAACATGAAAAGATTTATGAGTTTACATGTCTGGACTCATTAAACTAATCAGATAGGGAAAGTGGACAATACAACTGTATTTCGTATTAGAAAGCATGGTTTGGCAGCAGTCGTTCCCTTGAACATGGAACTCCCTTAGATAAACCTTCCTTTTGATGGCCTCTCAATATGAACCCTACCATTATATGAGTTTTAGCCTATATACCCTGATGTAATTGCGTCTCTGTATGCTAACACTCTATAGTGTTCATGAGTCTAGTGCTGTCTAGTTAAAACCATTATCGTGCCTTCTATTTTTCAAGGTTTTCCATTTGTTTCCTCTATCAACCGATCATACATATCCTTTCATCATGCCCTCCATTGTTTAGACCCAAATTCTCTAAAGATTCCTTAAAAAACAAAATCATTCTTGTCCAGTTTCGTGCCGACTGATGTATGACACGTCATTGCCTACCTTTTGACAGGTTTCTCCCTATCGACTTCAACACTCTATCTGGGAAGATAACCTAGAAACACATTCAGTGCCTTGGTACTTGCAGACATTAGTGGCAAGTTACCTTTTGTTTGATCACGGGTTTTCATTATTGGCTCCTGGTTAAGTGATTCTACAAGTGTTTGACGACAAAGAAATCTTTCACACTTGCTAGTTTTCACTGTGCATCTTGGAGACCATCACCATTATCGGTGGCCTTCCTCACATCTGTTAATGGTCTCCATTATTGATTGGTAATCAAATGATTTCATGCATGTTCGACATCAACACATCTTTTCACATTTATCGATCTATGTTGTTCAGTGAAGTGGAAATCAAGACCCTGGGTAGAGGCTTGCATCATTCAGCCTTGTTTCCTCTCCCAAGATGCGGATATTGTTCTTTGGAGACAACTATTTCACGATGATCTATTATGACACTGGATCTGCTCTGTGCTTATCGGCAGCCAGCATTGTTATATCTCAAAAGAGAAAATCACTCTAACATAGCTACTAAGCATAGGAATGCCTGACTTAGGACATGATTTTAGCAGTTTATATATATGTATATGTGTTGTATCTGGTTTTCCTTGCCGCACAAAACTTCTCTCTCTCTACAAAATTTTGACAAAAAATTATATTTTTAGTAAAGTATTTTGGCCATCATCTCTGCCTCTGATCTCACACTTTAGGGGGCATCTGCTTTAGGAAAAAATGACCTCCTCGTCAACTTAGACGTGAAAGACAGCATGACTGAAGCAAAGACCACAATTGCAGGCCTTGATTCCACACTAATGCTCCCTGCACACTACTAACCTGCTTTATAAAGCTTGTTACCAAGCATAGAGAAGCGTTAGTCACCCTGCTAACTCAAGTTGTTAGACCAAGGGGAGCGTTAGTGAAACTAAGAGATGTTCAGTGGGTCAAGCCAATGAATCTGCTCACAAATATCAAGATATTTATCCCTAAATTTGCTCAATAAAAGCAGGGAACGTCCCAAAAATCAAATTATTTGGGGAAATTCCAATTTGAGAATGAAGGCAAATAGGAAAAAGCTTGAAAATAGGGCAGGTTCATGGATTTTTCCCTAATGAACTCTAGGAGGAGCTTGGCAACCCTAACTTGATTGCTACATAAACAGTGAGAGGGCCATTGTGAAAAGGGTCGGAGCATTTGAAAGGATAGCCCATTAAGCTGTTGTGAACTGTCATATACTTGAAGAAGTGAGCTGAAAGAGAGAGAGAGAGAGAGAGGAAGAAGGGGCAAGGGAAGGCTGATACAATGGATGGTTGTAATCACTCTTCCATTATAAATACAAAACTACAGTTGTGTTCCCTACTCCATAGTGTTGGTAACATTGTTCATTGAGTTGTTCATTTCGATACTTGTCGAGTTGAGTAGTTTAAGTTGTATACAAATATATGTTCATTGTGCATTCTTATATTAGTTTTATAGATTGAATGTTGTGATTAAGTTTCCCTTTCCTTTGTGCAGGAATTTTCTTGGAGCCGGCTTTGGAGGAGTTCTTCTTGGCTGCATTGAGATCTCCAAACAAATCTAGAAGGAGATTTGAGGTAAATACTCTTTCCATACTTGGTTAACTGATATTTGATAGATGAACATGTGTATAACTTGGTAGCTTTTGCAGATAATATTACAGTCTGTCAAAGGTCCCGAGAAGGCCTTTGAGGGTAGTTTTCATTCTCCATACACTGTGCATTTTACCCCATAGCAACATCCCACCAATGCCTTCTGCAGCGAAGTTAACCTCATATGTCCCTCCGTGGAAAGGGAAAGTTAGGGTGCCCAAAGAACTGGAGACCACGAAGAGTGTGCTCCAGACTCCGCTCCTCCCCGACATAATTAATTTTGAAGGTCGGCTCCTAGGCTGGGTTCCTACCCTGAAATTCGAAGATTGGGACCTCGCGATAGCGAGAAGTTCCCACACCTAGCGATAGAGAGCTTGATGAAGAAAAATTCGGAGGGGCTAGTAATCACGCTAGAGCCGCGAAAATGGTTGCACGGTGAGGAGAAAGTCAGGTTACTTCATCTACGATGGATACCCCACTTTCACCACGTGCCCATCACCATTTGCGTCATCAGGCAGCTACTGTGTCTGGTGCATGATGGGTATTTATGGATAGAAGAGCCTATTCCCATCACGACGGAGCGTATTCACTGGATTTGTTGGCATCCCTATAAGGGAAAGGACCCCACGATGATGGCGGGAAAAATCAGTGATTTGGATCTCGCAGAAGCCATGAAAACTAAATACAAGCTAGAAAAGAAGAAGTGAGGCTATGCAATTGTGAGTATCAAGGACAAAGGTGTGTGTGTAGCCACCTATCTCCTGGCTGGAAAATTAATGCGAAAGTGCCACGCCGATGAAGTACCAACACTTGTGGTTATGTTGGCCGAACGGTGCATGGAGGGGGTCCAGTTCAACTGGGTGGGGTTCCTCTATGAGGAATTTTTGATAAACTGCAAGGAGGCCCAAGAGTAGGGTAAGACCTTCCACTATGCGTGGTTTCTCTTATCCATCTTGTTGATAACGAGTGAACTACCGAAAGATAGTCAGTTCTCGGATGTCGACCAGGACATACCTAAGGCCGCAAAGTACGCTTCGCTCTCGGCCACTAAGGACGCAAAGTGGATTCACACCACCAAGGTTTTTTGGGTGTTGATGGAGGCAAGCATCTAGATGTGGATCAATAGAAGACCACAGTTGTCTCCCATAGTGTACGCCACTCTGCAGAGCTTTGTACAACATTTATGTCCAAGTACGGAAGGATCCGGCAAAGGCATGGACAAAGCTCCCATTCATTGCTACTGATGACGCCATCTTCATGGCGTTGGAAACATGGCCTCTGGAGTGGCACACCCTAGACTTGGCAGGAATGGAAAGGGCCGCAGCTCAAAAAAGGAAGAAGGACACCAAGTTGTGCATCACGCAGCTAGCTGAAAAGAGGCACCAGGAAAAAGCAGCAGCAAAGGCAGCCGCACAACAGAAGCCGACCGATGCAGCAGCAGCAGTGCAGACAGTAGAAACAACAATAGTGCCAACAGAAGAGGTCGAGGAGGGCCATGACATGTCCACAGGGCAGGGGGCTGAGGACATAGACCTAGCCAAAGAGTGCATGGACCCAAAAACCACCTCACAACAGTTGAAATGGTCGCGTGTCCCTGAGAAACCGGTCCCTAGAAAGAAGGTTAAGGCATCAAAGATGTCTATCAACCCAATCACGCTTACAGAAGGTGATATTTTTGACATCAGTGAAATGGTTCGCGATGTCACTAAGGACACGCTCCAAGAGGTGATGACGGAGCAGAACACTGTGTTGGGGGTGCTAAGCGCGCAGTTACAGGAACTACAGGTGCAAACCCCACAAACAGGAATGATGGCCCCATATGTCGCAGCAGGTACATCAGAGGCGAAATAGATGTTGCGCGCCCGAATGACCAACACTTTCATGTTCCCCGAGGGCACATTAGCAGTAGTGAATGAAGCTGACCTAGCTACAGTGGGCAGGATTAAAGGACTGGGCTTAAAATTGGCTACCCTTCCACGAGAAACCATGTACCAGTTACAAGATGGGGTCACATCAGAGCTCTGCACCAAAGAAGGCCGTGTGCTATAAGTATTAAGCGAAAAAAATATCAATATGGAACAAATCAACCGACAACGTGATGAACTGGTTACGCAGACTCAAGGACTAGATCAGGCAGTAGACAATGCTTGTAGAGACATCTCGGAATTGGTCATCCCGACAGATCTACCAGTAGTGGAGCGGACCCACCGATTGGCGACTAGATTCTACAAGGCAAAGGAAGAAGCAACGAGGGTATAGTTGGACTTCAACCTTTAGATTGCCGAGCTGCGATTAAAGGTGCAGTCCTCTACACCCCCAGAATTTAGGGAGTAGCTAGCGCTATTCAAAAAGGGTTGGAAGGAATAAGCTAGGCAATAAAAAACTGCACTACTATGTTGGAAGAATCCTTCGCAATCCTCACTTCCTTACAGGAGGACCCCAACATATAGTGCCTGGAAATGGAGGCACGGGAGCTTCAAGTGTAGTATGACAGTGTGCATGGAATGACATAGACAATTGTCCTGACCTAACGGCTTGCGAAGCTACAAAAGGAAAAGGCATTGAAAGAACAGGTGGATGTCGCGCAACAGAGAGAGGCAATCCTTAAAGCATGTGTCCAGCCTTGGATTAATGAGGCCTTCCTCATCACTATAGAAATCAAAGGAAATCTCACACAGATGAAGGCAATGCATGCCTTAAGACAATATTTGCCTCGGACAGTGAGACTTCGGCCAAAAGAATGGAGCAAATCCAGCAGATAGCAGAATAGTGTGTTGTGGACCTACGCGCAGCACAGGATCGGTTGGAGGGGCTCCATGCCAAGATTGCCACACTAGCAGAGTGACTCGAGACGAGTCACGATGATTGTGTTAGGGGCATGTTGGGCATGGAATCCCCCCACAGTAGGTTTTGGGGCTCAAAGCCCAAGTTTTGGTCAAAGATGTTGTAAAACTCCACGAATTGCGAGTGCAGAGCATGAGGTGTACAATTGAGTCACAGGGTTGTCTGCCCTAAACATTGTATTGTAAATTAGTGTAAAGTCGGCCTACCCATGGTCCGCGGACCATGGGGTTGTATAAATAGAGCAAGGCTCTAAGTTGTAAAGAGAGGGATGGATAGCGAGAGTATCAAAGGAATGGTTCGAGCATAAAGTAGAATTATAAGTGTCTTGGGTTGTAGTAGTAGGAAGAGGCTCTGCAGCTGAGTGTGTAGAGGCCTAGTAGAGTCCGCAGTTGAGTCCGTGAACCCTTGCAGCTGAGTATGCAGGGCGGTGTCGACTTTGTAAGAAAGATTGAAGATTAATAAAAGAGAAGTTGATTCATATTCCTGTGTATTTGTTGTGCATTATCTTCTTTATGTTTGTATTCGTTTATGTATTGCGCACACCGTTATGATTTTTGAATGTGTTGTAATAACCATAAATCTTAAACACACAAGTTAAGTAATCGGTTAATTAGCAAGGATCATGGGTATTATATAGGTTGCGCGGAAGCTACATCGTAGGTCGCGAAGGGATCACAAGTGCGCACAGCGACAGGTCAGACCGCGGACCTCCAAAAGCCCATCATACATCCCAATGGCATGGAAACATGGTTCTAGAACCCTCCCATACTGCTTCGAGTGAGACCTCAGTCCATGCTCCACGGACTGTTGCCTAAAGGGCTAGTAGTACCAGGATTTGCTTGGCTAAATGACCTTTGAACCTAGGTTAGGCCCCATTAAGCCAACAAAGAATGAACAAGTCAGCATGTGATGAGACCTCTTGTCTTTCAGCTTTTCAACTGAAGGTCATTACCCTATCTTAGTGATCAGTAGCGGTAATGTAATTCTTGTTAGGACCCATGATCATGGTAGTTTGTCTCATAATGAGACCTCCTATCCCTCAATTAATCCTTTTTAAAATAAACTCTGATTATGATTAACCTTAAATAGGTTACTCAATAGGTGTGGACGCAAATCTTCTCCTTAAGAGCATGGGATGGCATGAATTGTTTTTAATGACTAATATTTATTGGTTCGTCTTGCTACCCTAAAGACCCATTTTAAAGAAATCATCTCAGATAATGACTAAAATATTCCTCAAATTAATCATGTTAGGATTCTCAAGGGAGCTCAGCAATGTTTTATAGGAGTGGTCCACCATAGGAGGTTTTTCATCAACACCTTCAAAGAGAAACTTAAAAAGGTTTCTTGGATAGCAACTTGATCAAGTGACTAGGCCATGGTTAGGGTTTTGGGGTTATAAATGGAAAGTATTAAGCATGAAAATGACAAGTCCCCTTGAATGGATCAATGGATGATCAAACAATTATTAAGAGGAACCAACCAATCAATTATAGTCACTTTACAAAATAATGAGGAATTAAGAGTGAATTGCTTCTGACAAGGCTTACCACAAGAGTGAATAATAATAGAAATTTCAATAGGTGTGCCTTAGGGAATTGCAATTTCAAGAGTGTTGTTGTAACTATTTTATTTCAAATGGTATCTTTATACATTACCTCTATACTTTCCTACCGTAATTTAAAGAAATGATTATCTTCTTGAAGTGTAGAAGTACTTCCAGTGTAGCCATGTGCATAATATAATGCTAAGTATACTCACACTTGGGATTAAAAAGCAGATTTTAATGCATACCATAGTATGAGAGACAAGTTTCTTTATCTGATATGGTATCAAGAGTTATCTAATAATGAGGGAATAAGGTGTGCTGACAATTTTTTAAAACCAGGTTTCAATCATATCCTTATATTGATTCTCCAACTCACACAAGTCTTCTATAGCTTGGTAATCACTCTATTAGAGGCAAAAAAGATCCAGTGAAAGATAATAAAGAAACTCTTTAATCACGGGATCTAATTTTTGTTTGTCAGATTGACTAGGTTGATTAAAATAAATTCTAGGGTTTTGAGCTTCACCAATAGGTTTAAGAAAAATTCTAACCATATATTGTTCCTCTAATGGTCTTTGAGTTAAGGCTTCCTCCTAGGGTAAATGTTTTGTAGTGATATGGAAAAAATTTCAATTTACTCCTTTCACTGATTTAGAATATGGGACACTACATTCAATAGGGGAGTCAACGGGAAGAACATGTGCTTTAAATTGTTTTTCAGCCTCCTTGTTTAGATTAGGATCTGGGCTACGGTTTGGGGTAGGATTTGAACTAGGATTAAGGTTTGGACTATGATTTGGATTTGGATTAGGATTTGGGTTAGGGTTTATACTAGTGTTTGGATTAGGGTTGGTTCTAGGGTTTTGATTAGGGTATGAACTAGGGTTAGTTCTAAGGTTTGGATTAGGGCTAAGTCTAGGGTTTAAATTAGGGTATGGACTAGGGTTTGGTCTAAAATTTGGAATAGTGTTAGGGCTAGGGTATGCATTAACATCCTATAAATATAGGAGTCCTGTATTTTTAATAAGTTTTTCATCTCATTGGGATATTATAAAAAATTATTTTCATTTCAAGTTTTCTTAGCTCAAAAGAAATAAAAAATAAAAGGAAAAGAAAAACAGAAAAATAGAAAAAGAAAAGAAAATAAAAGGGGATAAAAAAAAATATGTGTGTGAAATAAAGTAATAAAAGAAATTAAAAAAATAAAAAATATATCCCTATAGCGCGTCAGAGAAAATGCTACTTTCAAATTTATAATAAAGTTTGATTTGTATATATTAATGCATAAACTATAGGTTATATTTTTATTAGCCACATGATATGATATTGTTAGGTCCCTATAATACTAGTGATTCCCCCATTACTATTTTCAATGTATCCCTTATTTTTATTGTTGTGCCCTATTGTCCCCATATTGTTATTATTGTGCCCCATAGATTCCCACTATTGTTATTTCTATGCCCTTATATTATTATTGTTAGGTCGACTTGGGTTATATTGTGACCCCTTAGACTCCTATATATAGAAGGGAGGTTTTGTCATTTGTATCATCCAAAAATTGTTCATTTGTTTAATATAAATGAGGTTTCCCCCTCGAAGAGGCTAATTTCTAAGGCATTGATCTTTCTTTTCTATCCTTTTGTGAGCTGGTTTCATAACATTTGGTATCAAAGGTTTGGATTCTAGGGTTTCACTACTCCAAACAGGATATTGTGGAATTTTCACTATAACTATTTTTATATGACATTTCAAAATCTAAAACAAAATCCCATTTGACTCGAAATCTCTCTTCACCTCGGGTCCAAATTTCAGACTTTTTCTCGCTATAGTTTTGGAGATATGATCCAAGGAAGTTAGGGTTTTTGCAGGAACCTGAATTATATCTCAAACAGGTGACTTGGGGAAAATCACCGTAAATTTTTTTTCTAAGCACCAAACTGACATTTCGTAAGAATTTTCAGAAAGAGAACAACCTGCAGTTTTCTGTGTATCGGTTTCAGATCCTAAGGTCTAAACAGTGACACGTGACACTTCATACAAGTTTTCTCTACTGAACCAATCTATAATTGAGCCATCATGGGAGATTTGACATAACTCTTGCCTGGAGAATCCAATATTGATCATACTTGTGTATTTAGAAAGAGGACTTAGAGGGCTACTACAGGAAGCAATTTCAGACCTCCGAAATTACAGAGATACAATAGATTCAATATCGAGCTCCTACAAAGTGAAAAAAGGTGTGTAGTTTTTTAAATTTTTGCATAAGTTTGGTTTGAAAAATTAGTTTGAAGGAATTCAAAGGGCATAGTGAATAATTATTATCATTAATTGATACCCCGAAGAAAGAAAATGGAAACACCTAGTATGCAACCTAAAAGCTCTAGCATGACTCATGAAGAAGAGGAAGAAATGAAATATGATATATCAAAATTACGAGACCAAGTGCAACAATTTTCACTCTCACAAAAAGTAACAGAAGCTAAGATGGATGATTTAAAGAAAGATGTAGAAGCTAAGATGGATGGTTTAAAAAAGTGTGTGGAAGCTAAGATGGATGGTTTAAGGAAGCGTAGAAGCTAAGATGGATGGCATGGAAGCTAAGATGGATGGTGTGGAAACTAATATGGATGGTGTGGAAGCTAAGATGGGTGATTTAAAGGAAGGCATGGAAGATAAAATGGAAGATTTGAAGACATATTTGACAAATTTTCTACAAGAAATGCTTACTAATGGTGAAAGGGTAGTAAAGGAAACTCATGATGAGAAAAAGATAAATGTTAATCATGATTTCATAGACTCTAACATTGGATCGAAGACCCACCATGTTCCAAAGATCGATATGAGGAAGTTTGATGGCAAGGATCCTATAACATGGATATTATAGATGGAGCAATGTTTTGATCTACATAATGTGACAAACACACAAAAGGTATGCATTGCAACTTTATATTTGGAACCAAATCAGTTTGTATGGCATCGATGTCTTTGCTCTTGTAAACAAATTTTCACTTGGGCAATGTTTACGGATGAAATGATAGCACATTATGAGGATACAAAAAGAAACACTTTTTTTAGCCAATTGATAAATCTCAAACAAAAGGGTTCAATGATGGAGCACATTGAGGACTTCCAAAAATCTAATATAAGGGAAAAAGATATTCTAGAGGAGCATAGGATTAATGTGTTCATAGGGACTTTAAAGGATAACATCCAACATGAGGTTCACCTTTGGGAGCTTGATTCATTTGACAAAAGCATTCAGGTTGGCAAGAAAAATGGAAAGCAAAATTATGGCAACAAGGAAGCCTACCACTCACAATTATAAAGATGGAAGTGTTGTTGCCCCTAGCCTTCCGCAACCTACAAGGTTTACACCACAACAATTGGAAGAAAAAAGAGTAAAAGGGCTTTGCTACAGTTGTGATAGCAAATACACTAAAGGTCATAAGTGTGTTGATAAGAAATTAGTTTACGTAGATTGTGAAGAGGAGGAAGAAAAGGAACAAGAAACATCAAAAGAAGAGGATATACACCAGGAACAAACCCTAGATAAAGAAGAAATGAACCCGACCATATCTTGTAATGCATTGGTTGGAATTACCACTCCTGAAACTATCAAGATAGAAGGTCATATCAATAAGAAAAGGGTAATAGTATTGATTGATTCAAGTAGTACCCATAATTTTATTCATTGTAAGATAGCCAAGGAATTAAATTGCTTCCTATATCTAGCACCAGAGTGTCAAGTGATGGTTCCAAGTGGAGGCACCATAAATTTCTCTGGAAAGTGCCATAATATCAAGCTATCCATGGGAGAATATGTATTGAATAGCCTAATTCCTTCCATTCCAATGGGTGGTGCCGATGTTGTACTAGCAGTGCAATGGCTACAATCCTTGTGTACAATAGCTTTTAACTTTCAAGATATTTTCATCAACTTTTCTTCAGAAGGAAAGGAAGTTGAATTAAGGGGTATCATGGAGAAACATGAAAGATAATCAGCGCTAACGAAATGACAAATCTTCTAAAGAAAGAAAAATGAGGAATAATTTCCCAATTATGTTTACTAGAGGTTCCAACATCAAAGTCATCTATTTCTCCATATCTCCAAAAAGTCTTGGACAATCATTTCAAGGTATTTGAGTCTCCCAAACTCTTGCCACTTATTTGTGATAATGATCATGCTATTCATTTTATTCCAAGAAGTGTTCCTCCAAACATCAGGCCTTACATATATCCCTATGCATAAAAGAGTGAAATTGAACGTATGGTTGCAGAAATGCTAGAGGCTGGTATAATTCAACCTAGTCAAAGTTCTTTCTCTGATCCAGTAGTATTGGTTCACAAGAAGGATGGATCATGGCGCATGTGTCCAAATTATAGGGAGCTCACCAAGCTCACTATTAAAGATAAATTTTCCATTCCTGTCATTGATGAATTATTGGATGAATTGCATGGATCAATTTACTTCACTAAGTTGGATCTTTGTTTAAGATATTATCAAATAAGAATGAAGACTGAAGACATTCTGAAAATAATATTTAGAACTCATAAGGGTCATTATGAATTTTTGGTCATGCCTTTTGGCCTTACCAATGCACCTTCTACATTTCAAGGTTTGATGAATTTCATTTTCAAAACCTTCCTTAGAAAATTTGTGTTAGTATTTTTTTATGATATACTAATCTACAACAAGTCTTGGAAGGACCATGTTCAACATGTTGATAGGGTACTCAAACTATTGGAGGAGAAACAATTATATGAAAAAAGATCAAAATGTTTCTTTGGAGTACAAGAGGTGGAATATCTAGGTCATATTGTATCTCATGAAGGTGTTAAGGTAGACCCTAGAAAAATTAAAACCATTAACAAATGGAAAATCCCCACATCCATAAAGCATCTACAAATATTTCTAGGGTTGAAAAGGTATTATCGCAAGTTTGTTAAGAATTATGGGACAATGGAAGCACCTCTAACAACATTATTAAAGAAAGATGCATTTTCATGGACTCCAGAAGAAACGAAGGCCTTTGAACATCTTAAAGAGGAAATGTGCCAAGCACCGGTCTTAGCTACATCGGACTTCAAAAAAAACTTTATTGCGGAATGTGATACATCAGGAAATGGGATTGGCAATGTTTTAATGCAAGAAGATAGACCCATTGCTTTCGAAAGTCATCCAATCAAAGTAAAGTATTTACACAAAGCTATTTATGAGAAGGAAATGTTGGCAATACTACATGCACTTAATAAATAGTGACCCTACCTCATGGGAAGACACTTCAAGGTAAAAGCAGATCATGATAGTCTTAAATACTTTTTAGAACAAATATTATCTTTAGAAGAGTAGCAAAAATGGGTCACAATGATGTTGGGTTATGACTTAGAAATCATCTACAAAAAAGGGAAGCAAAATCTTGTGGCAGATGCACTCTCAAGAAAGGATGAGGATGTGGAAGCATTTCTTTGCACCATTTCTATTATCCAACCAGATTGGATAAACAAAGCAAGGGATAAATGGACAAATGACGAAGAAGTGTGGGCACCTCATTCAAAAGTAACAACAAGAACCCAATACATCTAATACATTTAGTTGGAAAAATGATTTGTTATGGTACAAAGATCAGTTATACCTATGTAATAATTCCCAACTCAAACAAAAGATTCTCAGGGAATTGCACACCTCTCCCTTAGAAGGGCACTCAGGATTTCTAAAAACTTACCACAGGGTTAAGAAGGAATTTTTTTGGGATGGCCTCAAATCAGATATTCAAAATTTTTTGGCGGAATGTTTCGTAGGCCAACAGAATAAAGTTGAAACAATTAAGACCCCAGGTTTATTACAACCTTTATCCATTCCAATCCAAATTTGGGGGGAGGTTTCAATGGATTTGATCACAGGTTTACCCATGTCCAAAGGAAAGAATGTTATGATGGTGATAGTTAACAGACTTACCAAGTATGCACACTTTTTTGCATTATCTCATCCATTTAAAGTGAGTACAATTTCTACTGCATTTATGGAAACAATTCAAAAGCTACATGGAAACCCAAAGATTATTGTAAGTGACAGAGATCCCATTTTCACTGGAAATTTTTAGACATAATTATTTTCTTGTCTTGGTACTCAATTAGCTCATAGCTCATCTTATCATCCTCAATCTTATGGTAAAACTGAGATAGTAAAAAAATGTTTGGAAGGACATCTTCATCACTTTGTATATGATAAACAGACACAATGGGTCAAATGGTTGCCTCTGGCTGAATGGTAGTATAACACTTCCTTCCATACGGCAACAAAAATGACCCCATTTATGGCATTTTATGGATATCATCCACCATCCATCACATCATATTTAAGAGAAAATTCTAAGGTTCAAGCAATGGAAGATCACATTGAGAATTAACAACAAGTTCTCCAACTCTTAAAGGATAACCTCACTTTGGCGTAGAATAGAATGAAATAATAGGTATATCAACATTGCAACGAAAGAAGTTTCGATGTAGGTGATTGGGTATTCCTATGGCTACAACCATATAAACAAATGTCCCTCAAGCAAGCTAAGAAGGATAATAAATTATCACCAAAGTATTATCGTCCGTACAAGGTGTTGCAAAAATATAGGTACTATGGAGTACAAATTGGAGCTTCTTGCATCTTCCCGAGTGCACCTAGTTTTCCATGTTTCATGCTTAAAGAAGGTTATAGGTGACAAGCTCCCAGTTCAAACAATATTGCTAGAAATTGATGAGGAAGGAAAAATCATATTGGAACCTAAAGAAGTCATGGAAACAAGAACTCGATAGCTACGAAATCAATCAATTTCAGAGTATTTCATCAAGTGGAAGAACTTACCCACTGAAGATTCCACATGGGAGGATGAAAATATTATATAGAAGCATCCAGAACTACTCAATCATTGAGGACAACACTTGTTTGAAGGAGAGGAACATGTTAGGTCCCTATAATAATAGTGATTCCCCCATTACTATTGTCATTGTATCCCTTATTGTTATTCTTGTGCCCTATTGTCCCCATATTGTTATTATTGTGCCCTATAAAAGCCCACTAATGTTATTTATGTGCCCTTATATTATTATTGTTAGGTCGGCTTTGGTTATATTGTGACCCCTTAGACTCCTATATATAGAAGGGAGGTTTTGTCATTTGTATCATCCAAAAATTGTTCATTTATGTAATGTAAAGGAGGTTTCCCCCTCGAAGGGGTTGATTTCTAGGGCGTTGATCTTTCTTTTCTATCTTTTTGTGAGTTGTTTTCATAACAGATATGTTTTTCATTTTTAAATAACAATCACACACTAATCAATGACAGTGGTGACTCTCAACCGGATCAACGGTGGGAAGAGGATTCCCCGCCCCCTCCTACACTATCGATGGTTAACAAAAGGGAGGGGTCCCAAAAATATATTTGAGCGCTTACCGCTCCTATTAATGTGTTAGCTCCACAACATCTTTAGCAGATCCTCTACCAAAACCTCTTACCACTCTTACCCCCCCCCCCCCAAAAAAACCACCATCTCCTCGTCACCTCCACCCGTCACTCCCGCCTGTCATTTCCGCTTGTCACCTCCATCCATACCCCTCGCGCCACTTGTCCTCCCTTCTTCCCTCCATGTCACACCTCCACCTCATCCCCTTTTCCACATCATCCCTCCACCTCATCTAACCATTGCAATGTTTAAATTACCTTCCAATTGAATGTTTCACATTTAATTCCTCCAACTAAATCGATCATTTTATAAATTAATGACTCCCACTCCTAAAATGGTAACTGTTCCATTACAATACCGCACCATTTCCACTATAAAATCACCTCAGGATCTTGCATTCATTTCCTTCTATGCTTTTACAGTTACTGCAGGTCATTATCGAGCCAATCAAAATGATTAGGCATTGTCTGTCAACAATTTATTTGCACAATTCAAAAAATTAAGTATTCTCATAACATGTTTCGCTTATTTTTAATTGAAAATGTCCATGTAAAAGGGTAAAGGAAATATGATTGAGGAATACCCCATGATTCCTCATATCCTATAACTTGACAAAGGACCCCTAAATGACACCCAGTTCAAAATTATTGAGACTGGGTGTGAGTTCAACCTATAAGAACTCCATAATTGGGCAAAGTAGAAATACCTTCACCATAACAATGATTTGATTATCTGTAAGTCCTTTCTTCGTCAATTCATTTTCCCTCAAACCCATTTCTTCCCTATTTTATAGCTCCAAATCTCACTCTTGAGGTTTGTGATGCTACAATCATGGCCTAGGGCAACCCCTCCTTCCAGACCTGGTCCAAAATTTGAAAAACAGTGTTTTATTCCCTATACACGACATTTCCCTAAGCTAAATGCGTGTATACGCAGGTCTGTGTATACCCAACCCACGTATATGTCTTAAAACACTTTAAAAATTTTAATCTCCTTAATTTCGAGTGGAGATCGCGGGTTTTACCTGTTGATCACCTGTTAGTTCCTGTGGCCCAACTGTTCCCAACGAATTCCCAACTAAAAAACTACTTTGGGAGAAGTATAAAAAGGCTTCAATGGGAAGCCCTAAGGGAGGAGAGAAGAGAGAGAAAGGTTATTATGCTGAGATTTCCCTAACCAGGTCTGAAGATCCTAGTGCCTCCTACACTTCCCCCATTTACAAGAAACCCTTGTTTCCTTGTGTGATGATGTCTATCTACCATTTGAGATATCATGGAGTAAGTTATGGAAGGAGTTTGTTAAAGGCTTGAGACTGGACGAATCCGCAAGATGGTTCCGCTTGGAGCCTGCGAAAGGACGAATCAGGTGAAATTATTCCTTTCTATACTTTATTTGTCTATAATAAAAGAAACACTTGTCTTTGTTCCTAATATAAATCTTCTTCATGTTTATGATATCCATGTTATGATTCATATGTGAATGGTTGTTTAATTGCATAACTAACTACCTTTCAATATACTATGAAGATGATTTCTTTATGATGTTTAGTCCATATACTACTGTACTTTCTTGAATTGATTGTTTTGCAGGTTGAAGAAGCAAAAGGAACTCTAGGAGGGTTTGGACCCTGGAAGGCTCTTCTCGAACGTAGGACCCCTAGGTATGCCCCTTATCGTATAGTTTTCTTATCTTAGCATTATGGCTGTATGGAATGTGTGTTTCTCTGTATAGACAACCTCTGATCTGCTAGGGTTTCAACCCAAAGACCCTAGGGGAATTTGTCCCTTAACAAAATTGGTGACTCCATTGGGGACAACAATATTGTTGTACCTAGTTTAGGTCTATTCAAGCCAATCAGGGCTCAACTATCTATTTTCTTGCTATTGTTGTGTAGTTTGTTCCTGTAGGAACTTGAATTGTAAGTTTGGTCAGTTTCTTCAGACTGTTTTTTATTTTTTCTTGAAATCTTTTATATACATTGTTTTTCTTGTTTACAGAAGCATATATATGCATGTTTCCTGAAGTAAACCCGCATATACGTAGGTTTCCTTAGGCTCATTCGCGTATACACGTAGTTGTACATCAATACAGTCGCGTATATCTTGCAATTTTCAAGATTTTTTAAATATTTTTGTTTCTAAAGGTCTATCTGCTGGTTTGATTCAGTCCTGAACAGTTACTTTTCAGTATCAGTTTTTAGTTTTACAACAAGTATCTGATTTCAAATTCTCTCTGATTTTGGAAAGTGTTGGTCTTATTGGTTTTATTTGCAAGCGTCATCGTTTTGTTAAGCACACAAGGTTTCTTGTTAGGAGTCTTGGCTGCGTTGTTTTGCCAGAGCAGAAAGGTTGATCTCAGTCTTTGTGTCAAATCTTGTTTTGGTGACCTTTTGTGTTTGCTTGTTAAAACTACATTTTTGCGACCATCTACTTTTCTTGCTTTCGAAAGTTGTTGATTGACACTTTCTTGAAAATTGTCTTTTTGATCTTTTGGTCTTTGTTTCCAAACCTCTCATTGCTGCTTTTGATTGTTAAAAGCATCTTGAAATGCATCTTTGTTGTTAAGTTTTCATCCATTTTGTGTTGTCAACTTGCAAAGTGTTTGGTGCCAATTTTTTCAATCATAAAGTTTCAGTCTTGTTGAGAGCACTTTTGAAAAGACATTTTTGCTTTTGCTTTTGAAGAAAAACTTTTTGAAAAACTTAGTTTTGCTTTCTTGAACTTTGTTTTGATTTAGTTTCCTTTTAGTGAATGAAAGTGCATTTTTGTTTGTCTTGAAACTTGTTTTTAGTGTTTAGACGAAATGAATGGTAGCAACTCATATTCCATCTAAACATTTTAAGTGGAAAATTAAAAATTGATAAACAAGTAACTTTCATTTCTTGATTTAGAGTAGTCTTAAGTCTTGCATCAGCATGTACTTATTGCATTAGGATAGAGTTGCACATCTTTTTAGGCATCTATAGTTTTGTTAACTTTTGTGAGTGTGAAGCGTGAGTAAAAGAAAAGAAAAGAAAAATTTGTTGTTTTTTTGAAGTTCCTCTGAACCCTGTAGAAATTTCTTTCATCGAAAAACGAGAACAAGTGCATTTGCATGTAGTTTGGTTTTTATTAATTTCTTTTGCATCAAAACACCACTAGTTTCACTTCTTCTTACCCCGTGACTTAAAGAACAGCCCATTTAAAAACAAGCGCTAATTAAAATATACTAGAACTTTTTATAATTGTCAAGTTAGACACACCAACAAGTTTTAGGATATTTTAGGGCCTTGGATTAGGCGAGTGGAGAGATAACTCTCCAAGGCCATTTAAACTATCAAACATAGAAGCTTGAATAGTGAGTGAAAATCCAATAACGTTAGGGAGACCAGGCAAGCTCCGAATCTGGGAGTTAAGCACGAGGGTTTTTGAAGACAAGGAAGAGAGATACCCCCTCTCCTACTTGTCGGATCTAACCTCAAGACTGTTCCACCTGGCTTCTGATACGAGTTGGTAACCTTAGTTGCTACTCCTAGGGATCTACATAGGTGGCTGTGGAGGGGAATCCTGTGGCACCTAAGGTCAACGTTGTATCACTCTCAACGGTACTACTGGAGGGCACCCTTGCGAAGCTTGGGGGCTTGCACCGGTGCAAGATGTTGTTAGGAGGTCAGCGTAACTTCCTCTCTTACCTTCGTTGACAGGACTGGGCCGTCATTATCCTAGACTATCTTCAGAAGGCCCCTTACTTCACTTTCTTGTATTTTGGTGTCCAGTCCTCATCACCCGGAGAATAAATACTCGAAAGGTGTTTGACTAGCTGATATCTTTTAGGGACTTTTTAGTGTGTGCTTTGTGCTCCTAGTTGGCCTAGCTTTCAATTTTTTGAGTCTTTAGCTAGATATTAATAAAAAATTCAAAGTGGCTAACCGATCACCTAGACGGTCTCGAAAACTTCGTGGTCTTTCACCACCAAGTTTAGAGCCTTCTCCTAGAAGGTGCAGAGGTAATACTGCTGGTGGGTTTCGTCCCATGGCAGTTGACGCATCGGGGATTGATCCTCCTCACAGAGACATTAGTGTTCAAAATAGGCCTGGTACTTCCACAGAACAAGAGAGGAACACTCCAGTTCTTTCTCGAGTTCTCTTTCAGACAGAAGATAACATAGAAGTAGAAGAATTTCAAGAGTCGTTAGTAGCTCCGAATTCTCCCTTACCTTCTAGTTATCCAGAAGTATTACGATATGTTGGGACTCCGACACATAGACCATCAAGTCCAAGTCGCACTACACACTTACCATTGATGACCACTACTCGAAGCATGGCTTCTACTACAAGTGCTACAACTATGCAGACTCCAACATCAGTACAAGGGGGAGGAACCATTTCCATCCCCTCTACATCTTTATTTGGGTCTTTTGCTAGCACATATTTTGTTGGGTCTACCTCCATTCCGTCCATGAGTGGAAATTCCCAAGCCAATGTTTTTAGTACTGGATTCTTCCCATTTGGCACCCATTCACAAGGTATTCCATCAGTGCCGTTTAGTTCCTCCACATCCATGATGGGTGGATCGGCTTCATTCCAGGATTTTCCTTTCAGAAGTGGTCATATACCACATTCCAACCTGATAGTAGGATCTATGCCTTTTTCTTCTACAGGACAAAGCAACAATCCTTTCCAAGGTTGAACTAACCCTGCTGTTAGTAGCATGGGAACTAGGAATCCATTTTTCGGCCAACAAGGGAATGGGCCGTACTCCATAGTTAGTTCGTTTCGAAGTATTCCTCCCTTAACTACTACTTGGAATCCTTATTAGGGGTTATCCACTCCTTATAATACTTTAGGAGGAAGCTTCGCCAGTCATGAAGGTTTTGCGATCGGAGTTGCTCAAACTCCGAGTTTTGCTGGATCACAAGGCTTGCCTTTTGGTTCAGCTAGTTCTGCTAGATACTTCGGGCAGCCTGGTGCCTTCCAAAATCTAGGTCCATCTTTTCAGAACTTTGGGGCCCCCGCCCAGTCTGGGTGGAATCCCCAAGGTCCTCCTAGGCTTCCTTTTCTGGCAACTTTGAACTTGCCAGATCTCATGAAATTAACAAACAATCCAATCAAATACAACCCAGCTTGGCCTCCGGTCCCAACCAAACTCCCTTCGGACATTCCAAAATTTGAGGGGAAGGGTGGTGAAGACCCAGGCAACCATGTAACCACATTCCATTTGTGGTGCTCATCAAACTCCCTTATTGATGACTCGATTAGGTTGAGACTTTTTCAACGCACCTTGACTGGTAATGCGGCCAAGTGGTATATAGAGTTGCCAGGGGGCAGCTTTACATCTTTCGCTAACTTAGCTAATATTTTCTTAAATCATTTCCAGTTGCTTGTCCGTTATGATGCCGGAATTGAACTTCTAGCCACTTTTCGTCAGGACAAGGCAACTCACATTTCTGACCATATTCAGGAATGGAGACGGAGAAAGAGGCTCATTAAAGCTGAAATCCCTCCAGAATACCGTCTCGAATGGTTTTTGAAATCTTTACAACTTGAAATCTCTAAGGATGTCTCCATGTCTGGAGTCTATTCTGAGGAGCAAGCTATTTTTAGGGCCCAACAATTAGAATTGATTTACTCTCAGTTTGGGATCCTTCAAAAAATCTTGCCAGATGCTCCTGGGTCTAAGGTTGACATAGCCAAGTCGAAGCCAGACCCCCATGTAGATGGTATCGTTGGATCAGTAGACACAAATGCGGTGAACTTGTTGAGCCAATTGTAGCAGTTGTCTTTACAAACTGCTTCTAACAACCAAGTCACATCGTCTAACCCTGCGTCTTCCCAACCCTCTTCAGTTAATGCCGTCCAATCTACCAACCCAAAAGCAAATCAAAATTCCAATGGGAAGAAGAAAAGACAAGGTAAGAAAAAGAGTCAAGATGGGAAGACTGATGCAAATAATCCTGGCAATAATGCTGGTGGTGGTAGAAATGAGTCTAAAAAGAGAGTCAAGTTTCCATGCAAGTTATGCGATGGAGACCATTTAACTCACCTCTGCCCCAAGATTGAAGATTCTCAGCACTTGTTAGGGAAGCAAGGGACTTTTAGTTCTCAAGCTGTGTTAACCAACCCTTTTCCCCAAGGGCAACAACTTCTTGTTGGCGCGAGTTCAAACCCTGGTACCTCCGCAAGGGGCAACCAAGAAGGGGAAAAGTCATCAAATGTTTTCATGATGGGTTCCAATGTCCATGTGGCCACTCGGTCATGTGATTACAGTGAAGCTTAAACTTTCAAGAACAAAACTGCTCCCGGAAATACTGACCTTCATATTGAGCAACCCCCTATTGAGACTATACCACAGATATCGAAAGGTTCTGCTAAACGCACGACTATTAATCCTAATGCCAGGGCTACCCAGAACTACCACATTGTTGAGGATCTGGCTCAGAGTCCATGTACCATGTCCACTTTAGAGGTTCTCCAGTCATGTCCAGCTCAACGAAGTGCTTTAATTTCGGCGATTGGGGCAGTTGATCCAACTAACTCTTTAGTGCCCACTTTCGACATGTTAAATGTCAAAAAGTGACTCCCTCATCATATGGCTTTCCAAATAAAGTCTACATACTGGAAAATTAACATTTTTCATACCATTATTGATGAAGGAGCTTCCACGTGCATCATTTCAATGTCATGCTGGAAGGCTATTGGATCGCCTTCGTCTGTTCCTTCACCCACTGTCCTGACTGCATTTGATGGGCATTCTCATAAGCCACATGGGATTATCCTAGCCTTTCCCATATGTGTTGGGGGGAAGGTCGTTAATATTGAAGTAGAAGTCATTGATGCTAACTTGGACTATAATATCCTCTTAGGAAGGAACTGGGTATACAAAATGGATGCCATTGTTTCGACTCTATTTCGTGTCATTTTCTTTCCTCATGAAGGGAAAATCGTTAAGGTTGATCAATTGGATTATTGTCCAGTCGATCCTCAAGCAATATCTAACTCTACTGTTCCTCTAGTGGATAACCCTCGTCCACCTACTGAGAATCTAGGAGTTGGGATGTATTCCTCATTGATGGGTACCTTTGATTTTCCCTCTCCTCTCGCTAGAATCAATGTCATTTCATCATCTAAGGAGTTTCCTCAAAAAGAATTCTTTCAAACTCATTATTTTTCAAACCCTTGGACATTGCCTTCACCTACGACCACATTAGCTGAAGGACAAGTTAATGGAATGAAATTCCCTATGTCTGCAACTGAGCTTAGATATCAGACTATCATTAACTCTACAGACGACCACTCTACTCCTTTTTCTGAGGAGGAGCTAGATGGTGATGTGGCCCCGACCTGGACCCTTGATTCTACCTCTACCTTGGACTGCTTAGATATGGTTTACCTTCTGAATAAGAAATCTTCGAAGTAATGATGGGTGTAGATCGACCTTGGGAAGACTTACACCATCGTTCATATTTTCTTCCTCCATTGCAGAAAGTAGAGTCTAGGTTCTCAAGCTCTTTACTAGTGATGTTTGTACAGTATCAAATCCTTTGGCTCCGGCACACTTTCGTGCTAAAGGTAACATGTTGGTGATTTCAAAAATGATACCTATAAAAAGCTCTACGAACCCTAACATGATCGAGAATATCTTCATCGGAATCGAATGTTCCCCTGAAGAAATTCAAGTTTACACCAACCTTTTCAAGGAATTTCAGGATGTATTCGCTTGGTCTTATGAAGAAATGCCTGGCATTGATCCATCTATAGTTCAACATGAGATCAAGATGTATGAAAACGCCAAACTAGTTCATCAAAGGCTTTGGCCGGTTAATCCTAGGAAAGCAGCAGCCATTAAAGCTGAAGTAGAGAAGCTGCTCAAGGCAGGTTTCATATACCCTGTTCCTCTTACCAATTGGGTGTCTAATCCAGTCCCTGTGGATAAAAAGCAAGGAATAATCCGAGTATGCATCGAATTTAGAGACCTAAATAAAGCCTACCCAAAAGATAATTACCCCACACCATTCATCGATCAAATTATTGACGAGTGTGCAGGTAATGAGATTTTTTCCTTTATGGATGGTTTTTCCGGTTATAATCAGATCTCTATCCGTCCTGAAGATCAACATAAGATAGCTTTTATATGTCCCTGGGGTACCTTTGCATACAAAAAGATGCCTTTGGTATTAAAAATGTTGGCACCACTTTCCAATGGGCCATTTCATATTCTTTCCATGACATTAAACATATCATCGAAGCATACTTGGATGATCTCACTGCTCATTCTCAAAAGAGAACTGATCACCCTAGTCATCTGCGATTGGTTTTTGAGCGATGTCATTTCTATAAAATCTAGTTGAATCCCAACAAGTGCATTTTCACGGTTATGTTCGGTCGGTTATTAGGGTTCATCATGTCAAATGAAGGAATTCGGGTTGATCCCTTCAAGGTTTAGGCAATAATTCAGTTGCCTCCCCCATCCTCAATTCGTCAACTTCAAAGTCGTCAAGGGAAGGCTAATTTCCTAAGACGTTTTATAGTAAACTATACCGATATCACTAAAGGGTTTATGCGTTTGCTACGCAAAGGAGTTCCATTTGTATGGGATGACTTTGTGCAATGGTCGTTCGATGCTTTGAAAAAGGCATTAGTCTCTGCCCTGCTTTTGACTCCACCAGATTATGGTAGGGACTTCCTTTTATATCTCGCTGCAGCAGAATCAACCATTGGTATGGTTCTCGTTCAGGAGGATGATGCTCTCACGGAGCATGTGATTTATTATTTGGGCCGAGGCTTAATAGGTCCTGAACTTTGCTATTCTCCAGTTGAGAAGTTGGATTTGGCAGCGGTCCATGTTATCCAGTGGCTCCGTCATTATATCTTGCTACGCAAAACTTTTTTCTTAGCGGCGGTCAATCCATTTCAATTTGTCCTCAGTAGGCGAGTGATTGGGGGAAAATATAACCGATGGATAGTCATTTTACAAGAATTTGATATTCAGTTCTTGTCCGCCAAGTCTAAGAAATCCATGGTTTTTTCCGAGCTAATTTCTGAGCTGCCTTGTGGAGAGGATACTATTTATGAGGAAAGTTTTCCCGATGAACATTTATTCCTCATCTCTTCACTCGACCCTTGGTATGGAGATATCATTGTCTATCTCCAGACTTTGAAGTTTCCCTCTACTTTCTTTAAGGATGAACGTCATAAATTACGTCACCTAGCCAAGAACTATGTTATCATAGGTGATACATTATATCATCGAGGGGTTGATTCAATCCTTCAACGCTGTTTAGCCTTAGAGGAAGCAGAGTCAGTGCTAAATGACCGCCACAGTGGAGCTTGTGGTGGTCATCTATTAGGGCTTGCTACAGCCTAGCGCATCTTACATGCCGACTATTTTTGGCCTTCACTCTTTAAAGACTGTGTTGAAGTGGTCAAACGCTATCACCCCTGTCAATTCTATACTCGAAAGATGGGCGCACATCCAACTCCTCTTTTTCTCATTGTCACTGTCGGTCCTTTTACTAAGTGGGGTATTGATTTTACAACTTATAATCCGCCTTCAGTGGTGAATCACAAGTACATTATCGTGGCTGTAGACTACTTTACGAAGTGGGCCAAGACCATGCCCACTTATAAAAATGATAGTGACATGATAGCATTGTTCCTTTTTAATCAGATTATCTCAAGGTTCGGTATCCCGAGAGAGATTGTCACTGACCATGGCAGTGATTTCCAGAATCATCTAATGTTTGAATTGGCTCTCAAATTGGGTTTCCGGTAGGAGAATTCATCTCCTTATTATCCTCAGGCCAATGGACAGGTAGAGGTAGTCAAAAAAACTCCTAAGACAATCCTGCAACGGACAATCAAAAAAAATCAGTCCAATTGGCATCTCATGTTGTATCTGGCCCTTTGGGCATACCGAACCTCCGTGAAGACTGCTACTAGTTTTACACCTTTTCAGTTAGTTTATGGGATGGAATCTATCTTTCCTATCAAATTTGAAATTCCATCTCTTAAGTTAGCTGTTGAACTCCTCCCAGAGACTTCTAGTCTCGAAGAGTGCCTCATTCATTTGGAACATCTCGATGAGCAGCGTCGAGATGCCGCCACGATGAATGCAGCTCATAAGAAAAGGGTTAAAATGCAGTATGATAAAGCTGTCTGTCCTCGAGTCTTTTTTGATGGTGACCTTGTCTTAGTCTAAGACAAAGATAAGGACACCTTGGGGCCAGGCAAGTTTAAGCCTATGTGGTACGGTCCTTTCATAATTAAAAGAGTTTTAGAAAAAGGGTCGTATGAGTTAATCGATTTTGAGGGAAGCAAGTTGGTAGAGCCCCGAAATGAGCTCTACCTCAAGAAGTACTTTGCTTAAGTAGCAGCTAGGGAATGGCTTCTTTGTACATTATGTATATTTGTACATATCTCATCGAGAGTTTTTGATATCAACACTTTCTGGTCTGCTGTGGCAGGTGTTTATGGATGACTTGGTCTATTTTGGATTCGCCAATGGTGCTAGTCGGCACACTCAGAACCTTGCTTCCGCAGCTTGGGCACTCTATTATCCAACTGGACAGTTGATGGTATCAAGGGGAGTATGCATTGGTCCTGCTTCAAATAATATGGCTGAGTATACTACCATCATTAATTTACTATCCGAGGCAATTTCTCACGGAATCAACTCATTGGTAGTTTATCTTGATTCACAATTGATAGTGTCGCAATTGAATGACATTTATCGGGTAAGGGATCCATGTTTATATCGCCAGTATTAAGGGTGAGGTTGTTGCAAATATCATTTACTTATATTAATTATTTTCACATTCCAAGATCTCATAATTGGTTAACTGATTCTATCGCTAATCAAGAATTAGACTGGCACATTAATCATTCATCACAATAAAATCAAGAATCAAAAAGTCGAACTGTATCTATCTATCTATCTATCTATATATATATATATATATATATATATATATATATATATATATATATATATATATATATATATATATATATATAGATATATCTATATCTATATCTATATATATATATATATATATATATATATATATATATCATAAAACATCTTGAGTGTACATAAGTCTATCCAAAAAATATACAAAATTGGGACTCAAATGCCCATAATCATGTCTAGTACATCTAGTGCCCCAGCTCAGGATGAGCAGCTAAGTAGGAAGCTATTGCATTGGCCACACGCCTAAAAGTGCAGACCCAGTCACGTGGCATGCCAACCACATGACGCTGCATATCCTCAGGAAGATCCTCTACCGCTGCCATTGGTACTCCGTGAGTGAGTCTCACCAAGTGCCACTGGATGGTGTGAAGTAGTCGCTCTGTGTCTGCAGCTGCCTCTTCGGCCCCTCGGTCGCGACATCTGTGCCGTGGGAAATCATCTGGTCGTACTGGCCCAATATCTGGAACATGATCATCATATTAGTCATTTGAATCCTATCAAAAACATTTTTCAAAATTCATTATTATATTTGAAAAATCCAAAAAAATCATAAAATCAAAAAATACTTACCAATGTCGCCCCATGTTGCGGTCGGTGGTAATACTAGATCGGGATCTCCTCGGAAATCCAACCCAGCATAAGGGTAGTCATCTATGGTGATGATCTGTTGATCCCACCAGGAAAAGAAGTCATCGTCAAATGCAGTCTGTGGGACGTCCCCACCCCCTAGACATTTCATCAGGTCAGCCCACCTGCCCATGCATGGATCTCGTGGGATGCTGATGGAAACCACTACCCTAGGGCGGAGTGCAAGGACCCTCTCAAAAAAGAAAGAACACAAAATAGTCCCATATCTGAAGTTTTTAGTCTGCCCTCTCTTGATGGAAGTGAGTTGGCTTTTCAAGCTAGCCAGAAGAGGAGTACACCAGTCAAACATGGTGGTGAGACAGTCTACTGCCAAGCTCATGGTTAGCCGTGATGCCTAGTTCAGAGAAGCTGATCCATTCACTCTAGCTATGGTGAACAAGATTATCCTCAGCGGTAAACTCTCCACATGTGTGATTGAAATCTGACTTCCAACATTTTTGGGATGTCTCGGACAATAGATATGCATGTAGTCCTTGATTGAGAGACTGCCTCGTGTCCTGCCCCTCGAATGTACTACCTCTCCCCTTCGGGAAAGGCCCGTGATGAAATAAATGTCGTCCACTTCTATCCTGAGTGGCATCTGGTCAATCATAAACGAATCATCATCGATACTCCAGTAATCAATGAGCATCTCAAGCAGACGTGTGTTTGCTTTCATATTTGGAAATTTGAAGAATTTTAGAAAGCCACATCCCCGTAAGGCATCCAAAGCATCGGGATCATTCATGACCTCATCATCCACTGCGATATGCTTTCTTTCTTGCCAAGTGACCGGCATCCTGAAGAAAAAATGATTTTAAACCGTTAGTTTTTTTGTTTCAAATGTTCGTGGCGTATACGCAAGTCCATTTGCACACAGTCGCATGTAGGGCCTGCGTGTATGTGGGTTTCATATACTCAACCTGCGTATATGCCGCGGTGAAATTTTTGACAAAGAATTCAACGGTAAAACATAAATTAAAAATTCTAAAACTAGTCACAATTGATTGCAAGGCAAGTATAAGAGTTAATTGGGGATTTTGGAAGAATCTGAATGGTTGAATTTGGCGTATAAAAAAGTTGCTTCTTTTGCTCCACTTCTCTGCTCTCAAACTCAAATGGTGAAAATGGTGAGTCCAAAAACTCTTTTATAGGTTTTGAAAATGCAAAAAAAAATTCAAAATTTCATTTTGTTTGGCCTCGTGCAACTTTTAACTTAGGAGCTTGGAATGTCGAGAATGGTTTGATTTTTAGGACATTTTGGACGTTTTTCGACGGTTTCGAGATGGTTCCATGACTGCTGACCCATCATGGCAGGTATCATTTTCTCACTAGCATATAGGTTAGGGAAGCCATTTTTCCGTTGCATTATGCATACTAGCCTCCATCTGTCAATACATTTGCCATAGGGTCGATCCCATCGTGTTATGGTTCATAAACCATTTTCACTCGCCAATTCTTTAAATCATGACATGATGGTAGAAGCCATCCTTTACATGGGCATCGTAGTTAGCACCTCACTGACATTTTTTGCCCATGCTACTTCGATTTGAGTAGGCTCGGGAGTCCTCTGTAGTCCTTCCATGACTTATGTGATGAAGACTCATTCCTCTTTGCTTCTTCGCTTTCGTTCTGGCCTTATACCCTAAAGGCTCCTTTATGTTGAGTTGTACCACTGCATTGCATTTTGACCATTTGCACCTTTTGGCCTTTAGCCGACTTCACTTTGACTCATGTTTAAGCCAACTTTTGACCATGACGACTGCAAAATAAAACTTACATACCTTTAACTTCTGCAACTTGACACACCTTGGCCCATGGAAGGAACATGCCTTTGAGTGTCATTGACCAGTTTTCGCCTCCCTGCATTGAGCATAGGAATGTTCCGATCCTAGGAACTAGATCATCTGTTTCACCGGCACTCGTTCTTTCCACTGTACTATAGCATTCTTTTATTCTTTTTCATATTAAAAGAAAAAGACAAAAAAAAATTATATATTCCAAAAAGAGTGGGAATGGGACAATATTTCCATTTATTGTTGGCAGCTAGAGTCAGTCGTGTCACCCTTGAACAAAGCACTCAAAGCAAAGTCTCCTCCATTTGGGCGGGATTTAGTTTGACTTAGATATGCCTTACCCTTGTTATTGAGTTAGTTCTTCCCTGATTGGTTATCTCTTCCAATCCTATGGAGGGTTCGTTCGTGCCTCCTGCATGACGAGCTTATACAGAGTCATCATATGCTGCCACATAATCACATTGAGTTGTGCTTTTGTTCAAGGGAATTTAGCCTAAGTCAGCCTCTTTGCGGTGTCTCTTGACTCATTTTTCAGTTGGCATCCCTGATTGTCAGTATCATGTTTATCATCACATCATCTATATTGGTCCTTTACTCGTGCCGATTTGAGAAGGTCCCCATTGACTTCTTACTAGCGGGTCTTGTCCTTATCGACGACGTCATCTTGCTCTAAGGACAGGCCTAGAGCTGCACCCTCACCCTATTTTCATTATTGATAGGTCACCTTGTGCTCAGCATCAATCAGTATCATGGGTCTTTGACTGAGTGGTTTCCCTTGTGTTCGACATCAGCTTACATTATCACACATTGGGATTTGTGCAGTACCTTGGTTTCCATTTGACCCTATTGGTGGATACCTCGCCTTTGTGTCATCTTTCATTATTGGTTGGTTTAGAGGGTTTCTGTCATGCGCTAGCCACATCTTGTGTACGCCGAAAACATACTTCGGTCGGGTTACTAAATATTTTTCGTTTGATTCCTTCCACATTATTAGCCTACGGGCTACACTCGTGCTAGATTGATGAAGGATGCCTTAATGCCTTCCTTCTAGCAGATCTTTCCCTATCGACTTTGACTCATTGCTTTGGGGCAAAGATCTAGAGTCCATTTGGCAGTACCTTGGGGTTTGTAGTCATTAGTGGCAGATCCTTCGCTATCGACAGTGAGAACCATCATTGTCTCCTGATTGATAGATTCTTATAGGTGTTCGACTCTAGCTCATCTATTCACACTTGTTAGATTGTACTGGGTACCTTGACGCTCATTATCATTATCAGTGAGTAGTCTCGCATTTGTTAACGGTATACATCAATGACCGGTAATCAAATGATTTCTCACATGGTCGACTTCAGATCATTTATTCCCATGGTGTGGAAATGTACCACAGCGGTTGGTGAAGACCTCAGGTTGCATCAGCATTCATTGGTTCACTTGACAGTTGCCCCTGTTGCTGCTAGTTGATACCACTCCACCTTATATGTTGCAGTCATTCATGGCGACATTCTATATGCTAGCACCTAAGTTTATAGTGTAGTACCATCCTACTCCATCATGTTCAGTTGGTACCTTTTATGATCAGTCTTTGATATCAGTGATCTGGTTTATTCTTCAGCATCATTGACATTCTTATATGTGATATTCAGACATGTACTTGTTCGATCATGATCAGATGATCCATTATGTATTTTCCAGTTCTTTATACTTGTATACTTAGTGGATCCGCTTGTACTTGATATGCAGACATGCTTTACTTTCTCTAAGCATGGGTATGCCCACCTCAGACAGTGTTTCTTTCTGATCTCCTTTTGTGGCTTGGCAGGCTGAACTCTGGTGAAGTCCTTCTCAGTTTTTGGTAGATTTCCTTTCCATGTACTTGCTTAATACATTTCGGCCATCATGTTCCCCTTCTGACCTCATATATTAGGGGGCATCTGTTATAGCTCCAAATCTCACTCTTGAGTTTTGAGATGCTGAACTCATGGCCCAAGGCAACCCCTCCTTCCAGACGTGGTCCAAAATTTAAAGAACAGTGTTTTATTCCCTATACGCGACATTGCCCTGAGCTAAACGCATTTATACGCAAGTCTGTGTATACCCAACCCGCGTATATGTCTTGAAACACTTAAAAAAATTAAATCTCCTTAATTTTGGGCAGAGATCGTGGGTTTTACCTACTGATCACCTGTTAGTGCCCGTGGCCCAACTGTTCCCAACGAATTCCCAACTAAAAAACTACTTTTGGAGAAGTATAAAGAGGCTTCAATGGGAAGACCTAAGGGAGGAGAGAAGAGAGAGAAAGGTTATTATGCTGAGATTTCCCTGACCAGGTCTGAAGATCCTAGTGCCTCCTACACTTCCCCCATTTACAGGAAACCCTTGTTTCCTTGTGTGATGATGTCTATCTACCATTTGAGATATCATGGAGTAATTCATGGAAGGAGTTTTTTAAAGGCTTGAGACTGGACGAATCCACAGGACGGTTCCGCTTGGAGCCTGCGAAAGGATGAATCAAGTGAAATTATTCCTTTCTGTACTTTATTTGTCTATAATAAAATAAACACTTGTCTTTGTTCTTGATATAAATCTTCTTCATGTTTATGATATCCATGCTATGATTCATATGTGAATGGTTGTTTAATTGCATAACTAACTACCTTTCAATATACTATGAAGATGATTTCTTTATGATGTTTAGTCCATATATTGTTGTACTTTCTTGAATTGATTGTTTTGCAGGTTGAAGGAGCAAAAGGAACTCCAGGAGGGTTTGGACCCTGGAAGGCTCTTCTCAAACGTAGGACCCCCAAGTACGCCCCTTATCGTATAGTTTTCTTATCTTAGCATTATGGTTGTATGGAATGTGTGTTTCTCTGTATAGACAACCTTTGATCTGCTAGGGTTTCAACCCAAACACCCTAGGGGAATTTGTCCCTTAACACCCTGAATTTTCCACCTGGTGTCACCTCAAATACCTCCCTAGCAAGAAAGAAGTAATTGCCCAAAATAATGAAATCATTTTTTCCATTTACCCATACAACATTTTTCAAGCCTTTCAAATAAACCCCCAAGCTTACCTACATCCATTTTCCACTAACTCATTAATGGATTTGTACAAAAAGCTTACATTTCCCTAGAGAGCCCATATCTTTGAATGTTTTCTCCCTGAAAATGTTGAATTACCCAGAACAAATCCCCCATACCCTATTAACATTTTCCCAGAGATGTCAAAGTAGGTAATTTCCATGGTGACTCGACCAGTGGGTTAATGAATTGTTTTTAGGATTCTTAAGATTATTCTCAGTGGGACAGAAGCCTTTGGTTTTGTTTAATTAGAGTCAATTCTTGTTTGATGCCATCCATGATCAGTTTATGAAATTCAAAGTTGAAGGAGTGTTTAAATATCAGTCAATGTTAGTGTATCTTATGTTATATTATCAAGCGAATATATTCAAATTTCAGTTGCAGAAGATGGACGAGCAGGGTAACCCTTTTTTAGTTATCCATTGGACTTCACGATTAGAAGGAATTCATAGGAGTACACTTATACAATTTTTGTGGACCAATTTCTTCACACTTCCTTGTGTTTATTATGGAGTGAAATTATACCAATGATGTCTCCAAAAATAAATAAATTATTTCACCTCTCAGAACAATCAAAGGTTGGAGACTGGTATTTATACCAGAACTACAAAGAGATCAAGATTTATGGATGTGAGCTCCCTCCTTATAGACTACCAGTTTTTGTGCCAGTGAGGATATTTTCTTTGGAATATGCTAGACAGATGCTCAATATGGATGAGCTACATTTTGTGTCCAACAAGAAGAAATCATAGTTCAAGCTAAAGGCACAAGTAGGCCCTTACATTGTAAACACCAGAGTAGTAGCAAAGGAGGTGGACGCAATCCTAAATAAGATGAAGTTCAAACTCAGTTTTACATGGTCCTATGACCCCTTGGGAGTAATCTCTAAGCTGAGAGTTGAAAAAAAAGGTACTCCATATCCTCATACACCAAGGCCAAAAATAGAATAATATGCAACACAAGAGGAATGGATAGAAAACACATTGCAGGAGGCCAAAGATCAGTTGGTTAGTCAGCCTTCATTACAAATTCCCACTCCTAAAGGAAAACAATGCGAGAGGCCAAGGAAAATCATATCCCTCACAGATTCAGAAACACAGGATACAAATTTTCTTGTTTTCAAGAGAAGGGAGAAATAGCAATAGACCACAACCAAAACAGATAGCAGAGCTAGTCCTTAGGTGATCCACATTCAAGAAGAATATTCAGAAGAAAGGGATGCACAGGACCACACTACTTTTATTTTGACAAGCACTGTTACCACCTCTCTCCCTTATATAGAAGAGACAAATGAGTCTCCTATCTCTTCTACTTCTCAGGCTCTACCATAGCCAAGTATTTCCACTAGGTACAGGGAGATTAAATTAAAAAATGAAGCTCTCAAAGCTTCTAACTACCCAGAATTGTGAAAACATACTACCACCACTCAACACAGGTTGTTGTCTACTTTTGATTTAGAGAAATGGAAGTTTCAAATGGCCTTTTTGGAACCCAAAGTGTTAGGCCCCAGAGGTGCTGAAGATTATAAGGCCTCAACTTTTTTAATGGATACCAAACAAGTTCATGCAATGTATCGAATCTATTTGCAGAAGCAGGCAGGTGAGTTGGTTTATTCAACTCTAACTAGCTCTTCCATGGCTGCTTCAAAATTGCATACTTCACTAAACAACATGCTCAAGACCGAGATGATATCCTCTAGGGCCAAAGACACAAGAATTAAAACATTGGAAGAAGTAGTTATTAAACTAGGATATGATCCTAGTGATTTCAAGGAAACAGAGGAGGTGATCAGAATCAAGAATGCAAACATTCAAGATCTTAGAAAAAGTCTCAAACTCCCAACTACAGAATGCCCTAGGACTAAAGAAGTCACTAGTTTGGAGATGGAGAAAGAGGAACTATTTACATTAGTAGTGGAATAGAATGCCAAAATATAGAAAATGGAGCAAGACATGGAATCACTACTAAAAGAAAAAGAGAAATGGGAGGCAGTTGGAACAAGAGCATTACTGACTTTAGCAAGAACATCGACAACAAGGACTGTAACCCAGCTTAAAACAAAGATATCAATTTCAGATTCCTAAAAAAGGCTAACTCAAGCTTTGGGGGAATTATCATTGACGAACAAAGAGGAGGATAAATTTTCAGTGGCCCTCACCAAGATGGAGGAAAGTAAGATAAAGGCAGAAAATGCATACTTGGAAGAAGTACAAAAGAACTTCAAACTTATTCAACAAATTCAAAAGTATGAAGACCAGTCCATCATTATTCAAATGTTGGCAAAGGAAAAACACATCATTTGGCACAACATTAATGCCAATGTTACAGACTTGTGGACTTCAATCCAAATTATTTTTTAGCAGGATGAGTTGGTGCAAAGAGTCAAAGGAGCACTAGTTCAAACTAAAGTAGATATTGAGCATAGGCTAGAAGAAGCACAGAAGATCATCAGGATATTGAACTCTAAAACCAGAGAAGAACTTGAAGAGCTCAATATTCAGGACATAATAGAGACAGTGATGGAAGTCAAAAGAGTTTTTACTAAGAAGAATTTAATGGTTCAATTTGAGAACATGTGTAAAGATATGGAGCTAGAGGTTAAGAGATTCAACATAAAGTTTTGTTTATTGTAGGAAAAAGGAATTCCCATTCTCAGAAACTCTAATGACAAATTGGTCCCATTAGAAAATTATAAATAACAATTATGCAACATTATTTTAGATGCGTCTAAGTTTGCAAAAAAGAAAAGGAGCTATTAGTGGAGAATCCTTTCTGGAAGGCCTAAGGTTTGATTTAAATATACAAAATGAAATTCATCATTTATTTTTAAATAAGCCAACTTTTCAAACTTACACTGAAGTGGATGAAAGGTTTAGGAACATGGTGAATTTTTCAATCCCAGGTGAAGAAAGGTGGGACCAATTACTAGAGTTGATCGAGCAAGCATAAACCTAAGACCTACATTTTTGGCACAAAAGCATAAGCGAGGAGCTGGAAAAGGGTCATAGTCAACAACAAATTTCCTTCAATTTTTCAACAAAAACCCGAATGTTTCCAAGGCTTCTATTTTTTAGTTATGTTTCAGAAAAATATGTAATTTTGTTAGAATATAAATTTGTAATCAAGTCCTTTTTGGAATCTGTGATTAGTTTAGCATGAAGTCTATAAGTATATTGTAATAAGACTTAACAAGGGTTGGAACTTGTATGAAGAAAGGAGCTATGTATTGATGTAAGTTGTGCATTGTACTAGAAGTGATCAATTTACAGAAATACAAAGAGTTTTGTTTCAGGATTCCCATCTCAAACAATTGGTGATGTAATTTCTCATGTAAAATGATTTATTTTCTCAGTTTTCCATATGTTTTCCCTCTTTATTGTTGGAAGAAGATTAAGGGCTCAATTTTCTTAAGTGTACTTTTCTCTAGCTTGTAAACATTATAAATGTTTTCATTCCAATGTTAAGTAAAGAATTCATCTTAGTATGCTCTATATTTAATTGAAATTAAATCATATTCATCCTTTCACTCCACAAACATTTTAAAAGATCCAAAACTTTGCCTATACTTCTGTGTTACAGCTGCTCTATTATTTTTTGATTGATTACATAAAGGTTCATGACTCCATTCCCAATGGACTTTCCCTGCATTTTTTAACCAAACTTTTGAAAAAAAACCATCTTAAACTCAATAACTAGCCTAATATCTTAAAGCATAAATATAAATCAGAAAGAGATATCCTTCTCTGAAGTTAGAAGGGCTAGATCCGAGCTTTAAAAGTGGTTTAATTGTTACCTCTAAGTTTCTCTCTACATCCTAGGGAAATTACGGAGTGATAACATTTTAGTGACCATACTAGGGAAAAAAACCTTAAATAAACAACATATTCCCTAGTAAATATTCCTTTCAGAGCTGCAAATTTATTTCCTATGGGTGATAGTGAAGTAGATGCTATTAAGGTTGTTTTTCCACCAAAAAATTGTACTTATACCTATCTGTAAATAATCTATTTGAAGATCTTTCTCCTAGGAATATCTACACAAGATCCCACCCAAATCCTAACCCACCTAAAATTGTAAATAATCCTGAGAAGATGATTAGGAAGAAGATTTTTACAGAGTGCCAAGAAAGAAATAATCCTTTGCCAAGAGTTAATTATCTTCTTGAAAGTTTCATAACTATTGAGGATATTGAATTTGACTTACCTTTTGAGCAGAGACTTTTCCAAAGCAAATCAGAGAGCTTTGTCCCTGAGACAGTCTTTGATGAAAATATTTTGAAACCTTATATCTCAACACATCAACCTATCATTTCAGATTATGATTAGGATGTTATAAAACCATTTTAAAAACTTGAAGATTTGGTGACTACGTTGAATCAGTCCACTCAGAAACCATTTATAGATCAATCAACTAATTTTTCTTCTTCTGCCTCATCACCAACCCCTCCGGTGATTTCTATTTTCACCACTGTCCCCATTTCATCTACCATCTAGACTCCTTCTATACCAACTTAGCAAGTCATAATCCCACCTTCTTTACCACCTATAACATCTCATAAAACTGCAGTTTCATCATCTACCCATATTCCAGTCATGGAAGCACGTTATGCCCCTTTGACTTTACCAACACAGTTGAATGCCATGCCCTAGACATATGGATAATGTATACCTCAATTTTATAGCACTGGACCTCTCAGAACACAACAACACATAGAAAAGATGAATGACTTCTCAGATTTGGAACAATTTGATGATGATGATGTGAAAATGAGGCTCTTTCCACAAAGTTTGTCCAGGAAAGTCAGAAAATGGTTCAGGGGATTTCCAGCACATAGTATTGAAAACCTAGAATAATTTCACTGGAGTCTCCTTGCAAGATCAGAATTAAAGAAGAAACATCTTTAGATCCTAGCAGAATATGAGAGTCTAATAAGAGCTCCCAAAGAAAAAACTCATGATTATTTCACTATATTTAACAATTTTTATAATTCTATTCAAGCAACAATATGACCTCCACCATGGTTAGATTTAATCCAATTGCCAGATGGATTTGATTTCGATATGGCTTATCAATTAAGAGAGAGAGAGAAATCTTGCTACCCTAGAAGAAATGCAAAGAAATGTTGTTAGTGTAGAAAAAAAAAATTTAGCCAAAAGAGAAAAGTTAAAGGCTGAAAGAAAAGTGACTATCAAAGAATAACCTTCTTCTTCTTCATTAGATGTAAAGCTAGACACAATATTTAAAATGATGGAAAGGATGAATTTGGCTGACAGGGCTCCACCAAGAGTAACTCAAGGGGGTTATCAGATCAGAAATCCTAATTTTAGAACGAACCCACCCCAAATTAAATAGAGAGAGAAAATATCCCCAGCAGATCAGCAACAAATCAGACCTCCCTTCTAGGAAAATTATGCAGATGAAGAAATTGAGATAGTAGAGGACCCCGAAGAGAATCAAATTAATCTATTTGGGGAAGGAGAAATAGACAATATTTTCTTAACCAAGGAGGAACAATATATGTTCTTGTAACACAACCAGAAGTCATCCCTACTGAATCATATGATTATAAAAAGGGATACCAAAATGATATCATGGAGGTACACAAACAGTACAATTTGAGAAGCAAGAAGACTACAACAAACCCTCCAAAGAAGATTTAGAGTGATGCACATTCCACTAGTCAGACAAAGAATGACTCTCAAAAGGAAGTTTCTCAAAAACAAGATGTAAGTATCAAAGAAGTAGAAAAATCTCCAACTTCTTTTAGTATTGAAAATGAGTTAGCCAAGGTCAAAATTTTTATTCCTTTAACCAAATTGATTAATAAGAATGTATATATATCTCAAGTCATGAAGGCACTAAAAATAGGGGTGGGAACAAACACATTTAACTTAACTGATGACCAATCTAAATTATTCTTTGGACCTGAAGTTGAAGGGAAGTATTAGGATGGTAATGTTACACCCTTCTATGTCAGTCAAAATATTCATGACTACATTTTACACAATGATATGCTTGATTCTAGTGCTTCACGCAATCTCATGCCTAGAGTCATCATGGAAAAGCTAGGATTAGATATAAAAAGACCCTATAAATACCTTTACTCTTTTGATTATAACAAAGTAAAATGATTAGGTCTCATCAAGGATTTATGTGTGACTCTAGCCCAAATCTTAGCAAAGAGTGTGGTTATGGATATTGTAGGGGCTAACATACATCCCAAATATGGAATGTTATTATCAAGATCTTGGGGAGAAAATTTACAGGGTACTTTGCAGATGGACATGACATATGCAACTATTATTGTATTTGGTCAACAGAGGAGGTTGTACAAGGAAGCATTAATGAAATATATGGTAAGCAGCCAAGACAAACCAAATAACTACCCCCTTTATTCTGTGCATTCATATATGGATTCCTTCATTCTATACAATGATATATGTGTAGAAGAAGAAGTGTCAGACTTGGAAAGTAAATTAAGAAAAACAGAAGATGTGAAATTAGATGCTGGGAAGGAAGATGAAGAGGATGAAGCCCTTTGGAATATGGATTTCAATGGGGCAGTCAGTAAGGAAGGAGAAGGGGCAGGTGTTTGGGTCTTAAACTCAAAAACAGGTATAGCAAAGGGATATTCTTACAAGCTTAATTTTCAATGCACCAATAATATAGCTGAGTATGAAGCACTAATTTTAGGACTACAACTTTTAAAGAGGTCGGGAGAAAAAAGGATTTCTATACATGGTGATTCAAAACTCATCATTAATCAGATGAAAGGTGAATACTCAGCTAAACACTAGTTTAAGGGCCTACAAAAATATTGTCTTAGATTTTCAGCAGTGTTTTCCAGAGTACCAATTGTCTCTGATTCCTACGGGTCAAAATGTCCTAGCTAATGCATTGGATACCTCAGCCAGTAACTGTAAGATTCAATTCCATCCCAATATAAAATATGAGATTGAAGTGAAGCATAGACCAGTTGTCCAAGATAGTCTTAGATATTGGCAGGTTTTTGGCAATGATAAACAGGTAGAAAAGTTTTTGCAGTTAAAAGATAAAGTTGAGAATGTACATATTGATATAGATAACAGTGTAGATAATGATATAGATGAAATAGTGTTGAACCAGATCAGTGAGGAGCCATAAGAACTTGAGGTCCTATAGTTTAAATACAATGTGTTACCAAGAGGTTTGGTGCCACTAGAAGAACTATTTGATTTTAATGATGTAGATAAAAAGCCAAGGATAGAACTTGTAGGAGCAGAAGTTGAAGAATGTAATATAGGTACTAAGGATAATCCAAAGGTTGTAAAATTGTCCAAATCTTTACCTCCTGAAGAAAAATTGAATTACATTGATCTACTAAAATAATATTCCGATGTGTTTTCATGGGGATATGAAGATATAAAGGAATTTGATACCAGCATTATAAAACATACCATTCCCATCAAGGAGGAACAAAAACCTTTCAAACAAAAATTAAGGAGGGCGAATCTAATTCTGTTACCCTTAATAGAAAAAGAGGTTAGAAAACTTTTTGATGCCAAAATCATTTTTCCTTTGAGGTTTTCAAAATGGCTATCAAATTGGTACTATTGGGCATGGAATCCCCCCACAACATGTTTTGGGGCTCAAAACCCAAGTTTTGAGTACTATTGTTGTAAAGACTTCGTGAATTGCGGGCGCGGAGCGCAAATTCTATGTTAGAGTCATAAGATTGTCTGCCCTAAGTTTTGAATGTAGTGTCAGCCTAACCATGGTTCGCGGACCATGGGATTGTATAAATAGAGCGAGGCTCTAAGTTGTAAAGAAGGAAGAAGTCAGTTGACAAATGGATGGAGTTAAGAAGATAATGAGCATAGAGTAAAGGTCTAAGTGCTTTAGGTCATAGTAATAGGAAGAGGCTCTGCAACTGAGTGCACAGAGGCCTAGTAAATTCCACAGCTAAGTGCGTGGACCCTTGCAGCTGAGTGTGCAGGGTAGAGTCGGGTCTGTAACTAAGGAAAGAGATAATAAAGAGAAGTTTGATTCCAAATATTGTGTATCTGTTTTGAGTTATTATATGGTTGATATCTTTTGCAATTGTATTGTTTTATTTATCGCATGCACTTGTATGAATGATGAACATTGTTAAGTATAAATAAACACATACAGATAAGCTAAGTGATCAAATAATATCGGGTTAATAGTAAGGGATTGGGTAATAATGTGGATCAAGCCCCAAGTAGACCTGCGCGAAGACAACATCAAAGGCTATGAGGTACTGATAGGTGTGCGTAGAGATGTGCGCGCAGGGTCAACCACTGACAACCAAAAATCATCAGACATCTCTAGGGTGTGGAAACCATGTTCTAGCACCTCCCATACTACTTCGGGTGAGACCTCAACCCGCGCTCCACGGACTGTTGCCGAAAGGGCCAGTAGTACCAAGATTTGTTTGGCTAAATCAACTCTGAACTTGGGTTAGGCCACTACAAGCTAACAAATGGTTCTGTTGTCAGGACCAGGATCTACATAAGGGATGTATGATGTCGTGACACTAGAATCCAACCAAGAAATAAATTGAGTGGTGGTTGGACAAGAAGATTCACGAGTTCGCGGCGCAAGAAAATAGGAATTTGTGAGTATCTAAGGAATAGTGGTTGGAGCGCTACTTATATATGGAAATCCATGAAATTTTCTCTGCATCCTTTCCTTCTAAGTTGTATGAGTGGATTGTAAAGCTAGCAAATAGTCAGGGAAAGTGTAGGCTTGACAAACCAATCGTGTGGACTCCGGAATTAGTGCACACGCTAGAAGCGTCAGAAGATAAGATTGCATGAGCTGTGGACCATTGGCTTAATCGAATTATAGGAGGATTTATCATTGAGTTCGTGGTAGATATGACCGTCAGCTACAATGAGGTGGAACGATGCTTCCTCAAAGGACCGCAAGGTAATTATATTAAATCATTGAACACTTAGATTAAGATGCTATTGTGTGAAAAGCAGGTTATGTGAATAAATTAATGTTTGAGACTATGCGAAGTGGGAAGATCTACAGAAATGAAAGTAGTGAATAATTAGAAACTAATCCCTTAATTTGACCCTCGCAGGAAAGCGAGGAAGAGCTCGTGAAATTTTCTTCGAGAAGTGCATTTAGTCTAATAAGGCAGCGAATTCCGCACTTACCACCTCCATCTACACTACCAACAATCTCACCATCTTCACCTCCATTTCTTCCCACCCCACCTCCGCCACCACCACAGTTCAGTGTGGAATGGGACTAGGAAGGGGTCGCGGACAACTAATTTGTTACAATTGCAGAGGGCCAGGACACTATGCCTGTGATTGTATGAATCCGACGAGAACATCATGTTTGTATTGTACTCAGTTTGATCATGAGGTAGAAGATCGCCCTACATTGATAGTGAGGCTATGTGAAAAAGGGGTACTCCAGCCTCCCCCGACTTAGAATTTGCAAATGATGTGGTCTGAGCCACGCGAAGAAGACCCAAATATAAACATAGTGCTCCGAAGCGGTATCACCACTGACGATGATAAAGGTAATCAGTCAGAAGAAAGTGTGTGGGTTCATAAGGCTCCTACAAAGGAACCTAAATTTGATTTGGAGCACATGAAGGACACATTCATGGAAGCTAAGAAGAGCTTCACGGAGGCCTCCACTTCAAGTAGTAAGGATCAACTAGAACTAGGGATGGATCTTTCAATGCTCACTACCTTCCTGGAGACATGCATGAAACTGCTATGCGAAAGCAAGGCTATAAAAGGACTACAAGAACTTATCATTAGGTGCGCAGGGTCAGGAGAACAGCGCATGGTCTGGAAACTTGGAAAGCATGCATTGCGCATAGGAAGGGAAATGAGACTGACTACACAAATTGGAGAGTATGAAATGGATCAAGTAATTCTAGATCTCAGATCGGACACGAATGTAATCCCGAAAAAAACATGGGAACACATGGTTAGACCCACACTACAATGGTCTCCTATCCAATTACGAATGGTGAACCAGCAAAAGATCTTACTCATGGGAAGATTGCAAGGAGTAACGGTGGATATTGAAGGTGCAAGCGTGCTAGCGGATTTCAAAGTAATAGAGATTGTCAATGATATCAATCCCTATCCCTCGCTACTGGGCATAGACTGGGCCACTGATATGAATGGAGTCATAAATCTAAAGAAGTACAAAATTATTTTTGAGAAAAATTCACTACGCGTAGTAGTACCGCTAGATCCAACCAAAGGAGTGATACACTAAACCAGTTCGCGACGATGACAATGATGACAATCTCGATTGTATCTACAAGATAACCGCACGAGAACAGGATTGGGTGAACCTAACAGTAGATAGTAGGATTTCATGGGAGCACGAAAGCTCCTGCACTTCGGATTCAGACAAAGAAATAGAACCATGACAGAATCGGCTGCACAAATTAACAATGCTCAATTAAAACATGATGATAAGATCACTATGCTGTGTAACAACATAGATAAGGGATCTACCTAGGTATGATGGGTTGACAGCGGTTGATGAATTTCTGAACAAATTTGAGAGCGAAGTACCGGAACGACAGCATTTTGATGCTATGAAATGGGCACTGTGCGCCACGCCCGCAAGATGGTGGGGTACGCACTAGCATAGTTTCAAGGATTGGCATGAATACAGAAGCATGATGCTCCTATGATTTGGAAAACCCTAGCTACAGATGAGAGCCGGTTATGAGGAACAAAAAAACTTGCACGCCCACCTTTCACAATGGGTATAGACATATGACATGCAGCCTGCACAAGCCCACACCACTCCCAGAATAGAGAATCGAAACAAAACTCAACGACAGGAAAGGCAAAGCACGCCAAAGATTATCCATGGAGAAGCATTCTATAGGGTGTGAAAAGTGGTGAACAGGGTTCACCAGGTGAGATGCACTGACTGGGACCTGTGCGTACTAGCGGTTCGATGGGCCTATCGAACCATGTGCAAAACCCTGACCACCAAAACAATTCCAAGGTTGTAGAATGATGTAGGGACCGTAATCTCTGAGGAGCATGCAAAGATAAATCAACACGTAATAACACCCGTAGGTGCGACAGTGCACAAAACCCAGGACGAAGAAATCACAAAGTTACACGAAGTAGAACACATAAGACTTCAGGAAGCCATTCGGAAAGGGAACCTTAGACTTCGTGAACTTGAAAAGGACTAGGTATGGCTAAGGAAGAAAAGCATTTTGATGGATGCAGAAGTCAAGAGGCTAGAAAACGAGATCAAGGGAGCATGTCTCGTTGATAAACCAAGGATGGCAAGGCAAGGTGTGGGTGATCATACTAATGAATTAGAAGACTATCGCCGAGAATTAATTAGTCTGCTACCATGGCTAGGACCACATATCACCAAATGCAGTAACCAGGGGAGCGCACTACAAATACTAGAGCGTGCAGCACTGATCATCAAGATGACAGATGAGGATTTTCCGCAGACTATATTGGAGGGCGAGATGGAGCCTTGCACAAGTGGTGCGACCACCTGACTAGCCATAGGAAGAACAGTATTAGCACTCCAGGCAGCTGAAAGGGAGCGTGGGACTATAAATTATTTTTCCTGGGAGCTGCGCACTCTAACAAATGCGTGCAGGAAAAACTTGTCACAAGGTTCACACCCGCGCATGGAGGGATGCACTGCCACGCAGGTGGGCTGGGAAGTGACCATTGGTGTCATTGTTCATGACGGGATGTCTAATTTGAGGCCAAATGGAGCGGGCGGTGAGCATTTAAGACAAGAGTTATGGGAAAGATTTCGGAAAATCTTCCACCAAGAAAGCATTGATGGCCCAGAATTGGGGGGAACGGTCAAATTCGAATTCAAAAGGTGCTATAAAACTCCAAGGGCTAGCCAGCAGACAACACTTGGTCAATTGAGATTTTAGCAGTTGAACAGAGCGTAGAGTGTTGATGTTGGGTTGTGTTATATTCTTTCCATGACTTGCCCACGTAGTTAACTGGCGGGTTAGAAGGCGGGCAAAGCCCCACCTTCGTTGCACTGATTGCATAGTAAGGGGAGTCACAGGGGGTTTGAGGGGTGTAGATAACCCCACTCTATGGGGTCTGGGGCAGTGCCCCAAAAAATTTGGTTTTGGACCCTATGTTAGGTTGGGTGGACCTACCTATGGTTTTGTGCGTGATTTTCACACATGGTTTTGGACACAATGGTTTTCGGTCCATGGTTTTGGACGCGATGGTTTTTTGGTCCATGGTTTTGGACGCAATGGTTTTTGGTTCATGGTATTGGATGCTTCAGCATGTATAAATATGTATTGTAACATTGAAAGGAAAATAATGAAAAATAAAGCTGGTAGTTCTGGTTTTGGGATCCAGGGGAAAATCTCTGCGTATATGTGTTTTATGTGTCACACTCTCACATTTTTTATTTTCTGTGTTTTAGAATTCGTGTGCACACAATTTCTATATGGGGTTAAAACCTACATTTGGTATCAGAGTTGTTTTGGCTTCAATGGGACGCCTTTGTTGATGAGGGGTTTTGTTTGGGCCTGTGGTAGATGTTTTTCAGTGGGAGATCTGCGAGATCGATTCTGGTGGTGAAAGAAGATGGCGAGTAGTGGAAAGATAGAGATTGATAAATTTAATGGTCAGAGTTTTGAGTTGTGGAAACTCAAGATGGAGGATATGTTGGTGGATAAAGATCAATGGATCATGGTAGGTTCAGGTACTAAACCAACGGGAGTGTCCAATGAAGAATGGAAGAAGTTGGATCGAAAGGCAAAGAGCACAATATGATTGTGTATCTCAGATTCAGTATTTTTGAATGTATTAGGGGAAGCTATGGTGAAGGGTTTGTGGGACAAGTTAGGGACTTCGTACCAATCTAAGTCTCTGGTGAATAAACTGTTCCTACGGGAAAAGATGTATAACTTGAGGATGAAAGATGGAGACTTGGTGACAGAGCATCTAAACACATTTAATACTGTGGTAAGTCAGTTATTATCTATTGATATTAAAATTTCAAATGAAGATAAGTGCATCAGTTTGTTGTGTTATCTACCAAATTCATAGGATATTCTGGTTATTGCAATAGGTAGCAATACAATTGCCTTGCAGTTTGATGTAGTCTCATCCTTGCTGACGGAGGAAATGAGACGGAAAAATATGGAGAGCCAGAATGGTGATGCCTTGTCTGTATGAGGATGGTCCCAGAACAAAAACAAAAATAAGTCATCGAGTGAGATATCTAAATCTAGAGGGAGATCTAAATCTCTAGGAAAACCTGTAAAGGTGGTGTGCTGGAAATGCAAAAAGGAAGGGCACTACAAAAGGGACTGTAAATCTAAAGCTCCTGATAAAGGAAAGGGATCTAATGATGTTCCTTCTGTAGAGGTGAAAACCACCTCAAATGAAGGTGGTGATGTGTACTTGGCTTCTTCAAGTACACATGTAGATCATAAGGCATGGTTGACTGACTCAAGTGCATCCTTTCACTTCACTCCCCATAGAGAGTGGTTTTGTGAGTATGAGAAATATGATGGTGGTGATGTCTTCTTGGGGGATGACAGGAAGGCTAGAATTGTTGGTCGCGGAAAAGTAAAGTTGAATTTGTAAGGTGGAAGGGTTAGAAAACTTCTGGGTGTTCTGCATATTTGTGCATTAGCCAGAAATATAATTTCTGTAAGCAAGCTAGATGATGCAGGTGTAAAAATAGTGTTCGAGAAGGATACCTACAAGATGGTTTGGGAAGCACTGGTATTGATGTGGGGAGTTCAGATTGGAACTTTGTACAAGTTGTAAGGTAGCACTGTTGTTGATGGGTGCAACAGTTCTATGGTTCCTAAAAGTGGAGCAGAAAATCTAGTGGTCTCTGGAGAGAAGACCATGTTGTGGCATCAAAGGCTTTGACATATTGGAGAGAAGGGCCTTCAAATACTTCATGGTAAAGGTATGGTAGAAGGTATGAGTAATAGCTCTCTAGATTTTGATTTCTGTGAAAATTGTGTATATTGGAAGCAGAGTCAGGTGAGTTTTCCCTCTGGTGGTAAGAGGGAAAAACAGATATTAGAGCTTGTGCACAGTGATGTGTTTGGACCTGTGAAGGTTCCATCACTGGGTAAGTCTGACTTCTCAAGGAATACATGGATATATTTCCTTAAGAAGAAATCTGAAGTCTTTGACAGGTTAAAAGAATTTAAGGCTCTAGTTGAAAACCAGACAGAGAAGAAGATAAAGGTGCTAAGGACAGAAAACAGTGGAGAGTTTTGCAGTAAGGAATTTGAAGAATTTTGTAAGAAGTGTGGTATAGCACGGTACAAGACTACTCCATATACACCTAAGCAAAATGGAGTTACAGAAAGAATGAACAAGACATTGATGGAAAGGGCAAGAAGCATGCTCAGTGCTGCCGGGTTAGGACAGGAATTCTGGGTAGAGGTGGTGGAGACAATATGTTACCTGGTCAACAGATCACATTCATCAGCGTTGGAGGATAAGACTCCAAAAGAGGTATGGACTGGTAAGAATCCCTCTCTTTCACATCTGAAGGTATTTGGATGTGATGCATATGTACATGTTCCAAAGGAGAAACGAACCAAGTTAGATAGTAAATCTGAAAAGTGCATATTTATTGGGTATAAGGATGGTTTAAAGGGTTATAAGCTTTGGAAACTAGTAACAATGAAGGTTGTGTATAGCCGAGATGTGGTGTTTAGAGAGGTGAAAGATGTTATTAAACATGAAGTCCAACCAAAGGAACCTGAGAAGATAGATTTTGATCTAAAGGAGGAAGAATTAGACTCTATAGCAGAGGAGGAATCAAAAGATGAAGAGCCACAAACTCTGGGTGTGAGAAGATCAATTCGAGAAAGAAGGCAGCCAGAAAAATATAGTCCATTTGCTTTCTATTCAAATTTTTCTTTATCTATTACTGATGATGATCCCAGGACTGTGAAGGAAGTAGTAGATTCAGAGGATGGAAAACTCTGGAAAGAGGCCATGGCTGATGAAATGGCATCTTTGCACAAAAATGAGGCTTGGGATCTGGTGGAGTTTCCGGCTGGAAGGAAACCCATTGGCAGCAAATGGGTGTTCAAGAAGAAGACAAATGCAGAAGGAAAGGTGGAGAAATAAAAAGCTCGGTTGGTAGCAAAATGTTATTCCCAGGTGTCGGGAATTGATTTTGGTGATATTTTTTTTCCTGTTGCCAAGCTAATTTCTATTCGATTACTTTTATCTATTGCTGATGCTTTTGATTTTGAGGTAGAACAGATGGATGTGAATACAACATTTCTTCACGGGGATCTGGAAGAGGAGATCTACATGAAGCAAACTGAAGACTTTGGAGTGAAGGGTAAGAAAGAACTGGTATACAACTTAAAGAAGTATCTGTATGGGTTAAAACAGTCACCAAGGATGTGGTATCAGAAATTTGATACATTTATACGGGGACTTGGCTTCACCAGAAGCAAAGCAGATCACTGTGTGTATTTTAAATTAATTGGTGACCATGTTATTTATCTGGCCTTGTATGTGGATGATATGTTGCTGGTTGGAAATGACAAAGAAATTATCCAGGATTTGAAGACCCATTTGTTGTCCAAATTCGACATGAAAGATCTTGGTGCTGCAAACTATATTTTGGGCATGGAAATTAAAAGAGATCGGACAAAGAGGAAGCTCTGGATAAACCAAAGGAAGTATGTCGAGACAATATTGTAGAGGTTTAATATGCAGGATAGTAAACCGGTGAAGGTTCCTATTCATGTAGGTGTAAAGTTATCTGTTGAATAGTGTCCCGAGACACAAGAAGAGGAAGAGGACATGTCCCGTGTTCCATATGCAAGTGTAGTCGGTAGCCTGATGTATGTGATGGTCTGTACTAGACCATACATTGCACATGTAGTGGTAGTATTGAGCAGGTTTATGTCGAAACCAGGGAAGGAGCACTGGACAATAGTGAAGCGGGTTTTTCAAGTATTTTCGTGGCACTAGTGATTATGGTTTGTGCTACCAATGAAGACCAAGATTGGACAGAGTTTTGGATATTCATGGCTTTGTTGATGAAAACTGGGCTAAAGATCTAGATCAAAGAAGATCTACAAGTGGGTATGTGTTTAACCTATTTGGAGGTGCAATCAGTTGGATGAGTAAGAAACAATTTGTAGTGGCACTATCAACTACAGAGGCAGAATACATGGTAGCCACTCATGCAAGCAAGGAAGCAGTTTGGTTGCAGAGATTGTGTTCAAGTATGGGGTTAGTACAGGGAGCTATAAGGATAGACTGTGATAGCCAAAGTGCAATTTTCTTAACAAAGAACCTTGCATATCATTCAAAGACAAAGCACATTAATGTTCAGTATCACTTTGTGAGGGATATGATAGAAGAAAAAAAGGTGTTGTTGGTAAAGGTGGACACTTTGAAGAATACTGTAGATGCATTGACAAAATCTGTGAGCTTTGAGAAGCTTTCTTGGTGTAGAGAAACAATGGGTGTTGCAGGGTTGGATAAATGACTAAGCTCTCTTGTGGCCCCCTATGGAAAGAAAATAACAAGTGGGAGAATGTTGGGTTGTGTTATATTCTTTCCACGACTAGCCCACGTAGTTAACCGGGGGTTAGAAGGGGGGCGGAGCCCCACCTTCGTTGCGTCAATTACGTAGTGGGGGGAGTCACAGGGGGTTTGAGGGGTGCAAATAACCCCACTCTATGGGGTCCAGGGAAGCGCCCCAGAAAATTTTGGTTTTGGACCCTATGTTAGGTTGGGCAAACCTACCTATGGTTTTGTGCATGATTTTCGCACATGGTTTTGGATGCGATGGTTTTCGATCCATATTTTTGGATGTGATGGTTTTCAGTCCATGGTATTGGATGCTTCAACATGTATAAATATGTATTGTAACATTGAAAGGAACATAATGAAAAATCAAGCTGGTAGTCCCAGTTTTGGGATCCAAGGGAAAATCTCTGTGTATATGAATTTTATGTGTTATTCTCTCACATTGTTTATTTTCTGTGTTTTAGAATTCGTATGCAGATAATTTTTGTACGAGTTTAAAACCTATAGTTGAGAGCCGAGCAATAATAAAGCCCTTAAGTTCGCAAAAGACTGCATACAATGCAGAAATGATGATGGCCACTAAGGATGGGTTGGGCATTGAAGAAGGAATCGCCGGCAAGGCCGCGCAGACCCCCATGGTCCATGATGTTCCCGAAGGCACTGGGGTTGTGACAGAAATCCCTAAATCACCCCAGACGTCGAGACCGAAGAAAGATAAGCAGGCAATGGGACCAGTACACATGTCCTTGAGGAATCCGCGGCACAGTAAGTTATCAATGGAAGAAAAAGGCAAGGTAGTCACCATTGTAACAGATGAATTGGAAGAAGACTTACAGGCTATGACTGTCATCATAGAGGAAGAAGAAGATGTGGAGGAAGACATCCAACTGTTGCGCTCTACAGCAAAATTGCCTGAGTATGTCCCTCCGCGAAAAGGGAAAACCAAAATACCAAAGGATCTGGATGCAACGAAGAGTGCACTCTAGACCTTGCTCCTCCCCGATGGAATTACCTTTGAGGGCTCACTCCTAGGATGCGTTCTCACCTTAAAATTTGAAGACTGGGACCTCGCGGAAAGTGAGAAGTTCCCACACATAGAAACGATGAACCTGATGAAATAGAATATAGAGGGGCCGGTGATAATGCTAGAGATGTGAAAATGGTTGCACGGTGTGGAAAAGGTTGGGTTACTTCATCTACTATGGATACCACATTTCCATCATGCACCCATCACCATTTTCATCATCAGGAAGCCACTATGCCTGGTGCATGATGGGTACTTATGGCTGGAGGAGCCTATTCCCATCATGGTAGATCTCATCCACTGAATTTCTCGGCTTCCCTATAAGGGAAAGGACTCCGCAATGATAGTAGGGAAAAGCAGTGAGTTGGCTCTTGCAGAGGCCATGAAGACAAAATATAAGCTTGAGAATAAAAAGAGGGGTTACGCTATCACTAGTATCAAGGATAAAGGGGTGCGCATAGCCACCCAACTCCTGGTTGGTAAAGTAATGAGAAAATGTCACACCGATGAAGTACCAACACTGGTGGTTGCACTGGCTGAACAGTGTGTGGAGGGGGTCTAGTTCAACTGGGTCGAGTTCCTCTGCGAAGAGTTTTTTCTCAACTGTCAAGAGGCCCAGGAATAAGACCTTCCACTATGCATGGTTTCTCTTATCCATCTTGCTGGTAGCGGGAGAATCGCCGGAGGATAGCCAGTTCCCGAGCATCGACCGAGACTTACCAGAGGCTGCAAAAAATGCCTCGCTCTGGGCCACCAAGGATGCAAAACAGATTTGCGATACCAAGATTTTCTAGGTTCTCATGGAGGCGAGCATCTGAATGTGGATTAACAGGAGACTGCACCCATCCTCCATGGTACACAATAGTATGCAGAGTTTTGTAGACTTCAAGGAAGACATGAACAACATCTACATTAGGGCACAAAAGGATCTAGCACAGCAGTGGACAAAGCTCCCATTCATAGCCATTGACGACGTGATCTTTATGGTGTTAGATACATGGCCTCCTGAGTGGTGAGCCCAAGATTTGGCAGAGCTAGAAAAGATGGTAGCACAGAAAGGAAGGATGATGCCAACCTGTGCGTCACCCAACTAGCCGAGAAAAGGTCCAACAAAAAAGTGGCAGCCAAGGTCAGGGCAGTCTGCGAAGCAGCACAGGTAATCATGGAGAAAAAGAAGGCCACATAAGTAGTCTCAGTAGCGTAGACAGTAAAAGCCACCACAGTGCAAGCAGAGGAGGGCCAAGCAGCGTCTGTTGGACATGAGGCAAAGGACATGGAACTTGTAGAAGAGAGCATAGACCCAATGACCGCCTCTACACAGCTCAAATGACCATGCATCATGGAAATATCGGGTCCAAGAAAGAAGGTCAACGCCTCAAAGCTAGCCATCAACCCAACCACCTTAACTAAAGGTGACCTCCATGACATCGGCGAGACAGTTCGTAATGTCACTAGTGAAGTGCTCCAAGACGTTATGGCAGAGTAGCAGACTATGTTAGGGGCCCTAAGGGTGCAGCTGTAGGAGTTATAGGTGCAGCCCCCATAGGAGGGTACCTTGTCTACACATGTCACCGCAGGCATGTCAGCAGTAGAACAGATGCTATGCACAAAGATGGCTAATACGATAACATTGCCAGATGGAGCACTAGTCTCGAAAAACACAATGGATTAGGTGACGCTTAATATGATGAAAGGCATTGACCTTAACTTGGTTTCCCTTCCCCACGGCACACTTTATCAACTATAGGATGGGATGACAATAGAACTCCATGCCAGAGAGAGTCGCACGATCCAGGTTCTGAAAGAGTAGAAGATTAATATAGAACAACTTAGCTTGTAGTGTGACGAGTTGGTGTCGCAGAACCAACAATTGGTGCAGATAGTTGATGACACTTGCCGGCGTGTCCCAGAGTTGTCCATTGCAGTGGAGCTACCGACAGAAGTGTGGATCCACTGTTTGAAAAGTTGCGTCTGCAAGGCGCATGAGGAAACAATAGAAGTGTAGCTGGAGCTAAATCTACAGATTTCCAAGCTACGGCTGAAGGCACAACCTTCCACTCCCCCAGAGGTCAGAGAACAGCATGCCAGTGCTATTACAATAGGGATGGAAGATATTATAGGTGCAGTCCGTGACTGTACCAATATGTTGGAGCAGGCGCTTGAGGTCCTCACTACATTGCAGGAGGACCCCAACATCCAGCAGTTGGAGACCGAGGCACACAAACTCTAGCAATAATATGACAGCATTAGAGGGACTGTGTAGATAGTAGTCCTTACTTAGTGGCTTGCAAGGATGCAGCAAGCCAAGGCTTTAAAAGAGTAGCTGGACGCGGCGTTCCACAAGGAATCAGTTCTAAAAGCACATGTCCAGCCATGGATTGATGAAGCCTTCACAATCATGGTGGATATTGAAGGAAATCTCACATAGATTCAAGGAATGCATGCACAGATGCAGCGCAGCACGCTCAAAACAGAGGGTTCAGAAGCAAGAATGCAGCAAGTTCAGCAGGTAGCAGCGCAATGCACTGCCGACATTTAGACCGTTTGGGACCAGCTGGAGAGCCTCTGCACTAAGATCGCCACGCTGACAGAGTGACTCAAGGACGATTCATGATGTTTGTGTTGGGGGCTGGGCCTGTTGGGCATGGAATCCCCCCACAACATATTTTGGGGCTTAAAGCAAAAGCTTTGAGTACTATTGTTGTAAAGACTCCGCAAATTGTGGATGTAGAGCGCAAATTGTATGTTAGAGTCATAAGGTTGTCTGCCCTATGTTTTGAATGTAGTGTCAGCCTAACCATGGTCCATGGACCATGGGATTGTATAAATAGAGCGAGGCTCTAAGTTGTAAAGAAGGAATAAGTAAGTTGACAAACGGATGGGGTCAAGAAGATAGTGAGCATAGAGTAAAGGTCTAAGTGCTTTGGGTCCTAGCATTAGGAAGAGGCTCTACAGCTAAGTACGTAGAGACCTAGTAGAGTCCGCAGCTGAGTGCCCTGACCCCTGCAGCTGAGTGTGCAGGGTAGAGTCGGGTCTGTAACCAGGGAAAGAGATAATAAAGATAAGTTTGATTCCAAATCTTGTGTATCTGTTTTGAGTTATTATATGGTTGATATCTTTTGCAATTGTACTATTTTATTTTTCATGCACACTTGTATGAATGACGAACACAATTATGTATTTAACTAAACACATATAGATAAGCTAAGTGATCAACTAATATCGGGTTAATAGTAAGGGATTGGGTAATAACACAGATTAGGCCCTGAGTAGGGTTGTACGAAGGCAGCATCGCAAGCTTGAGGTACTAATAGGTGCGTGTAGTGACGTGTGCACAGGATCAAACTGCGGACCACCGAAAATCATCAGACATCTCTAGTGTGCTGAAACCAGGTTCTAGCACCCTCCCATACTACTCCGTTTGATACCTCAGCCTGCGCTCCATGAACTGTTGCCCAAAGGGCCAGTAGTACTGGGATTTGTTTGGCAAAATCACCTCTGAACCTGGGTCAGGCCCCTACAAGAAAACAGGTTCCAACAAGTAAAAATAAAGGGGAAATAAGATTATGTGTGGATTTCAAACATATATCATCCAAGTGAGCACTCTCTGTATGTGAAAATAAGAATAGTTTCACTCCATTTTGTTGTTCTCTCAAAATACCAAAGCACATTTCAACAAATGAATATTGGAAATGATATTACCATCATTCAAGAAAAGAGGTACAATAAATTGAATGTAATATTTATTGTAACCTGCAAGATCAACAACATATATTCATGTACAGAACATGTAGTTGGGATTATCACTCATTCAACTCGTTGTGCAAATGGAAAATCCATAAAATATGAGAAATGAATTATTTACGGTGATTGGAATTATCAATTTGGGGGAACTGAAAGGCATATGCATGTAACCTATTTTATATCAATTCTTCATAAACCGAATGTCATCATGAGCTCAATACAAGCATAGATTTCCTTTACTAATTTCATACAATGGAAGGGGATCCCAGAGTTTTTAAAGGGTATTTCTACTTTCTAACTAATAATAATTTGGGGTAGATCTGAGTCTAGATCAAAGGTATTGATATCCTATCACAACAAATTACCCAGAATCAAAAAATAATCAACATCTAGTTGTTAGAATCAAAACCCTTTTCAGCAAATATATAAAAGTATCATTATAATATCATAAGCATCTTAGCCACACACATTTAGATAGATGAAGTGTCTTTAAAGGAAAGAATTGTGATTCCCAACACTAATTGATCAAAGGCTAAAGCATTACACATAAATTTTCTTAAAGGAACATCAATCAATCACAAGTTGAAATGTTATCTGTAAGCAGAGAACATAGTATAGAAATTAGTACACCCAGAATTGTCTAAAATAAATCACAATGATGATGTACTAAAACAGAAATAAAACACGCACCATTCTTATATCTATAAACCACACAAGAAATAGACGACCATAGAGGTATTGAGATGGTATGGTGGACCCTACCAATCCAACTCGCACCCTCTTTTAAGAATTTAAATTAGAGAGCCGAAGCAATCATAACATGCACCAAAAGTGGAAGACAACACTACATTGGAAGCCTTCTATTAAATTACATATGTTTTGATTACATCAGGATACAACCTTGATTTAGTTGAAAAAAAGGAGGGGGGACAAAACCCTTGCCCCCCAATAATGTACTCCAACATCATCAAAATACACAAAATTACCCCTCCAATATTATTTCCATCCCAGCTCAAAGCCTTGCCCTGGTTTTATATGATTTTTTACAATACATAAGGGTTATATTGAGCCAATTCACTACAAAAAGAAGAATAGGAAAATAAAAATGATATGCCATCAATAGAGAACTAAGAAAACCATGACCCAAATGAGGATATCGAGTCTGAAAGTGAAGAGATTTTTTTGGCAAATGACCTTGTTTTCTCAGCCTAGAACTGTCAGTGAGAGAGAAGTGTGATTTGACTAAAAATATACTCATGAAAAATCTCGAACAGGGATCGTACTACTAGGTAAGAAATATATTTCTTAAAAAATTTGAATAAACGAAGTGGTCCATGCTTTCTTTGACTTAAGTGCAGGATTCCCAAGGAGTGCGGGAACTACACAACTTTCATTAGTCGCTATCTTAAGGATCATAGTCCTTATAAAACATATACAAACGAGGAAATTTGACTAGCAATAATAATGACAGGTCAATTTCTCAAGTATAATGCAATTTAACATGATTATGCCAAAAAGGAGGTGATAGTGCTAAATAATGGTTCTAAAATTGGTAAAACAAGGGGGTGAAACAACATATCATGGGCAACGAAATGTATTAAATATAAAAGTTTTGGGTACTGACATGCCTAATTGAGTTTGATGATTGTTCCTTAATGAAATATGTGATACCTTGTCTTGTAGCTTCTCATGCTATACTTTTAGTACACTAGGGTCAGTGAATAGTTGAATGAGATCGCGAACCTTGCAGTACATATGTTGTTAAAATTGTCATTGTTGATGTCATATGTAAAGAGGATTTTCATCAATTATTGCTAAGAAGATGAGGGTTTGGTTTTGATAATAAGAGCTATTACTAAGTGTGAGAAAATTGTTGATCATTGTTAGCTATTGAACTAGGTTATGATAGTATTGCAAACTGACAGAGAAACATTGAACAGGGATATTGAGAGCACTTTGTTTTTACTTGGATAAGGAAGGTTATTTGCAATGATTGTTAAATCATGATTATGTGGTTGAATGTTTGATAACAATAGCAGATAATATCTTGATTAGGATCAAATTTCGAAAATCAATGGTGGCTACTTGGAGATAAATTGCATACATCAATCACTAATATCTGTAACATTAATTGTTGAAGAATTTTGGTTTGTCCAATTTTCATTGTCACTCTACAACTCTATCACTGAGGATCCATTTTCAACAGTATGGTTTTTCTTTAGCAGTAAGGGTCATGTCAGCTCCCAAACATATGTTAGTTCCTAAGGTTTTTTACAGTTGATGTTGTTAAGGTCTTGACATCTTCACGGTACACATTTAAGCAAAGGATTTGGGCATAATTATTCATTGTAATTATATTTGTTGATCTATAGAAAGAGTTTGTGCATAAGTTGAGTAAGAAAAAGGGACCTAATAGTATATTTAACAAGTTTATGTTGTTGAAAGTTATTGGTTCAGGAATATGTGGATATGTCCAAAAAGTTGCAAATGTCTATGTGAAATTTTTGACACTATTGTGACCAAATATGTGAAAGAGGAATTGTAAATCTTTCACAAGACTGAAACAAAGTTTCGGTTGCATGCAGTGTTGAGAACATTGATTTGGCCAGAAGTTTTATAGACATCTCTAGATGAAACATTTTGATCCTACATTAGTAGGATCTGTCCTACGCCAGTAGTGAAGTTTTTAGTATTGTTTTGATGCTTGTCAAGAAGTAACTAAAGTTTTAAATTACATATGCATTGCATGGATTTATTGCAGAAGATTCTATGACAAAATATGACTTTCCAATTTAACATTGCATTTGTATTTCTTGTTGACGAGTATGACAATGTGTTAGTGTTTGATTCAAAAAAGTAACTTTAGTAGAGTTTATATTACATATTTTTGTGATTGATGATGTACTGAGTCGGAAGAGAGTGATAGATGAGGGATTGATTGTATTGAAAGTTAGCAATGAAGTGTAGCATGAGTGTCAATGAACAGTGGTAGGAGATAAGTGTAACAGCAGAGGCATCAACTTGTGATAGTATTAGATGCGGAGCAAATTGTAACATGGTCATTATCCCTATTATGGGAGCCCAAACTTATTTAGGTATCATTAGCTTATTTCTAGCCCTTATTGTTAAAACCCTTGGGGAGTTTTATACTTCCTTATAGTTCATCTAGTAAATTTGTATGTAAACAATACATAACGAATATTTTTGACTGAAATCTTCTATGTATTAATTCTATGATGCGATGATGTTTCATGTTTGTTTGATCCTCCAAATGTTTAAAATAATAAACCAACAAATTGTGTAAAAATAAGGGAAATATTGATTCACCCCCCTCTTAGTATTTCGAACAAGTGGGGTGAAAAGAAATACTTTCAGTACTACGTCACAAAGTTTTCAGCGGTAAAAAAGAAATCATCTGTGAATGTTGAAGAATTCACAAATCGATTCAATAATCTCTACAACAAGATACCAAATGAGATCAAAACCACTCCCATTGTTTCCATGGTTAACTATGGAGTTTCATTCAAAGTGGATTTCACTGAAAAATGACCCAGAAACTTGTCTGACATGTAATCAGACACAGCCGAGATAGAAGGAAATTTAACTACAATAGGAAAACTAAGAAGAGTGGAAATTACAAATAAAAATATAGGAATTGAGAAAGAGAGGGGAAGAAACAAACATAGAGGCAAAAACAAAATAAAACAGGAACTTGATCATGCTATGTAACCTAAGGAATAATCGAAGAAATAATTGAGGAAATGAATATATTGATCCAGAGCCTATCAAATAAAATTTTCAAGCTCAAGGAAGATGGGCTAAGCAACAATATGAAACAACCTCCTCATAAGCCCCCTTTAATTCGTATGCCATTCAATCCAAAATAGATGAAGAGGGAGAGAAGGCCTAATGAACAATCAATACAACCTCCAGTGATGGGGGATCTCAAATTGAAAAATGATGAATACCCTAAAGAATAAATTCAAGAAAAATATATAAATTTGGTAGAAGATATAAATATCACCTTTTATAACACTGGAAATGATTACACAAACTCCCACAAACCACAAGAAAGTTAGGAGTCGTATGACAATTATGAGATCACACCTTCCCAATACCAAAATATCATTGATTTTATGATGGCAGAAATTATAAGCAACTATTACTTACGACTTAGGCCAGGTAGACAAACTGAGGTGAACCATCAAAACAAACCTCCTACACTAATACTTGATCTCAAGATGGCATGGGACAATATCCTTCCACATTCCAAAGTCCCAAAGAAAATACAAGAGTTGCCGACTAAGAAAGGGAAAAATATATAGGATCAAAATCCAAACTTAACTCAAGAATCAGAGGCACCAAAGACTCCTTTCCTTCCCAACCACCAAATCAGCCAATCAAAGAAGTTGAATGAAGCATAACCCCACTTTTCAACCTTGAACATGAGTTAAGAAAAATAAACTTTCTCATTCCTCTACTTGAATTAGCTCAAAACCTGACATTCAAACCACTTATACCAAAGCTTATGACCCCCTCTAAGTAAATCACTTGCATTAATAATTTTAGTATATGAGAGGATCACCCTCATGTGGAATGTTCACCTCACGAAGAAGAATAAGATGATGATAGTCCTCCTTTCTACATCAACATGAATGTCCACAACAAACTACTTCATAATTGTATGTTGGACTCAAGAGCCTCTCACAACCTCATTCCCAAGTCATTAAGATTGGAAATCACTAACCCATACCATGACCTATACTCTTGTGGCTCTCAAAGGGTGAAGTTCCTTGGCCTTATCAAATATTCAGTGGTATCCCTTACTCAGATACCAAACAAGAGTTTGGTTATGGACATAGTAGTCACTAACATCCTGGCCTCCTCTGGTGTGTTGATTTCTAGGTATAGGGCTCAGATGTTAGGTGGAACCCTCCAAATGGACCTATCATATGCCACCATACCAGTTTTCAGAGGTGAAGAATGAAGATTCTACCAAGAGGCTAAAATATTGTACATCATAAGTGATGTGAAGAAGTCCAAGAACCTACCCATCTATGTCATAGAATAGTCGATGGGTCATTATAGCTTGTCACTAAATCCTGAGATCATGATTGAAACTGACCACCTCTTACTGAGATAGAATAACCATGAGAATTGAAGTCAGTATGGAAAATGTTTCTCGATGAAGCATACTCCAAGGAAGGAACATGAGCAAGAGTGATCCTAATACATCCCATTGGACAAAACCTCTCACTATCCTTTAAACTGGAAGTTGATGCCACTAGTAATGTTGTTGAATATGAAGCATTGATCCTAGGATTAGAAATTACCTGGAAAATGGGAGTAAAAAAACCTCATAATGTTTGGGGACTTGGAGCTAGTATCCCTACAAGTAAGAAACATTGATACTACAAAACATCCTTGAATGAGATCATATCGTAACATCATTTCGAATATTATAGAAAAATATTTTGATGATTTTAACATTATAGTTATGTGTAGAGAAGATAACCAACATGCAGATGAATTGGCAATAGTGGCTAGTGCCTTCAAACTGCCTCTCAAGACAAAGTTGAAGTGTGAAGTAGAGATGTGATATAGACTTTCTATTCTAGATAACATCAAACATTGGTAGGTCTTTAAAGATTACCAAAAATTAAGGAGTTTTCTTGAATTGGTGGACAAGTTCTTTGCCATCAACCTTGACCTTGAAGGAGAAGCACCTAAAATGGATCAAGAAGAGAAAGATTGATGACATGAAATTAACGACATTTTGAACCAAATTGGGGGTCACAAAGTGATCCAACTTAAGAATAATTTCATCTCTAAAGGATTGGTCCCACTGGAACATATTTTCAATAATAATGACATGCCTACTAAGCCATTTTTTTGGCTAATATATGAAAATGTGGAGGAACACAACATCGACAGAGAAGAAAACCCACAAAAGGTAAAACTTGTGAAGCATTTGCAACCCACATGCAAAAAGAGGTACTTTGAACTATTTAAACAATTTAAAGATGTTTTTGCATGGAGATATGATGATCTAAAAACTTATGATACTTCCGTAATTCAACATAGAATATTGTTGAAGTAAAATGCTAAGCCTTTTATGCAGGATCTCAAGAGGTTCAATCTAATTCTGCTACAGACAATAGAGAAGGAAATATGAAAGTTGTTGGATGGAAACGTTATCGTGCCACTAAGATTTTCTGAATGGGTAGCAAATTTGGTATCGGTTAGGAAAAAGAATGATGATATCATAATGCATGTCAATTTGAGGAATTTGAATAGATGTTCTCTGAAAGATAATTATCCACTCCCTAAGATGGACCATTTGCTGCAAAAGATTATAGGAGCATCCAAAATATCAATGGTGGATGGATTGTTAGGCTATAACCAAATAACAATCAACCCAGACAACAAATATAAGACAATATTCATGAAACCATGGGGCATATTCATTTATGACAATATTAACTTTGGATTGTTGGACGTTGTAGAAATGGAAAGAAATTTTCTACTACCAATGAATTTGAGCTGAAATCAAGAGACACAAATTTCTTCTACTATTCTATGAAAAGGAAAACAGAAAATAGAAATGCATGAAATAACATGCAACCATCAAAACATAAAGAACACAATGATTTTACACGAAACCCAACTCAGAAAAACCCCTCTATTGCTTTGCATTAATTTAGATGAGAAATATAAATCTATTACAATAACAACTTCACACATGAAGCACCTCCTACACTGCAATATTGATCTCCTACTCACTAACCTCCTCTAACCAACACTTAACAAAAATAGTTCATTTATTTCCTCTTATTTCTTTAGGTAATCCTTGAGGAAATTAACCCCTAAAAAATAGGAAATTAATCTATTTATTAATTAAATTTTTTATAAGTTTTATTTAATTTTTTAATAAATATAAATAAATATCTTTGTATGGATGTAGAGTAGTAAGTAATATAATGTTTTCTAGTAAAAAAATTATTGGTTTAAAATTTCATGGTGTAGCGAAAATATTGTTGATTCAAAATCCCATATTGTACACCACTTAAATGTTTCTTGTCTTTTAATTGACAAATTAATTCCATAAATCTCCGAAAAATTAAAATTAAAATGCTCTTGATTTTATAAATCATAAATTAAAAAGACAAATGAAATATTTACTTTAACAAATTATGAATCCAACTTATTTTAGCAATCAATGAGGTTATTATCATTCTTTAAATTAAAGAGTGCATTGTAATATATATAAAATGTATTAAATTGTAATATATATAAAATGTATTAAAAATAAAAACAAAAAACCTTATTATTATAAATTTTAAATATATTATAATAGTTATTGTTTTTAGATATTGTTGAAAGACTGGTTTCTTTATATATATATAAATAAATATAATATTTATCAATATTTATTTTTATTCATTATAAATGAAGTGAAATGTTTTGATAATAATAAGGAGGAAATTAAGAGTGATGGCAAATATCTCTTTATATAAAGAAAGAAATATTTCCAATCACTCTTTAATTTAAAGAATGAAATTACATTTTGCATGGTTAATGATTTTATTGTTATTAATTAATGTTTTTTTGAATAAATATAAATATTTTTTTGAGTAGAATAGACACTTTGTAGCAAAAAAATGTATTAAAATGTCTTTATTTTTTAAACCACAAATTAACACATATATATATATATATTAAGACCCGGATTATTATCATTATTAAAAGGATATATATATATATATATATAGAAAATAAATAATAAATATAATATGATATGTGTTATAATAATTAAGGCCCAGATTATTATCATTATATATATAGAAAATAAATAATAAATATAATATGATATGTGTTATAATAATTAGAAAGATATTGTTTTTAAATAGTGTTGAAATATTGCTCTTTTTTTTTTTTTTTTTTTTTTTTGTTTGTAAGCTTAGGTGGGACCTTCTCATTTTCGAGTTTTTACATGTCCGTTATTCACCCCATTTCCAGGGAGGGTAGCACAAGAATCGAACCCAAGATCTCCGATTCGGTGAGACTTCATTTCCACGGCCATTGCCACTTGAGCTACCCCATGCGGACTTGAAATATTGTTTTTTAATATGTAAGAAAATACAATATTATCAATTTATCTTTTTATTCATTATTAATTACGTGAAATTTTTATTAAATAATTAAAATGAGGAAAGTTTTATTTTAAATTAAAAAGTCATTGCAAATATATCTTTCTAAGTCTTTAAATTAAAGAGTCATTGCAAATATATATATATATATAAAATGACTTTTTAATTTGAAGAATGGAATTTTAATGTGCATGGTCACTGATTTCATTGATAAGTTTTTATAAGTTTTTTTAATAAATATAAATATTTTTTTTTTGGGTGAATGTAGAGTAGTTGGTAATAAAGTGTTATGTTAAGATATTTTGTGGTGAAAAGATTATTAATACAAAATCTCATAAATCTATGGTTTAGGCATTACTAGTTTTTTAAAGGTTATTAACTTTTTAAATGACAAAGTTAATCCATCAATTTAAGAACAAATTAAAATACCCATGATTTTTCAAATCACAAACCAAAAAAACAAATGAAAGTTTTTGTTTGACAAATTATGATTCTAAATTATTTTAAGAATTAGTCAAGCTTATTCTCATTCTTTAAATTATATATATATATATATATATATATATATATATATATATATATATATATAATTAAAAAAAGATTAAGAAGATATTATTTTAAATCTTTAAATTATAATTATAATTATATATATATATATATATATATATATATATATATATATATATAAAAGAAGATATTATTTTTAAATAGTGTTAAAAGATTTTTCTATTTTTTTGTGTAAAGAAATATAGTATTGATCAATTTCTCTCTTTATTTATTAATTTTTTTGTGAATTAAAAAATTGTATTACTTTCTAATTAATCAAGTACATGTTTACGAACAAATTTGGTTTGGTCATTTCCAAATTAAAACCAACCAAATCTAATATCAAGAGACAAGTTAACTAGAATTGACTGGATCAAGAAGACGAAGATTCATGATATGAAAGTAACGAGATTTTGAACCAAATTAGGGGTCACAAAGTGATCCAACTTAAAAATAATTTCGTCTCCAAACGATCGGTCCCACTGGAACATATTTTCAATAACAATGAAATGCCTACTAAGCCATTTTTTTGGCTAATATATGAAAATGTGGAGGAACACAACATCGACAGAGAAGAAAAGCCACAAATGGTAAAACTTGTGAAGCCTTTGCAACCCACATGCAAAAGGAGGTACTTTGTTCTATTTAATCAATTTAAAGATGTTTTTGCATGGAAATATGATGATATAAAAACTTATGATACTTCCATAATTTAACATAGAATATTGTTGAAGTAAAATGCTAAGCCTTTTATGCAGGAGCTCGAGAGGTTCAATCTAATTCCGCTACATACAATATGAAATTTGTTGGATGGAAATGTTATCATTCCACTAAGATATTCTGAATGGGTAGCGAATTTGGTACCAATTAGTAAAAAGAACAATGATATCATAATGCTTGTCAATTTGTGGAATTTGAATAGATGTTCTCTGAAAGATAATTATCCACTCCCTAATATGGACCATTTGCTGCAAACGATTATAGGAGAATCCAGAATATCAATGGTGGATGGATTCTTAGGCTATAACCAAATAAAAATCAACCCAGACAACAAATATAAGACATTGTTCATGAAACCATGGGGCACCTTCATTTATGACAAAATTAACTTTGGATTGATGAACGTTGTAGAAATGGAAAGAAAATTTCTACTACTAATGAATTCGAGTTGGAATCAAGAGACACAAATTTCTTCTACTGTTCTATGAAAAGGAAAACACAAAATAGAAATGCATGAAATAACATGCAACCATCAAAACATAAGGAACACAATGATTTTATAGGGAACCCAACTGGGAAAAACCCCTCTATTTCTTTGCATTAATTTAGATGAGAAATATGGATCTATTACAATAACAGCGTCACACATGAAGCACCACATGCACTGCAATACTGATCTCCTACTCACTAACCTCCCTAACCAACACTTAACAAAAATAGTCCATTTCTTTCCTCTTATTTCCTTGCGCAATCCTTGAGGAAATTAGCCCCTAAAAAATAGGAAAATTACCTATTTCCTTGCGCAAATCTTGAAGAAATTGACCACCTGCTCAATCCAAAACTCTATACACTCGACTAGTATACAATTGACAATTACAATGTTCATTTTCCTCCACTCCAAATAGGAAATTCAAATTCCATGCATGACTAGACTATTTTTAGTAATATGATCATTCAACTAAGGGATTAGTGAGATAACAATTGTTATAACTACTTAATTGAAATCCTACTGACTCTACTAATGAATAAATCTCAAATGACTGAGTTTAAATAACAATAAATCCACTGTATTGTTGTATCTTAGCATTCAACCCATGCACAACTCTACTTCTAGCCCACAAACTTGAATTTACTAATTTAACTAGGAGACAAAGCCATGTCACTCTAGCTAACTGAAATCCAAGTCATCATGTTGTTAAAATATGAAATTGCGGTAAAAATCCACTTTAAACAGTTTACCTTATGGAGATAATGATTTCGTTTAATTCCTCTTTTTAAGAGGACCAAAATTGACCTAAATATCACTCAAAACAGAAAAGGGAAAGTGTACTTGTGAATAAAATCCCACATGTGCACATTTGACAAGGTCGGCCTTAAAGAAAAGTGGACACCCTTGGAAGGATATAAATATAAGTGTCCTCTACCTGATTTGGACACCATCATGGGACATTCTTTTATCTTTACTTTTTTCTCGCACAGGTCTGAGGCTCATCCTTCGAGGAGCAGGTTCACTTTGAGGTGAAATTGCAGGGTCCAAAGCTCACATCTTAGTTTTAGGGTTTTTGGCCACAGTCGCAGGCACAACACAGGAATAAATCGACCACGGTCACTCGCACAAAATCTCATTTGTATGACTAGAGCCTGCAGTCACACAGATAACTCTCCATCCATGAGACTGGGAGTTAGGGTTTCAGAATCACAGTCGCTCGCTTCTCTCAAACCAGATCCTACCCCAGTCACTCGCATGCCAGGCTTACGAGTGTGACTGGGCTACTATATCCACTCGCATGACTCCTCCTCCATGTTACCAGGACCTAAATGATGGAATCTCAATTGACCGAAGATTTCTCTCAGTGATAGCAGGCTTCAGTAGTTGATTGCAGACAGTGACAATTCATTACAAACTTTAAAATCAAATTTTTGAGTATAATATTTTTTGGGTTCATTTATGGATGTTGTAGTTGTTTTTGTTGGTTAGTTACATATATTAAGATATGGATCATTGTACTCTCTTTTTCTGAATCATTTGATGACAATCCAAGAAGAAGAATAATTTGGAATGGTTTCCCCATAGTGGGTTTTTCCTTGGTCTCCGACCAATCCTAGCATCTCTATGTGTGAATGTTTTTCTTCTATTTTTCCTTTATGTTCCACTGCATTGATGGTGATGATATTGTTCTTTCTACATAGTTGTCTATGTTGTTGAATAATTATGTAAATTAGAAATAATTTTATCATGTTATGGGGTGAACTTAATGTGTTAATGAAGAAATTCAATTATCAAAGCAAAGAACAATATATCCATATAAAAAATTAACATGGTATCAAAGTTGGGCTAAATAAAATTAATGGATATCGACCCTATGATGACATCATTAATGCAAGCAAGAAGAGTACGTTGGAGAGCTAAAAGAATTTTAGGGTTTGAATAAAACCTTAGGAAATTTGTGTATTATGATTTGATGGATAATATGAGGTTAGGGTTTGAGATAAACCTTGGTTTATGGAAAATATTTGATATATGAAAATTAGCATGGCCATTGTGAACATGTTCAAGCACTTGTGACAGATTTGATGAATCCTTAGATGGGATAGTCTCTATTAGGCATGGTTGTTGATAAAGTTGATTGAAATAGTGAAGGCAACATTGTCATATAGACAACAGAAATTGATGGCTCTTGAAGGTTGGTTCAATAGTGATAGGATCACCTATCATTGAAGATAAGTTCTTTCTTATTTATGATTCTTCTCTATATCCTTACCTTTGTTTAGAATTATTGATTTGATTATTTTTTTTATCATTACTTATACTTCCTGCATGTATATTTGAGTATTTGGATGCTTCTAACTTCTTGAGGAGATATGATAAGTGGATCCCTCTTGAGGATCATGTCAAGTTCAGGGAGAGAAGAACTAGCATTAGAAAAAGTAAAGAGTCACCTAATGAAAAGGTGACAAAGTGCTACTAGCTAAGAAGGTGTATAGGTATCTAAACAATACAAGGTATGTATGGTGTTAGTTTCAGCTGCAATATTGATGGCAAGGTAAGTCCTACCATTTGATGAGAATGTATCCTTCTCAAATGGCTCATGCATGAATATGAAAGTGATTTGGATTCATGATCCTTATGATGAAATGGTTCACTTGGTATTGAAAAAGTATCTTACATAATGAAATTCTTGATTCTATGGAGCTATTTGGAAATGTTTATTTCTGATATATTGGTATACTTGAAGTTTGGCTAACATCTACCATTTTGAATATCTTGATCCCATGAAGAAGGATAGCACCTTGATTCTAATATATGGTAACTTGATACTATTGATATTAAAAAGCATGGTAGCAATGATGATATAAGTATAACATTGAGATTGATACTCAGAATATTTTGTTGACCATGGTTATGTTTTGATGTGTTTAGTAATTATGGAATATGGTAAAATTGAATGCCCTGACTTGATGGATTGAGTCACGTGACAAAGAAGTAATTTTGTGATCATCATTCTTGAAATATTCTCCTATTAGGTATTTGACACTAACCCTTGATTAAAGATTGATGTCGTGATGTCATGGTGAAGCATTTGATGCTAAGATATATGACCATGATGAATATGTGGATAGTTTGACTTTATGATCTGACAGATTTGTTCAGGCGTGACAGTATTATAGTCAGGTTGATGTCTTGAATGAAGATGACTGAAGTGGCTTCCCATTTGGAGGGAGAATCTCTCCATAAGATCCTTACTCTTATTACCATTGGCATTATATGTATATTATTTATTATTGAAGTATTATTTATGGGCATGAATAGACAAATATCTGACATTGTTGATCTGCAACAAAGTTATGATCTGAGAAGAGAGAGTTTTCCCTTACTCTAAGCCTCAATCACATAGAAGCAAGGTTACAGTGCGATTATAGCCTTTCAGCCGCATGGAAGTAAGGTCAAGGGTTCGATTGTAGCCTCCCAACCACTTGCAAGGAAGTCCTATGGGTGCGATTATGCCTGTTAGACACAAGAATGAAGTTCTGTGTATAAAATTAGAAGTACACCTAAAAGATGTTAGGCCTACAGATGTGGAGTAGACAACAGAAAGATCTGTGAGTAGGAAATTTTGAATGTTTACTATAATATGAATATATAGACTAAACTTGTGTTTGTAGGTGACCAAGACATGCATATAGATATGTCATTATGTTTGAAGTTTGTGCTACAAGAGTTTGACATGATTTGGTTGTTTAATATAGATAAGCAGTGTTTGGATTTTTGACATGATGCTTGATAATGACTTAGAACTTTGACTTGATGTTGAGATATGTTATGGACTATAGATCTCACTATGATAGCAAATTTGGGATTTGACCTAATGACTAATGATTTGTTCTGGAGATTAATGATTGTCCTTTATGACAATGCTATGTGGGCATAGTGACTTTCAGTGACTAATATTGGTATTCAATAATGATTTTATATTGGCCTCCTCATTCTTAGCACATTGGTTGAAGTATTGACAATTGTGATTTACTATGAAGTAATCTCACAATAAATGGATGGAACCTATTCTTAGTATATGAATTTTCACCTAGTGACTTATATTATGATCACAAGGATGAATTGATAAAGCTTGGTTTAAATGAAAACTTGTTGGCATGATAATAGATGAATTCATGACTTGATGAGAGCTCTCCCTATCACCTGGTCTAAAGAATCTGTTACAATGATATTGATGAATTTGATATTAATATGGAATCTAAACTTTGATAAGCTGAATTAGTGGATTTGTTTGCACAAAATTGATTTATGTAAGGCTGAGTAGATTGGTTTGGTAACGTTTTATGCTTGCAGAGAGCATTATATGAAGCAAGATCCTCGATCTTGATGCGTTTGTATTGACAGTTATTTGGTGAAGTTAAGATGATGTGTTGATCCAAACCTTTACTTCATAAGTGTTCCAAGGTATGATTTTGATTTTGGTTTAATATATTGACAATACAATATTGACAGGTAATGAGCCTCGAATGATCTAAGTAAGAGGGAGATGGCTTCTAAAGCTCGAAATAATGAATCATGGCATGATGAATAAATTTCTTAATTTGGAAAAGAAAATCTATATTGAAAATCTATTGAAGAAGTGTTGGAAAGTGGAAATGAAAATCCTTGGACATTGTTGATTGAATTTCAAGAAGTTGTGAAGAGATATTGTTGAACTCAAATTGGAAACTAAAAATTGATTGAAGCATTGATGTTCCATTTTTAACATTCATCTCTATATATATGATTTGCATAGAACTTGAGTGAATTCATGATTGAGCAGCTTCTTACACATAGAGTTTCAACCGAGCACCCTTCGAGATATTTGCATGGGATGACCAATTTCTGATATGAGATATTATTCCTGTGATATGTGACTACATGGATGTACTGATGATGATTGGGATCATTATTGATGAGATGAGAACATCTAAGTGTTGCCTTAATATGAGAAATTTCAAGATTTTTTTGGATGTGAGGCTCATAGCGTCAAGCATGACTGAGGTTGAGTATGATGTTGCTAGCATGACTATCTATGAGGTGGGATAAAGAATATTTTTAGAGAGATGTTTAAGAAACTTCTAGATATGACATGGATACATTGCAATGACAAATATTGGGAACCGATTGGCAAATAATCCCATATATATAGCAGGGAATGAGATGCCTTCACATATTGAGACAATGTTTCTCTACGAGACAAGCTTAGGCTTGTGGTTGGCACGTCCTTGAGAGGGAGGATGACTATGGTATCCATTTTTAGTGATATATACATTTATGTTCTAATATGATATTTGATTTGATGTCATGTATGAATAGGAGGAAACTACCATTGAGACATCATGATTACTAGGTATGAGTACAATGATATGTTATTGATCTATAAAGAGCTTTGTTGATAGAGGACACTGAACTAGCTCTTCCTCCCCTGTTTGTGATCCCAGGGTGTGGAATTGAGATGGAGAGCTCCTGGGGTTGAGGGATATCTCGACAATAAGGTCATATATGTTTCTCCCTTATCTATCACCCGTGGGATGTGTGTGATCCTTGTCCATTTTGAAAATTCAGGTATCTCCCCCACCTTTGGTCGTTACAGAGTATACCCCAGTTGGGATCATACCCACAAGAAGGGGTTATTGGGATTGTCCCGCCCCATCTGGATGTTGAGTGATAAAATGTGTCTTTTTAACTCCTAATTATCTTCACATTAGTTATCAATCTGGGCAAGATTTTCTATTTCAAGAGTGTACACAGTTTGTGGCAGCTATTTACTCAAGAGTAATGTTTCTAAATTGCAGTACAGTGCTTTCAAATACAAGAATAAATGGATGCAACAAATAAATTCTAATTACAATTAAAAGAAAGTCCAATCCCTTAAGGAACTCAAATCCTGCAGTAATCTAAGTAACAACAATGCAATCTATATATCAACGCTATCAGTTAAGAGTGCAGTAATAATAACTCTTCCCTTACAAACTGATAGAAATTAAATCATGTTCATTCGAATGTAAAATATCTATGGCATCAATTTGATAGTTCTTAACAGCAATAGTTATAGCTCATTACAGTTGATTACACCAAGAAAGAGATGTATCGATGAAACTCAATCTGAAATGAAAGGAAACTAATCAAGAAACAATTTTCTAAATTAAATATAAAACAAAGTTATTCTATCACGCAAAGAACCAATGAACAGAAAAGCGATAAAATAAGAGAAGGCAATAATATGGTCACACTAGCACACTTGTGATAATTGAAATCATATAATACAGATGAAGAAATGAGTTCCACCGGAAGCCAGGCTCTAGCTGCCAACATACACCGCTTAGTTACTTCAGAGAATGGAGAGGAACAACAGCTCTTTTATTTATTAATCATCAAACTATGAAATCATTACAACGTATTTGCGCTCTACAGCAAAAGTCTGTAATTGAAAATTACAATGGTAATACTCCCCCTTTCCTCCTATCTTACACTATCCTATCTCTAATAATCCCTATCTTAATCTCTCATAATTTATCCCATAATCTCCCCTCCTCTGATCTCTGTTTGGATTTAAATACACAAAGAGAAAAGAGAAGTTACAACCGTGATGATTACAATATGATTCCCATTACAAAATTGGCTTGTTCTCATAAAATTGATAAACAAGATCATATCTCAAATATTTTCCCATCAGCATTCAATAGGAACAGGTCGAATTTGGTGTTGCAACTGAGATAATTTGAAAAACAGCCACAACAACGAATCTAAGAAAAATGTCTTCAAAGAACCTTCTGTTTCTCTTAGTACGGACCGAATTTGAGAAAACTACTCATTGCAAAACTAATTTGATCCGTTCCGAACAAAACCCATGTTTCGGATTTTCCAGATTCTTTTCCATTTGCCTGAACCATTCAATACAAAACTATCACTTCTTATCCCAACGAATTTCTGAGTTGGCACATTTCATGATGAGCTAGAGATCAAATCTACAATATGAAAAATATCTTGGAGGCTAAAATGGTGAGTGATGTTACAACCAATTTATTAATAAACCATCATTGGTAAAAACATGCATAATAATGAATTTATTAAAAATAAAGGAGAAAAAATAATATTTATCCATAAGAGCATAAATAATTATAAGATGGAATTATATGATAAATCATGATAAATGACATGATAAAGAAGAGTAGAAATAGATGAAATAGGTGTTAAAAAGTGATAATAATAATGACATATTAATGACCCAACATGCCCCCAAACTAAATATATTCCATGTCCTTATGCAACCCAAAACTGAATATATTGCATGTCCTCATGCAACCCAAAGACTCTGTGTTAACCAAGCAATAAAAAATTGGTCATCCCAACTCATGAAATGGATGGAACAAATGAATTCTTCTTCAAATAATGAATATTCAATTTTAGCAATCTTTATGAAGGCGTAACAATTTTTACATTGACGTTCAAGTTACGTGTATATGAAATTGCAGCAAAATATGATATAAGTAACAGCAAAATATGATATAAGTAACAGCAAAATTCATTAATCATTTTCTCAAAAACTACAAACCAGATTTTGCTAAAATTTTGCAAGTAGATTTATAATATATTAATGCTTCTATGATCCAAAAATCAGATTGTTTTGATGCACGGATAATGAGATATAAAAATGGTTGTAGGTGATAGTGCATGATTTCCAAAATTTTATGAACTAATTTAACTTGAAATTATCTGGGTTTGTGTATTTTAATGATACATCTGTGTTTTCTAGAAATCACAAGAATTGAGTTCATAGTTTTAAAAATATGGAAATCAATTTCTGCACTGTACAAAAATGAAATTGTATGCCTTAAATGAGAAAGAAAGTAGAAAACATCCATCATGCGTAGCAATTCCTCCCCCAAACTAAAGAATTAGCATGCCCTCATGCAATGCTAGAAAACAAATTGAGGTGGTCGCTACCATCTATTGAATTCTATGCTTGGTGTAAAACAACATGGAATAAGGGAGGTGTTTAGAATGATAAAGAATATTAATGACATGGTCATAAGATAGAAATGAATGAAAACAACACTCCCCCAAACTGAAAGATGATGTTTCTGAAAAATGGGAAGTGGTAAAGATGTGGAATAAATGATGATAAATAATGCTTAATGGATTTTCATAAAATTCTCTTAAATTCATAACAAATCAGAAAATTATGCTATTTTACCTCAAGTTTTACCTCCAAAAAGAAAAATGTGGACTGACATATATGGACTGGCATTTGTTGAAGCTGATATAGGTAGAGTTGATGCTAAAAGTGATGCAAAAGGTGGAATCCAGACAAGAACATCATGTCTGAACAATTGTTCACGTTCGGGAGTTGCTCGAGCCTCTTCTGTTAGTTGCAATAGTGTGGTCATACTGCGAATAGAGTTCCCCCCCATACTTGTTTTTCTCCTGTAAACAAATCACTATTTTGCATGCAGTGTTCTTGAATCCACAGTGTTAGTTTTCAATAGCAACAGATAAGATGCATGCAAAAATTTCAATCAGAAAAACTTTTGTATACATGCAATACTAATATTTTGTCAAATCAACAAGTTATGGCAGAGTTCAGTAATTATATCACATGCTATCCCATAATGCATACATTCCCCCTTCTAATTGGAAAAGGGATTCCATGACCATAAAGCATATGAAAGGTGTTGTGTTGATGGCAAGGCAAGGGAATGAACAATATGGCAGTAAATGAAGCAAAGGACACATATCAATGATAGGACGACAAGAGGTATGGTTATAATGAGAGCAGAGTGTGTAAACATAGTTATGAATAAGAGATAGGATGCTTTGGATTGATGATAAGTTATGCGAAAAAGAAAAAGGACAACAATATGCCAAAAAGATGCTTTACTAATGGTATTCTAGCTGAAAATGATGTGATTGATCGGAAAACAATTTCTCATGCATAAAGGTTCAAAACAGGGAAAAATTTAAGGAAATAACTTCTCTAATAAAAAGAAAGAATAAGAAAAGGGTATTATAGTAATAATTGACGATAAGATATAACTTCAATACCATAAGTAGAGCCTCTGCTGCTAGTAGGCATCCATAGCCTCGACAGGGTTGCTTTTTAATCCATATAAGCCAGGATCCTCAATTTATAAATGGAGAGTTCCAGTGTTGTTCTACAGAAGAGATCAGTGTGCTGGCATGGTAACCAAATAACCACACTGCCATTCACTGGGATGTAGCAAAAGTGATCAGGTCGGCTCGTGATGAGACCTCCTGTTCCAAGGATATTGTGGCTATCCAATGGATCATAACCTTGGTGTGGTGGCCATAGTGGGAATTTCACTTTGTTACAACCTTATGAACATGATAGCCTGGCTTGTAATGAGACCCCTTATCCTCTATCTGCGAACAAAATTTTGCAATTGTTACACATTTTTATGATAAAAAGAGGGAGGCTCAGTACTCCTTAAGAGCAGGGATGGTGGAAGAAGTTGAACATGTCTATAGAAAAAATATACCCATAATCTCATTTATTATAGATAGAGAAGATTATAACTAGGAAGGGTGGAACCAACATGGTATTAAGATGATCAATCAGTATCATGTAAAACAGAAAACAATGCAGTAAAATAGTATATAAATAATTGTGTCCCTTTTGAAAATAATCTATCATCAAGGAGCTATCATGTTAAAGATCATAACGTTAAGGGTATTCATTTGCCTCAATAGACTCCATAGTTCTTGTCCTCATAAAAGTAGTGTACTACATGCCATGATAGGGAATCAATAAAATTTGGTTGAGATGAACTAGGAATAATCCCACAAGAGAAAATAAGGGTTGTTCTCTAAAATACTCCCAAAGTGTTGTTCCTTTAAAAGAACAACAAAAACACTCAAAAAAGTGTTGTTCTTTGTAGGGAACAGTAAAGAAAAATACACGCAAAAGTGTTGTTCAGAAATATCTGAGAAAAGGAGGTATGATGGATATCAAAAGGTATGAGGCCATTTCATATCATCAAACACCAAGTCTCCATAATTTGTCGAGAAGTCATTCCAAGGGACAAGTCATTCACCACACATAAGGGATGGTTTTTCTTCAAAATGTGTTTCTGGGCAAGAAAAGATGAATTTGAGAAAATTTAGAGGTTTTTTCCATCATTGATTTAAGAATAAAAACCTCTTTTATTTTTTACATAGGTTTCATGGTTTGGAAGAAATGTTGAAAACATCATTTGCCTCAGGAGGGTTAGTGCACCTCTGGAGTGACCTTGGTAAAATCAATTTTTCTCCTATATGAAATGACCAAATGACTTTCTTGATGAGTCAACTGATAAGTAGACACAAATATATTTCCAATGAGCTATCATGAGCTCAATTTGGAGTTGAGGAAGGCCTTCAAAAGTTGATTGCAACATCACTATGCATTTCGGCAACCTCATTCTACACATTTTGACCAGTCTTGGGAGATTGGACTTTTGATAGGGCAAATGAACTCCAAATTGAAAAATTCAAGATGTTCTGGAAAGTAGACTCAATAATCTTTCCAATGAGATATTTCACGCTCAATTTGGTGTTGGAAATAATACTGAGAGGGGGGGGTGAATTAGTATTATCACATTAATAAAACTTTTTCATTTCCATAATCAGATTCATATATGCTACTTCCACAACTTCTTATGATTAAGTTAATTGATCTTCAATGAGTGCATTAGAACATTATCAACCGTATTATCAATTAACAGATGCAGTAACATAGAATAGATCATCACACATAAGGCACACACATGAACACCATGACATAAGGTGGAAACCCAATGCGGGAGAAAACCACCTGCTGCAAGTCATCTCAATCTTCTTCTTAATAAGAAAATCCTTTTACAATATTTTGTACTGGTGCAGTCTTATACCAGTACGGGAGCTACAACCCCCTTTGCTCTTGTACTAGCCGATCCATTTACTAGTATGCAGGCTACTACCTGCTACAATGCTCCAAAGATTTCCTTTAGCTCTTGTACTAGCTACAATCTTCTCTCCTCCAGGTACCACGTTTCATCAATTTTCAGACTGGATACACTGAGGCACAACACATAATCTGAAAGGCCACATTTCATCCAATTTTCATACTGGGCCCAACAACATTGAAGCTCATAATCAAACAATCTTCTGAATTACCCAAGCACTAGATCAATACATATACAAGAGAGTCATCAATCAGATCTAGTCCATCAGATCACATAAAATGAGTCAATAAGAACCTGATCCATTCATCCATCAATGTATAAACATTTAATCAATCACTGTTGTTATCAGAACTTAATATCAGAAACCAAACATCACTTCAAAACCTAGAACACAACAATTAACAGGGGTAGCTAAATAGGTTTCATGAGAAGTACGCAGCTTCACCCATATAACACCTGCGTATAAGTACGCACTGTTTCCAACTGCATTCTTGCGTACCCACGCACTGTGCCTCACAGACATCCTGCGTACCTGCGCTCTGTGTCCAATGAACTGCCTACGCCCCTCTGCATCTGCAGCGCTTCTGGGCCTGCGTATCTACGCACCTGCAGCGCTTCTGCGCCTGCGTATCTCTGCACTTTTCTTTCACTGTACTTGCGTACCTGCAGGTATAGATAATTTCAAGACTTCAAGATTAACCCAAGCTGTCAGATCTATAGATCTAAACATGCGCCGAGGAGATATCAACCCATTAGTAGATCCGACTTGTAGTTCTCATGTTTCTCCTGATTTAGATCTAGCTATCTCTCACAAACCCATCACTAGAATTTCAGATCTAGCTTCTCTTAAGATCTTCTTATTTCACAAGTGTCTAGTCAAATGATCTCCTTTGCTTTATATAGGCAAGCTCTCCCTAAAATCATGGATCAATACCAAAACATGGGGCTCAACAATACCATGGGCCAAAACCATAGAATCAAGAACGGCAGGCTAAATACCACGGGCCAAACATAAGAAACCCCACGTGAGCGCGCTTCTCTGCCTTGAAGTGAGTGAACTGGGGGTACGCAACTCATGAACGGGTGACCTGCGTGTATGTACCCAGTTTATCTAAGACATGCCTGCGTGTACGCGTCTTTTGTACGGTGTACCTGCGTACCCCTTATTTTCTTCAATATTTGAGAGCTGATCATCAATCTCTGCTACTGACCTGTTGTACAGTGATCTATCACCTGTATGGGTTGCCATCAAGGACAACACTTTAGCCATAATGCCAACAATCTCCCCCTTTGGACTTGATGGCAAAGCTTACTTGTGAACTGTCATCTGATTCCTTTGAACTGTCCTGCATCTATGTATTCTGTCATATCTGATATCTCTTCTGTGGATTCACCTGAATGTATACAAGTGAGATGATCTTCTATGAGAGGGTTGCCATCAATTACAACACATGCATCATAATGCCAACAATCTCCCCCTTTGGACTTGATGGCAACAACACCAAATCACTCTCCCCCTTTGACATCAAGGGCAAAGGGTTTTGCTCCCCCTAAGAACATGCTCCCTCTGACTATAAATCAGATCTGTTGAAGTCTCTGAATGAACTCCCCCTTTGTATATGCCATGGTGCACCAATCTGATAATGCTCTTTCTGAGAACAAGCTGAAATGTCTGCTCTGCTATATAGTGTTGTTCATGCTCAAGCTCCCCCTGACTGTAAGCAAGGTCTGCAAAAAGATGTTCTACAAGAAGAACATGACTCTATATATCATAAATGACCTTCCTATCACCAAAAAACTCAATGCATACATCCATCACCCAACCAAGTGGGGATACATCAGGAACTAAATACATTACATCTTCATCCCAGGCATAGTGGGGAAACCAACATAGGTCGTTACATGACCTGAAGAGATGACTACAATAGATAGAGACATACTATTACATCATGAGTCGTGATATGACATTCATAACAGAGACCAATCACCTAAGATAAACATCAGCAACAACATTGTATGATCTGCTCCATAGTATCTGTCAACAGCAACTAGATCAGCAACTTGCATTAGTGCATGAATCATCAAGGTATGTCCGCATCAATAGAATTTCACATCCTATGTGAGAAACACCATAGCCATCATGATCATCATTTGGGAATATCTGCATCAATCAACATATGTACGAAACAACCTATCATCATATAGGTAAGAGCTCATCATCATCATGTCTTCAACAAGGCAACTTTGAATAATCATCCCTGTATCCAGCTAACAATTCTCATCCATTTGTGCCAAGAATGAAAGGAATCATGCATCATAATTGTATTATATGATGTCAATAGCAGCATATGAGTGACTCATCAGCAAGAAGATGTGAATTTAAGCTAAGTGCTTCTCCTTATCCTCATGAAATTTACCATGTAAGCACCATTAGAGGATCAACCACAAATCTGATCCAAGAACCATGTGAACAACTCATAGCAAGATGAATCATTTATCTATATAAGCATCATCACCAGGGACTATCACCCATAATGCCAACAATGTATTAAAAACATATGCTCCCCCTAAACTGGTGCCATCTGTCAGATCTTATCAACAAGAAAAGTTAGCCAATAAATGCCTTAAGACAGGTACGCAGTTTTTCTTTATCTGGCCTGCGTGGCTCCGCACTTCACCTTCTGCTCCCCTGCGTATACCCGTAGAGAGCCTTCTGCTGCACCGCGTACCCACGCACTGTTTCTTCAATCACGCCGTGTACTGTTACTGTAGGCACACACCCACAGATGCTATCGCGCCGCGTACTGCTACTGTAAACACACACCCACAGGTGCTATCGCGCTGCGTACTGCTACTGTAACCACGCACCCACAGGTGCTATCGCGCTGCGTACCTACGCACCACGCCTTCTTCTGCTCTGTGTACCCACGCAGTGCGCCTTCTTCTGCTGTGTGTGCCCACGCACTTGCACTGTTAATCACCTGCGTACCTCTGGTTAGGGCCGAATTGGCAGTCCCCCAGTGTGCCACAGATAGTCAGATGCCCAGATCTGATCTTGTGCTCGAGAGATCATACTTCATAGATTCACTTCCAACTTCACTTTCCCTACTGCCTTTCTTCAAACAATCATATACGCGATTGTGCAGTATCCAACTCGCGTATATACGCGACTTCCCTTTATGGAGTTTGCATATGAGATTCAGGGCACTGAAGTTTTGTACTTTCAGCTCCCTCTGATTCTGGTATGTCTGTACGTTGTGCTGTGCTGCCTTTTTCTGACTGTACTTCCTTTTTCCTCCATATCTTCAAGCGTGATGATGCTTTCTTCTTTTGGTGTGATGTCTGTGCTTTGTTCCTGCATTCCTTTGCTATATGTCCAAGCTTGTTACATGCATAACATCTTACATGTTTCATATTCCTTTTGTAGCAATCAGCAGCTTTGTGACCATACATATTGCAAGCAAAGCAATATCCATTAAAGTACCTTGAATGTGATGATCTTTCTGCATAATGGTCTTGAACCCTTCTTCTTCTACATCTAGCTGCAACATGTCCAAGATTATGACATACATAACATTCAACATTATTCATAGGAGGAGTAAAGGATTTTCTTTGAGGAATCTCTTTCCTTGGTTGATGATGAGATTGATCTTTCATTTCTTCGTTGATCACTTTAGATTTCTCTTTAGAGTTCCTTGCCTCACCTTGTGAACTAGATTCACCTTCAACAGATTCATAAAAACCAAGACCAGTCTTTATAGCAGGAGACCTTTGACTACTAAGAATATCATCCAAGACTTTAGAACTATCTTGAAATCGTAAAAGCTTATCCTTTTCTTCTAATTTACCTTTCAAGATATTTACCTCAACCTGAAGCTGTTCTTCCTTTTCAAGAGATTGCTTTTTCAAATCTTCTTCAGCTTTCCTTCCTTCCTCCATTTGTTCCCTTAGTTTGAGAATCTCCTTTTCTTGTTCTTCATTCAGATCCTGCTGCATTTGACGAATTCTGAATGCACATTCCAGCTGAGATTTTAAGTTGATGACTTCATTGTCTTGTTTTTCAATTGCTTGGTGTAGATCTTCATTCTGCTTCTTTGATTCTTCAAGTTCTTCCTTTAGTGAGAGGATCGTGGCTTCAAGACTTTTATAATAACTGGATCGATCTCTGAGCTCCTTGATTGTTGTGTTCTTTTCAATGACTTCATTTCTTAGAGATGTTGCTTCAGCCTGCAACTTTTGATACTTTTCTTTAAATAGCTTCCTTACCTTGCTTCCTCTCTCTTGATGAGCTTTTAGATCAGCAGTTACCCTTTCAAAAGCACAGTTCCTTTTGTCCAACAGATCTTGCTGAGTTCTAATTTTGTCTGTAAGACTTTTAAATTCTGCCTCAACTTGATATCTTTCTTGCTCACCCATAAGAGCAAATTCAGTAGTCTCACTATCACTTTCATCTTTTCCAAAAGGAAAGATGGCTGGAACATCAGAGGATAGCAAATTCATACCTGATAGATCATCTTCATTCTGAAATGATTCTGAGTCTAATTCTGAATTTGAAGAGCTTCTTATACCTAATCCCCAATCGATTCTCCCACTGTCATAGTTCTTCTGAGATGTCTTCTTCTTCTTAGTTGCTTTCTTTTTGAGCTTCTTTCCCATTGTTCCACGGATCTCCTTCAAGCGATCAAGCTTCTACCAAAGGACTTGCTCTGATACCAATTGTTGGAAATAATACTGAGAGGGGGGGGGTGAATCGGTATTATCACATTAATAAAAAAATTTCATTTCCATAATCAGATTCATATATGCTACTTCCACAACTTCTTATGATTAAGTTAATTGATCTTCAATGAGTGCATTAGAACATTATCAATCGTATTATCAGTTAACAGATGCAGTAACATAGAGTAGATCATCACACATAAGGCACACACATGAACACCATGATATAAGGTGGAAACCCAATGCGGGAGAAAACCACCTGCTGCAAGTCATCTCAATCTTCTTCTTAATAAGAAAATCCTTTTACAATATTTTGTACTGGTGCAGTCTTATACCAGTACGGGAGCTACAACCCCCTTTGCTCTTGTACTAGCCGATCCATTTACTAGTACGCAGGCTACTACCTGCTACAATGCTCCAAAGATTTCCTTTAGCTCTTGTACTAGCTACAATATTCTCTCCTCCAAGTACCACGTTTCATCAATTTTCACACTGGATACACTGAAGCACAACACATAATCTGAAAGGCCACATTTCATCCAATTTTCATACTGGGCCCAACAACATTGAATCTCATAATCAAACAACCTTCTGAATTACCCAAGCACTAGATCAATACATATACAAGAGAGTCATCAATCAGATCTAGTCCATTAGATCACATAAAATGAGTCAATAAGAACCTGATCCATTCATCCATCAATGTATAAACATTTAATCAATCACTGTTGTTATCAGAACTTAATATCAGAAACCAGACATCACTTCAAAACCCAGAACACAACAATTAACAGGGGCAGCTAAATAGGTTTCATGAGAAGTACGCAGCTTCACCCATATAACACCTGCGTATAAGTACGCACTGTTTCCAACTGCATTCCTGCATACCCACGCACTGTGCCTCACAGACTTCCTGCGTACCTGCACTCTGTGTCCAATGAACTGCCTGCGCCCCTCCGCATCTGCAGCGCTTCTGGGCCTACGTATATACGCACCTGCAGCGCTTCTGCACCTGCGTATCTCTGCACTTTTCTTTCACTATACTTGCGTACCTGCAGGTATAGATAATTTCAAGACTTCAAGATTAACCCAAGCTGTCAAATCTACAGATCTGAACATGCGCCGAGGAGATATCAACCCATTAGTAGATCCGACTTGTAGTTCTCATGTTTCTCCTGATTTAGATCTAGCTATCTCTCACAAACCCATCACTAGAATTTCAGATCTAGCTTCTCTTAAGATCTTCTTATTTCACAAGTGTCTATCCAAATTGCTTTATATAGGCAAGCTCTCCCTAAAATCATGGATCAATACCAAAACATGGGGCTCAACAATACCACGGGCCAAAACCATAGAATCAAGAATGGCGGGCTAAATACCACGGGCCAAACATAAGAAACCCCACGTGAGCGCGCTTCTCTGCCTTGAAGTGAGTGAACTGGGGGTACGCACCTCATGAACGGGTGACCTGGGTGTATGTACGTAGTTTATCTAAGACATGCCTGCGTGTACGCATCTTTTGTACGGTGTACCTGCGTACCCCTTATTTTCTTCAATATTTGAGAGCTGATCATCAATCTCTGCTACTGACCTATTGTACAGTGATCTATCACCTGTATGGGTTGCCATCAAGGACAACACTTTAGCCATAATGCCAACAATCTCCCCCTTTGGACTTGATGGCAAAGCTTACTTGTGAACTGTCATCTGATTCCTTTGAACTGTCCTGCATCTATGTATTCTATCATATCTGATATCTCTTCTGTGGATTCATCTGAATGTATACAAGTGAGATGATCTTCTATGAGAGGGTTGCCATCAAGTACAACACATGCATCATAATGCCAACATTTGGCTAAGGGTAAGGCCTCCAAACGTAGGTGGAAAGTGGCATTGTGATTTGGACCAATTTTCCCAAAAAATTGTTGTTCCTTAAAAGGAACGACTGTTACTCCTTAAGAGGAATAGCAGTTGTTCCTTAAGAGGAACAATAGTTGTTCCTTAAATAGAATAGAAAAACACAAACATGCGAAATTGTTGTTCCTTAAATGGAACGACAAGGAATAGCAAAAATACAACATACGCAAAACTGTTGTTTCTTAAGAGGGATGGCTATTGTTCCTTAAGAGGAACATCAGTTGTTCCTTAAGAGGAACATCAGTTGTTCCTTAAGAGAAACAACAAAAATATAAACACGCAAAACTATTGTTCCTTAAGAGGAACAGCTGCTATTCCTTAAGAGGAACAGCAAAAATAAAAACATGCGCAAATGTTGTTCCTTAAGAGGAACGATTGTTGTTCCTTAAGAGGAATAGTAGTTGTTCCTTAATACGAACAGCAAAAATAAAAACATACGCAACTGTCGTTCCTTAAGAGGAATGGCTGTTGTTCCTTAAGAGGAACAGTAGTTGTTCCTTAAGAGGAATAGCAAAAATGAAAACATGAGCAATTGTTGTTCCTTAAATGGAACGACTACTATTCCTTAAGAGGAACAACAGCTGTTCCTTAAATGGAACAACAAAAACACAAACACTTTATTTACAAATAGTATGTGAATAAATTAAGTTACAATAGCTATGATGTTATTTCCTAACACAAGGAAAAGAATGATCTCTTTGAAAAAAAATTGGCAGCAGAGACATGACATGAATCTTCAAATGGAAATCAATCCTTCATTTCTTCTGTTATGAATCTGTTGGGTAATGAATTGGATGAAATTCCCTTGTTTCATTAAAATTTCTTTCAAGAATCGTTCATCCATAAATTGACCTTCTTTATTCTCCTAGGACCTGCAAAAAAACGAGTGTCTACCTGCAATAAAACATTAAATCATGGAGAAAGAGAGGTGATCGGGCTCCCATAATCCAAGAATTATGCAAAAAACAACAAGTAGTTACTCTGTATAACAAATCCACGGAGAAAATAACAAATTAAAATTTATTTGTCACTTGCGGGAGAGCAGTGGCCAATCATGTTAACCTGCAGTGTTTTAATCACAACTTCTTTGTTTTTCGTCCAAATTGAGTGATTCCAAAGTCAGATGAGAGCTAATTCAAAGGTATATCTCCAATAGAAACAGGTTTTAAAAATTCAATGATATGATATGTCAATTTTACTTAGAACAACCTGCATAACAGAGTCATTTTTTATTACCCCACTTAGAACAACAGTGGATATTTTAAGCATAATTTTTTTGTTTGATGTCAGATTTGAATGATTCAAATTGGAAATGAAATTAGATTCATTTATTTAATTCAATAGAAATAGGTTTTGAAGAAAAGAATAATTGATAGGCCAAATACTCTAAGGAACAACCAAAAAAATAGAGTTTTAAGAGTGCTGATTTACAATAGACAATCAGTATTTTTGTCATAACTTCCTCATACAATATCAAAAATGAGTGATTCAAATTGCCTTGTAAAATAGATTCATAGGGTAATATACCATAGAAACAGGTTTTCAAAATATGGTCATTTAGGCCTTCAAAAACGGACTGTCCCAACTTTATTCTTGAGCTGCCTGCTAGACACCTTGTCAATGTTTTGGTTCTAACTTTTTCGTTTCAAATCCAAATTGAGTGATTCAAATTGGGTTGGAAAGTAGAAATCAAGGGATACTTAGGATAGAAACATGTTTTAAAAATATTCCCTTTTGTTCCCTCAAAACATGACTGTCCCAGCTGTGTTTTCAGAAATTTCATCAAGCCCACAAGCCAAAAAATATGATATTCAAGCATTTTTTTCAAATTGGTGATAAAAATGAATATGAGTGTTTGTAGAACTATTATTTTCATTATAATTCATTTACATACACAAAGGAATTAAAATATTTATCACCGATGTTGATTTCCACAATGTGTTGCAACAAAAACAACTAAAAAACAAAATGTATTTATTTATGTCATTGTTTATTTTATTTTTTTTAAACTAACCTACTTTGATTTGAAAAATGAATATGACTACGTATAAAGGTACTTCCAGTGGAGCCATTTTTGAAATAAGGCTTCAAGTATGCACATACCCAAATTTGAAAAATGCATGTTAATAAATACTATGATATGAGAAGCCAACTTCCCTTGAAAAAATGGTGTCAAAAATTGTTGAAGTATGGAGTGATGCTACAAACAAATGATGGAGTGAAACAAATATTCAATATATTCCTTACTTTCTTGATTTCCCATAGTCATCATATCATGAAGTTCTTGAGCTTTTAAAATGACTTGTTGATGCAAACTAGAAGAAACCTCGTTTTCTTCTATAACTTCTACAATTTTTGAATTTGAAACATTCTACAATTTTTGAATTTGAAACATTCTGAATCTCATTGTAAGTTTTCTCCATTGGTGCATGTGAGATATAATGGGTGGGAAGGATGGGTAAATTTTGCAGTTCAACATTGTAAGCATGTTGTACTGGTTTATTATGGTGAGGGTGTGGAATGAGTTGAGCAGGAAATTGTGTACGGAATGGAGCATTTTGATGATGTAGTTGATTGGGTTGAGTGGATGATTTTGATAGGCAAGAAAGATGTTGTGGAAGAGTCAGTGGAGAATATGGAGGATGTATTTGTGCTACAAGATGAGGGAGAGTAGTCATACAATCATAAGATGAACCATGCCAAATTTGTAGACAAGATTGGTGGTGGTTATATTGAGATTGACATGGCTACCCTAACACATTAGTATTCCATAATGGATTATGCAAGTAAGAGAATGGAGAAGAAGTGTTTTGAACCATACTTGTAGGCCACGATTTTCATGGTTTTGACCTTGTTGCAGCTTCCTCATCTCTTTGATATGATACTTCTATCCTGGATAAGGAAGAACAACAATCTATGGGATGCTCCTTTCGGTCATGAGGGCAAAACACTTCATCAAATTCTTGATTTTTCTGAACCTGCAAAGCATCCAATTTTGAACCTAGAGAGCTAATAAAATCAACTTTAAAATTTCAAATTAAACATTGATTTCAGCTCTTATGTCTCATGTTCTTGTAGCAGATTTGGAAAAGAAAGAACAAACATCTCTAGAATTCTTACCATCCTTGGAGATTCCTCTTGTACCTTATGCACAATTCACAAACATCGTCAAATGATAACTGAAAAACATCACCTTTTCCTATCAAATTTAAGAGTTCTAAAAATTCATATTTGATTCCTTTGAGTAGGAGTGTTTTTAAGATCTCTTTTTCTAGATACTTATGCTTTGATTTTTGAAGGTTGTAATGAAATTGCTCCACATATTCCTCCAAGCTTTCATATTCCCCTTGTATCATATCAAAAATATCTTCATTGGATTTGCGGTAGTCTTGGTACATCTTCAAGAATATGTTCTTCATGTCCTCCCATGTTTGGATGCAGTTCCCACCTAGGCTCATAAACCATCGGAGAGCTGCTCCTTTTAGAGTAAGAGGAAACATTTTCAACCTTTGATCATTAGTACAATAATCATATCCTCTACAAAGTATTTTGAACTCAAATAAGAATGTATCTGGATCTTCATTTGTCAAACCATGAAAATTTGGTAGTGAAGATGGGAGAGTTATGTGCATTTGTGTCACTCCTCCTAGTTCTTTGATAGGGAATTCAAAAGTTGCAATGTGAACCATTTCTTACCATAATATAAGATGTTCTTCATGTGTTTCTTTGAGGCTCCTCCTTCAAATTTTCCTATCAATTGGTTAGTGAAATGAGTGGTGCTTACATCACCACTTGAGTGAAGTCATGAGATTTGTTTTTCAATTTTTTTTTTATTATTTTTAGTCATTCGCACAAAAATTCAAACATTTATTTCTACCCTAAGTTCTTTAACAATCCTGCTGGAAAGCGGGCAGGGGAGCAGGGCTTTTACATGCTCCGTACACAAGTTCTTAGCTTCTGTTTTTAATACCCAATTCTTTCTTAACAGTCACCCATTAGATACACACTACTCTTTAGAAATGGCTACACTCTCCCTGGCAATGACGCCAAAATGTTGAGTGATAAAAGTTGTCTTTTTAACTCCTAAGTATCTTCACATTAGTTATCAATCCAGGCAAGATTTTATATTTCAAGAGTGTACACAGTTTGTGGCGGCTATTTACTCAAGAGTAATGTTTCTAAATTGCAGTATAGTGCTTTCAAATACAAGAATAAATGGATGCAACAAATAAATTCTAATTGCAATTAAAAGAAAGTCAAATCCCTTAAGGAACTCAAATCCTGCAGTAATCTAAGTAACAACAATGCAATCTATATAATAGCACTATCAGTTAAGAGTGCAATAATAATAACTCTTCCCTTAGAAATTGATAGAAATTAAATCATGTTCATTCAAATGTAAAATAACTATGGCATCAATATGAGAGTTCTTAATAGCAATAGTTATAGCTCATTACAGTTGATTACATCGAGCAAGAGATGTATCAATGAAACCCAATCTGAAATTAAAGGAAACTAATCAAGAAACAATTCGGTAAATTAAATATAAAACAGATTTATTCTATCACGCAAAGAACCAATGAATAACAAAGCGATAAAATAACAGAAGGTAGTAATATGATCACACTAGCACACTTGTGAGAATTGAAATCATATAATATAGATGAAGCAGTGAGTTCCACCAGAAGTCGGGCCCTAGTTGCCAATGTACACTGCTTAGTTACTTCAGAGAATGGAGAGGAACAACAACTCTTTTATTTATTAATCATCAAACTGTGAAATCATTACAACGTATTTGTGCTCTACAGCAAAAATCTGTAATTGAAATTACAATGGTAATACAACAGTTCCCCTTTCCTCCTATCCTATCTCTAATAATCCCTATCTTAATCTCTCATAATCGATCCCATAATCTCCCCTCCTCTGATCTCTGTTCGGATTTAAATACATAGAGAGAAAAGAGAAGTTACAACCATGATTATTACAATATGATTCCCATTACAAAATTGGATTGTTCTCAACAAATTGATAAAAAATATCATATCTTAAATATCTTCCTGTCAGCATTCAACAGGAATAGATCGAATTTGGTGTTGCAACTGAGATAATTTGGAAAATGGCCACAACAGAGAATCTAATAAAAATGTCTTCAGAGAACCTTCTGTTTCTCTTAGTACGGACCGAATTTGAGAAAACTTCTCATGACAAAACTAGTTTGGTCCGTTCTAAACAAAACCCATGTTTCGGATTTTCCAGATTCTTCTCCATTTTCCCGAACCATTCAATACAAAATTGTCACTTCTTATTCCAGCGAATTTCTAAGTTGGCACATTTAATGATGAGTTGGAGATCAAATCTGCAATATGGAAAATAGCTTGGAGGCTAAAATGGTGAGTGATGTTACAACCAACTTATTAATAAACCATCATTGGTAAAAACATGCATAATAATCAATTTATTAAAAATAAAGGAGAAGAAATAATATTTATCCATAAGAGCATAAATAATTATAAGATGGAATTATATGATAAATGGCATGATAAAGAAGAGTAGAAATAGATGAAATAGGTGTTAAAAATTGATAATAATAATGACATATTAATGGCCCAACACTGGCTAACGGGTTGAGGAGGCTTGGAGTGTGTGATCCTTAACTCTTGGTCAGTCGGGCATCTCGTCCAATCTAAAATTATGAAGCAGGTGTTCTACAACATGACTACTTAGATTCATCGATGGGAAGATCAACATGAAATAGGATTTGGTTGAGATTTACTCTCTTATACAGCTTCGGGTTGAGAATGAGCTCCCCGATGTGATTCCAGGGTTGATATGTGCTCCCCTGTGTGTTTGGATATCTTATTGCTCAATACATGGTTGTAGTAGTATCTCCCCAATGAGATTCTAGGTTCAAATATGCTCCCAATGTGGTTCCAGGTTTATATGTGCTCCCTAATGATATGCACTCTGATGATTATGCGGGTCATATATTTAACTTCTCACCAATAACTCCAAGTAGTAGCCCGATGAATAGAGGGTGGTATCTTAGGCTTCTCTTCGATGACAAATTCTTCTTCTTTTAGTTTTGAGAATATTCATCATATGAGTAGGGACAATTAAGAGATAATAAGGAATGAGAAAGAGATGAATTGATATGATCAGTGATGATACAAAATTACGAGATACTTGAGATTGGATATTATTTGATGACATAATACTGTCGGGAAGATAAATCATTCTTGCGGACAAGACCGATCTCCCTAGTATCTATATCTAGCGACAAGCAAACCAAACAAATTCTATCTTTCTCTAAATATTGTGATTTATAAATAAAGGCCAAGAGATGTTTTAGACCCTACCTCAAGTCCAGTGCTAGTTTGTGGAAGCCACGCTTCATTCGTCCAAATGAGCTCCCTTTTAAAGAACCTGCAAACACAAACAGACACACATCAAATAACACCTGTATAGCCAATATAATAAACCATATTTATCATGATGGTCAAGGAATTCATGAAATAAACCATAGAAGACAATTTATTGAGAAAAATGAATCTGATTGTATTAACTTTAAAAAAAGAAGAGCTTTACAACCTTGGTGCCTTGATGTTGTACAAGCTCCTCCCAGGGTCCAGCAAGAATCTCCTCTACTTTGAAAAGTTTCACTCTCTTCCCAAAGAAGCCAAAAGGTATGTAATCTCTCCTCTCAAGCTCAATTAGGAAGTCTAGATTCCAATAGCATTTACCCTCAAAAATGTTTAGCTTTCAACCTCTCTAGCAACCAGCCCAATGCCCCATTTTATAGTGCAGAGGAAGGAAGTTACTAGGTCCACCTTCAAAGGGATAGAGTCCTCCTTCAAAGGGATAAGCTCCCCACATCAAGGGGTTAGCTCCTTCAGTTATGGGATGCATGAACCACCTAGGAGCGAACTTGCCACCTCAAGCTTCCTTCTAGAAGCGTCCAGAATTAACCCAAAGTGAGTTTTTAATAATAAATTTGTGCCTTTTTTACTTTTACAGGGGTCCGCACCCATTCCTTTAGAGACAGATTAGGCAGGTCCCAGGTAACATGACCAAGGAGTGTGGGACCGCAGGTAATGCTAAGAGAAAGTGTGGAACCAGACTTTTAGAGATTTTCAACGACTTTCTCTCATTTTTAAGGCTTGACATGAAGAGCTGAGGTTTGAGACTTGTAAAGGAGGACAGTATGAGTGATGATAGACTCACACTCACTGCAAAAAGTCATGGTGCCAATATTTTGTGTAACAAATACATATGACATGATGCACTTGGAATTCCCCCTAGTTGAGAGGGAGCGTTAAAATATGCAATTGTGGTAAAATTCCACATTATAAAGCTCACTTGATGGAGATAATGATTGCATTGAAATCCTCTATTCTAGAGGACCAAAATCAACCTAAAGATCACTAAAAAAAGATAAAGGAACGTGTATGTATGAAGAAAAACCTACATGTGCACATTTGACAAGGTTGGCCCTAAAGCAAAGTGGACAGCGTTAAAAGGCTATAAATACAAGTGTCCTCAACCTCATTTGGACACCAACATGAGACACTCTTCTATATTTTTTATTGGATTGCATAGGTCTCAGGCTCATCTGCGAAGGAACATGTTTACCTTGAGGTGAATTTATAGGGTCCAAAGCTCGCATTTGAGTTTTAGGGTTTTGGGCCACAATCGTAGGCACAACAAGGGAATAAATTAACCACAATCACTCACACAGAAGCTCATATGTGTGACTGGAGGCTTCTAATTGCACAAACAACTCTCCATCCATGTGACTAGGTGTTAGGGTTTGAGAATTGTTGTTGCTCACTTCTCTCATAACAGATCTAGCCCCAGTCGCTTGCACGCTAGGCTTAAGGGTGTGACTAGGCTACTATAGTCACTATCATGATTCCACCTCCATGCAATCGGGACCTAAATGATGGAATATTAGTTGTTTGAATATTTCTCCCAGTGACCATAGGGTTTGGAATTTAACTACAGACAATGACAGTTCAGTAGAGAGTTTAGAATCAGATTTTTGAGTATAATCTTTGTTGGGTTTATTTATGGATGTTGCAGTTGTTTTCTATGGTTAGTTACATAGATGAAGATATGGATAATTGTACTCTCTTTTGCTGAATCATTTGACAACAATCTAATGAGAAGAAGAATTTGAAATGGTTTTCCCCATAGTGGGTTTTTCCCTAGTCCCCAGCCAATCCTAGTGTCTCTATGTGTGAATGATTTTCTTCTATTGTTCCTTTATGTTTCGCTACATTGATGATCATGATATTTTTCTTTCTACATAGTTGCATATGCTACTAAATAATGATGTCAATATTAATAATGTTATGATGTTATGGGGTGAACTTAATGTGTTAATGAAGAAATGCAATTATCAAAGCAAAGAACAATATCCCTATGAAAAATTAACAACTACTAATGTGGAAAATCAAATTTCTCCATTTGACTAAGGAACAAATAAAATGAATCCTTTTCTTGCTACATTTTAACACTCCCTCTTAGCAATAAAATCGTTTTGCACCACCCCTGTCCTGCTCTTGTGGAAATCTAATTTTCCTCTTGACAATTCCTTTGTCAAAATATTTGCATCAGGCTCCTCTGTGGGAATGTACTTCAACATCATGATTCTCCTCCACACACAATCTCTCAAGTGATGGTACCTAATATCAAAGTACTTGGATTTGTCATGAAATACTAGAAATTCAGAGAGTTTGATACAACTCATATTATCACAGTAAATCACAGTAGGTCCCATCCCCTGATTGAAGAGACCAACAAGAATTTTCCTCATCCAAATGGCCTCTCATTTTTCTTGAATAACATCCATATACTCAGACTCTACCGAGCTAAGTGCTACAAATCTCTATTTCCTGCTATAATAGGAAATAGTTGTTGATCCAAAACTGGAGATGGATCCTTAAGTGTTATTCATGTCTGATGGAATCCCTACCCAATCTACATTAGTGAAGCCTTGAAGCTTCACACCATCAATCCTCTTGTACCATAATCCAAAATATGTTGTTCCTCTGAGGTATATAACCAGGTGTGTTGCTACTTTCTAGTGAATCTTGGTGGGATTCACCATAAATTGACTTAGTTGATTAACTATATAGCATATGTTGAGAATTATGTTCACCAGATACATCAAGGACCCCACTTGTTGTTTGTAGATGGTGGTATCTATTGCCTCTCCTAGTGAAGCATCCTCCTTCCTACAGTTGGTAGATAGAGGAGTGTCCATAGGCTTGCAATCCTATATATGGAATCTCTGAAGTATTTCAGAGTTATACTTCCCCTCACACACAAATAAATATCCATATCCCTGTCACACCTCCAAACCAAGGAAGTATTTCATCAAGATCACGTCCTTCATCTTGAACTCTCTTGCAAGGTCCTCCCTACAAGCCTTAGACCAACTTCTCATCCCCTGTTAATATCAAGTCATCTACATACAATAATAAGATAAGAAATTTTCCATCTACCATAATGTAATAGAGATTGGCATATGCATCACTCTTATTGAAGCCAATTCCACTGAGATAGGGGTCTATGCAAGTGTACCAAGCACAGGGTGCTTTCTTGAGACCGACTCTCCTGAGTCTACACACATGTGTCTCTCTACCAAATGTCTCAAAACCCTTAGGTTTCTCTATGTAAATATCTTCCTCAAACACTCCATTGAGGAAGGAAGTCTTCACATCCATATGGTGGATCTTCCACCCAAACTTCATAACTAATTCTATAATGGTTATGATGGAGGAGTATATTTCCATAGGGGAAAATGTCTCCACATAATCAACTCCCTCTGCGTATGAGAATCCTTTGGCCACAAATATGGCCTTGCACTTCTCGATAATGCCATCAGCTACATGTTTCACTTTGTATATCCATCTAAATCCAACCACTGACTATTTATTTGGTCTTGACACCACCTTCCATACATTGTTCTTCATGATGGAGTCATACTCCTCCAACATGGAATCTACCCATGCTGGTTGGGAAACTTCCTCCTCAAATGAAAAGGGCTCAAAATAATTGAGTTTATTCATGAGTTCTATACAACCAACATATCTACTTGGTGATCTCCTCTACCTCCATAAGGAAGTAGAAGCTTCCACATGATCCTGACCATCTTGTACTAACTTGTCATCCTCTCTAGCCCTCTTCATCCCATCTTTGAAAGATTTTGGTTGAGTGGGTACCTCCACTTGGCCTCCCTTCTCCTCCTCCACATGTGGTTTCTCCAAAACATCCTAATAATCTGACTGAGGCTCCTCCTTTAGAGCTAGAAGTTCCTCCTCTAGTGGAATACTTATCCCTCACTCTAGATAACTTCTCATAGTATTCTCCACGTCAAATCTGACATCTCTCCTCATCGTTGTCATTTTGAGAGAGGTAAAATACAACCGATAGTTATGAGGTGTCTCTGTGTATCCTAAAAAGATGCCCATATCAGTTGTAGGCTCCAGTATTTTCCTACTATCCTTGGAGACATGGCAATAGATTGTAGCTCCAAAAATTTGAAAATGGGAGACATTTGGCTTCCTCCCAGATAAATCCTCTTCGGGTGTGATCATGCCAAGTATTTTGTGAGGGCTCTAGTTCTACAAATAAATTTTTGTATTACAATATTCTTCCCATAAGGATAATGGAAATCCTTTATCATGCAACAATGCTCTTGCAACTCATACAATGCTTCTATTTTTCCTCTTTGCCACCCCATTGTATTATGGGTTGTGGGGTGCAATTAGTTCTCTTCTAATACCTACCTTGGCAGAAAATTATTTGAAAGAATCAAACATAAATCCTCCTCCATTGTCACTTCTCAGGGATTTAGTTTTTTTCCAGTCTCATTTTCAACTAATTCTTTGAATTCAACAAATTTTGCAAACACTTCATATTACTTCTTCATAACATAGATCCAACAATTGCAAGAAAAGTCATCTATGGAAATTACATAATTCATGGGCGTTGTAACTGAGACTGTAGATAATGGTCCGCACACATCTAAGTGGACATGCTCCAAGATGTCTCCAACTCTAATATCTTGACCTTGGAAGGAGGATTTCACATATTTTCCAAGGGTGCATCCCTTTGATGAGCCTCGGTATTGCAACAAGAATGCTGCAACTCCCAAGGCTACTGACTTTAATTATCAACCCTGGGTTCGTACAAACTTAAGAGGTGTCGACACTATATGTGTGGCATACAATGTGTCCTTCCTTTGTTGTCATGATGTAATGGAGTGCATGTATTAAAGTCAAATCGTAAACTAATTGCAGAAAATGAAGTGTTCGAAATGGAACCTTAACCTATTGCAAGAAAGAAAGTACAAGGAAAGAGACGGAAATTCAATGCTAAATCACACCATTTCCTAATTAATAGCCAAGAAACTATGCATTGCAATAATTCTAAATTATCATGAACCAAATGCTACTATCTAAGCATGGAAGTAAGAATCATCAAACGTCACTAATGTGCAAGTAAAGGGATTGAAATAAATCTGTTTTTTGTATTTTTGTCTTTTCATGCAAAATCAAGTATGCAAATTAATTTCCTTTGGTGATGTGGCAGCTGAATTACGGATGTTAGAGGTTGGATGGAAGGGTTAGGAGATTGTTTGATGGTGTGGGAGATCCTTGGGAGGCTTTTGGTGACTTCCTAAAGTTTGTTCATCAATTCAGCCTCAAAACAAACCCTTTCAGGAAAACCTACAGGATGTACAAGAAACCTACAGGATGATCATGTAGGAATTATAATGAACCTACAAGATACAACTGAGAGAAAAATGTGAGGTGTTGGAGGTGATGGAAGGCTTAGGGAAGGTGGTAGATGGGTGGAATGGAGTGAAAAAATGCCTAGGATCACTCATAACTCAAAACCAAAGTTGGGAGATGGATGGATTTGCTCAAAAAGCTTGGAGAAGTTTCCTTGTGAAATGATGAAATTGGTGAGGATTTAATGACTAAGAAAATCAAATCCAAATTGGATGCGACACATTTTTTTATTAACTAGGATGTCTTAGGTCCCTATTCCAAGGATGAAATAATGCTTGTGATCCTGCAAAAGAACTTAAATCAACCATTTAACTCAATCCTACAACAAAAAATCATTAATTCTAAACGCAGAAATAGAAAGAAATAAAAACAAGAGATGCATGTGAATAAGCAATGAAAAGAGGGAAAGAAAATGATACAAAAGGGCTCTAAGGTTACTGAGATGGCCAAGCCCAAGGAAACTCAGATACCTATGGAGAAGAACAAGATTTAGAAGCTAAACATGACACCAATCTTCATTATTTTCATCAATAGAATTACATCCCTGCAAGAAAATACAATGGAGCTACAAAAGAACATGCTCTCTCCCCAATAATACTAATGAAAATCTCTATCTAGAGGAAAATTCGACTTGGTACTTATACAAAATGATTAGGAATCATTACCTGTAAATGGAGGAAGCTTTTCCCACAAAAATCCCTTGATTAGTGGATCTAGTCCCCAATACTAGGAATTTGCATTAAATGGCAGGGAACACATTCCTAGATTTTCTCAATCATTCCCTAGAGGCAAATTCGACTTGGTACTTATACAAAATGATTAAGAATCATTCCCCATGAATGGAGGAAGCTTTCCCCACCAAAATCCCTTGATTAGTGGAACACATTCCTAGATTTTCTCAATCATTGGAGTTCCACAATTTGTGCCATAATTCCATAATATCTTGTTGAATTATTATTTATTATTGACCCTCGAGTAGTAGGGAACAAGTCACTAAATTAACTCCTCCTCCAACTCTTCATAACCTGCCCAATATTCTCATAATATTCCACAAAAATAAATAATATTAGGCACAAGTATTCAATTATTCATAAACCTTCTTAATGAATATATTAAAGTTAAAAATGAATTATCTAATGCAAAAAGAGAGGTTTAATGTGCTGAAGGATGGTCATAGGCCTTAATTTATGTTTTAAATTAGAGACATGGGCCTTAATTTATGTCTAATTTAGAGGCCCATCATACCCCCTACTGAAAGTGTTGCTCATCCTTTGAGCAACTTAGTGACCTCATTGTGCCTTATCCATGGTCGTGGTGGCCTCTCTCTTGTGCATTAATAATCTTGGTTGTAAGCTCTGCAAGGACAAGCCCAAAAACATATTTTTTCAAACAAAAATCATTGTTTCTTGAGACCATTAGCTTGCTTTCTTTCCCTTATTCAAGATGAGTTATTGAATATTTTTTTTAGTTTGGCAAGGTCTTCCACACCCTTATCAACCCTCTGCTACCTAGTTTCGCCATTTGGACACCACTAACACCTTCAAACTACATTTAGATTGATTTTCTTTTTTGAAATTGATATTGTTATTAAGTGTGAATGCAGAGGTGGTGATCGTGGACAAAGTATGGCGATGGAGTGATGAAGCGGGTGCATTTTATTAGAATAGCAAGTCATTTATTTTCCTTAGGACTGACTCCTGTAGGATTTCTGGGTCACTGTAATTCCTACAGGATCATCTTGTAGAAAACACAATCCCTTTGTAAATTGAAGTAAAGGAGTGGAAAAAATGACAGGAATGGTGGAGGAATGAATGGTAATGAGTGGTAAAATGAAAATGTGAGTGACAGGGGTCTCTTTGTGATCCTCCTTTGCTCTTTGAACATCCTTCTTGCTAACCTACAAAGGGAAATTTTATGAAAATGGAGAGGATGCTCTTTTTTTTTTTTTTTTCAAGAATGAAATGGGATGGATGAATGCTGAATAGATAGTGAATATGAAGTGGAAGGAGGGCTTGGAGTGTTGTCGTTACCTTGGCCTTTGCAAAAATTTCTTCTTTTAACTGTTGTTGGTGTAACCCAGCCACACAGGCACGCAGTTCCATGTGTCCATAGGCTACGACGTGTTCATTATCGTTGAGTTGTTATATCTGCGCGGAAATTGTTCTTTTATATTTTAGCTGTTGGTGGGTAATGTGAATTAATGTTGCATTAAATGGCCACCCATCTGCCTCAGGCCTGGTTCCCGACTCGCTCTTTACCCCACTCACTTGGTTCCTCATCTATTCTGGATTGTTTTGCTCGCCGAGAGAGTTCTGTGAGGGTTTCCGGAGTCGTGCTGTGTAGCCTCTGCTCTGATGGATGCGGTGACTTCTGGTGCGCCTCCGGTGAAGGCTATGAACATGTATCACTCTATTCGACTTGATTGTGAACTCATGGAAGGCTTTCTCTGGTGTTTTGGTGTTACTCTGGCTCTGTGGTGCTTATTCGGCTTCGTTTCACCTGGTGAGTTCTCGGTTGTTATGTTTTCTAACTGTAATGGTGTTTGTAAACTTCGGCCCATCAGAGGACTGCTCTCTAGTTCTGGTCCTTCTCTACTGCTCACGCTTAATTATCTTTAGCTCATATTTTCTGCTGCCTTCGGTCTCTGTCTTATGTATGTAATGGCTGTCCTGGATTCAGGGGGTACTCCGGTGGTCATTCGTAGGTTCGAACAGGTAATGCTACCCTTCCCTGTTTCAACTCGTCCTCCTTGTAGAATCATTGCTTACCAACGCCGTTCCTTTGGTCTCAGCTCTATAAATTCGTTTGCGATGGCTCTGTTCCTCGAGCTCAGCTCTGCCTGCTCAGGTAAGCTACAACATTCCTCTTATCTTGCACAGTTTCATTTCTGAGTTTTATTGCCGTGCATGCATATTAATCTCAGTGGTTTTCTGGTGCAGGTCTGGAATGCGACTTGGGTACGCGGGCTCTCCATCTCCTATTCCACACGATGGGAACCTGCCGGTAGGCTCTGGCTCTTCAAGCTTTTGACGTGTTGTTAGGTCTCTGGGTCCTGTAGGTTAATGGTCACAGTTTGTCATTGCTTGTCTGTAATTATTGTCTCTGTCGATAACTGTGCTTTGGTCGATTATAATGGTCGTTGGGTGGAAAGAGTATTGGTGACTATGTTCAAACCCTCGTCTAGGGTTTTGCCCTTAACTTCAATTACCGTCTCAGCACTTGGTTTATTTATTTTACAGGAAAGAAAACCCTCGATGTATATGTTTCGTTTGATAACATAAGCAATACAATTTTAGCATGTAATGTTCGATTTGTAATGACTATGAAAATGTGCGATGAAAATACCTCTGTTCTGGTTGTCTTCTGTGTATTGTTTTCTTGCTCATGTTGTTTGACTGTTGCTCGGTCCTCAAACTATTTTCCCCTTTCTGTTAGTCACTACGCTGTGTGCGAATTTCTGCCCAGGTTTGAAACAATCTGTGTGTCTATTAAGAGAAACAATGGGATCACGACTCACATGATCACTCCCAGTTTATCATTTATCAATCTATTGGAAAAAAAAAGTTATTAAGCTACAATAAATGAACAATGAATAGTAATTGCAGATGGACAATGGTAGAAGAGATTTGTCTCTGTATTATTTTTATTTCTTCAATCTGAATTTGCTGAACCTCTCCATCGTGTTACATCCCTGCTTTTATACATTTCTGTTACAGTTGATTGCAGTTAATTAAAACTGTCATAGAGTTCAGTTAAATGATCTTGATATGGTTGATAACCACTGCTCGTTTGATATTACAAGATTCATTTAGACAGTTTTTCATTTCTCCCCTAAATTGACAAATTATTTCCTAATTACTATTTAGAATGTAGTAATTCTAACTGTCTACTTAACTGTAACTTAACACACCGACTCTGACAGAAAAACAAATTAAAAAAACTACCTTATGACCACGTGTACTAAAATAAAATAAAATAATCCAGATGATCAACAACCTTCAAACCTGGCTGAGACTTCACCCAGTCATGGTGAGCTAGATGCTCCTGCATCAGGCTCCCGGGGCAAAAAGAGATCATGGCTCCGGCCCATGAGCTTCTCAACCAAAGTTCCTATTTGTGCAATCTGCCTGGCATCAAGCCACGAACTGTCCTCAATTGGACAGTTCTTCCACTTGACCAGGTACTGCATGTAGTCCTTCCGCCGAGTTCGTTTAACCACCTAAGTTTCGAGGATGCTTTCGATCTCGGGAGGTTGAACGTAAGGCATCTGTCTCTTCCAAGCTTCTCCGTCTTCCTGGGTACTTCGTGTAGATTGTATGGGTCCATCTTCTTCCTTTTCCTTTGGGTCAGCCGTGTATGGGAACAAGTCTGCTACGTTAAAGATAGGTGAAATGCCTATTCCGGGTGGCAACTGTATCTCGTAGGCATTAGCTGAAAACTTCCAAAGGACTTTGCAAGGCCCTATCTTTTTATACTTCAGTTTATTGTACGTACCTTTAGGGAAGTGTTCCTTGCGTAAGTGTGTGAGGACTTCGTCCCCCACTTCAAACTGCACTTCCCTCCTCTTTAGATCTGCATGTTGTTTGTACTTTAAGCTGCTGTCCTGTAACTTTATTTTCACCTGTTCGTGCAAGTATCTCATCGCGTTAGCGAAATCTTCTCCGTCCGCACTCCGTCTTTCCTGCAATCCAAGATCCCGAAGTTCATGCACTCTGCGAGGATGCATGCCATACAGGATCTGAAAGGGACTGAAACCTGTGCTGCGGTTAGGCGAGTCATTGTAAGCGAACTCTGCCTGTGCTAGCACCTGGTCCCACATCCGTGAATTCTCCCTGACTAAGCTGCGTAACAGGTTTCCCAAACTCCTGTTTACAACTTCTGTCTGCCCGTCGGTTTGCGGGTGATATGCAGAACTATAGCTTAGATGTGTGTCCATTTTCTTCCATAAGGTACGCCAAAAGTGTCCCGTGAACTTCACGTCCCTGTCTGAAAGGATAGATTTGGGCAATCCATGTAACCTGACAATCTCATTGAAAAACAAGTGGGCCACGTGGGTGGCGTCACTGGTTTTTCGGCAAGGTATAAAATGTGCCATTTTTGAGAACCTGTCCACCACTACCATTACTGAATCATATCCTCACTGTGTCTTTGGCAGACCTAAGACGAAATCCAAACTAACTGAATCCCATGGTCTGCTTGGAACAGGTAACGGTGCATACAGTCCTGTGTTCTGACTGTGCCCCTTTGCCAATTGGCACACTTTGCATTTGGCCACAAAACGTTGTACATCTCGTCGCATCTTCGGCCAAAAATAAAAGTGACTAAGCTGCTCGAGGGTCTTATCCATGCCAAAGTGTCCGGCCAAACCTCCACTATGTTTCTCGCAAATAATAATATTCTCCCTCATCGAGCAGTTAGGTATGCAGAGCTGTCCTCCTTTAAACAACAATTTTTCCTGTAAATTGTAGTCCAACCAAGGACTGTTGTCCCTCACTAAAGGGTTCTGGAACACCTCATAGGCCTCCTTAAAATATGTATCCATCCGATATAGATCCTATAAGTGCTCAAAACCCAGCACCTACACAGTGCTTTCCTGCAGAAGTAGAGCCTTCCTACTCAATGCGTCTGCTACCTTATTTGCTTGCCCGCTAATGTGCTTCAGTATGAAATTGAAACTCTGTAAATATTCTACCCATTTGGCATGTTTGTCGTTGAGTTTGTGTTGCTGCATTACATATTGTAGTGCAAAATTATCCGAGAACAGCACGAATTCATTTCCCAATAAATAATGCCTCCAGTGTTTTAATGCCTGTACAACAGCATAAAACTCTTTATCATATGAGGAGTATTTCTGTCTACTCTCGTTCAGCTTCTCGCTGAAGAATGCCACAGGCTTGTCCTCTTGACTGAGCACAGCTCCGATTGCTGTCCCACTGGCGTCACAACGAACTTGAAACAACTTCTGGAAATCTGGTAGCCTTAGGATCGGCCTCTCAGTAATCTTCCTCTTCAACAACTGGAAACTTCTCTCTGCTGCTTCTGTCCACTGAAAAGGCTGGCTGGCCTTTTTGATGGTATCTAGCATGGGCGCACAAATTTCGCTGAAATTCTTGATAAACTTCCTATAAAAACTTGCCAATCCATGAAAGCTACGTACCTCAAATAGATTTTTCGGAGATGGCCAATTTACTATCGCCGCCACCTTCTCCGGATCCATCTTCAGTTCATTCTCCACTACCACAAACCCCAAATAAATTAATTCCTTCTACAGAAAAGTACATTTCTTCAAGTTTATCAGCAGTTTGTTCTGCTACAAATTCTCTAGCACCTTACGCACATGTTGAAGGTGTTCTTCTCTCGTTATGCTGAAAATGAGGATGTCATCCAGGTAAACTATCACGAAATTCCCAATATACTCCTTCAGCATCTCATTCATTAACCTCAGGAATGTACTGGGCGCATTGCTCAGTCCAAATGGCATGACCAACCATTCGTACAGCCCCTCATTTGTCTTAAAGGCAGTCTTCCACTCGTCCCCCTCTCGTATCCGAATTTGATGGTACCCGCTTTTCAAATCTATTTTAGAGAACTAAGCTTCCCCACTTAAACAGTCCATCATATCATCCATTCACGGTAACGGAAACCTGTACCGAATGGTGATTTTATTAATGGATCTTGAGTTGGTGTACATCCCCCATTCCCCTCCCTTCTTGGGAGCGAGGACTGTTGGAACAGCACAAGGGCTCAAGCTCTCCCTTATCAAACCCTTGTCCAACAGATCTTGCACCTATTTTATGATTTCTTCATTGTCCTTGGGGCTCATTCGGTATGCTGCTTTGTTCGGCAAACTGGCTCTAGGTATGAAGTCAATGTGATGACTAATGCTTCACTTGGGGGGTAACTTGTCTGGCAAGTCATCTACAACGATGTCTTCAAACTCCTCCAACATTTTCAGAATCTTTGTCGGCAAGTCTGATATTTTTGTATGCAGCAGGACTGTCCTTGCTTTCCTGACCACCGCATAACCTACCTCACTGTCCTCCACCTATTTTAAAAACTGTTTTCCACTCACCAGCAATGCTCTGGTTTCACTTGTCTCAGCTGATCCTTCTTCTTCTTTGATAGGCACAAGTGTATGCTTGATTCCATCCTTCTCGAATTTGCAACAGTTCGTCACTCCATCGTGTGTCACTTTCCTATCGAATTGCCAAGGTCTGCCCAACAATATGTGACATACATCCATTGGCATGATGTCACAAACAATTTTGTCCTTGTATCTGCCTATCTGAAACTCAACCTCGCTCTGTTCATCCACCAGCAATTGGTGGCCCTTTTGCAGCCACGAAACTCTATACGGATTGGGATGCTTTAAGCGTTTCAACTCCAGCTTTTCCACCATTTCTGTGGACACCAAATTGTCAGTACTTCCGCTGTCAATTATTAGTTTACAACACTTACCTCGTGATTTGCAAATCATCCTGAACAGAGCTTTCCGTTGTGTCTGTTCGGTATTCTCCTTGACTGGTTTCAATAGCACCTTATGCAGCACCAAAGCTTCTCCCGTCTCTGGAGCATTCTCCGCCTCTTGAGGGAGTGCTGTTGTTTCCTCTGGTTGCGCCACATACGCACCCCACTGTCCAGTTGGATCTGCTTCTGGACACTCAAACGAGTGGTGCCCCCACTTATGACACCTATAACACTGATAACCAGCCCCTCTACCTCGACCATTTCCCCTGCCGTGCTGGGACGATCTGCTGCCTCTCGTACTATCTCCTCTGTCTACTGTTCCAGAAGTTTTCAAACTACTAGCTTCCTCACTGCTGCTAGAAGTCTGACCCCTACCATAGGACTACCCTTTCCCTCTGCTGGCTCCTCGTCCTCTCCAGGCATTCTGCCTTCTGGTAATTTTCTCCTCAGCCTTTATTGCACTCTGATATGCCTCCTCAGTATTATTCGGAGATAAAATACTTATTTCATCTAGAATATCCATCCTCAGCCCATTAACATACCTGGCTGTCCTTTCTGCGGTATCTTCTGTATATCCGACTCGCAAATTCACTCGATAGAACTCCTTCGTGTACTCTTTTACCGTCAATCCTTTCTGTCTCAGATTCTGCACCTGCCTGTGTAATGCAATCTGATAGTCCCTTGGCAAAAATCTGCCCTTTAACTTGGCCACCATTCTTGACCAGGTTTTAATCGGCGCCTTATTCAGTCTCTTCCTCTCGTTCTGGACGCTATCCCACCATAGGGCTGCGTGTCCCTTCAGTTTCGTCGTAGCGAATTTGACTTTGTGGTCTTCGCTGACTTCCTCACACTCAAAATACTTATCCATCTCGCTAATCCAATCTAGCAAAACATCGATAGATAGGCTGCCGTCGTACGTCGGGAGTTTTGGTTTAGGTTTACTACTTGCTAATAAAACAGACTTCAGCAATCTCACCTCTGCGGATTCACCTTCTGGTCCATCTGTTGCCACTTCTACTTCCTCTTCACTGGCATCACCCATTTTTGGATCTCTTCATCTACCTGCCTCTACTGCCTCCAAACGGGCAGTAAGAATTCTGATCTCCTCTCTTAACCCTTCATCTGCCAATCTGCGAGCACCTCTGCCACCTCGGCCACGACCTTGTCGTCCTACTTCCATATCCTCAGCCAACTTAATTTGCTCTGATACCACTCTCGTGTAACCCTGCCACACTGGCCCATAGTTCCATGCGTCCGTAGGAAATGACATGTTCACTATCGTTGAGTTGTTATATCTGCGTGGAAATCGTTCGTTGATATTTTAGCTGTTGGTTGGTAATGTGAATTAATGTTGCATTAAATGGCCGCCCATCTGCCTCAGGCCTGGTTCCCGACTCACTCTTTGCCCCAATTGTGGAGTACTAAAGAAGGTATGTTTTTGGTAATTATTTCAGCATCTTTTCATTAGAACTTACAAACCTTTTGCATCATGAACTAGGAAAATGATAAGGAATTGTAATGAAACCTGTGAGATTAATGTGCAAAGCGGAAACACTGACAATTGTCATTTTCTTATGCAGAAAGAAGGGAAAACAAAAGACTGTCGTGCTGAAGGAAAGAACAAGGCCAGGTTAACCGTTGTCCCTTTGACGGGGAACCGTATGCAAACAAGGCAAAACATATCAAAGCGAATCAGCCCTGGAAAGGAAGTGGAGATGTCGGCTTGGCACAAGAAGGAAAAGAGATAACTGAGAACTAACGATTCGGCGAATCCCTTGCTTTAACTATTTTTGCACCTAGACATCTTTGCCTTCATCATTATAAAAGGGGCAACACTGTTAGCTTGAGGGGGTCGAATCCTTATGTTTTATGTAATTTCTCTGAAGATTGAAACTTTGATCATCGAGTCTCATTGAGAACTGATCTACTGTAATTCCATTTTATGCATTAATACAAACTCGGTTGCTATTTCATCCCTGAGTCTGGAATAACTTCAAGCGGTGTACCCCTGGAGGCTAAGGGCCTGGCCCTGGAGGACACTTGCTCCTGTACTATTACGTTTGGTTTATGTGTGGTTTGCTTATCAGCGTTATTTGGTAATTTGATGTGTTTTGTTAGTTTACATCACATGCTCTGTTATGTTTACTTTACTAAGACAGAATTATCGCATTGACTCTACAACGTATCACTGTTCTTCTAAGTGTTGATATAATACTGTCAGTCTTTACAGAATATTGTTGTTGTTCAATTACAGAGCCTCTGTGCTGTGCACTTATTCATTGATATTACGGAATTCATCTTAGCGATTATGTTCTTTGCGATTGTTGGATCTATAGACATTACTATTCCATTTTGAAACACAGTCGTAATATTTTATAACTAAGAGTGATAACTGGTTTACCGAGATCATGTTACTATTATGGTGTGTCGTGTGCATATATGGTTTTGAAGTGCTATTCTATAATTCATCATTAATCAGTGCTGTTCCATTTTGGTGTGTTGTTCAATTCGTCCGCAAGAGTGAAGGATTTCCATTTGATTCCTGTAGGTCATGATTCGTGCATTTGATCTTGTAGACTAAGGTGTTACTGCTTGCTAGACTTAGTTGTTGTTACAGTTTTTTGTTTTCCATTCTATTTCAGATGTGTTGTTCTATTTCTTATTTCCCTCTTCCATTTCTTATCTGTCGTTCCATTTCCTATCCTTTGTTATTTTGGTGTGAAGAACGATCCAGGGCTGTAGCGAGCACTGACATTTACTGCCTGGCTTCCAGATCCACGATCTGTTCTCTGATGTACCTTAGTTCCATCAGTTTACAAAGGGAGGAGTTACTACTACTGAACCCTTGACTAATAACTTGCTTAGTTTTTTGAATGTGTAGTTTAATCTTTTAAAATAGTTTGCTGTAAACAAGAATTCGTTTACTCTTGTATTTCTGAACATTGTATTGCTAGCATTACTCTGGCAAATGATAGCCTCAGACTGAGACACTCTTTGAAATAACAAAACGTTCCTGGATTGACAACTAATGTGAGGTAATTAGAGGTGAAAGAGACCCTTTTTATAGCTCCACATTTTGGCGTCGTTGCCGGGGAAAGAGTGTAGCCATTTGTTTTTTTCAGAGTAGTGTAAGAACCTATTAGGGAAGAATTGGGTTTTAAAAATGGAAGGTAAGAACCTATGTGTGGAGCATGTAACAACCCTGCTCCCCTGCCCGCTTTCCTACAGATTTGCTGTTGTTTTGTTTGGGTAGAATCTAGCAGTTGATTTGTGTGCATGACTAAGCAGAAAAAGCCAGAAAAGAATTCCAAACCTCTACCCAAGCCAGAAAAAGCTAAGGGGCCGGTGACCCTTGGCCGATCAACCTTCATAGACAAAATCTTCAAGAAAGTAGAATCTCAGCCTTCAGTAGGACCCAGAAAAGTTATTTCTAAATAGCCTACTAGTTCCCTTCAGGCCACAAGATCACCATCTGTAGCCTTTGTTGAGGTGCATAGTCAAACTGAAGAGCAGGACTTTCAAGAAATTGAAAATTCTACTCCAGAACTATTGCAAGAAGGGAATTTCAGTAATCTTTGTGAAGGAGGAGGAGAAACAGGGGAAACTGAGGAACCAAGGTCTCCTCTTGGGACAACTCAGCCATTAAACAGCCCAGACAAGGGAAGTGCTGCAAAAATCATTGTTGAAGAAACTCAATCTCCTCAGACATTAGGCACTCTCATTATCCCAGACAGAGGAAGTGTTATTAAAACCATTCCTGTTAAAGCCATTCCTTCTCAACCTAGGAATACCCTCCTAGATATCCCAGAAGGTTATTGGCATATATTCGACCAAATGGCTCAAAACCAACTGAACACCCAAACCTCTACATTGCAATACCCCATAGTGGATACTGCAGCAAATTCGCCCATGAAATCAATACCTCTTCAACATATCCCTACATTCCACGGTCTTACATCAGAAGGTCTGGACGCATTTCTATTTGAATTCGATGTGCTGTGTAGGGGATATGATTACACCACCGACCCCCAGAAACTAAAATTATTTCCCTCTACATTAAAAGGGGTTTCCTTAAGATGGTTTAGGGGATTAGGTGGCGGGTTTATAAATAACTGGGGTCAAATGAAAGAATCTTTTCTAAAGAAATATCAAGACTATTGCAGGTCTAGAGCACTAAAGGATGAAATATTCCAGATGGTAGCTAGACCAAATGAAACATTAGAGGGGTATGTGGAATTTTTTCAGTATAATCTTCAAAGATCTTATGCATCACTACCTTTACCTGATAATGTGTTAAAAACAACATTAATTAGGGGCATGAAGGAACAATGGATTGAAACATTAAATATTATGGGAAAAGGAGATATTTATCAGGAAAATTTTGCTGACATTATTGACTTATGTATCAGGAGTTCGAGAGGCAGCACAAGATTGAAACCGGCAGAACATGATCAGTTTGTAAGAGATAATAAAATTTTGACAGAAGGAGTAATGCGTGTAGAAATTGGAAATCTATTGGAAAATTTTAAAACTGATATACTAGGGACACTAACTACACAACTTGATGTTATGCAGGCCAAGCAGAAGCAAATGGAGGCAGAACAGAATTTGGCAATCTTCTGTCCCCGATGTAGGAAGAAACATAGCCATAAGGAGTGTCCACTAGATGCAGTCCGAACATGCACCATCTGCACAAAAGATCACCTTACGGAAAGTTGTCCCTCACTTCCTGGATTAAAAGCAGTATATAAGGAAGCAGAAGAAGAGCCAGAATCGGTATATTTGCTCAACCAGCGCCGTCAGTGGCAGCCGCGACAATCTGGTATGTTTTCGGACCCGACCTCTTCTTTTCAGTCTCCGCAGTATAATGCTCAACAATATAATATGTGGCAAAGTCAATCCCAACCCCCGCCCCCAAACTGGTCACCTCAGTCGTTTCCTTCATCAACCCCGTGGCTGAATCAGGCAAGCCCATCTGGTTGGCCGAATTTTCCCTATACTCCACCATATTGGCAAAGTAACGCATACCCACCACAATGGACTCCGCCTACTTCACAAAGTTTAGCCTGGCAGACAAACTGGCAAAGACCGATGCATCAGCCAGTAGGAACCATGCCGCTCCCTCAACCTACACTGCCAGCCTTACAACAAAATCCCCAGTCTAATCTGAGACCGCAACTCCTAGCCCAACCCAACCCCAATCCAAATAACAGATCGGTCCAATTTGTCCAAATAATAGAAACATTAGAAATAGGAGCTGATCTGAGGGAGTGTAATGATCTTCAGTTAAGATATGGGCATATTGTTGAAACTGAGGGAGAAAAGACAGCCCATGTTGAAAATCAGTTACCCAGAGAACATCTGTCACAAGAAGAGGATGTGAACAAACAACAAACTCATAACCAAACAACCACACCCTCTCCCCTGTTTCCAAAATGATTAATCATACATTGACCTACACAATACCCTGATTTTGACATTCTGGGAGAATTACAAAATTTGTACATAAAAATTCCATTCCTCCAAGCCATTCAAGACATTCCGATATATGCAAAGACTATCAAAGAATTGTGTATAAAGAAACCAAAGAGGAATGTAGCAAACAATCCAAGAGTCCAAGTAGTTGGCACTCTATCTGACTTATTATCAAGAAAAGAAATGCCCATTAAATACAAAGACCCAGGAAATCCAATAGTCACCGTACAAATTTATGGTCAAACATTCCCTAATGCCTTAGTTGATCTAGGAGCTGCAATCAACATCTTAACAACTACCACTTGCCAAAAACTAGGCATTACATCTATAGAACCCACCTCAGCCTTGTTAGAGCTGGCTGACTGATCTGTGGTTAGGCTAGAAGGCACGCTACATGATGCCATGGTATCTGTTGACTCCTGGGAATATCCGACTAATTTTTTGGTAATAAATCCCAAAAGCCAACTCGATGGACACCCAATGATTTTAGGAAGACCTTGGCTTGCAACTGTTGATGCCTATATTGGCTGCCGATAAGGCAATATGACCATAACGAGGGGAGCGAATATCAAGAACTTAGCCTTATATCCTCCAGCACAGCCAAGTGTCACAATGATAAAAACTAATAAGCACCATGTATCATACCTTACTGACAACATTAGATCTCCATTAACTATACAAGAGGCACTTGATTTTAAAGATCAGACAGAGGACGATGCCATTAATAAATTTATTAGTCAAACTGAATCCAGATCCCACACACAGTGTCACATGATAGAGGTAGCATTCGATAACGAATTAGAAGAAGATCCTCTTAAAGATACACATGATCAAACGATACTTGTTACCTCTGTTGCAAATAGTAAAATTGTGGAAATTGAACTGGGAAAAACCTTAAACATTAATGCCAACCTCACCTCCGAACAAGAAACGAAGCTCATCCATCTATTGAGGAAATATAAAGAAGCATTTGCATGGGACTATCCTGATATGAAAGGAATTGACCCTCAATTATGTACCCACCACATTTACATAGAAAAAGATGTGAGACCTGTTCGCCAGCCTTAGAGGAGACTTAATCCTCATCTAAAAGATGTGGTAAAAGCTGAACTTCAAAAACTTTTATATGTCAACTTCATCTATGCTATCTCCGATAGTAAATGGGTCTCTCCGCTTGTGGTGGTACCAAAAAGAATGGGAAATGGAGAATTTGTGTGGACTACAAAGAACTAAATAAAGCAACACAAAAAGACCACTTCCCTCTCCCATTCATCGACCAAGTATTAGACACTTTGGCAGGAAAGAAATTCTTTTCTTTCCTGGATGGCTTCAGTGGATACAATCAGATCCATATTTCCCCTGAAGACCAAGACAAAACCACTTTTACTTGTCCTTGGGGAACATTTTCCTACAGAGTTCTACCTTTTGGCTTATGCAATGCTCCTGCCACATTCCAAAGGGCTATCCTCAGCATTTTTGCAGACTTAATAAATGAAGGACTTGAAGTATACATGGATGACTTTACACTGTATGGAGACAATTTCGATCCAGCATTGGATACACTGGAAAAAGTCCTACAACGCTGCATTGCTACCAGGCTTTGTTTAAGGCATGAAAAATGCTATATGATGACGACTGGAGGACTTATTCTCGGACAATATATTTCAGCAGTTGGCATTCAAGTTGACCCAGCCAAAATCCAAATAATTTTGCTTATTCCCACTCCTACCACTCAAATGGAGGTACGCAGTTTTCTTGGATTTTCTGGTTATTATAGGAGGTTTATAGAGCATTTTTCGCATATTGCTGCACCTCTGTATGCACTAACTGGTAACACTGATTTTCTCTTGACAGAAAAATGTGAACGTGCTTTCTAGGATCTAAAGAAGCTTGTGTCCACAGCCCCAGTCATTCGAGGACCAAATTTGGATTTGCCATTTCAGATATCATCTAATGCCTCAGATACAGCCATTGGAGCAGTCCATGGGTAGGAAGAGGATAAAAAACCATATGCAATTTATTATATTAGCAAAAATTTATCCCTTGTTGAATTAAACTACACTATTACTGAGAAAGAATTTTTAGCTGTAATACATGATGTCAATAAGTTTAGACATTACATTACTGGATACCCTGTTATCTTGTATACAAATCATTCTGCCATCAAATATTTAGCAAACAAGCCTATCACAAATGGTAGAATAACTAAATGACTGATTTTATTGCAGGAATTTGATATTACAATCAAGGATCGACCTAGAAGAGAAAACCCTGTAGCCAATTTTCTCTCAAGAATGCCAAAGCCAATCGATGCAACAGCAGTTGAAGATCAATTTCCGAACGAGCATCTGTTTTCTGTTGCTGTTCAAACACCCTGGTATGTTGATGTTGCCAATTACCTAGCAGTAGGTAAATTACCAAAACATCTAACCCCTAATGAGCGGAAACAGATTGTTCAAAAGAGTGCTCGATTCTCGTGGGTTGGAGGCTACCTGTTCCACATAGGGGCAGACATGCATATCAGAAGATGCATTCGAGAGGATGAAATCTTTGACATCTTAAAAGCCTACCATGACAGACCATGTGGAGGACATTTTGCCGATCATAGAACTGGACATAAGGTCCTGCAAACAGGGTATTATTGGCCTACAATTTTCAAAGATGCAAAGAAATTCGTCCAAGCTTGTGACAGTTTCCAGAGAGCAGGATGCCCTGGTCAGTCCGATGAGATGCCCTTGAATCCACAGTTAGTCATTGAACCACTCGAACGATGGGCCCTTGATTTTGTTGGACCAATTAACCCACCCTCAAACCAGAAAACATATATTTTTGTGGCAACAGAATATGTCACCAAATGGGTTGAGGCAGAGGCGTTGCCGAGAGCTACAAAAGATTCTGTCATACAGTTCTTGTTCCATATATTTGTGTGTTATGGCCTTCCAAGAGATATAATTATAGACGGTGGACCACAGTTTGCTGGGAACAAAATAGCTGCAACACTCAAAAACTATCATGTCCAACACAAAATCACTACTCCATACCACCCACAGGCAAATGGTCAGGTAGAAAGCAGCAATAAAATAATAGAAGCAATCCTAACAAAAACAATCGTGTCACATAGACGTGATTGGGCTGCCAGACTACCAGAGGCACTGTGGGCTTACAGAACAACATGGAGAAGTACCACTGGTTACTCACCTTATCAATTAGTGTTTGGCAAGCAACCCATTTTTCCCATAGAATTCGAAATCCAAACACTGCGAATAGCACAGGAAGTTGGTTTAGATTTAACGGAGGCACAGATTAATCGATTGCAGCAGATCAATGAGCTCGATGAAATCAGGCTCTCTGCAATCCAAAATACTGCACTTATCCAACAGCAGTGAGTTAAATGGCATGATGCTCTCATCAAATTAAAGTCTTCCACGAAGGAGACTAGGCACTTTTGTACGATTCCAGGTTTCAGGACTTTCCCGGGAAACTCCAAACTCGTTGGTTGGGACCATACGAAATCCAGAAGGTACATGACAATGGTACTCTTATTGTAATCACTATTGACGGTTCTGGATATGCCTTCAAGGCAAATGGCCACCGAGTTCGCCTTTATCGCAAACCACTCACTCGGGAGTCCTTCTGCCAGTAGCTATGCCAAGACTCTGATATGGAAATTTTGGGGGAGGGAGAGAAGTCTTCCTCACCTGTGATTCATTAAGTAATTTATCTCTTTTCACAGTTTGTACATAATTTCTTTTGTTTTTGTACATATTTTTGAATCAAATGCTTTGCCGTTACTTTTTGAACCAGCAGCAATGTTATTATTTTTGTTGTTCCTTTTCTCAAAGGGACAACATTTTTCATTCTGCTATTCCTTTTTCAAAAGAACAGCACCTGTTGGATCAGCCGTCATTCTGCTTTAATTTTGTTCTTTTTCTTTATTTTTGCTTTCTGTTTTTCCTTTTCCAAAGGAACAGCACTTTTGCTTACAGCATTTGTGTGCCTTACTGTTCCTTTTCCAAAGGAACGGCACTTCCGTGTCTTGCTATTCCTTTTGTTGTTCCTTTTCCAAAGGAACGGCACTTGTGTGTCTTGCTGTTCCTTTTCCAAAGGAACAACATTTTCAATTTTTACTGTTCCTTTTCCAAAGGAACAACATTTGTGTGTTTTGTTATTCCTTTTCCAAAGGAACAGCGTTTCTGATCTTTGCTGTTCCTTTTTCTAAAAGGAACGCCACTTGTATTCTTTTGCTCTTCCTCTTTGAAGTAGCAACATCCTCTTATTCCTTTTACTTATGCTTGTTCCCCTTACTGTTTTAAATTAAGGATTCTTACTGTTCCTGTTCTTTCAAGTATTTTGGAATACAGCTATGCACTTATGCAATGGATACAAAATCACAACATACTGAAATCAGGTGAATTATAAAATCGTTATTTTTATAAGAAATTGCTCTGAATTGGTAAAAGAACAGAGGAAAGGACACACTTACCTATTATCTTTTGCTGTCATTGCTTCACTAACTCTGCTTTGCTTGGTTATCTTTATCATGTTGGTTCCTTTTAAATCCTCTTTGATTATTATTTAGGAATAAGAGAAAAGGGTTTATATATTCCTATTGAGATGTTAAGACTTCTTCCACCATTCCCACTCTTAGGGAGTGTTGAACCACCCTTTGTGTATAATTGGGATAGTACTTTATGAAAGAAAAAAAAAAAAAGAGAAAAAAACAGTAAACTGACTTGTTTGTATAAAGTTGTCAAATGCAGGATAGGGGGTCTCACCAAGAGCTAGCATACCATAATCATGAGGAAGAAAGTGAAGTGGAATTCCCACTATGGCCACCACACCAGGGATATGGTCCAAAAGGTATATCAAATAAAGAACCCTTGGAACAGGAGGTCTCATCACGAGCCGGCCTGCCCACCTTTCACTCCTTCCTCGTGAATGGCATTATGGCTAACTGGTCACCAAGCCAGCATAATGGCCTACATTTTGACATCACACAACACTTCCTAAGCATACACAAAGGATCATGGTTCCATGGGTGAAATAAACAACTCTGCCAAGGTTATGGACACCTGTTGGCAACAGAGCACTGTTAATGGTATTGAAGTCACATTATTTACACCAATAGGTAGTTATTAGCACCCTTCTGTTTCTTATACCTTAGTAATCAATCACATAAGACGAATGCATATTATTTTCCGAACCATACAACGCATGTAAATCTATTATCACCAATCATGACAGAGCAGTTGACAATGACCGCATGAGACTCAGTATGTACAGTAGATGTCCTATCCTCCCAGCCTCACATCATATCACAGAAATCTCTTACATATTAAGCGATCCAACTTGACACCTCGATTTCGGTAATCTGCTACCTTTGTAAACATGACATATTTCCATACACTGTTCCTTTATGACTTTGCTTTAGAACAGACCGGCACGCTGCTCCTTTATTTGACAGTCGGGACGGCCTATCACATTGCGGGGGGGGGAGGTTAACCTCATCATTCCTTGGATGACGTGTCAAACCACTATTCGGGAAACTGTGTACTTGGGAATAGCATAGCTCAACGGTAGACTATTTTTTATTTTTTGCATGACTTGTTGTTCCTAAGCCATTTCCATTGTATATTCCGCAACATTAGATTTTGAGCAATTCTCGCATCTGTCAGCCTCTTTGTGTTTCTAACAACGTGAACAACTGTTGTTCCATTGTCAAAATTCTGAGATTTCACAACAAAACCATAAACATGGGAGGGAGATCGATTCGGAGAGAACCGCTGGTGTTAACAGTCTCTGATGCTGCACGGGAAATCCTGGCAAGAGTCGGGTGGCTAACTTATCTCAATCGCTTACAGGAATCCAACGAGACTATAGCAATTGAATTCTTGCAGAACTTGCAAGAGGATCACTCCACAGTGAGGGGGAGACACATAGCAGTCACCGATGACATAATCGCAGAGGTCTCGGGACTGCTAGCCACTAGGCCTGTATGGACGCTAAAGAAGGAGAGATTGCAGAAGATTATAGAAACCTTCCAAGAGGAAGGCTAGAGCCTGACAATTAGAGGAAAGGGGGTTCTACCAGCAGCATTAGGAGAATCGTGGGTGGAATTGGCAAGGACCATTCAAAGCTACATCACCTGTGAAGGAAGAAAAGACGTGGTAAGACCACGGCACCTTAAACTTTTAGCTGTGTTAAAACAAAAATGCTCTGTAAATTTACCTGCATTCTTGAATTCATTACTGTATGATGTTGCACGGAGCATCAAAAAGGCACAGCATGTAGAATCAGTTATTAGTCATCATGGGTTGATATGGTTAATAGTCAGCCATAGCCTTACCCAGTAGCAGAGCAGCTGGGAAGAGCTAATTGCCATAATAGATGGAAGATTGACCACACCATCCCCAAACGTAAACATGCCACCAGTACACCTGAGCATCCAGAAAAACGAAGGAAATCGGCCCGACTAGCACGGCTATGAGGGAGGCTGGATAAGCCCCAAAGAAATAGCAGCCAACCGGTAGAGATAGAAGATACAGGGGATGAGCAACCCCCACGATTAGAAGGAGAAAACAATGAGAAAGTAATGCAGGAAAACAAGGAAGGAGAAAATGAGGGAGAAACCGAGTAATCTAAGCAGGAGGAGGAAACGGGATAGTAGGAAGGCAGCCCAGTGCAAGATCCATTGAGAGAAGATGAATTGGCCAAAGTTTTGGATAATATGGGCAAATATGGCCAATCTTCCAGCCCATCAAACCTCCATGCTGAAGAAGAACCAAAAGAACACTCTGCTCAGGAGGGAAATGCACTTGAAGAATCACATGCAGAGGAAGTAGAAGAGGAGAGTTAGCCCGTTCATGATGAAAACATGACAGGAGATGCAGAACAGGAACAATCCGTTCCTAGCCAGACGACACCAGAAGAAACTCCGGAGGTAGGGGGGGCAGAAAAGGAAGTCACCCAAGAAATAACAGAACCAGCTAGGGTTCTTGCCCCGGAGCAGCCAGAGCAGAGCAACAAAGAAGCACCCCAGGAACAAAATCAGGGAATTGATCATAGTCCAGGCCGCAGTGAATAGTCTGCTATTCCTTCTAAGGAAATTGAGGAAATTAAGAAATTACGAAAAGAACAGCAACGACTACTGAATGTAATAGTTCAGCTTCAACAGCAAATCAGGATTTTGAAAGCAAGGAAAAGGGTAAAAAGGACTTCGGGGAGGAAACATGCAATCGATCCAGCAAAACCCCTCAAGACAAAGGAACGGAGGACCAGAGTCCACCCTGTTGTTCAAAACCCTGTCGAAAAACGGGATGCTGTTCCAAATGTTGTTGAGAAGCAGCCTGTTGTTCAAATTAAAAAGGAACAGCATTTGACTGATATCCACGTTAAGATAGAAATGGATGATAGATTGACCTGCGATAAGGAAATTCAGACAGAGGCACCACCCTCGGGAGTGATAAGGGTCATGAACACAAAACAGCGCAATAGGAAAATTCAGGTAAAACTCCCGGTCTCCACCGCCGCATGGGAAAGAGATCCGAGAATGAAAACCCTACGGGAGGGTTTGATGCAAGCTCAGCAAGCAACAGAAAAGCTCATAGAGCAAACGGTTCCTCGGGAAAGGTATGAAGAGCTACAGCAACAACTTAGGAACGTCAATCTATCCGAAAGCCAGGCCTTTGAAGGGTGGCGAAGGGAAGAAGAAAAAGTCATGAAGGTAACTCGTAGGTTAGATATAGTTATCAAGCAGATGGATACCTTATGTTCTTTGTACAATGACGTCCTAGCATGTAGAGCCCCTGCTAAGAATTATGCCTTGTTTTTAATGGAACGATATTTGCAATTGAAAATAAAGGTTGTTAAAGCAGGTTCTCCCATACAAATTAATACCCTCGATGATTTTATAAACTGTTGTAAGCACTATGGGGTAAGAGTTCAAAGACTACTGTGTGAGTTTTACTTACATAACCTTGTATTAGACCAGGAGACTGAGCTGAACCTTGGGCCTTTTGTTGGGGATATCCAATTGCAGGCATTTATTTCATTTGGGGTTAATCAAATTAAATGGCTTAAAGCCTATAACGCTTTCCAAAGGCAAGAAAACGGATTAGATTTGTGGGTAAGAGCTGAGCCTAGGAATCCAGTACAGTTGTGGAGAGAACATAGGAACCTCATGAAGACTCCAGGTGTAATTGAAGCATTAGGACCCATTCACACAGCAATCAATCAGCAAGGAATAGAATACTTTTTCACTATTAAAGACCTTGCCATTGATGCGGCTAAATTTCGATATCAGATCTCTAATCCGAATATCCAACTCAGGGAGCCATTTAAGTATGAAAATTTTAAGTTAGCCGCCGATCGCTTGCACCTCTATGGCGAAGTCATTTTGAGGGTAGGGCCATCCTGGTTAGGATATAGGTTCCGGAGTCCAATTATTTGGCACCCTGCACCTGGGTACCAAGCCCTGTATGAGATGCCTGAGGGTCAGACAGGCCATTTCTTTGAACACCTAGTTATGCATCATGGCTGTAGACCTCCACATGAGATTCCATCTCCAGCCTACTCTCTCACTACCTTACATGTCAACTACAATGTTTTCATGAGGGAATGAAAAAGGGAAAGCAGGCGGGTGTGTGGAGTACTAAAGAAGGTATGTTTTTGGTAATTATTTCAGCATCTTTTCATTAGAACTTACAAACCTTTTGCATCATGAACTAGGAAAATGATAAGGAATTGTAATGAAACCTGTGAGATTAATGTGCAAAGCGGAAACACTGACAATTGTCATTTTCTTATGCAGAAAGAAGGGAAAACAAAAGACTTCCGTGCTGAAGGAAAGAACAAGGCCGGGTTAACCGCTGTCCCTTTGACAGGGAACCGTATGCAAACAAGGCAAAACAGATCAAAGTGAATCAGCCCTAGAAAGGAAGTGGAGATGTCGGCTCGGCACAAGAAGGAAAAGAGATAACTGAGAACTAACGGTTCGGCAAATCCCTCAGGATCCTTTGATCCTGAGGGATCGCTGCTTTAACTATTTTTGCACCTAGACATCTCCACCTTCATCATTATAAAAGGGGTAGCACTGTTAGCTCGAGGGGGTCAAATCCTTATGTTTTATGTAATTTCTCTGAAGATTGAAACTTTGATCATCGAGTCTCGTTGAGAACTAATCTACTGTAATTCTATTTTATGCATTAATACAAACTTGGTTGCTATTTCATCCCTGAGTCTGGAATAACTTCAAGTGGTGTACCCCTGGAGGCTAAGGGCCCGGCCCTGGAGGACACTTGCTCCTATACTATTACATTTGGTTTATGCATGGTTTTCTTATCAGCGTTATTTGGTAATCTGATGTGTTTTGTTAGTTTACATCGCATGCTCTGTTATGTTTACTTTACTGAGAAAGAACTATCGCATTGACTCTGCAACGTATCACTGTTCTTCTGAGTGTTGATATAATACTATCAATCTTTACAGAATATTGTTGCTGTTCAATTACAGAGCCTCTATGATGTGCACTTATTCATTGATATTACGGAATTCATATTATCGATTATGTTCTTTGCGATTGTTGGATCTATAGACATTGCTGTTCCATTTTGAAACACAATCGTAATCTTTTATAACTAAGAGTGATAACTGGTTTACTGAGATCAGGTTACTATTACAATGTGACGTGTGCATGTATGGTTTTGAAGTGTTGTTCTATAATTCATCATTAATTAATGCTGTTCCATTTTGGTGTGTTGTTCAATTCATCCTTAAGAGTGAAGGATTTCCATTTGATTCCTGTAGGTCATGATTCGTGCATTTGATCTTGTAGACTAAGGTGTTACTGCTTGCTAGACTTAGTTGCTGTTATAGTTTTCTGTTTGCCGTTCTATTTCAGATTTGCTCTTCTATTTTAGATTTACTGTTCTATTTCTTATTTCGCTGTTCCATTTCTTATCTACCATTCCATTTCCTGTCCTTTGTTATTTTGGTGTGAAGAACAATCCAGGGTTGTAGTGAGCACTGACATTTACTGCCTAGCTTCTAGATCCACAATTTGTTCTCTGATGTACCTTAGTTCCATCAGTTTACAAAGGGATGAGTTACTACTACTGAACCCTTGACTGATAACTTGCTTAGTTTTCTAAATGTGTAGTTTAATATTTTAAAGTAGTTTGTTGTAAACAAGCATCTGTTTACTCTTGTATTTTTGAACACTATACTACTAGCATTACTCTGGCAAATGATAGCCTCAGACTGAGACACTCTTTGAAATAACAAAACGTCCCTGGATTGACAACTAATTTGAGGTAATTAGAGGTGAAAGAGACCCTTTTTATAGCTCCACACCAATCACTTGGTTCCTCAACTATTCTGGATTGTTCTGCCCGCCAAGAGAGTTCTGTGAGGGTTTCTAAAGTCGTGTTGTGTAGCCTCTGCTCTGATGGATGCGGTGACTTCTGGTGCACCTCTGCTGAAGGCTAAGAATGTGTATCACTCTATTCGACTTGATTTTGAACTCATGGAAGGCTTTCTCCAGTGTTTTGGTGTTACTCTAGCTCTGTGGTACTTATTCGGCATCGTTTCACCTAGTGAGTTCTCAGTTGTTATGTTTTACGACTGTAATGGTGTTTGTAAACTTCGGCCCATCAGGGGACTTCTCTCTGGTTCTGGTTCTTCTCTACTGCTCACGCTTAATTATCTTTAGCTCGTATTTTCTGCTGCCTTCAGTCTCTGTCTTATGTATGTAATGGCTGTCCTGGATTCAGGGGGTACTCCGATGGTCGTTCGCAGGTTCGAATAGCTAATGCTACCCTTCCCTGTTTCAACTCATCCTCCTTGTAGAATCGTTGGTTACCAACGCCGCTCCTTTGGTCTCAGCTCTATAAATTCGTTTGCAATGGCTCTGTTCCTCGAGCTCAGCTCTTCCTGCTCAGGTAAGCTACAACATTCCTCTTATCTTGCACAGTTTCGTTTCCAAGTTTTATTGCCGTGCATGCATATTAATCTCAGTGGTTTTCTGATGTAGGTCTAGAATGCGACTTGGGTACACGGGCTCTCCGTCTCCTATTCCACACGATGGGAACCTGCTAGTAGGCTCTGGCTCTTCAAGCTTTTGACGTGTTGTTAGGTCACCGGGTCCTATAGGTTAATGGTCATAGTTTGTCGTTGCTTGTCTGTAATTATTGTCTCTGTCGATAACTGTGCTTTGGTCGATTACAATGGCTGTTGGGTGGAAAGAGTATTGGTGACTGTGTTCAAACCCTCGTCTAGGGTTTTGCCCTTAACTTAAATTACAGTCATGGCACTTGGTTTATTTATTTTACAGGAAAGAAAACCCTCGATGTATATGGTTCGTTTGATAACATAAGCAATACAATTTTAGCATGTAATGTTCGATTTGTAATGACTATGAAAATGTGCGATGAAAATGCCTTTGTTCTGGTTGTCTTCCGTGTATTGTTTTCTTGCTCACGTTGTTTGACTGTTTCTTGGTCCTCGGACTATTTTCCCCTTTCTGTTAGTCACTACGTTATGTGTGAATGTCTGCCTAGGTTTGACACAATCTGTGTGTCTATTACGAGAAACAGTGGGATCACGACACACATGATCACTCCTAGTTTATCATTTATCAACCTATTGGAAAGAAAAGTTATTAAGTTATAGTAAATGAAAAATTAATAGTAATTGCAGATGGACAATGGTGGAAGAGATCTGTCTCTGTATTATTTTTATTTCTTCAATCTGAATTTGCTGAACCTCTCCATCGTGTTACATCCCTGCTTTTATACATTTCTGTTACAGTTGATTGCAATTAATTAAAATTGTCATAGGGTTCAGTTAAACGATCTTGATATGGTTGATAACCACTGCTCATTTGATATTACAAGATTCATTTAGACAGTTTGTCGTTTCTCTCCTAAATTGACAAATTATTTCCTAATTACTATTCATACTGTAGTAATTCTAACTATCTACTTAACCGTAACTTAACACACCGACTCTGACAGAAAAACAAATTAAAAAAAAATACCTTATGACCACATGTACTAAAATAAAATAAAACAATCCAGATGATCAACAACCTTCAAACCTGGCTGAGACTTCACCCTTTCATGGTGAGCTAGATGTTCCTACATCAGCTGTCCTCATTCCTTGAAATGTTCACCCTTCATAATTTGACTTTTCAACATTGCATGAGTGGAGGAGTGAGTTGCAAATAACTAGCTAAAGGCGGATGAGACTGTCGACCAATCCTTAGCATATAAAACCTCAACTCTCATTCATTGACAACAAATTTCTAACTATAATATGCTCAAGAGAAAAGGTTAAGAATATTGCATACATGTACCTAACTGATGGTTGTTGGAGAGACATGCATGTTGTTGCTGAGTTGATGCTGATGTATAGGGTTGGATGGTGATGTTGATGATCCTAATGTTGCTACTAAGCTATGGAGGAGCTTCTTTGACCTCTGGATCTCCTTTAAAACTGCTCATTGCCAATCCTATAGCTGTTGTTTTGTATCTTGTAGGTTTACAGGACAACGACTTGTTTTTTCCATATCTCCCAAATAGTATACTGGATTGAGCTGAATGTTTTTGAATATGTTGCCATCATCATTATGCATCTCCCTATAGAAACATTTTGGTCAATTGATGCATGGATATCGAGAAACACTAAATATGGGTGAAGGTGATGGAGGCCGATTTCTTAGAAACCGTGCACTGGAATTTTCTGAAATTGCTTGGGCATGTTACCATCATCCATATGCATCTCCCCATGAAACAACTCTTTAAATGGATGCACGGATATTGAGAAAATGCAAAAATGGATGAAGGTGATGGAAGTCAATTTCATGGGAACCATGCACTGGAATTTGCTGAAACTGCTTGAACATGTTACCATCATCCATATGGATCTCCCCCTAAAATAGCTTGGCAAATGGATGCATGGTTTTCAAGTTATGGCAAAAAAAAATTTCTGCTCTATGTATTTTTGTATCCTGTAGTAAAATAGAGCATCCTGTAGTTTTTTAGGACAACAAGCAAATTGAACGGTAGAAGCGTGAGAATGATGGGTGGATGGTGAAAATAGATGAGGGTGATGGATTAGCATTTCCTTGGCCTTGTTGGAGCATTTGAGAAAAGGAGAAGAAAGTCAAAATTTGACTTCTTTTCACTATGCTTAACCAATTTTCCTTTTGGTACCAACTTTTTCTTGTTTCTTGCAGATGTTGGAGAGTACATGCATTTATTAAAGAGATGCATGGAACAAGGATTTTTTTTTTTTTCTCTTTTTCTTCTAGGCCTACTAGCCGCCTCAATGATGTTTTCAACTACTAGGTCTGCCTAGGCGCCTCAAAGGATGTTTTCACCTAGGATCTTTTCCTTTTTCTCATTTTTTCTTTTTTCCCAACCCATTGACCGCTTCATGGAGGTTTTCAATCAATGAGCCAATCTGAGGTGCCTCCAAGGAGGTTTTCACCTTAGATTTTTATTTTCTTCTCTTATTTTTCAATTTTTTTTCCTCTACCCTACCCTACCTGAAAAAAAAAAAAATTCATTTTCAAGTATAAGAATACTTCCAATGGAGCCATGTGCACATCAAGATGACAAACAAAATGATTTGGAGGCTTGAAATGTATGTTTTGACATGCACCTAGATTCTAGAGACCAAATGATTTGACTTTGAAAGGATCAAGCATAATTGAGGAAAAGAGTGATGCTGCAACTTAGTGACTGTTTGGAACCATATTTCAACATAGTTGTGATGTCCTTGGTCCTCTCATTGATTTGGATCATTCTTCATGTCTTCTTCTACCAAAACCTTCCAATATTCCTCTTTTTGCTGATTTTTCTCTTGAATACATGGAGGATTTGATGGTAGTCATGAGGGAGTTCTCTTGATCTCTGATTTTGATGTCTGCTCTTCATCAATCACAACCCATGGTTCTGTGGTTTTCTTATTTGAATCTTCTTCTTTTGGATGTGGTCCTTCAATGATATCAAGATTATCTCTTTTTCTCAATACTCTTCCTGAGCTATGGTGAATACCATTGATCTCAAGAGGAGATTTTTGGAAGTGTTATACCTCAGCATTGTAAGTAGGCTGAACTACTTCAATGTGTGGGTTTGCGAATGGTGGTACAGGTAGTTGAGTGGGGGTGTATATTTGAGATGGATGTGGATGGGGTTGTGGTTGTGGTGGAGGTTAATGGTAAGGATAACATGGAGTTTGGTATGGAGGATATTGAGGAATATATTGAGGATATTTTGGATGGCTCCCATAAGTTCTTTGCCAACCTTGTTTCCAAGATTGGTTTTGGGGTTGAGATGGCCAATGTTGCCAAGGAAAAGGTGTGTTCCAATTACTTTGAGGTGGAAGTGCATAAGCTTGAAATTATGAATTAGGATCTTGCATCATATCAGGCTGAATAGGCTGCCATGGTCCTCTTGGAGCTACATAACATTGCTTCATTGGCAATTGACTTGCTCCATTGTCCTCTTGGTGAACTTCCTTCAACCTTGGCAATGAGGAGCAACATTTAACATCATGTGATTATGCATGGACAACACAAACATATTCTTTTCGCTCATTTCATATTCTTAACATTTCTACTTGTTTTGTTAGATTGCTAAGAATTTCTATTTTAAAGTCATCAAACAAATTTCCAAGTTTAGCCTTAGTTACTAATCTTGATGCTGATTTACCTACTCTTGCTTTTCCTATTGATATGTTTTTGCATGTTTCACAAATTTTCTCATATAATAATTGATATACATCACCTCTACTCATGAGATTAAGGAGATTAATCCACTCATCCCAAATTGTTCTAAGTAAGAGGGTTTTTAGTGTGTCGGATCCTAAATGATGTAGTTTTGCCCTCTTAACATTATACATGAACCTATCTATTAGATCCTCTAGATTATCATCTTCTCTTTGATTCATCCTAAATATTTCTTCTTTAAGATCATGATATTTATATTTTTCTAGGAATATATTTTGCATAGCATTCCATGATCTTATTGAATTAGTCCCTAAACTCATGAACCATTTAAGAGCTCTATCCTTCAATGTTGCCGGAAATAATCTCAATTTTTGAGTTTTTTAATAAGTAACCATAAGATCTACAAACAATCTTAAATTCAAAGAGAAATGTTTATGAATCCTCTGACCTTAAACCATGAAATTTCGGAAGAAAATATGGAAGTATGTTCTTCATGTGCGCACTTCCATCAATATCTTGAATGGGAAATCCAATAGGATCTTCCTCATTGTCATCATCGCCATCAATTTCTTCTACATTCTTCGCCATCTTCTTCTTATACCTACAAAAGTGAATGGTGATATAGCTCTTACTAAACCATGTGATCAAATGGGGGGATGGGTTGGTGTTGGAGAATACTGTTTTCGTTTTTATGATTGAATGAAAATTATAATACAATGCAATTTTCTAGTTTTGAAATTAAATATGCGCAATGAAAATATTTTTCTTTTCTTTTGCAAAAATTAAAAAGAAATGAATCAACTAGGGAATAAAACAATGCATACTTTGACACCTCCCTGGAAACGACACCAAAAAGTGATGAGCCTTCGTATGGCGACAAGAATGCTGCAACTCCCAAGGCTACGAACTTTAATTATCAACCCGAGGTTCGTACAAACTTAAGAGGTTTCGACACTATATGTGCGACATACAATGTGTCCTTCCTTTGATGTCATGATATAATGGAGTGCATGTACTAAAGTCAAATCCTAAACTAATTGTAGAAAATGAAATGTTCGAAATGAAACCTTAACCTATTGCAAGAAAGAAAGTACAAGGAAAGAGACAAAAATTCAATACTAAATCACAACATTTCCTAATTAACTACCAAGAAACTATTATTTGCAATAATACTAAATTATCATGAACCAAATGTTACTATCTAAGAATGGAAGTAAGAAGCATCAAACATCACTAATGTGCAAGTGAAGGGACTGAAATAAATTTGTTTTTGTCTTTTTGTCTTTTCATGCAAAATCAAGTATGTAAACTAATTTCCTTTGGTGATGTGGTAGGTGAATTACGGATGTTGGAGATTGGATGGAAGGGTTAGGAGATGGTTGGATGGTGTGGGAGACCCTTGGGAGGATTTTGGTGACTTCCTAGAGGTTTTCCATAAATTCGGCCTCAAAACAGGCCATTTTAGGAAAACCTACAGGATGTACTAGAAACCTACAAGATGATCCTGTAGGAATTACAATGAACCTACAGGATATGGCGGAGAGAAAAATGTGAGGTGTTGGAGGTGATGGAAGGCTTATGGAAGGTGGTAGATGGGTGGAATAGAGTGAGAAAATTTCTAGGATCACTCAGAACTCAAAACCAAAGTTGGGAGATGGATGGATTTGCTCAAAATGCTTGGAGAAGTTTCCTTGTGAAATGATGAAATTGGTGAGGGTTTAATGACCTAGAAATTCAAATACAGATTGGATGGGACAAATTTTTTTATTAACTAGGATGTCTTAGGTCCCTATTCCAGGTGGAATCACTCAAAAATACCTCTATTAACCCATGCCAAAAAAAAAAAAAACATTACTAGTCGAAAATCAAGAAATTCGAGAACTAGTGAGCTAGTAAATCTAAAAAATACCTAACCAAATCAAGTGCAAATGAAATGGGGTAATCTTTTTTATGAACTAGAATGTTTTTTTTATCTAATTCAAGTAGAATCAATTTGATTGAATCTCGTTATCATGCTCTAAAAAATAGTAGAAATTTAATGTTCTTTGCTAAAAGAAGGTCCAACAATCTGGATTTGGGAAGAAGAAGACTAATCCAAGCAACTCAATGACTCCTATGAACTCCCAAAGCTTTTCCAAGGATGTAATAATGCTTTTGATCCTTCAAAAGAAGTTACATCAACCATTTAACTCAATCCTACAACAAGAAATCATTAATTCTAAATGGAGAAATAAAAATAAATAAAAACAAGAGATGCATGTGAATAAGCAATGAAAAGAGGGAAAGAAAATGATACAAAAGGGCTCTGAGGTTCCTGGGATGGTCAAGCCTAAAGAAACTCAAATGCCTATGGAGGAGAACAAGATTTTGAAGCTGAACATGACACCAATCTTCATTATTTTCATCAATAGAATTACATCCCTGCAAGAAAATACAATGGAGCTGCAAAAATACAAGCTCTCTCCCCAATAACACTAATGAAAATCTCTATCTAGAGGAAAATTTGACATGCACTTATACAAAATGATTAGGAATCATTCCCCATGAATGGAGGAAGCTTTCGCCACCAAAATCTCTTGATTAGTGGATCTAGTCCCCAATACTAGGAATTTGCACTAAATGGCAAGGAACACATTCCTAGATTTTCTCCATCATTCCTTAGAGGTAAATTCAACTTGGTACTTATACAAAATGATTCATAATAATTCCCCATTAATGGAGGAAGCTTTCCCCACCGAAATTCCTTGATTAGTGGATCTGCTCCCTTGATTAGTGGAACACATTCCTAGATTTTCTCAATCATTGGAGTTCCACAATTTGTGCCATAATTCCATAATATCCTATTGATTTATTATTTATTATTGATCCTCCAGTAGTAGGGAACAAGTCCCTAAATTATCTCCTCCTCCAACTCTTCATAATCTTCCCAATATTCTCATAATATTCCACAAAAATAAATAATATTAGGCACAAATATTCAATTATTCATAAACCTTCCTAATGAATATATTAAAGTTAAAAATAAATTCTCTAATGCAAAAAGAGAGGTTTAATGTGTTGAAGGATGGTCATAGACCTTAATTTATGTTTTAAATTAGAGGCATGGGCCTTAATTTATGTCTAATTTAGAGGCCCATCATACCCCCCTACTGAAAGTGTTGCTCATCCTCTGAGCAACTTAGTGACCTCATTGTGCCTCATCCATGGCCCTAGTGGCCTCTCTCTTGTGCATTAAGAATATTGGTTGTAAGCTCTGCAAGGACAAGCCCAAAAACATATTTGTTCAAAGAAAAATCATTGTTTCTTGAGACCATTAACTTGCTTTCTTGCCCTTATTCAAGATGAGTTCTTGAATATTTTTTTTAGTTTGGAAAGGTCTTCCACACCCTTATCAACCTTCTGCTACCTTGTTCCGCCATTTGGACACATCTAACACTTTCAAAATGCATTTAGACTATTTTTTTTTCTTTTTTTTTTTGAGAAACTGATTTTGTTTGTAAGGGTGAATGCAGGGGTGATGATGGTGGACAAGGTATGGTGATGGAATGATGAAGGGGGTGCATTTTATTGGCATAGCAAGTCATTTATTTGCCTTAAGACTACCTCCTGTAGGATTTCTGGGTCACTGTAATTCCTACAGGATCATCCTATAGAAAACACAGTCCCTTTGTAAACTGAAGTAAAGGAGTGGAAAAAATAACAGAAATGGTGGAGGAATGAATGGTAATGAGTGGTAAAATAAAAATGTGAGTGATAGGGTCTCTTTGTGATCCTCCTTTGCTCTTTGACCATCCTTCTTGCTAACCTGCAAATGGAAATTTCATGAAAATGGAGAGGATGCTCTCTGTTTTTTTTTTTCAAGAATGAAATGGGATGGATGAATGATGAATAGATAGTGAATACGAAGTGGATGGAGTGCTTGGTGTGTTGTGGTGATATTGGCCTTTGCAAAAATTTCTTCTTTTAACTGTTGTACACATTCTTTGAAATGATCACCCTTCATAATTTGACTTTTCAACATTCCATGAGTGAAAGCTTGAGTTGCAATTAACTAGCTGAAGGCGGTTGAGACTGCTGACCAATCCTTAGCTTATAAAAACTCATCTCTTATGCATTGAAAACAAATTTCTAACTATAATATGCTCAAGAGAAGAGGTCAAGAATATTACATACCTATACCTACCTGATGGTTGTTGGAGAGACATGCATGTTGCTGCTGAGTTGATGTTGATGTGCAGGTGTTTGATGGTGATGTTGATGATCCTGATGTTGTTGCTAAGCTCTGGAGGAGCTTCTTTGACCTCTAGATCTCCTTTAAGACTGCTCACTGCCAATCCTGTAGGTGATCTTTTGTATCATGTAGGTTTACAGGATAACGACTTGTTTTGTCCATATCTCCCAAACGGTAGACTGGATTGGGCTGAAAATTTTTGAGCATGTTTCCATTAGCATTATGCACCTCCACATGGAAACATTTTGGTCAATTGATGTACAGATATCGAGAAAAACTAAAAATGGCTTATGGTGATGGAGGCCGATTTCCTAGAAATTGTGCACTAGGATTTGCTGAAATTGCTTGGGCATGTTACCATCATCCATATGCATCTCCCCATGAAACAACTTTTAAATGGATGCACGGATATTGAGAAACTACAAAAATGAATGAAGGTGATGGAAGCCAATTTCGTGGAAATTGTGCGCTAGAATTTGCTAAAACTGCTTGATCATGTTACCATCATGCATATGCATCTCCCCCTGAAACAATTTGGCAAATGGATGCATGGTTTTCAAGTTATGGCAAAAACAAATTTCTACTCTATGTATTTTTGTATCTTGTAGTAAAATAGAGCATCCTATAGTTTTTTAGGACAACAAGAAAATTGAATGGTAGAAGCTTGGGAATGATGGGTGGATTGGTGAAATGAGAGTGATGGATTGGCATGGCTTTGGCCTTGTTGGATCATTTGAGAAAAGGAGGAGAAAGTAAAAATTTGACTTCTTTCACTAGGCTTGACCAATTTTCCTTTTGGTACCAACTTGTTCTTGTTGCTTGCAGATGTTGGAGAGTACATGCATTTATCAAAGAGATGCATGAAGCAACGATTTTTTTTTTCACTTTTTTCTTCTAGGCCTACTAGCTGCCTCAATAAGGTTTTCAACTAGTAGGTCTGCCTAGACGCCTCAAAGGAGGTTTTCACCTAGGATCTTTTCATTTTTCTCTTCTTTTTTTCCCAACCCATTGACCACCTCATGGAGGTTTTCAATTAATGATCCAATCTAAGGCGACTCCAAGGAGGATTTTACCTTAGATTTTTATTTTTTTCCCTTATTTTTCATTTTTTTCTTTTCTTTTACCCCACCCTACTTGAAAAACAAAATCATTTTCAAGTATAAGAATAATTCCAATGGAGCCACATCCACATCAAGATGACATAAAAAATGATGTGGGGGCTTGAAATGTATGCTTTGACATGTACCTGGATTCCAAAGACCAAATGATTTGACTTTGAAAGGATCAAGCATAGTTGAGGAAGAGAGTGATGCTGCAACTTAATGACTGTTTGGAACCATATTTCAATATAGTTGTGATGTCCTTGGTCCTCTTGCTGATTTAGATCATTCTTCATGTCTTCTTCTACCATGACCTTCAAATCTTCCTCTTTTTGTTGATTGTTCTCTTGAATACATGGGGGATTTGATGGTAGCCATGAGGGAGTTCTCTCGATATCTAATTTTGATGTATGTTCTTCATCAATCGGAGCCCATGGTTTTGTGGTCTTCTTATTTGAATCTTCTTGTTTTGGATGTGATCCTTCAATGATATCAAGATAATCTCCTTTTTGCAACATTATTCTTGAGCTATGGTGAATACCATTGATCTCAAGAGGAGATGTTTGGAAGTGTTCTACCTCAGCATTGTAAGTGGGCTGAACTACTTCAATGTGTGGGTTTGGGAATGGTAGTACAGGTAGTTGAGTGGGAGTGTATATTTGAGATGGATGTGGATGGGGTTGTGGTGCAGGTCCAGGTGAATGGTAAGGATAACATGGAGTTTGGTATGGAGGATATTGAGGAATATATTGACGATATTGTGGATGCCTCCCATAAGTTCCTTGCCAACCTTGTTGCCAAGATTAGTTTTGGGGTTTAGATAGCCAATGTTGCCAAGGAAAAGATGTGTTCCAATTACTTTGAGGTGGATATACATAAGCTTGAAATTGTGAATTAGGATATTGCATCACATCAGGCTGAATAGGATACCATGGTGCTCTTAGAGCCACATAACATTGATGCATTGCCAATTGACTTGCTCCATTTTCCTCCTGGTGAACTTCCTTCAACCTTGGTAATGAGGAGCAACATTTAACATCATGTGATTCTGCATGGACAACACAAACATATTCTTTTTTCTCATTTCGTATTCTTAACTTTTCTACTTGTTTGGTTAGATTGCTAAGAATTTTTGTTTTAAAGTCATCAAACAAATTTCTAAGTTTAGCTTGACTTACTGATCTTGATGTTGATTTACCTACTCTTGTTTTTCCTCTTGTTATGTGTTTGCATGTTTCACAAATTTCCTCAAATGATAATTCATATACATCAACTCTACTCATGAGATTAAGGACATCAATCCACTCATCCCTAATTGTTCTATGTAAGAGGGTTTTTAGTGTGTCGGATCCTAAATGATATAGTTTTGCCCTCTTAACATTATACATGAACCTCTCTATTCGACCCTCTAGACTCTCCTCTTCTCTTTGATTCATCCTAAAGATTTCTTTTTTAAGATCATGGTCTTTATATTTTTCTAGGAATATCTTTTGCATATCATTCCATGATATTATTGAATTAGTCCCTAAACTCATGAACCATTTAAAAGCTCTATCCTTCAATGTTGCCCGAAACAAATTCAATTTTTGAGTTTTTAATAAGTAACCATAATATCTACAAACAATCTCAAATTCAAAGAGAAAGGTTTATGGATCCTCTGACCTTAGACCATGAATTTTTAGAAGAAAAGAACTAAGGATGTTCTTCATGTGCACACTTCCATCAGTATCTTGAATGGGAAATCCAATAGGATCTTCCTCATTGTCATCATCGCCATCAATTTCTTCTACATTATTTGCCATCTTCTTCTTCTAGCTGCAAAAGTGAATGGTGATATGGCTCTTACTGCACCATGTGATCAAATGGAGGGGTGGGTTGGCATTGGAAAATTTTGTTTTCATTTTTATGATTGAATGAAAACTATAATGCAATGAAATTTTCTAGTTTTGAAATTAAATATGCCTAATGAAAATATTTTTTTGTTTTTGCAAAAATTAAAAAGAAATGAATCAACTAGGGAAGAAAACAATGCATACTTGGACCCCTCCCCGGAAACGGTGCCAAAAAGTGATGAGCCTCGGTATTTCAGCAAGAATGTTGCAACTCCCAAGGCTACCGACTTTAATTGTCAACCTGGGGTTCGTGTAAACTTAAGAGGTATTGGCACTATATGTGCAGCATACAATGTGTCCTTCCTTTGTTGTCATTATGTAATGGAGTGCGTGTACTGAGTCAAATCCCAAACTAATTGTATAAAATGAAATGTTCGAAATAGAACCTTAACCTATTGCAAGAAACAAAGTACAAGGAAAGAGACAGAAATTCAATGCTAAATCACACCATTTCCTAATTAACTTCCAAGAAACTATGCTTTGCAATAATGCTCATGAACCAAATGCTACTATCTAAGCATGGAAGTAAGAAGCATCAGACATCACTAATGTGCAAGTAAAGGAACTGAAATAAATCTGTTTTTGTCTTTTTGTCTTTTCATGCAAAATCAAGTATGCAAACTAATTTCCTTTGGTGATGTGGCAGGTGAATTACAGATGTTGGAGGTTGGATGGAAGGGTTAGGAGATGGTTGGATGGTGTGGGAGACCCTTAGGAGGCTTTTGGTTACTTCCTCGAGGTTCTCCATCAATTCGACCTCAAAACAGGCCATTTCAAGAAAACCTACAGGATGTACTAGAAACCTACAAGATGATCCTGTAGGAATTACAATGAACCTACAGGATACAACTAAGAGAAAAATGTGAGGTGTTGGAGGTGATGGAAGGCTTAGGGAAGGTGGTAGATTGGTGGAATGGAGTGATAAAATGCCTACAATCACTCAGAACTCAAAACCAAAGTTGGGATATGCATGGATTTGCTCAAAATGCTTGGAGATGTTTCCTTGTGAAATGATGAAATTGGTGAGGGTTTAATGACCAAGAAAATCAAATCCAAATTGGATGGGACAAATTTTTTTATTAACTAGGATGTCTTAAGTCCCTATTCCATGTGGAATCACTCAAAAATATCTCTGTTAACCCATTCAAAAAAAATAAAAAAACATTACTAGTCAAAAATCGAGAAATTCGAGAACTAGTGAGCTAGTAAATCTAAAAAATACATAACCAAATCAAGTGCAAACGTAATGGGATGATTTTTGTTATGAACTAGAATGTTTTTTTTATCTAATGCAAGTGGAATCAATTCGATTGAATCTCGTTAGCATGCTCTAAAAAATAGTAGAAATTTGCTATTCTTTGCTAAAAAGGAGGTCCAACAATCTAGATTTGGGAATAAGAAGACTAATTCAAGCAACTCAATGATTCCTATGAAATTCCAAAGCTTTTCCAAGGATGAAATAATGTTTTTAATCCTACAAAATAACTTACATCAACCATTTAACTCAATCCTACAATAAGAAATCATTAATTCTAAATGGAGAAATAAAAATAAATAAAAACAAGATATGCATGTGAATAAGCAATGAAAAGAGGGAAAGAAAATGATACAAAAGAAATCTGAGGTTCCTGGGATGGCCAAGCCCAAGGAAAATCAAAAACCTATGGAGGAGAGCAAGATTTGGAAGCTGAAATGACACCAATTTTCATTATTTTCATCAATAGAATTACATCCGTGCAAGAAAATACAATGGAGCTGCAAAAATACAAGCTCTCTCCCCAATAACACTAATGAAAATCTCTATATAGAGGAAAATTCGACTTGGAACTTATACAAAATGATTATGAATCATTCCCCATGAATGGAGGAAGCTTTCGCCACCAAAATCCCTTGATTAGTGGATCTATTCCCCAATACTAGGAATTTGCTTTAAATGGCAAGGAACACATTCCTAGATTTTCTGCATCATTCCCTAGAGGTAAATTCGACTTGGTACTTATACAAAATGATTCAGAATCATTCCCCATGAATGGAGGAAGCTTTCCCCACCGAAATCCCTTGATTAGTGGAACACATTTCCTAGATTTTCTCAATCATTGGGGTTCCACAATTGGTGCCATAATTCCATAATATCTTATTGACTTATTATTTATTATTGATCCTCCAGTAGTAGGGAACAAGTCCCTAAATTATCTTCTCCTCCAACTCTTCGTAATATGCCCAATATTCTCATAATATTCCACAAAAATAAATAATATTAGGCACAAATGCTCAATTATTCAGAAACCTTCCTAATGAATATATTAAAGTTAAAAATGAATTATCTAATGCAAAAAGAGAGGTGTAATGTGCTAAAGGATGGTCATATGCCTTAATTTATGTTTTAAATTAGAGGCATGTGCCTTAATTTATGTCTAATTTAGAGGCCCATCATACCCCCTACTGAAAGTGTTGCTCATCCTCTGAGCAACTTAGTGAACTCATTGTGCCTCATCCATGGCCCTGGTGGCCTCTCTCTTGTGCCTTAAGAATCTTGGTTGTAAGATCTGCAATGACAAGCCCAAAAACATATTTGTTCAAAGAAAATTCATTGTTTCTTAATACCATTAGCTTAATTTCTTTCCCTTCTTCAAGATGAGTTCTTGAATATTTTTTTTAGTTTGGCAAGGTCTTCCACACCCTTATAAATCTTATGCTACCTTGTCCCGCCATTTTGACACCTCTAACACCTTCAAAATGCATTTAGACTGATTTTTTTTTTCTTTTAGAAACTGATTTTGTTTTTAAGGGTGAATGCAGGGGTGTGTAGAAATTTCACCTGTAGATCAAACTGGTAATGTAATGTACTAAAGCAAAACACATGATCTACTTCTACAAAACATTAAGCGGAAGCAAAATCGATTTCATGAGCAACATCAACCATAAACACATATAACTGATTAAGAGAAATAATCACACATAACATAGATATATCACCGGGGAAAGCACCAACATAAAACCCCCAACACTGTATTATCAATCAAGTGGAAATCCTCTTCTGTTTACAAAAAATATCAGCTCAAGAGCTATCCTATACTTCCTGCAATCAAAAGATGATGATGATAGACTCACTATGCCTCAATATGTAGGCAACCATCCATCAATCCCCTATTTCCTTATGCAATTTTGATTGGGGTCCAATTACAAAACATATGTGAATTGGCCCCAAATCATACCTGTTGTCAACCATAGGTCCAACTACGCAATCCTTGAGGACACTAGTTCCTCATGCATGCAAGGAATATTCCATGGGAAGATCCAAGCATCTGATAGTACACTATCCCTCATCTGATCTCAACTGGGTCTCTGACAAAACTAACATGCAACAGCTATCCATGAGTGAATCCTCAGTTATCTAAAATAATAGTTGTCACATGCATGCAAGCATTAACAAACTATATTTTATCATTTTAACAACTTGTTAAAATAATCTAACTGGACTTGACTAGTTAGAACTAAGTCAACTGATTCTCTCAGTATAGAACTCATACTTATTCCCTCAATCAGTGGAGGAAATTAAGGATAAATTCGTCAATCAGTGGGACAACTCATGTGCATGCTCACAAAGACTTCAAATTCAAATTTCCTTAACTAATTAACTCAACTAAATTAATTAATTAATTAATATTTCCAACTGCTATTAAGACCAAGATTAGTTTTACTTCCTATAAATAGACTAGGTACTGCTATAAATAGGAAGGGACCTAGAAATGCTATTTTTAGAACTTTCTATTTTTAGCAGTTTCACCTCTCACCCAAGGTGGCCAATGACCTCACTGGCCAAACTGCTATTTTTAGACATGCTATTTTTAGACATTCTATTTTTAGCACATTCTAAATTTAGCATTTCTTGTTGCCCACTTTTCAACACTCCCTCTCAACAAGAAAGGGATTATCAGCAACCCTGATCTTGTCTTTGTGGAACTCAAACTTTCCTTTTGACAATGCCTTTGTCAAAATATCTGCATCCTACTCCTTGATTGAAATGTAGTGCAACATCATGATCCTCTTGACCACACAATCCCGTAGATGATGATAGCGGATATCTATATGCTTGGACCTGTCATGAAACACTGGATTCTCAGAGAGTTTAATGCAACTCTGATTATCACAATATATCACTGTAGGATCCATCATCTGACCAAACAATCCCACTAGAATCTTCTGCATCCAGATGGCCTCACATGCAGCCTGACTAGCTGCCATGTACTCTGCCTCTGCTATGCTAAGTGCAACTGATCTCTATTTTTGGCTATACCAAGAAACTACAACTAACCCAAGGTTGAAGATCCCTCCAGAAGTGCTCTTCCTGTCTGATGGACTACCTGCCCAATCTACATTTGTGAAGCCTTGGAGCTTCACTCCCTCTGTCCGCCTGTACCATAATCCATACTATGTAGTGCCTCTGAGATATCTTAGCACATGCTTTGCTGCCTTCCAAAATAACTTGGTTGGCTGAACCATAGCTTGACTCAGCTAGTTCACTACAAAGCACAAATCTGGTCATGTGTTCACCAAATACATGAGTGAACCCACAAGCTGCTTGTAAACTATAGCAGCTACTACATCACCTGAAGTAGCATCCTCCTTCCTCCAGTTACCTGCTAGAGGAATCTCCATGGGCTTGCACATCTCCATGTGGAAGTGCCTCAATATCTCATTGGCATACTTGCCTTGAGACACAAATACTTCCCCATCTCTCTACGACACCTCCATGCCTAGAAAGTAGTGCATGAGGCCCATGTCCTTCATCTCAAACTCTCTTGCAAGATCCACCTTGAAAAACTTGATCAACTGATCATCACCTGTCAAAATTAGATCATCGACATAAAGTACAATAATCAATAGCTTACTATCTACAATGATGTGCTAGAGGTTCGCTTCTACCTCACTCTTGGTGAAACCCAACCTAGTGAAATAGTTGTCGATTCTAATATACCAAGCACGGGGTGCTTGCTTCATCCTATACAATGCTCGCTTGAGCCGACACACATGTGACTCACAATCGAAGGTCTCAAATCCCTCTGGCTACTCTATGTATACCTCTTCCTCAATCTCCCCATTGAGGAATGTTGTCTTCACATCCATCTGATGGATCTGCCAACCCATCTATGCTGATAGTGCTAGAATTGATCTAATCGATGAGTACATTGAAACAGGAGCAAAGGTCTCATCATATTCAATCCACTCAACCTGTGAGAAACCACGGGAAACAAACCTTGCCTTGTGTTTCTCAATACTACCATTAGCTGCCTGCTTTACCTTGTAAAGCCATCGGGAAGTAACCACTGACTTGTCCCTCAGTCTAGGAACAACATCCCATACATTGTTCTGCATGATAGAATCATACTCCTCTACCATCGCATCCACCCAAACTAGCTACTGCACTGCCTCCTCAAAAGAAGAAGGCTTGGTCGCTACACACTCCCCAACCAGGGCCATGTAGCCAATTTATCTATCAGGAGATCTCCTCTGTCTATGTTGAGAGGATGGCTGCCCCACATTCTCTCTCGCATCCTGCATCAATCCATCAGCTTCCCATGAGCATTTCCGCCACTCTGGAAGACTCTCCAGTAGTGGTGATCTCCACAACTAGAATCTCTACATGCGGCTGTTCCACATCATCAGGAGGCTCCTCCTCCTTAGGAACTAATAGTTCCTCATCATCACCATGCAACTTGAGCTCCCTCTCAAGTGATGCTCGCATGGCTCGCTTTTCATCGAACTTCAGATCCCTGCGCACTATGGTCCTCTGACTGACAGGTAGAAACACACGATATTTGTGAGGTGTATCTGTGTACCCCACAAGTATTTCCAACTCAGCTGTTGGGTCTAGCTTCTTCCGAGCATCCTTGATCACATGACAAAAGACTGGTGATCCAAAGATGCGGAAGTGACTCACATCTGGTCTCTTCCCCGAAAAAGCCTCCATAGGTGTCTTCATCCCCAAAATATGATGAGGACTTTTGTTCTAAAGAAATACTGTTGTATTGCATGCCTTAGCCCACAGATGAAGTGGTAGGCCTTGATCACGCAACATCGATCGAGCTGCGCCCACAATAGATCTGTTCTTCCTTTCTGCCACCCCATTCTATTGTGGGTTATGAGGTGTCGTGAGTTCCCGTTTAATTCCTTCTGAAGAATAGAAGTCCTTAAACTGCTGGGAAATATACTCTCCACCGTTATCACTTCACAAGGCCTTTACTTTCATCCCTGATTCTTTCTCTACCAAAGATTTGAACTCACAAAACTTCAAGAAGGTTTGATCCTTCTTTTGCATGAAGTAGATCCAACATCTACGAGAAAAATCATCAACAAAAATAACATAATACCTTTGCTTTTCGATGGAGGCTATAGAGAAGGGCCCGCATACATCTGAATGAACTCACTCCATAGCTACTCCTGCTCTACCATCCCGATCATGAAAAGAATATTTTTCATACTTACCCAAAGTGCAACCTTTGCATGTGCTCACTTGCTCCAGCTTGCACTTGGGTAATCCGATAGAAATTTGTTGCATGATATTCAAGGCCCCATGATGCAAGTGACCCAGTCTCCTATGCCATAACTTGCCAATATCTTGGCCATGCATCACCTCTACTTTGGAACTAAAAGCAGCACAATCTTCTACCTGTAACTTATAGATATTCTTCACTCGAATCCCTATCTGTTTGGTCTGTCCAGTGCCTATATGCCTTAGGAAAACCTTTCCCAAACTAAAGACTACATCATAGCCTTTATCCTCAAGCATAGCAATAGACACAAGATTCTTTTTCAGCCCTGGTACATACATAACATTAGAAAGAGAGAGGGGAGAACCATGCTCCCTCTGAAACACAATCGTACCTTCACCTGAGACATGATACTTTCCATCATCGCCCATCTCGATCCGTATCTGGAGATCTTTCTCCTCCAAAGTGCTAAAAATAGTCTTGTCACCTGACATGTGGAATGAAGCTGCACTGTCCAAGTACCAAACACATCCCATACTGGATGAAACCATGCATGTAATAAGTGGGAAATCCATCTCAAATTGTGAAGCTATAGCATCACCATCATATTCCTTGGAGGAACCTTTCTTGGACTTCTTCCTCTTTGGGCAACTAGTAGCATAGTGACCCAACTCATGACAATGAAAGCATTTCACTTTCGACTTGTCAAACTTCTTCCCTCCTTGAGAAGACTTGGATTGGGATGCCTTCCCTTTCCCTTTCTTATCTTTAGATGCTAAAGCCAAGTTCTTTTCATCATCATTCTTTGATGAAGAAGCTCCATCTCTGGTGTTCCCTCTAATCTCCTCCTGCATCAAATCTGACCACAGTCATTCCCAATCTGGCAGTTTGTCCCTTCCATTCACTGAGTCCTAGTAGCTATGCCAACTCTTAGGAAGGCCAAGGAGTGCTAGAATCACCATATCATCATCAGCGGTAGTGACCCCTATGCTTGCAAGCTAATCTCTGCAATTGGTGAGCTTGTTCAGGAATGTAGTGATCGTATCACCCTTCTCACACTTGATATTTCGAGGCTTGTCCTTCAGTGCCAGCTTCCTCTGATCACTGTTATTCTGATATAAATCTTTCAATGTTTTCCACATTGCAAATGGAGTCTCCTTCCCATGGAGGCTCGAGACTATGTGATCTCGAACTCCCTCTAGGATGATTCTCCTAGCTCTAGCCACGTTCTTCTTCCAGTCTGCAGCCTGAGTAGGATCAGTAGGCTTGGGGACATCTTGATCAATGAAGTCTTTAATGCCATTATCTTCCAATATTCCCTCCATGCGATCCTTCCAAGCTATGTAGTTTGAGCTGCCATCAAGGGCATACTCAAGCCTCAACCCAATGAAGGCCATCTAGATGAAATATGAACTGTGATGAGAACTAGATATCTATATCCTGAATAATAAACTTCAACTTTCTTTCTCTTGCTCGTATATTTTTCCTTGCTTGATTAACTGTGCTCTGATACCATGTAGAAATTTCACCTGTAGATCAAACTGGTAATGCAATGTACTAAAGCAAAACACATGATCTACTTCTACAAAACATTAAGCGAAAGAAAATTTGATTTCATGAGCAACATCAACCATAAACACATATAACTAATCAAGAGAAATAATCACACATCACACAGATATATCACTAGGGAAAGCACTAGCATAAAACCCCCAACATTGTATTATCAATCAAGTGGAAATCCTCTTCTGTTTACAAAAAATATCAGCTCAAGAGCTATCATGTACTTCCTGCAATCAAAAGATGATGATGATGGACTCACTATGCCTCAGTATGTAGGAAACCATCCATCAATCCCCTATTTCCTTACGTAGTTTTGATTGGGGTCCAATTACAAAACATATGTGAATTGGCCCCATATCATACCTGCTACCAACTACGCAATCCTTGAGGACACTAGTTCCTCATGAATGCAAGGAATATTCCATGGGAAGATCCAAGCATCTGATATTACACTGTCCCTCATCTGATCTCAACTAGATCTCTAATAGAACTGACATGCAATAGTTATCCATGAGTGAATCCCCAGTTATCTAAAATAATAGCTGTCACTTGCATGCAAGCATTAACAAACTATATTTTATTATTTTAACAACTTGTTAAAATAATCTAACTGGACTTGACTAGTTAGAACTAAGTCAACTGATTCTCTCACTATATAACTAATACTTATTCCCTCAATCAGTGGAGGAAATTAAGGATAAATTCCTCAATCAGTGGGACAACTCATGTGCATGCTCACAAAGACTTCAAATTCGAATTTCCTTAACTAATTAACTCAACTGAATTAATTAATTAATATTTCCAACTGCTGTTAAGATCAAGATTAGTTTTACTTCCTATAGATAGACTAGGGACTGCTATAAATAGGAAGGGACACAGAAATGCTATTTTTAGAACTTCCTATTTTTAGCAGTTTCACCTCTCACCCAAGGTGGCCAATGACCTTACTGGCCAAACTGCTATTTTTAGACATACTATTTTTAGACATTCTGTTTTTAGCACATTCTATATTTAGCATTTCTTGTTGCCCACTTTTCAATAGGGTGGTGATGGTGGACAAGGTATGGTGATGGAATTATGAAGGGGGTGCATTTTGTTGGCATAGAAAGTCATTTATTGGTCTTAGGACTACCTCCTATAGGATTTCTGGGTCATTGTAATTCCTACAGGATCATCCTGTAGAAAACACAGTCCCTTTGTAAACTAAAGTAAAGGAGTCAAAAAAATGAAAAAAATGGTGGAGGAATGAATGGTAATGAGTGGAAAATTAAAAAGTGAGTGACAGGGGTCTCTTTGTGATCCTCCTTTGCTCTTTGACCATCCTTCTTGCTGACCTACAAATGGAAATTTCATGAAAATGGAGAAGATGCTCTCTTTGTTTTTTTTTTTTTTTTTCAAGAATGAAATGGGATGGATGAATGATGAATAGATAGTGAATATGAAGTGGATGGAGGGCATGGAGTGTTTTGGTGACCTTGGCCTTTGAAAAAAATTCTTCTTTTAACCGTTGTCCTCATTCCTTGAAATGATCACCCTTCATAATTTGACTTTTCAACATTCCATGTGTGAAGGAGTGAGTTGCAATTAACTAGTTGAAGGCGGCTAAGACTGCTGAGAAATCCTTAGCTTATAAAACCTTATCTCTCATGCATTGACAATAAATTTCTAACTATAATATTCTCTAGAGAAGAGGTCAAGAATATTGCATACTTGTACCTACCTGATGGTTGTTGGAGAGACATGCATGTTGCTGCTGAGTTGATGTTGATGTGTAGGTGTTGGATGGTGATGCTGATGATCCTAATGTTGTTTCTAAGCTATAGAGGATCTCCTTTGACCTCTGGATCTCCTTTAAAACTTCTCACTGCCAATCATGTAGGTGATGTTCTATCTCTTGTAGGTTTACAGGACAACGACTTGTTTTGTCCATATCTCCAAAACAGTAGACTAGATTGAGCTGAAACTTTTTGAGCATGTTGCCATCATCATTATGCAGCTCCCCATAGAAACATTTTGGTCAATGCATGCACGAATATCTAGAAAAACTAAAAATGGTTGAACGTGATGGAGGCTGATTTCTTAGAAAATGTGCACTGGAATTTGCTGAAATTGCTTGGGCATGTTATCATCATCCATATGTATCTTCCCATAAAACAACTTTTTAAATGGGTGCATGGATATTCAGAAAATGTAAAAATGGATGAAGGTGATGGAGGCCAATTTCGTGGAAACCGTGCACTAGAATTTGTTGAAACTGTTTGAGATGTTACAATCATCCATATGCATCTCCCCCTAAAACAACTTGGCAAATGGATGCATGGTTTTCAAGTTATGGCAAAAACAAGCTTCTTCTCTATATATATTTTTATCCTGTAGTAAAACAGAGCATCCTGTAGTTTTTTAGGATGGGAAGCAAATTGAATGGTAGAATCTTGAGAATGATGGGTGGATGGGGAAATGAGAGTGATGGATTGGCATGGCCTTAACCTTGTTGGAGCATTTGAGCAAAGGAGGAGAAAGTCAAAATTTGACTTCTTTTCACTAGGCTTGACCACTTTTCCTTTTGGTACCAACTTATTCTTGTTGCTTGCAGATGTTGGAGAGTACATGCATTTATCAAAGAGATGCATGGAGCAACGATTTTTTTTTTCTCTTTTTTCTTCTAGGTCTACCTAGGCGCCTCAAAGGAGGTTTTCACCTAGGATCTTTTCTTTTTTCTCTTTTTTTCTTTTTTCCCAACCCAATGACCACCTCATGGAAATTTTCAATCAATGAGCCAATATGAGGCTCCTCCAAGGAGGTTTTCACCTTAAATTTTTTTTTTTTTCTCTTATTTTTCATTTTTTTCTTTTTTCTTTTACCCTACCCTGTTTGAAAAACAAAATGACTTTCAAGTATAAGAATACTTCCAATGGAGCCATGTGCACATCAAGATGACAAAAAAAATGTTGTGGAGGCTTGACGTGTATGTTTTGACATGTACCTGGAATATAGAGACCAAATGATTTGACTTTGAAAGGATCAAGCATAGTTGAGGAAGAGAGTGATGATTCAACTTAGTCACTGTCTAGAACCATATTTCAATATAGTTGTGATGTCCTTGGTCCTTATACCGATTTGGATCATTATTCATGTCTTATTCTACCATGACCTTTAAATCTTCATCTTTTTGTTGATTGTTCTCTTGAATACATGGAGGATTTGATGGTAGCCATGAGGGAGTTCTCTCGACCTCTGAATTTTTATGTCTGCTCTTCATCAATCGCAGCCCATGGTTCTGTGGTCTTCTTATTTGAATCTTCTTCTTTTGGATGTGGTCCTTCAATGATATCAAGATTATCTCTTTTTTGCAATACTATACCTGAGCTATGGTGAATACCATTGATCTCAAGAGGAGATGTTTGGAAGTGTTCTACCTCAACATTGTAAGTGGGCTGAGCTACTTCAATGTGTGGGTTTGGGAATGGTGGTACAGGTAGTTGAGTGGGAGTGTATATTTGAGATGGATGTGTATGGGGTTGTGGATGTGGTGGAGGTGAATGGTAAGGATAACATGGAGTTTGGTATGGAGGATATTGAGGAATATATTGAGGATATTGTGGATGGCTCCCATAAGTTCTTTGCCAACCTTGTTGCTAAGATTGGTTTTGGGTTGCGATGACCAATGTTTCCAAGGAAAATGTGTGTTCCAATTACTTTGAGGTGAATGTGCATAAGCTTGAAATTTTGAATTAGGATCTTGCATCATATCAGGTTGAATAGGCTGCCATGGTCTTCTTGGAGCTACATAACATTGATGCATTGGTAATTGACTTGCTCCATTGTCCTCCTGGTGAACTTCCTTCAACCTTGGTAATGAGGAGCAACATTTAGCATCATGTGATTCTGCATGGACAACACAAACATCTTCTTTTTGCACATTTCATATTCTTAACATTTCTAATTGTTTGGTTAGATTGCTAAGAATTTATTCTTTAAAGTCATCAAACAAATTTCCAAGTTTAGTTTGACTTACCGATCTTGATTTTGATTTACCTACTCTTGCTTTTCCTCTTGATATGTGTTTGCATGTTTCACAAATTTCCTCAAATGATAATTCATATCCATCAACTGTACTCATGAGATTAAGGAGATCAATCCACTCATCCCTAATTGTTCTAAGTTAGATGGCTTTTAGTGTGTCTGATCCTAAATGATGTAGTTTTTCCCTCTTAACATTATACATGAACCTCTTTATTAGATCCTCTAGACTCTCATCTTCTCTTTGATTCATCCTAAAGATTTCTTCTTTAAGATTATGATTTTTATATTTTTCTAGGGATATCTTTTGCATATCATTCCCTGATCTTATTGAATTAGTCCCTAAACTCATGAACCGTTTAATAGCTTTATCCTTCAATGTTGCCGGAAACAATCTCAATTTTTGAGTTTTTAATAAGTAACCATAAGATCTAAAAACAATCTCAAATTCAAAGAGAAAGGTTTCTGGATCCTTTGACCTTAGACCATGAAATTTTGGAAGAAAATATGGATGGATGTTCTTCATGTGCACACTTCCATCAATATCTTGAATGGGAAATCCAATAGGATCTTCCTCATTGTCATCATCGCCATCAATTTCTTCTACATTCTTCGCCATCTTCTTCTTCTACCTACAAAAGTGAATGGTGATATGGATCTTACTGCACCATGTGATCAAATAGGGGAGTGGGTTGGTGTTGGAGAATTTTGTTTTTGTTTTTATGATTGAATGAAAATTATAATGCATTGCAATTTTCTAGTTTTGAAATTAAATATGCCTAATGAAAATATTTCTTTGATTTTGCAAAAATTAAAAGGAAATGAATCAACTAGGGAAGAAAACAATGCATACTTGGACACCTCCCTGGTGATGGCACCAAAAAGTGATGAGCCTTAGTATTGCAACAAGAATGCTGCAACTCCCAAAGCTACCGACTTTAAATATCAACCCGAGGTTCATGTAAACTTAAGAGGTGTTGGCGCTATATGTGCAGCATACAATGTGTCCTTCCTTTGTTGTCATGATGTAATGGAGTGCATGTACTGAATTCAAATCCTAAACTAATTGCAAAAACTGAAATGTTTGAAATGGAACCTTAACCTATTACAAGAAAGAAAGTACAAAGAAAGAGACAGAAATTCAATGCTAAATCACACCATTTCCTAACTAACTGCCAAGAAAATATGCTTTGCAATAATGCTAAATTATCATGAACCAAATGCTACTATCTAAGCATGGAACTAAGAAGCATCAAAAATCACTAATGTGCAAGTAAAGGGACTAAAATAAATCCGTTTTTGTCTTTTTGTCTTTTCATGCAAAATCAAGTATGCAAACTAATTTCCTTTGGTGATGTGGCAGGTGAATTAAGGATGTTGGAGGTTGGATGGAAGGGTTAGGAGATGGTTGGATGGTGTGGGAGACCCTTGGGAGGCTTTTGGTGACTTCCTAGAGGTTTTCCATCAATTCGGCCTCAAAACAGGCCATTTCAGGAAAACCTACAGGATGTACTAGAAACCTACAGGATGATCCTATAGGAATTACAGTGAACCTATAGGATACAACTGAGAGAAAAATGTGAGGTGTTGGAGGTGATGGAAGGCTTAGGGAAGGTGTTATATGGGTGGAATGGAGTGAGAAAATTCCTATGATCACTCAGAACTCAAAACCAAAGTTGGGAGATGGATGGATTTGCTCAAAAATCTTGGAGAAGTTTCCTTGTGAAATGATGAAATTGGTGAGGGTTTAATGACCAAGAAAATCAAATCCAAATTGGATGGGACAAATTTTGTTATTAACTAGGATGTCTTAGGTCCCTATTCCAAGTGGAATAACTCAAAAGACCTCTGTTAACCCATGCAAAAAAAAATAAAAAACATTACTAGTCGAAAATCTAGAAATTCGAGAACTAGTGAGCTAGTAAATCTAAACAATGCCTAACCAAATCAAGTGAAAATGAAATGGGGTAATTTTTGTTATGAACTAGAATTTTTTTTTGATCTAATGCATGTGGAATCAATTCTATTGAAGCTCATTAACATGCTCTAAAAAATAACAGAAATTTATTGTTCTTTGCCAAAAAGGAGGTCGAGCTATCTAGATTTGGGAATAAGAAGACTAATCCAAGCAAATCAATGACTCCTATGAACTTCCAAATATTTTACAAGGATTAAATAATTCTTGTGATCCTAAAAAATAACTTACATCAACCATTTAACTCAATCCTACAACAAGAAATCATTAATTCTAAATGCAGAAATAGAAAGAAATAAAAACAAGAGATGCTTGTGAATAAGCAATGAAAAGAGGGAAAGAAAATGATACAAAAGGGCTCTGAGGTTCCTAGGATGGCCAATCCCAAGGAAAATCAGAGACCTATGGAGGAGAATACGATTTAGAAGCTGAACATGACACAAATTTTCATTATTTTCATCAATAGAATTACATATCTGCAAGAAAATACAATGGAGTTGCAAAAATACAAGCTCTCTCCCCAATAACACTAATGAAAATCTCTATCTAGAGGAAAATTTGACTTGGTACTTATACAAAATGATTACGAATCATTCCCCATGAATGGAGGAAGCTTTCCCCACCAAAATCCCTTCATTAGTGGATCTAGTCCCCAATACTAGGAAGTTGCATTAAATGGCATGGAATACATTCCTAGATTTTCTCAATCATTCCCTTGAGGAAAATTCGACTCGGTACTTATAAAAAATGATTAAGAATCATTCCCCATGAATGGAGGAAGCTTTCCCCACCAAAATCCTTTTATTAGTGGATCCGCTCCCTTGATTAGTGGAACACATTCCTAGATTTTCTCAATCATTGGAGTTCCACAATTTGTGCCATAATTCCATAATATCTTGTTCACTTATTATTTATTATTGATCCTCCAGTAGTAGGGAACAAGTCCCTAAATTATCTCCTCCTCCAACTCTTCATAATCTACCCAATATTCTCATAATATTCCACAAAAATAAATAATATTAGGCACAAATATTCAATTGTTCATAAACCTTCCTAATGAATATATTAAAGTTAAAAATAAATTATCTAATGCAAAAAGAGAGGTTTAATGTGCTAAAGGACGGTCATAAGCCTTAATTTATGTTTTAAATTAGAGGCATGGGCCTTAATTTATGTCTAATTTAGAGGCCCATCACCCTTCAAAACATCATATTGGTCAAGGGTGCATTTTGGAAGTCTTGTGGTGATCTACTACAAGATTTTCAAAGCCCCCTGGTGTAGGTGACCCATGTGCTTATGCCATAGTTCTCCAACATCTCGACTCTGAACATGTTCTTATTTACTGCTCGATTTAGCACATGCATCCACCTCTAGCTTGAAGATATTTCTCACTCTAAGACCATTTTTTTTACTTGTCTAGTAGCAACATTGTAACACCCTCTCCCAGGTCTACCCAAACTAACTAGGCTAAACATGAGGAGAGATGTTACTACAATCAAATTCAACCTCCATTGTCACCTTAAGGAAGTAGAATCGATGGAATGTCACATACAATCATCCAACATCATTAATAGATCCCTCGGGAGGCAAGTTAGCCACTCAGATAACCTATCCCTAGGTCCCACTGTTATTCTTCAGCTCTTAGGCCATAATCACTATCATGCTATGGGAAAGGGAGCAACCAGAAATCCACAGTCGCTCTCATTAGTATACCTACTAGCGACTGTGGACCAAAATTGCTAATTTTGTTCCAGTGACCCTAGGATTTAAAACCAATTTTCTAGCCTAGAATCCTATCCTCTACCCATTTTGTGGCCAGCAACAACCCCCCTTCTTATTTAGTGTTATTCCTAATACTAAATAAGTGGGGACCCTTAGTCAAAAATCTAAAAGAATCAAAGTAGTGTTTAAATGTACTTTTCAAATAAAACTTACCATCATAAGCTTAGGAAACCTTCCTTCGAAAACCTAAAAAAATCCAAGCTTTATGATAAGGTAAGATAAAATCTTTCCTTAGGAAAATCGCATCGCAAAAGGATAGCGGGATGCTTCCTTACAATCAAAAGTTCCAATATTGCGAGATCGCGATACATGATAATATCGCATCGCATCCAGCAAATACAACTTACATGAAACACTTTAAAATTTGTTGATATGCGATATCGCCGATCGTAAGATCACATTTCGCAGAAAATAGGTTAACAAAGATTGGCATACATAACATTTCTGCGATCTGCGATATTGTGATACAGAGATACAGTGATAATGCGATGTCATGAGCGATCAAACTTGCGATTATGCGATTTTGCGATGTTGCGATCTGCGATGTTGCAAAGAAAATCGCAAAATCGCTTCATCACAGATCTTTCGGGCACATTATTCAAGAAAAGTATTTTCCCTAAGCTAACACCTGGTTATGCACTTTAATGCTAATAAATGAGGTAGTTGCCAGTTATAATGGAATATGGGTTCATGCTTATTGAAAGAATCATTTCACGTAAGGTGGTATGCTTCATATGTCTGCGGCATTTAAAACTTTCCCATCACCCTTCCTTGTCATTCATTTTCGCTTCACTTGTGAATTGCAGGAACGGAGAACAGAGGACGATACAAAGCAATACGCAGAGTAAAATGGGAAAGAAAAGCAAAGCCCTAAGCTCAGAAGAAAAGGAAATGGTGCCCTTATATACAGACACGGCCTGTAACAGAGACACGGGAATAGCTACGTGGGAAGGCATGTATAATCTGCTCGAAGAGGAGAATCCCAGAGTAATGGAAGTAGTGACCACCGTGGGCTCAAATGGTTCTTCTGAAGCATCCCTCACAGAGCTACCCTGCTCATTTCTACAATGGATAGCAGCAAGGCCTAAAATTCTCCCATACAGGGACATGGTAAAGTGGATACGGGACAATGCAGAAATGAGAAACAGATAGTTTAAGACTCAAGGTCAAGAGTCCACAGAATTATCATTTTTACAAATTTCGAACTTTATATCTGCTGGAAAGAAAAAAGCGCAAAAGGCAAAAAACATGTCAAGGAAATCCGGATCAAGAAACGGAGGCAGTTTCCAATGCGCGATTAGCGCCTAGCGCTAATCGTGCATCGCTAAGAAAAAATTCTAGAGAAGGAAATATGCTAGTTGTCCAGTCACCTACAAGCCCCGAAAATCGCAAGAAAGTAACAATATAGGCAGATTGGAAACAGAGAGCTCGAAAAAAGGCACAAGAAATCTAAGGGTTAACCAAGTTGAACTGGGATTATTACTGGGCATACTTGGTAAAGCCACATAGCCAGTGGATGACTGTTAATTGTATCATCAATTCGGCTGAAAAAATGGCACCAGCTCTTGTCAATTCTGTTTTCTTAGCTCAGCTAAAAGCGGAAGTCAGCCAGCTGACTCTTCTCAAACAGATGTTGCATGTGTGCAATTTCAAGGACCAAATACAGAAGTATTTTAATGTTAGATTTAATTTTAGCTTTAATTTTGTTTTATTTTCCTGAAAAGAGGACGGTTATTTAAACCGCATCCTACATTTTTGTAATAATTTATTTTTAGATTTAGTTAGTAGTATTTAAACCCTTCTCATGCATTTAGAGAAAGGTCCTGAAATTTATCAAAAACTTATCCCCAGAACATGCACTTCTATACCCTCTAAGGAGGTTTTGATGAATGAATGGATCAGGATTTATTGATGTTTGCATTTGATATCTGCTACTGATGTTGCACTTTTGTACTCTTAGTAGATATTTGATCAAGGAGAGATAAATCGTTATCACTTGAAGCTCATGAGTAGGACTAGTTATAAATGGTATTTCTATCTCTTAACTATTTCTGCCTTGTGTTAAAGTGATTTCTAGTTCAGTTATTTATATATTAATGTATGAATGCATGAGTTATCATTTGGCACTTTTGTACGGTGATAGCTATTTATTTATGCTTAGTGTATGAATAACTCATTATGCGATATGTTTTGCACAACTGTTTCATCTAACTTTTTATACGAAGTGGTTCATCTTTATTGAATTCTTTTCTCATAACAACTGAATGATCTTTATTACCAGTTGTTGTTTGAAATCATTTTAGATCGCATAAAGAAAAAATTACACCCCGAGTTAGTGTAGATTTACATATTTCTGTTGGTTAGAATACAATTTCCTTATTATTAGATTAGAATTAGAGTAGAAGTATTCCATTTAGAAACTGTTAGAAACAGAAATATCAGATCTTTTCTCACAGACACACAAATTGGGAAATTGGTCCCATATCCCCAGTCGAACCCGCTATACCAAACGGAAAAGGAGCTGCCAACCAAGGTCCGGACCGGGCGGGTATCCCCCTTGTTGTAGACCCGATTTTCGGGGCTTCAACATATTTGGCGGTAGAAGGAGGGCTTGAACTGTGAATGGCAAGCAAATCCAAATCTAAATACCATTCTGAGAGTAAATTGCCCTCACCATCTCCTCTGACTTCTCCATTGCATTCAGAAACCTTGAATCCATAGTTAGAAGTCGCTGGATCAATAGCCGCTGCTACAAACCCTGACATTTCAGAACAATCTACTATTTAACCTCCTGAAGTTGAATCTTTGATTCACAAACTTCATCGATTTTCTATATCTCCTCAGAAATCTGATAAATCTCAAGGCAATGTGACTTCGCAATATAATCTTGCTCATCCTCTCACCAGGTTAAAGAGCGAAAATTTTGGTGTTCAGCCAACCGAATTACCTCTACCTACTAGGAAGAGAGCAAGGAAGTCTCCTAAAGGATCTAATAGTGAGACTCTTTCATCATCATCATCATCCATCTCAACCTCTTCACCGTGAAGTCAACCATCCACTCCTCCACTTCAGATCATCGTCCATCAGCCTATTGCAACTTCCTAAACTCCTTCTCAAACATCTGGAGTTATAATATCCTCATCTTCTCAACCGCACGGATCATCTTCTGCACTTTCCTCTGTTAGTAGTTCAGCAATGGCCCAATCTCCATGGAATAACCCAGGGGTAGTCTTAATGCCTACACCCTTGAGTCAGATACTGGCCCATCCTAAAAAATGGCTGCCTAAGTTTAACCTCGAGGCAGGCATGCTAGCAGAAGAACATATAAATAACTTTATGCTATCCAGCCCAGTCCAAACAGACACATCTACTCCATCTAAAACGCTAATCGTTTCGGATGAAATGGAGTATAACATCATAGAAGACATGAAAAAGACTAGGGCCAATATTACTCTTTTTGAATTGATCAAGTTAAAACACCAGCAGAAAGTACTTTTGAAAGAATTACATGTTGTGCCAGTTGCACCTTTACCAGCTGTTGTAATCTCTCAAGCTTCCCACGATATGAGAAGACCTCCAACTAGTACGATGAATAAAGTTGATCCAAACGATATCACAATAATTGGAGGAAGATCGAGATCACATACTCCCCCATTTCTCCTTACTTATGAAATTTTCAATAAAAATGTGCATAATTGCTTAGTAGATTCTGGAGCTTCATCAAATATTTTGCCAAGATCAATTTGTGCAAAATTGAATGTTCAACCACAGAAATCCGCTGTGCGCATAGTTCAGCTAGATCGATCACAAGTCGAAGTGATTGGTGAGTTAAATCAAGTTACCATAAGGCTGTCATCCAATCCAAAGGTATGTCAAGTTATCGACATTTTAGTTGCTGATATTCCTGAATTTTACGGCTTAATTCTTAGCAAAGATTGGTCAGAAAAACTTCATGGATACTTTGCAACTGACTGGTCCCACATGTGGCTGCCTTATAATGGAAAACCAAACCAAATAAAACTTGAACATGAACGACATCAGAAATACATAGTAACAGAACTCAAAGGAGAAAATGAACCAATAGCATATAATTCTAACATCATTGGCAACTATTCAATAGATTCTTTCTTAGGAAATTTTAATGCTCATTCTTCACCTTACTTAGAACATTCTATTTTATCTCAAGTAGAAAATTTCTCTTGAACAGATAGTTATAAATGAATTAATTTTATAGATAGTCCTGTAAATAAATCTTTGTTTTGGAAACTATTTTTTGATGGTTCTAAGTCTAACGAAGGAGCAGGAGCAGGATGCGTATTAGTAAGCCCAGAGGGAGATAACACCATGCTAACCTGTAGACTCAAATTCGAGTGCACCAACAATGCCGCAGAATACAAAGCTCTAATCCAAGGGTTGTATAAAGCAATCGGGTTAAACGTCAAATACCTGCAAGTTTTCAGAGATTCTGAAATTTTAATTAGACAGGTATGCAATACTATACACTGTTTATCAGGTCATTTGAAGCATTACCAATTTTTAGTTCAAGATCTAACTAAACATTTTATAGCATTAAATATTTTGTCAATTCCCAGACTCCAGAATGTTAGTGCAGACCTCTTAGCCAACGTAGCTTCCAAGCTCATTCCTTCAGAAGATTTTAGCCTTGACCGATTTTCAATTGAGTTAATTTTTAGGCCATCTATCCCTGATAACATCACCAATTGGAGAATTTTCAATGATGATCCTGATATCGTGAGTTTTCTCACATCTGAAGGATCCTACACCAATCAAATAATTGACGAAGACCACCATGACCAACAATTGCAACAGGATAGTACTAACAATGCTATACCTAAATTAGTAGTCAAATTAGAAGACCTTTCTGATTTGAAAGATCGATTTAAAAGATCTAGCAATTCAAAACTCCAAAGTTCAACTTTGAATTACGAATTAGTAAATCTAGGAACTGATGCCAAACCACAGAACATCAACCTAGGCCTTGGCCTAGCCCCTGAAGAGAAATTAGCATATATCCGTCTCTTGAAACAATGCAAAAGTGTTTTTGCTTGGAATTACGATGAACTCAAAACGTATGACACCTCCATCATTCAGCATACTATCCCAATGATCGATAATGAAAGACCTATCCAACAGAGTTGAGAAAGATCCATCCAAATTTAGAAAATTTGATTAAAACTGAACTCAACAAGTTATTGAAAGCCAAAATAATCTTTCCTGTTAGACATTCTAAATGGGTCTCCAATATGGTACCTGTTAGAAAGAAAAACGGAGATATCAGAATCTACATTGACTTTCAAAACCTTAACAAGGCCTGCCAAAAGGATAATTTTCCTTTACCTCCCATGGAAAAAATATTGCAGGCAGTTGCGGGCTCAGAATTAATGTCATTCTTAGATGTATTCTCAGGATACAATCAAGTGCTAGTACACCCCGACAATCAATTGAAAACGACATTCAGGACTAAATGGGGCACATACGCATATCAAAATATGCCATTTGGTTTGATTAACGCGGGTGCCACATTTCAGAGAGCCATCGACATTGCATTCAAAGGGTTAGTTAATAATTCAGTGGTAATCTATTTGGATGATATTACTTTTTATTCCAAGAAATGAAACAACCATCTCAGGGATTTAAAACAGATCTTCCAACATTATTTAAGGTATGGAATTTCACTTAACCCGAAAAATTCCTTTTTCGCATTAAGTGAAGGAAAGCTTCTAGGATTCATTGTGTCAAAATCTGGAATTTACATTGATCCCAACAGAATCAAAGAAATTTTCGCAGTTCCACTACCTCACAATAAAAAAGCCATGCAATCTTTCCTCGGTCAGATTAACTTTGTAAAAAGATTCGTTCCAGATTTTTCCAGAATCGTGTCTCCTTTACAAGCCATGATTAAAAAGAACGCGAACTTTAAATGGGGCCAAGATGAACATGAAGCATTCAATCTGATCAAACAAGCCATTATCAATGCTCCATCGTTAGCAACTCCAAATTTTTCCGATCCTTTTATTTTGTACACTTTTGCCTCAGATAGATCATATGCTGCGATACTCACTCAAGCAAATCAAGAAAAGGCGGAAGCCCCAATTGCTTTTTTCAGTTCCAATTTACAAGGTGCTGAATTGAATTATTCAGATGTAGAAAAACAAGCTTATGCTGTTTTTAAAGCAATTAAATACTTCAGACCTTTCTTACTCAAAACACATACCAAGATCATAGTACCGTTTCCAGCGGTAAGAAATCTTCTAGTACAGAAGGATGTGGGTGAGAAAAGGGCCAATTGGGTTACTGCTTTACAAGAATATGATGTTGAAATCAAACCGGCAAGTATTGTAAAAGGCCAAGGCTTTTGCAAAATGCTGGCAGGAGCATCGCTAATACCCAAAAATCCATCTGAAGAAGTACAAGTGTACGAGGTAAGCCTAAACGATGTTGAGTCATTATACGCTGATATTATTTATTATTTAAAGAATGGATATGCTCCTCCAAATCTTGATCACACCAAGAAAAGAGCCCTGAGGTTAAAAGCCAAACAATATCAACTTGTGAATGATGTTCTTTTTAGAATAAATTATGATTCTGTTCTTCTTAGATGTCTTGAGAAAGCTGAAGCTGAAAAAGTCTTGCAGGAACTCCACGATGGGCTAGCAGGTGGACACTATGCTAGAGATGCAACTTCTCATAAGATCTTACGCACAGGCTATTACTGGCCTACATTATTCAAAGACGCACATAACTACGTAAGGAAATGTCAAGTCTGTCAAACTGCTGCTGGGAGACAAAAGAAACCATCCTTGCCACTGCAACCAATTACCATTGAATAGCCTTTCGATCAATGGGGATTGGACATAATAGGTGAGATCATTCCTCACTCTTCTAAACATCATAGATACATCCTCACAGCGACAGATTATTTACTAAATGGGTAGAGGCAATTCCACTCAAGATGGCTAACGCTGAAAATATCATTGAATTCATAGATAAGTTCATAATCACTAGGTTTGGATTGCCTTCCGCTTTAATGTTTGATAATGCATCATACTTTTCTGGAAATACAATGACTGAATTTGCACTCAAAAGAGGTTTCAAACTTAAATATTCTGCCAATTACTATCCGCAGGGCAATGGTTTAGCTGAATCTACAAATAAGAACTTAATTAGAATCATTAAGCGAACCATTGACCAAAATCATAAAAATTGGCATAAGTCTTTAATATATGCTTTATGGGCAGACCGAATAACACAAAAAGCCTCTATCGGCACTTCTCCCTTTAATTTAGTTTATGGGAAAGAAGTGGTTCTTCCAACACATCTGGCAATTCCCTCTTTAGCCTTGGTTCAATATATTGATGAAGTACCAACTTCTTCTTTACAACTTAGGCAGCTGGAATTAATTAAATTAGAAGAACAACGAGAACGGGCTAAGGTAAATCACGCTCATCATCAAGCATTGGTGAAAGCCTCTTTTGATTCCAATATGGTATCCAGAAAATATTTTCAAATGGGGGATCTAGTTTTAAAATGGGACAAGGCTCATGAGGAAAAGGGAAAACATACAAAATTTCAAAGAATGTGGCTTGGTCCTTTTCAGATCATAGAAGTTGTAGGTCTGTCTACCTTCATGTTACAAGATTTAACAAGGAAAAGAGATTCTCTACCTGTTAATGGTCAAATTCTCAAGAAATATTTTCCATAGAAGATCATTCTTCTATTTTTTTTAGGGTAATTGTTTTTGCTTTTCATAATAAAACCAGTTGTGAATGGTTACAATAGGCATTTACGAAAAGGACACCAATTCTCTTTCAAATTTTTATCTTTTGCTTGTATAAATAGAAAATATTTTGGAAATTGATCTTTATTATTGAAAGATATAGTTAAAAACTCTAGCCTAGATATGATACTAGTTTCAACTTCATAAAATTTGATGAAAACAACCTTTAGTGATAAATTGTTTTATATCAGTGCAATGAAAAGTATCAATAAAAAAATAAAGATTCTTTGTAGAACAGCTATTTCCAAAAAACTCTACTATTCTTGTCCAGAGCTATCTTAAGGAAACAATGACTTCCTCCCTATTAAGGAAATCACAACTTTCAGAGGAACAATCCAAGGATACACTTTATCTTAAAGAGTGACAGGTCTCATCATGAGCCGGCTTATCATAATCACAAATATTATAACTTGTTGAATTTGCCAATACTGCATACGACAACAGGGCAAAGACTCAAGATTGTTGCAATCAAAAGGCAAGGGGTCTCATCACGAGCTAGCTTGTTCAGCAAAGTTATAAATCAGTGAATGACTATGTCATAAATTGGCTACCAAACCAAGACATTTCTCTTTAAGAATAAAAAAGAAAATCAAAGCAATAAGTGTGGGTGTGGATTCTTCTTTGGGAATTGTGGGTTTCTTTAAGTAGGACACAAGATCATTGTTGGGTAACAGGTAAACCTGTCGAGGCTATAAATGCCTGCTGGCAGCAAAGGCTCTACCTACGACAAATGAGCATATTTAAAACTGGTTTACAGAGAAGACTTTGTTTTATCTTTACAAACCAAGTAATGACTAATGTAAATACAAGGACTAGCTTGAGGCAGCAAATAATCAAAGTTGAAAATAGCTGAAACAAAATGTCATTGACAAGTTAGAATATAATGTACTTTATCTTTCTATAATAAAGTTTAACTTTCTGGAAAATTTTCTGTTTTGGAAGTTTTGAAAATTCAAAAAGCAGTAGAGATAACTGGTTCTTCCAAGTGAATCGCCAATTGTTGTGGCCAGCAACAACCCCCCTTCTTATTTAGTGTTATTCCTAATACTAAATAAGTGGGGACCCTTAGTCAAAAATCTAAAAAAATCAAAGTAGTGTTTAAATTTCCTTTTCAAATAAAACTTACCATCATAAGCTTAGGAAACCTTCCTTTGAAAACCTAAAAAATCCAAGCTTTATGATAAGGTAAGATAAAATCTTTCCTTAGGAAAATCGCATCGCAAAAAGATAGAGGGATACTTTCTTACAAGCCGAAGTTCCAATATTGCGAGATTGCGATACGCGATAATATCGCATCGCATCCAGCAAATACAACTTACATGAAACACTTTAAAATTTGCCGATATGTGATATCGTCGATCATAAGATCGCATTTCACATAAAATAGGTTAACAAAGATTGGCATACATAACATTTCTGCGATCTGCGATATTGCGATACAACAATACAGCGATAATGCGATGTCATGAGCGATCAACCTTGCGATTCTGCGATGTTGCGATGTTGCGATCTGCGATGTTGCAAAGCAAATCGCAAAATCACTTCATCGCAGATCTTTCAGGCACGTTATTCAAGAAAAGTATTTTCCCTAAGCTGACACCTGGTTATGCACTTTAATGCTAATAAATGAGGTAGTTGCCAGTTATAATGGAATATGGGTTCGTGCTTATCGAAAGAATCATTTCACGTAAGGTGGTATGCTTGATATGTCTGCGGCATTTAAAACTTTCCCATCACCCTTCCTTGTCATTCATTTTCGCTTCACTTGTGAATTGCAGGAACGGAGAACAGAGGACGATACAAAGCAATACACAGAGTAAAATGGGAAAGAAAAGAAAAGCCCTGAGCTCAGAAGAAAAGGAAATGGCGCCCTTATATACAAACACGGCCTGTAACAGTGATGCGAGAATAGCTACGTGGGAAGGCATGTATAATCTGCTCGAAGAGGAGAATCCCAGAGTAATGGAAGTAGTGACTACCGCGGGCTCAAATGGTTCTTCTGAAGCATCCCTTACAGAGCTACCCTGCTCATTTCTACACCAGATAGCAGCAAGGCCTAAAATTATCCCATACACGGACATGGTAAAGTGGATACGGGACAACGCAGAAATCATAAACAGACAGTTTAAGGCTCAAGGTCAAGAGTCCACAGAATTATCATTTTTACAAATTTCGAACTTTATATCCGTTAGAAAGAAAAAAGCGCAAAAGGTGGAAAACGTGTAAAGAAAATCTGGATCAAGAAACGGAGGCAGTTTCCGATGCGCAATTAGTGCATCGCTGAGAAAAATTTCTAGAGAAGGAAAGCTGCTAGTTGCCCAGTCACCTGCAAGCCTTGAAAATCGCAAGAAAGTAACAATACAGGCAGATTGGAAACAAAGAGCTCGAAAAAAGGCACAAGAAATCCAAGGGTTAACCAAGTTGAACTGGGATTATTACTGGGCATACTTGGTAAAGCCACATAGCCAGTGGATGACTGTTAAGTGTATCATCAATTCGACCAAAAAAATGGTGCCAGCTCTTGTCGATTCTATTTTCTCAGCTCAACTAAAAGTGGAAGTCAGCCAGCCGAATCTTCTCAAATAGATGCTGCATGCATGCGATTTCAAGGACCAAATACAGAAGTAGTTTAATGTTAGATTTAATTTTAGCTTTAATTTTGTTTTATTTTCCTGAAAAGAGGACGGTCATTTAAACCACATCCTACATTTTTGTAATAATTTATTTTTAGATTTAGTTAGTAGTATTTAAACCCTTCTCATGCATTTAGAGAAGGGTCCTGAAATTTATCAAAAACTTATCCCCGGAACATGCACTTCTGTACCCTCTAAGGAGGTTTTGATGAATGAATGGATCAGGATTTATTGATGTTTGCATTTGATATCTGCTACTGATGTTGCACTTTTGTACTCTTAGTAGATATTTGATCAAGGAGAGATAAATCGTTATCACTTGAAGTTCATGTGTAGGACTAGTTATAAATGGTATTTATATCTCTTAACTATTTCTTCCTTGTGCTAAAGTGATTTCTAGTTCAGTTATTTATATATTAATGTATGAATGCATGAGTTATCATTTGGCACTTTTGTATGGTGATAGCTATTTATTTATGCTTAGTGTATGAATAGCTCATTATGTGATATGTTTTGCACAACTGTTTTTCTAACTTTTTATACAAAGTGGTTCATCTTTATTGAATTCTTTTCTCATAACAGCTGAACGATCTTTATTACCAGTCATTGTTTGAAATCATTTTAGATTGCATAAATAAAAAATTACACCCTGAGTTAGTGTAGATTTACATATTTCTGTTGGTTAGAGTACAATTTCCTTATTATTAGATTAGAATTAGAGTAGAAGTATTCCATTTAGAAACTATTAGAAACAGAAATATCAGATCTTTTCTCACACACACAAATTGGGAAACTAGTCCCATATCCCTAGTCGGACCCACTATACCAAACGGAAAAGGAGCTGCCAACCAAAGTCCGGACCGGGCGGGTATCCCCCTTGTTGTAGACCCTATTTTCGGGGCTTCAGCAGCCCAAAACTTGCTGTAACTTCCATAATTCATTAAAAACATGATAACAATTATGATCAATCAAAAGCTACCCTCAGGACTAGGCCTGAACATCCCCAACCGGGATTGACACTCTGTGAAACACTTGGCATCAATGCAACCTACAGGTCTAGGATACAAGATAGAGCATAAAAGACTGGAAACAACTTATGAAACATAACCAGAAGGATCACCTACTTCTCCATTGAACTACTATATCATCAATAAGGTCTTGCATCCATCCATTTAATAGTTACAAGTAAATATTTGAAATAACCATGACATAAACCAGTCATTCAACCATGCTTATAACCATCATAAAATGATATAAATGTCATAGATATGATAGCCATTAATTCCACATATAAATCAGTGAAAAAGTAAGAGAACATAACTTTTATTGGTCATGGGAAAATTCGACGAGGTTCAGGACTTCCATGTACCACCCGACCATAGACATGGCTGAACCAAATCTCTCTTTCAGCTAGTCACCCTCGTGCCATATTCCAAGCATGAATTTGGCATCTCATAGAACAACCAATCCAAGAAAAACCAAGGGAATCTAGAGGCTAAACCACCTCCACCCTTGTCAAACCATGATCACACCAAAACCAGTGCTCCATTCACAACTAAATAGAACTTGGAATGCCATCTGGAATCCATCACTATCCTTGAGGAATTTTCCATCTTCTTGTCTCTCAGGCTTTACTGCAATCCAAACCAGATCACTAGGCCCTAAACCAAGACTAGTCTCTTAGGTTTTACCACAATCCAAACCTGTATCACTAGGCCCTAAAATGAGAGTTCTCCATTAGGATTTACTATTTATCCCACCAAAACCAATCAAGGGATTCCTAGGCCTTTGGGAATGGAACTTGAGACCAACTCCACCCTAGATTCTAAAATCCATCTGAAAAACCAAAGCTAAAAATCTAAAATAAACATCCCAACACCATGGCATCTAGAAAAAGGCTAGGCTAGGCTAAAATCCACTATCATCACCTGGAAAAACCATGCCACCAACAACAAGACAACCATACACCAACATGCAAAGCTATGCATGTCCAAACCAGCTAGGAAATCACAGATGAAAAAGGTTACCTGCAAGTATTCATGTTGAAGTTGCTTGATCCTTCTTTCCTTTCCTTTCACTTTTCTTGCTTTTCCGTCCTTGATCCAAATCTAGAGTGCTCCAAGAAAACTCTAAGTGACCAAGAGTGAGATAAAGAGAAATAATAATGAGAGAGATCCAAACTTTCACTGACCAAGATCCTGCCCACTGATCCTTAGAAGCCTTTTTATTAATGAGGCCTCTAATTTCTTCATTTTCCATTAGTTTCCTTCATTTTCCTCCTCACATGCAACTTGTGACCTTTTATCTTACTTTTCTCCTAATTTCCTTTATTTTCATAAACAAATGTGCCAAAAATGACTTTTTCGCTTTAAGGCCTTTTCCTTAGCCTTTGCCAATATTCCTCAGCCAAAACACACATCTAGTGACGCCCACTAAGATATCTTTGCCCAACATTCAGCTTGAAATATGTTTCCCTTACCCATGGTCTTATTTTCCCTTTATTTACTTTATTACATGAACTTTTCACCAAGGTTGTTATAGAATCCTCCCCCTTGGGGAACACCATCCTCGAAATTAAACCACACCAAGACCTCAGCAAAACCACTGAAAAGAAAACACACTGCCCATGGAGATTTATAATTTAGCTTGTTGCAGTATTTACAATGAAGGACCTGCTCAAAATCCAAACATAATGACAACATGAAAAGATAATAACCATACCGCTTATGAGAGCTTTATAACACAACTCATTACTGTATTTACAATAACCACATGTACACATATGCACATTTGTTAAACCAACAAATAAAAGGATATGATTCTTGTATCAATCAACAAGGGAATCTAGAGGATCACACCTCAAACCTCAAAGTAATACCAGGATTCACCTCCTTCCCAAGAAGCCCAAAATCCACTGTCACAATCAAATTTGCATCCAATGTCTAGTGCTACAATCCTGCACCACTTTTCCTCTCAGTGAACAGTTACCAGCTCATTGTTCCAGGGCACATGCCCAATGTACATCTGATTCCATCTAGCAATGCTAATGACCAAACCAATATGTCCACGACCTTCCCTTCTTTGCTACACAGTCCCTCAGGAAATATGGTCACCCCCTTCTGTGCAGTCACTCACCTTCCATGTTCCATGAAATCCCCTAACCCGGGCGATCCATCTCTTGGCAAGGCTTCTTACATCGAAAGATACAAAACCAAGGAATATACTTGCCTCAAAACCATCATACCAGTCATAGCATTCTCTCGTAAATCGATTGACACTATTGTGTACCAGTGTCCCACAACTGCTCTCCTCCTAAAGTACTATGCCAACATACTATTGAATGTTCCAATTTATTTCGTTGTTGCTGCCAATTCTTGCAATCAATTTCAGCCACCCAACCAAGCATGTTCATGCCTTCATGTTCCAAGCACATAAATTCCATTAGATTCAAATAAAATTGAAATAACCTAAAATCATACCTCATTGGTAGTTCGTCAATAAGGTACATTTGCACTGATGCTCGCTTCTGTCACAACAAGTAAAACTAATTGTTTGATCAAAACATCATGTATAAACATATCACATTTGGTTAGCTCAAAACACAACCATCATAAACCAGAATCATAGATCACATATAATCATCTATACCATAATCATAAATCATGTGCATGATAAAACTGAAATAAAATACGGATACTTATCCTTTAATCAATCCCTAGCTTCCACCTTTGTCTTTATTTTGTACACACTATGGATAGGTTTGCACACTAGACAAACACCTAGTGCCTTCTCCTCAACCATGTGCACATACATGTAGTGTGCATGACACACATACAACTACACATATCATACAACACCATGAAAGACATGCATCTACACTAGTGCCATATGTACCACATGCACACATTACCACCTGTACACTACAACCACTTGCACAATGTGTGCACAGCATCACATGTACATGGCACCACCTGCACAACATGTACACAATCCCACATGTACACTACATCACTCTACAATGTGTACACATTACCAAATGTACATAGCATCACATTCATGACATGTGCAAGACACCACATGTACATATCATCACATGCACAACACATACACAACACCACATGCACACACCATCACATGTAGAACATGTACACAGCACCACATGCTCACAACACCACTTGTACAATCATGCACATAACACCATATGTACAACATGCATAGAACACCATATGTACATAGCACTGCATATCCAACATGTACATAGCACCAAATGCACACAACACCACATATCCATCATGTACATAACACCATCTATACCCAACACTACATATGCAATATTTGTACAACATTATCTATACCATCATGTACATAACATTGCATAAACAACATGTACACACACTATGTATACACAACACCACAAGCACAAAACACCATAGATGCAACAGGTACAACAGATATAAGATATGCACAACAATAGTACCTCACATCCAAAAGCACACTATCTCTACCAAGAAAATTTGCTCCAATGTCCTATCTATGCTTGTCCCAGCATGTCGCAAACCACAATGCTTCATTTCCATGATGTATCTCTCAGTGTTACTTGTCGTAACATAACATAAGCATAATACAAGCATATAATATAAATTCATAACCACATGATACTGACCTCGTATATTTTTCAGGCTTACTCTTCACACTTGATGCCTCATAAGACTAGGAACCTCATCATACCATTCACCTATATAATCAATAATTCCTCCATGTTACAGGGAAAAGTGTCTATTTAGAACTGCTCTATCCCACTAAGGTATGACAGCTACCTTAGAAACAAACAGAGAAAAACTACTTTTGTTTTTCCTTTATGAATTATAGATAGAGAGGAACAGAAAGACCAACCTCAGTCTTGCGCTAATCCTTCGATTTGATCCCTCTCCTCTTTGATAGTCCCCAGCTACCTGCTCCCTTGCACGCCCAGCTTCACAAAGTACCTGTAAGATCACAGAAGCATAGCACTATACAAAGACATGTATCTATAATCATAAACAATTTAGGATCAGATGTAAATTGACCATACAAATGTAACAAGCATCAATGATACAAAAGCATGGAGGAAAACTCAAATAGCTTTTATTGATAAACAAGAAAAGATCCAGGAGGAGTTACAACCAGTTGTTCCGACCCAGCATCAACCTCCCAGCAAAGAAGCCCCTCTTCACCTCAAACAAAGCTTAGATCACCCAACAATCTGATGTTTGTCTCTAGAAACCAATAGCAATTCCTTACAATATGTAAAATTCCAACCCCTGGATCTCTGGGATGAGGGATCCATATATAGATATCTGTAAGGGGGATGAGTCAGCTTGTGATTTGATTAGTGTCTTCTCTCTGACAGTTCTTGCTTCCACTTGGAGGTTGAGGGCCTCTTACTCATCCTTGGTCGAATTCAGTGAGGCAAGTGTCACAGGAGAAGATTCTGGAAGCTTCCATTGCCTCTCCACCTCGCGGAATGACACTGCCATTTGTCATTTTTTGCCAATCGCACCCCACAGAAGGGACTTTTGAAATGCAATGCACCCTCACAGTGTATTTAGGTGAGATGCAACGCACTTAGCTAGTGGAGCAGCTACAATGATCCTGTTTTGACCAATTCTGAGTAGTTTCTCATGGAGAACTTCTAGGAGAAGCTATAATCTGTTGACCTTGTTCCTTTAGGGGTTAGAACAAAACTTTTAGGGACTTAGGAGCCCTTGGTTTATGGAAATTTCATGCTTGGGGTTGTAGGGCACAAAAATGTCTATAACAGTTGCCCCCTAAAGTATGAGGCCATTAACCTTTTGGTGTCGGGTGAAATGCTTTATTATGAGGATCCGAAGTTCTTTCAATGTCGGGAGGAGACCTGTAATAAGATACAATACAATACATTATCTTCATAATATTTTCATGATCTAGCTGAGGCGGGCATTCCCATGCTCAGCTTTATAAATTCATTTTCATGTACATAGCACAGACAATCGTCTGAGTGTAGACTGATGATTCTGATAGAGCCATCATCTTTTTGAGTGGATGATTATCTGTGCGGCAATGATGTACATTTAATGTCTTTATTTCCCTGAATATATATCGCAGCCCGGATGGATGAAACTAGATCCGGGGTCTTCAATCTCGTTCGATCTTCACTCAAAGTACAAGTCGATCCATGTGAGAAATGTTCTGAAGTCGAACATGGAAAGACATCGCTTGATTACCAGTCAATGATGTAAACTGTTAACAAGCGCGAGAGGAATCACCGATAATGATAATGACCCTCAAGGTACTGCAGTACAATTCACGTGGTGTGAATAAAGGACTTGCCGTCGAACACCATGCAAAATCTTTCGGTCGAAGGCCATTGATGTAAACCTGTCGCTGGAAGTGAGAAACTCGCCATTGAGGCATGCAAGCTTCAAAGTACTGAATGGGGTGTTCCTAGATCAACTTCTTGGATAATGAGCTGATGTCGACAAGAAGTGATTGTTATAGACATTTTTGTGCCTTACAGCATTGAGCATGAAATGTCCATAATCCAAGGGATCCAAAGTCCCTAAAAGTGTTGTTCCTGCCCCTAAAGGAACAAGGTCAACCAATGACAGCTTCTCCCAGAAGTTCTCCACCAAAAACTACTCAGAATCAGTCAATTCAGGATCAATTCAGATGCTCCACTAGCTGCCTGCGTTGCAAAGCACCCCAGTACACTAGCTAGGTGCGTTGCAACGCAGGTGAATGCACTACCAAGGTGCGCTGAGTGGGAAATGACAAATGGCAGTGACATTCCGCGAGGTGGAAAGACAATGGAAGCTTCCAGAATCTTCTCCAATGACACTTGCCTCACTGAATTCGACCAAGGATGAGTAAGAGGATCTCAGCCTCCAAGTGGAAGCAAGAACTAATAGAGAGAAGGACACTAGTCACAGCAGAGGATGACTCATCCTCTTTCTCTACATCTATATATGGATCCCTCATCCTAGAGATCCGGAGGCTGGAATTTTGTACTTTGCAGAGAATTGCTGTTGGTTTGAGATTGAGATTAGTACATTGGGTGACTTATGCTTTGTTGGAGGAGAGGAAGGGATTCCTTTGCTGGGAGGTAGATGTTGGATCGGGACTCACTTGGTTGTATCTCCTCTTGGACTTTCTTATCATATCAATAAAATTATTTGAGTTTCTCCTACATGCTGTGTATCAATGATGTTTTGTTATATTTGCATGTTTAGCTTAATCTGATCCTGAGTTTTTTATGAATGTATATCTATATCTTCGTGTAGTTTCTCTCTCTTGTGATCTTGCAGGAATTCGATGAAGCTGGGCCGATAAGGGAGCAAGGAGCTGGGAGCTATTGAAGAGAGGAGCGATTGGATCAACAAACTAGCGAAAGACACAGGCTAGTTACATCCTTCCTCTTCATTTACATTTCATAAAGAAGAATACTCAAGTAGTTTTCCTTGTTTGTTGCTAAGGCACTATCACACCTTAGAGTGGGATAGGGGTGTTCTGAATAGATACTTTTCCCAACAACAAATTGGCGACTCCACTGGGGATCGTATCTAGTTAGTTTATTTGTGTTTCTATTGTTGTTCTTCTCATAAACTTAGGAGTAGAGAATCGAACTGCATTTGCCCTTTACAAATGCAAAGTAGAGGTCTGCTACTCTAGTTCATTTACTGGGCCTGTTTATGATCTGAACACTTGACTCACAAATGATCTGACAGCCCTTTGTGATAGCTCTTAGTCCTCCTTTAAATCATCCCTCTAATTGTACCTTATTGATAGCTTTTATCCGGCCAAAAACTGTAGATTAAACTGCAAACCGTGACCCAGAACCCAGAGACAATTCTCGTTTCTGCTTCAGCGTAGGATCTGTGAAGAGACTTTGCATTTCAACACAGGTCCTGAGAGGGCTACCTGCACTGCAATTCAGTTTCTCTGTGCAACAGGTGCGCTGATCAGCCTTTGCCCTATGCAGCTGTGGTTCTTTGCATCCTTGTGTTCAGTTTTATCTCTATTTTTTGCAGCCTGTTATCAGTGTGTGTACCTATCTGAAAACCCCTTTTCTCTGCCTTAATTCCGCCTCAGTTGTATAAAAGAAACTGTATTTGTTACATCATTTGCAGTTTCCCATTACAAAAGTAAACTAGTCATACTGTCACCCTTAGATCTAGACCTGTCGTAAGTGTCGTTTTGATCTTAGGAGTGAGTTTGTTTGCTGTTGACAGTTGATTACGCTTTTAATTTTGTCTTTTGGTTTGAATTTGTGAATTTCTAGTGTCGAAACAAGTGTTTACTTCAAAATCATAAAGTGTCGTAATCGTCTTTTTGATTTCAAAAAGAAGCTTGTTTGTGTTTTCACTTGAAATCGAATTCAAATTTGTACAACAACTTTCTTTTTAGGAATCAATATTAAGAAAGTGAAAACAAATACATGCATATGTGCATTTGCATTTTGACAGTTTGTATGGATTGATTTAGGAAAAGTGCATTTACAGTGTGCTCTATGCTCTTTGAGAAAAGATTGTGTCTTTCTTTTACCCTTGTAGCTAGGATCTTCATTGTTGAAAAGAGATAAAAGCTTGCTTATCATCTTTAGACTGCATTTAGGAATTGTATCTACATCTCGTGGTGATCCAAAAAGGCAAACTTATAAGAAAGATCAACCTAAAATAAATTGAATGAACTTAACAATGCTTTGTAACTTAACGCACAACATAGAGGTCTAGGCTAGAGACGTGTTCCGGCGTCGTAAAACTTGGTAACTATTGGCCTCACTGATGGTTGGGTGATTCCTCCTAAGAGACAATAAGTGCCAGTACGGATTGTGCTCCCACGTACCATCGAGTATATATTGGGAGACCCCTATAGGCATAAAACCTTTATCCATAGGAAACCGTGTCGGCCGCCCTACTGATCGCAATGCACTGAACACAGCATTCGGGAAGATTGACCGCCCGTACCTTAAAAAGTATTCTGCGGTTTTGCGATTGGTTTGGCACACCCTCTACCTAGATCTCTAGAGAAGTTCCTTTTGGCCTTTTTCAAACTCTATAACGGAAAAATTCCATCCGAGCATTTGTCACTTCGGGCTCGTTAAAACATCGAAGGTGACTAGATTCATCTTTTGCTTTTTCTCGACTCTTTAAAATTGAAAAAGAAAATTGTGTCCCAGCGTCGTTAAAATTTATTTTAAACGGAATAATCACCCCTTTTTCCTGCGTTGATCTTTAGGTTGAGAAAATGGAGCCTACCAACCAAGGAATTCCCCTTGGTGGAAATCCTAGTCCCTTCTCCTCTTGGGGAGATGTTGGTGCGCCCCATATGGCCACATTGTCGCTTCCAGGACTGACAATTGGCTTGCTGGTCTAGCTCTTCTCAACCAATGTCGTTCAGAACACCACTATTCCTGAACAGTCGAATCAGCAATTAGACGAGTCCAGAGTTTCCCACCCACCTTCTACTTCCTCTAATTCTTCCTCTCTTCCTTCCTCTTCGTCTGATGGGACTGGTAAAGCTAAAAACCAAGTTCCGCCTAATGAAAACAAGTGTCGTCTAATGAAAATCCACACACAGCACTGACCAGGCCTAAATCGCCATGTGTCATTTGCAAGGGAGACCACTTTCACAGAGATTGTCCTTGCATCCCTCGGATACTAAGGGACTGGTCTCCCTGTTTGCACAATCCGGTGGCGTCAACCTCTGATAGCCATGTTGAAAGCACACCGTCAACTAGCGAAAGTGAAGTCCCAGGACAAAAAGAGAGAGCTAGATCTCCTTGTAAACTGTGCGAAGGCAACCATGCCCTCCACCATTGTCCCTTCTTAGACGAGGCTAAAAGAGTTTTGGATGATCGTCCGGTTTCACCGTTACGACTCCCTCCTGGATATAAAAAACTCTTGCCGAGTCCTTCGTTAGTTGAGAATCCAGCTGGCCCACTCAAGTGGTCAGCTGAAGCATCTATCATTGAAGATAAACCAACTGAATCCATACCAGACGAAAGTCAAAAGGTCGAGGCGGCAGTTGACCCGGTATTGTCTTCAGAGGCTTTATCTTTGAATGATACAGTCACTGAAGAGGATAAGGATGACACCGTCCAAATTCTCTTCATCAACACAGACTCCGACGAACACGGGGACAATCCACCCATTCCTTTATCGTAGGAAGGAAGTTCGTCAGAGCGATACCCGGCCGTCTACTCGGTCCCACCTCCAAGCAACCTAGTTGTATCCTTCGACTGGAACCAACTAGGCAGACCCCGTTTGCCAGCAAGCATACCATTCAGAATTATCGTCCAAATATACAGAATGGTCATGGTTGGTACCATCATTGATGAGGGGGCATCTGTGAGTATCCTTTCCTCTATTGCTTGGAAAGCGCTTGGTTCGCCATCGCTTTTGCCTGAGATGAGAAATCTAACAGGCTTCGATAAAGGAACCAGTCGACCTTTAGGGATCCTCCCCAATGTGCCTATCACATTGAAAGGGAAGACCGTTCAAATGAACATGATGGTCGTTCAAGGACCCTTGGATTACAACCTACTCCTTGGACGAGACTATATATATTGCATGGGAGCCATCGTCTCCTCACTCTTTAGAGTAATGTGTTTTCCGCACGAAGGAAGAGTGGTCAAGCTCGTGGACCAACTTTCATTTCCCGGATCACGCATCGCAAATAGTCATATACCATCCCTAAATGGTCTCTTCGCGCAAGAAGTGTCTCAACCCACGGTCCGTCCTCCTGATGAGCGCAAGTAATTCGGAAGGATATGACTGGAACCCAGGGGGCATGCGTCCTGGTCTGCTTCGGCAGGAAAACTTTGGGTATAGGGTAGGTTTCCGCGGGAGAATATGACTAGTCCGTACCCCGTCCGTGATTGGAAGAGGGGTTATTCTAGAATAAGGTTCTTTTGTCAAAGTTATGTGTTTGGCACTCGTTGTCACTCACCTTTGTCTATCTCGGTAGACATTGCCGAGGAAATGTTTTGTTTGTTGCGCAAATGAGACAATCTTTGGGTAACCTGAAAGAGGTAGGCCTCTCTCGGTAAAACAAATGTTTTGGCGGAAGTGAAGTAGGGGTAACCTTGAAATCGTATTTTATACCTGGGGGCATGCAAACCTTTTGGAGTGCAAGCAAAGAGCAGTTATTTATCTGTTTTTTGGATTAGTCGTTTCCTAACTTGCATAAAGAAAGGATGCGGGGCAAAGCTTTGTAAGGCGCAAGCTCCATAAAAAATGGCATCTTACATGAGACATTCTTATCATATGACTGGATTATCGAGCAGTTTTAGCACATAGTTCATGCTCGTTAAAAAATAAACATAAGACCGAGCAAGTGTTTCAATCCACGTTTAAGCTCGTTAAAAAATGAACTATCCTCCGGTAAATAACCACCGTGAATGTAACATTATCAGCCATTAAAGCCTTGGTCGTGTTTGCACCATCACCTCCACTTTTCCATTGGCCGATCATTCACCTCCATTTGATTGTTTACCCATTTTGAGGAACAGCTGCGAAGAGTGATTTCACTAGCCATCCTTGTGACACTGCCGTGATTGGAAAATTCCAACCCTTACCTGGAATCAGCTGCTACCCGTCTTATCACTCGTTCCTCAAAAGACGAATCTTCTTTAAGCTCTTTTCATCTGACTCGTAAAATATGAAAAGATTGCCGAGTTTTGGCCTTCCAGCTCGTTAAAGTGACCAGAAGTGTTATCCCTCCTCTAGATTTTAATCTTTTTGGACCTGAGGGATTATTGCACAAAAAGATCGAGCGCTTGTATTGTTCGGCTCATTAAAACTATTGAAAATTCATCCCTTCTGTATTGTTTTATACTTTTTCGAACTTAAGGGATTAAATGACGAAAAAAGAATTTCGGAGTTACCTTTACGTACCTTTTCAGACTCTCTAAAAATGAAAAGGACCGAGTTATCTTTGTCGTTAAACTCGTTAAAAAACATTAATAGTGACAAACTTGTCTTTAGATGAGAAACGAGTTTCATTATCGCTAGGCTCGTTAAAACATAGCGATGGGTTTGCCTGAAGGGCAAATTATAGAACAAGCATATGTTATCCTCCTCAAGCTTGACAAAAATAAAGAGGTACTAGTCAGCAATGACTGGCGAAAACTTGGGAAGGAACTCAAAGAACCTTTATTGGTAGTAAGTCGCTCTTGAACATGACACTTCCACTCCGTGCCTGAGTCGGGTTGGGTTGTTTCATTCACCGGTCACATCACCATGGTTTCACCATACCATCCACCTTTGGGGTAAATGCTACCAATCCATCATATAAGTGTCGCTGATATGTTCAAGAGAAGTCATCCAGAGAAGTCAACCATGTCCCATCCACTACCATACATTATACTTCATTCTTTCATGACCGCCACCCTGAACCATATATCATCAGATCGTTTTCACCTCCATCAAAATCATTTGCTCCGTTCCGTGTCATTGTTGTGGGATACATCAAGGCCCTCCTTTCACGGATTGCTTCTTGTCGACATCAGCTCATTATCCAAGAAGTTGATCTAGGAACACCCCCCTTCAGTACTTTGAAGCTTGCATGCCTCAAAGGCAAGTTTCTCACTTCCGGCGACAGGTATACATCAATGACCTTCGACCGAAAGATTTTGCGTGGTGTTCGACGCCAAGTCCCTTATTCACGCCATGTGAATTGTAGTGCAGTACCTTGAGGGTCATTATCATTATTGGTGATTCCTCTCGCGCTTGTTAACAGTTTACATCATTGACTGGTAATCAAGCGATGTCTTTCCATGTTCGACTTCAAAACATTTCTCACATGGATCGACTTGTACTTAGAGTGAAGATCGGACGATATTGAAGACCCCGGATCTAGTTTCATCCATCCGGGCTACGATATATATTTAGGAAAAATAAAGACATTGACATGTACAGCATTGCAGCACAGATAATCATCCTACCAAAAGGATGATGATTTCATCAGAATCATCAGTCTACCATCAGACGATTGTCTGTCCTATGTACATAAAAATGAATTTATAAAAGCTGAGCATGGGAATGCCCGCCTCAGCTAGATCATGAAAATAGTATGAAAATGATGTATTGTATTGTATCTTATTACAGGTCTCCTCCCAGCATTGAAAGAACTTCGGATCCTCCTAATAAAGCATTTCACCCGATAAACGGCCTCATACGTTAGGGGGCAACTATTATAGACATTTTTGTGCCTTACAGCATTGAGCATGAAATGTCCATAATCCAAGGGATCCAAAGTCCCTAAAAGTGTTGTTCCTGCCCCTAAAGGAACAAGGTCAACCAATGACAACTTCTCCCAGAAGTTCTCCACCAAAAACTACTCAGAATCAGTCAATTCAGGATCAATTCAGATGCTCCACTAGCTGCCTGCGTTGCAAAGCACCCCAGTACATTAGCTAGGTGCGTTGCAACGCAGGTGAATGCACTACCAAGGTGCGCTGAGCAGGAAATGACAAATGGCAGTGACATTCCGCGAGGTGGATAGACAATGGAAGCTTCCAGGATCTTCCTCCATGACACTTGCCTCACTGAGTTCGACCAAGGATGAGTAAGAGGCTCTCAGCCTCCAAGTGGAAGCAAGAAATGACAGAGAGAAGGACACTAGTCACAGCAGAGGATGACTCATCCTCTTTCTCTACATCTATATATGGATCCCTCATCCCAGAGATCCGGAGGCTGGAATTTTGTACTTTGCAGAGAATTGTTGTTGGTTTGAGATTGAGATTAGTACATTGGGTGATTTATGCTTTGTTGGACGAGAGGAAGGGATTCCTTTGCTGGGAGGTAGATGCTGGATCGGGACTCACTTGGTTGTATCTCCTCTTGGACTTTCTTATCATATCAATAAAATTATTTGAGTTTCTCCTACATGCTGTGTATCAATGATGTTTTGTTATATTTGCATGTTTAGCTTAATCTGATCCTGAGTTTTTTATGAATGTATATCTATATCTTCGTGTAGTTTCTCTCTCTTGTGATCTTGCAGGAATTCGATGAAGCTGGGCCGGTAAGGGAGCAAGGAGCTGGGAGCTATTGAAGAGAGGAGCGATTGGATCAACAAACTAGTGAAAGACACAGGCTAGTTACATCCTTCCTCTTCATTTACATTTCATAAAGAAGAATACTCAAGTAGTTTTCCTTGTTTGTTGCTAAGGCACTATCACACCTTAGAGTGGGATAGGGGCGTTCTGAATAGATACTTTTCCCAACAACAGTGATCCGTCACAGGAGGCCCTTAATGAATCCCACATCAATGACACGAAACGGAGCAAATGATTTTAATGGAGGTGAAAACGATCTGGTGATATAAGGTTCAGGGTGGCGGTCATGAAAGAATGGAGTATAATGTATGGTAGTGGGTGAGACACAGGTGAATCCTCTGAATGACTTCTCTTGAACATATCGGCGACACTAATTTGATGGATCGATAGCACTAACCCCAAATGTGGATGGTATGGCGTGACCATGGTGATGTGACCGGTGAATGAAACAACCCAACCCGACTCGGACACGGAGTGGAAGTGTCATGTTCAAGAGCGACTTGCTACCAACAAAGTTTCTTTGAGTTTTCTTCCCAATTTTTCCCCAGTCATTGCTGACCAATACCTCTTTATTTTTGTCAAGCTTGAGGAGGATAACATATGCTTGTTCTATAATTTGCCCTTCGGGAAAACCCATCGCTATGTTTTAACGAGCTTAGCGATAGTGAAACTCGTTCTCGTCTATAGACAAGTTTGTCGCTATTAATCTTTTTAACGAGTTTAACGACAAAGACAACTCGGTCCTTTTCAATTTTAGAGAGTCTGAAAAGGAATGTAAAGGTCACTCCAAAATTCCTTTTTCATCATCTAATCCCTTAAGTCCGAAAAAGTATAAAACAATACAGAAGGGATGAATTTTCGATACTTTTAATGAGCCGAACAAAAAAAGCGCTCGATCTTTTTGTGTAATAATCCCTCAAGTCCAAAAAGATTAAAATCTAGAGGAGGGATAGCACTTCCTGTCCCTTTAACGAGCTGGAAAGGCCAATGGCTCGACAATCTTTTCATATTTTACGAGTCAGTTGAAAAGAGCTTAAAGGAGACTCGTCTTTTGAGGAACGAGTGATAAAATGGGTAGCAGCTAATTCCAGGTAAGGTTTGGAATTTTCCAATCACGGCAGTGTCACAAGGATGGCTAGTGAAATCACTCTTCGCAACTGTTCCTCAAAATGGGTAAACAATCAAATGGAGGTGAATGATCAGCCAACGAAAAAGTGGAGGTGATGGTGCAAACACGACCAAGGCTTTAACGGCTGAAGTACTACATTCACAATGGTTATTTACCGGGGAATAGTTCATTTTTTAACGAGCTTAAACGCGGGGGGAAACATTTGCTCATGTCTTATGTTTATTTTTTAACGAGCTTGAACTATGTGCTAAAACTGCTCGATGCGGGTTTATTTTTTAACGAGCTTGAACCTTGCGGTAACACTGCTCGATTAATCCAGTCGTGTGATAAGAATGTCTCATATGAAACGACAATTTTTAGAGTTTTTCCCCACATCCTTTCTTTATGCAAGTTAGGAGACGACCAATCCTACGAGTTTAAAGGGTTAGAGGTCCTAAAAATTTAAAAAATAAATAGTCGCTCTTCGCTTGCACTCCAAAAGGTTTGCATGCCCCCAGGTATAAAACAGAGTTTCAAGGTTACCCCTACTTCTTTCCGTTAAAACATTTGTTTTAGCGAGAGAGGCCTACCTCTTATAGGTTACCCAAAGATTGTTCTATTCACGGCGCAAACAAAACACTTCTTCGGCGATGTCTACCGAAATAAACAAAGGTGAGCGGCGATGCCCGCCAACTCACATAACTTTGACAAGAGGATCTTATTCCAGTCCAACTCCCTCTTCCAATCACAGATGGGAGTATGGAGGTCATATTCTCTCACGGAAACCTACCTTATACGCGAAGTTTTCCTGCCGAAGCAAACCAGGGTGCATGCCCCCTGGGTTTCAGTCATGTCCCCCCGAATCACTCGCTCTCATCGGGTGGACGGACTGGAGATTGAGACATTTCTTGTGTGAAAAGACCATTCAGGGATGGTATATGACTATTTTCTATGCGTGATTCGAGAAATGAAAGCTGGTCTACGAGCTTGACCATTATTCCTTCGTGCGGAAAACACATCACTCTAAAGAGTGATGAGACAATGGCTCTCATGCAATAAATATAGTCTCGTCCAAGGAGTAGATTGTAATCCAGGGGTCCTTGAACTACCATTACGTTCATGTGAACGGTTTTCCTTCTCAATGTTATGGGCACATCGGGAAGGATCCCTAACGGTCGACTGGTTCCTTTATCAAAGCCTGTTAGATTTCTCGTCTTAGGCAAAAGCGATGGCGAACCAAGCGCTTTCCAAGTAGTTGAGGAAAGGATACTCACAGAAGCCCCTTCATCTATGATGGTACCAGCCATAACCATTCTATATATTTGAACAATGATTCGAAACGGTATACTAGCTAGTAAACGGGGTCTGCCTAGTTGATTCCAGTTGAAGGAGACAACTAGGTTGCTTGGAGGTGGGACCGAATAGACGGCCGGGTACAACTCTGACGAACTTCCTTCTTGCGGTAAAGGAACGAGTAAATTTCCCCCATGTTCGTTGGAGTCTGTGCTTATGAACAGAATTTGGATGGTGTCATCCTTGTTCTCTTCAGTGACTGTATCATCTGAAGATGGAACCTCTGAAGGCAAGACCGGGTCAACTGCCGCCTCGACCTTTTGACTTTCGTCTGGTATGGGTTCAGATGGTTTATCTTCAATGATAGATGCTTCGGCCGACCACCTGAGCGGGCCAGCCGGATTTTCAACTAGTGATGGACTCGGCAAGATTTTTTTATATCCAGGAGGAAGTCGTAACGGTGAAACCGGACGATCATCCAAAACTCTTTTAGCTTCGTCTAAGAAGGGACAACGGTGGATGGCATGATCGCCTTCGCACAGTTTACAAGGAAATCTATACTTTCCTTTTTGTCCTGGGGCTTCACTTTCACTAGTTGACAGTGTGTTTTCAACATGATCATCAGAGGTTGACGACACCGGGTTGTGCAAACGAGGAGACCAGTCCCTTAAGATCCGAGGGATGCAAGGAAAATCTCTGCGATAGTGGTCTCCTCTGCAAATGACACATGGCGATTTAGGCCTGGTCGGTGCAGTGTGTGGATTTTCGCTAGACGACACTCGTTTGCCCCCATTCGCTTTTGGCTCCTTCTTCTTCTTCTCTTTCTTCTTCTTTTCCTTCTTCTCCTTAGGTACTTGACTTTTGGCTTTACCAGCCCCATCAAGCGAAGAGGAAGGAGGAGAGGAAGAATTAGAGGAAGTAGAAGGTTGGTGGGTAACTCTGGACTCATCTAATTTCTAATTTGATTGTTCAGGAATTGCGGTGTTCTAAACGACAGAGGTTGAGAAGAGCCATATAGGTAAACCAATTGTCAGTCCTGGAAGCGACAATGTGACCATATGGGGTGCACCAACATCTCCCCAAGAGGAGAAGGGACTAGGATTTCCTCCAAGGGGAATCCCTTGGTTGGTGGATTCCATTCTCTCAACCCAAGATCAACGTAGGAAAGGGTAATGAATATTCCGTTTAAAATAAATTTTAGATGATTTGACACAACTTGTTTTTTCAGTTTTTAAGAGTCGAGAAAAAAACAAAAGATGACTCTAGTCACCTGCTATTTTTAATGAGCCTGAAGTGACAAGTGCTCAGATGGACCTTTTCCGTTAAGGAGTCTGAAAAGGAATGAAAGGGACTACTCTAGAAGTCTATGTAGAGGGAGTATCAAACCAATCGCAAAACTGCAGAATACTTTTTACAGTACGGCAGTCAATCTTCCCGAATGCTGTGTTCAGTGCATTGCGATCGATAGGGCGGTAGACACGGCTTCCTATGGATAAAGGATTAATCCTATTGGGGTCTCCCAAAATATACTCGACGGTACGTGGGAGCACAAGTCCGTACTGGCACTTATCGTCTCAAAATGGAGGAATCACCCAACCATCAGTGAGAACAACAGTTACCAGGCTTTACGATGCCGGAATACATCTCTAGCCTAGACCTCTAAATGTTGTGCGTTAAGTTCCAAAGCGTTGTTAGATTCATTGAATTTATTTTAAGTTGATCTTGTTTATGAAGTTTGCCTTTCGGGTTCACCACGAGATGTAGATGTAATTCCTAAAATGCAATCTAAGATGATAAACAAACTTTTTATCTTCTTTTATGCAATGAAAATCCTAGCTACTAGGGAAAAGAAAGACAGAATCTTTTCACAAAGAGCAAAGAGAACACTCTAAATGCACTTTCCTAAATCAAGCCAATCAGACTGTCTATATGCAAATGCACATGCATGTATTTGTTTTCGACTTTCTTAGTATATGGATGCTAAAAAGAAAGTTGATGCACAAATCTGAATTTCTTTTCAAGCGACAAATATAAACAAGTTTCTTTTCGAAATCAAAAATGGAGACGATTACGACGCCTTACGATTTTGAACTGAATGCTTGTTCTTGACACTAGAAAATTACAAATTCAGACCAAAAGCAATAGTAACAGGATAATCGACCATCAACAGCAATCAAACTTTTTCCTACGATTGAAATCGACACTTGCGACATATTCAAATCAAAGGACGACAGTACGACTATGCTACTTTTGCAAAGGAGAACTGTAAATGACTCAACAAACACACAAAAACATCTACAGTTCTTTTGTACAAAGGAGGCGGAATAACAGTAAGGAAAAGGGGTTTCAAATAGACATATACTGATCACAGACAGCAAAATTCAGGAATAGAACTGGAAAGAATGAATCACAGAAGCCACAGCTGCACAGAGCTAGTCTGATCAGCGCACCTGTAACACAGAGAATCTGAAATGCAGCGCAGGTTGTCCACTCGAGAAGTGCGCTGAAATTCATAATCTATGAAAAGTACCTGCGCTGGGCCAGAAACGAGACTCTGTTCGGGTTCTGGGTCACAGTTTGCAGTTCAGTTCTTGGGTTTTGGCCAAGTAAAAAGCAATCAGTAATGCAACAATCAGGGGTAGATCTAAGGAGGATCTAAGAGCTATCACAAGGGCAATCAGATAGTTTTTGAATCAGTTGTTTAAATCATAAACAGATACGGTAGATGGATTGAAGTAGCAGTTGTCTACTTTTCATTTGTTATGGCAAATGCAGTTCGAATGCTACTTGTAAGTTTATGAAACAAACAACAAAGAATGATAAACAAACAAACTAATTAGCTCCCCAGTGGAGTCACCATTTTGTTATAGGGAAAAGTGTCTATTTAGAACTGCTCTATCCCACTAAGGTGTGACAGCTGCCTTAGAAACAAATAGAGAAAAACTACTTTTGTTTTTCCTTTATGAATTATAGATAGAGAGGAACAGAAAAACCAACCTCTATCTTGCGCTAATCCTTCGATTCGATCCCTCTCCTCTTTGATAGTCCCCAGCTACCTGCTCCCTTGCATGCCCAACTTCACAAAGTACCTGTAAGATCACAGAAGCATAGCACTATACAAAGACATGGATCTATAATCATAAACAATTTAGGATCAGATGTAAATTGACCATACAAATGTAACAAGCATCAATGATACAAAAGCATGGAGGAAAACTCAAATAGCTTTTATTGATAAACAAGAAAAGATCCAGGAGGAGTTACAACCAGTTGTTCTGACCCAGCATCAACCTCCCAGCAAAGAAGCCCCTCTTCACCTCAAACAAAGCTTAGATCACCCAACAATCTGATGTTTGTCTCTAGAAACCAACAGCAATTCCTTACAATATGTAAAATTCCAGCCCCTGGATCTCTGGGATGAGGGATCCATATATAAATATCTGTAAGGGGGATGAGTCAGCTTGTGATTTGATTAGTGTCTTCTCTCTAACAGTTCTTGCTTCCACTTGGAGGCTGAGGGCCTCTTACTCATCCTTGGTCGAATTCAGTGAGGCAAGTGTCACAGGAGAAGATTCTGGAAGCTTCCATTGCCTCTCCACCTCGCGGAATGACACTGCCATTTGTCATTTCTCGCCCATCGCACCCCACAGAAGGGACTTTTGAAATGCAACGCACCCTCACAGTGTATTTAGGTGAGATGCAACGCACTTAGCCAGTGGAGCAGTTGCAATGATCCTGTTTTGACCAATTCTGAGTAGTTTCTCATGGAGAACTTCTGGGAGAAGCTGTAATATGTTGACCTTGTTCCTTTAGGGGTTAGAACAACACTTTTAGGGACTTAGGAGCCCTTGGTTTATGGACATTTCATGCTTGGGGTTGTAGGGCACAAAAATTTCTATAACACTCCACAAGAATGATCCCTGATTACCCTATCAAATAGTGACAACATACATACATACATATATAATAATTAGCATAAAACAATCATCATCCTATCAGAAAACAACATACATACATACATGCATACATATATAAACATCAGCATAATCATGATCATGGCATAGATAACATAAGGTCTAGGTTAAGAAAACTTCCTATATCCATGTACAACATACATAGCCAAGGCATCTGACATCGTTCCCAACATAGCCAAGGCATCTGACATCATTCCCAACATCCCTTCCATTGTGCTTACTCATGCACTGAGTCTCATCTAAGTCTTAATTACATGTTGGGTACCACACAGCTCTCCCTGAGCTCCATTAAATTTATTTTTTCCCGACGAATTCCCAAGACTCAAAACAAAACAAAAAGGAAAAAATGGAAACAACAACAAGAAGACCATGGAAACCAAAAGCAATATGACACCACAAAAAAGTGGTATAGCTATGCACCATACACACGCAAAATAAAAAATCAATTGCAACAATCGAAAAATACGAAAAGATCAAAACTAACAATAGAAACCATCACTCAATCCCTATGGTTCCCAGTGCTTCCAAAGGAAAGCTCAACCTAAGCCTTCTTCAAGGTTCATGACAATCGCTCTTGCCATGCAACTCCCTGCATCATGTTGTCATTAACACATAGTTGTTAGTGCATAAATAAATATAATAATACACCAAATACATTATCTTGTTGTGCCAAACACGTTGCTTGAAATTGAACACGTCCACGCCATCTCTCAAGGCACTCCAATTCCCTTGGCAGATCCACCCAGAACTAGAGACTAGCTAACATACATGTCAATTACATGTTCGTGAATCTAACACATATCCACATAATGTTAGATAATATTAAGGTCAAGAATACTTCCTGTATGCAAAGCACTCATTCGTTTGGAATTAGAGTTTCCAAACCTAGCTAAAGTAATTCTTGTCCAATTCCTTCCTTTTACCCTTTTACTTGGTTGCAATAGAGGCTTACTAGTATTGTCACATCACCCAACCGTTAGTTATATAAACACATCAACTATTACCTTGTCGGGCTAATACCAACATGCTTCCTACAACTGCTCACACATGTCAACCACATGTTCCACATATCAAGATAATCATATCTATCAATTTGAAATCTACCTTTACCAGGACTAACAATCATGTCATAATCCATAGTCAACTCATAGTCATCAATCATAATACATAATTCTACAACTATCACCTATCATACTCAAGTACATTTTAGCTATCTCAACTCATATGTATTAGCACAATCATATTAAAACAAGATCATTTGAACACATACTCATATTATGCAATTCATTAAACATTCAACCAACTTGCAACATACCATGTTAAATAAATCAAATAGATGACATAGTCAAATAGTCAATGACCTGAATTTGGAATATTAGATTTCTATGCTAAGATCCTCATCAGAATATAAAAATGTGCTTGAGGTTTGTACTCCAAAATAGCAAGTAAAAACATGAGTTTTTATGTGTGTTTTCTTAAGTTAGTTTCATGAAAAACTTTAAACATGAAATCAAAACACTAAATGGAAGCATGCATCAATCAGTAATACACTAGCCATTGATAAAGGATTTCACCCCTCCTGGGCTACATCTCCTTGGATCAACTCTAAAGGCATGACCCCTTCTCATTATGCTCAATGTCTAGAAAAGAAGAGTACATAAACTGTTGAAATGGAATGGCTAGTTTCTCCTTCAAAGAAACAACTTCTGCAAGAGTTCTCACTCCATACACATGTTAACCTATAGTCAAACATGTAAACCTTCAACAAACATAGGCATCTTACACCAAGACCCCATACTCCAACTTCAAAGAGCATAAACAGTACCACAATCCACTTGAAGTACATAAACAAGTATCTTCTCCAAAACACATATAGAGAAAAGAGGAATAAAAGCTACAATACTAATGTAATGGTTGTTATAGAAATCACATGGAGACTAGAAAACCCCTGCAAGTTCCTCTCCATCTTCAAACTCCTCCATAAACTAAATCAATGCTCTGGTTGACCATGACACCCATAGGCTTCAATTTACAAAAATCCTATCCAGAAGTGCTCTTTTGATCCTGAGACCTACTCCAATGAATCCAGAATGTCCAAAAATGGCTATCTAGCCTCTTTTTTACCCAATTTGGTCGAAAAGTGTTGAGGTTATGACCTCTCCTAGTTAGGCCACTATTCGCTCCACAAATTGCTAAAAAACAAGCACCATCCTACAAATTTTCCTCATTTTCTGCTAACGAAGCAACAAATTCCTTGGATGTTGGGTGGATTTGTAGGATCATTAATTTGGTCGTTGAGGCCTTAGAACCAAAATATGGGTCATATGGGGTCCATGTGCCCAGGGGCTACCCCCAACACTGGGCCCCTCCCTCTGGTGGTCATGGTCAATGCTAGCGATCAGGAGGAGCATTCACATGCGGACAACATGTCTAGCGATCGGTGGTGGTAGTTGCGGTTACATAATTGTCAGTGGTTAATGTGGGCTGGTGGATATGTGTTCACATGGGGGGCAGTTAATTCTGCCCGCCCCCCATCCTTGGTGGTGATAACTATTAACAATAACCCTTATCCATAATATGTTAAGTCATGATGTACAGGCGCAATGGTTAGTTCTTGGTGCTTTTGAATGTGAGGTCGCAGGGTCAAGCCCAGCCTTCAACCTCTATTGCCATACTAAATTTTGATTGGCCATTAGGAGGACATGTGGTGGCCTCCGACTTAGCCACATGTCATCTTCTGATTGGCTTGAACCCAAACACATGGATCAATAGGACTTCACCAATTCAATAGAATATTCCAAGAATATTCCAGGAATATTTCGAGAATATTTTGCAAATATTTTTATAATATTTTTATAATATTCCTTTTGCCACCTAGGCAGAACAGATGCCCAATCAACATCCCAGTTAGCCACCTGCAAAATTTTTCCATGTTTGACAAAGTGAACAAAACACGTTCCTAGGAGCATATGATGTCTGTTTTGTGCGAAACAAGTTTTGCTGGATTCAAGACGACGAGATCTACACGGTCATTCAGGTTCCACACCATTCTGACAACTTTGATATTTAGGAAAATTTTGAGCCCTTAGTCACTCTTCCCCACTGAAAAACTTTTTCTATCCAAAATTTCACTTTCAATTGTTCAGCATTTGAAGGTACAGTTCCTTCATTTTTCGAAACTCGATCCAATCAATGTTTGTAGTGCCTTTGTTAGGTCCCTATAATACTAGTGATTCCCCCATTACTATTGTTATTGTCTCCCTTATTATTATTGATGTGTCCCTATTGTCCCCATATTTTTAGTATTGTGCCCCATAGAAGCCCACTATTGTTATTTTTGTGCCCTTATATTATTATTGTTAGGTCGGCTTTGGTTATATTGTGACCCCTTAGACTCACATATAAGGAAAGCAGGTTTTGTCATTTGTATCATCGAAGAATTGTTCATTTGTGTAATGTAAATCAAGATTCCCACTTGAAAAGGATGATTTCTAAGTTGTTGATCTATCTTTTCTATCTCTTTGTGAGCTGGTTTCATAACATTTGGTATCAGAGCTTGGATTCTAGGGTTTTGCTGCTCCAAATAGGTCATAGTGGTATTTTCTTTATAACGTTTTTCTATGATGTTTCAGAAGCTAATAAAAAACCCATTTGATATGAAATCTCTCTTCACCTCGGGTCTGAATTTTAGATCTTTTATCGCTATATTTTCAGAGATATGATCCAAGGAAGTTAGGGTTTTTGCAGGATCCCGAATTATATCTGAAACAAGTGACCTGGGGAAAATCATCATAACTTTTTTTTCTGAGCATTGGATTTATATTTCATAAGATGTTACAAAAACAGGACAGCCTATCATTTTCTATGTATCAGGTTTAGGTCCTAAGGTGAAAACAGTGACACGTGGCACTTCGTACATGCTCGCGCTACTGAACCAATCCATAATCAGGTCATTGTGGTAGATTTGGCATAACTCTTCATTCGAGAATCCAATATTGATCATACTTGTGGGTTTAGAAAGAGTACTCATAGGGTTACCACAGTAAAAAATTTCAGACCTTGGAGATCCGAAATTACAGAGATACAACAAATTCAATATTAAGTTCCTACAAAGTGAAAAAGTGTGTGTAGTTTTTTTAAATTTTTGCATAAGTTTGGTTTTAAAAATTAGTTTGAAGGAATTCAAAGGGAATAGTGAAGCATTATTATCATTAATGGATGCCTCGAAGAAAGAAAATGGAAACACTTAGTAAAAAACCTGAAATCTCTAGCATGACTCATGAAGAAGAGGAAGAAATGCAACATGATATATCAAAATTGTGAGACCAAGTGCAACAAATTTCACTGGCACTCTAAGATGGATGGTTTAAAGAAAGGTGTAGAATCTAAGATGGATGGAGTGGAAGCTAAGTTGGATGGCGTGGAAGCTAAGATAGATGATTTAAATAAAGGCATGGAAGCTAAGATGGAAGATTTGAAGATAGATTTGACAAAGTTTCTACAAGAAATGCTCACTAATGGTGAAAGGGTAGTAAAGGAAACTCATGATGAGAACAAAATAAATGTTAATCATGATTTCATAGACTCTAACATTGGATCTAAGAACCACCATCTTCCAAAGATCAATATGAGGAAGTTTGATGGCAAGGATCTCGTAACATGGATACTACAGATGAAGCAATTTTTCGATCTCCATAATGTGCAAAACACACAAAAGGTATGCATTGCAACTTTATATTTGGAGCCAAATCAGTTTGTATGGTATCGATGGCTTTTCTCTCATAAACAAATTGTCACTTGGGCTATTTTTATGGATGAACTAATAGCACATTATGAGGATACAAAAATAAACATTATTTTAGCCAATGGATAAATCTCAAACAAAAGGGTTCAATGATGGAGCACATTGAGGACTTCCAAAAATTGAATATAAGGGTAAAAGATATTCCAGAGGAGCATAGGATTGATGTGTTCATAGAGACTTTAAAGGATAACATCCAACATGAGGTTCACCTTTGGGAACCTGATTCATTGGAGAAGGCATTCAGGTTGGAAACAAAAACGGAAAGAAAAATTATGGCAACAAGGAAGCCTACCACTCACAATCATAAAGATGGAAGTGTTGTTGCCCCTAGCCATCCACAACCTACAAGGTTGACACCTCAACAATTGGAATAAAAAAGAGCAAAAGGGCTTTGTTAAAATTGTGATAGGAAATACATTAAAGGTCATAAGTGTGCTAAGAAGAAATTATTTTACATAGATTGTAAAGAGGATGAAGAAAAAGAACAAGAAACGTCAAAAGAAGAGGATATACACCAGGAGCAAACCCTAGAGAAAGAAGAAATGAATACGACCATATCTTGTAATGCATTGGCTGGAATTACCACTCCTCAAACTATCAAGATAGAAGGGCATATCAAGAAGAAAAAGGTAATAATGTTGATTGATTCGGGTAGTACCCATAATTTTATTCATTGTAAGATAGTCAAGGAATTGAATTGCTTCCTATATCTAGCACCATAGTGTCAAGTGATGGTTGCAAGTGGAAGAACCATAGATTACTCAGGAAAGTGCCATAATATCAAGCTATCCATGGGAGAATATGTATTGAATAGCCCAATGCTTTCTATTCCAATGGGTGATGTTGATGTTGTACTAGGAGTCCAATGGCTACAATCCTTGGGTATAATATCTTTTAATTTTCAAGAAATTTTCATGAAATTTTCTTCAGATGGAAAGGAAGTTGAATTAAGGGGTATAGGGAAACCGGGAATCATAATAAGCTATAATAGAATGACATTTTGAACCAAGGAGTTTGAAAACAACCATACTGGCAAGCCAATGGTAAATCCCAAAAAGGACAATGTAGCCATATATGGAGCACCAATATTTCCAAAAGGAGGAAAAGGATTAGGATTCCCATCAAAAGGAATTCCTTGATCGGTGGAATCTAGATTTATTTCCATATGTCTCAACCTAAGACCAACTAAGGAGCGAGTGTGGAGGATGTTATATGTGGTCAATTAATTTTATTTTAATCAAGATAACAAAACAAAACAAAAGAGGGATGATCTAGGCAAAAGGATTACCAAGCAACTGTGAACTGCAGAATACCTCTTGGCGAACCAAGAAGTATGGGAAGGAAATCTCCCCGAATGTTGTGTTCGGTGTATCACAGTGTACAAGGTGGCCAACTCAATTACCTAAAGATGGATAGAAACCAAATGTTGTCCTCCCATATATACTCAAAAGTACGTGGAGGCCCAATCCGTATTAGCGCAATCTAATGCAAAACCGCACAGTGAGAGCATTCCCATATACTTTACGTACTGTAACACGGCCCTATATACCTGAACATATGTGGACGAGCTACGATATAATCACGTATGTGGAAAGAGATATCAAACTCGGAATGTATTGCAGACAAGTTAGAGACAGCTGCTATGTTTTATGACACTGGAACACGTCTCTAGCTTAGACCTCTAAATGTTTTTCGTTAAGTGACAATGCTCCATTAGGTAAATTTAGATAAGTTTTAAGTTGATCTTCTTTAGAATTTTCCTTTCAAGGTTCACCACGTGATGTATGATTTCAATTCCTAAAATTCAACTAATATGATAAGCATTATTTTCATTCAATTGAACAATGAAAACCTTAGCTAGTAGGGATAGAGCAATCAGATCTTTGATAAAGAGCAAAGAGCACATCTAATGCAATTTCCCTAGCTATTCCTTTCAAGCATTCACAAACTTAATATGAATGATGCAAGTTTTTCTTTTCAAATCCCTTAATGTTAGGATGAACAAAAAGAAAACTAATGCACATACAGTCAATCAATATTTTTATAAGAACGAAGACTTTACGATAGTTCAGTTTCGAGGGAAAAGAAGACTTTTATGACACTTTCTTTCGAACAAAGATTAATTGACTATAATATAACTTTGACGATGAATCGATAATGACAAAGAAATCATTTAAGAAACATTAATCAATCAAGTCAAAGTAGGTCTGGAAAGAGGAAATACAAGTTGATTTCAGAGACATACTACAATCATTGATCTTTCAGAAAGCATAAACAAAAGTAAATTTGGATAAAAACCCAATACAAAGGTGAAAATTTTCCCTAAGGTCAATCAGCGCAGCTCAAATAGGGCTTAACTACATTGAAGAGCAGTGTCTCTCACTCAAGGGTACTATGTAGAGCACTGTCCCCTAACCAAGCCTGTGCTGATTCCAGAGAGGCCACTCAAGAGTCATCTAACCTCAATTTTTGACCAAATAATACTTCAACAAGGCTGAAATACAATCAATGAAATGAAGTAAGGTCTGTTAGAGTGTCTTGGGATGTGGATAAGCTCTTTGGAATGATGATCGTTCACTAGTATGGTCACCAATTTGTTTTGGAGAATTTGGTATCTACAAATAAATACTAATTCCCTAGATAAGTAGCCATATCTAGAACAACAATTTAAAGAACTTTAGCCTTTTCCTATAAGCAATAGATAAGACAAAGAAGATGAGAAGACTTACTTGTAGTTCCACTTTCCTCTTGTCTCCTTTGTATTGATCCTGTCACTCCTTCTCGTACTTAACATGCTTACGAAGTACCTGTAAACACAAACAGAAGACAAAGAACCGATCAAAGCAAAAGATCTATTGAATACAAGTAAATGGAATTAGATACATTTCACACATATAAGAATCATATGACAATACAAGCACATAAGGTTCAAATACTTTATTGAATAGAAGAAGGAATTACAACCATTGTGTCTAATTCAAAGTCATTCCTCCAGCTTTGATCCCATCCACATCACATCAAAAGCATGAAAAACTTGTAGCATTAAAATACTCGCTTCAAAGCCAATTCTCATAGCAATATTATCTCATTACAATTCAACATAGTCCAACCCCTGATCACTTAGATGAGTGGTTAATTTATAGGGAGATGAAGGAGGTTTTGTCATAAATGGTGGTATTGAATGGCCTTCCATGCTTAGAATTAGTTCCATGGAAGAAGGGATGAGAGGATAGGATGCATCTTAACTCATTCCTCATCCATTTTCGGGCTCATAGGAGTTGATAAGTGAGGGAACCTTCTAGGTGACTCCAAAAGATAAGAATATTCCCCAAAACCTATGTGAATTTTGCTCAATCTCGCCCATTGCAGGTGAATGAAGGCCTAAGTGCTCTGCAAACAACCCTGGCATGGATTTAACTACTCTGTAACGCACCCTTACATGGGCCTACCTGCGCTGGTCCCTCTAGAGGTCATTTCAGGATGTCTTCAGGTGGAAGGAGGCATTCAAAAGGGTGACTTGTTTAGGGCATGTAGCAACTGAATTTAGGGTTTTATGAGTCCTAAAACACTGATCTGGATGATGGGAGTGATATGCCCAAACGGATCTGTAACAGCTGCCCCCTAAAGCATGAAGTCAAAAAGTGCAAATGTCGAATGAAATGCTTTACGATGTGATGAGGAGGTTTCGAAGTGGAACGTGACCTGCATCAATTACAATACATATATCATGATATTTTATTTTTACATGAATTGCTGAGGGAAGGCTTACCCATGCTCGGTGTATAAACTTTCATTACATGTACATAGACAGTCATCTACAGATATAAACCCATGATCAGAATGACTATCAATGTAAAGCCAATGTACATATGATTTAGTACTCCTGAAATCGCAGCCCAGATGGATGAACCTAGATTCGGGGTGTTGGGCATGGAATATCCCCACAGCATGTTTTAGGGCTCAAACCCCAAGTTTTGGTCAAATAATGTTGTAAGACTCTGCGAATTGTGGGCGTGGAGCACGAAATGTATGTTGAGTCATAGGGTTGTCCGCCCTAAGTTTTGCAATGTAAGTTTTGGGTTATAAATAGAGCGAGGCTCTAATTTGTAAGATAGGAGATAGATGAAAATGAATGGAGTCTAGACGATAGCGAGCATAGAGAAAAGATCTAGTGTCTTGGAACATAGTAGTAGGAAGAGGCTCTATAGCTGAGTGTGCAGAGGCCTAGTAGAGTCTGCAGCTGAGTGCGTGGACCCCTACAGCTGAGTGCACAGGGAAAAGTCGAGTCTATAACCCAAGGAGAAGAATAATAAAGAGAAGTTTGATTCCAAATACTATGTATCTGCTTTTGTATTACTTTCTATGCACTTATACTATTTTGTTTATCGCATGCAATTATATGAATACTAAACACTGTTAAGTATAATTGGGCTGATACAGACAAGTTAAGTAATTGGATAATATCGGGTTAATAGTAAGGAACTTGGGTAATAATACGAATTGCACCTCAAACAAGGCTACGCGAAGGTAGCATTGCAGGTTGCAAGGTACTGATAGATGTGTGTAGCGAGGAGCGCAGGGCAAATTTGTGGACCACTGAAAATCATCAGACATCTCTAGGGTGTGGAAACCTGGTTCTAGCACCCTCCCATACGACTTCAGGTGAGACCTCAGTCCGCGCTCTATGGACTATTGCCGAAAGGGCTAGTAGTACCAAGATTTGTTTGGCTAAATCATCTCTAAACCTGAGTCAGGCCCATATAAGCAAACAAATGGTTTCGTTGTTAGGATCGGGATCTGCATAAGGGATGTATGATGTCGTGTCACTAGAATCCAATAAAGAAAGAAATTGAAGGGTGGTTGGACAAGAAGATTCACAAGTTCACGGCACAGGAAAACAAGAATCCGCAAGTATCTAAGGAATAGTGGTTGGAGCGCTACTTATATACGAAAATCCATGAAATTTTCTTTGCATCCTTTCCTTCTGAGTTATATGAATGGATCGCGAAGTTAGCAGACAGTCAGGGAAGGTGTAGGCTCGACAAACCAATTGTGTGGACTCCAGAATTAGTGCGCAGACTAGAAGTGTCAGGAGATAATATCTCACGAGCTGTGGACCATTGGCTTGATTGAACTATAGGAGGATTTATCACTGAGTTCGTGGTAGATACGACCATCAGCTACAGTGAGGTGGAATGACACTTCCTTAAAGGACCACGAGGTAAGTATATTAAATCTTTGAACACTTGGATTAAGATGTTATTGTGGGAAAAGTGAGTTATGCAAATAAATTAATGTTTGGGACTACACGAAGTGGGAAGATCTACAGAAGCAGAGGTAGTGAAAAATTATAAGCTAGTCCCTTAATTTCACCCTCGCGGAAAGCGAGGAAGAGCTCGCAAGAGTTTCTCTGAGAAGCGCAGTCAGTCTAATAAGGCAATGAATTTTGCGCTTACCACCTCCACCTACACCACCACCTATCTCACCCTCCTCACCTCCATCTCCACCCACCCCATCTTTGACACCACCATAGTTCAGTATGGCGAGTGCGATCAAACTACCGTATTCAAAGGAGTAGGGAATGAAGATCCAACCAATTCTGGTTTGTGGTAAGAGCGGTATGGGAAGCACAAGGAGTCGTGGATGATAATATCAAGAATGCTACGCTGGTAATCATGTTGCAGGATCGCGCATTAACATGGTACATCAAGCATTCTAATGACCATCCAAACGTAGGAATCGCAGAAATCTAGACCGCGCTGAACAGGGAATTTAGCAGGCCAAAGTCAGAGACACAATCAATTATCGGGTTTAAGGAGATCGCAATTCTCCCAAGCGAGACCCCCTGGGATCTGGACCAAAGACTAAAGAGTATGACTCGTAAAGCCAATATGACTTTGACGAATGGACAACATCACACTTGGTTTGTAGCATCACTAACACCACATTTAAGGATGACGCTGTCACAACAAAAGCTTTCCACCCAAGTCGAAGCTTTGGAGATGGAAATGAGATTGCATGAGACCCCTATACAAGACCCTGGTCTGGGAGTCTAAAAAATCCATGCATAATTGCAAAATCTGTGTCTGGAGATGTAGAGTTTGAAATAGGAAAAGACACCTCGGCCAGAGGCACGCGAGGAGGTATGGTGCATAAAATGCAAAGGCCAAGGGAATGACAAGGACCATTGTCTAGTGTTAGCAAATTACTTAGCGGGAGGAGGGTCGATGCTGTTAAGACCTGAGGCACAAGCAGGACCAAGCACGACGCCTGCACTATGGTGCACGATCTGTCAGATAGGAGGAAAACACACTACAAATAATTTTCATCTATTGCAGAAGTATATGCAGATGTCCCAGCAATTGTTTTGTAATTTCTGCAGGTTGGTAGGCCATGATGAACGCACCTACAGAAGCTATGAACTAATGATGGATTAGACTCCTACCTACAGGGTGTAAACCGAATTGCGAGCCCTTGACCCAAATACAGGAATTGTGCATGCTGGATTTCAAGGGAACGGACAAGGTTGAGGTGGAATGGGACCAGGAAGGGGTCGCAGACAACTAATTTGTTACAATTGCGGAGGGCCAGGGCACTATGCGTGCAATTATACAAACCTGACAAGGACATCATGTTTGTACTGTACTCAGTTTGATCATGAGACAGAAGACTACCCTACCTTGATAGCGAGGTTGCACAAAAGAGGGGTACTCCAGCCTCCTTCAACTTAGAATTTGCAGATGATGAGGTTTGAGCCGCGCAAAGAAGACCCGAATGTAAACATCGTGCTTAGGAGCGGTATGACCACTGGTGATGATAAAGGTAAGGAGTTAGAAGAAAGTGTGTGGATTCGCAAGGCTCCTACAAAGGAACCCAAATTTGACTTAGAAAGCACGAAGGAGACATTCATGGAAGCTAAGAAGAGCTTCACAGAGGCCTCCACTTCAGGTAGTAAGGATCAACTAGAACCAGGGATGGATCCTTCAATGCTCACTACCTTTCTGGAGACATGCATGAAATTGTTACGCGATCGCAGGGTAGTAAAAGGACTACAGGAACTTATCACTAGGTGTGCAGGGTCAGAAGAACCGTGCGTGGTCAAGAAAATTGGAAAGCATGCATTGTGCATAGGAAGGGAAATGAGGTTGACTGCGCAAATCGGCAAATATGAAATGGATTAGGTAATCCTGGATCTTGCATTGGACATGAATGTACTGCCGAAACAAGCATGGGAACACATGGGTAGACCCACGCTACAATGGTGTCCTATTTAGTTGTGAATGGAAAAACAATAGAAGATCTTGCCCATGGGAAGATTGCAAGGGGTAACGGTGGATATTGAAGGTGCAAGCGCGCAGGCAGATTTTGAAGTGATAGAGATTGTTGATGACAGCAATCCCTATCCCGCACTACTAGGAATAGACTGGGCCACCGATATGAATGGAGTCATAAATCTAAAGAAGCACAAAATGATTTTTGAGAAAAAGTCACTACGCGTAGTAGTACCGCTAGATCCAGCCGAACGAGTGCGATACACTGAATCAGTGCATGACGATGATAATGATGATGATATTGATTACATCTACAAGATAACTACACGAGAACAAGATTGGGCGAATCCGCCTGCAGATGGAAGGATTTCATGGGAGCGCGAAAGCTCCTGCACTTTGGATTTGGATGAAGAAATAGAACGATGGCAGAATCGGCTGCACAAAGTAACAACGCTTAACTGCAATACAATGATGAGATCATTATGTTGCATGAAAATAGAGGTAAGGAATCTGCCTATGTATGATGGCTTGACAATGGTGGAGGAATTTTTGAACAAATTTGAAAGTGAAGTACCAGAACAATAGCAGTTCGACGCACTAAAATGGGCACTGCAAGATGGTGGGGTACGCATCAAAAAATTTTCAAGGATTGGCGTGAATGCAAAAGAATGATGTGCCTACAATTTGGAAAACCCCAGTTACGGATGAGAGCTGGTTGCGAGGGACAAAACAACTTGCGTGCCAACCTTTCCCAATGGGTGCAGACCTATGGCTTGCAACCCGCCCCAGCACATACCATTCCCAGAATAGAGAATCGGAACAAAATGCAGTAGTAGGAAAGGCAATGCACGCTACAAATTATCCACGGGGAAGCATTTGATAAGGTGTGCAAAGTGTTGAACATGGTTCACCAGGTGCGACGTACCAACTGGGACCTGCACGGTCCAATGATCCAATGGGCCTATAGGACAATGTGTAAAACCCTGACCGCAGAAACGATTCCAAGGTTGTGGAATAAAGTACAGACCGTAATTTCTAAAGAGCATGCAACGAGGAATCCACACGTAATAGCACCTGTAGGTGTGACAATGTGCAAAGCCGAGGATGAATAAATCACATAGTTATGTGAAGTAGCACATGTAAGACTTCGGGAAGCCATTCAGTAAGGGAACCTTAGACTTCGCAAACTTGAAAAGGATCGGGTATGGCTAAGGAAGAAAAGCATTTTTATGGACACAGAGGTCAAGAAGTTGGAAGACAAAATAAAGGAAGCCTTTCTCGAAAAACCAAGGGTGGTATGACAAGGTGCGCACACCCATAGTGATAAGTGGGAGAACTACCACCAAGGTTTAATTAGTCTGCTACCATGGTTAGGACCATATATCACTAAACACAGTAATCAGGAAAGTGCACTACTAACAGTAGAGCACGTGGCAACAATTGTCACGAAGACAACTGAGGGTTTTCTGTGGACTATCCTGAGGGGTGAAATGGAGCCCTGCACGGGTGGTGTGACCACCTGACTAGCCATCGGAAGAATAGTCTCATTGCTCCAAGCAGTTGAAAGGGAGTGCAGGGCTATAAAAGAGATTGCTTGGGAGCACCGTAATAATGGAGGTGTGCGCAAAGTCAGCATGTCACAAGGTTCGTGCCCACGCACGGAGGGCTACGCTACCGCGCAGGTAGGCTAGGAAGCGATCATTGTTGTCACTTTTCATGACGAGATGTCCAGTTTGAGGCAAAATGGAGCAGGCGGCAGACATTTAAGATAGCAGTTATGGGCAAGATTTCAGAAAATCTACCGCCAAGAAAGCATTGATGGCCTGGAATTGGGGGGAACGGTCGAATTTGAATTCAAAAGGCGCTATAAAACTCTAAGGGCTAGCCATGAGACAACACTTGTTCACTTAAGACTTGAGCGGTTGAATAGAGCACAGAGTGTTGAGCACCGAGCAATATTCGAGCCCCTAAGTTCGCGAAAGACCGCATACAGTACAGATAAGATGACGACTACCGGGGGAGGTTTGGGCTTTGAAGAAGGAACCACCAGCAAGGCCGCGCGACCCATACAATACACAATGTTCCCAAAGGTACTAGGGTTGTGCCAGAAATCTCGAAATCACCTCAGACACCGAGACCAAAAAAAGATAAGCGGGCAATGGGACTAGTCCGCATGTCCCCGAGGAATCCGAGGTTCAGTAAGCTATTAATGGAAGAAAAATGCAAGGTAGTCACCATTGAAACAGATAAAGAGGAAGAGGACTTTTAGGATCTGATTGCCGCAGTAGAGGAAGAATAAGACTCGGAGGAAGACATCCAAACAATGTGCTCCGCAACAAAATTTCCTGAGTACGTCCCTCCGTGGAAAGGGAAAGCCAAGGTCCCAAAGGATCTGGATGAAATGAAGAGTGTACTCCAGACCCCACTCCTCCCCGACAGAATTACCTTTGAGGGTCTGCTCCTAGGCCACGTGCCCACCCTGAAATTTGAAGACTAGGACCTCGCGGACAGTGAAAAGTTCCCACACTTAGAGACGGCAAGCCTAATGAAGTAGAATACGGAGGCTGGTGATAACATTGGAGCTGCAAAAATGGCTGCATGGTGTGGAAAAGGCCAGGTTACTTCATCTGCTATGGATACCAAATTTTCACCCCTCACCACTCACCATTTTTGTCATCAGGCAACTGCTTTGCCTGGTGCATGATGGGTACTTATGCCTGGAGGATCCTATTCCCATCATGATAGATCTCATCCACTAAATTCCTTGGTGTCCATGTAAGGGAAAGGACCCCGCAACAATAGCAAGAAAAAGCAATGACTTGGCTCTCATAGAAACCATGAAGAAAAAATATAACCTCAAGAAGAAAAAGAGGGGTTACGCTATCACCAGTATCAAGGATAAAGGGGTGCGCGTAGCCACCCAACTCCTGGTCGGTAAGGTAATGAGAAAATGTCACGGCGATGAAGTACCAATGCTGGTAGTTGTGTTGGCCGAACAGTGTGCAGAAGGGGTCTAGTTCAACTGGGCTCAATTTCTCTGCAAATAATTTTTTATCAACTGCCAGGAGGCCCAAAAACAAAGGTAAGACCTTCCACTACATGCGGTTGCTCTTATCCATCTTGTTGGTAGCGGGGGAACTGCCGGAGGATAGCCAGTTCCTGAGAATCGACCGAGACTTACCAGAGGTCGCGAAGTATGCTTCACTCTGGGTCAGCAAGGACGCGAAATAGATTCACGATAACAAGATTTTCTAGGTGCTCATGGAGGCAGGCATCTGAATGTGGATTAATAGGAGGTCGTGCCTGTCCCCCACAGTGCACAACAATCTACAGAGTTTTGCAGACTTCAAGGAAAACATGCACAACATCTACATCCGGGCACGAAAAGATCCAGCATAGCAGTGGACGAAGCTCCCATTCATAGCCACTAACGGCACGATCTTTACAGTGTTAGAGACATGGCCTCCCAAGTGGTGCACCCCAGATTTAGCGGAGTTGGATAAGACAGTAGCGCAAAAAGGGAAGGATGATGCCGAGCAGCACGTCACACAACTGGCTGAGATAAGAAGGAACGAAAAATTGATAGCTGAGGTCAGGGCAGTCCACGAAGCAGCACAGGCAGCTGCGGAGCAAAATAAGGCCACCGAAGCAGAAGCAATAGTGCAGACAGCAAAGGCCGACACAACGCAGGCAGAGGAAAGCCAAGCAATGTCTACAGGGCAGGAGGCAGAGGACACAGAGCTTACAGAAGAGACAGCGGACCCAGGGACTCCCTCTATATATTTTAAGCGGTCGCGCATCATAGAAATATCAGGCCTAAGAAAGAAGGTCAAGGCCTCAAAGCTGGCTATCGACCCGATCACCTTAACTAAAGGTGACCTCCATGTCATTAGCGAGACGGTTCACGATGTCACTAGTGAAGCACTCCAAGACTTTATGATGGAGTGACAAACTGTGTTGGGGGCCCTAAGGGCATAGCTGTAGGAGTTATAGGTATGGCCCCCCTAGGAGGGTACCTTGTCTACCCACATTGTGGCAAGCACGTCGGTAGTAGAACAGATGCTACGTGCGAAAATGGCCAATATGATAACATTGTCGGATTGAGCACTAGTCTCGGAAAACACAATGCAGCAGGTGACGCTTAATAAAATGAAAGGCATTGGCCTTAACTTGGTTGCCCTTCCCTGCAACACACTTTATCAACTGCAGGATGGGATAACAATAGAACTCTGTGCCAGAGAGAGCCACGCAATCCAAGTTCTGAGCGAGCAAAAGATTAATATAGAACAACTTAGCTTGCAGCGCGACGAGTTGGTATCGTAGAACAAACAATTGCTACAGACACTTGATGATGCTTGTCGGCACATCCTAGAGTTGTCTATTGCAGTAGACCTACCAACAGAAGTGCAGATCCACTGTTTGGCAAGTGGAGTCCGTGACGTGTGCGAGGAAATAACAAGAGTGTAGCTGGAGCTGAATCTCTAGATTTCTGAGTTTGGCTAAAGGTGCAGCCTTCCACTCCCCCAAAGGTCAGAGAACAGTGCACCACTGCTATTACAGTAGGGATGGAAGAGATTGGAGGTGCAGTCTGTGACTATACCAACATGTTGGAGCAGGCGCTAGAGGTCCTCACTACATTGCAGGAGGACCCCAACATTTAGTGGCTGGAGACCGAGGCACGTGAACTCCAGCAATAATATGACAGCATTAGAGAGACTGCGTAGACAGTAATCCTTACTCAGTGGCTTACAAGGATGCAGTAGGCCAAGGCCTTAAAAGAGCAGGTGGATGCAGCACGCCACAAAGAAGCAGTTCTAAAAGCGCGCGTCCAGTCATGGATTGATGAAGCCTTCACAATCACGGCGGATATTGAAGGAAAGCTTGCACAGATTCAAGGAATGCATGCATAGATGCAACACAACATGCCGGAAATAGAGGGTTCAGACGCAAGAATGTAGCAGGTTCAGTAGGCAGCAGTGTAGTGCGCTGTAGACATTCAGGTCGTTCGAGAATAGTTGGACAGACTCTGCGCCAAGATCGACGCGCCGATAGAGTGACTTGAGGGCGAGTCACGATGTTTGTGTTGGGGGCCTGTTGGGCATGGAATCCCCCCACAACATGTTTTTGGGCTCAAAGACCAAGTTTAAGTCAAATAATGTTGTAAGACTCCATGAATTACGCGTGCGGAGCATGAAATGTATGTTGAGTCATAGGGTCGTCCACCCTAAGTTTTGTAATGTAATGTCAGCCTACCCATGGTCTACGGACGATGGGATTGTATAAATAGAGCGAGGCTCTAAGTTGTAAGAGAGGAGATAGATGAAAACGAATAGATTCTAGACAATAGCAAGCATAGAGAAGATCTAGTGTCTTGGGTCGTAGTAGTAGGAAGAGGCTCTGCAGCTGAGTGCGCAGAGGCCTAGTAGAGTCTACAACTGAGTGCGCGGACCCCTGTAACTGAGTGCGCAGGGCAGAGTCGAGTTTGTAACCCAAGGAGAAGAATAATAAAGAGAAGTTTGATTCCAAACACTATGTATCTACTTTTGTATTACTTTCTATGCACTTATACTGTTTTGTTTATCATGAGCACTTATATGAATACTAAGCACTGTTAAGTATAATTGGGCTCATACAGACAAGTTAAGTAATTGGATAATATTGGGTTAATACTAAGGAACTTGGGTAATAACACGGATCGTGCCTCGAGTAGGGCTATGCGAAGGCAGCATCGCAGGCTGTGAGGTATTGATAGATGTGCATAGCGACGAGCGCAGGGAAAATCTGTGGACCACTAAAAATCATCAGACATCTCTAGGGTGCGGAAACCTGGTTCTAGCACCCTCCCATACTACTTCGGGTGAGACCTTAGTCTATGCTCCGTGGACTATTGCCGAAAGGCTTAGTAGTACCGGGATTTGTTTGGCTAAATCATCTTTGAACCTGGGTCAGGCCCATATAAGCCAACACAAGGTCTTCTATCTCGTTCAATCATTCGCTCAAGTATGAGTCTAACCATGTGAATATGTGATTTGAAGTTGAACATGGGAAGACACCGTCTGATTACCAGCCAATGATGTAAGCTGTTAACATGCATGAGAGAAATCACCGATAATGATAATGATCCTCAAGGTACTGCAGTACATTCTGCATGGTGTGAATGGATGATTTGATGTCGAACACCATACAAAGTCTTTTGGTCGAAGGTCATTTATGTCAACCTATCACCGGAAGCGAGAAAATTTCCATTGATGTATGCAAGCCTCAAGGTACTGGGAGGGTGGTTATAAATCAAATTCTTGGATAATGTGCTAATGTCGACAAGAAGAAACTTGTGGTAGGAGGGCCTTGATTTATCCCACATCAACGACATGAAAAGAGTGTAATGATTTTGGAGACAGAATTTGACTGACGACACAAGGTTCATGAATGGTGGTCATGAAAATGAAGGTTTATGGTATTGCAAAGGATGAATTTTAACTGAATGACTTCTCTTGAACGTATCGGCGACACTGAATGAAATGGAAACATTGAACCAAAACCAAAGTAATGGATAGTGTGATAGACCATAGATGTGATAACCAACAAGCAGATAACCCAACACAAATAATCTGAATGAATTGGTAGCATTGACCCAAAACAAAAGTGATGGATGGTGTGATAGACCATAAGGATGATAACCGTCAATCAGATAACCCAACCCAAATAGTCATGGAGATGAAGTGAAAGTTTCATGTTCAAGAGAAACTTGCTACCGTAAAGTGGTTTACCCCTTTTCCAATTTTCCCCAGTCATTGCTGACCAGTACCTCTTTATTTTTTATCAAGCTTGAGGAGGATAACATATGCTTGTTGTATAATTCCACCTTTTGGGTCAATCCATCACTATGTGATGTTTTAATGAGTCTAGAAAAGGTGAAACTCGGTCTTGTTTAGATGGACATGTTTGTCACTATTTGATGTTTTAATGAGTTTAACGACAAACATAACTCGATCCTTTTCATGTTTAGAGAGTTTGAAAAGGGACGAAAAGAAAAATCCACAAGTTATTTTTTGTAGATTTGTCTCTCAAGCCCAAAAAAACTTAAAACAATATGAGAGAGATCCTATTCACCATGTTCGATCAACATATTCTATTTTCGTAAATAATCTATCTCATCCTGAAAAAGGGTTAAACTTATACTGAGTAGATGTCATTTCCCATCTGTTAACGAGGTGAAAAGGACAAGCACTTGGCAATATTTTCATATTTAGAGAGTCTGAAAAGAGCTTAAAGAGGACTCCACTTTGAGGAATGAGTGGTGTCTAGGATAGCAACTGGTTCCAGTGATGTTGGAACTTCTCAAAACATGTTGATTTTTGTGAAGAGGCTGGCTAATAATTCCACTCATTGCAACTGTTCCTCAAAAAGGGTAAAAAAACCAAGTGAAAGCGTATGATCGGCCAAAGGGATGGTGGCGATGGGATGAAAACAACCAAGGCTCATCTGACGAAAGAAGTTGATATGAGGGTTAAAAATGAAAATGGATTCATTTTTACACAATCTTGAACCATAGGGAACTATGCTTGCATTCAGTTTCATGTTTACACAAGCTTGAAATGGAAAACTATGCTTGGATTCAGTTTCATGTTTACACAAGCTTGAAACGAAAAACTATGCTTGGAATTGGTTTACATGCCCTCAGTATGATGAAAGGGAGAGTCTCCTGTAAGCAGATGGAAGTCGTTACAGTGAAACAGGACGGTTATCCAACACCTTTTTGGCTTCGTCCAGATAGGGACAAAGGTGAATGGGGTGATTCCCTTCACACAACCTACAGGGAAACTTAACTTTACCACTAGGTGCATGCCCCCCAAGCTTCATTACATTCACCTAAATAGACTACTTGTGGCTATCTATCAGGTGGATGGAATGAAGGTTCATTTACGAGATCAAGTGAAAGAATTGATTGGGATTTTACGAGATATACTCAAAGACTCGACTTGGAACTTTTCTCCAGGGGACCTTGTTTTTTTTAATGATCTTGACACAAGATAAGGAACTCTGCTTATATTCCTTGTTTCATATTTTAAAGAGCTTGACACAAGGCAAGGAACTCTGCTCTGATTCCTTGTTTCATTTTTTAACGAGCTTGACACAAGACAAGGAACTATGCTCATGGGATTTGTTTCACTTTTTAATGAGGTTGACACAGTAAAAGAACTATCCTCATATTCCTTGTTTCATTTTTTAATGAGCTTGACACAAGACAAGGAACTATGCTCATACCCTTTATTTCATTTTTTAACGAGGTTGACACAAGACCAGGAACTATCCTCGTGGACTTGTTTCATTTTTTAACGAGGTTGACACAGTAAAAGAACTATCCTCATATTCCTTGATCACAACCCATAATAGATCATGACTTCTAAAAGGTTCTCATCAGATGGGAGAACAACGCTATGGAAGGGATCTATAGCAAGGAATCCATTAGAGAGATATGGTTCCAAAGCCCCCAGTACATAATGTTCAACATCACAGAATTGATCGTCTGTTGATGTAAGCACGGAACTGGTTGCCACATAATTGACCCATGGTGGGGAAGATACCATTGGGACAAAAGGACCATTTAGGGAATATGGTTGACTGGAAGCCATATTTGGACCGAGAAATGAAAGCTGGTCAACGGTGACAATTCTGCCTTCATGCAGGAAACAAATCACTCGAAAGAGTGTTGAAACAATAGCTCCCATGACATAAACATAGTCGCGCCCAAGAAGTAAATTGTAATCTAAAGGGCCTGGGACTACCATCACATTCAAATAAATGATTTTTCCTCCCAAATTAATAGGTAACTGAGGGAGGATCCCTAATGGTTGACTGGTTCCTCTGTTAAAAGCCAACAGATTTTGGGTAACTGGCACAAGTGGTGGTGAACCGAGTGCTTGCCAAGAAGTAGAGGAAAGGATACTCACTGATGCACCTTCATCTATAATAGTTCCAGATACAATCATATTATAAACCTATACTATGATCTGGAAAGGCACATAAGAAGGAAGACAGAATCTTGCCAGTCGATTCCAATCAAAGGAAGTAACCAGACTACTTGGAGGGGGTACTATAGAAATGGGAGAATTAACCCCTTGAGTTACGAGAACGGGAGGATTTTCCTCCTGTCTTGATGGAACAAGAAGATTTCCCCGAAGCTCATTGGAATCTGAAGAAACAAAAATAACTTGAGTGGTATCATATTCACTCTCTTCAGGAAAGGTACGATTAACTAAAGGTGAAATCAGATCAACTGTTTCCTCAACCTGTGATTGGTCAAGTATAGACTCATGGGATTCACATTCAGAGAGAGTGGGTTTGACCAACAGTTGATTTGAGTCTGTCAATTTATCAACTAGTAAAGGATTAAGGGAGAGTCTCCTGTAACCAAATGGAAGTCGCTGCAGTAAGTAGGACGGTTATCCAGCACTTTTTTGGCTTCATCCAGATAGGGAAAAAGGTGAATGGGGTGATTCCCTTCACATAACCTACAGGGAAACTTAACTTTACCCTTCTTTCCATAAAATTTACTACCACTAGTTGATGGTGTGTCACCAGCATGATCTCCAGAAGTTGATGACACAAGATGATGTGAACGGGAGACCATTCTTCTGAGATCTGAGGAATACCAGAACAATTTCGAAGAATATGGTCTCCCGCACAAATTTTTCATAGATATTGAACTTTGTGAGGCTTGACAGATGGTTTCTCATCAAATGTTGCATTCAAAGCAATGGTTGCTTGGTTGGCCCTCTACTGAATTTGCTTCTTCTTCTTCTTCTTCCCTTTATTCTTCTTCTTAGCCACCTGGTTACTAGTAAAAATACTTTCACCAGGTGAAGAGGAAGAAGGGGAGGAGGAAACAACCAAGGAAGAAGGAAAAGGATCAACTTTAGGATCAACTGGAGGTTGATTTTGTCTAGTTGGAGGTGTACTCGATTTCGGAGAAATCACGAAATTTTGAAACAAGAAGGTTAAAAAAAACCATACTGGAAAGCCAATGGTAAATCTCGGAAGGGAAAATGTAGCCATATATGGAGCACCAATATTTCCAAAAGGAGGAAAGGGATTAGGATTCCCATCAAAAGAAATTCCTTGATCAGTGGACTCCAAATTTATTGCCATATGTCTCAACCTAAGACCAACTAAGGAGCCAGCGTGGAGGATTTTATCCACGATCAATTAATTTTATTTTAATCAAGATAATAAAACAAAACAAAAGAGGGATGATATAGGCAAAAGGATTACCAAGCAATTGTGAACTGCAGAATACCTCCTGGTGAACCAAGAAGTACAGGCAGGTAATCTCCTTGAATGCTGTGTTCGGTGTACCACAGTGTACAGGGTAGCCGACTCGGTTACCTAAAGATGGATGTCAACCTAGTGTTATCCTCCCATATATACCCGAAAGTATGTGGAGGCCCAGTCCGTACTAGCACTATCTAATGCAAAACCACACAATGAGAGCATTACCATATACTTTATGTACCGTAACACCGCCCTATATACCCGGAGGTATGTGGATGAGCTACAATATAGTCACGTACTTGGAAAGAGATATCACACTCGGGATGTATTGCAGACAAGTTAGTGACAACTACTATGTTTTACGATGTCGGAACACGTCTCTAGCCTAGACCTCTAAATGTTTTTCGTTAAGTGACAATTCTCCATTAGGTAAATTCAGATAAATTTTAAGTTGATATAATTTAGAATTTTCCTTTCAAGGTTCACCACATGATGTATGTTTGCAATTCCTAAAATGCAACTAATATGATAAGCATTATTTTCATTCAATTGAACAATGAAACCTTAGCTAGTAGGGATAGAGCCATCAGATCTTTGACAAAGAGAAAATAGCACATATAATGCAATTTCCCTAGATATTCATTTCAAGCATTCACAAACTACAATATGAATGATGCAAGTTTTTATTTTTGAATCCCTTAATGTTATGATGAACAAAAAGGAAACTAATGCACATAGAATCAATCAATCTTTTTATAAGAATGAAGACTTTATGACAGTTCAGTTTCAAAGGAAAAGAATACTTTTACGACACTTTCTTTCGAACAAAGATTAATCAACTATAATCTAACTTTGACGATGAATCGATAATGACAAAGAAATCATTTAAGAAACATTAATCAATCAAGTCAAAGTAGGGCTGGAAAGAGGAAATACAAGTCAGAGACATACTACAATCATTGATCTTTCAGCAAGAATAAACAAAAGTAAATTTGGAGAAAAAACCCAATCCAAAGGTGCAAATTTTCCCTAAGGTGGATCAGCACAGATCAAAGAGGGCCTAACTGCACTGCAGAGCACTATCTCTCACTCAAGGGTGCTCTATAGAGCACTGTCCCCTGACCAAGCCTGTGTTGATTCTTGAGAGGCCACTCAAGAGTCATCTAACCTCAATTTTTGACCAAATAATACTTCAACAAGGCTTAAATACAATCAATGAAAGGAAGTAAGGTCTGATAGAGTGTCCTAGGATGTGGAAAAGCTACTTGGAACAATGATCATTCCCCAGTATGGTCGCCAATTTTTTTTGGAGAATTTGTATCTACGGATAAATACTAATTCCCTAGATAAGTAGCCATATCTAGAACAACAATTTAAAGCACTTTAGCCTTTTCCTATAAGCAATAGATAAGACAAAGAAGATGAGAAGACCTACTTGTAGTTCCACTTTCCTCTTGTCTCCTTTGTATCAATCCTGTCACTCCTTCCCATACTTAACACACTTGAGAAGTACCTGTAAACACAAACAGAAGACAAAGAACCGATCAAAGAAAAAGATCTATTGAATACAAGTAAATGGAATCAGATACATTTCACACATATAAGCATCATATGACAATATAAACATATGGGAGAAAGGTTCAAATACTTTATTGAATAGAAGAAGGAATTACAACCATTGTGTCTAATTCAAAGTCATTCCTCCAGCTTGGATCTCATCCACATCACATCAAAAGCATGAAAAACTTGTAGCGTTACAATACTTGCTTCAAAGCCAATTCTCATAGCAACATTATATCCTTACAATTCAACATAGTCCATCCCCTGATTACTTAGATGAGTGGTCAATTTATAGGGAGATGAAGGAGGTTTTGTCATACATGGTGGTATTGAATGGCCTTCCATACTTAGAATTAGTTCCATGGAGGAAGGGATGAGAGGATAGGATGCATATTAACTCATTCCTCATCCATTTTCGAGCTCATAGGTTGATAAGTGAGGGAACCTTCTAGATGACTCCAAAAGATAAGAATATTCCCCAAACCCTATGTGAATTTCGCTCAATCTTGCCCAGCGCTGGTTAATGAAGGCCTAAGTGCTCTGCAGAGCACCCTAGCATGGACTTAACTACTCTGCAATGCACCCTTACATGGGCCTACCTACGTTGGTCCATCTAGAGGTCATTTCAGGATGTCTTCATCTCATGAAACTCTCTAGGAAGGAGGCATTCAAAAGGGTGACTTGCTTAGGGCATGTAGCAACTGAAAATAGGGTTTGATGAGCCCTAAAACACTGATCTGGATGATGGGAGTGATGTGCCCAAATGGATTTGTAATAACAGGTTTACCCAAGTCTGAAGCAAGGAGTGTTATCATGGTGGTAATTGACAGACTTACCAAGTATGCACACTTTTGTGCATTATCTCATCCATTTAAAGTGAGTATAGTTTCTACTTCATTTATGGAAACAATTCAAAACCTACATGGAAACCCAAAGATTATTGTAAGCGACAGAGATCCCATTTTCATTGGAAATTTTTGGACAAAATTATTTTGTTGTCTTAGTAGTGAGTTGGCTCATAACTCATCTTATCATCCTCAATCTGATGGGAAAACTGAGATAGTAAACAAATTTTTGGAAGGTTATCTTCGTTGCTTTGTATCTGATAAACAGACACAATGGGTCAAATGGTTTCCTCTAGCTAAATAGTGGTATAACACTTCCTTCCATACTGCAACAAAAATGACCCCATTTATGGCACTTTATGGATATCATCCACCATCCATCACATCATATTTAAGAGAAAATTTTAAGTTTTAAGCAGTGGAAGATCACATCAAGCATCAGCAACAAGTTCTCCAACTCTTAAAGGATAACCTCACTTTAGCGCAGAATAGAATGAAACAACAGGCAGATCAACATCGCAGCGAAAGAAGTTTTGATGTAAGTGATTGGGTATTCCTATGGCTAAAACCATATAAACAAATGTCCCTCAAGCAAGCTAAGAAGGATAATAAATTATCACCAAAGTATTATGGTCCATACAAGGTGTTGCAAAAGATAGGTACTATCACATACAAATTGGAGCTTCCTACAGCTTCTCGAGTACACCCCGTTTTCCATGTTTCATGGTTAAAGAAGGTTATAGGTGATAAGCTCCCAGTTCAAACAATATTTCCAAAACTTGATGAGGAAGGAAAAATCATAGTGGAACCTAAAGCATTCAAAGAAACAAGAACTCAACAACTACGAAATCGATCAATTTCAGAGTATCTCATCAAGTGAAAGAACTTACCCATTGAAGATTCCACATGGGAGGATGAGAATTTTATACAGAAGCATCCAGAACTTCTCAACAGTTGAGGACAACACATTTTTGAAGGAGAGGGGCATGTTAGGACCCTATAATACTAGTGATTCCCCCATTACTATTGTCATTGTATCCCTTATTGTTATTGTTGTGCCCCTATTGTCTGCATATTGTTATTATTGTGCCCCATAGAAGCCCACTATTGTTATTTTTTTGCTCTTATATGATTATCATTAGGTCAGCTTTGGTTATATTGTGACCCCTTATACTCTTATATATAGAAAGTAGGTTTTTTCATTTGTATAATTGAAGAATTGTTCATTTTTTCAATGTAAAGGAGGTTTCCCCCTCGAAGAGGCTAATTTCTATGTCATTGATATATTTTTTCTATCTTTTTGTGAGCTAGTTTCATAAGAGCCTTAACTTATACTTGTCTTAGCTCTTTCTCAAGCTGAACATGAAAAATAACTTAACCAGAGAATTCAATTTCAATATTCTTCTCGCCTTGTCCATGTCTCTATGGCCATCCACAGAAACATCCTTCCCAAGAAGAATTCCAAGGCGCTTTTCTACAAAATCCTTATCGAAGATAAGATCCCAAAATACTTTGACAAATGCACCAAAACAAGTTTCACATAGTGAATACTTGTATAACTTGAGTTCTTAACACATTTGTAACATAATGAATGTGTTGCAACTACTCGTACACAACAGTTTTAAAATTCTTTCTTAAACTACAAATAGAAATTAATTTACAAGATGGAATAAACTTGACTCCCAAATCTTCCATTCAAATTGACTATCAACAAGCCAGACTAGTATAATAATACCCAAAGAAAACACAATTGCATATAAGTGATTTACTTATGAACATCACTTTTACAAATTTCCCAACTATGGGGATATGCAACTAGTGCAAAACAAAGATTTACAAACTTCAGTTGGACAAATAGTTTGTCCATTTCTTACCCAACTAGGTAAAATGAACCCTCTATTTGAACTTTTTCTTCTTTTGAAGCTGCTTCAAGGATGGTCGCATCTTGCACCACTTTTTCTTTTGTCTCTTCCTCTTTTGGTGCTTGCATAATTTGCTTTCCCTTACCAGGATTAAGTTGTGGAAACAACTTCCAACACTTCTCAACCCAATTCCCACTAATATTTCTATGTGTGCAAAAGTTCTTTTGAGCTTCTCTTGGCTCACATGTCTTTAACCTTGGATGAGATTTTCTCTTTTCGGTCTCAATTCCATTAAAAATAAACATCTTCTTGATGATTGATTTCTTTTTATCACACTTATCTACAAAATGGATAGATGAAAGGAAAAATGTGCATGGAAACACATTCCTCAACATGTTATTCAAGTCAATATGTTGTTTTCCATTATCAAAAGCATTTGAATTAATAGGACGATTATACGTCTTTTTTTTTGTCCTTTGGATTATGTTTCTTGTGTGAGGAACTTGCATGGGAAGAATAATTTAGCTTCGTTTCTTCTTCAACTTGTTCATCTCTCTTTGGAGATGTTTTTCACTTCAAGTCCTCCTTATTCTTGAGGAACCAAGCGGGTACCAATTCTGGATGCAAATCCCAACATCTTGCCTCCTCATGTCCTCTTTTATGGCAAAAGGAACATGATACCCATGAGTTGTCGCTATAAGACCATTCTTCTTTTTCAACATAGACTAAGCCTTCATATTTAGGCCTCTCCTTTGCCTCAATTGGATTTTTAATGCCTTGATGGTTCACTTGAAGTCCTCCTCCCTTGTAGCCCTTCTTGGTCAAGAGCTTGGATCTAATGACTTTACTATGTTTTTCAAGGGCTATAAATGGATTTACATCAAAACTTTCATGTAAAGAAGAAGCATGTAAATTATTACCATTTGCCTCATTTTTCGATTAACATACAAAGATGTTTTTAAACTCCCTTTTGATTTTGGATGTGTCCTCTTGGACTCTTTGGCTCTCTTCTTTCAGCCCCTTGAATTTGGGTGCTGATACAACCTCATCCTCCACATCATGTGGACAAAAGATACAAAATTGTCCATGTTCCTTCTCTGAGGGACTTTCTACAGTAGCATATTGCATAAGAGTTGTATAAAAACATGAATATTGTGGAGAATATGGTGGTTTATCACCATTCTTGTTACCTTCTTCCCTTGGAGAACATTCTCCTCTTGGAGATCTAGATCTTTCACCTTGAAATTTGGTATTCCTCTCTTCATGGAGGAATTTCACCATTTCTACCATGTCTAATAAAGCCTTTCTAGAAGCCTTAACATCCTCTAACATCCTTGCAGTATATCCTCCTTGGGACATGATTTTCTTGAAGCTTCTTCTGCAACTTGAGGTAGAACTAGTGGTAGAGATTGTAACAATCTTGCTCTCCTTTCCAAAACCTTCTCCTCACTTGAGCTTCAAAACACATTCACTTGCAAACAACAGTCAATTCCTCCTTGCACAAAACAAAATAGTGCTCTGATACCAACTTGATCTATGATAAGATCCTCATCAGAATATAAAAATGTGCTTGAGGTTTGTACTCCAAAATAGCACGTAAAAACATGAGTTTTTATGTGTGTTTTTGTAAGTTAGTTTCATGAAAAACTTTAAACATGAAATCAAAACATTGAATGGAAGCATTCATCAATCAATAATACACCAACTATTGATAAATAATTTTACCCCTCCTAGGCTGCATCTCCTTGGATCAACTCTAAAGGCATGACCCCTTCTCATTATGCTCAATGTCTAGAAAAGAAGAGTACATAAACTACTGAAATGGAATGGCTAGTTTCTCCTTCAAAGAAAAAACTTCTGCAAGAATTATCACTCCATAAACATGTTAACCTATAGTCAAACATGTAAAACTTCAACAAACATAGGCATCTTACACCAAGACCCCATACTCCAACTTCAAAGAGCATAAACAATACCACAATCTAGTTGAAGTGCAAAAACAAGTCTCTTCTCCAAAACACATATTGAGAAAATAGGAATAAAATCTACAAGCTGCACTGATGTAATGGTTGTTGTAGAAATCACATGGAGGCTTGAAAACTCCTACAAGGTCCTCTCCATCTTCAAACTCCTCCATAAACTAAATCAACACTCTAGTTGACCAAGGCACCCATAGGCTTCAATTTGCAAAAATCATATCTAAAAGTGCTCCTTTGATCCTAATACCTACTCCAATGAGTCCATAATGTCCAAAAATGGCTATCTAGCCTCTTTTTGCACCCAATTTGGTCAAAAAAAGGAGACATTATGACCTCTCCAAGTTAGGCCACTATTCGCTCCACAAATTTCTCAAAAATCGACACCATCCTACAAATTCGCCCCATTTTCCGCTAACGGAGTAACAAATTCCCCAGATTTTGGGTGGATTTGTAGGATCATTAGTTTGGTTGCTGAGGCTTTAGAGCCAAAATCTGGGTCATATGGGGGCCATGTGCCTAGGGGCTAGCCCTCAACACTGGCCCCCTCCCTCCGGCGATCACGGTTAATGCTAGTGGTCACGAGGAGGATTCACATGCGGATGACATGTATGGTCGTCGACGATGGCAGTTGTGTTATGTAACTGTCGACAGTTACTGTGGGCTGGCAGATATCTGTTCACATGGGGGGTGTTTAAGTCTGCCCGCCCCCCAACCTTAGTGGTGATAAGCATTAACAATAACCCTAATCCATAATATGTTAAGTCATGATGTGTGGGTGCATTAGTTAGTGCTTGGTGTTGTTGAATGTGAGGTTGTGGGGTTGAGCCCAACCTCCGACCTGTCTTTCCATACTAAATTTTGATTGGCCATTAGGAGGACCATGGTGGCCTCTGGCTTAGCCATGTGTCACCTTCTGATTGGCCTGAACCCAAACACATGGACCAATAGGACTTCGCCAATTCAACAAAATATTTCAAGAATATTCCAAGAATATTTTGAGAATATTTCTTTTTCCACCTAGGCGGTATGGATGCCCAGTCAGCCACCCACAAAATTTTTACATGTTTGAAAAAGTGAACAGATCATGTTTCTGGGAGCATAGAGTGTCTGTTTCACATGAAATGAGTTTCGCAGGATTCAGGACAACGAGATCTACGCAGTCGTTTAGGTTCCACACCATTCTGACAACTTTGAATTTTAGGCAAATTTTTAGCCCTTGATCAGTCAAGCACCAAATATACAACATAAGAAAATTTGTACCTTATTGTGTCTCAAGGGAGGCTATATTTTCTACAAAATAAATCTAGTTAGCATGATATAACTTCACAACATATCAACTCAAACATAAATAAGATCATGATATCCAGAATAGTCACTAGCTAACATATTTACATCATAACTCATACACAATTATCGTTCACACATATGCAAAGTCAATATAGATTAGTACAACACCATATCACAAATATGTCATATCATACCTGAATATCGTAACCATAACCATCTACATAGGCCAATCCAATTTAGCATGGTACATATAACATCAAGGTATAAATTATATAACCCTAATCATCAAGCTAACTATTATTCTCATCAACAACATATAACCTAATCTTCAAGCTAACTATCATATAACAACAACAAATTAACCTATAACATACTCATTTATAACATATTCATCAGGTTATCTAATATAAAACAACAATAGCAATGCATACAACTATAGGTTACTATCATTCTTGACTATCTGACACATGTGCATCTAACTACATTAATCAACTAACATCTATCATGAATGTAACCATAACATCAAAAGACATGTACATAAATCTAATGTGTATAAAACTAATGCATATAACAATCATTGATTTACATACCTGCATGCCAAACATACAATACATGTATGAAGATCTTCTCTTACCCCAAAGTCTAGTGTTGCAACCTCATTATGATGCTTTGCATCTCCTACTCTATCTCAGTCAACACATTAGAATCATAACATACCAATATCACCTAGATGACCTAAATTGCATACCATGACTTCACAAGAAATGTTTTACCTACTATTCGTCCATAACTATAACCAAGACCATACATGCATGACCAAAAACTTTACTCCATTGTACGCATGGCCTCATGCGACTATCAACCTGCATAAGCAATATTTAATCAACTACACATAAGCATAAATGCATGTAGTCGAGCATAAGCGATCAATTCTTGTAATCAACCTACAAGACTGATGCATGTAACCAAATAACCAAGAATGCAACCCAACATACAAAGATGTAATCAAGCTGCATATAATTGTATAACCATTCATATATTCATGACGATGCATTCCATAAAATCGACATCAAGTTTCTCATGATAACCTTACTACAACAATGATCAATCATTATGCAATGCAACAAGCACATGGAATGCAAGTGTAAGAGACACAAATGAAACTGACATGCATGCATGACCAACACATTCACCCAAGGAGAGCGTAACCACGCTCTGATACCAATCTGTAACACCCCCTCCTAGGTCTACCCAAAGTAACCATTCCAACTAGGGTAAACATAAGGAGAGATGCTACTACAATCAAATTCGACCTTCAATGTTACCTTAAGGAAGTGGAATCGACGGACCGTCACATACAGTCATCCAACATCATCAACAGAACCCTCAAGAGATAAGTCAGCCACTCAGACAACCTATCCCTAGGTCCCACTTCTATTCTGCAGCTCTTAGGCCATAGTCACTCTCATTTCATGGGCAAGGGAGTGGCTAGAAACCCATAGTCTCTCTCACGGACCTGCCTGCTAGTGACTGTGGACCAAAATTGCTAGTTCTATGCGAGTGACCCCGGGATTTAAGCCACTTCTCTAACCCAAAATCCTGGCCTCTGCCTAGAACTTGTTTTAACTTCCAAAATTCATTAAAAACATGATAACAATGATGATCAATCAAAAATCACCCTCGGGACTAGACCTGAGCATCCCCAACCGGGACTGACACTCTGTCAAACACTTTGCATCAATGAAACCTACAGGACTAGGATATAAGACAGAGCATAAACAACTGAAACAACTTATGAAACATAACCAGAAGGATCACCTCCTTCTCCATTGAACTACTACATCATCAATTAGGTCTTGCATCCATCCATTTAACACTTACAAGTAAATATATGAAATAACCATGACATAAACAAATCATTCAACCATGCTTATAACTAGAATAAAACCATATAAATATCAAAGATATGACAACCATGAAATCCACATATAAATTGGTGCAAAAGTAAGAGAATGTAGCTTTTATTAGTCATGAAAAAATATGACCAGGTTCAGGACTTCCATGTACCACCTGACATAGACATGGCTGAACCAAAACTCTCTTTCAGTTAGTCACCCTTATGCCATATTCCAATCATGAATGTGGGATCTCATAGAACAACCAAGGGAATTTAGATGCTAAACCACCTCCACCCTCCTCAAACCGTGATCACACCAAAACTGGTGCTCCAATCACAATTGAACAGAATTTGGAATTCCATCTAGAATCCATCACTATCCTTTAGGAATTTTCCATCTCCTTGTCTCTCAACCTTTACCGCAATCTAAATTGGATCACTACACCCTAAACTGAGACCACTCTCTCAGGATTTACTGCAATCCAAACCCAGATCACTAGGCCCTAAACCGAGAATTCTACCTTAGGCGTTACCGTGTATCCCTCCAAAATCAGTCAAGGGATTCATAGGCCTTTGGGAATGGAACTTGAGACCACCTCCACCCTGGATTTTGAAATCCATCTAACAAACCAAAGCTCACAAATCGAAATAAACATACCAACACCATGGTGTCCAGAAAAAGTATAGGCTAGGCTGAAATCCACTGTCATAAACTGGCAAAACCATGCCACCGACAGTAAGAGAACCATACACCAACATGCATGTCCAAAACAGCTAGGAAATCACACATGCAAAAGGTTCCCTACAAGTATTCCTGTTGAAGCTTCTTGATCATGTTTTCCCTTCCTTGATCCTTACTTTCCTTTCCTTTCCCTTTGCTTTCTTTTCCTTCCTTGATCCAAAGCTAGAGTGCTCCAAGAAAACTCTAAGTGGCCAAGAGTGAGAGAGAGAGAGGGAGAATAATGAGAGATCTCCAAACTTTCACTAACCAAGAGCCTACCCACTGATCCTCAATAGCCTTTTTATTAATGAAGCCTCTAATTTCTTCATTTTCCTCCTCACTTGCAACCTGTGACCTTTCAACTTACTTTTCTCCTAATTTCCTTTATTTTCATAAATAAATGTGCCAAAAATGCCTTTTTCCCTTCAATGCCTTTTGCTTAGCCTTTGCTAATTTTCCTCGGCCAAAACACACATCTAGTGATGCCCACTAGGATATCTTTGCCCAATGTTCATCTTGGAATACATGTCCCTTACCCATGGTCTTATTTTTCCTTTATTTACTTTATTACATAAATTTTTCACCAGGGCTATTACAGACATGCTTCATAAAAACTTTCCCTTTATTGAACACCACATCATATCCTTTGTCCTCCAATACAACTACAAAAATCAATTTTTTCTTCATCCCAGGCACATACATTACATTTTTTAGGTGAATATGGGAGCTTGACTCCCTCTTAAAGGTGATAGTACCAATCACCTTGGTACTATATCTCAAATCATCTCCAAGTTCTATGTGTAATTATAGGTCCTTTTTGCTCTATGCTACTAAAGAACTCCTTGCTTCTTGTCATATTAAATGAGGCACTAGAATATAAGTACCATACACTACCTCATATAGTACTTTCCATGCATGCAATGAGGGTGAAATCCAATTCGAATTGTGATGTGAGAGAATCACCTCTTGCTCCTCCTGCAAGCTTCTTCCTGGATTTCTTGTGTGGACATTTGGTTGCATAGTGTTCATATTCATGGTAGTGAAAACATTTAATTTTTCTGAGGTCCTTCTTGCCCTGGTTCTGGATAGACTCTACCTTAACTTGGGCTTTCTTTCCCTTTCCTCCTAAGGCAAAGTTTTCTCCCTCATCATCTCTAGATGTGTCACCATATCTAGTGTTTCTTTTGATCGCCTCCTACACTAAATCAAACCAAAATCTCTCCCAATTTGGTAGCTTGTCTCTTTCACTAGCTAAACCCTGATAGTTGTGCCACTATTTCGTAATGCCAAGGATTTCTAAGCTCACAATTTCAGATGATGGTACATTTTCTTCTACTTCTACAAGTTTATCTCGAACATGAGTGAATCTAGACAAATATTGCGTAATGGTTTCATTTTTCTGCATTTGAATGCTCTTGAGTTTATTTCTCAATGCCAATTTCCAGGCATTACTACTACTCTGGAATATATTTGTGATATTTTTCCACATTGCAAAAGGAGTCTCATTTCCATTCAAGTTCTAAACCACATGATCTCTGACACCCTCCAAAATAATCCTCCTAGATTTTGTTTTGTCTTTCTTCCATTGGGCAAGTGCTTGTGCATATGATTCTACTGGCTTTGGAATATAATTTTGTGTGTATTCCCATACTCCATTCTCATCTAGGACAACTTCCATCCTTTCTTTCCAATCACAAAAAATTGAGGTGCCCTCCAATGCATACTCAAGCCTCAATCCTTTGAAAAACATTTTTCCTGCACTAAAGAGAATCTACACCAAAAACTTTGCAAATCAAAATTTTTCTAAGAGAAGATCTAGAACAAGGTTTCTATATAGCCTTTCATAGCTCTAATACCATGTAGAAATGGAAATAAATTTACCACTACTAATGAATTTGAGATGAAATCAAGAGATGAAAATTTCTTCTACTATTATAAGGAAAGGAAAAAACAAAATGAAAACAAATGCAATAACATGCAACCATCAAATCACAAGGAACACAATTATTTTACAGGGGAACCCAACTAGGAAAATAACCTTTGTTACTATTCATTAATTCAGATGAGAAATATGGATCTATTACAATGACATCTTCACACATGAAGCACCACCTGCACTGCAATATTGATCTCCTTCTCACTAACCTACTCTAACCAACACTTAGCCAAAATAATCCTTTATTTTCTTGTTAGCTTGATGGGGCCTAACTCAGGTTTAACGTTAGTTGCACCAACCAACAAAACCCTAATTTCCGGCCCTTTCAGCAACAACCTGCGTAGTGTAGGCTGAAGTCTCATCTGAGGCAGTATTGGGGGATGACATAACTAGGCTTCTACATCCAGAGGTTTGTGTGAAGGGTTCCTGCGATCTTCAGGGCTTATTTTATGTCTTTTTGAACCCTAATATTCCTAGAATAATTAATAATAATAAAACTTATACACAGTATTTATACCTTCACGAAGGTCCTTAAATAGTTATAACATGCATAAATTCTACATATCTTCTACTTTCACACATAAATTAAGCATTCTTTCATATATTTTCAATAAGAGAGAAAACACATAAAATGGAGAAATAAAAATAGAGATGCAAATACACAGGATAGGTCTTCAAAACTGTCTTTTATTATATATTCTTCAAAGTATAGACTTCTTTTCCCTTCACATCCAGCTACAAGGGCCCGCGCACTCATCCTACAAACTTACCAAGGTCTTCGCGCACTCAGTTGCAGAAGCCTTCCTCTTTCATCTAAGTATAGGAAACAGACCTTTCCTGCCTTAGCTTCTTGCCCAAAACAATAATATTATTTCTTATTTACTTCTCTAAACTTGTTATGACTCATCTCTATATAGAATTTTCGCTTACAATACCATGCTCTGCAGACCATGGGCAGGTCTCAAAACCTCCCTATCACTTACCCACATAAGGGAATAAAGCCCCTTTGACTCATACTATCTTCGCACTCTACTTCCACATTTCATATAGACTTTACGTTTTATACAAAATTTAACCCAAAATTTGACCAAACCTTAACCCCAGGGACCCCATCCCAACAGGACCCCAACACAATTAGGTGACTCGTCCTCAAGTCACTGAGCTTGTGCTTCAATATTTTCCTGGAGTTCGCAAAACTCTACCTTTAGAACCTGTAAATTACTTGTGCCCTGCATAGCTACCTGCTGGAATTCCTCGACGAGATTCTCTATAGTAGGGCCTTCCACCATGAGGCCCATTGTTCTCTGTGTCTACTGCATACCCTTTAATTTGTTCTACACAGATAGAGTTAACTTACTAGCTTATTCTATCCATGGTTACATTCTAGTCCAGAGTATGGGTTCTTTCATGCACATCTCCTCAATCTCAATCTCCAGCTGCTTTCCCTCCTATAACTTCACTAACTACTGTACCGGTATCAACGTCTGCACAATTGAACTGATCTCGTCAAACTGCAACCACTTGTTCCTTAAATTTGTGTTGATCCATTGTAGGGTAGGGTCTTCCTGCATCGAATTCCATAGCTCCATTGTCTACTCAAAAAGTTATGTGTATCCTTTGACCATTGCATCCAAAGTGGCCATCCCCTCCTTTATGGCAACACCGTGCTACTCTCTAACCTCTGGTGGACTTGTTGGCTGCAACTTGAGTTGTTGGCTGCAACTTGAGTTGTTAGCTGCAACTTGAGTTGCAACTTTGAAATCTGCACTTGTAATTCAAAGAGAACTTTTCCCACTTCCTCTTTTGACTCCTTGACTACCGCGGCCAACTTTTGAATTTTGACAATGGATTCTGCATTGGCAGCAATCTATAGATCTGGAAGCTCATTACACACTTGTGTAAGTGTTGCTTCCAATTGTTGGCTTCACGTTGTTATCCCCTCATTTTGCTTCAAGGCCTGCGCTTTCTCCTCGAAGATCTTCTCATTATTCTTCTTTACTTCATTGATAATCAATAGTGCATGCTACTCCCTAACCTGAAATTCATCTGAGGCTCCTTGGTGAAATTCACGTAGGGTATGTGTAGGAGTGTCGTAATATTGAGATATAGATTCTTCATCTATACCAACTATGCTCTGGCCTCCTTTGTTTCTGTGTGTAGTTCCTCCTTTGGCAGCTGAATGACCCTAAGATCCAGAGTATGCTCAGCATCCACCGCTGACACGCTCGCTTATTGCAAGCTCGCCTAAATCTCACTCGCTATCCCATGCTTTCTTGTAGCCATCATGTTTGGATCTGCAGATCACATAGATCCTTCTACACATTGCCCATCGCCTACTGATACTACTGCTCAAATTGTGTCCAAAGTGCTGTCGTGGTGTTCCGGACCTTATCTCCGATTTCATACAAGTCCCCCTAAGTGATGACCTGTTGACAGTGCTAGACCTGCCAACATTCAAGGGATCTCCCTAGTATGAAGTCCCAACTAGACCTCACACCATTTGGTGTAGAAGTCTCATCCTGTATGATGGCCTGGTTTCCATTATCTTAAATGTTTGCCTTAGCTCTTACTTGTCAGCACATGAGAGTGGTCTGCTTTGTCTTTGAACAGCGAGGTTCTCGTGCCTGGTAAGTGCTAGTGTTACTTTTGTCAAGGTTCTTTCACCATAGAGAGAGAGGGGTGAAGTGAGTCTCTGGTCGAAAGGGAAAAGTCCCAACTCTGTTAGAGACACACAACACAACAAGACATGCGTAGCTTCCGACAGAGCAGTCAACACAGATGTGGAAGTCTCACACATAAGAAGGAATAGCACGTACAACACTCAACGGAGTAGTCCACGCGAGTGCGACGGTCGTTATAACAAGTTTATGGAATGGTTATTTCTGATGTTTGGTGTGGCAGCGCACATGGGCAACACAATGTTAATAGTTTATACAACACATTTTCATAAACATATGTATTAGAACAACCGAAAAATTTCAATTGTTTAGCACAGGTTAAAGTAACATGCATTACAAGTGTTCCAAGATTAGTCTTACAAACAATCACAATACATGTGTGAATATGTGTTGGCTTGTTATCAAGCTTCTGAATTAAGCAAAAGTTCCAAGAAACATCAATACACCATACATCACTAACCCCGTGAGAGGGGCATTGGAGCCACTAGTCACTCCTCAAAGAAAAGATTACAGACTCTCAAGGTTATGTAGGAGGAGCCAAGGTGAAAAGACCTATGCATGTACAAATGAGGGGTATTTATAGCCAAGGATAAAACTGGTGCTTGTTACTGTTCAACTTCCCTCATGACTGTTTGAATTTCATGACTTTTCAGATTACATGACTCTTCTGATTACATGTGGGTCTCTTGGAGTTCTATGTCACATTACATTTATTTACAATAGTTTGGCCCACAATAGTGATGTGGCCGACATGACTCATGACACGACTCGATAGGAAAGTGCTAGTATGTTCATGCTGTTGGTGGTGTCCATGTCAAGTTGCAGTGCTGGTGAGTGATAGATGTACTCTTGGTGTATCATAGCTTTACCTTTGCATGGAAAGGTGTGCAGATTCTTTGATGGTCTTCGTGTTCACTTGATGTTGCAAGTGCACATAGCTCCTTTACTTCTGCTTGGCATGCTTCACATGTTCGTCCATTTGCAAAACAATCTCCTCGCATGTCCGTACATTTGTGAAAAAATCTCCTCGCATGCATCGTCCATTCACGAGAAAATTTCCTCACATGCATCGTCCGTTTGCCCGTTCTCAAACAAATCTCCTTGCATGTGCTCTCCTTGTTCATCTAGTCTATCGTCACGTCATGTCTTATCCATGTACCTATATATACAATCACTGATGATGAGACAAAATCAAATCCATAAACCTCCTACTCTACCATGATACATTATCGTTTACTTTCGGATGCAGGTGGCCAGGAGAGAGGACAAGGCTATGAAACTGCACAAGGCATATTTCAAGCTAGGATGTGGGCTCTAGGCACTGTGGGTGAAAATTGCATAGAAGTCACTTGGAGACTGAGATGGAAAACCCGGCTCAGCAGTGATTGTCGGTGGAATTTGGCTCAACTCATGGGCAGATCTGCGCAATTTTTTACAGGAACCAATGTAGGCAACAAGGGGTCTTAGCAACAAAAACTACGCAATTCGTCTGGGGAGCTGGGAGCGGGCTACAAGATGCTTGATGGGAAAATATGCAAATTTTTTCAAGGGGCTGGCAGTGGGTTGTAGGAGTGCTACTCGTGAAAACTGCGCAAATGCTGGGAGGTTGGTTTGCTGGATATCCCATCGCAATTTTTGAGTTGATCGGGATGTTGGGCTATTGGACATCCCATCGCAACTTTTGAGCTGAGAGGGATGCTGGGCTACTAGACATCCCATCGCAGTTTTTTAGCTGAGTGAGATGTTTGGTTACTAGACATGCCATCGTATTTTTGAGTAGATCAAGATGATGGGTTGTTGGATGACTGCTCATGAAAACTGCGCAATTTTCCGAGTGAGCAGCAGTGCGGCTGTCTGGGTGACTAGCTCGAAGAACTACGCAATTTTTGGAGGGAGACAAGGGTGGACACAAGGTGATGGTCTGGCATGTCAGTGCAATTTCTTTAGTCAGCGGAGAGGGAAAGGTCTGCATCTTTTACGCAAATTTTTGAGGGAGTGAGTTCCAAGGTCACTACCCGGTCAAACTTTTTAGTTGACCAACAGGTGGGTTGATTGATTCACTTTCGGGCAGCACAAATGAAGATGAATTTCTAATAAAATTCTGTGTTGTTGTGGGTGACAGCCAGTTTGGTCGATTCCACGATTGTGCAATGCAGGCTGCCTGGGAGACAACCTTAAGCTCTGCGTAATTCTGGGCAGCAGTACATGGTCACTTAGTGCTAACACTGCACAATGCAACTCAGCGAGGGTCCTTCTGTTGGAGGGTGATCCAGTCATCAGAACTTTAGCAAAATGACTAAGTGTGTGAGTGAGTGAACTTGTGCATACATCATCTTGCGAACACACATTCAACATGACTTGATGACAAGAAGCCTCAAACCATCAAGACAATATATACTCAGTGTGACTGACTGACAGTGTGAGAGACAAGCACAATGCTTGTGATAGATCATTGAACGACCGCGGCAACACTTGCGTGACAGTGCATACAACTTCATGTGTGGATGCGACGAATGTTTACATAGTGAATACAGCTTGTGCACATGAAGAAGGACCTTGTGCATGACCAAAACATGGTTGTAAGCGTGACATTGTGACCAACATGCAAAAGGATTTCCATTGAATGACATGCCAAACAATCACCTTCCAAGCTCACGAGGTGAGCCCAAGTTCTTGCAAACATCAAGTAAAAACCTAAGGGAGGCTCTGAAATTATATGCAGGCCAAAATTTTGGAGGATGTTGCAGCGGCTACAACACTTGGCAACACACTTGTTGAACTCCAGCTTCTATTTTTTGGTCCATTGACAGCACAGAGCCTTGGTCTTTCAGGGAGTATTTAATCATTGTGTGGGTTACTTTGGCCCCCCCATTTACCCCATGGATAGACACGGTTCACCTTTTGCCAACTTATTCAAACACAAAAAAAAATTTTAGCTTGATCACAATGTTTCGATATCGGCAAGGGTAGTTTGGATCGCGATTTAAAAAATTCCAGAGTATAAGTTTTCATCTCTGGTGTTGCTCTATTGCCAATGGGCCTGGACAGTACCCTGGCAGAGTCACATAGGAACACATGAATTACTCCACTGCCAGCGAGCTTGGTCATTACCACGGTGGAGTTTCATGCTTCACCTCTCTGCTCTGAAATGCTTTCTCTTCTTTCACCTATGTATTTTTTTTTTAAAGATGACTGTGCATAGGAACTTATTTGTTTTTGGGGCAGAAGAGGGATCCTAACTTACTGAGATCATAAGAGTTTGTTCCTTTAGAGAAGCATGTAAGAACTGTGACATAGGTTTGCTCATTTAGATTTTCCCCTTCTCTGTTTCTACTAGTGGGATGATCTTGAACACACAGAGCAGAAGGCTGAGTACATGCATGGGGTTTCCCAGTGTGGACACATGTTCATGGTTGGACCCAAGCTTCCCTTACAGATGGCTTGTATTTTCCATGAAGACTTCATCGGCAGAAGGTTATAACCAAGCACAAATAAGACAGACACAGGACTGGCCAAGTGTTGTAGTGTCACAAGACTCTCTGGATCTTAGCCACATAATCATTTAAAATCTAGAACTCAGTAGAGGGCGACCCTTATTTAAAAAAATAAAAATAGCATGATACTAAGAAAATAAAACAAAATGAAACAAAAATAGAAAGAAAAACAAACAAAACAATAAGTAATCAAAGAGAGCAAGCAAACAAACCAAACCAAGTCAGCAAGCAAACAAACAAGCAAACTAGAAAACAAGGACAAGCAGGAAAACAAACACTACTCCTACTCCTACGCTAACAGTGCATGGGCCTACTTATGTGAAGTGATATTTCCAATGTAGCCACTGACGCATTGGCTGGCCCATGTTTTTAAAGGCATGGTTCACGAGAAACACAGTCAAGCGAACTAGAAAACATAAAAGATATAACAATGAAGACCAACACACTCCGAGTTTAAATGCGTCCACAAAAAATAAAAGAGTGAAAGTGCAAGACAAACCCTCTGTGGACTTGCACTGGTGTTGTGACACACTATGTACATATGATAAACATATGCACTCTCTTGACTATGGCAGAAAAGAAAACAAGAGAAAAAGAGACAACTTACGCCTTGCAAGTGTGCTTGCTATGAATGATATCTCCAATGCATAGGCGATGGGATCACGTGATTCCGGTGGAGGAAGCAAAATATGTGTGTTGGATTGATCTTCAGTGCATATAGATGAGCGATGATGAACCTCGAGTGTTTCGCAAATTTTCTGATCAGAATTGGAACTAACCTCAGGACAGTGAGGGCCTAACAAAACCATCAACTCGGGCTGAATTACCTCGATAACCTACGAGGTTTCCACTTTATCAATAGATAAATCATTAGAGACTAGTGGCTTAGATAGATTAACAACGAGTAAATCAACATCGTGATCAGATGAAGAAGTATAGAGATCACGACAACCATGATAAAAAAATTCAAGATGTTTGTCGGCATCCTCATGATTTGATGAATCATACAGAGGGGTAGATGAGAAGCAAGAATGTTCACCCTTTGTGTTTCCAAAAAAAGTAGATGAAAGATCAAGTGGATTTTTAATGAATGATTTGTCCTTTTTGTTATCAAATGATGGAATTACATCAGGTGTGTTCTATGAATGATCAAAAGCAGATACATCCGTGGATGGATTAACACAAAGACAATCAGGGATAAAAGAATCATCAATGATGTCAGGAAAAAGCGAAGGAGGCACAGATGAAAGGAGATCATCCTTCACCATGGGTTCATGCTCAGATGCTCGGTCATACTCTTCATAAATGAAATCTTAGGTTGATTGTGCAACATCAACTCCGTCGATGGCTTTATCCTCGTTGACAACAAGTGTAGAGTCTGGAAAGGAAGAACACAAGATAGTGCAATCTGGAGGGTCAGCAGAACGTGGAGACGGAGGTTGAGGTAACAAGTGTGTATGAAAACCCATGGGCTTCCCAACCAAATCTACATAGATATTGAGAGTAGTGAGGGTGGTAGGATGTGACAATTGAACAGATGTGTGTGCATGTTCTCCCACATCACTCTGCGGTGGTGGAGTTGTTTGATGAGGGGAAGGTGGATAGTCACTTGTGATAGCGACTGTGTCCACTTGTGATTGCACAACTCCATCACCGAAGTATGTTGAGTGGGGTTTGAACTTCAACTTCATCTTGGGATAGAGTGATTTGGTAAGGAAATATTTAAATCTATCCATGAGATATTGGAATTTCATCTGACTTTTTGGAGCTTCAAACATGAATAGACGGAAGCGCTGCGAAAAATCCATAAGCAATTCATGCGGGGCCTTCCATTGTTTTAACATTTTTTTTATCAAGTGCTCCAGGATCAAAATGGTGAAAATAGATTCTATTAGATAATTGAACTACTTGAATGAGTGCATGGAGTTATGAGGCAGTATGCTACACCATCGCAATGGGTGGTCGTGAAGTGTGTGCGCGAGCAGCAAACAGACCTCTGTTTCATTAAAACCTTCCACATTCTCCATGAGTGCATGGAAGTCATCTAAGTGCTCAAGCTATGCCACTTCACCTTCACCATCATATGTGACAATTCATCCCAAAACTCCCTCTATAAGTGAAATATATGTCCATTGCATAGACATTTCAGAGGGTGAACTATAACAAACTCCATGACAGATGTGCGAAGATTCAACATAGATTGTGAGGACTCAACTTGTCACTTAGCCCTCCTTCTAGCACCAGAAATGTTGACAGTGCTAGACATGCCAACATTCAGGGGATCTCCCTAGTATGAAGTCCCAACTAGACCTCACACACTTTGGTGTAGGATTCCCATCCGGTGTGATGGCCCAGTTTCCATTATCTTAAATGTTTGCCTTAGATCTTACTTTTCAGCACATGAGAGTGCTCTGCTTTGTCTTCGAACAGCGAGGTTTGCGTGCCTGGTGAGTGCTAGTGTTACTTGTGCCAAGTTTCTTTCACCGCAGAGAGAGAGGGTGGAAGAGAGTCTCCAGTAGAGAGGGAAAATTCCCAGCTCTGTCACAGACACACAACACAACAGGAAATGTGCAGCTTCCAGTGAAGCAATCCACGTAGATGTAGTAGTCACACACACAAGAAGGAAAAGCACGTACAACACTCAATGGAGTAGTCCATGCAAGGGCGATAGTCATTATAACAATTTTATGGAAAGTTTTTGTCTGATGTCCGATGAGGTGGCCCATGCGAGCAAGATAGCATTAAAATTTTATACAACACATTTTCATAAACATATGTATTAGAACAACCGAAAAATTTCAACTGTTTAACACAGGTTAAAGAAATATGCATTACGAGTGTTCCAATATTAGTCTTACAAATAATTACAATACATGTGTGAAACGTGTTGGCCTATTATCAGGCTTCTGAATTAAGAAAAATTTCCAAGACACATTAGTACACCATACATCACTAACCCCGTGAGAAGGGCGTTGGAGCCACTACTCGCTCCTCAAAGAAAGTATTACAAACTCTAAAGGCTATGTGGGAGGATCCAAGGTGAAAAGTCCCATGCATGCATAAATGAGGGGTATTTATAGCCAAGGGTAAAATTTTCCCTTGTGACTATTCGACTTCCCTCATGACTATTTGACTTTCATGACTTTTCAGATTACATGAATCTTCAGATTACATGTGGGTCTCTTGGACTTCCATGTTACATTACATTGATTTACAACATTATGGCCCATAGTAGTGATGTGGCCGACATGACTCGTGACATGACTTGACACGACAGTCCTGGTATGTTCATGTTGTTGGTGGTGTCCATGTCGAGATGTAGTGCTACTAAGTGATGGATGTCCTCTTGGTGTATCATAGCTTCACCTCTGCATGGCAGGGTGTGTAGATTCTTCAATTGTCTTGGTGTTCGCTTGATGTTGCACGTGCACATCGCTCATTTTCTTGTGCTTTGGCATGCTTCACATGTTCGTCCATTCACGAAAAAATATCTTCGCATGTTTGTCCATTCGAAAAAAGACTCCTTGCATGCATTGTCCATTCGCGAGAAAATATCCTCTTATGCATCGTTCATTCGTCCACTCTCAAACAAATCTCCTTGCATGTGCTCTCCTTGTTCATCCCGTCCGTCGTCGCATGATGTCTTATCCATGTACATATATCTGAAATCACTCATGATGAGATGACACCAAATCCATAAACCTCCTAGTCTACCATGATGCATTTCCATTCGTTTTCAGATGTAGGTGACCGAGAGAGAGGTCAAGGCTACAAAACTGTGTAAGGCAGATTTCAAGCTGGGATGCGAGCTTCGGGCACTGCCGGTGAAAATTTCACAGAAGTCACTGGGAGACTTACATGGACAATCTGGATTAGCAATGACTTTCTGCGGGATCTAGCTCAGCTGGCGAGCAGATCTGCATAATTTTTTGGAGGAAGCAATGCAGGAAGCAAAGGGGCTTGGCAACAAAAACTATGCAATTCCTCTAGGGAGCTAGCAGCGGGCTAGAGGAGGCTTGCCGAAAAAAAATGTGCAATTTTTTTAGGGGGCTGGCAGTGGGCTATAGGAGTGTTGTTGGTGAAAACTGCAAAAATGCTAGGAGGTTGGCTTGGTGGACATCCCATTGCAGTTTTTGAGCTGAGCGAGATGTTGGGCTACTAGACATCCCATCACAATTTTTGATGTGAGCAGGATGTTGGGTTGCTGGACATCCCATCACAGTTTTTGAGCTAAGTGGGATGTTGGGTTGTTGGATGACTGCTCATGAAAACTATGTAGTTTTTTGGGTGAGCAGCAGTTCGGCTGTCTGGGTGACTGGCTCGAAGAAATGCGCAATTTTTTGAGGGAAACAAGGATGAACACAAGGTGTCAATCTAGAATGTTAGCGCAATTTCTTCAGTCAGCGAAGCAGGCAAGGTTTGTAGCTTTTGCAAATGTTTGGGGGAGTGAGTCTCGGGGTCACTGCCCAGTCAAGCTCTCTAGTTGACCAGATGTAAGGTTGGTTGATTCGCTTACGAGCAGCACAAATTGAGATGGCTTGCTGAGAAACTTCTGCGATGTTCTGGGTGATAGTCGGTTTGGTCGACTCTAGTATTTCACAGTGCAGGTTGCCTAGGAGACAACATCAAGCTCTATGCAATTCTGGGCAGCAATACATGTTCATTGAGTGCTGATGCTGTGCAATGCAGCTCAACGAGGGTCTGGCTATTGGAGGGTGATCCGGTTGTCAGAACTTCAATAAAATGACTAAGTGTGTGAGTGAGTGAGCTTGTGCATACGTGATATTGCGAACACACACTCAACATGACTCGACGACAAGACACCTCAAACCATCAAGACAACATATACTCAATGTGAGTGACCGATGGTGCGAGTGACAAGCGCGACGCTTGTGATAGATCGTTGAACGGCCACAACAATGCTTATGCGATAGTGCATATGTTGGGCATGGAATCCCCCCAAGGCATGTTTTGGGGCTCAAAGCCCAAGTTTTGATCGAATCTTGTTGAAAAGTTCCCCGAATTGCGTGTGTGGGGCGTGAAAGTATGATAGAGTCATAGGGTTGTCCACCCTAATTTTGTAATGTAATGTCAACTGGATAGACCTACCCATGGTCTGCGGACCATGGAATTGTATAAATAGAGAGAGGCTCTAAGTGTAAGAGGAGGAGATAGATAATAGAAGAGAAGTATGAGAAGTCTAAGTGATGGAGTCACAAGTTGAAGTGTGTCTTTGGGTCAAGTAGGAGAAGGCTCTGCAGCTGAGTGCGCAGAGGCCTAGTATTCCATAGCTGAGTGTGCGGACCCCTGCAACTCAGTGTGTAGAGTGAAGTCAAGTATGTAACCGAGGAAGGAATTAATAAGAGAATTTTTGTTATAATTTTGTGTATCTATTCTTGGGTTAATTAATGATTGATATAATTTGCAAATATATTGTTTATTTACCGCGCGCACCTGTATGAATGGTTTATGTTGTTAAGTATAAATTAAATGATGCCAGTAGGCTAAGATAATCAATTAACATTGGAATAATAGTAAGGTCTTAGGTAATAACGCAGAGTGCAATGTTCAGCCCCTGGGTAGGGCTGCGCGAAGGCAGTATATCAAGCTGCAAGGTACAGGAAAGTGCGCGAAACAACCTGTGCACAAGGTCAAACCGCGGACACTTGAACTCATCAGGCATCTCCAAGGTATGGAAACTTGGTTCTAGCACCCTCCCATACTACTTCGGGTGAGACCTCAGTCCGTGCTCCGCGTACTGTTGCCGAAAGGGCCAATAGTATCGAGATTTGTTTGGCTAACTTAACTCTGAACCTGGTTCAGGCCCCATTAAGCCAACAAATGGTTATGTTGCCGAGACTAGGATCTGCATAGAGATGCCTGATGTCGTATCACTGGAATCCGGCAAAGAAAGGAATTGAAGAGTGGTTGGGCATAAATATTCAGGAGTTCGCGGTGCACGAAAACCATAATCCACGATTATCAAAGGAAGAGTGGTTATATTACTACTTATATACAGAAATCCATGAAATTTTCTTTGCATCCTTCCCCTCTGAGTTGTACAAGTGGATTGTGAAGCTAGCATACAGTCAAGGAAGGTGTAGGCTCGACAAACATATTGTGTGGACTCTAGAGTTGGGGCATAGACTGGAAGCATCGGAAGATAAGATCGTGCACTGTGGATCACTGGATCGATTGAATTATAAGAGGATTTATCACCGGGTTCGCGGTAGATACTTCAGTCAACTATAGTGAGGCGAAACAACACTTCCTCGAAGGACTGCGAGGTAAGTACGTTAAATATTTGAAAACTTGGATTAAGATGCTACTGTGTGAAAAGCGGGTTATGTGAATAAATTGATGTTTGGGGCTATGAGAAGTGGGAGCATCTATAGAAATGAAGGTAGTGCAGAACTAGAAACTAGCCCCTTGATTTCACCTCTGCGAGAAAACGAGGAAGAGCTCGCGAAGATTTCACCAAGAACTATGATTAGTTTGATAAAGCAGCAAATTTAGCGCATACCACTTCCACATACACCACCACCAGTTTCACCATCTTCACCCTCGTCTTCACCCACACCACCTCCGCCACCACCATAGTTCAACATGGCAAGCACGATAAAGTTGCTGGTGTTCAAAGGAGTAGGGAGTTGCTGGTGGATTTCAGGGGTGCGAACAAGGTCGAGGTGGAATCGGACCAGGAAGAGGTTGCGGACAGCTTATATGTTACAATTGTTGAGGGTCAGGGCAATATGCCCACGATTGTCCAAATCTAACGAGACCATCATGCTTATATTGTACCCATTTTGATCATGAGACAGAGGAATCTCCCATGTTGATAGCAAGGTTGCATGCTAAAGGAGCACTCCAACCTCCCTCGACTCAGAACCTGCAAATGATGAGGTCTGAGCCGCGCGAGGAAGACCTGAATGTAAATATCGTGCTCTGTAGTGGTATTATGACGTGGGATGACAAGGGCAAGTAGCCCGAAGAAAGTACCTAGGTTCGCAAGGCTCCGACAGAGGAACCTGAATTTGATCTAGAGAATGCTAAAGAGACATTTATGGAAGCTAAGAGGAGCTTCATGGATGCCTCTACTTCAAGAAGTAAAGACGGACTAGAACCAGAAATGGACCCATTGATGCTCACTACATTCCTAGAGACATGCATGAAGCTGCTACGCGACATCAAGGCTGTGAAGGGGCTGCAAGAACTCATAACTAGATGTGTTGGGACCGTGCCAGGAGAACTGCACGTAGTTCAGAAGCTCGGAAAGCACACGATACGAACAAGAACGGAGATGAGATTGACTGCACAGATCGAGGAATATGAAATGGATCAAGTGATTTTGGATCTAGGATTAGACGTGAACGTTTTTCCAAAGCAGACGTGAGAGCACATGGGCAGGCCTGTGCTGCAATGGTCTCCTATTCAATTGTGAATGGCGAACCAGCAAAAGATCCTACCTATGGGAAGATTGCGGGGAATAACGGTAGATATCGAAGGTGCAAGCACGCTTGCAGATTTTGAAGTGATAGAGATTGTTGATGACAACAATCCCTATCCCACATTACTGGGAATAGATTAGACCACTGACATGAATGAAGTGATAAATCTAAAGAAGCGCAAGATGATTTTTGAGAAAAATTCACTCCGCATAGTGGTACCTTTAGACCCTGTAGAAGGGTCTCGCTACACAGAACCGGTGCACAACAATGACAATGATGATGATTTGGACTGCATCTATAAGATAACCGCGTGGGATCAAGACTGGGTAAATCCCACTGTGGATGGCCAAATCTCTTGGGAGCGCGAAAGCTCTTGCACCTCAGATTCGGACAAGGAAATAGAATGATGGCAGAACCGGTTACACGAGGTAACCATGCTCAACTGTAACATGATGACAAGGTTGCTGCACTGCGTGGCAACAGAGGTAAGATATCTACCTATGTATGATGGCTTGAGTGAGGTGGATGATTTCCTGAAAAAATTGAAAGAGAAGTACTAGAAAAGCAGCGTTTGACGCTCTGAAATGGGTATTGCGCGCTATGCCTGCAAGATGGTGGGGTACGCATCAAAGAAGTTTTAAGGATTGGCACGAATGCAGAAGGATGATGTGCATGTGGTTTGGGATGCCCCAGATGCAGCAAATAAACAAGTATAATGGACAGGATGATCCACGTACACACCTCGCGAAATGGACCAAGGTCTACAGGGAAGAGCCACAACCTGAGTGGGTGCACCTATTCTGTCATACCTTGGATATCATACCCATGAATTGGTATACTGAGAGGGAGCTCTGCCATGGCACGAGAAAATGGGATATCTTTCACGAAGGATTCCTGTTAACCTTCGCGTTTGAGTAAGGAGTTCACTATAGTGGACAAGAGCAGGAAGACATCATTAGAGCAAATGGTGTGGAGGAGAGACTAGCTGACAATCTCATGAATTCTTTTGAGAATCCAAAGTAGCATACTAATGTGCTGATAGAGGAGAAAGAAACAGAGCAGCAAACTGAATTGTTGCCAAAGGAAGATAAGGCACATTAGCCTTATGTTTTTTATTTTAACAAGTGTTTTGTGAGTCTAGGTTTAGTTGCAGATGCTGGAGGAAATTTGGCACATATGAGCAGCCAAATAAAGATGAAAGAAGAAGATTTTGTGGAAGAATTTAATCCATGGAACAGAGATGCTCAATTGCTGGAGAGAATGCTAGAAAGTCATGATTCAGTGCAGACAGAGATAACCATGAAAGAGGGTAAGGATGAAAGGGAGGCAATAATCATAGGAGTCAAAGCAAAAGTTGGAACAAGAGCAATGTCTACAATGGTAGCAAGAGAAAAAAGTAGAAAAAAAAGTAAACCAACAACTACAAAGTGAAAGTAACCAACAGTAGTTTGAAGAGTTAGTGGACAACAGCAACAACCTCAAGCAAAGAGAAAGAGGAAGAAGTAAGTGGCAGTATATGGACCAGTCCAAGGATGAATAGGAAACAGAGATTGAAGAATTATGGAAGTTGATGATGAAACAGTCCATGTCGAGGAAATTGATAGCAGCAGGAAGGATGATCAATCAGAACTTGAACCTGATTGACAAGGAGAGGAAGATGAAATAGGATACAACAGACTACAAACTAAAGTTTGGGGCCTTGGAGGTTTTCTATCAACTTATGAAGACACATGATTAGGAGATCATGAATATTTTCTACTTTGGGAATCTGATGCAGGAGCATTCAACCCAAGGAAAATCATTGTATTTTATTAGACATAGGGGGTCATGTGTTTTAGGGTGGTTGGTTTCCTAATGTTAAGTTAATGTAATATTTAGGCTTTTGAGTGAGTAGGATAAGAATTAATTAGATGTTGTGAGGATGTTTGTAAATGCTCTCGAATGAAGGAGAACATGAGTGGTTAATAATGACGAGAGAGTTAGAAGTCAATTATAACCCTTAAGGTAGTTTCATGATTCGAGGAACTAGAGATGATTCTTAGGGATTAACTGGAGTTAGAAGTGGACTTAGAGGACATTTAGGAGTGAGTTCAGTAGATTAAGGATTTGAACCAGAATTATTTCAATAGAACCTTTCTGGTATAAATGTAAGCCTACGGGCAAAGTGTAAGTGGAGGAGGCCACTGATATTGAAGATTAGGCCTGAGAGAGATGAAGGTCTCATTCTGTAATTGTTGTTTATATTTATAAATACAGAGGTTAATTTCAAAGTTGTATAAGTGTGTTTCGAATATTGAATGATGTAATTAGAGATTTTCATAGTTTATGTATGCAAGCGGAGTCAAGGTGGAGCACAAAGGAGAAGAATGAGACAAAGGTTTGTAATGGATCTTTGAATCAATTCGAAGGATCAAGTAAGTCCAAGAGGATAGTGATTAAAGGAGTATGTGAGGTTAAGCTTAGGAGAGAGTGCGCAACAAAATAGTGAAAGTACAAAACCTTTGAAGAAAACCCGAAACCATGGAAAAAAGAAAAAAAAAACACTGAAGAGATGAAATAAAGTCAAAGCAAAGGGACGAACGAAGAGGTGAGTCCTTGATGCAGAGGAACCATTGGATCTCGAAGATCAATGGATGAGTTTTTCAAATGATAAGTAGCCAAGATCCAATCACATAGATTGGAATCAAAAGAATGAACGGTGGAGATTAACTAGAATCATTGGCGGAAGAAGAATCTGGAGGATCTGTCACAGCCGTCGATGGTTGAAGATCTATGGTCATCGGGTGCAAACAAGTCTAGACATTAACCAAGAAGAAAGGTGGGTTTATAAGTAGAAGTGGTATTTTGGGCGAGGTAGAACTGAGCGACACGTAGTAGTGGAGGAGAGAGAGGAAACCGCTTTATCAGACGGGTAATCCTCGTGCATGTAGCTCACCCGAAATGATTTTGGTTTGTTGGATCAAATGGGTTTTGATTTACGGTGGAGGATCAGTGATTAGTTTCATTGTTTGGGTGTAACGTCAACCGTTGGATCAGAGAATGAAATGAACGGCAAATATTGAGGCCGATAGAGCTCAGGTGAAAAGAGTGGAACCGAGAAGGTTTAGGCGCGGTTGTATTTGATTTGAAGTCCGGTTTCATTATTGCATATTGGATAGGAAAGGAGGAAGACATGTTGGTGGATCTGCGCAATTGCGATAGCGATAGAGGTAACCTCTATAAATATGCAAAGGCCAAAGATTGGCGAAAAGGTAAGTTTATGAATGTTTATGTGTATTTCTATTATAAAATAATTATAATAGAAATAAAGCGCCGAGAGAGGGTTTTGTGGTTAAGTCTGATATATCAAGTCAAAGTGTGGAGTTTGATTATATGTGGCTTAAGGTTTAAACTAAGGTTTAGAGGGTGAATGAGTCTCGAAAGAAAGGAAAGGATGGATTAAGGGTTAGACTTGGTTAGTCTATAAATTGTTACTGCAAAGATTAAGAAAGGGGCCTTAACCATATTCTAAATAAATATTTGACTCGTTTGTGAGTTAAATTCCTAGGACAAATATGCTTATGCATTTGACATGCACATTGTGGGTGTAAGCGGGGGTAGCCCTGTGTCATTTGGTATCAGAGTAGAATGGTAATTGAAACAATTGGTGTTAAAACAGAACAAAGAAATTCTATGTGAAAGAATTGAGAACAAAGTTATGTGTCAAGATGTTTATGTAGGCAAGGAAGGATTAGATTCTAATCTGACAGAAAGTAGGCACACAGAGGTGATCTGTAGCATAACTTGCAGATGCAAGAAACAGAGGACAATCCATTCAAGGTATAGGTGGAATGGTGGAACAAGATCATGCAGAGATCTTGAAGGTGAGGTGACATGTTCTGTTTTGATTTGATTGGATAATGTTTGTTTTTACATTGATGCACAGAAAAAAACAAAAGAAGGTAAGAAGGTTGCAACATCTAGATCAAGGAGTGCCTGAATTGGTTCCAGAGGAAAGAACTAGAGAAATTCTAAGAGACTGAGCTCAAAAGAGGAGAGAAGCTTAGTAAAGCATATGTAGCAAGAAGGAGACTTGTTACTACAGAGGTGTTGTTGCAGATCATAAAGGTAATTCCATAGAGGATGTGGGTATAATTGCTAAGGAATGAAGGAAGCTGGTAAGACTTTCTGAGTGAGAGAAGAAGTGGTTAGAACCAAGTATTTTATGGTGATTGAAATACAAGAGGACAATTGTGTTCCTAGGATATGTAGAAGAGTTGAAGCCAAGAAGGAGCAAAGAGAAGTGCTCAAAGGAGGTTCCAGAGACAGAGAACCAAGTGCTTTCCAAAAGACCGAGTACAGAGGAAAGCTTGGTGAGGTAAGTTGCAACAAGGAGGACTTGTTGTTGCAGAGGCTTTAATGCAACTCATAGTGAGTGAGTGAGGAGCTCATGAAGAGAGAGGAGAAGAAGATGGCTACTGATAGTCATAGCAAAGGTTCTGATGAAGACCACGGTAGAAGAAAGATGAAGAAAGAGGATGCGAAGGAAAATGGGGATGAGTCAAGAGGAGCTTGACAAAGAGATTGCAGAGTTAAAAGAAAAACTTGATGCATTAAGGAGGATACTTGAGGAAAGCCAAAGACTAGGTTGGGTCGTGAGGAAGAATCCAATGAAGTGGCATAATTTGCAGAGAAGGCTACAGCACAGGCAAGTAAGGTGGTCGATGGAAGAACTCAGAGAAGTTGAGCTGGAAATGAAAATGGAAGTGTCCATTTGTGAAGCAAAATAGGGTGAAGTTTTGAGTGAAGATGAAGACTTGAAGACTAAAACTTCAAGTGAGGCCAAAGGGTCACATGGTTTTAAATCTTACAATTTGTGTGTAGGTGAAACATGTAAAGAAGGACAATTTGCTGATATTGTCATAAAGGAGGAAGAAGACAAGCAGAATCTAAATTGTGTTCTGGAAGAAGGTGAGATAGATAGGTCTCATATACAATAGGGGAAAGATATCAAGCAACCAAGTGAAGGGCTTGAGGATATTGAGGAGGAGACCATCGAAGAATTTCTGGGTCATAAAGAGAACTTGGAACAGCAAGGAGATATGATGGTTGAAACATCAAGTGGGACCATAGGGTCTTATGCTTTTAAGACTGATAGTTTGTCTGTCGATGCAGAACAAATGCAGGAGAATATTAATGCAGATGGTGAGACAAGGATAGCTCTTGGAGAAGGCAAACAGCAAGAGATTCAGGGCAAACTTGAAGAAGAGACTATGTTAGCTGAAAACATTGTAAATGATCATCAATTCATCATGATGATAGGCACGGTGGAAATAACCATGGAAGCTGTTGAGACATTCAGTAAAAAAAAAGGACATCTACTGAAAGATGTTAAGAAGGAAGAAACCTATGCAAAGGATTTAACCTTGGGAGAAATGACATCTGATGATTGGTCACTAACAAAGGAGGGTTTTACAGAGGATGAGAAATATTTTGAAGCTGTCAAAAGTATGGAAAAGTATCTTTTAGAAGATGAATACTCTGGAGTAAAGGATAAGGGAGAATATCTCTTGAATGAGGAAGGTAGTGACTTATTGCAACAAAAAGAACTTAGTAATGAAACTGTTACAACATAGGGACAATTTCTTGTGGGAAAAAGAGATGAAGTTCAGTTTGAAGAACTGATATGTGAAACAATAGTTGAAACTATTGAGCCTTGTAATTTTCAAACTGACAATTTGTTTATAAATGCAGGGATTATAAGTGATGATGAAGTACTTGCGAAGTGTCACAGAGAAATTGCATTGCTGGAATATTTGCTGGGAAATTCAGAGTATGACAATGTGATTGCAGAGGAAGGAGTTCACTACAGTGGACAAGAGCAGGAAGACATCATTAGAGCAGATGGTGTGGAGGAGAGACTAGCTGACAGTATCATGAATTCTTTTGAGAATCCAAAGCAGCACACTGATGTGCTGACGGAGGAGAAAGACATGGAGTAGCAAACTGAATTGTTGCCAAAGGAAGATAAGGCACATTAGCCTTATGTTTTTTATTTTAACAAGTGTTTTGTGAGTGCAGGTTTAGTTGCATATGCTAGAGGAAATTTGGCACAGATGAGCAGCCAAATAATGATGAAAGAAGAAGATTTTGTGGAAGAATTTAATCCATGGAACAGAGATGCTCAATTGCTAGATATAATGCTAGAAAGTCATGATTCAGTGTAGATAGAGAATCATGAAAGAGGGTAACGATGAAAGGGAGGCAATAAGCATTGGAGTCAAAGCAAAAGTTGGAGCAAGAGCAAGAGCAAAAGTAGAGAAAAAGTAAACCAGCAACTACAAAGTGAAAGTAACCAACAACAGTTTGAAAAGTTAGTGGACAGTAGCAACAACCTGAAGCAAAGAGAAAGAGGAAGAAGTAAGTGGCAGAATATGGACCAGTCCAAGGATGAACTAGAAATAGAGATTGAAGAATTATGGCAATTGATGATGAAATATTCCATGTGGAGGAAATTGATAGCAGCAGGAAGGATGATCAATCAGAACTTGAACCTAATTGACAAGGAGAGGAATATGAAACAGAATATAATAGACATATAGTAGCAACAAAGGTGCAAGGAATTTGGGCAGCTACAAACTAAAGTTTGGGACCCTGGAGGTTTTCTATCAACTTATGAAGACACATGATCAGGAGATCATGAATATTTTCTACTTTGGGAGTCTGATGCAGGAGCATTCAACCCAAGGAAAATCATTGTATTTTAGTAGACATAGGGGGTCATGTGTTTTAGGGAAGTTGGTTTCCTAAGTGTTAAGTTAATGTAATATTTAGGCTTTTGAGTGAGTAGGATAGGAATTAATTAGATGTTGTGAGGATGTTTGTAAATGCTCTCGAATGAAGGAGAACATGAGTGGTTAATAATGACGAGAGAGTTAGAAGTCAATTATAACTCTTAAGGTAGTTTCATGATTCGAGGAACTAGAGAGGATTCTTAGGGATTAACTAGAGTTAGAAGTGGACTTAGAGGACATTTAGGAGTCAGTTCAGTAGATTAAGGATTTGAACCAAAATTAGTTCAACAGAACCTTTCTGGTATAAATGTAAGCCTATGGGTAGAGTGTAAGAGGAGGAGGCCACTGATATTGAAGATTAGGCCTGAGAGAGACAAAGATATCATTCTGTAATCGTTGTTTATATTTATAAATATAGAGGTTAATTTCAAACCTGTATAAGTGTGTTTTGAATATTGAATGATGTAATCAGAGATTTGCATAGTTTATGTATGCAGGCAAAGTTGAGACGGAGCACAGAGGAGAAGAACGAGATAGAGGTTCGTAATGGATCTTTGAATCCATTTGAAGGATCTAGTAAGTCCAAGAGGACAATGATCAAAGGAGTATGCAAGGCTAATCTCAGGAGAGAGTGCGCAGCAGAATAGCGGAAGTACGAAACCTTTGAAGAAAACCCGAAACCATAGAGAAAAACATTGAAGAGATGAATTAAATTCAAAGCAAAGGGAGGAACGAAGAGGCGAGTCCTCGATGCAGAGGAACCGTTGAATCTCGGAGATCAACGGACAAGTTTTTTAGATGATAAGTGGCCAAGATCCAATCGTGTAGATTGGAATCAAAGGAATGAATGGTGGAGATTAACTGGAAGCATTGGCAGAAGAAGAATCTGGAGGAGCCGTCGCAGACCTCGATGGTTGAAGATCTGCAGTCATCGGGCACAAACAAGCCCAGACGTTAACTAAGAAGAAAGGCGGGTTTATAAGCGAAAGTGGTATTTTGAGTGAGGCAAAAACCATAAGTGGTAAAAAGGAGTGGTCACCCGATTCCACTAACCAAGCATCACGTAGTAGCGGAGGAGAGAGAGGAAACCGCTTTATCGGGTGGGTAATCCTCGTGCATGTGGCTCACCCAAAATTATTGTGGGTCGTCGGATCAAATGGGGTTTGATCTACAATGGAGGATTGGTGATTAGTTTCGTTGATCGGGTGTAATGTCAACCATTGGATCAGAGAAGGAAATGAATGACAAAGATTGAGAGTGATAGAGCTCTAGTGAAAAGAGCAGAACTGAGAAGGTTTAGGCGCGATTGTATTTGATTTGAAGTCTGGTTGCATTATCGCATATCGGATAGGAAAGGAGGAAGACATGTTGGTGGATTTGTGCAATTGCGATAGTGATAAAGGTAACCTCAGCAAATCTGCAAAGGCCGAAGATTAGCGAAAAGGTAAGTCTATGAATGTTTATGTGTATTTCTATTATAAAAGAATTATAATAGAAATAAAGCGCCAAGAGAGGGTTTTATGGTTAAGTCCGATATATCAAGTCAAAGTGTGGAGTTTGATTATATGCGGCTTAAGGTTTAAACTAAGGTTTATGAGGGTGAATGAGTCCCGAAAGAAAGGAAAGGATGGATTAAGGGTTAGACTTGGTTAGTCTATAAATTGTTACTACAGAGATTAAGGAAGGGGCCTTAACCATATACTAAATGAAGATTTGACTCGTTTGTGTGTTAAATTCCTGGGACAAGTATGCTTATGCATTTGACATGCATACTATGGGTGTAAGCGAGGGTAACCCTACGTCACTTTGGGTTATAGAGTAGGAGAAGGCTCTGTAGCTTAGTGCGCAAAGGCATAATAGTCCACAACCAAGTGCGCAGACCCCTGCAGCTGAGTGCACAGGGTGAAGTCGAGTCGGTAACCGAGGAAGGAATTAATAAGAGAAGTTTTGTTATAATTCTATGTATCTGTTCTTGGGTTAATGAATGATTGATATAATTTGCAAATATATTGTTTATTTACTGCACGCACCTGTATGAATGGTTTATGTTGTTAAGTATAACTGAAAGCACACAAGTAGGGTAAGAAAATCAACTAACATTGGAACACTAGTAAGGTCTTGGGTAGTAACGCAAAGCATGGCGTTCAACCCCTGGGTAGGGCTGCGTGAAGGCAGTATCAAGTTGCGAGGTACGGGAAAGTGTGCAAAGCAACCTGTGCGCAGGGTCAAACCATAGACCACTTCAACTCATCAGACATCTCCAAGGTGCAAAAACTTGGTTCTAACACCCTCCCATACTAGTTCAGGTGAGACCTCAGTCCGCGCTCCATGGACTATTGCTGAAAGGGCCAGTAGTACCAGGATTTGTTTGGCTAACTTAACTCTGAACCTGGGTCAGGCCCCATTAAGTCAACAGCATACAACTTCGTGTGTGAGTGTGATGGATGTTTACATAGAAAATACAACTTGTACACACGAAGCAAGACCTTTTTCATGACTAGAACATGGCTGCAAGCATGACATTGTGACCAACATGCAAAAGGATGGTCGTTGAACAGTCAAGCGAGGAGGGTGAAAAGACTCAACACGAGCTCACGGCATGAGCCTAAGTGCATGCAAACATGAAATGAAAACCCAAGGGAGGCTCTGAAATTGGATGTAGGCTAAAATTTTGGAGGGTGTTGCAGCCGCTACAACAAGACCATTAGATCGACATTCGCGTACCTATCGGACTTATGGTTCTTCCTAGAGCCCGAAATTGTCTGTTTAGTCTGTTTCTTAACCACAAAAGGAGTGCATTGCTTCGGGCCCTCACCTCCTTTAGCCTCAAACCATTCCTGGTCCTGAGTGTGCAATGACTTTGACTCCTCAACCTCAATGGTTGTCTCCTGCGTGACCTATGCTTTCGTTGTCGCTGCTTTTTCGATGGCTTCTTTCTCTGCGACCTCTTTAGCAGCAGCTTCCCTGGATGCAGGGGCTTTCTTCTACGCTGTGAGTGTGGACGTATATTCTGTTTTCTATCTCATCCCTGTACCTGTATCTACGAGGATCGTCCATTCACTTGGCCATTTGTTTACAACATCTACTTCTCTCACTAGATATGGCAGCTTGTGCCATACCTTCTTCCTGTCTCTTTTGGCGCGAATGTAAACATTGTGAAAGTCCACCTTAAACTCTACATACGGCTCATAATTTTTGTAGACTGTGGGTGATATCCTTGGCCTTTGGATGATCACCATGCGCAGCTCTATTTCAACCAATACCTAGAACATTTTAGTTTCCAGGACCCGCGCAGGGTCCTTTGTCGCGCATAGCAAAGCTAACTTCACGGCTTCTCATAAATAAGATCCTTGTGGAGGGAATTGACAGTCTTTTGACAACCTCCATGTGACTAGAGGAATCAATAGTAATAGCCAAGCATAGTGAAATGCCTTTCCCTCATCTTGGGCCTCCCAGCAGTTCTCTAGAAACTCATTGCAGAGGTATTGCGAGCAATTATATTGAACTCCCCTCAAGAATTGTGGAGCCAATTAAATGATAGGCGTCGGAACCTTGTCTGTGTGACACTTCCTCATAATTTTACATGCTAGGATCTACATGAAAAACTGCACTGCGGGGTTAGAGATTAAGCGGATTGAATATCTACATGTCTTTTTAACCAACCCAATTTCCTTTTTCATCTGATTTGCCTCTTTCTTCTCCTGTGGATTTCCTCCAAATGTTGTTGCTTGATCCTCAACCTGATATGGCAATAGAGTGATATTGTGGATCAACATGTAGGTAATAGGGATGGGCTCTCCCAACCAGAGACACCCATCGTGTACCAACGTCAGCAACTTTTGAATACACACTGTGTTGATGATTATGCAGTTGAAATGCGACACCCATAGCATGTTCAAGAGGATCACAGCCTCAACACCAATGACCCATTTCATGTGCTCCAATCGCATGACTCCAGTCTCTAGGTAATGTATTTTTGACAAATAATGTGTCGATGCCAGCTGAGGGAAATTTTCATGATCCCCCATATCCCAGTCTTTCAATATCAATGTGGGGATGCGCCCTAGAAGTGTTCCCTCAAATACCACTTTTTCAGGAAGCAGCGTGTGGATACCATAAATTTTGCATTATCTGGGTTCTTCAGATTCTTAGCGGTGCCCTTCCTCGGTAGGATATACTTCGGAAGCTTTTTTATCGGTTCATTATCCTTGGTATCCATCTCTTGGATGTCTGCGCATACCTCTTCTTTATCCGATTCCAAAGTCTCATTTGGCTATCAAGAATGGTCCATTTTCCCCTTCTGCCTTGGTGACAACCTCATCGAAATGGATTGTGGTTTCTTTTGTTTCTGGTCGGCTACAGATGGCTTAGGCCTAGGTGACCTCGGTGTCATAAGTACAAAAGGTGTTGCTTCCATTGCAGGCGCAACTTCAGGGGTGGTTTCTTGAGAGGTTATGGCTTCAGACGTTGTGGCTTCACAACTTGTGGCTTATGTGGGGTGATTTGCAGACATTCTATCTAGGGAGGCCTTACGAAATGTTTCAGACACGTTAGCTAACCCTGGTCATGAGAAAATCTCTTCCCAATCATACTTGGACATAGAATTCAACTCTTGGTGCAACACAAGGCGAGAAAGCTCACAATCAATTTTCAGAGAGAAAAGTGTTTGAATGCAGGGTGGCATGCCAAATTTATAGGTGATTTCAAATTCGAATCTGATCGTTCCCTCCAAAAGCCCATCATCAATATTCCTTTGGCGGCAGATTGCTAAATATTTTCACAATAAATGCAGCCTCCCTGCTCCTCCTAACAGAAAATTTACTGAAAAATCATCTACAGTATCTTCAATGGCTACTTTTTTAGTGATCTGTGCAGCACCCATCCTCGTAGTGCAATTACCTTGGCGCAACTCCCCTTGGTGCCCTGCTTTTCTCCATCACACAACCCTTTTTCTTCACTTGTTCGTGATTGGGGCAGAGTAGTTTAAAGTCCCCTACCTCATTCTAGATGCCTAGAGTACTAAGACTACCCCGCCATCATATAGTCATTATGTAGGGGTGGGATCATCCTTGTACAACTTCAACCGGCTTCCATTAAATTTTCCTGGGAACATTTCTCCATTCATCTTCGCGAGCTAAACTACGCCACCATCTATAATTTCTTTGACAACATATGGCCCTAACCAATGCATTTGAAATTTTCGAGGAAACTTCATGAATTTTCTATCATAAAGTAACACTAGATCATTCACCTATTGCACTACTTAATATGTCGATCGTGTTAGGCATTTTTGCACTCCTTTTGCACCTGTTAGTGAAATCCTGTCAAAAACTTATCTTCCTCCAATTCCATTAGCTATGTGAGATGCTCCTCCATAGTGTTGTATTCATCCATATCGGTTAGTGATGCAATCCAAAGACTCGGCATAATACACCCCATGGACATCACAACCTCTATTCCTTAGACCAACCTTAAAGGAGTTTGGCTTGTCAACGTTTTACACATTGTCCTATATGCCCAGAGGACTGTTGGTATGCGTACATCCCAATCATTCTGTTTTGTGTTGCAGACCTTCATCAATGTGCTTTCTAGGACCTTACTAAATGCTTCAACCATACCATTAGCTTGAGGATGATAGGGCGTGCTCTTCTGGTGATAAACTCAGAATTCGTCCAGCATCGCAGTAATAGTTTCATTTAAGAAATGCGTACCCTTGTCACTCATCAATATCTTCGGGAAACCAAACTGATTTAATACAAACTCGAAATGCAGTTGTAGCAGCACTATAGTCTTTGACTGGTTGTGCTTCTGCTCATCGTGTCAAATACTCGGTTGCAGTAATAATGTATCGCCCGCTCGTCTTTTTCCTTGATGGCTATATCAGACCCACAAAGTCAATCGCCCATTTTTCAAACACCTGCAAATAAATCTGCGGGTTTAATGGAAGTTCGTCCCTTCACGATGACTTCCCTGTCCTCTAACAAGCATTGCATTCCCTGCAATATTCCTTAGAATCCTTATGCATTTTTGGCCACCACAATCCTACACGCAGGATCTTCTGTGCAATTTCTCTGCTAGCATAATATCCTCCCACCACTCCTCCATGTGCTTTGGCGAGGATGTTGGATTGTTCAAACTCTGAAACATATCAGCGCATTATTTCATCGTAGCCCATCTTATACAACTGTCCAACACTCACAGAAAAATCAATCATGTGGGCCACCAATTCCTTTTTATGTTGTGTATAATCTCCCTATGGGGTTGTTCCAGTGGTTAAAAACTGGATTATGTTAGAAAAGTGATCATCTGCGACACGTACAACAAAGAGTTGCGCATTTGGAAACCCTTCTTCCAAACTAGTGAGCTCTTCGCCTGTCTCAATTCTAGATAAGTGATCTGGTCCCGCATTCAATCGTATGGGCTTCACAATCACCTCAAATTCGTATTCTTGAAAAAACAAAATCCACCTACAGATCTTACCCCCAACATAGGTTTGTTGATGAGGTACTTGAGAGTGGAGTGACCGTATACATTTTGAAGTGCGTGCCTAACAGGTGATGTCTAAATTTTTGTAGCGCGTACACCATTTCCAACCCTTCACATTCTGTAATTCAGTAGTTCTTCTTGGACTTTGATAATTTCCTATTCGTGAAGGCTATAGGATGATCAATTTGTCCTTCACATGGCTGGGTTAATGCCGCACCTTACGTAATACAAGACGCATCCATATGAACATGAAATTCTTTCTTCCAATTTGGGAACACCAAAATGGGCATAGTCACCATCTTCTCCTTTAAAACATCCAAACTATTTTGACACTCCTCATCCCAGTAGAAATTCGTGTCCTTATTTAGTAATTTCTCCATCGGCACAGTGATCTACGCATAAGCTTTGATAAACTTCCTATAGTATCTGGTGTGTCCCAGCGTTGCACGTAGTTTCTTTACATTCTTTAGAGCCTCTAAATTGACAATAACAACTATCTTTGTAGGTTCTACCATTAATCCCTGCTTGCATACCACATGGCCTAGAAATATCCCATAGGGCACACAAAAGATACATTTCTTCAAATTCAAGGAAATCTGGTATCTGCGACAAGTATCCAACATAAGGTGTAGACTTGCAACATGGCACTTTACCAACCCAAACACAGTCTAGTCATCAAAATAAACTTCTAAGAATTTATGGATGAACTCCTTAAAAGCTGCAATTACGACCCTTGAGAAGATCACAGACGCATTCTTCAGCCCAAATGGAATCACTGTGTACTGGAAGCATATCCAATCCATCGTGAAAGTGGTCTTGTTGCGATCTTCCAAAGCGATCTTAATCTGGTGGTACCCTGAGAACCCATCAGTGAATGAATAGGCTTCCTTCCCTCCAACATTCTCTAGGACTTCATCTGTAAATGGTATTGGAAATGGTTCATGGATGCATGCATCGTTGAGCTTCCTCAAATCTACACATATCCCGATTTCATCTTGTTACTTCTTGCCTGAACAACCATAGGGCTCACCCAATCAGACTCTTCCACCGACTCAATGATTCCAGCCTCCAGCATTTTTTCCAGCTCTTTGTGCACCTTCTCCTTATACTTTGGATTTAGACGGTAGGGTCTCTATTTCATGGGCTTCGCATCGGGCTTTAAGGTGATCTTCATTACACCCAGATCCCCTACTATTCCCTTCATATCCGAGAACTTGGTAGGAAACAAGTCCTAGTATTCGTGTAGTAGTTCTGCAACCTTATCGACTGTATCTTCATCCCAATAATCACCTATCTTTGCAAATGTAGGCTGCACATCAGATCCAATGTTCACTAGCTTGGCCTTTAAAGGTTCTATTATATCAGGGTTTTCTACTTTGGGCCCTTCAACCTTGCACTCTCCCTCAGACTATGGAATGTTGATATTTCAAGGATCCTCTTCCTCTTCTTTTGCAATCACATTGTAGTATTCCAGTGCATGGCATAGTTGTGTATTATAGTCTGGTTGAACCGATTCTACTGGATCCATAGGAATCTTGAATATTTTGGCCTTAATTTCCTAGAGTGTTTCATCAATACATGCAAATCCATCCTCAAATCTGAAATTTAACAAGAAAATTTCCCTCAAGATATCCCACTCAGTCATCCCATGGCATAGCTCCATTTCTATGTACTAGTTCATCGGAATAGTATCTAGGGTGTGACAAAAGATATGTACTCATTCAGGTTGAGGCTCCCTACCCCCCAAGCTTTAGTCCATCGTGCCAAATGCTCATACAAATCATCCTTGCCTGAGTATTTCTCTGTTAGATAGGTATTCATGTACCCGAACCTTAGCTTCATCATTCTCTTCTACTCTTTCCAGTTAGCGAAGCTATCATTATGTGTACCCCACCATCGTGCAAGTGTAGCATGCAGTGTCAGATCTAGCACCTAGAGACGGTATTCCTCTGGCACCTCTTCTTAAAACTAATCCAAAAACAAGTTAAGATCATTTAGACCATCATAATGAGGTAGATTTCGTACCTCTGTAGATACGTAGCGTAGTGATTTGGTCATCATATTGCAGCGTAGTGTTGAGACTTCTTATAACCTATTCTTTGAGTGCTCGAGTTCTTCATCTGAATCGGAGGTACATGAGGTATATCTATCCCATGTAATTCACCCATCTACAGTGGGATTGATCCAATCTTCATCATGCACAGTGATATTGTATATTTGATCCAAATCATCTTCCTCTTCATAGTTGCGGACTGGTTCAGTGTAGCACGCTCCCTTAGTGGGATCCAACGGGACAATAACCCGGAGTGCCTTCTTCTCAAATGTCATCCTTCGCTTATTTAGATTAATTATCGCATCCAGGTCGAAAGCTAATGAACCTCATAACTGGGTAATTATATGGGCTCATTTTACCTCCTAACCTAGTCGAATCAACCATTCTCTTAGCTTATTGTATGATTTTCTGATTATATTTATGCTTATAGGGTGAGTTGAGTTAGTTATTATGCCATGTGGTCTAACATGTATTTAATGCAGATTATTAATGGATTTTGAGGTCAAAGTCAAGGATCTGGTCATCAAACTGCAGCAATAACTCGAAGTAGACAGAGGAGAGGACTTATAGGAGGGAATCCCCCTCATTTATTGCTCCTCATTTCAAATTCCCCTTCATTCAACTCATAGTACAAGTAGCCGAATCATGCACTAGAAGGCGGCTGAGCAAGTGGAAGATGATTGATATTTATCTAGAGTTTTGGGAGCCAAGCCTCCCTGATTTTAAGGAAGCCGTTGGTAGCTTTAGATGCGTAAGTAGAGAGGCCTAGGGCCTCACTAGGGTTGACTTTTTTTTGCTTGTGTAAACTCTGCTCAAATTTTGAGCTTACTATTTTATGACAATCTTATGTAATCTTACTATTTTTTGATAATGAAGATGGACTCGTTTTTGAGCAAGCACTGAGTTACCTCATAAGGTTGAAGCTCTTGGGTTAGGGCCCAATCCAAGCAGCCAACTTCTCTTTACTTGTATTTGTATTCTTTACTTCAGTTTGTAGATTAATTTGGTGTTAGATGTATTTCTATTATGGTTAAGAATAGGTTGCTTTTGATGATTTAGTAGCTTGGTTCCATTTGTGCTTTCTGTAGCAGGTTAAGTAGTGATCAGAGAAGATTCAAAAGGCTAGCAACAGTGCCTTTGCCTCTCTTCCTCCCTCTGGTGTTGGGTGTGGAGCCTGATTATCTTCTATATTCAAAGGTATCGGCACATTGGACCCCAGTTCAAAATGGGGGCGGCAACGCCGCCCGTAAAATATTCGCTGCAGGGGGGGGTCCCGGGGGGGTGGCTGCAACCTTTGGGAGCCCCCCCCCTGGCGAGGGGTTTCGGGGGCGCTGCCCCCGAAGCTAAAAACAACTGTAAAATTGCCTTGTAAAAGTATAGTAATTTCTAGTCAATCTGGGCCGTTCATTAGGCGGATGATCTGACAGTAGAACTTATGATTATTTTAGGGTTTTTTGCCCTAGAAGGCAACCCCTCTCTTTGTATGAGGGCATTGTATTTGAGGTTGTGTGATAGATGTGTATTCTGTGAGTGGGAAATAGACAGGTGAGACTGTGAGAGAAAACAGAGGATATTACAGCGGATCTACTGTAGGTTGTGTTTCTTCTTTTTGCTGGATAATAGAAAGGAAGGACTGGCTGTTCGGGGTGGACGTAGCCCAAACTGGGTGAACCACGTATATCTGTGTCTCTCTTGTTTTATGCGCTTTCTATGTTTATACTTCTGCAATATTTTATGTGTTTCATTGCTCCATAATATATAATTTTCTAACAACTGGTATCAAAGCTGAAGGTCTATTTGGCTGATAAACTCGCAGGAAAGAAGGGTTCCTGGTTCGAGTGGGAGCAATGGCTAAAGATGGTAAGTTTAGGGTCAAGAAATTTAACGGCCAAAACTTCTCGCTGTGGAAGATGCAGATGGAAGATTATCTGTATCAGAAATATCTATACCTACCATTGGGTGGAAAATCAAAGATGCCGACGGGTATGACAGACGAAGAATGGAACCTTCTTGATAGAAAGGCACTCAGAACAATACAGTTGTGCCTTGCTGCGTCAGTCACCTTCAACATTTCGAAGGAAACCACGACAGAGGGTTTGATTCAGACGTTGTCAAAACTATATGAAAAACCCTCGGCCTCAAACAAGGTATTTCTTATGAAACGGTTATTTAATATGAAGATGTCAGAAGGTGGATCTGTTGCAGACCATTTAAATGATTTTAATATAGTTACAAGTCAGTTAAGTTCTGTAGGGGTAAAATTTGATGATGAAGTTAGAGCTTTGTTATTCTTGTGCTCATTACCAGAAAGTTGGAATGGTTTGGTAATGGCCATTAGTAACTCCGTTTCTGGATCTAGTACTTTAAGTTTAATGATGTTGTCGGTGCTATCCTTAGTGAGGAAATGCGATGGAAAAGCTCTGGTGAGACATCGGGAAATGCTTTGAGTGCAGAGTCTAGAGGAAGAAAAATGGAAAGAGGAAAGAGCTCAGGATATCGCAGTAAATCAAGGAAAGGCAGATCCAAGTCCAGATCGGGGATAGTGTGCTGGAAATGTGGAAAGAAAGGACACCTAAAGAAAGACTGTAGATCTCGGAAGGGAAAAGAAGGAGATGCACAGCGAGAAAACAATCATGAAGAAAATGTGACAGGTGAGGTGTTACAAGATGCTTTGATCCTTTCTTTAGAAAATATTACTGATTCCTGGGTGGTAGATTCAGGGGCTTCATTCCATGCCACACCTGATAAGAGATACTTTCATGACTATGTTCAAGGAGATTTTGGACAAGTTCGTCTGGGTGATGATAAACCCTGTAAAATCGTTGGAATGGGTAAGGTTCTTGTAAAACAGAAGAATGGAAACCAATGGCTATGAAAGGAGGTAAGGCATGTTCCAGATCTAAAGAAAAATATGATTTCAACAGGGCAGTTAAGCGGTGAAGGTTGTGTGACAACTTTCATAGATAAAGCTTGGAAGGTCACCAAAGGAGCCTTGGTAATAGCAAAAGGCAAAAAGGTTGGTACATTGTATTTATGCAATGGTATTTCTAACTCTGTTAATGCTTTAACTTCCAAAGGAGCAGATGCAGCATTATGGCATCATAAGCTCGGACACATGAGTGAAAAGGGGATGAAGATTCTTCACTCAAGGAATTTGTTGCCGGGTTTGAAGAATGTTGATTTGGACTTCTGTGAGAATTGCATTTATGGAAAACAGAAGAGACTCATATTTCTCAGGGTTGGAAAAGAAAAGAAGAATGAAAAATTAGAGCTTGTGCATACAGATATATGGGGACCTGCTCAGGTATCATCTCTTGGTGGCTCTCGTTATTATGTTACTTTTATTGATGATGCAACTAGAAAAACTTGGATTTATTGTATTAAGAATAAATCTGATGTATTTGATACTTTCAAGAAATGGAAAGCTTTGGTTGAGATTAAGACAGTAAAGAAATTGAAGTGTCTTAGATCAGACAATGGAGGTGAATATTGCAGCAAAGAGTTTGATAGGTATTGTTCAGAGCATGGAATTCGCAGAGAGAAGACAGTTCCAAGAACACCACAAGAAAATGGTGTGTCAGAAAGGATGAACAGAACAAAAATGGAGCGTGCAAGGTGCATGAGATTGCATGCAGGATTGCCTTTACAGTTTTGGGCAGATGCTGTAGATACTGCTATTTATCTAATAAACAGAGGGCCTTCAAGTTCCTTGGATGGTGGTGTTCCAGAGGAAGCATGGACAGGTAAAAAGGTAAACTACTCTATTTTAAAGCCTTTTGGTTGTGAGGCCTTTGTCCATATTGATAAAGAAAACAGAACAAAGCCTGAGGCAAAGTCAAAGAAATGTACCTTTATTGGATATGGTGTTAATGATTTTGGTTATTGCTTATATGATTACGAAAATCACAAAATCATTAGGAGCAGAGATGTAATATTCAATGAAAAGGTCTTGTATAAGAATCAGTTGCAGGAAAAGAAACAGGAAAAGGAAAACAAGGAATATGCAGTTCTTGATGAAATCACTGAAAAAGTAAAGGTGCCTGAAAATAATAATAATCAACAACCACAACAACAGCAACAACCACAACAACAGCAACCACCACAACAACAGCAACAACCACAACAACAGCAACCACCACAACAACAACAGGCACCCCAAACACCTGAAAGTGGTGTTAGAAGATCTACCAGGATAAGTAGACCCCATGAACGATACTCTCCTTCATTATATTATTTATTGTTGACTGATTCTGGTGAACCCGAATGTTATGAAGAAGCAATGCAGGTTGAAAGCAAGAAGAAGTGGGAGGTAGCCATGGAAGAAGAGATGGACTCCTTAATGCATAACCAAACTTGGGATTTAGTCAGGTTGCCTGTAGGAAAAACTACATTGAAGAATAAATGGGTTTACAGGCTGAAGGAAGAAGATGGAGGAAAACAGAGGTATAAAGCTAGACTTGTGGTGAAGGGGTTTGCACAGAAGAAAGGTATTGATTTTGATGAAATATTTTCTCCTGTTGTTAAAACGACTTCAATCAAAACTATTTTAAGTCTTGTAGCAGCTGAAGATTTGCATCTTGAGCAGTTAGATGTAAAGACAACCTTTCTCCATGGGGATTTGGAGGAAGAGATATATATGCAGCAACCACAAGGATATGAGGTGAAAGGGAAGGAGAAACTAGTGTGCAGGTTGAAGAAGAGCTTGTATGGCTTAAAATAGGCTCCAAGGCGGTGGTATCTAAAATTTGACAAGTTTATGTTTGAACAAGGTTATACTAGATGTCACTCTGATCATTGTGTTTATTTGAAAAAGCAAAATGATGGCAGCGATATTATATTGTTATTGTATGTAGATGACATGCTTGTTGCAGGATCTAACATGCAGGAAATAAATTTGCTCAAAAGAAAATTGGCAAATTCATTTGCAATGAAGGATTTGGGAGCTGCAAAACAAATCCTTGGTATGAGAATAACTAGAGACAGGAAAAATCGTAAATTAACATTGTCTCAGAATGAGTACATACAAAAGGTGTTGAAAAGATTTAACATGCACAATGCAAAACCAGTTAGTACACCTTTTGCTAGCCATTTCAAACTTAGCAAGGAAATGTGCCCAAAGACCCAAGAAGACATGGATTATATGTCTAAAGTTCCATATGCATCAGCAGTTGGAAGCTTAATGTATGCAATGGTCTGCACAAGGCCCAATATTGCACATGCAGTGGGAATTGTAAGCAGGTACATGAACAATCCAGGAAAGGAACATTGGATGGCAGTGAAATGGATTCTCAGATATTTGAAAGGTACCACAAATCAAGCATTATGCTTTGGTGGTTCAAACATCTCCCTACAAGGATATGTTGATGCAGATATGGCAGGTGATAGAGATAACAGGAGGAGCACTACAGGATATGTATTTACTGTTGGAGGAACAGCTGTCAGTTGGGTTTCAAAAATCCAAAGTGTTGTTGCACTTTCAACAACAGAAGCAGAGTATGTTGCTGCTACAGAGGCTAGTAAAGAAATGATTTGGTTACAAAGGTTTATGGGTGAATTGGGTAAGGAGCATGATATGGGCACGTTATACAGTGATAGCCAAAGTGCCATTCATCTTGCAAAGAACTCAGCATTTCATTCCAGGACTAAACACATACAGCTCAAGTACCATTTCATACGATCAGTGTTGGAAGATGGAGAGTTGAAGCTGGAAAAGATACACACTAGCCAGAATCCTGCAGATATGCTAACAAAAGTTTTAACCAGGGAGAAACTGAGAATATGCTCAGTTTCAATTGGTCTTCAAGGATGACGATGAAGATGAGGAACAGCCAGGTCCAAAGAGGAGTCATTGTCTAGCAAATGGAGCAGCGATGGAGTTGCTACAATCAGTCTCCAAGTGGGAGATTGTTGGGTGTGGAGCCTGATTATCTTCTATATTCAAAGGTATCGCCACATTGGACCCCAGTTTGAAATGGGGGCAGCAATGCCGCCCGTAAAATATTCGCTACAGGGGGGTCCAGGGGGGGCGGCTGCGACCTTTGGGAGCCCCCCCTGGCGGGGGGTTTCGAGGGCGCTGCCCCCGAAGCTAAAAACAGCTGTAAAATTGCCTTGTAAAAGTATAGTAATTTCTAGTCAATCTGGGCCATTCATTAGGCAAATGATCTGACGGTAGAACTTATGTTTAGTTTAGGGTTTTTTTCCCTAGAAGGCAACCCCTCTCTTTGTATGAGGGAATTGTATTTGAGGCTGTGTGATAGATGTGTATTCTGTGAGTGGGAAATAGAGAGGTGAGACTGTGAGAGAAAACAGAGGATATTACAGCGGATCTGCTGTAGGTTGTGTTTCTTCATTTTACTAGATAATGGAAAGGAAGGACTGGCTGTTCGGGGTGGACGTAGCCCAAACTGGGTGAACCACGTATATCTGTGTCTCTCTTGTTTTATGCGCTTTCTGTGTTTATATTTCTGCAATATTTTATGTGTTCCATTGCTCCATAATATATAATTTTCTAACATCTAGGACCATGATTTGAGGCAAAGACTCTCTTGCTGCCCTAGAAACACAGATTTTCCTCATTCATAGGACTTCTAGTGTTTGCAACTCTCTAGTAGATTGACAGTCCAGTTTTGTTTTGCTTTAGATATTCTTTATCATGTTCATTTCCTCATTTGCAATATTCCTTTTGCATGCTTTCCTTTCTTACAACATTTCCCAACATTTCCTTCTATACATCATAGTTTAGGTCATTTTAATGCAAAACTTTGTTTTTCCTAAGATGCACTCATTTCATTGGTTGCTTTATTTTCTTGGTTGATTGTCAGTTTCTATGCAGTAAATCTCTTCCAGAAGTAGGCTAGCTTACCAGCAATCACACCCTCCATCTAATTCATGCCCTATAGGTCTCCCAAACCTCACCTCAATTCTGCCCTATTTTCCTTCATTTTTCATAGAACTTCTTCCTCTCTCCTTGAGCAAACCTAATCATCTTTCTCTCTCCTGGTGATTCATGATAGACCTTAAGTGCCCTAACACCTCATTCCAACCTTAATCCACCTTTTCCACCCACTCTCACATCCTCAAAACAGTGAAAATTTCTCTCGACCTCCTCGTGTAAGCCTCTTGTAGTTTCCCTGCTTTCCTCCTGTAGTTTTCCTGTGTCCTCCTATAGTTTTTTGTGTAGGATTTCTTTTGAAGGTCGAGTGTGGGAAAAGCCTCCAGAAGGCCACCTAAGACCTCCTAGGATCCATCCACACCATCCTACATCCTCCCAAGCTCCAAAACCTACCTCTAACACCACCTGTTCGCTACCACACTCACACACAATAAATTAGATGCATGTTAAATTCACATAAAAACACATAAAAATCCAAAAATATGTTTTTTGCTTATTTACTTCCAGAAATAGCATGGTTAGATTTTGTTTACTTCCTTGAGTAGATAATGGCATTTCTTTCATGGTTTCCATAGTGTTTTTGGCAAAAGTAGAATTAACCTGTTAATTAGGGTTTACTAGGTTTTGCTTTACATTATAGCCTTTGTCTTTTCTGCAGTAAAAATAACATCTATAGAGTAATCTTTCTTTCCTTTCATCACACATAGAGCTTCTTCTGAAATCTATAGAAGTTGGCTTGAGCTCCTAGTGATCTCGCACCGGCTGACCAAGTGACAACCTGCAGTGAGAACTAGTACTTGTGCATATAGCACCGACGCTTCCAAGTTTGTTACGAACTACCGGGTTTATAAAAGTAAAGTTGGTAGCCCAGGAGTTGCAGCATTCTTGCTGCAATACTAGCACTCACCAAAATCCCAATCAATTCCTAGTAGTGCAGGGTAAGGATTGTTGTCATCCACTATTTCAATTACTTCGAAGTCGGCTAGAGTGCTTTCCCCCTCAATGTCTATTGTTACCGCATATAGGCATCCCATAGGAATGATCTTTTGTTGATTGGCTATGCGCAGCTATATAGGAGACCATCGTAGTGCAGGTCTCCCAATCCTTTCCCATGTCTACTTTGAAATCATGTTCGCATCAGATCCTAGATCCAAGATGACTTGATCCATTTTGTTCTCTCCAATCTGTGCGGTTAGCCTCATTTTGTGCCCTGTTTGCTTCTTATGTTTACCTAATTTCCTTACAGCACGATGTTCGGGAGGAGTATTTATTTTACCGTACAGTTTTCAATTAGCTCATGGGTCCCTTCCCTCACCTTCCTATCCCACAGCAGCTTCATACAAGTTTTCAGAAAAGTTACCAATAGCAAGGGATCCACGTCCTGCACTTCATTTCTTTAGCTGATTTCTCCTGAATTCCTGGCATAGAAGCCTCAGTGAATTTCTTCTTGGCTTCCATAAAATTTTCTTTAGCCCTGTTGAGATCAAATCCGACCTCTTTTTCAGCATCCTTTCACACCTAGCCTTCAGTTTTTGGCTTCTTACCTTTATCTTCTCCCGTGGAAATACCACTTCACATCACGATTTTCATGCTATGGTCCTATTCACGAGGCTCTGCCCTCATCATCTATATATTTTGCATGGGTGTTTTATTCTTTTTCTCCTGCATTTTCACTATCAGCACCGATAAATCCTCTATCACATGATCAAACTATCTACAATACTGACAGGATGGATGCGTTGGGTTCTGACAGTCACACGCAAAATGTCCTGCTTCTCCATAGTTGTAGCAAATAACTTGTCCGCGACCTCTTCCAGCCCCTCCTCCTCTTCCTCTTCCACAGCCCTTGAATCCTCTAGGCACTGCACCTGTGCCTTGATCCTAAGGTCGAGTTTCTACTTGCATTCGATATGTAGGTGCTTGATCCATCATTAATTCATAGCTTCAGTAGTTTCTCTCATCATGCCCAATCGATTTACAGAAGGTTCAAAACAACTGTTGCAGAGTATGTACAAAATTTTGCAAGAGGTGACAATGGTAAGTCATGTTCTTCCTAGCTATTTGGCAGATAGCAAACCATAAGGGTACTCTTGCACTTGGTCCTACAATTTTCTCAGGCTTCAAATGAATAGGACCTCCTCCAATTAGGTAATTTTCATAAATAGGACAGTGATCCTTATCATGTCCCTTGTCTTTACATTTTATGCACCAAACTTCTACGCGCACCTCGGGCTGAGCTTCCTTTCCTATCTTCAATCTCTGCAACTCCATGTGCAAGCTTTCTAGATACAACTAAATCTGTTGTACTCCAATGTTTGTATCCTGCATTGGTGAGGCTTCCAACCTCATCACGATCTCCATAGCCTCTGCTTGCATTCCTATTTTCTGTTGTGATAATGGTAATCTTAGATGGGGAAGGAGAGAAGCGATGTACCAGTCCCTATGCTGAGAATCTGTGATAGACATATTAGCCTGTTGGATCAGGCACTTTAGCCTCTGATCGAAGTCCCATGCAAACTCATTTACCCTCTATTGTATTTCCTTAAACTCTTTTACAAGCTACACCTGAGACTTCGGATTTTTAGACTCACTGTTCAGTGCCTGCTGAGTCTCTGCCATTGTCATGTCGGGTTTATCCATACAGAACTTGATATACCAAGTCAATGCCCTATCCTGCAGCGTTGTGACTAGCTATGCTTTCTTCATATTATCATCAGTAATCTGTTGTGCCTTCCACACAGCATCCATGACGAACCATAACTGTTCATGATCCTCGCTTCCCACCCCTTTAAAGATCGGCATATTCATCGTGTTTGCCATGTTGAATGGTTGATATGAAGGTGGAGGTGGAGGTGGAGGTGTAGGTGTATGTGGTGGAGGTGGAGGTGGTGGTGGAGTGGATGGATGTGGTATACCCATGATACCCTAGCTTACTATCTGCAGTGCGCTTTGTGATGTTCTCATAATAGTTCCTTTAATGTTTCTATCAGGAGATCCTAATAGCAGACTGTATTGAGAACTTGATTCTTCATTTCTTCTGAAGGGTTTTCCACTTCGCATAGTCCCAAACATCAATGCAATCTCATAACCAACTTTTCACACAATATCATCTTAATCCAGGTCTTTATATATTTTAAACACTTACCTCTTGGTCCCTTGAAGAACCTGCACTCTTCTTCACTATAGCCAATGGTCATATCGATTGCGAACTCAGTGATGAATCCTCCTAAGATACAATCAATCCAATGATCAACGGCCCACACGATGTTATTTTCTAAAGCCTCCAATCATTTCACCAATTTTGGGGTCTACACAATAAGGGACCATCAAGTTTCCACGTACCCTGACTATCTACTAACCTAGAAATCCACTCATGCAATTCGCAAGGAAAAGAGAAGAAGAAGATTTCAAGCTCATCTATGTACAGGTATATGTTCAGCCACTCTTCCCTAGATAAAAGTGGATTTCTATTCTCATGTGTTGCAAATGCGTGCAGTTTTTTATCAACACACTTCTCAATTTATTTCTTCATGGGGAACCACTTAGCACACATTCCTCAGCAAAATCATGGTCCCGGCAACGGAACCATTTGTTGGCTTGATGGGGCCTAACCCAGGTTCAACGTTAGCTACACCAACCAACAAAACCCTAACTATTGGCCCTTTCGGAAACAACCCATGTAATGTAGGATGAAGTTTCACCCTAAGCAGTATTGGGGGATGACAGAACCAGACTTCTGCATCCATAGGTCTGTGTGAAGGGTTCCTGCGATCCTCAGGATTTATTTCTATCTTCGTGAACCCTAATCTTCCCAGAAAATTTAATAATAATGAAGCATATACACAGTATTTATACCTTCGCGAAGGTCCTTAAATAGTTATAACATGCATAAGTTCTACAGATTTTCTACTTTCGCTCATAAATTAAGCATTCTTTCATATATTTTCAATAACAAAGCAAACACATAAAATTGCATAAATAAACATAGAGATGCAAATACATAGGATAGGTCTTCAAAATTGTCTTTTATTAGATATTCTTCAAATTATAGAGATTTTTTCCCTATGCATTCAATTGCAAGGGCCCATGCACTCAACCTGCAGACTTACCAAGGTCTCTGCACACTCAGCTGCATGAGCCTTCCCCTTTCACCTAAGTACGGGAAACAAACCTTTACTTCCTTATCTTATTTCCCAAAACAATAATATTCTATCTTAGTTACTTCTCTAAACTCGCTATCACTCATCTATATATAGCATTTTCGCTTACAATACCATGGTCTACGAACCATGGGCGGGTCTCAAAACCTCCCTATCACTTACCCACTTAAGGGACTAAAGCCCCTTTAACTCATACTATCTTCACGCTCATCTTCTACATTTCATGGAGACTTTACATTTTATACAAAATTTAACCCAAAATTTGGCCAAAACTTAACCCCAAGGACCCCATCCCAACATTTCCTCTTGTTTCCTTATGTAATCCTTGAGGAAATTATCCCCTAAAAAATAGGAAATTCCCTATTTCCTTGTGCAAATCCTAAAATAATTAACCACCTGATCAATGCAAAACTTTATACACTAAACTAGTAAACAATTGACAATTACAATGTTCCTTTTCCTCCACTCCAACTAGGAAATTCGAATTCCATGCATGACTAGGACTACTTTTAGTACATTGATTAGTTAACTAAGAGATTGGTGAGTTAACAACTATTATAACTATTCAACTGAACTCGTAGTGACTCTACTAATGACTAAAGCTCAGATAACTAATTTTAACTAACAATAACTCCACTAGATTGCTAGATCATAGCAATAATCCCATGCACAACTCTCCTTCTATCCCACAAAGTTGAATTTACCGATTTCACTAGGACACAAAGCCATGTCACTCAAGCTAGCTAAAATCCAAGACATCCTGCTGATTTGGAAAATTGAATTTCTCCATTTGACTAAGGCACAATTCAAATGAAGCCTTTTCTTGCTACATTTTAACAAACATGAGAGCCACTTTTCAAAGAGCTATGGATTTGCATTTTTTTTCGAGAGAGATAGGTTCATAGTCATTTATCTAGATGACATGACTGTGTTTTCAAAATTAAATGAGTACCATTTGGAACATCTATGGAAGACTTTCTTGAATTGTAGAAAATTTGGTCTATCATTGAATCCCAGAAGTCTTTCTTTGCTCTGCGAGAGAGAAAGTTGTTGGGACATATCATTTTTAATAAAGTTGTTATAATTTATCCAGAATGTATGGAATCTATATAAAAAATCGGCCTATCCCAAGATAAGAAAGAATTCCAATAATTCTTGAGAAATATCAACTTCATGTGCATGTTCATTTTGAATTTTGCAAAGCTCATAAAACATATAATAAGAATGCTTAGAAACAACAATGATGTGATATGGACTCTAGAAGCACGATAATAATTTTAATAGATCAAGAAAGCTATCATGGAAGCCCCAGTCCTAGCAAGTCCAAATTTTACAAAAGAGTTCCATATCTTCTCATTTTCATCTGAACATACCATTGGTATCGTCTTGCTACAAAAAAATGAAAAGTGTTAACAACCCAAACATTCTTCATAGCGTATGTTCCATCAGTAGTATTGAAAGAGATACTCACACAAACTAATAGTGATGGTAGACGAGGAAAATGGATAGTGAGGATTCAAGAATATGACATGGAAATCAAGCCCATAGATATTTTCGAGGGCTAGGGATTGGCTAAATTACTCATTGATTCCAATCATGTTGTGATGGAAATGTCCATTAACGAAGATATTTGTAATGTTTGCAGAGAGGATAATCCATAAGAACCTCCTTCTTTGAACGAAGAGAATCCACAAGAACCTCTTCATATTGGAAGAGAGAACCACAAGAACCTATCATTCTAGTACGAAGGAATCCTCTAAAACCCTTCCCATCAGACAAAAGGAATCCAACAAAACCCTTCCCACCAAACAGAAGGAATCCACAAGAACCCTTTTTAAAGGACCTCTCAAAGTTCTAAAATTCTCCCGGGTGTCATGATATCATATTTTTATTATAGAACTTACAGTGGCCACCTAATTTTCCTAAGGCCAAGTGCAAGTATCTGAAGTTAAAGGCGATTGTTGGGTCCCTATAATACTAGTGATTACCCCATTACTATTGTAGTTATACCCCTTATTAATATTTTTGTGCCCTTATTGCCCCCATATTGTTATTACTGTGCCCCATAGAATCCCTCTATTGTTATTTTTGTGGCTTTATATTATTATTGTTAGGTCAGCTGGATTATATTGTGACTCCTTAGACTCCTATATATAGAAATGAGGTTTTGTCATTTGAATCATCCAAGAATTGTTCATTTATGTAATGTAAAGAAGGTTTCCCCCTCGAAGAGGCTGAATTCTAAGGCATTGATCTATCTTTTCTATCTTTTCTTGAGCTGCTTTCATAACATTTGGTATCAGAGCTTTGGATACCAGGGTTTCGCTGCTCCAAGCAGGTCATCGTGGAATTTTCGCTATAACTTTTTTTCTGCGACATTTTAGAAGTTGCAAAAAAAAAAACCCATTTGATAAGAAATCACACTGAACCTCGGGTCCAAATTTCAGAGCTTTTTGCGCTATATTTGCGGAGATATGATCTGAGGAAGTTGGTAGTTTTGCAGACTCCTGAATTACATTCCAAACAGGTGACCTGGGAAAAATCGTCATAACTTTCTCTCTGGGGATCGGATTGAAATTTCGTAAGAAGGTACAGAAAGAGGACGGACTTTAGTTTCTTGTATGCGTTTTTCAGATCCAAAGGTCAAAACAGTGACTCGTGGCACGTCATACAAGTTCGCTCTACTAAACTAGTCTATAATCAAGTCACTGTGGGAGATTTCGCATAACTCTTCCTTGGAGAATCCAATTTGGGTCAGACTTGTGGCATTGGAAAGAGGACACAGAGGGCTACTGCAGGTCACAAATTTAGAACTGGATGATCCGAAATTACAGAGATACATCAGATTCAATATCAGGCTCCTACAAAGTGAAAAAAGGTGTGTAGTTTTTTTAAAATTTTTGCATAAGATTGGTTTGAAAAATTAGTTTGAAGGAATTCAAAGGGCATAGTAAAGCATTATTATTGGTAATTGATGCCCCGAGGAAAGAAAATGCAAACACCTAGTAGGCAACCTGAAAGCTCTAGCATGACCCATGAAGAAAAGCAAAAAATGCAACATGATATATCAAAATTACAAGACCAAGTGCAACAATTGTCACTTGCACAAAAAGGAACAGAATCTAAGATGGATGGTTTAAAGAAAGATGTAGAAGCTAAGATGGATGGTTTAAAGAAAGGCGTAGAAGCTAAGATGGACGATTTGAAGATAGATTTGAAGACAGACATGGACGAATTGAAGATAAATATGAATAAGTTGCTACAAGAAATGGTCACTAATGGTGAAAGGGTAGTAAAGGAAACTCATGATGAGAACAAAAGAAATGTTAATCATGATTCCATAGACTCTAATGTTGGATCGAAGACCCACCATATTCCAAAAATCGATATGAGGAAGTTTGATGGCAAGGATCCTGCCACATGGATATTACAGATGGAGCAATTCTTCGATCTCAATAATGTGCAAAACACACAAAAGGTACGTATGGCAACTTTATATTTGGAACCAAATCAGTTTGTATGGTATCAATGGCTTTGCTCTCGTAAACAATTTATCACTTGGGCAATTTTTATGGAAGAATTGATAGCACATTATGAGGATACAAAAAGCAACACTTTTTTTAGCCAATTGATAAGTCTCAAACAAAAGGGTTCAATAATGGAGCACATTGAGGAGTTCCAAAATTGAACATAAGGGTAAAAGATATTCCAGAGGAGCATAGGATTGATGTGTTCATAGGGTCTTTAAAGGATAATATCCAACATGATGTTCGCCTTTGGGAACCTGATTCATTAGAGAAGGCATTCAGGTTAGCAAGAAAAATGGAAAGCAAAATTATGGCAACCAGGAAGCATACCACTCACAACTATAAAGACAGAAGTGTTGTTGCCCCTAGTCTTCCACAACCTATAAGGTTGACACCACCAAAATTGGAAGAAAAAAGAGCAAAGGGGCTTTGTTACAGTTGTGATAGCAAATACACTAAAGGTCATAAGTGTGCTGAGAAGAAATTATTCTACATAGATTGTGAAGAGGAAGAAGAAAAGGAGCAAGAAAGGTCAAAAGAAGAGGATATACTCCAGGAACAAAGCCTAGATGAAGAAAAAATAAATCCGACCATATCTTGTAATGCATTGGCTGGAATTACCACTCCTCAAACCATCAAGATAGAAGGACAAATCAAGAAGAAAAAGGTAATAGTGTTGATTGATTCAGGAAGCACCCACAATTTTATTCATTGTAAGGTAGCAAAAGAATTGAATTGCTTCCTATATCCAGCACCAGAGTGTCAAGTGATGATTGCAAATGGAGGAACAATAAATTGCTCTGGAAAGTGCCATAATATCAAGCTATCCATGGGAGAATATGTATTGACTAGCCCAATGCTTTCCATTCCAATGGGAGGTGTTGATGTTGTACTAGGAGTCCAATGGCTACAATCCTTGGGTACAATAGCTTTTAATTTTCAAGAACTTTTCATCAAATTTTCTACGGAAGGAAAGGAAGTTGAATTAAGGGGTATTGCAGGGAAACCAGGAAAGATAATCAGCTCTAATGGTATGACAAAGCTTCTAAAAAAGGAGCAAAGAGGTGTAATTGCACAATTATGTTCGCTAGATGTTTCCACATCGAAATCATCTATTTCTCCAGATCTCCAAAAAGTCCTGGACAATCATTCCAAGGTATTTGAGACTCCCAAAGGTCTCCCACCTATGCGTGATCATGATCATGCTATTCATCTGATTCCAGGAAGTGTTCCTCCAAACATCAGGCCGTACAGATATCCCTATGTCCAAAAAAGTGAAATTGAACGTATGGTTGCAGAAATGCTAGAGGCTGGTATAATTCAACCGAGTCAAAGTTCTCTCTGCTCCAGTAGTATTGGTGCACAAGAAGGATGGATCATGGCGCATGTGTCCGGATTATAGGGAGCTCAACAAGCTCACTATTAAAGATAAGTTCCCCATTCCTGTCATTGATGAATTACTGGATGAATTGCATGGATCAATTTACTTCACCAAGTTGGATCTTCGTTCAGGATATCATCAAATCAGAATGAAGATTGAAGACATTCCAAAAACAGCATTTAGAACTCATGAGGGTCATTATGAATTTTTGGTCATGCCTTTTGGCCTTACCAATGCACCTTCAACATTTCAAGGTTTGATGAATTCAATTTTCAAACCATTCCTTAGAAAATTTGTGTTAGTATTTTTTGATGATATACTAATCTACAGCAAGTCTTGGAAGGATCATGTTGAACATGTTGACAGGGTGCTACAACTATTGGAGGAAAAACAATTATATGCAAAAAGATCCAAATGTTTCTTTGGAGTCCAGGAGGTGGAATATCTGGGTCATATTGTATCTCATGAAGGAGTTAAGGTAGACCCTAGCAAAATTAAAGCCATTAAGGAATGGAAAATCCCCACATCCATAAAGCATCTGCGAGGATTTCTCGGGTTGACAGGGTATTATCGCAAGTTTGTTAAGAATTATGGGAGAATAGCAGCACCTCTAACAACATTATTGAAGAAAGATGCATTTTCATGGACTCCGGAAGCAACAAAGGCCTTTGAACATCTTAAAGAGGCAATGTGCCAAGCACGGGTCTTAGCTACACCGGACTTCACAAAAACCTTTATTGTGGAATGTGATGCTTCAGGAAATGGAATTGGTGCTGTTCTAATGCAAGATGAAAGACCCATTGCTTTTGAAAGTCGTCCAATCAAGGGAAAGTTTTTAAGCAAAGCTATTTATGAGAAGGAAATGTTGGCAATACTCCATGCACTTAAGAAATGGCGACCCTACCTAATGGGAAGACACTTCAAGGTAAAAACGGATCATGATAGCCTTAAATACTTTTTAGAACAAAGATTATCCTCTGAAGAGCAACAAAAGTGGGTCACAAAGATGTTGGGTTATGACTTTGAAATCATCTACAAAAAAGGGAAGCAAAATGTGGTGGCAGATGCACTCTCAAGAAAGGATGAGGATGTGGAAGCATTGTTGTGTGCCATTTCTATTATCCAACCAGATTGGATAAACGAAGCAAAGGAGGAATGGAAGAATGACGAAGAAGTGTGGGCACTTATTCGAAAGTTACAACAAGATTCCAGTACGTCTGATACATTTAGCTGGAAAAATGATTCGTTATGGTACAAAGATCGCTTATACCTCTGTAAGAATTCCCAGCTAAAACAAAAGATTCTTATGGAATTGCACACTTCTCCCTTAGGAGGGCACTCAGGATTTTTAAAAACTTACCACAGGGTTAAGAAGGAATTTTTTTGGGATGGCCTTAAATCAGATATTCAAAAGTTTGTGGCGGAATGTTTGGTTTGCCAACAAAATAAAGTTGAAACAATTAAGACACCGGGTCTATTACAACCTTTATCCATTCCAAGCCAACGTTGGGAGGAGGTTTCAATGGATTTTATCACAGGTTTACCCAAGTCTGAGGGAAAGAGTGTCATCATGGTGGTAGTTGACAGACTTACCAAGTATGCACACTTTTGTGCATTATCACATCCATTTAAAGCCAGTACAGTTTCTACTGCATTTATGGAAACAATTCAAAAGCTACATGGAAACCCAAAGATTATTGTAAGTGACAGAGATCCCATTTTCACTGGAAATTTTTGGACAGAATTATTTTCTTGTCTTGGTACTCAGTTAGCTCATAGCTCATCTTATCATCCTCAATCTGATGGGCAAACTGAGATAGTAAACAAATGTTTGGAAGGATATCTTCGTTGCTTTGTATCTGATAAACAGACACAATGGGTCAAATGGTTGCCTCTGGCTGAATGGTGGTATAACACTTCCTTCCATACAGCAACAAAAATGACCCCATTTATGGCACTTTATGGGTATCAACCACCATCCATCACATCATATTTAAGAGAAAATTCTAAGGTTCAGGCAGTGGAACATCACATCGAACATCAACAACAAGTCCTCCAACTCTTAAAGGATAACCTCGTGTTGGCACAGAATAGAATGAAACAACAGGCAGATCAACATCGCAGTGAAAGAAGTTTTGATGTAGGTGATTGGGTATTCCTACGGCTAAAACCATATAAGCAAATGTCCCTCAAGCAAGCTAAGAAGGATAATAAATTATCACCAAAGTATTATGGTCCGTACAAGGTGTTGCAAAAGATTGGTACTATGGCATACAAATTGGAGCTTCCTGCAGCTTCTCGATTGCACCCAGTTTTCCATGTTTCATGTTTAAAGAAGGTTATAGGCGACAAGCTCCCAGTTCAAACAATATTGCCAGAACTTGACGAGGAAGGAAAAATTATATTGGAACCTGAAGCAGTCACAGAAACAAGAACTCGACAGCTACGAAATCGATCAATTTCAGAGTATCTTATCAAGTGGAAGAACTTATCCGCTGAAGATTCCACATGGGAGGATGAGAATTTTATGTAGAAGTATCCAGAACTACTCAAGCGTTGAGGACAACACTTTTTTGAAGGAGAGGGGCATGTTGGGTCCCTATAATACTAGTGATTACCCCATTACTATTGTAGTTATACCCCTTATTAATATTGTTGTGCCCCTATTGCCCCCATATTGTTATTACTGTGCCCCATAGAATCCCTCTATTGTTATTTTTGTGGCTTTATATTATTATTGTTAGGTCGGATGGATTATATTGTGACTCCTTAGACTCCTATATATAGAAAGGAGGTTTTGTCATTTGAATCATCCAAGAATTGTTCATTTATGTAATGTAAAGGAGGTTGCCCCCTCGAAGATGCTGGATTTTATGGCGTTGATATATATTTTCTATCTTTTCTTGAGCTGCTTTCATAACAGCGATCAAGTATTGCATTATGAATGATGTCTTATATTGGAAATACCCCACTGACATCCTACTTACCTGCATCATTAGGGAACAAGTACATATGATCATCTCAGTGTTCATTGAGGCATGTACAGAGGACATCAAACCTACAAAATATTGAGAGAAAAATATTACTAGCCCTCCTTGTTCAAAGATACAAATATTACTATTAAGGCTTTCCCAGAATGTCAGATGTTTACAAGAAAACAGAAAATTAGATCTTTATCATTGAATCCAATCAAGGTTCAAGCTACTTTTCAGTAGTGGCAATTGGATTTCATTGGAGAGATACATTTGAACTCAAGCAGGAAACACAAATACATTCTCATGCAAACTAATTACTTCACTAAGTGGTTAGAATCCATTCCAACCCACAAGGCCAATGAAGTCATCATAGCTTTCCTAAAAGATAACATTCTCTCTATATTTAGATGTCCCAGGAGGCTAATAAAAAATAATGCCCAGGAATTCAAATCCTTTAAGATGATATAGTTGTGTCAAGATTATAGCATAAAGCTAGTGAATTCCACAACCTACTACCCTCAAGGAAATGGATTGGTGAAACCATCAAACAATAACCTAATAAGTATCATCAAAAGGATTTTGGAAAATAATAAAAGGATTTGGGATACAAATATTAAATATACATTATGGCTAGATAGGATTAGCAAAAAAGAGTTATCAACGCTCACCTGATTAGTTAGTGTATGGAATGGATTTCATTTTTCCTATGAATCTTACCTTGATAGTCATGAAGCTTGTACATGAAGAGGAGCTAAATACCAACCAAATGCATAAGGGAATCAATCAAATGATATAAGTTCAACAATAAAAGGGAAGAGGCCTTGAACAAAACCGAAGCCTATGAGCAAAGTTGAAAGTTCTTTTCGATAAAAGAGAAAATGAATGTGACCTGCAAACTAGAGATTTAGTACTAAAATGGGACTCAACTTGAGATTTAGTACTAAAATGGGACTCAATCTAAGTGGATAAAGGTAAGCATAGAAAGTTTGATAATCTTTGGATTGGCCCTTTTTTAGTACAGTAGGTTATGGATATTAATACTTACCATCTAGAAACCCTCAATGGATATTTCCTCATTAATCTAGTCAATGGCTAGTCTCTGAAGAAGTTCTTCACCTGAACACTAAAATTTAACAAAAAGAAAAAGAAAGAGAAAAATAATAAAAGTTCAAAAAAGAAAAAAGAAAAAAAATAAAATGAATGTTGATCTTCTCCTTCCCTCAAGAATTATCCTCTCAAGTCCCTTTTTGTAGTGTTGCAATTCTCAATCTCAATAATGTCTAGAGAGAGATGGATGCCTTTGCACGCAGACTCTACAACCCAATAAAATAAGGCACTGGAACTGCAAGTTCTCGATAGATCGCAGGAGATTATTTTCCCCTGTGGAGCTGATCTTGGTCTCAAAATGTAAAACCCCTCCAAAATTTTTGCCCTGTAGGCACTAAGTTCATAACTTTGGTCTGAACTAAGCTTAAAGGGAAAAAGTGTGTTGAGCTCAAAAAGACAAGCACCTTTGTTGAAAAGAATCAACACCTATGCTATTGTTGTCAATGAGTTTCGAAGCCTTTTGTTGTCACCAATGAGCACCTATGAGCCACACCACACTACGAGCGTTGGTGCATGGTGGCAGGCACAACACTGTTATCACAATGACATATGTTGGAATTTAATTCCAACTGCAACATAAACAGCTGGACAGAAATTTGATTTGCTGTAGATATTCCAGACTGTTGGATGCCTCAAAGTCGTGCTTGATATTTTGCACGTTAATGTGCATTAAATTTTCAGCATTAAATTCCCCTGCAACAGCCGAATTCATTTCTTCAAAAGGCATCACCGCTTGCTGCATTCAATACGCGAATAAGCTTTAGAAGATATTTGTATTATTTTATTGTTAAAAGACAAATATGTTTTAACATATAAATGTAATGAACAGCAGTTCTTTCTAATATTAGGAGAAATGATAGAGAGTTCCTTTTGTAACGCACAGCAGTGCTGAAACTGTAATTTTCTGAGATAGTGAAAAATCAGTTTGTGGAACTAAAGCGTTCCTGTTGAAATCCCTCTGTCAAGAGGAAGATGCTCTTCAGCATAATCTTTTGTGAAAATCCCTCTATGTGAGGAAGATGTTTTTGTAACAGTTAGTTTATTGTTAATGAATACAAGTTTTTTTTTGCGTTGCTGAAACACCGTTGTGCGTTGCTGTTACACCGTAACCAGAAAATAGTTTCTTAGCATCAAAACAGAGTGTTGCTGAAACACCAGTTTCAGCGTTGCTGAAACACCGTTGCTGAAACACTGCAAACAGCAACTGACGAAACTGTGTTGCTGAAACACCGTATTTCGCAAACGATTTTTATTTCCGCTGTGTTAAAACAGAGTATTGTTCTGTTTTTCAGTTTTGTTTGGAATGATCAGAAATTCCAACATGGTATCAGAGCTGGTCTAGGCACTCAGTGAGTCAAAAACAGAGTTTGTTTTTCACTGTAGGAGCTGTAAGAAGCTTATTGAGCAGATTTTCTCCAGCAGAGAAAGTTTTTTGCTTGTTTTTATTTATACAGTCAGTATCTCTTCTTTATTTATACAGGTTAAGATGGCAGATGCTGGAACTGGTTTGACAAATTCCCAACTGCCACAGTTTAATGGGAAAAATCACAGTTATTGGTCCATAACAATGAAAGCATTGTTTGCTTCTCAAGGAATATGGGAGCTGGTTGAAACTGGCTATGCTGAACCTGCAGATGCAACAGCGTTGGCTGCTTTGACAGTAGTAGAAAGAGACCAGTTGAAGAGCAACAGGAAGAAGGATGCCAAAGCCCTCTTTTTTCTCTTCCAATCAGTACATGAAAGTGTTTTTCCATGGATTGCAGCAGCAAAAAAATCCAAGGAGGCATGGGATATTCTCAAAACTGCCTATCAAGGCATGGAGAAGGTGAAGACTGCAAAGTTGCAGATGTTGAGGAGAGACTTTGAAACACTCAGCATGAAGGAATCTGATACAATAGATTCATTCTTAACTCAGGTTATTGGGTTGATAACCCAGATAAGATCTCATGGTGAGATTCTTGAAGAAAGAAGGATTGTAGAGAAGATCTTGAGAATTTTACCCTCAAGGTTTGAATCTATTGTGGTAGCAATAGAAGAAACAAAGGATCTCTCATAGTTCACAGTAGATGAACTGAGTGCTTCTCTTATGTCTCATGAACACAGACTAAGTAGAGGAACAGATTCCTCTTTTGAGCAAGCATTCAAGACTCAGATGTCTTTTGGCCAAGGAAAAGGTCGAGGCAGAGCAAATAACAGAGGTCGTGGAAGAAGCCAAAACAAAGGCAAAAATAATCCTGCAAGCACAAGCGGAAGGAGCTGCAATCAAAACCAAAATGAAGGTTCAAGCAAACAGCAAGCTCATGGACAAAGGTATGACAAATCCCAAGTCCAATGTCATTATTGTAAGAAATATGGGCACTACGCCAATGAATGTAGAAAAAAACAAAATGACATGAATAGTAGGCAGAATGCTAATTTTGCAAATGAAGAAGATAAGAATCCAAAGATTGTGCTGTTAGCATGTAACATTGCACAAGACAAACAAGAAGATTTTTGGTTCTTAGACTCAGGTTGTAGTAATCACATGACTGGAAATATTGCAATGTTTGCCAATCTGGATGAAAATGTGAAATCTGAGGTAACAACAGGAACTAATAGTAAGATATCTGTCAAGGGTAAGGGCAGAGTCAGTATCCGAGCAAGAAATGGAGAACAGATGATTGTGCCAAAGGTATACTATGTACCTGGTCTGAAATGTAATATTTTGAGCATTGGACAGCTCATTAACAAAGGTTACAATGTGTTCTTCAAAGATGATATGTGTACAATCAGAGACATACCTCCAAGTAAGAAGATCATTGCACAGGTGCAGATGACTAGCAATAGAATGTTTCCTCTCAAACTCAGGGCAGATTTGAAGGAAGGAAGAACTATTGCAGCTGTAACACAAGAAGTCTTTCAGGAACAAGTGAAAGATGAGAATTGGTTGTGGCACTTGAGATTTGGACATCTCAATTTTGGAGGCTTGAATCTGTTGCACAGAAAGGGAATGGTAAAGGGATTGCCATTGATCGAGAAACTAGACAGCCTTTGTGAAGGCTGCATCTTGGGCAAGCAACACAAAGAAAGCTTTCCAGCAGGAAAGAGTATAAGGGCAAAATCACCCTTAGAAATTGTTCACTCTGATGTGTGTGGACCGATGCAAATACCATCATTTGCCGGAAATAAATATGTTTTAACTTTCATTGATGATTACACCAGAAAGACATGGGTGTTTATGCTGAAATAGAAGAGTGAAGTGTTTGAGAAATTCCGCCACTTCAAAACTCTTGTTGAGAAGCAGTGTGGGCATTATATCAAAGTGCTCAGAACAGATAGAGGAGGAGAGTACATCTCCAAAGACTTCTTGTGTTTTTGCAGACAGAATGGCATACAAAAGCAGTTCACCGTGAGGTATACACCTCAGCAAAACGGTGTTGCCGAAAGGAAGAATAGGACCATTCTTGACATGGTCAGAAGTATGCTAAAGGCAAAACACTTGCCGCATGAGTATTGGGCAGAAGCTGTCATTTGCGCAGTTTACATCTTGAATAGATGCCCAACTAAAGCTGTCATGAACAAAATACCAGAAGAAGCATGGAGTGGTCAAAATAAAATTGTCACTCACATGAGAGTATTCGATTGTGTAGCATATGCACATGTACCGGATCAGCTAAGGAAGAAGCTTGATAGTAAGGGGGAGAAGTGTGTCTTTATTGGCTATTGTGATGAGTCAAAAGCATACAAACTCTATAATCCATCCACCAAGAAATTGATAGTAAGCAGAGATGTGCAGTTCATTGAAGATGAAGCTTGGGATGGAAGCTTAGAGAAGACAGTGAATGTGAAGACAATTGTGTCTCACGAAGAAGAAGAGGAAGGGACAACAGCAAATAATCCTTCCTTGGTGGCTCCTCCTCCACCACAGCAAGTACAACAAACCACACCACAAGCTGGAATTCGAACAGCCTTGAGAAGTCAAGGAAGTGCTTCTCCAAGCACACCACAGGGATCAGAAATACCCTCAAGTTCGGATGGAACTCCAAGCACACCAAGAAGACCAAGATTCAGAAATCTGAATGAGATTTATGAACAAGGAGAGGTAAGTAACAATACCGGTCTGAATTCATTATTCTCTTTGTATTGTCATGTTGATGACCCAGTTCATTTTGAAGATGTTGTAAATGAAGATAAATGGATTGAAGCAATGAATGAAGAAATTGGTGCAATTGAGAAGAGTAAAACATGGGAGTTAATGGACCTCCCTGAAGGAAAAGATGCCAATGGAGTTAAGTGGGTCTATAAGACCAAAAGCAATGCTGAAGGCAAGATTGACAGCCATAAAGCAAGACTTGTTGTGAAATGCTACAAGCAGCAACAAGGCAAAGACTATGATGAAACCTTTGCACCAGTAGCAAGGATGGAAATAGTCAGAACAATGTTGTCTATTGCAGCACAACACAAATGGAAGATTTATCAGATGGATTTTAAATCTGCATTCCTGAATGGAGTGTTAAAAGAAGAGGCTTATGTTGAACAACCTCCAGGCTATGAAGTTAAAGGCCAAGAGCATAAAGTCTGCAAACTGAAGAAGGCTCTTTATGGGCTGAAACAAGCTCCAAGAGCATGGTACAGCAGAATAGATGCTTATCTAATTGAGAATGGGTTTGATAAGTGTGATGGTGAACCCACACTCTACATAAAGGAGAATGACGGTAAGATTCTTATTGTTGTCTTATATGTGGATGATTTGATTTTTACTAGCAATGATGCTTCTCTCATTGCTGATTTTAAAGCAGTCATGAAAAGTGAATTTGAAATGACTGACTTGGGCTTCTTAAGATATTTTCTTGGAATTGAAGTAGACCAAAGTGAAAATGGTGTTTTCATTTCTCAAGTTAAATATGTAGAAGCAGTGTTGAAGAGATTTAACATGCAGAACAGCAAGGCAGTTGTGACTCCAACTATAATGGGGTTGAAATTGACCAAAGAAGACAGCAGCAAGGATTTTGATCCAAAATTATACAAGAGCATAGTTGGCAGCCTTATGTACTTGACTGCAACTAGGCCAGACATTATGCATGCTGTGAGTTTAATCTCCAGATTTATGGAAAGACCGAAAGAGACTCATTGGCAGGCATCCAAGAGGATTCTAAGGTATGTGAATGGAATGAAGGGGTTTGGTATTTTATACTCCTCTTCTGAAAGTTTCATGTTGACAGGTTACACTGACAGTGATTGGGCTGGAAGTGTTGATGATAGGAAAAGCACATCGGGATATGTGTTTCATATGGGATAAGCAACCAGTTGTGTCTTTGTCAACAGCAGAGGTAGAGTATGTGGCAACAACAGCAGCAGCATGCCAAGAAGTGTGGCTGAGAAGAGTTCTCAGAGATTTGTGTCATGAACAAGAAAAGGGCACAACCATTTACTGTGACAATAGCTTAGCAATAGCATTGTCTAAAAACTCTGTTTTTCATAAAAGGACAAAGCACATAGACACCAAATTTCACTTCATACGTGAATTGATTAACAATGGTGAGATTGTTTTGCAGCACTGTAGAACAGAGGATCAGTTCGCTGACATCTTGACAAAACCATTGGGAAAGAAAAGTGTTGATCATTTCAGGAAATGCTTGGGTATGCAGAAAAACCCAGTAGTTGAAATTAAGGGGGAGTGTCTGAATTTAATTCCAACTGCAACATAAACAGCTAGACAGAAATCTGATTTGCTGTAGATATTCCAGACTGTTGGATGCCTCAAAGTCGTGCTTGATATTTTGCACATTAATGTGCATTAAATTTTCAGCATTAAATTCCCCTACAACAGCCGACTTCATTTATTCAAAAGGCATCACCGCTTGCTGCATTCAATACGCAGATAAGCTTTAGAAGAGATTTGTATTATTTTATTGTTAAAAGACAAATATGTTTTAACATATAAATGTAATGAACAGCAGTTCTTTCTAATATTAGGAGAAATGATAGAGAGTTCCTTTTGTAACGCACAGCAGTGCTGAAACTGTAATTTTCTAAGATAGTGAAAAATCGGTTTGTGGAACTGAAGCGTTCCTGTTGAAATCCCTCTGTCAACAGGAAGATGCTCTTCAGCATAATCTTTTGTGAAAATCCCTCTATGTGAGGAAGATGTTTTTGTAACAGTTAGTTTATTGTTAATGAATACAAGTTTTTTTTTGCGTTGCTGAAACATCGTTACGCATTGTTGTTACACCGTAACCAGAAAATAGTTTCTTAGCGTCAAAATAGAGTGTTGTTGAAACACCAGTTTCAGCGTTGTTGAAACACCGTTGCTAAAACACTGCAAACAGCAACTGACGAAACTGCGTTGCTAAAACACCATATTCCGCAAACGATTATTTTTTTTCCACTGTGTTAAAACAGAGTATTGTTCTATTTTTCAGTTTTGTTTTTAAAACAGAGTATAGAACCTACATGGCGGCAAATCCAATAGTTAGGAAGCCTGTTCATCAAATGGCACATATCTCTCTGCACCACTAAGACGCTTGATATATAACTAGACAGAGGGATGTAGAGGAGGCCACACGTTAGCCCCTCAGGCCCCCACTGCTAAGTTCCCCTTCCCCATCAGCGACCAACTCATCATTCTCATACACCACATCTGCCTAGGTGCTACCCCATCAGCTTTCTTTCACGTGGTCAACCCCACCTTCCACTGACTCCAGGGTGACATAATTGATGACTCTTGACCAACTTACGCACTAGAAAATCTAATGGTGTATGAGAATGTGCATCTAATGGTTGTGGGAGCCTCGCCCAGCAAAGATGCATATGTAATATCATGATGCGAGGTTGTGACAAATTCCAAGCATCACCTTCCCATGTGCTCCACACCACTCTGCAAGTTTCAAAGGTAGAAGGCTTGAAATTGTGAAGTGTTGTTGTGTGCCCTCCATCAGGAAAATCATTCATCGCCCCTCTATGTTGCACCTGCCACACGTTCAGTTCAATCACTTTGCTGGTCACCCTTCTACATGGTTTCCCTATCTACCCAGTTAGCCACCCACGTCAGCACTTTGCGTCTACCTAACCGCATGACACGCCACCCCTACCAAGTCTAGTCACCATGCACAGTCAGCTTACCACATGGCTAGCCCCACACCTTGCTCATGTCAGCGTGAACTCATATAAGATTTCCCACTAAAAATTCCTAACATGTGTCCTGCATTGATTAGTATAAAGGGAGTACAGGGGTCCACTTTTGGAATTTTCCATTGTTATCATCCAGGCTAGCTCTTGCGTGCTTATAGCCTTTAATTTGGCCAAATTTGGTAAAACTCTGGCCCAAATCTCACCAATTAAACCTATAAGCTACCCCTTTGAATGAATTTATCCTATCAAGGTCTATATACTTCGTAATTTACTAGAAAATTGGCTCAAAATTAAACCTTAGCTTTGCCTTGCGAGAAATGTGTGCTCTTTCAAAGAATATTTTCAGAATCATATGAATTCATAAATCGAGCCTTATGATTGCATTCTTAAGCTTAAACAACCTCTTATTTTGCTAAAATCAAGCTTCTTTAACTTGAAAACCCTCAACATATTATTTTCACGTGTGTTGTCATTCCTCGGATCAAACTTTTAAAATTGGCTCCTACCACGCTGTTACTCTCATCCTATGACATGTGGCACCCTGCTATTCACAATTCTAATTTTTGGAGTCCCTTTATTCCTCCTCGAGTTGTCAATTAAGCATTTTATTTATCCCACCACCTAGTTACATGGTCTCTTCATCTATAGGAAGTTGTGAAGATATAAAAGGAAAAGGAAAACAAGCATGCTGATATGACGATGGCATTAGCAACCAAGACCCGCTCATAGTGGCTTCTGAACCTATTCATGTCTTAGCCAAATAGGTGGATATATTAATAGTTGATGAATCATGGTGTTCACTTCTAAAATAAATAAAAGAGTTGTAAATAGCCAAACAAGAATAATCATTTGGGTGAGGGAGCATATAAATAGGCTAGAAACTCAGCTAGAGCTAGTGGAAAAAAAAAAAACACTAACAAGCCTTCATTCAAAGCAATCAGGAAGCGATTATGGGGCACATAATAAATACAATGGACATACATTGGAAACATATGGAGGAGGGTGCACAAGGAGATAGAGGCCATTAAGAAGACCATTGGAGTTTCACTGGGAAAGGGTGAGGTTATTGTATACTTTTTGAATTTAATGTCAAATGAAGAAATCATGAAGGTAAACCTCGACCGAAATGAATGGGTGACAAGAGACAACCAAATAATGATGAAGAGTGAATTAGTGATGATGGATAAAGAGGAAGTGAAATATTTAGCAGGTGATATAAAATGTTTTAAAATAAAGTGTGAGATGCTTCATTGCAAAAAATTTCCAACTTTCTTCGATTGATAGAGGAACCTACTTCCCAAAGATTCTTTCATGAGACTCCTAGATGAAATCAAATAAGACCATATAGACCTTGTAGAAAAAGGTTGTTTCTTTCAAGGAAAGAAGATCATGAAGTTATATAATAATCACTATGAAGTTTTGTTCTTTCTCAAGAATATCTTAATAGAGCGGGTTAAAATTGATTATGTATACATTGCTAGCCTAAAGGGAGCCATCATAAAGGCTTTCTCTTATGACTTCTCGTACGATAGATAATGGATGACCCTAATGGATCTCTATGAATGGGCTTCCTAACAAGGATTCATGCCAAAATCTCAAGAATCCTAAGAAGAATCCAGTTCCAATGCGAGGACTTTAATGCACCAGACAAGACTTCACCATTCAACATGGCATCGACACTTGACTCAATATTAGCACCTTCATCACCACCGGCACAAGCATTGACACCATCAACATCACTAGCCCTGTCAATAGCACACCCACAATAGTGCCTAACTCAGGAAATTCCCAACAAGGTGAGAGAAGTCCCAATGCACAACTAAGAGAGAGAATGAATAGTTGTTAAAGACAAATCTAAAGGGACCCACTCTACAGCTAGTAAATCCTTCAAGAAACTTCTAGAAGAAGTTAGTTATAGTACAGCTAGAAATTTTGTAAAGAATATTGGTGGTTTTTCAAATACCACTAGTGGTTTAGGGTGTGGTCTTAGTTCTTGAGTGCCTATATATAGACCTCATTTTGTAAATTTGGGGGGAGAAATCTTAGGCTGTAGGGAAAATATGTCAAAATTTTTGGAAAATGATGGGATTTTTTTAGGCTATTCTAAGGAAGAATTCTACAGTAATTCATAAGCTATCTGTCACTTCTTATCATGTAATTTCACATACCCATTTCATATTTTGAATCTTTCTACATATGAATACAATTTTATGCAATTTTCATGGCATTTTGTGTTGTAAACTTGATCTGTTATGTTAATTGGATGGAATTGTTTAACTGAAATAAATTATGGCATCAATATGATGGTTTATTTTAGTTTTGAAAATTTTATCAAGGTTATTTGAAGAGTATCATGACTTCTTTAATGACTTTTACTAGGGCTTTACAAGAAATGGAAAATTTCAAATTTGTATGTATTCTAGTGGTTGAATTCTTAATTTCTCAACAACCCACCAGGATTTGACTAATTTAAAAGAATTCTTAATTTCTCCTTTAAATATGTTAGAACATGTTGTTTATTTTTCATCCACCTTTCATATTTTTAACTCTTTATCTCAAAGCAAAGGGTCATGAATTATCTAACTTAAGATCAATGGAAATGCAACCTAGCAAAATACATTTAATGTTTGATCATTTCTCCCTTAACCCTTATTCCCTAACAGATTTATATCTTAATAAAAATCAATGTTGAATTTGAACATGATTCATGCATAATTTGAGTACTTTCCTTGAAGAACACATGATGAATGTTGAATGTAGATAATGGGCATATCATCAAGGCTACTGAAATATTAATTGTGTTCTAATTTGTTCATTCTCATTTAACATAGAAGATATACACATATACAGATATTTTATATCAATTTGATGGTTGTGATAAGTTCTTCATATTATTTTACTTTCTTGTGACACTTTATAGGAGAAAATAAAGTATGTGAACTTTGAAATTGAATTCAAAATCTATAACACTAAATAGGTTCGATAGAACTATACAGTCATTTCACAACAACACATTCACAAGAACAATATAAATATACAATCTTGATTGCTTCGATTTAGAGTCATCTACACCTATTTGATGAAGTTTTACACCGAGAACTAATGAACTATAACATTCAACCTAATGCAAAAATGCACCAATCAAGATCTGATAATAATAGATTTCCATATACAATGATTTAAATAGAATATATTTAATGTAGTAGCAAAATAAGATGGCACTTAGATTTTCTCGGGCTCTTCAGTACAACACAACATAGTGTGACTCTAGGGCACCAACAAGGATCATGTAGAGAGTGAGGTCCATTATCTCCCAAATAAGTATTTTGTTGCTTACTTTACCCGCTTTACGGCCGCAATATCAATTCATGTACTCATCCACACTTTCCTTAGCAATACTCTTCTAGTTAACCAATACTTTTAAAGACCCATGCCTTAATAACTTGGTGAGGAAGTAAATATCCTCCATCTCTTGTTTCAATACTTCTCCTTTCACTATAAATTGTTGATCATGGGTCTACCACCTTTCAATCAACCATTGGAGGAGCTATAATTTCCCCTTCATATTCTAATCTTTAAAGAATTTCAAGAGACCATAGTCCCTGCAAGCATGCATGGTGGGAGGGTCAAATAAGGCTCTCATGTCATCTTCTTGGTGCTCTATTTCCTTCTATTCAATCATACTGGTTCTCTATCTACCAAAAACACATACATATAAATAAATAGCACCCTTAGAAAGACTACCCATTTTGCAAAAAATTAATAATTTTTCTAGATATGAATTTTAGTTGGAACGTTTCCTCAATAATTTCCCCTAAAAGGTGGCCACCAGCCCCAAATTCTATTCCTCGGCGGGGTTTATTTGATCATGGTCACTCCCAAGGTGCCTGGCTAGGAGAAACGATGCAGCAAACCCCTAGAAGGGGTGTATTAGGGGTCCAAAATCCATGAAAATTATGAATAACTCTATAAAAATGATGAGGAAGAATAACATAAATACATAGTAGAAGAATAATATTAAATAATGGCTTTTAGACTCTAATATTGTTGGCAAAAATTTTCGAAAGGCTAACAACCCAGGTTCAGCCTGAGTTGCCAACAAAAGTTACTATTGTAGTCTAGCTTTTCACGGAATTTTCACTCCCTTTTGCAAAGGAGTGTCTCACCTGAGGCGAGCCAGAACCATAGAAAAATGAAGGGATCTAGATTGATATCCAAGTATAATTTGTGCCATTTAGAATTAACATCTATTCAACTAGATTATAATGACAACATGCATTTATCCTAGAAATAATTTGAGCATTACTTACATAAATAAAGTGAAAATTTTAAAGGGGACCATACATTTGGCACATAACTATAGCATTAACATAGAATTTCCCAAACTCCATTTTATTAAAAATGTTAATCATTACAACAATGATCATACATATCAGCAGGACTCTCTTAACAAAACATTACATTATATTTCATGGAACAAATATTAGATCCTCTATGCAACACAAAGATTATAGCACCCTCAGTACAACTAACATAGAGACCTGATCTATATGGAAAACCAGTGGTTGAATTTCTCCTCTATGCTTTCTTTTATAGGAACGCTCGCTTGATCTAGTCTTCTTGGCTGTTTGATGATCTCGTATAGATTTAGTCCTTTTTTATGAAATCCTGGAGCTTTTTTCCCTTTTTACTATTGATCTCTTTAAAATTGATCATCTTTTCCTTCTTCTGCAAGTGTTCTTCGTTGTTTTCCAGCTGCATAAGTTCCGAGACTTTAGTTCTCTGTCACTTTTATACAACTAGTGATCTATTTCTGGTCACATTTTCCATTTCCCTCCAACAACTATTATTTACTATATTTTCCCAATAAATGAAGGACCTAATAGGCCCCAACCACAATACATTGACTCGCCCTTGAGTTAATGCACTGCTAATACATCTGCCTCTCGTCTCACTTGTGCTTCACTGACTATAATTGTTTCTCCCTCAAATGAAGGACCCAACTTTGGTAGTGATTGCAGCACATCATTCTTGAAAGTGGTGTATGCGGAAACAACAACATTTCATGTATTCAATATGGCATAAACTTGTTCCACAAATGTTGCAGTCACCTCGGCACTATGTGAGGTCATTTTTTACCGAAGTGGCCTTATCATATTTACTGAGAAGGTCATCAAAAGAATGAATATGGGAATTGATGGGGAAAGAGACATGTCATTTTTGACTATGTGACCCATGATAATATAATGGCAAGTGTAAACATAATGAATATGGGGTGACAGCAAATAGGGGACTCAGTAGGACACGACACAAAAGCCATGGTTACAAACTAGAGAGAATGCTAAGTGGAATGACATTCAAAGGACAACAAACAAGGGTTATCTAGAAATTTACAACATGAGCTTGAAGTGACTTAACCGTTTTTATATGGATAGGCGTGAGATCCAAAAATCCCTGACGATTATGAAAAAATTCTAGACATGTCATGACAACTTAAGTGACTAACACCCGAGATCTAGGAGTAATGGAAAATATTATTGAGATACGAGAAGATCGGATTGAAGACTAACTGAGACAAGAATAGACTTAATTATTGATAAGATAGGTATTAAAAGCAATTGAAAAGATAGGACATGACATAACTGCCGCCCCCCACCACCCCCCCCCCCCCCCACGACCAAAATTTATTGAAGTTAGTCGCAACTGGAAAAGAACTAACAACATGAAAAATGACAAAAACACTCTGACTAAAACTGACTGTATTAACTAAAGAACACGGCTTCTATATAAAATGACACAACAACCCTAAAACCTAACTAATACTCCCTTGATAGAGATAATTTCAATCAAAATTTGATAAGATAAAATAAGGCTTCAGGCGAGCACCATTCACCCAACCAAGAAAATGGATACCATATAATCGAGCAAGCTTTACAACTCCAGAATATTTAATTTATGCAACATAAAAGGAGCCAAACCAATGCATTTAGAGCTTACTAGCATGCTTCAGATACTTATTATGATAAAGTATCACATGATCCCCAACATAGAGTGACTTATTCTTGATGTGTCCATCATGCCAAGCCTTTTATCTTTATTTCTGTACAACTTGGTGAAAATCTATGAGGAAGCATTACGCATCCAACTTCTATAACTCCTACAACCATTTTGGTTATGGATTCATGTAACACCCTCCTCCCACATCTACCCAATAAAATGGCTAACCATGGTAAATATGCAACAAGAGGCCACTATGATATGATTCAACCTCCTAAATCAAGGTAAGGAAGTGGAACCGATAGAAACACACCATACAGACATCTAACATCATCATTAGGACCCTTAGGAACCAACCAAACCTTCCTGCCAACCATCCCCTGGGTCCGATTGAAATTTTGGACTACTTTACCTCTAGATGCTCTCATGCTATGGGCATGCCAGCATCCAGGGACCTTTGGACGCTCTCACAGGCCTGCAAGCTAGAGTCCAAGGACTCTTTTTGTCAGTGTTGTGCCATCGTCCCCATGATTAGAGCCACTTTTTCAGGACCAGATCCCAGGTCAGTCCCCAAAATTGAATCACATCATCATAACAGTAAAATAATAAGGGAATGAGAGTATAAATGCAATCACTTTAATGAGACCTTGACTGGAACCCTACTAGCCATGACAGGAATTTTGTCAAACGTATCACAAATATGTAATCTACAGGTGTAAATAGCATATCTAAGCATAGGGGTCTCATACTTAACTGATAATCGCTAAGAAGCATTGATTCCTCATCAAATCAACTACCATTTCATCCATTAGGTCATAGATACATTGTTCATTCATTTACCAATAAAAACATGATGAGATCCATACATAGCTTCTGTCATGAAACATATATATAACCAACATAATAGCAACATAAATACCAATGAAATCATAGCCATATAAACCACATACAATCTAGTATAATACTCATATAAATACAAGAATAAATAACTTCATATTAATGATGCAAAATCCAAACTCGGGATGGGAATTCCACGTTCCACCTGAACATAGAATGGCTGAGCCAAATCTCTCTTCAGCCATTCACCCCCATGCCATATTCCAAGCATGAATGTGGGATCTCATAGAACACATCAATCCAAAACCATCGAGGGCTTCCAGAAGCCATCCACCTCAACCCATCAAACAGTGATTCCACCTCATGGTCAAACATCACAAAACCATCATTAGATTGGTCTCTATCCAATCCTTCCAGGGCTTCCAGAGAATTTGTTCCAACCAAGGCTTCCAGGACTAGTAACTCAACCCACAGTTGTCGTCAGGCTTCTAGAGCGTTTGTCCAACTAAGGCTTCCAGGATTAGTAACTCAACCCACCAAAGGCTTCCAAAGTGTTTATCCAACCAAGGTTTCTAGGACTAGTAACTCAACCCAAGTTGTTACAGGTCTTCCAGGAACTAATAACTCAACCCAAGCTAAGGAATCATGAGAACCAACCAAAAAAAAACAAGGAAATAAACCTGCAATATCCATGTATATCCAGGAAATGGCAAGGCTAGGAAATCCACTATCAATCTAGCCAATCGTCCATGCCAGTGACAAATCATGACCAATAATCCACATGCATATTCCATGCATCCCACAACTAATGAGGAAAACATACATGCAACTTGGTACCTATAAGAAAATCCCATTATAGTTGTTGATCGTAATGTCCTCTTACACTTTCCTTATCTTCCTTTGCCTTCTTGCTCAAAAACCCAAGTATAAGAAAACTCTAAAGTATCTAAGAGTATGAAAGAGAGAGAATAATAAGAGAGCTCTAGCACTGAACTGACAAAAGTTTACCAATTGATCCTCAGAAGCCGTTTTATGAATGAGGCCTCTATTTTCTTCATTTTCCTCCTCACACGCAACCTGTGACCTTTTACCTCCCTTTACTCCTAATTTCCATTATTTTCATAAATAAATGTGTCAAAAATGCAATTTTACCTTTCCAAAACCTTAGCCATTGCCTTTGCCAATTTCCTTAGCCATTAATAACTAAATGAACACCCACACTAGGATGTCTTGCCCAAGATTTAGCTTGGAATAAGTGTCCCATCAACCGTGGTTATTATTTTTCCTTTATTAACTTTTATTACATGGAATTTTCACGAGGGTTGTTATAATTCATCTTATGACATGTTTTTGGTGTGAGTAATAAAAAGGTTAGGAACTGTAAATTCTACTGGAACCACTGCTTTTCGACCATAAACCAATGGAAAATGGGTGTATTTATGTAATTTCCTGGTTGTAATATGATAAGCCCATAATGTTGTAGGTGTTGGGTGTGGAGCTCGATTATCTTCTTTATTTAGAGGTATCGTCATGTTGGACCCCAGTTTGTAATGGGGCAGAAATGTCGCCCATCATTTAATCACCATTAGGGGGGTCGAAGAGGGGGTGACAACAATTTTATGAGCCAAAATAGATGTAAAATTGCCTTGTAAAATATTGTAATTTCATAGTCAATCTAAGTTGTTCATTAGGTGGATGATCTTATAGTAGAATTTATGTTTATTTAGGGTTCTTTTTCCCTAAAATGCAACCCCTTGATATATATGAGGGAATTGTATTGTGATTGTGAATATGTGTATTCTAAGCAAGAAAGAGAGAGGAGACTGTGTGAGAGTTGTTATCCTCTACAATGTCTCAGGCTTAGGAGGAGATCGAAAGAGGTAACTTCAAAGCACTTGCAGTTTAGCAACTAACCCTGCTAAACCAGAGAGGGATATCTCTAAGGATTTCACAGTCAATGACTGGAAGAGAAATGGATTTTAGGCTAGATATAATAGTTTTAGTTGAGTTTTTGAAAATTTAGGGTTTTAAGGTTGTTGGACTAGGGATGAGAAAAAGCAATTAGGTTAAGGTCTCAAATGGTTTTAGTAGCATGCATAAATAGGAGCAAGATAACAGTGTCTTGTGATGTATCTGATAATTTGGTCAATGTAGTGTAGGATCTTAAAAGCTTGAAGGTCATAATGAGCATGTATTACCAAAATTCATTAATCTAGAAGAAGAAATATACAAACATGATTTTCCACATAAATAGAGCTTTGAATATAAAGAATTATGCCTATATAACTATAAGGAAAATCACCGAGGAAAGAAAAACATGTTAAGAGAGATGGATTCATTCATAAGAAACTGACATAGAAAGAAAACAACATCACAAACTCACTGCACATGTATTCCTGAAAAATAGTTGCAACTGCTCCTTGATTAACTATGTGAAAGCATAAGATACAAGTCCTCTCCTATGAAGTCCAACCCTTCTCTCTGAATGAGAAATGATACATATAGACTCAAAAAAATAGTTTCCCCACCTTTAGGGGTCGAATCCCTAAGTGGTGGAACAGTTTCAATGAATCTCTCAACCAACAAGTGAGAGTGAGATGGTAAAAAACAAACTTTTCTTTTAGACTTTGATTTGAGTTTTGCTTCATTTATGAGGCCTAATTAACCATAAAAAATAAATAAAAAAATAAAATAAAAAATAAAAACCTATCATGCTAATTTATTCATGATTACATCATCTAGACTTCGAACTACTGAAGTTACATCATGAATTTAACTTTGACCAAGTCAAACTAAAAACCTGAGAAATTACACAGTGGAATTTTTAATTAAAAACTCAGAAAATTGCAGAAGCGCAGCACCAACTTTGAGGCAACTTTTAGGTGCCTTTTTGAAGTCAAATTTTTTATCTTAGAGAACATTAAACTAGCCTTTCCTTTCTAGTTTCCATAACATCTTTAATTTTTTAAAATTACCCATGGGAAGGCCTTCAAAAACTGATTCTCCCAAGGTGTCTCCAAAAGCACAGCGCCTGTCAAAAAGAGGGGCAAAATGTTGATTTTTGACCCCTTTTTCTCATTTTTCTCAAAATATGAGCCCTATCTAAGAAATATAACAAAATGGGTTTTGAGAGGAAGCCACCATATTTCCACGAATGTAAGCCACTTGTCATTTTGAGCCTTGAGGAAAATTTGCTTGTTCCAAGGTGTTGCGTCTCTGTAACTAGTGCAATTTCTGAGTTTTGCACCAAAATTCACCAAAAACCAAAAATGCTTAGAAAAATCCCAAAATTGGTTCAGAAGTGCCAAATGAGGTATATTATGCTCTCATGGATGCTTCAACAAGCATATCCAAGTTATCCCTCTCATTTTTGTCTTTTAGGGTTTCCTTTAGCTTGTTTTGCATTTGCTTGAGCTTCATGTTGCAAATCATGTTTCGGGTTTAGTAGTGGAGGGCCATGTGCCTCAATAGCTAGTTGTCCATGTTAGCCTTGTCAAGAAGCTTCTCTAGATGTTCATTGACCTTACCTATCCAATACTCTTTGTCTTCATTAATTTCCAAAGAAATTATGTCTTCAATGTCCAAGTCTTCATCCAGTAAGTTTTGGTCTTTTTCTTTCTGCAATGCTCTTTTGAGACCCTTTGTCCTTGGCTTCTTCTTTCTAGCTTGCTTTTCCTGTTCATCATGCTATAACATTACTTCACCTTTGTCTCATTGCTTCAACATCTTGGATTGATCTTTCTCCATGATTAGTTGTTTGGCCTTGAGTTGATTGTTTTCTTGCTCAAGGAAAGAAATGATGAATCTGGCCCTTGCCAAATTGTCCATGAGCTCTTTGATTTGGGAATCCTTCTCCTTGATAATTTGTTGCAAATTTGAATGCTCATCTGCTGCCTCCAAGTCAAATAGTTCAAAATCATGCTCAATTAGCTCCTCATCCTATAAATGTGATCCTTGTTGTGTTGATGTAGAAGGCTTGGCCCTTTTCTCAACTTGAGAAGTAAACACAAGTCTTTTTCCTCTCTGATATATTTTGGTCACCTCAGGTCTAGGTGCCTTGGGAACCTCCTCTAATTTGTCTGATGACCCTACCTCCGTAGCCTGTGTTGGTGAGTCTTGGTGATGGCTTGATGAAGTAGTTTCATGCCACTACAAAGCTATTTCAATGAAGGTATCCCATGCCATGTTCTTTTCTGCCAACTGATGGAGGACTACAACCTTTATCAAACTGTGATGGAAAAGGCTAGGGTAATTCTCTTTACTTTTCATTTGCACCTTCTCAGACATTTTGATAAGACTTCTACACAAGTAGTTACACAAGTTGAGAGGTTTCACAGCTGTGAAATGCATTAGTAGCCTAATGTGGTATTCATATTGTCTGGAAAATCACCCCTCACAGGTGAAAAACTTCATGACAATCTTCATTAGTGGTGCATACTTTTCCAACAGGTATCTGAATGGAATGATGTGTGAATGAGCCTCTCTGTAGGGTGATTTTAAGAAAGGTTTGTATTGCTCAAGGTCTAGGCTCATGCCTTTGAACCAATACTCCCCATGATTAGGTATCCCTGTGGCAAGAGAGATGGAAGCTACTGAGAATGTAAATTCAATCCCTGCTATAGTGGATTTTTCCCCTTTTAGATTTGTGGCAATCCAATCAGTGAGTTGCTCATGAAAACCTACTTCACCCACTCTTTGACAAAACCCTAGGAAGATAACATCTTCAAAGAACTGTCTAATGAATGTTGAAGAGTTGATTTCATTGCAATTTGTAGGCTCATACCTCAGAATCCTCCCTCCTTTATGATGTTTTTTTCTTTTCTAATGGTGAAGAATCTCCCTCCACTTTGAAAACCCTAGATGATAGGAAAATGGAAAAAATAGTGAGGAATGAGTACAATGGTGAAATGAGGGAGTTAGGGAAGGGAAATGGTGATAGGGAAATTTTGAGAGATGGGAAGGGATTTTATAAATCTTATAAAGTTGAAATGGATGGAAATGAATGAGGGAAAATGAGCAAGAAAATTTAAAAACAATCCTAGCTAGGGAAACTGCTCATTTTGATAGGTAAGAGATAGGATTTGTAGGAAGATGAAGTAAACTGAAAGGAAATGTTTTGTTTGGTGAATGGAATGGTAATTTGTATGCAAACATAGGTATGGGATATCAATTTCTAGGGTTTGAATGTTTCCAGCTGATTAAACCCACCATTAGAAAGCTTTCAAACATGAAATTCATACAAACCCTAGATGACTACACTAACCATCATTCATTTGTTTTGACAAAATACAAGAGGGAGTTAAATGAATGTACTTACTTGCAAGATGGCTTAGAGCAATAGAAAACAGAAATGCAAGCTTAAAATTTGAATTTGGGCAATTTTTGGTGAGTTTCAAGACACTTTGTCCTATGCACAGTGTAGTTGACAGAAGCGTAGCACCAAAGTGCAGAGCAATTCATAGAAGCGCATTGTGTCTCCCAGAAATGCAGCACAGTTCACAGAAGCGCAGCATCTAGAAATTTCTTCCAATTTGAGCTAGAAAACCCATGTTTTTTCACTTAAGGAGGAAAGAGCTTGATGTTTTGGACTTTTGGGCTTTTGGGCTTTTATAGGCATAGTATGATCCTCTTTTGAGTGAAAATGGGCCCCACATACCTTTTTCAATCACAACTTCCACTCCTTTTTGAAATTTATCACCTTGGATATTTGTAACCTGAACTTCTTTTTACCTTTTTGAACAGTGACATTTTTTCTTTTGGAACCTTGAGACTGTGGCCATGAAGTACTCATGAAATTACATAAAAAATTATTGAAAAGAGTTGCTTATCACAACTCATCCTATGCCAGATTTTTATGCATGAAATGAAAATGTAGGTGACCTTGAAACCCTAATGACCTAATGAAGACATTAGACTGAGTGAAATCCTGATGGTGATGACTGACATGATGATGATATTCTCTTTATGATGATACACTCATCTAAGTGATGTAAGCGACCGACATGTGAGATTTTTGAGAGAATAGAGATAATCCTAGACAAACTAACTAGTGACCAAATTTTATTCTGAAAACCTAGTGACATGATAAAATTTGACCTTGAGACCCCTAACAAAACTTGGTAAAAGCATATTTGATCACTAGTGACAGGCAGAAATGACTGACACTAACAAGAGCGAAGAGGAAATTACAGTGCATCGGTTGTAGGTTGTATCTCTTCATTTTGGTGGATAATATAAAAGGAAGGACTGGCTGTTTCTCCATGGACATAGCCCAAGTTGAGTGAACCACATATATCTGTGTCTTTCTCTCGTTTTATGCATTTTATGTGTTCATGTTTTGGAAATATTTTGTGTTCCATTTCTCTGTAATATATAATTTTCTAACAACTGGTATCAGAGCCGAAGGTCTATTTAGATGACAAACACGCAGGAGATAAGGGTTCCTGGTTCGAGTGGGAGCAATGGTAGAAGATGGTAGGTTTAGGGTTGAAAATTTTAAAACCCAAAACTACCAGTTGTGGAAGATTCAGATGGAATATTATCTGTATCAGAAATATCTATACTTACCATCGAGAAAAAAGGCAAAGAAGCTAACAAGTATGACAGACACATAATGGGATATTCTCGATAGAAAGGCACTTCGAACAATATGGTTGTGCTTAGCGACATCAGAAACCTTTAATATTTCAAAGGAAACGACAATAGAGGGTTTAATGTCGACATTGACCAAACTATATGGAAAATCCTCAGCCTCAAATAAGGTATATCTTATGAAACGTTTATTTAATATGAAGGTGTCAGAAGGTGGAACTGTTGCAGATCATTTAAATGAATTTAATACAGTTACCAGTCAGTTAAGTTATGTAGGGGTAAATTTTGATGATGAAATTAGGGCTCTGTTATTTCTATGCTCATTGCAAAAAAGTTTGAATGGTTTAGTTATGGCCATTAGTAACTATGTCTTTAGATCTAGTATTTAAAGTTTGATGATGTTGTTGGTGCAATTCTTAGTGAGTAAAAGCGACAAAAAAGCTCCGATGAGACACCAGGTAATGCTTTGACTGCAGAGGCTAAGTGATCCGGATTTAAGCAGGAACGCAATAGATTACAGAGATAACCATAAATACAGAGATGCGATAACCATAAAAACAGAGATGCAGCGGAAATAATGCTTCATTTTATTAATGGAAAATACTAAATACAACCAGAAATGGAAATAAACCAGCTAGGGCGATGGTAGCTATCTCTGAGAAGAGATGTGCGGCTACATGCCTCTGAACTGTTCCGAACTGTATTACAATGAGGCTCGAAGGCCTATTTATTGTTGAGAAACAATGGAAAACCCTTCACATACCGAAACCTAACCCTAGAAGATGAAACGCCAAATTGTGGGCCCCGTTTGGGTAAATTGGTACATCAATTTCCCGGGGTCGTAACTTTGGCATACGATCTTCGTTTGACGTGTACGATAGCTCGTTAGAAAGATCTATCCGAGTACTACCACTTTGCGGGGAGGCATCATAGGGCTCGGTCGCCCCAGAATTCCAAAAAAACGTCGTTTAGGGCCTCAAAACGGCTCCGGAAGTTCAGGACCCGAAAAACTGCTAAAAATAGTAAGTTGTGCTACAATTTAGGAAACTGAAAAGACTGAAAGAGACAGTTGTGGGGGTCCAAATGGGTTGGTGGGTGGCCACCAACATCCACCTGGATCATTCCTCCCCCCTTAGGAAGCAATGGTCCCCATTGCGTTGAGTTCCTCCATCTGCTGAACTTGTCCTGCAATCTCTGATGTGTCCAGTGATGGTGGGAAGCATGATCGACGATGGTCCACATTGAACATTTGGTGCAAGTGAAGGAATGGAGGAATGATGTGCTCCAAAGCATTGTTCCCCATAGCCTTGGTACTGTTGTAAGGACCATGTCTGAGTGGTCTGAGCTTCTGATGGGTTCTGGTAAGGCGTTCCTTTTGTCGATGCAACCAGACTTTGTTGCCCACCTGAAACTTGTGTGGTACGCATGTGGGTGAGGAGAAGTTGTTCCTGTGTTTTGTCATGACCGTATCCCTTTGTTGCTGCTGCTGCGTGGAGGAACCCTTTGCAGGGGTCATGGATGTAGCAACGATCTTCCCCTTACTTTGGGAGTGAACCAGACAAATGAATTTCCTGGTCTGTGATATGAGCTTGCTGCCTTTCTTGGTAGTGATCAAAGATGTGGCAGTAGGTGGGGCTACCTCTGGTATCCTGTATAATGAATTATTCAAAGAAATAATGACAGCACGAGGCCTGGACTCATACACAGCATGTCGCCTCCACAAGTATGGTTGGCCTAATAATACATCGCAAACATCCAGAGGTGTAACATCACACAATACCTCGTCTGTGAATGGTTTGATGCTGTAGGGAAGGCGGCACTGCTGGCGAACTTTGAGATCTCGTCCTTCGTGAAGCCACCCAATACTGTACGGCTGCGGGTGCGGTGTAGTTGGTAGGCCCAACCGCTTCACGACCTCTGCTGAAACCAGGTTCTTTTGGCTACCACTGTCGACAATGAATCGCAGAGGTGAACCCTTCACCCACATCTGTGAGTGGAAAAGACGCTCCCCTTCCTCTGGATCTGCAAGTTCATTCTTCTGTATCTTGGCAGTGGCAACAGTGGCGCTAGGATCCGCATCAATGATCTGCTTCCCTTTGCCATTCCCCTTGTCGGGTTCTGGCTCAGGGTCGGAACATGCATCTGATTCGGAAGCCTTCAACTCGGCCACCAATGACTGCTTGGTCCGACACTCACTTGTGTTATGAGTGGGACTCTTGTGGAACTCACACCACTTTCCTGTGTCCTTCTTCGGCTTCGTGGTGTTGTTCTTTTCTTGTGGCTTCGACGGGTTGTCTTGGGTTACCCCGCCTTGGCTTTGTCCTTTGGGCTTCGGATTTGCAGATCCAAAGTCTCGCTTCTTCTGTTTGAACTTTTGCTCGATTTTGACAGCGTATCGGTACGCTGTGCCGAGTGAGGAGATGTTCAAGAACACCATCTCTTCCTGGATGTATCTATGTAGGCAGCCGCGGTATTTGAGTACCAGATGCAGCTCAGAATCTTTGATACCCAACTGTGTGCGAAGGGTATGAAAAATGTTTGTGAACTCCGGCACATCTTGGTCTCGTCCCTGCCGCAATGTGGTCCATTTGATGTATTTGTCCTCATAGCTTCCGACAGGGTAATACTGCTCCTTGATGGCATCCCGAAAGTCATTCCAAGTGGGTGCGGCTGAAAATAGTGAGCCTGTACTTTCATCCTTCTGCTCGCAGTAGGTTTCCCACCAGTCCTTGACGTGGGGTGCTGCTTTGAGAAGAGCGAAAACAATCTTTTCCCGACTTGAAAATTCATGAACAGAAAAATACCCATCTAGCAGATTTAACCATTTATCTACGGCATCTGCGTCTATTTGACCCTCGAAAATGGGGATTTCAAAATTCACTTGTACCTTAAACGGTGTGGCGTTTCCAGAGTCGCTGTTGGAAGTCGATGCGTCGCCTCTGGGTAGCCGCTGAAGGATCTGCGCAAAGCTATCCATCATCGCGTTCCTTTGCCGCTCGAGCGCTTCTTCGAGCAAGATTTTGATAGGATCTCCTGCCCCCTCGTCTTTCTTCTCATCCGCCATGGGAGGCCGTCGGGATTTGCGAGGCTGGTCTTGCAAAGGTTCGACCAGTTCAAGCCCTAACTCCTTATATCCCGACCTCGTTGGGGACATGCAAAGAAAAACAGAGAAAAAGCAGACCGCTCTGATACCACTGATCCGGATTTAAGCAGGAACGCAATAGATTACAGAGATAACCATAAATACAGAGATGCGATAACCATAAAAACAGAGATGCAGCGGAAATAATGCTTCATTTTATTAATGGAAAATACTAAATACAACCAGAAATGGAAATAAACCAGCTAGGGCGATGGTAGCTATCTCTGAGAAGAGATGTGCGGCTACATGCCTCTGAACTGTTCCGAACTGTATTACAATGAGGCTCGAAGGCCTATTTATTGTTGAGAAACAATGGAAAACCCTTCACATACCGAAACCTAACCCTAGAAGATGAAACGCCAAATTGTGGGCCCCGTTTGGGTAAATTGGTACATCAATTTCCCGGGGTCGTAACTTTGGCATACGATCTTCGTTTGACGTGTACGATAGCTCGTTAGAAAGATCTATCCGAGTACTACCACTTTGCGGGGAGGCATCATAGGGCTCGGTCGCCCCAGAATTCCAAAAAAACGTCGTTTAGGGCCTCAAAACGGCTCCGGAAGTTCAGGACCCGAAAAACTGCTAAAAATAGTAAGTTGTGCTACAATTTAGGAAACTGAAAAGACTGAAAGAGACAGTTGTGGGGGTCCAAATGGGTTGGTGGGTGGCCACCAACATCCACCTGGATCACTAAGGGAAGAAAAATGTAAAGAGGAAAGAGCCCAAGATATCATAGTAAGTCAATGAAAGGAAGATCCAAGTCTAGATCGGGGATAGTGTGTTGGAAATGCGGGAAGAAAGGACACCTGAAGAAAGATTGTAAGTCTCGAAAGGGAAAATAAGGAGACGCAGCAAGAAAACAATCGTGAAGCGAATGTGATAGGTGATGTCTTGCAAGATGCTTTCATTCTTTCATTAGAAAATATTATTAATGCCTGGGTGGTAGATTCAGGGGCCTCATTCCATGCCACACCTAATAGGAAACATTTTCATGATTATGTTCAAGGAGATTTTGGATAGGTTCGCTTAGCTGATGATAAACCTTGTAAAATCATTGGAATGGGTAAAGTTTTCATAAAACAGTAGAATGGAAACCAATGGCTATTGGAGGAGGTAAGGCATGTACCATATATGAAGAAAAATCTAACTTCAATAGGGAATTTGGGAGGCGAATGTTGTGTAACTAATTTTACAGATAAAACCTGGAAGATCACTAAAGGAGCCCTAGTAATAGAAAAATGACAAAAAGGTTGGTACATTGTATTTATGCGATGGTATTTCTAATTATACTAATTCCTTAACCTATACAAGGGCAGATATAGCATTGTGGCATCATAGGCTTGGCACATGAGTGAGAAGGGGATGCAGATTTTTCACTCAAGAAATTTTTTTCCAAGTTTGAAGCAATGTTGATTTGGAATTTTGTGAGAATTGTGTTTATGGAAAATAGAAGAAAGTCAGATTCCTAAGAGTTGGGAAAGAAAAGAAGAGTGAAAAATTAGAGCTTGTGCATACAGATGTATCAAGACCTAGTCATGTATCATATCTTAGTGGCTCTCATTATTATGTTAGTTTTATTGATGATGCAACTAGAAAAACCTAGATTTATTGTATTTGAAATAAATCTGATGTATTTGATACTTTCAAGAAATGGAAAACTTTGGTTGAGAATGTGACAGGGAAAAGGTTGAAGTGTCTTAGATCAGACAATGGAGGTGGCTATTGTAGCAAAGATTTTGATAAGTATTGTTCAGAGCATGGAATTCACAGAGAGAAGATATCTCTAGAAACACCACAAGAAAATGGTGTGTCAGAAAGGATGAACAGGAGTTACAGGACAATCATGGAGCGTGCAAGGTGCATGGCATTGCATGCAGGATTGCCTCTACAATTTTGAGCAGATGTTGTAGATACGATTTGTTTATCTTACAAACAAAGGGCCTTCAAGTTCCTTGGATGGAGGTATTCCAGAGGAGGCATGGATAGGTAAAAAGGTAAACTACTCGTTTTTAAAGAACTTTGGTTGTGAAGCCTTTGTCCATATTAATAAAGAAAATAGAACAAGCTTGAGGAAAAATCAAACAAATGTATCTTTATTTCATATGGTGTTAATGATTTTGGTTATCTCTTATATGATTATGAAAATCACAAAATCATTAGGAGTAGAGATGTCATATTCAATGAAAAGGTTTTGTATAAGGATCAGATGTATGAAAAGAAATAGGAAAAAGAAAATAGAGAATACATGGTGCTTGGTGAGATCACAGAAAAAGTAAAGGTACCTGAAAATAATAATGATCAACAGCCAGAACAAAAACATCAACCACAACAACAACAGGCACCTCAAACACCTGAAAATGGTGTTAGAAGATCTACTAGGATAAGTAGACCCCCTGAAGAAGCAGGTCATGTAGAAACCAGGAACACGTGGGAGCTAGCAATGAAAGAAGACATTGACTCCTTGGTACATAAATAGACTTGGGACTTAGTCAGGTTTCCTGCAGGTAAAACAACATTGCATAATAAATGGGTTTACAGGTTGAAGGAAGAAGATGGAGGTAGAAAAAAGGTATAAATCTAGACTTGTGGTGAAGGGGTTTTCACAGTAAAAAGGTATATACTTTGATGTGATATTTTCTCTTGTGTTAAAATGCTTTCAATCAAAACTATTTTAAGTCTGGTAGCAGCAGAAGATTTGCATCTTGAGCAGTTAGATGTAAAGACAGCCTTTTCTCCATGGGGATTTGGAGGAAGAGATATATATGCATAAGCCACAAGGATATGAGGTCAAAGGGAAGGAGAATCTAGTGTGCAGGTTGAAGAAGAGCTTGGATGGCTTAAAATAGGCTCCAAGGCTGTGGTATCTAAAATTTGATAGGTTTATGTCTAAACAAGGTTATACTAGATGTCACTTTGATCATTGTGTTTATCTCAAAAGGAAAAATTATGGCAGCTATATTATATTTTTATTGTATGTAGATGACATGCTTATTGCAGGTTCTAACATGCAAGAAATAATTTTTCTTAAAGAAAAATTGGAAAATTCATTTGCAATGAAGGATTTGGGTGCTGCAAAACAAATCGTTGGTATAAGAATAAGTAGGGACAGGAAAAATCGCAAATTAACATTGTCTCAAAGTGAGTACGTACAAAAGGTGTTGAAAAGATTTAATATGCAGAATGCAAAACCAATTAGTACACCTTTGGCTAGCCATTTCAAACTCAATAAGGAGTTGTGTCCCAAGACTCAGAAAGAGATGGATTATATGTCTAAAGTTCCATATGCATTAGCAGTTGGAAGCTTAATGTGTGCAATGGTCTGCACAAGGCCTGATATTGCACATGTATTGGGAGTTGTAAGCAGGTACATGAACAATCCAGGAAAAGAACATTAGAGGGCAGTGAAGTGGATTCTCAGGTATTTGAGAGGTACCACATATCAAACATTATGCTTTGGTGGTTCAAACATCTATCTACAAGGATATGTTGATGCATGTACGGAAGGTGATAGAGATAATAGGAGGAGCACCACAAGGTATGTATTTACTGTAGGTGGAACAACTATCAGTTGGGTTTCAAAATTGCAGAGTGTTGTTTCACTCTCAACAACGAAAGTAGAGTATGTTGCTACTACAAAGGCTAGTAAAGAAATGATTTGCTTACAAAGGTTTCTGGATGAATTGGGTAAGAAGCAGGAGTTGGGCAAGCTATAGTGACAGCAAGAGGGCCATTCATCTTGCAAAGAACTCAACATTTCATTCTAAGACTAAACATATAAAACTCATGTACCATTTCATACGGTCAGTGTTGGAAGATGGATAGTTGAAGCTAGAAAAGATAAACACTAGCCATAATCCTGCAAATATGTTAGCATAAGTTGTAACTAGAGAGAAACTGAAATTCCTCTCATCAATCTCCAAGTGAGAGATTGTTGGGTGTGGATCCTGATTATCTTCTTTATTCATAGGTATCACTGTGTTGGACCCTAGTTCGTAACGGGGTGGCAATGCCACCCATTCTTTAATCATCATCAAGGGGGTCCAAGCGGATGATATGATGGTAGAAGATATGTTTAATTTAGGGTTTTTTTTCCCTAGAAGGAAATGCCTCACTATAGATTAGGGAATTGTATTGTGGTTGTGAATATGTGTATTCTGAGAGAGAAAGAGAGAGGAGATGGTGTGAGAGTGAAGAGGAAATTATAACGGATCAGTTGTAGGTTTTATCTCTTCATTTTGCTGGATAATATAAAAGGAAGGACTAGATATTTCTTCATGGACATAGCCCAATTGGGTGAACCACGTATATCCTTGTCTCTCTCTTGTTTTATGCATTTTCCGTGTTTGTGTTTCTGCAATATTTTATGTGTTCCATTGCTCTATAATATATAATTTTCTAACAGTGGGAACTCGATCATCCCAATCATCCTGATTCACTAACAAGATCTTAGTAAGTCCTTTCTCTAAAATTTTATTAAAAGCTTTGACAACAAAATTTGCTTGTGGGTGATAAGGACTACTCTTAGGATGTTGTCTCATAAAATTTTGCAGTTGTCCTGTAACTGCTTCATTAATCAAGTGAGATCTCTAATCACTGGTAAGGCTTATGGGATAACCAAATCTAGTGATCGTGTTTTCAAAAATAAACTGTGTTGCAATGTCAACAGTGCAATCTTTAAAAAGAGATGCTTTTGCCTAATGCATTAGGTAATCTGTTGCAGTAATGATATATCTAGCGTGAGAGCGGCGAGTAAGTGGGTTGATTGGCCCAATGAAATCAATAGCCCATTTCTTAAATTCTTCCAATGCCCTGATAGGATGTAGAGGCATCTCATCCCATCATGATGGTCAACCAACCCGTTGGCAAACATCGCACTACTTTTCATATTCCTTGACATCCTTAAATAATGTTGGGCACCATAGACTAGCTTGTAGCACCTTCTAGGTAGTATTTTTTCCTCCAACATGACCTTCGGAAACACCTGCATGGCATTCCCATAAAATTTGATCTTGCTCATGATTCAATACTCAACACCTCAAAATGTGATAAGCCCCAATTTATATAATTGGTCTGCAATCAACTAATAATCAGCATCTCAAACAACCATATGTTATTTCTACATAGGTGTATACTCCTCCTAGATTGGCCTATTTTGAGGAATAGTGAAATATCTTCCAAACAATCTAGAAAAACTTCAATGCAGAATAAATGAGCATCTCAAAATTAATCATCAACTGAACCTCCCGATTCTCCTGATTCAAGAAGTGATAAATGATTTTGTCCCACATTTTTTCCCCTTGGAAAATTCGTAATTTCATTAATGATGAGAAATTACATTTTGTAGATGCATATGCATATTCAGAAAACTTTTTAATGACATGGTCGTCATCATCTATAGTAACAGAGTTCAAAAAAACTTGTTACCTTGATCCACGCAGGGAGGTAACAGTCCAAAATATACTATGATAAACAAAATATAATAGAGACATAACTGTCCAGAAGTGCGATATATATACAAAAATAAAATACCAAGTGCCCTGCAAATCTAAGCAATAATGTCCATAAAAGGCCAATGGTAGTATTGATAATGGGCACCATCATTCTATTCATGGATCATCCAGATGCCCGGCTCCTAGAGCGCAGCTTCTTTGGAAAGGCGGTCAGCAGCTGTGTTCTGCTCCCTGTAGATGTGATTGCAAGTAAAAAAATCAAAATGAGTAATCAATCTCAGAGTCTCATCTAGAATATGTCTCAAAGAGAAAGACCAGCATCTAGAGGTTCTATTCAACCAGTCACAAACAATTTTAGAATCCCCAAATAATTGTAAGGCTCGACAATTCTTCTCCAAAGCAAAAAGTATGAGGTGTTTTGTTGTTGATAACTCCGCAAAATTGTTGGTGCCTCTTCTGAAACCCAGGAGCATACTATATGAGTGTTTTGAAGAGATATGTAGTATGCCCCCCCCCCCACAGCCATCATCCTATGCGGCCCCATCAAAGTATGCCCATGGCATGTGGGGATCAAAATGTTCTGGAGTAATGTTCCTTGGCCGCGGGGGAGGGGGGTCATCTGGGATGAGTGCATAATCGGCCATGACCTTGGCAGCTATGATAGGCCAGCGAGGAGGAGTGTTTTGAAAGATAAGGAGATTGCGGGTGATCCAAATGGCCCAGCAGTACAACAAGGGGAGGTTACGCAGCTTGTGGGGGGACACTATGGAGTACCATAAGTTCCAGGCCACGTTGATAGTGTCTGCAAGCCAGTCACAAGGTGGGGAAATAGCAGATGATAACAGAATCCATAACTTACGAGCTTCTGGGCAAATAAGAAACAGGTGATTTACAGATTCGTTATCGCTTTTGCACAGATAACACCAGTGAGGACCGTGAAAGGTGCGTTTCAGTAGATTATCCCTAGTGGGGATTTTATTATTCAAAATACACCACATTAGTAGCCTAGTCCTGGGGGGAGCCTTCAGCTTCCAAAGATGTTTCCACCATGCCTGTATGGTCTGTGGTTTCCTCGCTTCTGACAAGACCAAATATCCATCCTTTGGGGTAAATCTGCCCGATTTAGCTAAGGCCCAAATGAGCTCATCTTCTCCTTCAGATATGTGAATATGTGCCTCAGATAGAGCCTGTGTATAGTCCACCCAGAGCTATTGCCACTGAGGGGGAATGTTTAGTTGGTGGGCAGATTTCCAGGCCTGGTAGAGAAATGTAGAGTTTGCAGCATCTGCAATATGAGCAATGTGAGAGACATTGTGTTCCCGAAGATGCTGTAGAAGATCAATTGGAAATTTGTGAGTGTTCCCGCACCCTATCCACGGGTCAATACCAATATGGACACTGAGACCCGAGTGTATCCTCCATGTAAGGCCTACCCGAATGGGGTCCAGTACCTTAATGACTGCCTTCCAAATAGTCAAAATCCCTGAAGTGTTCCTATTCGGTCTTCTGATCCAATCCAAGATCTGTAATGGGGAAATGTATTTTGATGAAGTCACTCTCGTCCAAAGGCTGTCAGATGTGACCAAATGCCACCCAAGCTTTGCAGCCAATGCAGAGGAAAAATCATCCAGTTTTTTAAGTCCCCAACCTCCCCATTTTTTTGGTAGGTTGAGGGCGTCCCATTTGACCCATGCAAAAATCTTTCTTGACTGGCTTCCCATCCATAAAAATCTACAACAAAGTGCTTGTATTCTTGTTAGAATTCCTCTAGGAATCCAAGCCAGGGACATCCAGTAAACAGGAGTGGCTTCCAAGACACTCTTGATGAGTGTGAGGCGACCAGCACGAGATAAGTATTTGAGGTACCATATGTTGAGTCTTTTCTCCAACTTAGCAATGAGCCAGGTCCAATTGAGGGAAAGTGTTAGCCATCTGTCCCTTTTCATCCTGTAGTTGCCATATAGTATTAATCACCTTCCTCCCATTGGCGAACTTATGATAGAATTTGGTATTTGCATCCCCTTCCTGCATCCAAATAGCCCTACTTCTCAGCCTCCAGACTTCTTCCCTATCCTTAAGAATTTTCCTTCGAGCAGTGTAAAGGGATGTGATCTTCTCCTTATGTTCAGCTGAACTGTACAAACTACCCAAATCATTTTCAAAATCTGCCAGCCCAAGTTCAATTTGTCGTAGAGTGAGTTCATCCTGAGTTCTTTTATGATGTGCCCATTTTTTGACAATTTCTTCAGCTCTGTGAGGTTATTAATAAAGCCCATAGTGAAATTTTCCCTTGCCCCAGGAGGATTTTCTTTCCAGTATTCAGTAACCATGTTGATATAAGTGGCTTCCTTGAGCCAGGCAAAGCAGAATTTATATGGTCCCTTAGGCTTTTCTCTGCCTCCATCAATTTCCATGTAAATAGGTAGATGGTCAGAGATCCCCCCAAATCCGACCCATTGTCTGATGTGTAGTCCTAAATCCAGAACATTCTCTTTGACTAAGAAGTGGTCCAGTCATCTAGCCAAACCATTCTCCCTAGTCTGATTATTTCTCCAGGTGGCTTGAATCTTGGCAGAAGGAATGTCGATCAGGTGATGAAAATCCAGAGTGGCAGAGAAAAAATCTGAGAGAGAATCTCTCTGAGCACGATGGCCCCAGGACTCTGAGTGTCCTATGGAGAAATTGAAATCTCCTCCAAGTATTAGATGATCAACAAAAAAATTAACACCGAACCTAGGAGATGTTCCCAAAATTCAAGCCTGTTATGGCATGGCCCATATATGTTGAAGATTCTAAATGTCATTCCCAGGTCGGCAGTATGAATATCCACACCAATATGTCCAGCCCCTCCCCAGCAATTGAGTAACTTGATAGAACGAGAATTGTATCCCAAGGCTAGTCCCCCAGATCGACCATGGGCATCCAGACTAGTAAATTTCCACCCAGGTAGCATATGCTCAAGTGAGAGAGTAATATCAACAACAGGACCGAGGGTTTCCTGTAAAAAGATGAGGTCCAGCGAGTTGGTGCAGATTAACCAATGAAGTGCTAGTTTTTTCTCAGGCCTAGCAAGCCCTCTACAATTGAAGGATAAAATCTTCATGGCGAGGGTTCAGAGGGGGTTTCTCTAGCTCTAAGGACCCTAGGAATAGTGGACTATTTACCCAATGCAATTTCATCATCACCTGTGATTGTGCAATAGTGAGAGAAGAGGGTCAACCTCGATGAAGCTTAGGAGGGGGAGGGGAGAGGATAATGTCGAGTCTGACATGGTCCAGAGCCTGTTTCTTACCTTTGAACGAGTGAGATACCCAGATGCAGGAGGAGCAGGCATGGAGGATGAGGGTGCCGGAGGGGGGGGGGACGACAGGGAGGGGGGAGTGAGTGAGATGGTAGGGTGAGGGGGTGCAATATCAAAATTAATCTGAGTAGTGGCAGCCAAGGAAATTGCTGAACCCAAACCCAAAGAAAGTCTAGATAATAAGATATCATGAATATTTGAGAAGCAATGAGAGGGTACAGAATGATTGAAATTCTTACCCGATGTATTGGAGTCTCCGGAGGCCACCATGGACTGATCGGGAAGTGGGGGAGGAGGACGATGAGGAGGTTTTCCTCGCTTCTTATGGGTGGATTGTGTCGGTGCCGAAGCCATTTCCTCAGTGTCAGGCTATGCAACCGTCCTCCCAATAGAGGATACTGTATTCTGAGGTTGTTCCTCCAGTACCAGTTCCTCATGAACCTATGCCTCCTACTCCAATGGTTCCTATGGTTCTTGTCTAGTAGTCTTCCTGAGCTTCCCACCATTAAGGGGGCAATCCTTGAAGAGATGCCCCACTTTATGGCATCGCCTGCATCTGAAGGGGACTCCTTCATAATCCAAAATCTGTCGCCTTGTAGCATTCCTCCATTGAATGTTTATGTGCTCCAGTAATCCATCAGAGAGGTCTAAATGCACCAGGATCCTGGCAAATGCCATACGCCCTGTAGTCTGAAAGGAGGCGTCAAAAGTGAGGTAGGTTCCAATAGCATCCCCAATTCACTTGAAGATATCTTTCGTCCAGAAATGAATGGGTAGCCCCGAGAGACATACCTAGATTGGCCCAGCATCAACCCTTTCAAGCTTTAGATCGAAAATTGGCGTCCATCGTCGAAGAAGAACAGGGGCTTGGTCGATGTGCCAAATAGTAGAGAGAACCTAGTTGGTATGGGCCAAGAAATTGAACTGTAGCGCAAACCATCCCTTGATAAACGTTTGTACTCTAGGGGGGTCCTTCAAATGATGGCCCCAAGCCTCCACCATCCATTTCTATACTCGCTCCACACTGTAGTGCCTGCCATGAACTCGTCCCACAAGTACTTTCTCCGCCGAGTCCATGGATTCAAGAAGCGGTGTATCCTCTGATAGCTTGAGGAAAATCTCGCTGCTCCAGAGCTGTAGGCACCGTTTTATTTTAGAAACCCCTCTATTTCTGTTGCCCGAAACTTCAGAAACCCCAATAGGATGTGCAGCTGCTAGAGAAGTAGAAACCCTAGCTGCAGATGTATTCTTTGCCAGGATGGAGTCAAAAAAACTAGGAATGGAGCCGATGCCTGTGAAATTTCCAAGTGGTGGAGATTTTGTCCCACATTTGATCTCCCTAGATTTACAATAACTTCAAAGGTAAACTCTTGGAACGAAATTAGCTAGTGGAAAATTCTCCCTTCCAACGCATGTTTTTTAACCAAGTATTTCAATGTTGAATGATCTAGAAATAATTTGAATGGTCCTCCCAATAGATAATGTAAAAAATTCTAGAGATAATACACCATTTAAAGGGCTTCTCTTTTTGTACTTGTATAATAATTTTATTTCGTAGAGAGTTTGTGGCTAGAAAAATATATGGGATGATCCAAATTTTCCTCTCTGGGTTGCATCAAGATAGCTTCCAATGCAATTTTAGAGGCATCAATATGAACATGGAATTCCTTATTCCAATCAGGATAAACTGAAATAGGTTCACTGGAAAGTTTCTTTTTGAGTGTGTCTAGTGCATAATCACATTCAACATACCAAAAAAACCTTTATGGTTTCTTCATAAGCTTCTCCAACAGTGTGGTGATTAAGGCATAATATTGGATGAACCTATGATAATACGTGATAGGTCCAAAATTTGACCGCAACTGCTTCACAGAAGTCGAGGGTGCCATATTTAATATTACTACGACTTAGGTAGGGTCGACACATACTCCTTCCTTGCACACTATGTGACCCAATAATGTTCCAAATGGGACAGCAAAAATGCATTTCTTCAAGTTTAAAGAGATTTGAAGTTTCTTGCATCTGTCAAACATAACTCTTAACAAACTAGAATGATTCTTTAGCAAACTATAAATTGTTCAGTCATCCATGTAAACCTCAAGAAACTTATGAATATAATCTAAAAAAGCAGTTATCACAATTTGTGAAAAGAAAGAAGGAGCATTCTTTAAACCAAATGGCATGAAATTATATGCATAAGAACCCCATTCAGTGGTAAATGTGGTTTTCTTCTTGTCTTCCTCTGCAATCTTGACTTGGTGATAACCAGAAAATCCATCAGTAAAAGAGTAAGCCTCATTGCCTACAACATTATCTAAGACTTCATCACTGAAAGGAGTGGGGAACGGGTCATGCAGAAGGGAATTGTTAATACTTCTATAATCAACACACACCCTAATCTCCTAAGAGTCTTTCTTATCTTGGATGACAATAGGGCTTATCCACTTAGCCTCATCAACTGGAAATATAAGTCTGACAACTAACATCTTGTCAATCTCTCTTTTTACTTTCTCTTTTACTCTTAGATTTAACTTGTAAGGTCAATGCTTAACTGGTTTTACGTCTGGTTTCAGTGTTGTATTCATCTCCCCTTTGATGCCTTTTAATTCTCAAGCTGAAATAGGAAATAAATATTCATACTCCTTAAGCAAGTCAAAAATCTCCTTAGTATTCCACTCATCCAAGTAATCACCAATATAAGTAAGCTTGGGTTTTTCTCTAGTTCCAGTATTTAGTTTCTTCAACTTGAGTAGCTGTAAATGCAGTGCATCAGTAACAAGGTATTATTTTATCCCATGCTCCCCTTCAGACTCTTTAAAAGATAAATTCCTTAGTTCTTTTAAGTCATCATCGGGTTTCCTATTAATTTTCCTGTAGTATACAACTTCATGAAGCCCTAACTCATATTGTCTTGCAAAATATCCATATATGCTACATTCTACTAGAGCACTCCCAAATGAGAATAAAACTCTTTTTATAGCTTTGAGAGCTTTATATATCTTCTCATTAGTATCATGAAATGAAAAATCTTTGCAGAACTAATCAATCATTGAATCCCAGTATATTGTTTTCCTTTTCATCTCCTCCTTCAAGTACCAGTCTTGCGGAATAGTACCCAATGTATGAATGAGTCGATGCATTCACATCACAACTGAGACACCCTCATCATGTGGAACAACAACTCTGGATGTGTTTTTTTTGTCTAGTGCATCCATCATAGATAGGAATCTTATTGGAAGGTCTATCTTAAGATGAGAATTTATAAATAATATTAGTTTTAATAGTATCCCAATCATGAAATTGATCATGATGGGTTTCCCACCATCTTGCAGGGGTCACTTGTAAAGTAACATTCAGTAAATATATATTTTGATTTTCTTCTACTCTAGAATCGACTTCGTGAAGAAAATTCACAACATATTCAGTACCATTGAAAACATGATAGTTGTGTACCTCATTACCAATGGAGAAGATACACTTGACAGTTGCACAATGTCGCGAGTGAAGCTTATGATCCCCCTATTGCCAATATTCCATCGTGGCATCAAACCCTATGTCTGTGATTCAGACACTTCTCCAAATGATGGATCTAGCCATCATGGGATTGATATAATCATCTCTCTTCCCAGCAATCAGTTGATACAACTGATCTAACAAATTCGATTCTTCAACGTCGTCCACTGGCTTATTGAATATTAAACCTTGGTATGGATCCAATGGTTGTATAACCCAAACTCCATCCACCTCAAAGGTCATAGTTTTCCATTTTAGATCGATGACTGCATAATTTTCAAAAGCCCGGTCAATACCCAAGAAAGCTATATATGGATATTTACCACCGATAATATCAATTACTTCAAAGTATACATAGGCCTTAACACCTACAATGTTTAATTCAACATATTCTAATCTCCCAATGGGGAGAATACAACACTGATTCACCATACATAATTGGATGGGTGAAAAAACTAATTTGGGTTTCCCAAGCACCTCCCAAGTTTTCCTCAGTAAGATATTAACATCTGAACTAATATCAAGCATGGAATCCTTGATCTGATATCCAGCAATCTAAGCATCAACCCTAAATTATCTTCAAGTTATCTTCTTATTGTGTCAAACCCACCTAGAATGTCTTTCAAGAAGATTAGAATAAATTGATTCTTCTGAGAACGGGTCATTTATCACAACAACTTTTATCTTTTTGTGAAACTGGCCAACAAGTTTCTCATCATTCATTTTCTGTAAGAATAACTTAAGCCATTCTAGGATTGGTCAAGATGTCTCTTGTGGTGGTATGGGACTTTTGATTTTCTCTTGTTCTAGCTACTCAATTCGGGGACCTTGAGAAGACATTAATTGATAGAATAATTCAACTATGTATCTATAGTACTCCTTCTATCAATTAGGAGCATACGATTTCTTTGGTGACACTGCCCTTATGACAGTTGGCTACTCTGAAGTTCCAACGTCAAATACAGTTATTTTCCCTCATCTGGTTACAACATTGATAATAGGACACACCACTAGTTCTAGTTCTCCTGGTTTAGCATTGATTAAATTAGTTCCTTTCAAGTTGTTACGTTCTTCCCAATGGGAAATCAGCTCTGGACAATATTTTGTAGCATGTGTATTCACCCAACAATGTGAACACCAGGGTTTCCTTGGCATCAAGAATTCTCTTGCCATATGAGCTTCTTGGTCACAATTATAACACTTGATTGAACCTCTTCCTCCTGTCCACCTCTGCCCCCCCCCCCCCCCCCCCATGGAACCACCTCCTCATCCCCTAGGATATTCATTAAATTGAAAATTCATATGGTTGAGATGGTCAATCAATGCATCTAATGATCGACATTGGTCTACATAATGTGTGGGTGACCCACAGAATTCACAAAACAGATTGTTGGGTAGATTGGAATACTTTGCAAAATAGGACATAGCCGAGGTGAGTGACCATAAGATCTACATATTTCACAATACTCATTCATGGACATACCTTCATGCGAAGGGAACACCTGATATTGAGTTGGACCTTGGAAAGGTAGTGATGAAGAAATTTATGCAAATCCTATATTTTTTGGTGGTGGAGGTGGAGGGCCCATAGGAAAACTCGTTGAGCCTTAACTCTTGAGCTACGGGCACTATATAACATGATTCCCTTCAACTTGGCAGTGTGTGCACCAAATCTAAGGTTGCATGGGTCACGTAGGAGAAATATCTTTTAGCCTCTTAGTAAGAGTAGCAATCTAATTTTGAAGTCCCATAATAGTAGGATCGGTAGAAGGAGCTCCTACTTTATAATCTTGTGGATATCCCACCCTTGCATCAATCTACATTACCTATTCTAATGCATCATGCAGTGTGTCAATATTCTATTATGACAATGGAATCCTAGTTATTGGGAGTAAGGCCTTAATAAAACAATCCCTCTAGTGATGATGATCAATGGGATATGAGAGTTTACTAATAGCATATTTAAATTGTTGCATGCACTACTAAGCATATTCTCCTTCTCGTTGAAGGATGTTCAAAAATTCTTCCAAACCTTGTTGATTTGAATGTGGTAACTTGAACTCCTGAAGAAATTCACGTTTGGAAAGATCCATCGTGGCATTGAGATTCGCATCAATACACTTAATAAACCATCGGAGTGATCAATCCCTTAGAGTGGTTTGGAACTCAATAAGTTTAGAGGCATCAGGAGTCTGTCAAGCCCTCCATACAGCTTCACATAAATACCAATTTTGTTCGACATCTTCACCGCCTCATCCTGAAAATTATGGATATTGGATCAGTGATTCATCCATATTTCTATCCATGACTGTGTGCCCTAGTTGAACAATTACAAATCCTAGGGAACCTAGCTGAAAGTTATGAACTGAATTGGACTGAACACCACTTCTAGCACTACTTCCTCCACTGGAACTACCAATGTTATATCTAGAATGTATCTAGTAAAATTTTATATTTTTAGCTAACTTAGAAAAGAATTTGTCAGGGTTGTGATACAGTACGAGGGGAATATTAGGGAGAGGGGGATTTGTACTGGCATGTTGCGGGCTACTACTAATGGGCTGTGATTCATCTTCAAAGAAAATTTTCCTCATCACAAAATGCATATCATCATCTACTAGAGTGTGTTCTACAGACATCATAATTGGTTGTACAGATGGCTCAGGCATATGAAATCACTCAGCCTCCAAGTGGGGTCTACTAGTCCCTTCTAAACTTCCCGCAATTTTGTTTTTGGTGACTCTTATTTTTCCAAAAAGAGATCTATCATGCTCCTTCTTTCCCCACAACTCCAGACTATCCATAGTATATTTATGCGACGTTGAACTTAACATTGCTTCCCCAATTTTCTGTAACTCTCTCTGTCTACACCTAATTTCTCGCAACTTCCTTTCTCTCCACTTGTAGGCTATTCTTTCCCTTCACAATGCTCTAAAATCTCATGCCTTATGAAACTCTTCCTAATCCATTGCAACAACCCCTTATTTTCAATGGGACAACATTCCTCCCCCTAGAGCTGACCCCCAACACTTAGGGTTTTAAGTTTCCATTTTATTTTCTTGGAATGGTAGCAAATGTTCTTCACCCATCAATACCTTGATCGATAGAGGAATCTCTTTCAGCAGTCTTCCCCACACCCAAAATTTGAAAATTGCTTCTAATCTAGAAAAGGACTGGAGATCTTCAGCTACAAATTCAATTATATACCCTTTTATTGTCGCATTCACCCAGAAATAAATAACCCTCATCAGATCTGCATCTAATCAGTGAAGTTCAGCTACATCAGTTGTTGACCAATCTCTGTGAACTATAGGTTGACTCCCAACCCCTACCTTAATATGCAAACATTTTAACCAATCTTGCAAATTTTCAGGAAACTCACACCAAAAGATTTTGTATTGATCAAAGGAAGGTTTGGCATACAAAAATTTTGACCTAACCCAGTCTAGGTTCTTTAGTCTCAATTGGGCTTGTTGCAAGATAAAGTGATCAATGTTAGCTCTGCTACAATTTTGAACAGTTGAGGGTCAATGACAGCTTGGGCAGTATTGTTGGTGCTTAAAGAAAGCTTGCTGCGGTCTTTTCTTCCCTCCTCCTTCATTTTCACTTATACTCTCTTCACTTCCACTATCCTTATTTTATAACCAAAATCCTTCGTTAACCCATATTCCATTTTACTTCGTTGTCTCTGTTTTATTCCAAAAACCCGCATAAACTTGTTTTCTTTAGCCCAGGTGCTTAACACACGAGCCCATGCCCATATAGCCCTCCGCCTTAATCCCTTTGCGATTGCATGTCTATGCGCTTCCTCAGCCCTTCGTCGTTCTTTAATCGAGGTCGTTGATCGTCCTGATCCAACAGTCCCCGTCGCCCCAGCCCGCGCATTAAACTTAATGCTCGTTCCCTGCCATCCGACCGTCCGTCACGCAATCAACAGTGGACGCTTCCCCCGATTGCGCGACTTGCGAGCGCGTTAACCCACGGGGCTGGTGGTTTCCCGCTGCCACGTGTTACATTTCTGTTGGATCACATGATGTTATACGGAAACCGCCGAGCCCCGGTAAGCGGTGCAGGGAAACCACCCACCCGCGAAACCACTGTTCCCCCGCGTGTTAAGTTTCACGCAGCTTTCACACCCGTCCGCCGTCCAATCGTTCATCTTGCGATCCGATGGCCTGCGCTTCTCCAATCATGCTTTCTCCCGATTCCCTCTGTGAGCTTATCGTAGCCATTCATTTTCACGATCTGACGACTCTCAACCTTCTTCCGCCTCACCTCTCGGTACTCCTCACCGAATGTTTTCCGCCGTCGATCTGCGTGATCCTACGGCCTATTTCTCCCACAATTTCACACATGGTCTTCTCCCACAGCCTTTCCAAACTCTTGAAGGACGGAGGTTCTCTGCAGATTATGTACCTGTATAAATTATTCTACAACTACTGCATTCAAGAGTAGAATGGCCGAAGGACAAAAAGGACGACATCGAGCAACGATGAGCATTTATCAGGCATGGAATTTCATCCTTTGTTGACTCCATCTGCTCAGAGAAGGACTGCAAAACACCAGAGAAAGGTTGATTTGTCCATTAAAGTAGCAGATCATGTCAGAAGCCCATTCCAAAGAGTTAATATGATTGTTGGCCCATTATTATCCTTCCTCGTATAACACAGCAGAGTGTTTTTGTAATCAACTTCTATATATATCTAGAAGACAAAATGTTGATGGTTGATGAGTGTTATTTTGTTGTAAGCTTCAACTTCTGGAGATTGTAACTACTGTGATACCTGCAGCGTCTGGTCTTCATTTTTAGCTAATGCAAGTTTCTTTTGCTGTTAATTGCTCACTTTCCACTTCTTCTTCTTTGTTCCAGGTTGTGCATGTTATGCATTTATTCATGTGTTGTAGATGTTTAGCATTAGAGGGGCTGTCATCCCACCTCTGTGTTTGAATCTAGCATGTATCATCGAATTTGTATGTAGGTTGTTGTTATTTTAATTCCAGAGAGCTATCATCCTGTCTGTGTATTAGGAAACAGATTTACAGACCTCTTAACTGGTTGTAGCTGGCCATCACAGGGTCTTGTGCATCTGCTGGTGTGATTAGTATTCTCCATCATCACATTTTCCTTAAACTGTGAGTAATTTGTGGTCTAAAGCCTTTTAGTATGGGGGTGTTCACCCATGTCTGGGGTTAAGCATAGTAGAAGTGGTTATCTGGCTTGAATATGCAGCATTTCTTTCATTCATCCACCATTTATCCAACATTTTGTTGAGTTTGTAATGTTCCCGAGCATCTCTGATATACAACCTAGGAGAGTTTCTTGGGGTGATAACATTAATTGGCATCGTTTCCGGGGAGAGGAGATTGAAGCTCAGCTTCCCTGGGAGAACGACACAGTTTCAAGATTTGATGATAGACAAGGTTTGAACACAGTTTCTGGTTGTAATCATCTATCTGGCGACTCCACTGGAGGAAGACCAACCTTTGGCGACTCCACATTGCAGTTCTGGCTCAGTTTGTGAGGTATGTTCAGAGATATCTTCAGAAACTGTCAGCTGAACCAGTGCCTGATCCTGAGAAGATTGTTTAGCAGAAGAAAATATCGCAGTAAGGAGCATCAGGGTCAGGTAAGCCTTTAATAATTTTTATGTATCTCTGCCAGTGTAGAAATACCTTCAGAGATTCATACAGCTCCTTAGTCATTCATTTCCCTTTCAGACCTCAGTGCAAAAAAGCATCCATGTTGTCCATCATATTCCTCTGTTTCTGTCATTCTTTTCATTGATTTACACCATTCAGTCCACCAGTATCCTTTCGTATACCCTAGCCATGGCAGGTCAGCGAGCCCTTACAAAGATAGAAAAAATAGTTGCTGATAGATATGGACCCCTGGTCTTGCCTGTCCCATTACATGCCATGCCTGCAGGAGATTATCAAGAATTTATGCCAAAGTTTATTGGTGCAAAAGGACTATCAGCAGAAGAGAACCTCGAATCTTTTTATTGTTATGCTGATAATCTAGATATTAATGAAAAGGATGTATGGATGAGGGTTTTTGTCCAAAGCCTAGATGGGGAAGCTATAAAATGGTTTAAAGAATTACCCCCTAGGTCTATTGAAAACATTGAGGCCCTAGATGATGTGTTCTTAAAGCATTGGGGGAATAATAAAGATCTGCTCTTTTATCATGATGAATTTGGGAACTTGCAGAGAGAAGATGGTGAGCTGCTATCTGAATTTAACATCAAATTCAATCATATGTACAGCAGAATGCCAGCTGAAGTAAGACCTACCTCTTCTTCTACTATGCTCACTTATGCTAATAACTTCGACTCTTAGTTCTGCCCACTGTTAAGAGAAAGAAGATGTGCTTCTTTGGCTGATATGCAAGATGCATCCTTTGAAGTAGAAGCAAACATTATTGCTGCAGAAAGACTTGAAGGTGATGCTGAAAGGAGAAGTCAGGGAGGTGAGTCCTCATCATCCTTAGAGCCTGAGATCGATGAATTAGCTAGGATGATTGAGTTTTTAGCCTCTGAAGTTTCCAAACTAAAGGTTGAGCAACATTTTGAAGAAGCAGGAGCTCATTGTTCCTTTTCTCTTCCAACTCCAAATCCACATAGAGGAGCAAATGAGCATTTGCAGATTTTGCAAAGAAATAAAGTTACAAATGAAGATGAAGGGGTAAGGCCCATTTTACAGAATATAGTCATGGAAGAAGTGCAGCATGAGGAGGAGGTCCATGTTTTGGAAGGTGCTCCTTTCCTAACAAGGGCTGCTTATGAGAAAGCAATATCCAGAGGCACTGCTCGTGAGTTTGTTATGCCTACAAAACAACAAGCTGATCAGCAAAAGCAGTCAGCAGCTAATCCCCTCATCCTCCAAGAATTTGTGCCCAAAGCCAGCTCATCTTCACATGGCTATGCAGATCTGTAAATTAGCCAGCCTACTATCATTCCTAGCCCAGTAATCAAAGAGGAAGAGGAAAGCTCCCCATCATCTTATGTTTCTCTGTCTGCTCAGAAGACAATCCCTCAAAGTTTCCACTTAAACACTGAGGCAGAACAAATTTCAATGCTCAATACTGAAGTTGATCATCTGAGTCTTCATATTCTGAAACCTACTCAGGTGGCCTCAACACAGATTGAAAAGGAAACTTATCAGATGACAGAGGAAGAGGATGCACAGTCTTGGCACTCCTCCTTGGATGTGGACTATTCTAAGAAAAATAAAGGAGCAAATGATGTCTCTATGTCCCCTGCACAAGAAAACGATGGTTCATCATTCATATTAGTTATTCAGACCACAGATGATATAGAAAAGTACACAGCAACAATGATTATTCAGCAGGTGTACAAAGGCTCCTGTGAAGAACATCCAAGGAGGAAAATACACAGAAGGGAGATTAAGGTTGATCCATTTCTACCTATTAAGCTCAAATGTCCTAAACTCTTTGAGGAAGAGGATCAAATAAATCCTGTCTTGCTGATCTATGATGAACTCGATGACAGGAAACAATTTTGATGGCCTATCAGTTGGCCAATTTTTGAGTAAATTGTGTTGATTATAAGCAGTTTCTTTTTCTGGTTTTAGAGTAGACTTGATTTGACTCCATGCCCAATGGATACTAGGCATTGTTTTTAAGCTGGTTTTGCATGAAGGCATTGGTCTGCAGGTTCTTGAGACCTCATAGGGAGGATCTCATCCCCAGAAGTAGCCAGTGTTAGCTCTGCTACAATTTTGAACAGTTGACAGTCAATGACAGCTTGGGCAGTATTGTTGGTGCTTAAACAAAGCTTGCTACAGTCTTTTCTTCCCTCCTCCTTCATTTTCCTTTTACTCTCTTCACTCCCGCTGTCCTTATTTTATATCCAAAATCCTTTGTTAACCCATATTCCCTTTTACTCCATTGTCTCTGTTTTATTCCAAAAAACCCGCATAAACTCGTTTTCTTTAGCCCGGGTGCTTAACACACGAGCCCGTGCCCATATAGCCCTCCGCCTTAATCCCTTTGCGATTGCACGTCTACGTGCTTCCTCAACCCTTCGCCATTCTTTCATCGCAGCCGTTGATCATCCTAATCCAACGATCCCCATCGCCCCAGCCCACGCGTTAAACTTCGCGCTCGTTCCCTGCCATCCGATCGTCCATCGTGCAATCAATGGTGGATGCTTCCCCCGATCACACGACTTGAGCGCGCGTTAACCTGCAGGGGCGGTGGTTTCCCGCTGCCACATGTTACATTTCTGTTGGATCGCACACTGTTATACGGAAACCGCCAAGCCCTGGTAGGCAGTGCGAGGAAACCGCCCGCCCGCAAAACCGTCATTCCCCGCGTGTTAAGTTTTGTGCAGATTTCGCGCCCGTCTACCGTCCGATCGTTCATCTCGCGATCTGATGGCTTGCGCTTCTCCAATCATGCTTTCTCCTGATTCCCTCTGTGAGCTGATCGTAGTCGTGCATTTTCACGATCTGACGACTCTTAGCCTTCTTCCGCCTCACCTCCCGGTACTCCTCGCCGAATATTTTCCATCGTCGATCTGCATGATCCTACGGCCTATTTCTCCCGCAATTTCACACATGGTCTTCTCCCACAGCCTTTCCAAACTCCTGAAGGATGGAGGTGCTCTGCAGATTATGTACCTGTATAAATTATTCTACAACTACTACATTCAAGAGCAGAATGGCCGAAGGACAAAAAGGACGACCTCGAGCAGTGATGAGCATTTATCAGGCATTGAATTTCATCCTTTGTTCACTCCATCTGCTCAGAGAAGGATTGAAAAACACCAGAGAAAGGTCGATTTGTCCATTAAAGCAGCAGATCATGTCAGAAGCCCATTCCAAAGAGTTAATATGATTGTTGGCCCATTATTATCCTTCCTCGTATAACATAGCAGAGTGTTTTTGTAATCAACTTCTATAGATATCTAGAAGACAAAATGTTGATGGTTGATAAGTGTTATTTTGTTGTAAGCTTCAGCTTCTGGAGACTGTAACCACTGTGATACCTGCAGCATCTGGTCTTCATTTTCAGCTAATGCAAGCTTCTTTTGCTGTTAATTTCTCACTTTCCACTTCTTCTTTGTTCCAGGTTGTGCACGTTATGTATTTATTCATGTTCTATAGATGTTTAGCATTATAGGGGCTGTCATCCCACCTCTGTGTTTGAATCTAGCATGTATCATTGAATTTGTATGCAGGTTGTTGTTATTAATGCCAGAGAGCTGTCATCCTGTCTGTGTATTAGGAAATAGATTTACAAACCTCTTAACTGGTTGCAGCTGGCCATCACAGGGTCCTATGCATCTGCTGGTGTGATCAGTATTCTCCATCATCACATTTTCCTTAAACTGTGAGTAATTGGTGGTCTAAAGCCTTGTAGTCTGGGGGTGTTCACCCATGTCTGGGGTTAAGCATAGTAGAAGTGGTTATCTGGCTTGAATATGCAGCATTTCTTTCATTCATCCACCATTTATCCAACATTTTGTTGAGTTTGTAATGTTCCCGAGCATCTCTGATATACAACCTAGGAGAGTTTCTTGGGGTGATAACAATCAACTTTCTCATGCCACCAATTCTGAATGCCTTTACCAAAAATTCTAGATACCATGATCTAGATCCCTTTTTAGCTTAGGGTCATGGAAATGGAACCTTTGCTGGTGGAAAATTTTGAAAGGTTAATGACCCAGGTTCAACATGATTTTCCAACAAAATATATTGTCGTAGTCTATCTTTCCATTGGAATTTTCACTCCCTTTGAAAAGGAGCATCTCACTCGAGGCAAGCCAAAACCACAGAAAAATGAAGGGATCTAGATTGATATCCCAGTATCATCTACGCCATTTAGAATTAACATCTACATAACTATATTATAATGATGATATGCATTTATTCTAGTAATAATTTGAGCCTTACTTGCATAAATAAACTAAAATTTTAAAGGGGACCATACATTCGACGCATAAATATAGCATCAACATAGAATTTCCCAAACTCCATTTTATTAAAAATGACAATAATTGCAAAAATGATCATACATATCAGTGGGACTCTCTTAACAAAACATTACAGCATATTTCACAACACAAATATTAAATCCTTTGTGCAACACAAAGATTATAGAACTCTCATTACAATTAACACAAAGACCCTATCTATATGAAAAACTAGTTGTTGAATCCGTCCTCTATGCTTTAACTTATAGGCATGCTTGCTTGACCCATTATTCTTTGCCATTTCATGATCTCCCATAGACTTAGTCCTTTTTGATGAAATCTAAGAGCAGTTTTCCCTTTTCCCTTTTGATTTCTTCAAAATTTATCGCCTTTTCTTGCTTTCGTAGGTGTGCTTCCCTATTTTCCAGTTATGCAAGTTCTAACGCTTTAGTTATCTGCCTTTTTTATACTTTCAGTGATCTATTTCTAGTCGCTTTTTCCATTTTCCTTCCACAACTTCAATTTATTGTACTTTCCCAACAAAACAAAGGGCCCAACAAATATCATGATCTGAATTTCTGAGGGTAAGGAGGATTTTTCTCCAGTAGTCAAACTCTCCACTAGAAAATGAGTAATTCAACTCTATTTTGGCCCTGTTTTACTATATGTAGACCTTAGGAGCTCCCACATGTGTGAATTTATTTTCAATTTCTTCCATTTTCCTCTCACAAAAGAACTTATTCATGATTACAATCTTATTTTTACCATATTTTTCCTACTAATTGATGTTTGTCTATAATATTGTGGAATAACTTGATCACAATTATTGTGTATTATTGAAGTATCATTACTACAACCAACCCTAGGTGCATTTTATTGAACCTAGAATATAGGTATAGGTATTCATTGTGCCTTAGGTGCATTTTATTGAACCTAGAATATAGAATATAGGTATAGGTCTTCATTGTGCCTTGGGTTTGATCCCATCAAACTTCATCATTAACCACTCTATATTTTCATATCATAACATCCATGGTAGATCCCTCCTTCACATGGATGCACTAGTTTAACACCTATTTACCATGTTGGTGTCCATTATGCATCCTTTTATCACTCCATAATCCCTCCTTTTGACTTGCCATGACTTTAAACCTGAGCCTCATTTTTTCTTCTTTTTCATCTTCTGATTATACCCCAAGAGGATTCCACCACTTTTCCCTTGAAATAGTTGTTATGCATTGCCATCTTACTTTTGTGTATTGATATGACCTGGTCTAACTTTCATCATTACAGTGGCATTTCCCTTTACCTTATTTCTAGCCTTCGCTTGGTGTTTTTATCCTTGCTTGAGGGAATGCTATAATGAGTGGTTTTCCTTTCCAAGTTACCTATTGTATCTACCTCCCTTAGGGAATTTCTATCAACTTAGAACAAGTTTATAGCCTTTATACCACTCATTTCTCTATGAAAATATTTCTTTGTATTCTTCTTGTGTGTGTTAAACACTAAAGCGTATTTTCAAGCATCCTTTTATGCCTTTTTCAGGTTCAATAAAACCTCATGAAAAATACACCCTATATCAAGAATACTAATATATCTTCTTTGATCTCATTTAAAAAGAAAATAAGACATCTTATTGAGAATCATTTTATCTCTTTTTGGGCTCATTAAAACTAAACAGAAAAGACACTATCAAGCTTACTTTTCTTCCTTATTATTCTTGCTAAACCATGAAGTAGATACTAACCAATAAAAATATAAGGAAAGAAGATTTTTGTGATCATTATATCATTCAAAATGGATGTGTCAATCACGTTTCCCTTGAACATGCACCTGTTTCCATCAATACCTTATAGCTAGGTTTTAGATATCGTAGGGGCCATACCATATATATGAGTATTTGTAATTCTCCTGTTAGATACTCTTCTAGTTACTATGGATCATGCTTCAATGTATCTTGTGTTTTCACATGATACCATGTGGTGCTCATTAGTCAATTCTACCAAGTCGCTTTTGTGTTGTGTTGTGTCATTACATGTTCAAGGGAAGTCTAAATCTCAGTCAGCCATTTATAGTCCCTATTTACCTTTTCATTCAGCCATCCCTATGTCAACTGTACTTGGTGAATTCATATGTTTATATCATCTCCCAGTCTATTACATGTTAATTCATGGGGGATGCATTAAGTCCCTCCTTTAAAATATCTTCTCCTATTAACTTTAGCTCATTATCTAGGAGCTTGATCCAGGAACCAGTAGTACCTTGGAACTGCAATTCTCAATACCAGGCTTCCTCACAATCTATGATGGACTTTTCTCATTATATCCTAACCATTTGAATCCACAAGTGTTCAACATTAGCACATTTATTCATACTTTATGGGTTGTGCTAGGTACCTTTAGGTCCATTTTCATTATTGGTATCTCCCCTCATGTTCTTTAAAGGTATATCTCATTGACTAGTAATTAGGCAGTTTCTACCATGCTCAACATTGTCTCATCCACTCCTATGGTGTAGACTTACACCATCAAGTTTGAGTAGAGGACATTGGGTTAGGGATATTTATTTCTTATATGACACCCTTCCTAAGCTACATTGGTATTATGTATCATCTTATATACTTTGAGGGAAACTCTAGGGAGCCTCTTCTCTATGTGTCCATAGCCCTAATAATCTATATTGTGACATAGATCCACATTGTATTTGTTGGTGTCTATGTTCTCTTGGTCTCTTGCGTGGATCCACTGTGTATGTCTCACATCCATGTACTAGCATTTCAATTTCTCTTTATTCCAAGCATGGGCATGCCCACTTTGGGGATGATCTTCTTATGATTGAAACTTGGTCGTCATTGTGGTTCTAATACACTTTCTTAGTGTCAAGTTATTCCTCTCGTTTTGATACATGTTTTCATAATGCATTTTGGCCGTCATTTTCTCTTATGAACTCATGCATTAGGGGGCATCTATTATAACTTTTTCTTCCACCTTATGTCAGCAAGAGGAACCTAGTCTCAACCCTCTAAATTTGTTGGCCTAAATGTGTTTCTCTTTCCCCTTTTTAGTTCACTTCTAGTAGCCCATTTCTTCCACAAGCATGTTTTCTTGTCACTCATGCTCCATTGTAGTTGTGTAGCCTAGCAATTGAATACATAATGTCCTCATATTTGGAGTGATGGATGTCAAAATTATAGAACAATTCATTCCCGTGCAGATCAATTCAACCCATCTTATCCTCAGTTGGATGAGGTTCAATTATTGTAGACATTTCCTAACTTCTCATGGCCCTAGGTGTCCATATATATCCTCCTAGATCTAGGAAATGTCTATATAGTGAGACCCTCTTAAGGGGTAGATAGTAGGTAGAAAGGGTCTTAGCTTAGTAATGCTAGTGAAATTTCACCATAACATTATTATCTTCCATGTGAGATGATCCTAACCTACCTATAAGCTCAGGAGAGAGGAGATCCTATTAGTTAACTTTTGTAAAACATTTCCTTGTACTATTCTTATTTATGAATGGAAAAAGTGAATTCTTTCTCTATTTCATGTTCTCATATGTGAGAATATGATTTTTTTAATGTTATAACTTATGGTGCATGTTAACATGCCTTCGATGGAGGAAAATATTGTTTTGTTTGGTGGGGCATGTGTGTAAGAGATCAGATTGAAGGGATTGGAGTGAGATATTCATATTGGAACATGTTTTCTAGTTGTTCAAAGGGATCTACAAGCTACATCGACTTGCGTGGATGCATAGGTATGACCTAATCATACTTGTATGTGAGTTAAATGGTTTTCATCACATTAGAGCTAGGGAATTTTTTTAAATCCATCACACACTATCTGGCATATCTTGAGGCAAGATATATGGAGCAATAACTCCTTATCCTTTGCAATATTTTCAAGATAACACTAGGCCTAAAACTACTACATTGGTTGGTTATCTATGTGGATTACTATATTCTTTCTCCTCATATAGTGTTTCCACTTCTTCACAACTTGCATAGGGAATAGAGCTCCTTGTCATAGGTAGGGTTGTTGAGAACTACACCATGAAATACATTATAATAGTAGAATATGGCCCTCCCTCCCTTCATCAAGACTGCTTCCATAGCATACCCACTCATGTATATGATATTCACTTTTAATAGTTGTTGTAAATCAATAATTATAGAAAAAAATCTAGACTGATATTCTTCTTTAACTCCCCAAAAGGCCTCTAATGACTCTTTCCCCACTAGAAACCCTTGCCACTTATTTTTATGGTGTTAAGTAGTGCTTCTACTGCTAAAAATGATATTATAAATTTCATCAAATACTTTATTTCCCCAATGAAAATCATGACCTCAAAAACGTTAATAAGAACCAACCACTTCATGGTGGCCACCAGCTTGGTTGGATCCTTTTTCATCTCTTCCCCACCAATCACATACCCCAAATAAACAAAATACTATTGTGAAAACTTGCACTTGTTGAGATTTTCTAGCAACTAGTTCTTCTTTAATGTATTTCAAACCTGCATGAAATGTGAGATATGCTCCTCCCAAATAGCACTATATACTAATATAACACCCTAATAAAAAATAACAAATATTAGGCCTAACATTATGACTAACCACTCATATAAAAGGATGCAATATTAGGCCCAACAACATGACTAACCACTCCTACAAAAGTTTCGTAGTTTTGAAGTAAATATTCCATCTATATTTTTCTCTAACTCCAACCTAGTGATATCCAGACTTTAATTCAATCTTGGTGAGGTATTTGGCTTGTTGCAACAGATCTAAAAAATCATTTATTCCGAGAAAAGTATACCTATTCTTGATTGTAATTTTGTTTAATGCTATGTAATCAATATGCATCCTCCAAGCCCTATCATTCTTCGGAACAATGATGATGGGTGACCCACATGGTGAGGTACTTGGTGGAATGACACCATGTTCTAATACTTTCTACAACTTATTCGTCACCTCATTTTCATCTATAATGGACTACCTGTGTATCTCAATGTTTAGTAATGGAGACTCAGTGAACACATATATCTCATGCTCTACTTCCCCCTTGAGTTGTATCCACTTAGGCTCCTAGAACATACCCTTGGGTTCCTATAGAAACTCTTTCAATTTTTACTTTTTTTTCTTAGAACACCCCCCTATGGATGAATTAGCTCTCATGAATTATTTTATAGACTGATTTTGATTTGAATGGAAAGTTTCATCCACCCATGGTACTTACCCCTTGTATTTCCCCATGGGATCCTCCCATGGTATTGTAACTCAAAAGGTGATATATACATAAGCATTAATGTGAGAAAGGGGCAAGATGATGAGGCAAAAAATAAGAGGTCAAGGAAGAAGAGGCCAAAGGTTGAAAAAAATGATCACATGGAAAGTTCCACAAGCAAGAAATCACAGAAGTTTGATACAAGAGATACTAATAAAGAAGAATCATCTTAGGATATTAATGTACCTAATGATGATTATCATGACTTTGGCAAGGATTGAATTAAGAATCATTTTGAAGTAGATCAGGTTTGGTCTATATGATGATGATGATGATGGGGGGATGTTTCACTTTTGTGCTCGTATTAATAATTTTATTTCATGATGCAAGTTCAAGGTGAAAATGGTTTGGCTCTAGGTTGTCACCAATGAAGAGAAAACCCTCACTAATTGAATTTATGATGGATTTTAGCAAGGATATGGAGCAAGTGATGGAAAACCATCACAACTTGGCATTCTCAAATGTGTAGAAGAAACATTTCAACAACTACTCCAAGTGACTGACATTGATTCATCAAGAATAGTCATGTTTGGAAGATCTTTGGGAGGAGAGGTTTGAGCAAAATGTGCCAAAAATATCCTGAAAAGGTTTTTGCATTGATTCTCAAGAATACTTTTACATTTATGTTGAACATTTACAACTCTAAATGCCCCATCATTATTTTTAAAAACAATGGAAATGTCCATGATAATGGAAATTGCTATAATATCCACAACTTCTTCATCAATAGAGAAGAAGTGTTTACTTCCAATACCAATTATTTTGAATGTTGTAGCACCAATAGTGAAAAATTCATTCCTTTTTTATTTACGGGTAACAAACCCCACTCATTTGGTTCACCCTCTTTGATTGATCCTTTTTGAAATCATACACCTAGTATTGTTGGCCTATATGAGTGGACCAAGATTGTCATATGCCTGCCCTTGGTTGGAGTGATGTTGGTGTTATTTAGATTGGTGTTAGGTATTTGGTTTTTGGCCACCAAATTGGTTATTCAAGGATGGAATGATAAGAACAACCCCATGCCCAAATGGAGATGTAGGATCATGCTCATCACTCACATATGCTCTCATATTATTCTATTTTTCTTTAGGTATAACTGGATACAGTGTTCTGGGAAGCTTGCTTCAAAAGCATCAGAAATAAAAGCTTCAACTTATATGATTGATGTGGCTTCCCTAGAAATGGTGTTCCATTTAAGCATTATAGAAGCACGTTTATTTCTTGATAAACTTATTGAAATGGGTCTTATGAGAATCTACAAAGATAAGCGGTCAGATAAGCCACCAAATTTCTACCAAGTCGATGATCAAGTGAACTTAGTATCTCGGGTTCCATGGTATTTTTATCCTCAGGCCATCATTCATTATGGTTATGGGTCAACCACACAAAACCCTTGCCACCAAAGTCCATTTTCTAGGTTGCACATTGTCAACATCACAGTTGGCCACAAGCATTACTGGGTATCTCTACTATCAAATCTTCGTTCATCACGGTTATGAGTCAACCACACAATACCCTTGCCATAAAAGTTCATTTTCTACACCACACACTATCAATATCACAGTTGGCTCACAAGCATTACAGGGTATCTCTATCCTCAGATCTTCATTCTTCATGGTTATGGGTCATCCACAAACCCACGGTTATGGATCAACCACGTAAGACCTTGTCATAAATAGCATTTGGTTTTGGGTCATCCACAAACCCATCATTATGGGTCCACCATACAAAACCCTTCTCTTCATTGGCTCATGTTAAAAGAAACTTCTGAGGAGGGAAATCTACATAATGGGGACTATTTCTTCCTAAGAAGGGAGGAATGATCTAAATAGAAATTCGCATCGACCCATGGTAGTCACTTATGGTATCTTGCCATGGTATTTCCCATGTATCCACGCATGGTAACTACCCATGGTATTGTAACTTAAAAGGCTATAAATTTGGGCCTCACTTTATAAAAGGACAGCTTTGTCCTCACAATGGAGTTGTAGCATTTTCTCTGATTTAATAAAGATTTTTCTTCCCTTGAATATTATGTGTTTTCCCTTCTCTCTCTGAAGAAGTTAAAATATCTTTGATTTCCCCCCCCCCCCCCCCCCCCCCCCCACAACCAAAAAAATATATATATATATGGAATAGATTTTCTATTAAGAATCACAAAACATATTTATTGTTAGAACTGATTAAATTTTCAGCCTCATTTTCACTTACCAATGAGATATTCAACTTGCTCTTGTGTGCAGTAATGATGAAGGATTTTATATCCTTGATGATATGATATTATTTGTCTCTCCACATGAATATTGCATCATGCATGTACATATAGGGACTCCCAAACAAAGCACCACATACATATACTGGAACTACATCAAATTTTACTTCATCAATAAAATCAACACCATAGAAAATTTGATTCTACTCTATTTAGTTACCTTTATCTCTACCTTCTTGTTGAAATATCCCAATGGATATGGGATAGGATGGTCATCAGCCTCTAGTCCCATTTTATTGACTAGGTATGTTGTTATGAGTTTCATCCATTATCATGAGTCAAATAGAGTATCATTTTTCATCTTCATGACTTGTATCTTTATATGGAAGGGTATGGTCATTTCCATCTCTTCTTGTTGCTAAAGGTTACTAAAATTCACCCCCTTATATACTGATGTGCAAAAAATCTTCTCATCCATGTCCAAGCTACATTCCACTTGGTTTCTAGAATCAGTGGCCATGGGATTTTTCTTCTTGAAATCCTTATTTTTGGTTATTTAGGTTGACCTCTCGGTGAAAATTCCATCGTTTATCCCATGTATGACTCTCAATTTTATAGTGGTTGCATTAGCTACTAGGATATTTTCATTGGTGCATTGTGGTTGTTGTATTTTTTTTCTTTTCCAACTTTCTACCTCTTTCCTCCTCCTTGGAAGCTTTCAAGTGCTCCTTCTTCTTTGACCCACTTTATTTCTCTTTCTTCTAGCCTATGTTCTCTAAATATTATGTTGTACACAAGCCTCTTCCACCATTCTTGGTTTGAACAACATCACTTTCTCCAACAGGTGGATGTGTAAACCCCACAAAGACTTTAGGAGTAAATCCAGGTTCTTAAAGGCAATACCTAACATTATATACTCTTGTACACTTTTCTCATGTCTCTACCTAAAGTAATTCTACCAAATAAATTATGTAACACCCTCCTCCCACATCCACCCATGTAACCATGCCAACTGGGGTAAACATGAGACAAGAGGCTACCATGATTAGATTCGACCTCGTAGGTAACCTTAAGGAAGTGGAATCGATATAACATCACATGCAACCATCCAACACCATCAATAGAACCCTCGGAAGACAAGTCAACCACTCAGACAGCCTGTCTCTGGGTCCTACTATTGTTTTGGACAATTTAAGGCCCAATCGCTCTCATGTTATGGGAAAGGAAGCGACCAAAGACCTAAAGTCACTCTCATAAGCCTACATACCAATGACTGTAGATGAAACTTGCCAGTTCTATGCCAGCGATTTGAGCCACTTTTTCAGGCCCAAAGTTGAGGCCACTGCCTAGAATGGAATGAAACCTCAAAATTAAGTAAAGTACAGGGAAACAATGATGCAAAAGTAAATAGTTGATTAAGGCCTTAGTTAGACCCACACTAGCCATGATAGGCATTTCATCAAACATATCATCAACATGTAAACTACAGGTGTAAATAACAAAGTTAACTGTATGGATCTCTTACTTATCTAAGAATCACCATGAACCATTGTTTCCTCATGTCATTTGTTGCCTTATCACTTATTAGGTCATAGACACAATATCCAATCAAATACAAGTAAAAACATGTTGAGAGCCATAAAATGTACATATAACCAGCATAATAGGAACAAAAATTCATTAAACATAATAGCCATTAAAATCCATATATACACTAGTACATTTACACATCAAAATCAATGGAATAAATTTCTAATTAATCAATGTAATGAACCAACCGGAGAAGGGACTACCATGTTCCACCTAACCATAGATTGGTTGAGCCAAGTCTCTCTTCATCCAATCACCCCTGTGCCATATTCCAAGCATGAATGTGGAACTCATAGAACACATCAAAAACACCAATCAATGTGTATGCCATCGGAGTTCTCCACCTACACCGCGAGGAATTTGAGCACCTCCTAGTCTCTCAGGCTTTACCTTGCATCCACAGTCTGATCCAGGGATCAATAGGCCCTACACTAAGACATACTCTCTAGGATTTACTGTGAGTTCCATCCAGAATCACTAGACCCAATGGAGAGAAGATCCACCTATTGGATTTACCATATATCCCACCATTCATTGGAAATGATTCCTAGGCCCACCGAGGCATGCAATCTAACATATCGCAACCCATAGTCTGGTTAAGGGGTTACTAGGCTAGTGGCTTCATGCATCCTCAGTCTGTTTTAGGGACCACTACCACCGTGTGTTTGTCAATTCAAAGATCCACCCCACTCAACTTCGAATCCAATCTGACCATCCCACATAAACCACATAAGAGAACCCATCTCATCAAATCTATCAAGAAATGGTAAGGCTAGGCTAAAAATATTGTCATACCTAGAAAAACCCATGCCATGGTAGAAAAGAAACATTTGCAATCCCATGCATGCCAAATATAGTAAGGAAAATACACATGCAAGTTGATACCTACAATGAAGCTTGTTGTAGCTGCTTGATCCTACCTTTCCCTACTTGATCTTTGTTTCCTCTTGCCTTATTTTCCTTTCTTGCTCCAATGCCAAAGTGCTCCAAGAAACTCTAAGTGTCCACTGGAGTATGAGAGAGAGAGAATAATGAGAGAGATCCAAAACTGAACTGATCAATCCTTTCCCACTGATCCTCAAAAGAATTTTTATTAGTGAGGCCTCTCTTTTCTTCATTTTCCATTATTTTCCTTCAATTTCCTCCCCACATGCAACCTGTGACCTTTCACCATCCTTTTCTCCTAATTTCCGTTATTTTCATAATTAAATGTGCCAAAAAAACTTTTTTCCTCTTTAATTCCTTAGTCATTTCCTTTTCCACTTTCCTTAGCCATAAACACCCACTAGGATGCCCTGCCCAACATTCAACTTGGAATACATGTCCCATCATCTGTGGTATTTATATATTTTCACATGGAATTTTCACCAGGGTTGTTATAGAACCCTCCCCTTGGGGGAACATTGTCCTCGGTGTTCAATGACACTTATAACCAACAAGACTGGTGAAAACAAAACATACTGCCCATGGAGCTTTATAACATAGCTCATTGCAATATTTACAATGACCATGTGCTAACACAAAACATCATGACAACATGACAACATACCACATAGTGGAGCTTTATAACACAACTCATTACGGTATTTACAATAATCACATATATACACATCTGTTAAACCAACAAATAAGAGAATATGATGCCCATATCAAGGGATTCCAGAGGCTCAAACCTTCTCCCTCAAGGTAACACTAGGATTCACCTCCTTCCCAGGAGGTCCAGAATCCACTGCCACAGTCAAAGTTGCATCCAATGTCCAACGTTATAATCTTGTGCCACTTGTCCTCTCAGTGAATAGTTACCAACTCATTGTTCCAGGGCACGCTCCCAATGTGCATCTGATTCCATCTGGAAATGATAATGACCAAAAAAAATCCGTCTGTGACCTTCCCTTCTCTGCTAGACAATCCCTCAGGCAATCCGGTCAACCCTTTCGTGAAGTCACTCACCTTCCAAGATCCATTGGCACCCCCATCCCAGGTAGTCCATCCCTTGGCAAGGCTTCCGCACATCGAAAGATACAAAAACCAAGGCATATACCTACCTTAAAACCACTATACCGATCATAGCATGCTCATGGAAATCAATGGACACAATTGGGTACTAGTGCCCCACAATGGCCCTGGTCCTTAAATTCTTTACCAACATACTGCTGCATTTTCCAATTCCTTTTGCTGACACTGATTCTTGCAGTTGATTTTAACCACCCAACCAGGAATTTTCGTGCTACTTGTACCAAGCACATAACTTCCATCAAATTAAAAATAAATTTAAATAACTTCAAATCATACCTTATTGGTAGCTTGTCAATAAGGTACATTTGCAATCCTATTCACTTCCTAACACAACAAGTCAAACTAGCATATTTAACCAAATCAACTTGTATAAAAATATCTCATCAGGTTAGCTCAAAAAATAACCATCATATATCAAAATCATAAATCACATGTAACCATCTTAAACAAAAATCATAGATCACATATAATCATCATATATCATATTCATAAATCACATGCATGGTAAAAATGAAATACAATACAGATACTTATCCTTCATTAATCCTTACTTTTGCCTTTTTTCTTTATGTACACACACCAAATCGGTTGCTACACCCAGCAAAAACCAAGTGCTTTCTCCTCAACTAGGTGCACATATGCATAGTGTACATCACACACATACAACCACACACGACATACACATCATGCAATACATGCACCTATGCTTGACATACAACAAAACTCATACACCTACACCCAGTGTATGTACGTATACGTGCATAATGTACATCAAAAGAAATTCATCCACACATGACATGCGACACCACAAAATGCATACACATACACCCAGTATACAACACAACTCATACACCTATACCCGATGTACAACACAACACAAATATGTATCTAGAGTGCAACACAATGAATAAATTTGTCATGATACCATGACTACACAATGCACATACATAGTACCGCATACCCGCAACACAACATGTACAACATGCACTCAATCCCACACGTACACCAGTACCACATGTACCAAGCACCACCTGAACAACGTGTGCACATTATCACATGTACACAGCACCACCTACACAATGTGTATACAACTCCATATGTACACTACACCACTTGTACAACGTGTACACAATACAAAATGTACATAGTACCACATGCACGACATGTGCGTGACACCACATGTACACAGTACCACATGCACAACATGTACATAGCACCACTTGTACAACATGTACGCAGCACTACATGCACACAACACTACTTGTACAATCATGCACACCACACCATATGTACATAGCAACACATGTACAACATGCACGCAAACCACCTATACATAGCACTGCATTTCGAACATGTACATAGCATCATCTGTGCACAACATTGCATATCCAACATGTGCACAACACCATATGCACACAACACTACATATCCATCATGCACACAGTACAATATGTACACGATACCGCATATCCAACATGTACATAGCACCATCTATACCCAGCATTGAATATGCAACATTCATACAACACTATCTATAATACACCATGTACATAATATTGCATAATCAACATGTACACACACTAAATGTACACCACACCGCATGCACACAACATCACAAGTGCAACAAGTACAACATATACGACATATGCACAATAGTCATACCACACATCCAAAACCACACTGACTCTTTACCAAGAAACCTTGCTTCTAGTGTCTTATCCATGCTTTTCCTAGCATGTCACAGTGCACATTGCTTTCATTTTGTTGATGTATCCCTTGGTATAACCTATCCATAACATAGACATAATATAATCACATAATATCAAATCATAACCACATGATACTGACCTCGTATATTTTCATGACTAGTCTTCCCATTTGATTCCTCATGAACCAAGAATCTCTTCATGCCATTACCCTACATAATAAATCATTCCTCCATACAAACAACCACGGACGACCCTATCAGACAGTGACATAGATACATACATACATACATACATATATAATCATTAGCATAAAACAAACATAATCTTGTCAGACAATGACATACATACATATATGTATACATATAAATGTTAGCATTAATAATCATGATCCATGATGACCCTGTCAAACATGACATACATACACACCTACATGTATAAACATCAACATAATCATGATCATAACATAATTACTAGATATCGAGGTCAATGTTAAGAGGAACTTCCTTTATTCATGCAACACATGTGCAATATTGAGAACAATAGTCCCAACATAACCAAGACATCTGACACCTCAAATCCATTTACTTTACCTTTTCTTGATTACCTTTCGCATGATTGTTCTATCGTCATCCATTTACCACAATGGATCCAACCGGTCCAACCGACTGTCATCGTCTTACCTTCCATTGCACTTACTCATACACCGAGCTTCATCCATGTCTTATATTACCTGTTGGGTACCACATAGCTCTCCCCGAGCTCCATCAACTTTTCATCTTTCCCAACCAATTCCCCATATTCAAAACATAAAAGGTAAGAATGGAAACAACAAGAAGAAAACCTATAACAACACGACACCACAACAAAGTGGTATGGCCATACTCTAGACATAAATAAAGCTACAAATCAAGTGCAAGTAAATTAAAAAAAAAGACAAAAAGCACAAGACTAACAACAAACACCACAACTCAATCCCCATGGTTCATAAATAAACTCAACCAAACCCATCTTCAAGATTTCATGGCAATCTCTATTTGCCATGTAGTTCCCTGCATCATATTTCCATAAACACATAACTATCAGTGTATAAATAAACATAATTGTACGTCAATTACCTTATCTTGTTTTGCCAAGCACGTAGCTTGCAACTGAACACATCTATGCCATCTCTCAGGGGACTCCAATCCTTTGACAGATACACCTGTAACTAAAGACTAGCTAATTTACTTGTCAAGTACGTGTTCATGAATTTAGCACATATCCACATAATGTCAAACAAAATCAAGGTTAAGAAGAATTCTTGTATGTGAAGCACTCATTCGTTTGGAAATAGGGTTTCCAAACATAGCCAAAGTAATTCTTACTCAATTCCTTTCTTTTAACCTTACCCTCATGCAACTAAGTCTTACTATATTTGTCATGTCACCCAACTTTTAGTTATATAAACACATCAATTATTAACTTGTCACGCTAATACCAAGCATGTTTCCTACAACTACTCAAACATATCAACCACATGTTCCAAATATCAAGACAATCATATCTATAAATTTGAAATCAACATTTAGCAAGACTAACAAACATGTCATAATCCATAGTCAACTCATAGTCATTATACATAATGCTACAACTATAAATTACATTCAAGTACATATCAAGTGTCTCAGCACATATATGTTAGTACAATCATCTTAAAACAAAATCATTTGAACCCATACTCATTTATGTAATTCATCAAACATTCAGCCAACTTGCAACATACCATGTTAAATAAATTAACTAGACACCAAACACTCAAACACCAAATAGATGTCATAATCAAACAATCAAGCACAAAGTATACTACATAATCAAACTCATACCTTAGTGTACCTCAGGGGAGGATATCTTGTTTGTGCAATCAATCTAGTTAGCAAGATATAGCTTTACAACATGTCAACTCAAACATAAATAAGATCACGATATCCATAACACTAACTAACTAACATGTTCACATCATAAACTCATAAGCATTTATCGTTCATGCATAATAATCACATATGTACGATCAATCTAGATTAGTACGACACCATATCACAAATATGTTAGCTCATACCTGAATATCGCAACCATAACCATCTTAATATGTCAAAACAAGTTAACACAATACATATAACATCAAGATCTTCAATGCAATGAACATAACCATCACGCATATGACCAATCCAAATTACAACATCAAGATCTCAATGAAATAACCCTAATCATCAAGTTAATAGCACATAACAACAATAAGCTATATATCATGCTCATCAACAACATAAAACCTAATCGTCAAGCTAATTGTCATATAGAAACAACAAGTTAACCTATAACATACTCATCAACAACATATCATATAACATAATCATCAAGTTATCTAACCTAACCAACAATAGAAATTTTTACAACTACATGTTACTATCATTCTCGACTATCTGACACATGTGCATATGACTATACTAATCAACTATCACCTAAAATTTATGTAACCATAACATCAAAGAAATGTACATAAACCTAATGCATATAAACCTAATTCAGATAATAATCCTTAACTTACATACCTGCATGCCCAACATACAAACATTAATGACGACATGCTTTTTCCTCGAGCTCCTATGCTGCAACTTCACCTTGATGATCTGCATCTCCTTCTTTACCTCATTCAACACATTAGCATCATAACATACCAATAGCACCATGATGACCTAAATTGCATACAATGACTTCACAAGGCATATTTTACCTACTATTCGTGCATAACTATAACCAAGACCATACATGCATGACAACTACGTATATACATATAACATATGAGTGCAAAACCATGTATACATCATTCTAGCTAGAGTCCAGTCATCAATGCATGACCATATCAACCACACAAACCATGACCTTATGTATGAAAACCACAACCACCTCACATGCATTTGATAACCTGTGAACATTGACATGAAATCAATGCATAATCATCCATACACACATGAAGACATACTCCACAACAACACCTTCAACCTTATGGTGACATCACTACAACCATGATCAACACCATGCAAATGCAACAAGCACATGGAATACAATCATAAGAAACACATATGCAACCAACATGAAAGCATGATCAACACATAGCCCAAGGAGAGCACAACCACACTCTGATACCACTCTGTAACACCCTCCTCCCACATCCACCTAATTAACCATGCCAATTGGGGTAAACATTAGATGAGAGGCTACTATGATTGGATTCGACCTCCTAGGTAACCTTAAGGAGGTAGAATCAACGGAACATCACATGCAGCCATCCAACACCATCAACAAAACCCTCAGGACACAAGTCAACATCTCAGACAGCTTGTCCCTGGGTCCTATTGTTGTTCTGGACAACTTAAGGCTCAGTCGCTCTCATGCTATGGGAAAGGGAGCGACCACAGACCTAAATTCACTCTCATAGGCTTGCATGTGAGTGGTTGTGGATGAAACTTGCCAGTTTTGTGCCAGCGGCTCCCGGATTTGAGCCACTTTTTTAGGTCCAGAGCCCAGGCCACTTCACAGAATGGAATGAAATCTCATAATTAAGTAAATTATGGGGAAACAAGAATGAAAAAGTAAATAGTTGATCAAGGCCTTAGCCAGCCCCCTACTAGCCATGAAAGTCATTTAATCGAACATATCATCAACATGTAACCTACAGGTGTAAATAACAAAGTTAAGTGTACGAATCTCTTACTTATCTGAGAATCACCATGAACCATTGTTTCCTCATGTCATTTGTTGCCTTATCACTTATTAGGTCATAAACATAATATGCAATCAAATACAAGTAAAAACATGTTGAGATCCATAAAATGTACATATAACGAACATAATAGGAACATAAATTCATTAAACATAACAACCATTAAAATCCATATATACACTGGTACATTTACGCATGAAAATCAATGGAATGAATTTCTCATTAATAAATGCAATGAACCAATCGGAGATGGGAATACCACGTACCACCCAACCATATATTGGTTGAACCAAGTCTCTCTTCAACCAATCACCCCGTGACATATTCCAAGCATGAATGTGGGACTCATAGAACACATATTCCTAACATTCAGCTTGGAATATGTGCCCCATCATCCATGGTATTTATATATTTTTACATGGGATTTTCACCAAGGATGTTACAAATTAGTCTTTTATACACCTTATAGGGTAAAACTATGACTTTATGATATTTTTGAAATCCTCACACTTAGTCACTAGAGGATCTCCCTCCAACCTTAGAGCTTTGTGTGGCTTTCCCACTAGATTAGGGCATGGCCTTTAATTTTGGCTGAGCAAATGATATCTTCTATTATTCATTTATATGATTAACATTAAAATAAGGTTATAATCATTGTAACTAGTAATTTCACTTTAGAGCACCAATCTCACCTTGATATGGCTTGATGTTGACCTTTGCTTCCATTTTGAACAGGGACTTTGAATGGTTCATGGAACTCAAACTAGGTTGTTCCTTTCTGGGTTCTTTCTTATACTCCTTATTTCATTATTCTATATTTTTTATTTCCCCTCAAATCCAACTATTATCACTCCAAAATTTCTTCAAAGTTGTCAGAAAAATAAATGATAGAGGTAACCACAAACCACTTTTGGAGATCAGGACCTAGCCTTCCTAATCTCAAAGAGGGCTCTCTCTTTATGATTTAACTTTGTTTTAGTTAATTAATTTTAGGCTAGTTATGATTGTGCTTGGGTTTTTGATTTGAATTTGGGTGGTGGGATCACTTACTTAGATGAAAAGGGTTTTCTTTTACCATTGGGCTATGGGGTCAAATGTCAAACAAACAAGATTGGATTAAGTTCTAAAAACAATGTCTAGAGGGCAAGATAGAGGAGTTACTACAGATCTCAAAGGCTTGAAGGTGAAATGGTTTCCAATCGGATCCAGGGAGCAATTAAGGGTTCCCTAAGCCAAATCATGAAGATAAGTGAAAGAGGTCAACCGGGATGGGAGAGAAATTAAGGGTTCTCAAATCCGCATATCAGAGAAAAACATATAAATGACTAACTGTGCAAAACAGAGTGTACTTAAGAAAATTCTGAGTTAAATTTCTAGTTAATTCATTCAAATTTAGATAACAATTAAGTTTATGAAACACATAATAAGGTAAAAAAATAAGACAAAGAAGATACTTCACTACAATAGCTCATTTAACGAATCCTCTAGTGCAAACGTTTTATTACTTGCTCCAGTCTGTTGACTTTAAAAGTGGTACAATCACCCTTAGGTTTAAGATCAAAATAACTCTACAAATGTATAGCAATCCACACTCAGTACTTCGAATTATGAAGTATTTATACTAAATAACTTTACAAAATATCTCAAATTGTATTGAGAACTAATCTAGGAAAAGGAAATATCTTCATGCAAGAAGATAGAGACAGTTATTGAATTGTTGTTTGTTGTCCCTATTATTTAGGTTCTATTGGCTTTTAGTCTCTGATCTTTTGCCCTTTAAGCTGCTTGGTTGTTTGGTCTTTCACGCTGGATGTCATATTTACTTATGACCTTTCATCTGATACACTTTCATCTACCTCCTCTGTTTGTCTTTTAACTGTATTTCTTTTACCATGAATGTTCTATCACCTACTTTTAATTTTACTTATTACTATAAATATTACTCACTCTTTCCTATTTATGTGTTTTTAGTATAAATGACTTTTACTATGTAGAATACAAAATGTTGTTGGGAGAGTAGTTTGTGAGAATCCTTTGTTGTGCTGGTGAAAATGATTTTATATGTGTTTTAACCATTACTGCCTCTTTGTTAATGATTTCTTCTGCTCTGTGATGATTGTCTTTTTCTTTTGGATAAAGGCTTTTGAATACATTTTCCTTGCAAATCTTGGAGTAAACAGGTTTTGGAACTAGTATCAAAATTGTTTATCCAAGCTTTCTGGTCTTATAATTACCTGCAAAATAAAACAATTATTAATAAAATCCAGGTCTGAAAGGAGGTGACCGAAGGCTGTATTTGAATGAGGAAGAACTATGGATGGAGTCCGGAGCGTGTTCGGAAGGTAATCCATGGTGAAATCCGGTCGCATGGGCTCAAGGTGGTGTAAATGGCTAAGGCAGCTTTGTAGTGAAAAACAAGTGAAAAGAGCGAAAATGAGCGTCTTTGGAATTTTAACGGGTAACGGCTAGAATTGGTGCGGAATTTCATAGTATGAACAATGGATGGTTTCGGCTTTAGTGGGGAGGCAGTTTTGGAGGCTCATCGCACCACTTTTGGCCATCGGGCAGTATTTTCTTAAGAGCATGTGAGATAGTGTGGAGTCGCCACATAGCCAAAAGGAGCCCGAGAAAAAAAACAAATCTCACGTGCTCTCAGGCTAGTAAAGGTCGAACGCCGAGAGCGCGCGATATGGATGCACGTTGTTAGATCGAGGGGTGAAAGATCTAACGACTATCGGGCGGTGAAGCTGCACGGAGGGCAATCAGGCAGAGATTAGTGAAGCTTGGGGGATAATTACACTTAACTTGTAATTATTTAATGAATAAGTGATGCCGGTTAAAAGTATAATGCGTAGGTTTAATATAGTGGGACCGAGGTTAACTGCAGTGGGGTTTATTTAACCACACCAAGGGGGTGGGTTAAACGGGAAAAAGTGAATTTGCGCAGTTAATTTAAATAAAGTGGGAGGGAGACAAAACTTAGGAAATATGAGGTTTTAAAGTTTAAAAGGGTTTTGGGGGTTTTTTGTGTGAAATTGGGAAATTAATAAGGGGAAAATGATTTTTTCAAAGGGGAATGGGTTTCACACTAGGGAAAAAGGGTTTTGGGTTGGGAAATAGCTTTTGGAAGATAATTTGCTAGGGAAATGTGTGAAACCAAGGGGAAAGGGTCAAATTAAGGGAAGAGGGTACTTTAATAGGAAATGATGGAATTATGGGGAAATTAGTAAGTATGTAGTGGGGAATGAAATGAAATGAGAGGAAGTTAATCAAATCAGTTTGTGAACATCCTTTCACTTGCATAACTGCTCCTGCACACTAAAACATAGGATTAAGCATGAGAAATGTGCTTATGCTTCAATCAACCTTGTACTTTTGCAACCTTTCTTCTACTTACCCTTTGCTTACCCTAACATTTTATCTTCACTTTTTTGGGTGCATTTAAGCTAGCAGACCCTTTCTTTCCTTTTTCTTTTGAAAAGTAAACTATCTAATTCTAACCTTATATCTTCCAATGGCTCAGATTAAGCTTATGAGCACATTTTATTTCTCTACCTAACTATTGATCTGCCAAGATTAAACAACTTGGCTAAATCTTTATTCTCTATCTATAAACATGAGATTTAAAGCATGAAGTAGTCAAGATTAAACTATTTGACTATCATGGGTTGTGGCATTTATGACAAGATGAACACAACCATTATTTTGCATAGTAAAGTAAAAAGTAGCAGCACTTATACTTGCACACTTTCATGATCTGTTTTTGTTTTGGGTTCATATTTTTTTACTTTTTTGATCTTTTCTTATTATTTTTGTCCTTTGATATTTCTTTTAGGACATACCCTCTTTACATTTTTTAATTTTTAATATGGAAAAAAAAAATTAGAAAGAAAAAATATGTACAATATTACAAGACTAACCACAGCCAATTCAACCTTATGAATCCTATTATTATAGGACCCTAACAGTGGCTCCACATGGGGATGGAATTTCCTGGTGAAATGTCAAGAACTTTAGGATCAGTAGCCTTTGAATTGTGACTCTACTTTATTGATACTTATGATGGTGAAACCTTCAAAGCTCAGGGCCTTCTCTCCGGGCTTCAACTTCAAAAGATTACCATCCAATCCAATCTACACTCTACAATGTTATGTACAATGATGCAAATTAAAGTGAACTATTGTTAATCAATGGAAAAGTAATGCTTTAGCATTCTACCATTGACAGGTCCTCCTGGTAGATCTGATCCATCTATCTCTCTCAAGAAAAAAGCATTGTTACCCCTGTAACCATAAATGACATAAGGCCCTTGCCATAAGAAGTCAAATTTTCCATGTTTGCCTTTGTCTTCCCTTCTTGAATCCCACTTAAGAACTTTATCACCTATGTAAAAATCATCTGCTTTGGTCTTTTTATCAAATACCTTTTTGATTTTGTCCTGGATTACCTATGATTTTACATATACTTCTTCTCTGGTCTGCTGCAAGTGTATGGTCTGATTTATCCTTCTCTGGATATCATTTGGTTCTACCTGCAACTCCTAGATGATCTTCATCACTGGCACTCCCAAAGATGATGGAAAAACAGCATCCATCCCATATACTAACTGATAGGGAGATGTGCCAATGGACTTCTTAGTAGTTAGTCTATCTACCCATAAGGCATTGACCAACTTTTTGTTCCATGTCTTTTTGTTGTCTTCCAATAATTTCTTAATGATATTGACCAGGCTTTTGTTAGAGGATTCTGCAAGTCCATTACCTTGAGGGTAATAGGCAATGGAGTGGCCAAGGGTGATGTGGTATTTGTTACAAAAATCTATCATTTTCTTGGATTTAAAGGCAGCTGCATTATCAGTAATGAGCTTTTGGGGGCATCCAAATATTGACAGGATATTATTTTCTAGGAAGGAGATAATGACAGTGTCTGTGGCTTGTCTAGAAGGGATGGCTTCTATCCATTTGGTAAAATAATCAGTGGTTGTCAAAATCCACTTATGCTGGGCTAAGGAGGCTGGGTGTATTTCTCCAATGAAGTCTAACCCCCATTGTTGAAATGGTATTTCTGTGGAGATTGGTTTAAGAGGCAAGGGTAAAAGTTTTCTCTTTCCCTCAAATATATGGCACTTATGACAGGAGGTCACATGTTTCTTAACATCTACAAATAGAGTGGGCCAGTAAAAACTAGCCCTCAGAATTTTGTCAGCAGTAGTCTTCCAATACAAGTGTCCTCCACAATCCCCTGCATGAAATTCTTGCATAATTTTATCAGCTTCATCTTTCAGTAAACAGTTAAAAAGAATACCACTTGTAGAAATTCCCATTATAGATCACTTGATAATGCAATATACTAAAGCAAAATACTTGATCTACTTCTACAAACAAACTTGCGAAAGCTTAATCGATTTTGAGCAAGATCAAATAGAACACATATAACAGAGAATGAGAAAGCAATCACACATGAACACAGAAGAATACTCTGGGGAAAGCCTCAACTAAAAACCCTAATATATGTATTATCATACAAGTGGAAATATGTCTGGATTACACAAGGCTTTAGCTCACAAGCTATCCAACTCTCAGTACAATCCCTCTGCTACTCATAGACAGTGAAAGGCTTCTCACAAACCTTCTCCTCTTCCCTCCAAGCCTCCTATTTCCTTGTGCAGTTTCTTTTGGGGTCCAATGTTTCCACCTGTGTGAATTCACCTCTCACACAACTCACCAAACTCAGAAATAAATGCGCAATCCTGAAAGAGATAATTCTTTCTGCATGGATGAGTTTCCTATATAGGAAAATTCCTCCAACTGATAGTACATTGTCCCATCCTCTGATCTCAACTATGTCTCTGACTGAAATGACATGCATGAGTTATTTATGAGAGAATATTTAGTTATATGAAGTACACTAGTTACATGCATGCATGCATTAACTAACTGAACTCAAAATCAGTTCCACGAACTGTTGGAACTAATCTAACTGGACTTAACTCAGTTAACTGAGCTAACTAATTACAACTCAAAGTACAACTCATCCTGATCTCCTTAATTAAGGGATAACTTCCTCAATCAAAGTGATAAATGTTGCATGTCTTCACATAGACTTCATGTTTGATTTTCTCCAACTAATTGACTTAAGATGAATTAATTAATTATTTTTCAAATAGCTGCTAAGATCAAATTCGAATTTTAGTTCAGGGACTAACTAAAATTGGAATGTATCCCGAAATGCTATTTATAGCAATGCTATTTTTAGCATTTCTATTTTATCATTCCTTATTGCTATTTCCAACACTAGTACCTGAAATGGTATTTATATCAATGCTATTTATAGCAATGCTATTTATAGCATTTCTATTTTTATCATTTCTTGTTTCTATTTTCAACACCAATAATGTCTTTCCAAAACAAAGCATTATCTATGATACAATACTTTAATGAATTCATTTTCAAAAACATAGCTTTAGTTCTTGTCAAACCAGGAGGAGCTTGTAAGTTTAGTATTACAAATATGATATCTGCATACCAAGGTGAATCTATGAAAGGTTCACTGATCTGTGGAGTCGCCATCTCTTCCCGATCATCAAGGGCACCAATGAAATTAATATCTAGGGCCCGACAGTTCGATTCAGCCATGAGTTTGGCTAAACCTTGGCCTTTGATAAGCTTAGTAGGATTTATTTGTATGTCATATTCCAATATAGTGGCAATCCATTTTCCTCTTTTTCCTTCAGGCCCATTTTGTGTCAAAATGTCTTTAACTACTGATTTGGAACATAAGAAATGATGTGAGCATACATAATATAGACTCTAAAATCTTTGACAGCCTTTACTAAAGCTAATGCTTATTTTTCATAATATTGTATTTGAGTGTGGCATCTCTTAAGGATTTACTGAAAAATGCAATTGGTTGTTCATATCCTTGGTCATTCTTTTGCAACAAGACTATTGCAATGGTGTGTTCTGAAGCAAAAGAAAAAATTATAAAATCTTTCTGAAAATCAGGACTTATAAGGACCGGAATTTTGGTTAGGGCTTCCTTGATGGCTTCAAAGGACTAGTTGGCCTCCACTGTCCATTTAAGTGCTGAATCCTTTCTTAAAATGTTATTTAGTTCTCTAATCAATTCTGCTAGATTTGAAATGAATCTCCTAGGAAAATTAATATTGCCTAAAAATGACTGTAACTCTTTAATGTTTCTAGGATGGGCAATGGTCAAAATGGCCTCTATTCTAGCAAGATCTATTCTAATTCCATCTTTAGAGATGATATGACCCAACATCTTTCCTTCTTCTAGACCAAAGAGTGTCTTTTTGATATTTAAAGAAATCCCAAATTTCCTACATTTGATGAAAACTCTTCTCAAGTGATCTAGGTGTTCATTATCATATTTAGAAAAGACAGTGTTGTCATCTTGGTATATGTTATGAAACTAGCTCAAGAAAAGATAGAAAAGATAGATCAACGCCTTAGAATTCAGCCTCTTCGAGGGGGCAACCTCCTTTACATTACATAAATGAACAATTATTGGATGATACAAATGAAAATACCTCTTTTCTATATATAGGAGTCTAAGGGGTTATAACATAATCAGAGCCGACATAACAATAATAATGTAAGGGCACAATAATAACAATAGTGGGCTTCTATGGGGCACAATAGTAACAATATGGGCACTAAATGGGTACATCAATATAATAAGTGGGTTATACTAATAACAATAAGGGGTTACAATAGTAGTATAGGGACCTAACATGCCCCTCTCCTTCAAAAAGCGTTGTCCTCAACGCTTGAGTATTTCTTGATGCTTCTGTATAAAATTCTTGTCCTCCCATGTGGAATATTTAGCGGGTAAGTACTTCCACTTGACGAGATACTCTGAAATTGATCGATTTCGTAGCTGTCGAGTTCTTGTTTCTGTGACTGCTCCAGGTTCCAATATGATTTTTCCTTCCTCTTCAATTTCTGGCAATATTGCTTGAATTGGGATCTTTTGCAACTTTTGAATAAGTGGCCATACTTCTTCGTCCTTCTTCCATTCATCCCTTGCTTCATTTATCCAATCTGGTTGGATAATATAAATAGCACAAAACAATGCTTCCACATCCTCATGCTTGAAGAGTCTTCCCATTCGGTAAGGTCGCCATTTTTAAGTGCATGTAGTGTTGCCAAAATTTCCTTCTCATAAATAGCTTGCTTGAGATGTAGCAATAAAAATACCCAATCACCTACATCAAAACATTTTTCACTACGATGTTGATCTACCTGTTGTTTCATTTGATTTTGCACCGAAGTGGCGTTATCCTTTAAAAGTTGGAGAACTTGTTGTTGATGCTCGATGTGATCTTTCTTTGTTTGAACCTTTTTCTTCTTGATATGTCCTTCTATCTTTTGAGGAGTGGTAATTTCTTCCAGTCCTTTACAAGATATGGTCGGATTCATTTCTTGATGCTCGATGTGATCTTTCACTTCTTGAACATTTTTCTTCTTGATGTGTCCTTCTATCTTGATAGTTTGAGGAGTGGTAATTTCGTCCATTGAATTACAAGATATGGTTGGATTCATTTCTTATTTCTCGATGTGATCTTTCACTTCTTGCACCTTTTTCTTCTTGATATGTCCTTCTATCTTGAGAGTGTGAGGAGTGGTAATTCTTGCCAATGCTTTACAAGATATGGTCTGATTCATTTCTTCTTTCTCTGGGGTGGTGTCCTAACGTATATCCTCTTCTTTTGATGTTTCTTGATCCTTTTCTTCCTCCTCTTCATATTCTATGTAAAATAATTTCTTCTCAGCACACCTATGACCTTTAGTGCATTTGCTATCACAATTGTAACAAAGCCCTTTTTCTCTTTTTTCTTCCAATTGTTGTGGTGTAACCCTTGTAGGTTGTGGAAGGCTGGAAGAAACAACACTTCCATCTTTATAGTTGTGAGGGGTATGCTTCCTAGTTTCCATAATTTTTCTTTCCATTATGTCACAAAGCCCTTTTACTCTTTCCAATTGTTGTGGTGTTTCTCTAAAGAAGGTGTTGCTCTTTGTATCCTCATAATGTGCTATCATTTCCTCCATCAAAATTGACCACGTAACAAGTTTTTTATGAGAACAAAGCCCTTCATACCATAAAAATTGATCAGGTTCTAAATATGAAGATGCAATACATACCTTTTGTAATAGTTTTACACCATGTAGATCAAAATATTGCTCCATCTGAAGTATCCAATTTACCGGATCCTTGCCATCAAACTTCCTCATCTTGCTTTTTCTTGATTTTAGGAGCTCGACCTTGAAACGACTGTAACTCTGTACTTTCAGATCTTTAAGTTCTGAAATTGTGAACTATAGTAGCCCTCTGTGTCCTCTTTCCAATGCCACCAGTCTAATCCAAATTGGATTCTCTAAGAAAGAGTTATGCACAATCTCCCAAGATGACCTGATTATAGACCTTTCCAGAAGAGCGAAATTGTATGAAGTGCCACGTGTCACTGTTTCAACCTTTGGATCTGAAAAATGCATACAAGAAACTACAGTCCATCCTCTTTCTATACCTTCTTACAAAATTTCAATCCGATCCCCAGAGAGAAAGTTATGACGATTTTCCCCAGGTCACCTGTTTTGAATGTAATTCAGGAGTCTGCAAAAAGACCAACTTCCTCAGATCATATCTCCGCAAATATCGCGTGAAAAGCTCTGAAATTCAAACCCAAGGTTCAGTGTGATTTCTTCTCAAATGGGTTTTTTTTTGCGACTTTTGAAACGTCACAGAAAAAAAGTTATAGTGAAAATGCCACGATGACCTGTTTGGAGCAGCGAAACCCTAGAATCCAAAGCTCTGATACCAAATGTTATGAAACCAGCTCAAGAAAAGATAGAAAAGATAGATCAACGCCTTAGAATTCAGCCTCTTCGAGGGGGCAACCTCCTTTACATTACATAAATGAACAATTCTTGGATGATACAAATGAAAAGACCTCTTTTCTATATATAGGAGTCTAAGGGGTTATAACATAATCAGAGCCGACATAACAATAATAATGTAAGGGCACAATAATAAAAATAGTGGGCTTCTATGGGGCACAATAGTAACAATATGGGCACTACATGGGTACATCAATATAATAAATGGGTTATACTAATAACAATAATGGGTTACAATAGTAGTATAGGGGCCTAACAGTATACCACTAGGAGTCATGGATCTCCTTGGCAAAAGCTATATCCATAGCTCTTTGAAATGTTGCTCCTGCGTTCATGTTACACAAAAATATCGTCACCATGATTATTTGCAGTCAGTATGGGTCTATCATCACTTGTACTGTCCTCCTAAGCAAGTCTCAAACCTCAGCTCTTCAAGTCAAGCTTTGAAAATGAGAGAAAGACATTGAAAATCAACAAATCTCTGGTTCCGCACTTTCTCTCACTGTTGCCTACGGTCCCGCACCCCCTGTTTATAAAAGCTGCGGACCTGCCCGCTCTGTCTCTAAAGGAGTTGGTGCGGACCCCTGTGAAAGTCAAAAAGGCGCAAGTTTATTCTAAAAAACTCACTTTGGGTTAATTCTAGAGGATTCTAGAAGGAATTTTGACGTGGATTGGTTGCTCTTAGGTGGTTCATGCATCCCAAAAGAGAAAGAGCTAATCCCTTGATGAGAGGAGCTATCCCTTTGAAGGAGGGCTTTATCCCTTTGAAGGAGGACCTTGTAACTTCCCTCCATTGCACTATACATTAAGGCATTGGGCTGGTTGCTAGGGAGGTTAGAAGCTGAACATTTTTTAGGGTAAATGTTGGTGGAATTGAGACTTCCTAGTTAAGCTTGAGAGGAGAGATCACATACCTTTTTGGCTTCATTGGGAAGAGAGTGAAACTTGTCAAAGTAGAGGAGACTTCTTGTTGGACCCTGGGAGGAGATTGTACAGCATCAAGGCACAGGTTGTAAAGTTCTTCTTTGATTTGAATTAATACAATCAGATTCATTTTTCTCAACAAATTGTCTTATGTCATTTGTTTCATGAATTCCTTGATCTTCATGTTAAATATGTTTTATGATATTGGCTTTTCAGGTGCTATTTAATTTGTTTGCTTGTTTGTGTTTGCAGATACACAACGAGGGAGCTCATTTGGATCAAAGGAGCAAGGCTTCCACAAACTTGCATTGGACCCAAGGTAGGCCTAAAACACTTGTTTGCCTTTGTTTATAAATGCATATTTAGAGAAAGATAGTTTTTGATTGGCTTGCTTGTCATTAGATCTCTTTAGATTCTAGGAAGGTCTATCTTGTCCGCAAGATCGACTCATTTCGTGTGACAGTTCATTAATCCAAAAGGCATCTTCAAATATATGAAGGTACCCCAAGGAGTAGTAAATGTAGTTTTGGCTTGGTCCTCTAGTTGAACTATGACATGGTTATATCCAGAAAATCCATCAAGTAAAGAGATTATGGATGAGCCTACTACCCTCTGGAGGATATGGTCCATCTTTAGTAGAGGATAGTTGTCTTTTAATGAGGCCTTGTTTAAATTTTTGAAATCAACACACAATCTGATTCTCCAGTCTTTTTCCTAGTAGTGACTAAGTTCGAAATCCAATCTAAATATCTAATGGAAGCTATGATTTGGGCATCATACATTCTTTTAACTTCTTTCTCAATAGATGGCATAAGAACTAGATTAATTCTCCTAAGTTTCTATTTGAAAGGTTTATGATCCTCTTTGAGAGGTATTTTGTGTTGAATTATGCTGGTGTCATAAGACTTCAAGTATTCATAACTCCACGCAAATACATCTTGAAAATCTTTCAACAGATTTATGTATTTTACCTTTTCCTCTGGAGGTAAGGCTTTTGATATTTTATTGAGTTATTGTTTTTCCTCAATTCCTATGTTACATTCTTCTATATTTGCTGTCAAAAGTTCCATTTTCAATTTCCTAGCTACATCGTTTGAATCAAAAAAATCTTCTACGGGGCCTAATCCCTTAGGCAAAAAAATATTTTTAAGATTAAGAATTTTAAAATCATCATTCATTATTTCCTCTATTTCTACATTTTTTAAGTTATCTACTTATAATCTAGTAAAATTAGTTGGTTTACCTATATCTAAAATATTTACATCTATGTCACCATCTATGTCATTATCTACTGTATAGTCTATATCTATTTTACAATTCTGAAACTCACCTTCAGCATTCATGAAGTCATAAATTTGACAATCTTGTGAGAAAATCTGCCAATACTTCAAATTATCTTGTAGGATATGCCTATGTCTCACTTCTGTAGTGTACTGATGGTTGGGTTGGAAGGGCAATTTGTAGGTACTAGCAAAAGTGGCAAGACTGTTGATCTGGACTTTAAACAGGAACGCAAAAAATTACAGAGATAACCATAAACACAGATATGCAGTGGAAATAATACTTCATTTCATTAATGTAAAATATTGAAATATGCTTACAAACAATAATGGAAATAAACTAGCTAGGGCGATGGTAGCTTATCTCTAAGAAGAGATGTGGTGGCTACATGCCTCTGAACTATGTTACAATGAGGCTCGAAGGCCTATTTATTGTTGAGAAACAATGGAAAACCCTTAACATTCCAAAACCTAACCCTAGAAGATGAAACGCCAAACTGTGGGCCCAGTTTGGGTAAATTGGTACACCAACTTCCCGGGGTCGTAACTTTGGCATACGATCTTCGTTTGACGTGTACAATAGCTCATTAGAAAGATCTATCCGAGCACTACCACTTTGGGAGGCAACATGGACCCATGTTGCTCCAGATTTCCCAAAAACCATCGTTTAGGGCCTCAAAATGGCTCTAGAAGTTCAAGACCCGAAAAACTGCTAAAAATGGTAAGTTTTGCTACAATTAAGGAAACTGAAAATGCTGAGAGAAACAATGGTGGGGGTCCAGGTGGACTTGGCAGGTGGCCACCAATATCCACCTGGGTCATTCCTCCCCCCTTAGGAAGCAATGGTCCCCATTGCGTTGAGTTCCTCCATGAGATGAGGAAACTTTTGCTGAACTTGTTCCCTGGTGAGCCACTTGCCCTGGTGAAGGAGTTGGCCTGCTTTGACAACTCGATACAGTTGGATATTCTGTTGGCGAGTGTTCTTGATCTGTGTGTCCATAATCCGATCAGTTGCAGCTTGTTCCATGCAATTTGGATTTAATTCTGTGGGTGTGAGCTGTTCTGCAATGTCGGATGTGTCTAGCAATGGTGGAAAGTATGGCCGAAGGCGGTCCACATTGAACACTGGGTGCAGGCCAAGGAATGGGGGGATGCTGAGCTCAAATGCACTGTCTCCCACAGCCTTAGTAATGGTGTAAGGACCATATCGGAGTGGTCTCAGTTTCCGATAGGCTCCAGTAAGGCATTCCTTTTGCAAATGCAACCAGACTTTGTCGCCCACCTGAAACTTGTGTGGCACCCGATGTTGATCATGTCGTTGCTTGTACTTGGCATTTGATTTCTCCAAAATGTCATGGACCTGCTGGCGAATATGTTGGATGTGCTCAATGAAGCTGGTGGCCTTATCTATTTCGGACTGGACATGAGCTGAATTTATGTGAGTAGCTGCAAGTGGCATGGCCACATCAATGGCGCATAGTGGCTAGAATCCCAAACCCACCTGAAAAGGGGTATGGCCAGTGGAGTTGTGAAGAGCTCGGTTGTAGCTGTGCTGAACATAGGGGAGGCTCTCGTCCCATGTGCGTGGATGCTTTGAGTTATACATGCGCAGGATGTGCACAATCATCCTATTGACAACCTTCGTCTGGCCATCAGTTTGAGGATGGAAGGCTGTGGACTTCGTGAGTTTGGTGTCCAGCATTGACCAGAGACTGGACCAAAATGTGTTGAGGAACCGACTGTCCCGATGTGAGATGATAGACTATGGGATCCCAAAGTGCACCCATACTCGTTCAAAGAAGAGTTTAGCAGTGGCTTCTACTGTGATATTCTTCTTGCAAGCCGCCATAATGGCCATCTTCGAGAACCTGTCAACGACCACAAAAACACAGTCATTTCCATACTTAGTGGAAGGAAAGCCTGACATGTAATCCATGGAGATGGATTCCCAAGGTCGACTAGGGGTAGGCAACGGGGTATAGAGGCCGTGCTTCTTGATGGTCGGTTTGGCAATGGCACAGGCAGTACATGATCTGATGTACTTCCCAACATCCTGTCGAAGATTCGGCCAATAGAAATAATTTTGCAGTACTGCCACTATTTTCTCGACCCCGAAATGCCCAGCAGCCCGACTGTAGTGTGCTTCCCAAATCATCTTGGCATGCTCGCTTGAAGGAACACAAAGGTGACCCAGGTGGCATAACAGGGCATCCTAGAGGTGAAAATCTGGAACATGCTGACCCTCCAAGAGTGTTTGGTATGTGTGGCTGAATTCTAGGTCGCTTTTGTAGAGAAGTGGCCAATCAGAAGTCTCGTGCCCACAAGAGTTGAGCACGGTGGTTAACGCCATGATCGGTGGTCGACTGAGGCAATCTGCAACATTATTGGTGCTGCCCTTCTTATACTTGATACTCAAGTGGAACTGTTGCAGGTATGTAGACCACTTCTGATGGCGATCATTCTGCAATTTCCCTTGGGTCTGTATGAACTGCAGGGGTCGGTGGTCTATGTGGATGACCGTTTCCTTCCCCAAAATGTAATGCTTCCATTGTCGGCAGGCCTGCACAATGGAATACATCTCTTTATCATAAGTGGGGTACTTTCGGACTGTGTCTGAAAGTGTTTCACTGTGATATGCCACTGGATGTCCATGTTGAGTAAGGACTGCCCCAATAGCATAGTCAGAGGCATCTGTCTCAACTTCAAATGGTTGTTGTAAATCTGGTAACGCGAGCACTGGTGCTGTGTAGAGGCGATCCTTCAACTCTATGAATGCCTTCTGTTGAGATTCATAACAAAAGAATTTTGCTTTCACTCCTCCCTTAGTGACTTGACTCAAGGGCCAAGTAATATGAGAAAACCCCAACACGAACCTGCGGTAGAAGTTGGCAAGACCTAGAAAGTCATGGAGCTCTGTTAGAGTGGTTGGAGATGGCCAATCCCGAATGACTTGGATCTTGGCTGGATCCACATGCACCCCCTGTTCATCAATGATGTATCCCAGATATTGAACCTGGGTCATGCCAAAAGTGCATTTCTCCAAATTGGCACATAGCTTGTGTTGCCGCAATGTTTGGAGAACCTGTCGGATGTGGTGGAGGTGCTCTTCCCAACTCTGGCTGAAGATCAGAATGTCATCCAAGTATACTACTACAAATGAGTTGGTGAATGGCCACAAGATGTCATCCATTAGCCTCATGAAGGTTGCAGGAGCATTCGTCAATCCGAAAGGCATAACCAACCATTCGAAAAGGCCCTCCTTGGATTTGAAGGCAATCTTCCAGACATCAGAGGGTTCGATTGGTACCTGGTGATATCCTGACTTCGGATCGATCTTGCTGAAATATTTCACCCCGTTTAGTTGGTCCAGGAGGTCATCAATCCACGGGATCGGGTACCTATTACGGACAGTGATCTTGTTCAGTGCCTAATAGTCAATACAGAGTCTCCACGTCCCATCCTTCTTCTGTACCAACACGATCGGGCTCCCACAAGGCGATGAACTCGGACGGATGTGACCTTTCTACAGGAGCTCTTGAATCTGCCTCTTGATTTCATCGTTCTCTAGAACAGAGCACCGATAAATTGGTCCATTGGGTAGCGGCGCACCTGGGGTCAGATTGATGGAGTGCTTGACCTGACAATGCAGAGGAACCCCTGCGAGGGAGGTGAAGATGTCCTCGTACTCCTCCACGACCTTGTCCATCTGTAGTTGTCATGCAGAGGGGCCCTGTCTGGAGGCCGCTTCTTCTTTCCTTGAGGGCGTATCATCGAGAAAACAAATTTCCCGGTTTTGGAAATGAGCTTACTGCATTGTTTTGCAGTAACCAAAGAGATGGCGGTAGGTGATGCTACCTCTGGTATCCTGTACAACTTATTTCCCATTGTAATAATAACAGCACGGGGCCTTGATTCATACACAGCATGTCACTTCCACAAGTATGGTTGTCCTAATAATACATCACAAACTTCAAGGGGAGAAATATCACACAATACCTCATCCGTGAAGGGCTTGATGTTGTATGGAAGGCGACACTGCTGACTCACACGAAGATCTCGTCCTTGGTGAAGCCACCCGATGGTGTACGGTTGTGGATGTGCTATGGTCGGTAAGCCCAACCGCTTCACGACCTCTGCCGAAATGAGGTTCTTTTGGCTCCCTCTATCAACAATGAACTGTAGGGGGAGCCCTTTACCCACATCTAGGACTGGAAGAGATGCTCCTCCTCCTCTAGATCTTCGGGTTCATTTCTCTGGATCTTGGCGGTAGCAACAGTGGCGTTGGGATCCGCATCAATGATCTGCTTCCCTTTGTCATTCCCCTTGTCGGGTTCTGACTCAGAGTCGGAACATGCATCTGATTCTAAAACCTTTAGCTCAGCCACCAGTGACTGCTTGGCCCGGCACTCACTTGTGTTGTGAGTGGAGCTCTTATGGAACTCACACTATTTTCCCGTGTCCTTTTTTGGCTTCACGGCGTTGTTCTTTGCTTGCAACTTCGGCGGGTTGTCTTGGGCTGCCCCGCCTTGGCTTTGTCCTTTGTTCTATGGTTTAGGGGCACCTTTCCCCTACTTTGGATTCACAGATCCAAAGTCTCGCTTCTTTTGTTTGAACTTCTACTCGATCTTGATGGCATATCGGTATGTTGTGCCGAGCGAGGAGATGTTCAGGAATTGTATTTCTTCCTGGATGTACTTGTTCAGGCAGCCACGGTATTTGAGTATCAAATGCTGCTCCGAATCCTTGATACCCAACTTTGTGCGAAGGGTATGGAAAAGATTGGTGAACTCCGGCACGTCTTGGTCCCTTCCCTATCGCAGCATGGTCCACTTTATGTATTCATCCTCATAGCTCCCGACAGGGTAGTACTGCTCCTTGATGGCATCCCGGAATTAATTACAGGTGGGTGCGACTAAAAATAGTGAGCCAGTAATTTCATCCTTCTGCTCGCAGTAGGTTTCCCACCAGTCCTTGACGTGGGGGCTGTTTTTAAAAGAGTGAAAACAATCTTTTCCCGACTCGAAAATTCATGAACAGAAAAATAACCCTCTAGTAGATTTAACCATTTATCTACGACATCTGCGTCTATCTAACCCTCGAATATGGGGGTTTCAAAATTAACTTGTACCTTAAAGGGTGTGGCGTTTCCAGAGTAGCTGCTGGAAGCCGATGCATCGCTTCTGGGTAGCCGCTGAAGGATCTAGGAAAAGTTGTCCATCATCGCGTTCTGTTGTTGCTCGAGGGCTTCTTCGAGCAAGATTTTGATAGGATCTCCTGCCCCCTTGTCTTTCTTCTCATCCGCCATGGGAGGCCGTTGGGATTTGAGAGGCTGGTCTTGCAAAGGTTCGACCAGTTCAAGCCCTAACTCCTTATATCCTGACCTTGTTGGGGACATGCAAAGAAAAACAGAGAAAAAGCAAACCGCTTTGATACCATTGATCCAGACTTTAAACAGGAACGCAACAAATTACAGAGATAACCATAAACACAGATATGCAGCGGAAATAATACTTCATTTCATTAATGTAAAATACTGAAATATGCTTACAAACAGTAATGGAAATAAACTAGCTAGGGCGATGGTAGCTTATCTCTGAGAAGAGATGTGGTGGCTACATGCCTCTGAACTATGTTACAATGAGGCTCGAAGGCCTATTTATTGTTGAGAAACAATGGAAAACCCTTAACATTCCAAAACCTAACCCTAGAAGATGAAACGCCAAACTGTGGGCCCCGTTTGGGTAAATTGGTACACCAACTTCCCGGGGTCGTAACTTTGGCATACGATCTTCGTTTGACGCGTACAATAGCTCATTAGAAAGATCTATCCGAGCAATACCACTTTGGGAGGCAACATCGGTCCATGGACCCATGTTGCCCCAGATTTCCCAAAAACCATCGTTTAGGGCCTCAAAACGGCTCTGGAAGTTCAGGACCCGAAAAACTGCTAAAAATAGTAAGTTGTGCTACAATTAAGGAAACTAAAAATGCTGAGAGAAACAATGGTGGGGGTCCAGGTGGACTTGGTAGGTGGCCATCAATATCCACCTGGATCAACTGTGGGCTAGCATATTTTGTTTTCTAGGAATGGCAGCAAAGTTTGTTTCCAAGAGGTATTTAATCAAATCTAGGACAGTCTCCATATCTTGACTAAGTCTAGGATTGTTTACAGAGTATTCACCATTTATTTGTTTAATAATCAATTCTGAGTCTCCAAGTATGGAAACTCTCTTGGCTCCAAGTTTTCTAACCATTTGTAACCCTAAGATTAGGGCTTCATACTCTGCCATGTTGTTTGTACACTTGAAGTTTAATCTAAATGCATGTCCCTTAGAATGATTATTCTCCATATTATGGATCCACACTCCTACACCAGCCCCTAACCTATTCACAGATCCATCAAAATCTAGATGCCATAGGGACTCATGAAAAATGTTCTCACTATCAGTTGTTTTGTATTTCAGTTCTTTAGTTGTGATTTGATTATTGTCATGGTCTGAATTGTACAAGATGAAAGAGTCCATATCAGAATGCATGGAGTATATAGGAAATTTTTGTGGTTTTTCTACACTACTCACCATGTATTTCATCAAGGTCTCTCTATATAGTTTCCTTTGTTGGCCAAAAATAGATATGGTGGCATAAGACATATCTAACTACAAGGATCCTTGCAATTTTGCTCCCCATGAGCGAGATAGCAACATTCCATATTTGGGTGGGATGTCTGCAACTACTATGTCCATCAGAATACTCTTTGTTGGGCACTGGACTAGAGTTACACATAAATCCTTGATCAAACCAAGGCATTTAACTTGGCTAGAGTCAAAGGAAAACAAGTCCTTATATGGTCTGGTAATGTCTAAGTTCAATCTCTCCATGATTGCTTTTGGCATCAAGTTATGGGATGCCCCTAAGTCTAACATAGCATTATGTAATATTTTGTCATGAATGTTCAAGCTAATGTAGAAAGGAGGGACTCCCCCTTGCTGATGAATACCATTGGCCTCAGGGCCAAACAATAATTCAGGTTGATCATCATTCAAATTGACAGCATCTTCTCCCTCTCCTATATTTAAAGTTTCAGTTATCTGTGATCTATAGGATTCATTCTTTACTAGTTCATTTAAAGGAACTGATATCTTTAATTTTTCTATTTCAGTTTTGATGTTGAAAGGATCTGAGCTTTGTTTGTTTGGATGAGATCTTCCTTAACAAATGCAATCTGTGTGTTTTTATCTTGTTTCTCAGTACTAGGCAATTCAGTCTATGTTTCAATTGTTTTTCTTTGATTTCTCCTATTTGGAATGTTTTGAGTGATTGTTTCAGTTTTAGTTTCAGTGGAGGTTATATCTACAATTTTTGGGGTAGAAGTCTCCGATGTTCCCCTAGGAAGGATTTGTAAAATCTTAGTGACAGAAGCTTCTATTATCTTTTTATTTTGGGTCTAGATTGATTTTTTAGTGGGAGCTTCATTGTTCTTTTTCCTTCTTAAGCTATAGTATTTGTGAGCCTCATATATAGCTAACTCATAACCCTATTTAAAGTCAAAGGACTCACCAGATTCTAATTGCAATTGTTGCAGCATGTACAACTCCTATTCTTCTTGAGTAAGAAAAACAATATTTTCATTGTTTATTCCTAACAAGTTTATCTAGGTGTCATCCTCTTCTTCATGGCTCTGTGAACCCTCAACATAGTTCTCCTGGAAGGGAGGCCTAATCTGCTGATCTGGTATAGCATTCTTTCCAGCATTAGGATTCTTCCTAAAGTTGGGGTTTCTTATTGGGGGTGGTTGTTGATTCTCCCATTGAGTTTTTCTTTCCATGTTTTCTAATCTATCCATTATTCTTTCTACACTCTTTGCTAAATTATCTATTTTTCCATCAGAAGTGGAAGTTTCCTCTTTAATTACAACTCTCTTTTCATTTCTCATTCTGGATTTCTTGGCTAATAGGTTGGCCTCTACACTAACAACATTGCTTTGCATTTGTTCCAATGTTTGAGGGTTTCTTTCCCTTAACTGGTATGACATGTCAATGTCAAAACCATCAGGGAAATTGATTAAAGCTAGGTCAGGTGGAGATTAGCAGGTATTGCATTGTAGATTTTATTGAACCTAATACAATAATCCTAAACTAACTCATTAGGAGCTCTTCTAATGTTATCATATTCAGAAAGTATTTGCAGGGGGTTTTCTTTCTCTCCCATCTATCAAGGAATAATCTATGAAAAGTAGCTAAGTCTACAATATGGGCAGCAGGTAAAGCTTTGAACCATTTCTTAACATCCCCAGTTAATGTTTGGGCAAACAACCTCATTTGGACATCTGATTCATCTACCTCATGCAATTCAAAATAGTTTGTCATTTTGTTCACATGTTGTTGGGCAGTGTACTAACCAGTAGCATCAAACAAAAAGATTTTGCTTTGATAGTCTTGGGGCATGGCATGGAGTTGTGTAGGTAAAACCAGAGGTGCATATCGGTCTGCCATGGCTTGGATTCTGGTTTGACTAGGGGGTAAGGAGCTGGTAGTTGAGGAATGGCTTGAACTGGATGGAGATGAAATAGATGATGGTGAGGATGGTTGATGAATAACTGGTTTAGGGCAATGGATCGTGGTGGATACTATAAGTGAGGTAGTGGTAAATGAAGGTGTATTTACAGTGATTGAAGATTGTGCAGAAATTTCAGAGGCAGCAGCAGTAAGGGCAACTAGTTCAACAGACTGTTGAAGGTAAGCATCATCTATATGGCTTATCAATGTAGAGGTCAAAGCTTCTAACTTGTCAAAAGTCTCCAAGACAAATTTATCTAAATCTAGATGGATAATCACCCTTTTTTATTTAATGAGTTGAACAAACTCAGGGTCTAACACTGTTTCATGGATGGCATTCTCAGATTTAGTTCTAAATAATGAGAGGTCAAATGACAAATCAAAAGGGATTTCCTCTAAAGTTGACAACTCCTCAGGGAGTGAGTTTGCTTTGACTAACTAGCTACTACTTGCCTGAGTTTCTATGTTTTTGGTTTTCTTAAAATTCTGTCTGGGTCATCAACTATAGTAGTAGGGTTTGGATCTGGATTGTCCTTGGTATAGTGAGTCTTCTTAGGAGCCAGAATTTTAACTTTTTTAACTGTTTTTTATGAAATTTTTCAAAAACAACTTCGAAAAATGACCTTAAGGGGCTTTAGATGAAATTTTAAGGTTTCCTTAAAGTTTGATGAGACTAAGTGTCGTAGTCCCCAGTATGGTGGCCAATGATGTTATCACTCCAAAATTTATTCGAAGTTGTCAGAAAAGGAAATGATAGAGATAACCACAAACCACTTTTGGAGATCAGGACCTAGCCTTCCTAATCTCAGAGAGGGCTCTCTCTTTATGATTTAACTTTGTTTTAGTTAATTCATTTTAGGCTAGTTATGATTGTGCTTGGGTTTTTTTATTTGAATTTGGGTGGTGGAATTACTTAGATGAAAAGGGTTGTCTTTTACAATTGGGCTATAGGGTCAAATGTCAGACAAACAAGACTGGATTAAGTTCTAAAAATAGTGTCTAGAGGGAAAGATAGAGGAGTTACTACAGATCTCAAAGGATTGAAGGTGAAATGGTTTCCAATCGGATCCAGGGAACAATTAAGGGTTCCCTAGGTCGGATCATGAAGATAAGTGAAAGAGGGCAACCGGGACAGGAGAGAAATTAAGGGTTCTCAAATCCGGGTATCAAAGGAAAACATATAAATGACTAATTGTGCAAAACAGAGTGTACTTAAACAAATTCTGAGTTAAGCTTCCAGTTAATTCATTCAAATTTAGATAACAATTAAGTTTATGAAACACAAAAAAGGTAACAAAATTAGACAAAGCAGATACTTCACTGCAATAGCTCATCTCATGAATCCTCTAGTGCAATCTTTTTATTACTTGCTCCAGTCTGTTGACTTGAAAAGTGGTATAATCACCCTTAGGTTTAAGATCAAAATAACTCTACAAATGTATAGCAATCCACTCTCAATACTTCGAATTATGAAGTATTTATACTAAAGAACTTTACAAAATATCTCAAACTGTATTGAGAACTAATCTAGGAAAAGGAAATATCTTCATGCAAGAAGATAGAGATAGCTATTGAATTGTTGTTTGTTGTCCCTGTTATTTAGGTTTCACTGGCTTTTAGTCTCTGATCTTTTGCCCTTTAAGCTACTTGGTTGTTTGGTCTTCACGCTGGATGTCTTATTTACTTATGACCTTTTATCTGATACACTTTCATCTGCCTCCTCTGTTTGTCTTTTAACTGTACTTCTTTTACCATGAATGCTCTGTCACCTGCTTTTAATTTTACTTATTACTGTAAATCTTACTCACTTTTTCTTGTTTCTGTGTTTTTAGTAAAAATGATTTTTATTATGTAGAATACAAAAAGTTGTTGGGAGAGTAGTTTATAAGAATCCTTTGTTGTGCTGGTGAAAATGATTTTATTTGTGTTTTAACCATTACTACCTCTGTGTTAATGATTTCTTCTGCTCTGTGATGATTGTCTTTTTCTTCTGGATAAAGGATTCTGAATACATTTTCCTTGCGAATCTTGGAGTAAACAAGTTTTGGAACTAGTATCAAAACTGTTTATCCAAGCTTTCTGGTCTTATAATTACTTGCAAAATACAACAATTATTAATAAAATCCAGGTCTAAGAGGAGGTGACCGAAGGCTGTATTTGAATAGGTAGGAACTATGGATGAAGCCCGGAGCATGTTCAGGAGGTAATCCATGGTGAAATGCGGTCGCAGGGGCTCAAGGTGGCATAAATGGCTAAGGCAGCTTTTTAGTGAAAAACAAGTGAAAATAGCGAAAATGAGTGTCTTTGGTGTTTTAACGGGTAACGGCTAGAATTGGTGCAGAATTTCATAATATGAACAGCGGATGGTTTCAGCTTTAGCGGGGAGGCAGTTTCGGAGGCTCATCGTGCCGCTTTTGGCCATCGGGCAATATTTTCTTAAGATCACACGAGTTAGCATGGAGCTACCACGTAGCCAAAAGGGGCCCGAGAAAAACCACAAATCTCGCATGCTCTCAGGCTAGTAAAGGTCGGATGTCGGGAGCATGCAATATGGGTGCACGCCGTCAGATCTAGGGGTGAAAGATTTGACGGCTATCGTGCGGTGAAGCTGCACGAAGGGAAATCAGGCGGAGATTAGCGGGGCCCAGGGGATAATTACACTTAACTTGTAATTATTTAATGAATAAGTGGTGCAGGTTAAAAGTATAATGTGTGGGTTTAATATAGTGGCACTAGGGTTAACTGCGATGGGGTTTATTTAACCACACCAAGGGGCTGGGTTAAATGGGAAAAAATTGAATTTGCGCAGTTAATTTAAATAAAATGGGAGGGAGACAAAACTTAGGAAATATTGGGTTTTATGGTTTAAAAGGGTTTTGGGGGTTTTTTGTGTAAAATAGGGAAATTAATAAGGGGAAAATGATTTTTTCAAAGGGGAATGGGTTTCACACTAGGGAAAAGGGGTTTTGGGTTGGGAAATGACTTTTGGAAGGTAATTTATCAGGGAAATGTGTGAAACCAAGGGGCAAGGGTCAAAATGAAGGGAACATGGTACTTTAATGGGAAATGATGGAATAATGGGGAAATTTGTAAGTATGTAGTGGGGGATGAAATGAAATGAGGGGAAGTTAATCAAACCAGCTTGTGAACATCCTTTCACTTTCATAATTGCTCCTACACACTGAAACATAGGATTAATTATGATAAATGTGCTTATGCTTCAATCAACCTTGTACTTTTGCAACCTTTCTTCTACTTGCCCTTTGCTTACCCTAACATTTTTTCTTCACTTTATTAGGTGCATTTAAGCTAGCATACCCTTTATTTCCTTTTTCTTTTGAAAAGTAAACTATCTAATTCTATCCTTATATCTTCCAATGGCTCAGATTAAGCTTATGAGCACATTTTATTTCTCTACCTAACTACTGCTCTGCCAAGATTAAACAATTTGGATAGATCTTTATTCTCTATCTATAAACATGAAATTTAAAGCATTAAGTAGTCAAGATTAAACTGTTTGACTATCATGGATTGTGGCATTTATGACAAGCTACACATAACCATTATTTTGCATAGTAAAGTAAAAAGTAGTGGCACTTAGACTTGCACACTTTCATGATCTGTTTTTGTTTGGGGTTCATATTTTTTGACTTTTTTTATCTTTTCTTATTCTTTTTGTCCTTTGATATTTCTTTTAGGACATACCCTCTTTACATTTTTTAATTTTTAATATGGAAAACATTTTGCAGAAAGCAAAAGTATGTACAATATTACAAGACTAACCACAGCCAATTCAACATTATGAATCCTATTATTATAGGACCCTAACACCAACCTCCACATTAGAAATTCCATCTTCTTTGAATAGCCAAAGCTTATTTTTTAAGGCCACCATGAGGAGCGTCACATTCAAGTTTATATCTATGATTTGTGCTTCCAACCATACAAACTTCTCCCTATGGGATCTTAAAGGTTATTGAAAAATTCATTGGACAAGGCTATGGTTTTATCACTTTTGATTTAGGTAATCTATATCCCCTATAACTGTGCACAATATACACAAAGAAACCTTCTCTGGTACCAATATGATCCATAAACTGCCATGGATATTGCACTAGACAGCTTGTCACAACAAATTTAATAAATTTATACTGAAAATGAAATATATACTATGAGGGTTATTTTCCTTACAATTCTAGATTTATTAAGTTATTCTTTTTATTCATGTAATACATAAAATGTAGAAAATAGAGAAGGGATGAAAATTTAATATCACTCACAGCTAGAAAGTGACACTACTCTACTCTCTCGTTCTTTGAATGGAAATGGATGCAAGTACAAATAAGTGGGAATTATGGCCCATATGATACTATAGTGCAGAAACCCTCTCTATTTTCTCTCTTTGTTGACTCTCAGCTTCTCTTATTATCTATAGAAAAAAAAAATTGTGCTCAAATAGAATGGAACCCCTTTTCCTCCTAGTGGTCTGATTATAACACTACCAGATAGCCTACTAGTGGTTAAGTTTGACTCCTTCAACTCTTAACTATAGTTACAATATCAACTCTTCTAGAGTCTTCTTCATCATGATCATGTGGCTAGCCCCTTTTCCATGAATAATGGGAGTTGACGTGGCATCCTCTCAAATCATGGTGGTCAAAATAGGAATTTCAACTTTTGGGTGGCATAACGTTTGCATACAAACTCCAATTGACGTGACTCTTGCACCATTGGAAAGGTACATATGTGTAGAATAAAGTTAAGAGGTGTATAAGTCAAGAAAGAAGGTTTTAACCCCTCTCTTAGAAATAAATAATTTAAATTAATTAATTAAATTCCAGTTGATGCCTTAAACTATTTCTAGAAGGTTTTAGACCCAAATGCACTAAATTAGGACCCACTAGTAAAAATTGTTTTGTGAATTATTTCCTCCACTTTTTTCTAAAATCATAAATGTAGATGAAAAATAAGATAATGATCCAAACTGAATCAGTATTTTATTGATAATAGAACTAGATATATTTAGGTGTTATGCAACCAACTCACAAAAAATATAGTTCAACAACTTAAAAATTGTCCTCTTCGAGCAAAAAACCTCCTTTACATTACATAAATGAAAAATTCTTGGATGATACAAATGAAAAGACCTCATTTGTATATATAGAAGTCTAAGGGGTCACAATATAATCAAAGCCTACATAACAATAATAATGTAAGGGCACAACAAGAACAATAGTGGGCTTCTATGTGACAGAACAATAACAATATGGGGGCTACATGGGCACAACAATAACAATAAGTGGGATACACTAGTATTATAGGGACATAACATGCCCCTATCCTTCAAAAAGGTGTTTTCCTCAATGCTTGAGTAGTTTTGGATGCTTCTATATAAAAATCTCATCCTCCCATATGGAATCTTCAGTGGGTAAGTTCTCCCACTTAATGAGATACTCTGAAATTGATCGATTCGGTAGCTATTGGGTTCTTGTTTCCGTGACTGCTTCAGGATCAAATATGACTTTTCCTTCTTCATCATTGTGGTAACATTGTTTGAACTGGAATCTTGTCAACAATAACCTTATTTCAGCATGAAACATGGAAAACTTGGTGTACTCGAGAAGATGCAAGAAACTCCAATTTGTATGCCATAATACCAATCTTTTGCAATACCTTGTAAGGACTATAGTACTTGGGTGATAATTTATTATCCTTGTTAGCTTGCTTGAGAGACAATTGTGTGTATGGTTGTAGCCATAAAAATACCCAATCACCTACATAAAAACTCATTTCACTGCGACGTTTATCTGTTTGTTTTTTCATTCAATTCTATGCCAGAGTGAGGTTATCCTTTACGAGTTGGAGAACTTATTGTTGATGCTCAATGTGATCTTCCACTGCTTGAACCTTAGAATTTTCTCTTAAATATGATGTGATGGATGGTGGATGATATCCATAAAGTGTGATAAATGGGGTCATTTTTGCTGTAGTGTGGAAGGAAGTGTTATACCACCATTTAACTAAAGGTAACCACTTGACCTATTGTGTTGGTTTATTAGATACAAAGCAATGAACATATCCTTCCAAAAATTTGTTCACAGTCTCATTTTTCCAATCAAATTAAGGATGATAAGATGAGCTATGAGATAATTGAATACCAAGACAAGAAAATAATTTTGTCTAAAAATTTCCAGTGAAAATGGGATCTCTGTCACTTACTATAATCTTTGGATGTCCATGAAGCTTTTGAATTGTTTCCATAAAAGCAGCAGAAATTGTACTAGCTTTAAAAGGTGAGATAATGCACAAAAGTGTGCATAATTGGTATGTCTATCAACTACCACCATGATGACACTCTTTCCTTTAGAATTGGGTAAACCTATGATAAAATCCATTGGGACCTCCTCCCAACACTAACTTGTAATGGCTAAAGGTTGTAACAGACTTGGGGTCTTAATTGTCTTGACTTTATTTTGCTGGAAAACCAAACATTCTGCCACAAACTTTTGAATATCAGATTTAAGGCCATCCCAAAAAAAATCCTTCTTGACCCTAGGTAAGTTTGTAAAAATCCTATGTGCCCTCCTAAGGGAGAGGTGTGCAATTCCAAAAGAATGTCTTGTTTGAGTTGGGAATTCTTAAAAATATATAAGAGATCTTTGTACCATAATGAATCGTTTTTCCAGGTAAATGTATCATATGTATTGGGACATTGCTGCAATTTTTTAATGAGTGACAACACCTCTTCATCATTCTTCCATTCATCCCTTGCTTCATTTATCCACTTGGTTTGGATAATAGAAATGGCACAAATAAATTCTTCCACATCATCATCCTTTCTAGAGAGTGCATCTGCAACAACATTTTGATTCCATTTTTTGTAGATGATTTCAAAGTCATAACCCAACATCTTTGTCACCCATTTTTGCTACTCCTATGAATATAATCTTTGTTCCAAAAATTATTTAAGACTATCATGATATGTTTTTACCTTGAAGTGTCTTCCCATTAGGTAAGGTCGCCATTTCTTTAGTGCATGTGGTATTGCCAACATTTCCTTCTCATAAATAGGTTTGTGTAAATACTTGTTTTTTATTTGACGACTTTTAAAAGCAATGAGTCATCCTTATTGCATTAAAACAACACCAATTCCATTTCCTAAAGCATAACATTCCACAATAAAAGTTTTTGTGAAGTTTGGCATAGCTATGACTGGTGCTTGGCATATTTCCTCTTTAAGAAGTTCAAAGGCCTTCGTTGTTTCTGGAGTCCAAGAAAATGCATCTTTATTCAGTAATGATGTTAGAGGTGTTGTTATTCTCCCACAATTCTTAACAAACTTGCGATAATACCCTGTCAACCCAAGAAATCCTCAAAGATGTTTTATGGTTGTGGGAATTTTCCATTCCTTAATGGATTTAATTTTGTTAGGGTCTACCTTAACACCCTCAGGAGATACAATATGACCCAAATATTCCACCTCCTGTACTCCAAAGAAACATTTGGAGGTTTTTGCATATAATTGTTTCTCCTCCAATAGTTTGAGCACCTTGTCACATGTTGAACATTATCCTTCCAAGACTTGATGTAGATTAGTATATCATCAAAAAATACTAACACAATTTTTCTAAGGAAGGGTTTGAAAATGGAATTCATCAAACCTTGAAATGTGGAAGGTGAATTAATAAGGCCGAAAGGCATGACCAAAAATTCATAATGACCCTCATGAGTTCTGAAAGTTGTTTTCGAAATGTCTTCAGTCTTCATTCTAACTTGATGATATCCTAAATGAAGATCCAACTTGGTGAAGTAAATTTATCCATGTAATTCATCCAACAATTCATCAATGATTGGAATGGGAAATTTATATTTAATAGTGAGATTGTTGAGCTCCCTATAATCTCGAAACATATGCGATGATCCATCCTTCTTGTGCACCAATACTACTAGAGCAGAGAAAGACCTTTGACTAGGTTGAATTATACCAACCTCTAGCATTTCTGCAACCATACGTTCAATTTAACTCTTTTGGGCATAAGGATATCCTTAAGGCTTGATGTTTGGAGGAGCACTTCTTCGAATCAAGTGAATAGCATGATCATGATCACAAATAGGTGGGAGGCCTTTGGGAGTCTCAAACACCTTGGAATGATTGTCCAATACTTCTAAGAGATTTGGAGAAATAGATGATTTTGATGTTTGAACCTCTTGTGATCATAATTGTGCAATTACACCCCATTTGTATTTCTTCATAAGCTTTTTCACGCCATTAGAGTTGATTATGTTTCCTAGTTTCCCTACGATACCCCTTAATTGAACTTCCTTTCCTTCCCAAAAAAAAATCAAGAAAAGTTCTTAAAATTTGAAATTTATTGTCCCCAAAGATTGTAACCATTGGACTCCTAGTACAAAATCAACACCACCCATTGGAATGGAAAGCATTGGACTATTCAATGCATGTTTCCCCATGGTTAGCTTGATATTATGGCACTTTCCAAAGCAATTTATAGTTCCTCCATTTGCAGCCATCACTTGAAACTCCAGTGTTGGATATAGGAAGTAGTTCAATTCCTTGGCTATCTTACAATGAATATAATTATGGGTACTACCCAAATCAATCATCACTATTACCTTTTTCTTCTTAATACATCCTTCTATCTTGAGAGTTTGAGGAGTGGTAATTCGTGCCAATGCATTACAAGATATGGTCGAATTCATTTCATATTTCTCTGGGTTTCTTTCCTGGTGTATATCCTCCTCTTTTGATGTTTATTGTTCCTTTTCTTACTCCTCTTCACAATCTGTGTAAAATAATTTCTTATCTACAAACTTATGACCTTTAGTGTATTTTCTATCAAAACCATAACAAAGCCATTTTTCTCTTTTTTCCAGAAATTTTTTGGTGTCAACCTTGTAGGTTGTGGAAGACTAGGAGCAACAACACTTCCATCTTTAAAGTTGTGAGTGGTAAACTTCCTTGTTGCCCTAATTTTTCTTTTAACTTTTCTTTCCACCTTGAATGCTTTCTCCAATGAATCAAGTTCCCAAAATCAAACCTCATGTTAGATGTGATCTTTTAAATTCCCTATAAAGACATCAATCCTATGCTCCCCTGGAATATCAGTTACTGTAATATTCAATTTTTGGAAGTCTTCAATGTGCTCCGCCATTGAACCCTTTTGTTTGAGATTTATCAATTGGCTAAAGAAGGTGTTTCTCTTTGTATCTTCATAGTGTGTTATCATTTCCTCCATAAAAATTGACTAGTTGACAAGTGTTTTACAAGAACAAAGCCATCTATACCATACAAACTGATTGGGTTCTAAATATAAAGATGCAATACGTAACTTTTGTGAGGGTTGCGCATCCTATAGATCAAAATATTGCTCCATCTGCAGTATCCATGTTACTTTATCCTTGTCATCACAATTCCTCATATCGATCTTTGGAATGCGGTGGTGCTTAAACCTCACATTGGAGTCCCTAAAATCGTAATTCATATTCCTTTTGTCCTCATCATGATTTTCATGGACTACCTTGTCACCACCGGGAAGCCTTTCTTGCAAAAATTATGTCAAAACTTCCTTCAAACCTTCCATGTATGTTTTTAAACCATTCATGTCACCTTTTAAACCATCCATGTCACTATTTAATTCTTCTTTTAAACCAACCATGTCCCCTTTTAGTTCATCTTTGGTTTATCTTTTTGAGAGCGAAATATGTTGCACTTGGTCTCGTAATATTGATATATCATGTTGCAATTCTTCCTCTTTGTGCATCATAATAGAGCTTTCATAGGACTTAATGGGTGTAGAAATATTTTTCTTGGGAGGAATTTTAGAACCCAATACTGGTATATATGCTTCAATATGCCCTTGGAATCTATTCAAACTAATATTTCAAACAAAAGTTATGCAACTTTTTAAAAACAAAATACACACCTTTTTCTTTATTTTAGGAACTCGACCTTGAAATGGTTGTAACTATGTGAATTTCCAAGTTCTAAAATTTCTTCCCATGGTAGCCCTCTGAGTCTTCTTTCTAAACCCAAAAGTCTGACAGAGATTGGATTCTTCAAGAAAGAGTTATGCTAAATCTCCCACGATGACCTGATTATGGACTCGTTCGGTAGAGCGAATTTGTATGGGATGTCATGTGTCATTGTTTCAACCTTCGTCCTTGAAATTGATAAACAAAAAACTAAATTCCATGCACTTTTAGACTCTTTTTATAGAAGTCAAATATTATGCATGAAACGAAAGTTATGACGATTTTACATTGGTCACCTATTTGAGACTGAATTTTGGAGTCTACAAAAAACCTAACTTAATCGGATCATATCTCTGAAAATATAGTGAACCAAGATTTGAAATGTTTACATGAAGTTCACTAAGATTTTATCTCTGTGTGGTAAAATTCCATCATTTGAAGCCTTGTAGAAAAAACGGTATAGCGAAAATTCCAAGATGACCTATTTGAAGAAGAGAAACCCTAGAATTCAAAGCTTTGATACCAAATGTTATGCAATCAACTCACAAAAAGATAGATCTATTTTCTCTCCTAGAGATAGCCTTGTATTTCTTATAAGACCAGTGCCTGGGCACATGTAAATTATATTTATCTCATATGATCCTCAAGAAACCGAAGGCATCAAATGCATCTTCTCCACATAGTAATTACAAATATACAAATATACACATAACAACATGGGTTGTTTCCTTCATCCAAGGATATAAGCCATGTATTTCTAGTATCCTTTCACATATACAACTCACAAGAATAAGGCAAAAACAAGTGGAGGCCGAGTAATCAAGGACTTGCAGTTTAATGAGATATTGCAAAATAATGAAAGAGAAAGAGAATAATAACTCATCACATAGAGCTTGAAACATCAAGAGTTCTATACTTATCTGAGTTAAAGATAGACAGGTGGATGTAAGAAGAGTGAATGCTATGATTTCAAGAAGCGCACATTATAAGATATAATCTCAGACTTGCATACAGGCATATGTATTAACTAGTTAACACCAATGAATCTATAAGAATATAAGAGATATTTTTGGCAGCTAAAATTGCTTGAAATCAGAGAGGAAGTGCGAACATAATGGTATTCTAACAGAGAAACAACATATTGTAATACTCGAACATGGGAATCACCATTGTATCATTCCTATTAAGAAATATGTAGATCTAGAATCCATACAACTTCAGAAGCACATACAGTTTTTTCCTAGAATTCAAACCTTTCTTCAATGTTTCTTCCTCCCTTTTATAATGAGAGGGAGGGTAAGAAATCAGTTACATAAAATATATTTCAGGCTGAAGTTACAGTTGTCTGTATGGATGGGTGTCTCAGCGTGAATCCTCTAACTATTACAGCAGGGAGATTTCTTTCTTGAAAGAAAAACAGAATAACAATACAGTGATCAAAACAACAAAATAGAATTAATCCATCGAAACTGAAATGATGGTTTATGGAAATATCTTCATGCCACTCTTCTTTGCTAGCCTTTTGCCATGGAGTGTTCCTGCTAATTCATGGTTAATCCTCTCTTGGTTAGTTCCTGGTCACTGTCTGCCTTAAATGCCAACCCATCATGCCCTTTTTCCCTCTGTCCTGCACTATCGGTGCCTCGTTGAAGTGTGACAGCCAAATCTCTCAGTCACGGGCCTTTAAACGCTAAAAACAGACGAAACAGAAGGGCGCTTTTAATTTTCCCCTTAGCCCCTTTTGTAAATTTCCGCATATGACTGGGGGCTAGAACCAAGGGCTTAGTCCTCTGAGCACTAAGGCGCTCAACAACTATGTAGGGGCCTTATTCCTTTGTTATTGCAATTGTAACCACAGAGATGGAGACCCCTTTACCTTTTTCCTTAGCGCGGGCTGATAGTCCGAATGCAATATATTTATGGAATATAGCCTATGGAAGGAGATTCAGCGGAAGAGAAAGCTTTACATTGTGCAATCGCCAATCGCCGATTGCGATGGGTGATGTCATTGCTGACATCATCACTGCCACGTGGCACTTGGAAATAACCCATTAGACCCCTGAAAATGCCACAAACGAGTGACACATGTCCACCACCACATCATCATCTGTACTTTCCATGTCATCGTTGATGTCAACTGCCATGTCAGCTCGGTGGACCAATTAGAGGCCGCCAAGTGGCTCCTAAGAGGAGAGAGAAAGAGGACAATCGAGCCCTGTTTTTTCATACTTTCCTTTGTATTCAGTTTTCTCTTCACCCCAACGATGCACCACTTTATCGCAATATCAGCAGTTTGCGGGTCTTTTTAAGTTGAAACCTCGTTGATCAATCGATCGTCAATCGTCAATGCCACGTGGAGGAGAGTGATCCTAGTCGACTCAACTCCCGGATTTAACCAAGATATTTTGCTTTCGTGATGTGTTTATAACTACATTTAAAATATCATAATTGAACATATATGTGTGTTGTAAAGAAGAAGGAACATGACAATCATCAACAACATAAAATAACAAGACGTTGATAACGGAGTTCGTCCAGGAGGGACTACATCTCTAGGCCCTGATGTCAAGATGGTGTAGGTCGTTGCATTAAGTGATGTCAATAGTGATGATGTACATAAGAGGTGATGTCGCTATCATACAAGGAAAATGCCCTCACGCAGGAGTGGCTCCAAGAGATGTTCCGTTGCAAGAACTCTCAATCAAAAGGACTCCTATTAGTATGACCTAAACTCGTGCATGATGATAATGAGCATCCCGCCAACATGGCATAAAAGGGATCTTAATGCAAACATACATGGCAACACATGAGTATCCCATCAACATAACGACAAAGGGATCTCAAACAAAACATGACGAATCATGACAACAAGTACATCCCACAAATGATTCCGCATCACATCAAGCAGGAATCATGAGACACGTAAGAAACAAGATCCCACATCAAACATCAAATAGGGATCTGTGCAGCACAATGCATCTCATAGAAAAAGAAGTACATGAACACACTGCATATACCTCACATCCTAGGGCCATCTGAAGAAAAGGATGTCAAGCTGCTGAAGTTGTTCGTACCATCGATCTCACAGCGTCAAATCGCATGGAAATGACTGCTTGCACATGAATGCTGACACCTGCACTCCACTTTGAAAAGTGGCTGAAAAATGAAATGAGAAAATGGAAAATCTAAATGCACCATCAGATTTGTGGCATCGAATAGTGCAAAATCGACTGTCAAATTTCTGAATTCTGAGAAAGTGGAAATTTGGGGCTTAAGGAATCTTTTAGATTCCCCCTAGATTCCTCAAAGATTCCCTCCTTTGGGTCCTCTGAAAATCTGTTGCTCAGATCAGGAAACTGACTGCGCCATCGGGTTCGTGTCGCCGAGAGGTGTAGGATCGACATAAAGTTTGTCCAATTTGGACACTGCAAAAATTTCACCAACCTGATAATTTTGCTCAATCATGGTTTCGCCTGCCTCTTCTCTGGGCTCATGGTTCCACCTGCAAATAAATTAATTAAAAATTGTCTCGATTTTCTTGCATGCTCCTGGCTCCTCCATGCTCCTGGTGCACTGACAAAATGAGTTTATACATAAAATTTCGGGTGGAGTTACCAATAATGATCGTTGGCACGTTGGTAAATAAAGCAATTCATTGAGGAGGGGTTAGGGGATCAAATCTCGCCCCTCCTTTTTATTACATAATGGTTTTAATTAACCAAAATGGGGGTGGGTCCGCCGGTCCGATGGCCGACTCCCCATAACTCCTACCGTAATGTTTTGGATGTGGTGAATTAACGAACACATTTAAAAGGGGCGCATTTAAGGTTTGTTGGTTGAACGTTACATGGTGTGTGGAATGGTTTTAACATGGGGCCGCCACGTGGGCGGGGCCAACCCTCTTTTCGGTCGTGGGTTCAACTCCCACCGGCCTCTTTTAATGCGATGTCATGGTGTTGGGGTGTGGGCTAGGTCCACCAGAGGTGGCCCGCACCCACCCCGTATTAAGTTTTAATATGGGAGGTTGGAGGGCTTGGCGGGGTAATGGCCGTCGAGCCACATTTAAATTTAACTTTGTGTTGTGAGATTGACGAACCGTTCACACCGTTGAGATCAAGACAATAAGATCTACACTTTAGTCTTGCTTCGAAAGCATTCTGATCACTTTGATTTTCGAGCTTTCATAAGCCCTCTTTGTCCTGTGTGTGTCCCTAGAGCCACCTGGATCAATCTTTCCCACTGAGGATCTTTTTGTCCTCCAAAAGCATGAAAAATAATCTGCAACTTTTATGTACCTTGTCTGCATCACAAGCATCCTGAAATGTCTCGCTTCCATCTCCTTCACCTTTGTTCTTCGAAGCCTTAAGCGATGAGCCGACACCTGCAACCTGTAGTACATTGTTTTGAAAATTACATGCTTGACTTTCATGACCAACTAATGACTCAATCATCCCACACTTGCCACGATTTTATAACACATACTCGGTGGTCAAGTTTACATCGAAATGGAAACAATACGCTAGCTACGAAAACAAGGCCAACATATCATTGTTGCTCCAACAAGTGATGGCAAACACATCATCACTGCAACACATGATCCACAAAAACAAGGCCAAACATTATTTTGTTTTGACAAGTGATGGAAACACGACATCACTTTCACAGTTTATCATGCAACTCAAAATAAGATCAGACATCATTGTTGCTTAACAAGTGATGGAAAACACATCATCACTTTTACATTTTAAAATGCAACAAATGATTTACAAAAGCATGACCATGACAAGCTAACATATCTAGAAACCATTTTTCACTTATCGCTATGAATGGGTCATCCCCCTATTGTGGTTTTTCTTGTCGAACAATTGTTTCACGTGGTTCATGCACTGACACTTTGTCTTTAAGGCGCTTCTCTGGATGGAGCCTCCAACAAGTGGCTCTTTGATGGCCACCTCTGTTGCAATGACTGCAGTACTTCTTCTTCCTCCAAACCTGCTTAAATGTTTCTTTACCTGCTATTGAGAGGGTCTTTCATGCCTCCTCCTTTTGTGTGTTGTTATTCTTTTCCAACACTTAGAAAATGTATGGTTATGTAATCCACAAAAGGTACATGTTTTTTGATGCCATGTTTTACATTCATCATTAACAACATGATTATAATCGAAATGAACATTCGAATATCGAAACTGGTTATACCTTTCCTTGTTGTCTCTGGTGTAAGTATGGTGATGAGAGTTTGCCTCAGCTCCTTCCCTGCAATGGGCACTGCCATGGGATGATGGGGATGTGTTCCCATCATTCTCTTTCCTCAATAGTTTCAACGATGTCTTGGAAGAATCTGACACCTTCGAGCATTCTCCCTTGGTGTATCTCAATCCTGCAAATCGATGTTTATGCAAAACCTCCAAAGGTTGAGTTATGCCTTGGTTATTAACACCAAGTTCTTTTTCCTCCTCGTGCCTCGTCCTAGTAAGGATCCTCATGTTTGTCCCTGTAATTGGGATCTCCACTTCTCCAACAAAAATCATACTATGTGAAGATGAAACTGAAAGGAAATCAACATCTTTTACGTCCTTTGTCGATTTGGAAAGAACTGATGAGGGCTACTCCTCATTTGTTGTTGGTGGTTCGCTAGTTGTCTCAGCACATTCCCCAACTTCCTTTCTGACATACCCAAGTCCTGCCTGATGGGGTAATTCTTCTACTTTGATGGGGTTGACAATGCCTTGGCCATTAACGCCCAAGCCTTTTCCTTCATAACCCATTCCCTTCAACAGTTTGGAGCTAATTCATGTGGTATGATTTTCAAAAACAATGAAAACATCATCAGGACACATACATGTATTCAGAGAACTACCTTTCACCTCACATGGGTCACGCTGCAGCTTTTCCAAGGCCTCATCCTTTGCTTGCAGCTATCGTAGCAAAATATGTTTCTCCTCTTTCTCTTCATGTAGAAGCATCTTCAATTCAACGTTCTTTGTTTGAAGATTCTAGTTGTTGTTCTTTAGTTCTTCCAGGGCCTCTTCTATGGCTCGCAACTAAAGCTACAATCGCTCCTTTTCCTCTGTCTCTTTTTGTAGAGCTTCATACATTATTTCCACCCTTTGGGAAATTTTGAGCATGGTCTCATATATCGCTTTTTCATCCTCTGTCACTGCATGTTCCATTGTTCACGCTTGCAATTCACATCCACGCAAAGACCGCTCTGATACCAAAATTGATCCGAGTTGTCTCAACTCCCGGATTTATCCAAGATCTTTTGCTTTCATGATGTGTTTATAATTGTATTTAAAATAGCATAATTGAACATATATGCATGTTGTAAATAAGAAGGAACTTGACAATCATCAACAACATAAAATAACAAGATGTTCATAATGGAGTTCATCCAGGAGGGACTACATCTATGGGCCCTTGTGTCAAGATGGTGTAGGCCGCTGCATTAAGTGTTGTCAATAGTGATGATGTACATAAGAGGTGATGTCGCTATCATACAAGGAAAATGCCCTCACGCATGAGTGGCTCCAAGAGATGTTTCGCTGCAGGAACTCTCATTCAAAAGGACTCCTATTAGTATGACCTAAACTCATGCATGATGATAATGAGCATCTCACCAACATGGCATAAAAGGGATCTCAATGTAAGCATACATGACGACACATGAGTATCCCATCAACATGACGAATCATGATAACAAGTACATCCCAGAAATGATTCTGCATCACATTAAGCAGGAATCATGAGACATGTAAGAAACAAGATCCCACATCAAACATCAAACAGGGATCTGTGCAGCACAATGCATCTCATAGAAAAAGAAGTACATGAACACACTGCATATACCTCACATCCTGGGGCCATCTGAAGAAAAGGATGTCAAGTTGCTAAAGTTGTTCGTACCATCGATCTCACGGCGTCGAATCGCATGGAAATGACTGCTTGCACATGAATGCTGACACCTACACTCCACTTTGAAAAGTGGCCGAAAAATGAAATGAGAAAATGGAAAATTTGAATGCACCATCATATTTGTGGCATCGAATAGTGCAAAATCGACTGTCAAATTTCTGAATTCTGAGAAAGTGGAATTCTGGGGCTTAAGGAATCTTTTAGATTCCCCCTAGATTCCTCAAAGATTCCCTCCTCCGATTCCTCTGAAAATCTGCTGCTCAGTTCAGAAAACTGACTGCGCCATCGGGTTCATGTTGCCGAGAGGTGTAGGATCGACATAAATTTTGTCCAATTTGGACATTGCAAAAATTTCACCCTCCTGAGAATTTTACTCAATCATGGTTCCGCCTGCCTCTTCTTTGGACTCATGTTTCCACCTACAAATAAATTAATTAAAAATTGTCTCAATTTCTGTGCGCTCTACTGGCTCCTCCATGCTGCGGGCAAACTGACAAAATGAGTTTATATGTAAAATTTCAGGCGGAGTTACCAACAGTGACCGTTGGCGCGTTGGTAAATAAAGCAATTCGTTGAGGAGGGGTCGGGGGATCAAATCATGCCCCTCCTTTTTATTACATAATGGTTTTAATTAACCAAAACGGGGGAAGGTCCGTTAGTCTGGTGGCCCTCTCCCCATAACCCCCGTCGTAATGTTTTTGGCGCGGTGCATTAATGAACACATACAAAAGGGGTGCATTTAAGGTTTGCTGGTTGAAAGTTACATGGTGTGTGGAATGGTTTTAAAGTGGGGCCGCCGCATGGGTGGGGCAAGACCTCCTGCCGACCATGGCTTCAACTCCCACCGGCCTTGTTTAACGTGATGTCATGGTGTTGGGGTGTGGGTCGGGTCCACCGGAGGTGGCCCGCACCCACCCCGTATTAAGTTTTAATATGGGGGGTTGGAGGGCTCGGCAAGCTAATGGTCGCCGAGCCACATTTAAATTTAACTTTGTGGCTTGAAATTGAGGGAGGGCGGCAGGGGTCATGGCCCATCGAGCCATAATTAAATTTTTTTTTTTAATTAAAGCTTTGGGATCCAATGGAGGTGGCGGGGGTCATGGCCCACCACCTAATATATATTTTTTTATTTTTTTTTTTAAACCAATAGTCATTTTTAAATATTTTGAAAATAAGGGATATTGGACAATTTAACGAGGCCACAATTTCGCCCGCTTTCAGGAGCTAGATTTCATGCCCCGGGGTCGGTCAATTTGTAGGACACTTAAACCTAGCCCATAGTCGAACTTTGACCAAAACTTTGATTGGCTCATTCTCCCTCATATGAGCTCGAATTGACGAACCGTTCACACCATTGCGATTAAGACGACAAGATATATGTTTTGGTCTTCTTTCGAAAGCATTCTGATCACTTTGATTTTCAAGCTTTCATAAGCCCTCTTTGTCCTATGTGTGTCTGTGGAGCCACCTAGATCAGAGAGAGAAAGGGGTCCGCCCGCCTTGGTTATGTCGACAATTTCCTTTGTTAACTTTTTCAGCCCTTCCCTGGAACTTTAACACTGCATCACAATATTGGCCCCCTGCATAGTTTTAGGACTTAAAACCCATCGATCACCAATGAATACTGAGCCCTAATCCGCCGACTGCCGATATGTGATATTGGTGATCGACAGATCGCTATTTCTACTTCCGCCAGTGCTCCTTACCTACGAGCAAGCTCGATTTGTGATTACAATCAGCCTGAGACCTCCGATTGTGATTTGTCTTCTACACTTAGTCATTTTTCTCTATCAGCTGGGCTTTTCCAAGGTAATATTCAAAATGCTTTATCTTCTACTCCAGGAGTCCATTTTTGGACTTCCATATATCGTTGGAAATATTTTTCTGAGCACTTGGAAATGGGGAGGGTCTGGTTAAGCTCTGATGGCTTCTGTGGCTTGAAAAATGGCTTTAACTTCATTGCTCTTGGGCAACCTTGACCAATTGAAACCCACAATTCAGTGAGTGACAACAAGATCAATGACTTAAAAATTATTCTCTTCGAGGGACAAACCTTCTTTACATTACATAAATGAAAAATTCTTGGATTATACAAATTAAAATACCTCCTTTGTATATATAGGAGTCTAACGAGTCACAATATAATCAGGGTCTACATAACAATAATAATTTAAGGGCGCAACAATAACAACAGTGGGCTTCTATGGGGCACAACAATAGCAATATGGGGGCAACATGGACACAACAATAACAATATGCGGGATACACTAGTATTATAGGGACCTAACATTAGGTCTAGTTTATGAGGAAGAAAAGTGTTGTATCTGAGTATTTTATAGAATTCAAGAACATGGTTGGAAAACAAATAGGATTCTACAATAGCATATAATACCACATCCTCCTCTGCAAAATGAAGTAGATGAGAGGAACATTAAAACATTGGTGGAATATGCATGAAGCATGATAAAAGGTAAAATTATTTCTAATGGTTTTTGGGATGAAGCCATTAATAATTCTCTATAATTAAAAATAGAAGTCCTACCAAAGATTTATAGAAAGAAAACACCTTTTGAATCATTTTATAGCTTTAAACCAAAAGTTATACATTTGGGAATTCTTGGATAAAAGTCCTTCACATATTCCCTAAGAATATAGAACAAAGCTTAATGTCAGTGCAACCAAAATGTATTTTTGTTGGTTATTGTACATATAATAAAGCTTATAAAATGTTTGATCCCATCCCTCAAAAATTCTTTGTAATCATATATGTTTTATTTCATGAGCATGGAAGTGAAATACGAAAAGAGGATGGTCATGATGCATGGCTTCTACCTAAGGAAATGATGAAAATTTCAAAGTGGAATAAGTTGTTTAATAGGTGCAAGATGAAGCTTCAAGTAGCATATACACCTCAAGTACTAAAAGCACACCAAGTACAAATGAAGGTACTCCACAAAGAAAAAAAGAGAGGTCAATGAACTCCACAAATTAGTGTAGCACCAATAGATCAACACAAAAAGTTCAAACACTTGTAATGTATAAGGACTATGCATTAATGACTCAAGTTATGGAACTATTAAGTTTTTAAGCTAAGGATCATAAGGAATGGATGGATGCTATAAAAGAACATTGTAACTCTATTATAAAATATAAAACATGGAATTAACAAAGCTCCTAAGAATAAACTCCCTATAAGTTCAAAATAGTTAAACAAGCTAAAATTTAATGTTTATGGTAGCATCGAAAAACATAAGACGAGATTTTTTGCAAAATGTTATTCACAAAAGGAGGGGATATACTATGAATAAACCCTTGCACCTATAGCTCAAATAAGCACCATAAGGATGATGATTGCATTGGCTACTAAGCACAATTAGGAGCTACATCAATTGAATGTTAAGTCGACATTTCTAAATGGATAATTAGAGGAATAAGTTTATCTTGTTCAGCTAAAAAGTTTTGTAAAGAAAGGACATGGACATATTATTTGTAGCTTAAAGAAAGCATTATACAGACTCAAGTAGACACCCAAATCTTGGTATGCGAAGATTAATACCTTCTTTGTTCAACAAGATTTTATTAAAAGTAAAGGAGATCCAAACATGTATATCAAGAAGAATAAAATTGGGCATACTGCTTTGATTTCTTTATATGTTGATGGTCTTATAATAACAGGAAATGCCACTAAGTTAATTGAAAATATCAAAATATGTCTATCACAAGAGTTTGAAATAAAGGGCCTTTGAGAGTTGCATTATTGTTTAGGCCTTGAGGTACAGAGAGATGATGGTAAAACTTTGATCACACAAAGTAAATATACATAGGAATTAATCAAAAGGTTCACTATGAGTGAATGTAAATCATTGTCTAGACCATTGGAGCATAATTTTAAGCTCGGCAATGATGATGAAACAAAAGAAGTGAATGGTACTTTATAGTAGCACTAGTCGGAAATCTAAATTACTTAACTACTACTAGGCTAGATAAATTGTATATTCAGTCAGCATACTTAGTCATTTCATAGCTAAGCACATGACAATTACTAAAAAGAAGCTAAGGGAGTCCTTTGATATTTGAAAGAGACTAAAACTTTTGGTATTGAATATACTAATGATTTTATTGTTGAGTTGATATGTTATTTAGATTTCGATTGTGAAGGAGATCCAGATGACAAGCAAGAGATCATGATGGTAGGAAGTCCACCATTGGTTATGCATTTTGTATTGGATTAGGAATTATGTCATAGTGCAACAAGAAGCAATCAATTGTTTCTTTGTCTTCCACTGAAGTTGAGTACAAAACCTTACACAATGCTACCTGTGAAGGAATATGGCTAAGGAGAATCCTTGAAGATATGGGAGAAAAGCAAGATGAAACAACCATCATCAAATGTAATAATCAAGGCTCTATTAAGTCTGTCATGCCAATTAAAGTATATTGATACAGAGCATCATTTTGTAAGAGAAAAGATACAATCAAAGTAAAATGACTCGATCTATATTGTAATACATATGATAATGTGGTAGATATATTTGATAGGCCTCTAGGAACAGCTAAGTTTGAATTGTGTAAAAATAGGTTAAATGTGCTAAAAAAATATATTTCTTTATTAAAGAAAAGTGTCAGAAATAATTCCATAAATGTATTAATCTTCCAGAAGCTATTATTTTTCATGTGAGTTGTATTATCGTAATTCCTATAAATTTTCCCACTTATAAATATGGGACTCTATTGTGTTGAGGAGATATCAAATCTAATCAATCTCTCCTAAAGAAAAGTTTTAGCTTCTTTATCCTTGTTGGAGAGTATGCATTTAACATTCAACGCATCTCTACTTATTCAGAGCATAGTAAAACTATTGCACCGATGAAATTTTCCACTAGTTGACATTTATTTCGGGTATATTCTGTGAATGTTTCTTCTGTTTACATTTAGTAAGCATCTACCAAGCTTTGACTGAGGTTTTTAGACAAACACGTTAACGGATTACTCTGACCTTTCAGAGCTCACAGTGGTTGGTTACCCTCTCACACAAGATTATACGGACTTCTAATGGAAGCACAGACGACGTCAAAGCAACATTGCAGAGTGCAAAAATTTTGAATGGCAATCTCCTGTAGCATTTCAGATTGAAAGTCCAGATCCAAGAGTATGTGTTTTACAGCATTAACACAGATTGAAACTTCAAATCCAAGACTATGTGTGCCCAATTTTTGAATGGTAATCTCATGTAGCTTTTCAGATTGAAACTAAAGATCAAAGAGTATGTTTTACAGCATTGAGTAACCCAGATTGAAACTACAAATACAAGACTATCTGTTTTACAGCTTTGAGTAACCCCAAAATAGTGGACTTGGATAAGCATGTTGTGAAGGCAGGGAATGGATGACAACCCTCCATCTTAACCATCTAATCAAAATCCCATCAACTTTGCAACCATTTTAAATCTTGAAACCACAAATAATTTTAAGTTGTTTTAATATATATTTAAAGATTATCTTAACAAGCTGTTTCTAGAGCAATTAGTCTTCCCTATTTTAAGTTGTTTTAATATATATTTAAAGATTATCTTAATAAGCTGTTTCTAGAACAATTAGCCTTCTATGGAAGACAATAACTGAATAAGGAAGCAATTGCTGCAATGGCTTAAAGATAAGAAAGCCATTTAATTTTGCATCGTTTTATATATTAGTATGATTGCAAATTTATCTATCAAATGGTCATTGAATAAAATCAACTATTAACATTATTAACATTAATTTTGATTGGACAAATTTTCCAATCATTTAGTTGAGTATGATTTTATATATTATTAATTGTAAATTTTTGAATGAAGTCAAAAATTTATTTTGTTTTATTATAGTTTTGTTTAATTGTTTTGGAATTTTTTGATTGCTAAAATAATTTTGGATTAATTTTTGAGTTTTTATTTTTAAAAATACATTTTTGAATGCATAAATAAATTCAACACACTGAATTTTTTTTCCAAATACTTTATTTACAGAAAATTCACAACTCAAATGATTCCAATAAATCTTTATTAAATTTTGAGTAAATTCAACCAAAAAAATTACCCAAAATTTTAAAATATAAAACAAATAAACTAAAAACCCATGTGCAAAATTTACAACCTGCCTAATAAAAATACCAACCAACCATTAAATTTGCATCACAATGAGTAAATACAAAAACTAAGACCTGATGAATGGGTAAAATTTGCAATCTACATAACGATACGAATCAACGAAATCCCCCCGACAGCCAGGGATGCACAAAATCTACAATGGAAATAAAGATGCCCAGACTTTCAAAATATAAGAATAATGATGGCCGTTTAGCACTTGGGCGTTTATCTCACGTGGTCGGGACGGGCGGCTTTCAGCCTCTTCACCCGTGTTCGATCCCTCATTGCTTGCTTTCGCTGCTCTGCAGATCAATCTCGCTCCGCCGGATTGGTGAGTTGCCTGCGCGCAACAGATGTTTGTCTCAATTCGAACATACAACCGCCGGTCGCTCCGCCGGATTGCTGAGTTGCCTGCGCGCAAACAGATGTTTGTCTCAATTCGAACATACAACCGCCGGATTGCTGTCTCAATTCGAACATACAACCGCTGGATTGCTGAGTTGCCTGCGCGCAACAGATGTTTGTCTCAATTCGAACATACAAATGATTGTATATATTATAATATGTAACTTCTTCAGCGGAGTACCCTCCCCCAAAGAATAATGATGACCATTTATGTAACTTCTTCAGCGGAGTACCCTCCCCAAAGAATAATGATGACCATTCATTAAACCGCTGGATTGCTGAGTTGCCTGCGCGCAACAGATGTTTGTCTCAATTCGAACATACAAATGATTGTATATATTATAATATGTAACTTCTTCAGCGGAGTACCCTCCCCCAAAGAATAATGATGACCATTTATGTAACTTCTTCAGCGGAGTACCCTCCCCCAAAGAATAATGATGACCATTCATTAAGCCTTTGATTTATTGAATATATGGGCAAAATTTGCGATATACCCATCAACAAGATACCAATCAACAATTTGCGATATACCCATCAACAAGATACCAATCAACAATTGAATTTGCGCCACAACCAGTGGATACCAATCAACAATTGAATTTGCGCCACAACCAGTGGATGCCCAAAATCTAAAGATGCCCAGACTTTTAAAAATATAAGGATACTGATATATTTGTATTTATGTCGTTTATTATATTGTACATATTTGTTATTTTGAGGAAGTAAGGTAGATAATATTTTAATAAATAGATATGTTATGAGCTTGAAAATTTTTGTGTCTATCTCTATAGTATAGAAGAAAAAAACCAATAACTTTTATCATATAATTTATGTTAATATATATATAAATATAAATAATAGTTTATGAGTATGTGGTTTAATAATTTGGCTAAGAGCTCGTCTTCCTCGGACGTAAGGAAACAGGTTAACGGCCCAAGACCCAGAGGCATCTGGCAGGAGTGAGAGCCTGCTCCCGATTACGGACCACCAGCAGGGTTATGCCAGGTGGCGTGGTTTTCCTATTTAACAGTGATGAGTCAAACCCAGCATTCGCGGATAGCAGCCAGAGATGGCTGTCCTCACTGTTGGTTTGACACCTGAGTTGATAGGTTTTACCACCTTCGGAAAAAAAAAAAATTAGGTGGAGAAATTTAGTTTTCCTGATTCAGATATTCTAATTTTAAATAAGATTATGTATACCCAAAATTACTCCAGACACAATTTTTTCAATTAAAAATATATATATATATATAAACTTTTTACATCTGCCAAAATGGAAGCTACACAGAACGAAGAATCCTCCACCATCAGTGAAATCTAAGAACCTCGGAAACTTTCAACAGTAAGATGTTTACAGAACCAGAAGATGAAACACGCGAAAACAGATTTTATATCAACAATATTATTGACTCTGTGTTATTAAATTCCGCATAGCTACATGTCTGTCTTTGTACGAAATTGACTGAGGGGAGAAATCGCTTTATATCCATTGAATCCCGGTCGATAGCTGAAGCATATTTTTAATTTTGGGAAAAAAATGAAAAATAAACAAGAACTGTAAGCTATTGTTAAAATTTCTCGCTAAATTTTTGTATGTACAGAGAAGATGAAAAGTATGAAGAATCCACTGGGCCAATAAAATTCAAATCTTCAGGCCATCTGGTAATTAGCCCACTTAACCAAACAGCTGAGTATCTTCTTTCTTAATCTGTCATCTGTGAATCTAATAAGTTATTTGGAGTGGCAGGCCTTCATAGATATCGTCGGTGTCTAGACCATTGGAGCATAATTTTAATCTCGGCAATGATGATGAAACAAAAGAAGTGAATGGTACTTTATAGTAGCACTAGTGGGAAATCTAAATTACTTAACTACTACTAGGCTAGATAAATTGCAAATTCAGTCAGTATACTTAGTCATTTCATAGCTAAGCACATGACAATTACTAAAAAGAAGCTAAGGGAGTCCTTTGATATTTGAAAGAGATTACAACTTTTGGTATTGAATATACTAATGATTTTAATGTTGAGTTGATATGTTATTTGGATTTCGATTGTGAAGGAGATCCAGATGACAAGCAGGAGATCATGATGGTAGGAAGTCCACCATTGGTTATGCATTTTGTATTGGATTAGGAATTATGTGATAGCACAACAAGAAGCAATCAATTGTTTCTTTGTCTTCCACTAAAGTTGAGTACAAAACCTTACACAATGCTACTTGTGAAGGAATATGGCTAAGGAGCATCCTTGAAGATATGGGAGAAAAGCAAGATGAAACAACCATCATCAAATGTAATAATAAGGCTCAATTAAGTCTGTCATGCCAATCAAAGTATATTGATACAAAACGTCATTTTGTAAGAGAAAAGATACAATCAAAGTAAAATGACTCGATCTATATTGTAATACATATGATAATGTGGTATATATATTTGATAGGCCTCTAGGAAAAGCTAAGTTTGAATGGTGTAAAAAAAGGTTAAGTGTGCTAAAAAAAAATATATTTCTTTATTAAAGAAAAGTGTCGGAGATAATTCCATAAATATATTAATCTTCCAGAAGCTATTATTTTTCATGTGAGTTCTAACATTTAGATGTCGTTATTATCATAATTCTTATAAATTTTTTCACTTATAAATATGGGATTCTATTGTGTTGAGAAGATATCAAATCTAATCAATCTCTCCTAAAGAAAAGTTTTAGCTTCTTTATGAACATCATAAATCCTTGTTGGAGAGTATGCATTTAACATTCAACGCATCTCTACTTATTGAGAGCATAGTAAAACTATTGCACCGATTAAATTTTCCACTACTTGACATTTATTTCGGGTATATTCTGTGAATGTTTCTTATGTTTACATTTAGTAAGCATCTACCAAGCTTTGACTGAGGTTTTTAGACAAACACGTTAACGGATTACTCTGAAACTCTGACCTTTCAGAGCTCACGGTGGTTGGTTACCCTCTCATACAAGAGTATATGGACTTCTAATGGAAGCACAGACGATGTCAAAGCAGCATTGCAGAGTGCAAAAAATTTGAATGGCAATCTCCTGTAGCATTTCAGATTGAAAGTCCAGATCCAAGAGTATGTGTTTTACAGCATTAACACAGATTGAAACTTCAAATGCAAGACTATGTGTGCCCAATTTTTGAATGGTAATCTCATGTAGCTTTTCAGATTGAAACTAAAGATCAAAGAGTATGTTTTACAGCATTGAGTAACCCAGATTGAAACTACAAATACAAGACTATCTGTTTTACAGCTTTGAGTAACCCCAAAATAGTGGACTTGGATAAGCATGTTGTGAAGGCAGGGAATGGATGACAACCCTCCATCTTAACCATCTAATCAAAATCCCATCAACTACTGCAACAATTTTAAATCTTGAAACCACAAATAATTTTGAGTTGTTTTAATATATATTTAAAGATTATCTTAACAAGCTGTTTCTAGAACAATTAGTCTTCCATATTTTAAGTTGTTTTAATATATATTTAAAGATTATCTTAACAAGCTGTTTCTAGAACAATTAGCCTTCTATGGAAGACAATAACTGAATAAGGAAGCAATTGCTGCAATGGCTTAAAGATAAGAAAGCCATTTAATTTTGCATCGTTTTATATATTAGTATGATTGCAAATTTATCTATCAAATGGACATTGAATAAAATCAACTATTAACATTAATTTTGACTGCCCAAATTTTCCAATGTATGATTTTATATATTATTAATTGTAAATTTTTGAATGAAGTTAAAAATTTATGTTGTTTTATTATAGTTTTGTTTAATTGTTTTGGAATTTTTTGATAGCTAAAATAATTTTGGATTAATTTTTGAGTTTTTATTTTTGAAAATGCATTTCTGAATACATAAATAAATTTAACATACTGAATTTTTTTTTTCCAAATACTTATTTACAAACAATTCACAACTCAAATGATTCCAATAAATCCTTATTAAATTTTGAGTAAATTCAACTAAAAAAATTACCCAAAATTTTAAAACATAAAACAAATAAACTAAAAACCCATGTGCAAAATTTACAACCTGCCTAATAAAAATACCAACCAACCATTAAATTTGCATCACAAAAACTAAGACCTGATGAATGGGTAAAATTTGCAATCTACATAACGATACGAGTCAACGAAATCCCCCCACAGCCGGGGATGCACAAAATCTACCATGGAAATAAAGATGCCCAGACTTTCAAAATATAAGAATAATGATGGCCGTTTAGCACTTGGGCATTTATCCCACGTGGTCGGTATGGGCGGTTTTCCGCCTCCTCACCCGTGTTAGATCCCTCGTTGCTTGCTTATCAATCTCGCTCTGCCGGATTGCTGAGTTGCTTGCGTGCAACAGATGTTTGTCTCAATTCAGATGTACAGATGATTGTATATATTGTAATATGTAGCTTCTTCAGCGGGGTGCCCTTCCCCCAAAAAGAATAATGATGACAGTTCATTAGGCCTTTGATTTATTGAATATATGGGCAAAATTTGCAATATACTCAATTCAGATGTACAGATGATTGTATATATTGTATTGTAATATGTAGCTTCTTCAGCGGGATACCCTTCCCCCAAAAAGAATAATGATAACAGTTCATTAGGCCTTTAATTTATTGAATATATAGACAAAATTTACGATATACTCAGTTCAGATGTACAAATAATTATATATATTGTAATATGTAGCTTCTTCAGCAGAGTGCCCTTCCCCCAAAAAAATAATGATGACCGTTCATTAGGCCTTTGATTTATTGAATATATCGGCAAAATTTGCGATATACCCATCAACAAGATACCAATCAACAATTGAATTTGCGCCACAACCAGTGGATGCCCAAAATCTAAAGATGCGCAGACTTTTAAAAATATAAGGATACTGATATATTTGTATTTATGTCGTTTATTATATTGTACATATTTGTTATTTTGAGGAAGTAAGGTAGATAATATTTTAATAAATAGATATGTTATGAGGTTGAAAATTTTGTGTCTATCTTGAAGTAAAAAACAACAATTTTTATTAATTTATGTTAATATATATATAAATATAAATAATAATTTATGAGTATGTGGTTTGATAATTAGGTGAAGAAATTTAGTTTTCGATATTCTAATTTTAAATAAGATTATGTATACCCAAAATTACTGAGACACAATTTTTTCAATTAAATATATATATAAAAATAAACTTTTTACATCCGCCAAAATGGAAGCTACACAGAACGAACAATCCTCCACCATCAGTGAAATCTAAGAACCTCGGAAACTTTCAACAGTAAGATGTTTACAGAACCAGAAGATGAAACACGCGAAAACAGATTTTATATCAACAATATTATTGACTCTGTGTTATTAAATTCCGCATAGCTACATGTCTGTCTTTGTACGAAATTGACTGAGAGGAGAAATCGCTTTATATCCATTGAATCCCGGTCGATAGCTGAAGCATATTTTTTCATTTTGGGAAAAAAATGAAAAATAAACAAGAACTGTAAGATATTGTTAAAATTTCTCGCTAATTTTTTTTATGTACAGGGAAGATGAAAAGTATCAATAATCCACTGGGCCAATAAAATTCAAATCTTCAGGCCATCTGGTAATTAGCCCACTTAACCAAACAGCTGAGTATCTTCTTTCTTAATCTGTCATCTGTGAATCTAATAAGTTATTTGGAGTGGCAGGCCTTCATAGATATCGTCGGTATCTTGGATGTGAGGGTTGTCGATGAGAATGAAGGGGGCGTTACATTTCACGCTGATTGTCTGCAGAGTTTCTCCTTTCCCAACGATGTATATCTCCTCGCAGGGCCGTTCCTTGTAAAACATCGGCCTGGCTGTAGCCAGAGCTGTCATAGACAAAATGGCAAACAAGAGGAACAAATTCAAAGCGAACGATCTCTGACTTACTGCTGCAGCTGCCATGATTATTGAAAATAAAATATATGATTACAGAGGAAAGATATACAGAATACGTAAAATCCAATTTATCTCTAAGTCTTCTAAGTCTTCCAAACCTTGTCGAAATCAGTTGCAGAGGTTCTATGAGAAGCCAAGAATATTTGTAGGCAGAGGAGGAAAAAATATGGACTGAGTCCGGGGATGAGGGTTAACGGAAACGTCCGGGCAAGAGATTAATGCGTGGACTGAGGAGGGGGAGAGTCGTTGGCTTCAACACATGTCGGGCGGCCATGGCCGAAAACGAGTCATCGAGGATTTTGCTTCGTTTGATCGGTGTTTAGGGGGCAAATCAGGATATGCACGGCACCCAGGGAGGTTGGGTTTAAGTTTGTCTCTTCTGACGTGTGGGTTTGGTTGATGATCTAAAACTGACCATTTCTTTTTTGATATTTTCTTAGCTTTGACGTTCTATGGCATTCTAGTTAGAGTTGACTTTTCAACGTATTACTTCAGGAATACGTCAGTCCGAGCGTTAGGAACGACAACTTTAATCCGGAGTGGTTAACCATTTAAACTCATGTCAAACGTTCCTCTCTAATTAAAAAAAAAGACAAAGGTATCGTGCGAACGGCAAAATGAATGTAATTACATTATCCAAAGAGTACTTAGGGTTAAAAAAAAATTAGATTTAATTTATATGTATGTTTTTGTAGATAGGTTCAAAATCAGAGAGGTAGAGTATGTATGTTTTTTTAGATTTAGTAGTCAAATCATTGAGTACAGGTGGGTCCCTTGTCCCACAAACAAGGAAGTTAATATGTTTTTTTGGTGTTTTTAGTTTTTAATTTACGGATAATTATCAAGAAAAATTTTATAATAGATATTAAGATTGAAAAATAGTAATGTTCCAAAAATTCTAAATTAAGAAGTATATGTGTGGGTTTTTATTTGAGTAATATATTTATATGTTTTTATTGGGGTAAATTAAAGATTATATTGATATGTTAAAAGAAAAGCAAAGTTATCATGTTGGTTTACCTGGGTCTATTATTAGGGAAACTAGACAATTGGCAAAACCTTCAGTTCTTTAAATATCATACATGAGAATTCAAAAATATATCAAAAGGTGTTGAAATTTTGGTCCTAAGACTTGCACTATGTAAGTGCCTCCTCTCACATTTTCCCATTTCCATCGGTTTACATGAGCCAAGGGTCACTATGATAAGACTCAACCTCTTTTATGACCTTAAGAAAATGGAGTCGACAACTTAAGACTTCACTGACTTCACTCAGGTGTTACAGGACCTCCAAGAGCTACCCAACCCCTCCAGTTGTCTAACCCCTAAGCTAACTCTCTTTTACACTAAACAAGAGCCACAGTCGCTCCCTTGACAAGGCCTCCAAGCGACTGTAAGTGTCACGCCCCTACACCTGCTGTAGTCTTCCAACCGCTTATAGCGAGGTGCGGCACCACCGAACACTTTCTTTTCACCAATACTTATGTTCACGGACTACGCCTACTTTCACTTTCACATTACTTAGCTTGTGTTTCGCAACCAAGTAAACATACATTTATCCTTTATACCAATGAAGCCCATACTCATTCATTATCCATAGCAATTATAACAAGAACAACAACAATTGCAACAGTATAAAGGGGAGGGGCAACTCCCCGTAATGTGAGTCTGCCCGAATCAATATATTATATAATCATCATTTTTACAATGTACAGACTAAGTCCTTGGGAAACCCCAAATTTACACAGCCAAATTTTCACAACTTCGGCAAACTCGGTTGCCCAGCTCGTCGGCACCTCCGCACGGTCGCCGCACGATTCTCCAACCCGTCGTTCACCTCGTCGCACGTCTTCGCCGGTTCGCTCTTCATTTGGTCGCAAACGCCCAAACCGTGTATCCCTACCCACATGCAATCCCGCTTGCCAACTCTTGACAAATGCCCAAATCGTGTGCACAACACATAGTACTGCCTGCCCAACTCAACGACCTCCGGTTCCAACCTCCGTCTCACCTTCGTCCACACTTGCACGGTGGGCGGGCGCTCACCCAAGTCGCCAAGACACCCACGCCAAGTCGCCGCACAAATGCCTCCGCACAATACACCCGGGCACGCCTTGCCCAACGTATTCACCTCTCACCAAGAGTACTCTCACCAAGTGCGACTCACCAAGAGGAGCGCATTAGGTATGCGCTCATCCTCCTTTTAAATATGCGCACTAGAGATCTTCTTCCAAGAGCGTAGAGAAGTGCGAAGCTTGTTGTTCAAAATGACTCAACGCATGTCATATTTATATGCGTTCCATCCTTGGTTTACATGTGGGTGGCAGCCCCTTGGCCGACCCCCAAAATACTCATAATACGCCCATAAACCACTTCTTCTACCGTTGGCCATGTCACGCCCCTACACTTGCGGTAGTCTTCCAACCGCTTGTAGCAAGGTGCGGCACCACCGAACGCTTTCTTTTCACCAATACTAACATTCGTGGACTACACCTACTTTCACATTAACATTACTTAGCTTGTGTTTCGCAACCAAGTAAACATGCATTTATCCTTTATACTTAATGAAGCCCATACTCATTCATTATCATCATGCAATTATACCAAGAACAACAACAATTGCAACAAGTATAAAGGGGAGGGGCAACTCCCCGTAATGTGAGTCTGCCCGACAATATATTAAGAATATCAATTTTACAATGTACAAGTGTGCCTTGCCAAACCAAGTCTACACTTAGCCAAATATTACAACAGAGAGGCAACCCTGCCTTTTACAATACATGTGCACCCTTGCACAAAGAGTAGTGCTCACCCGAGCCACTTAAATCCTCTTCACCAAGTCCTGCACAAATCTGCACATCCACCGCACCCCGGGCACACCTTGCCCACTCTTCGACCGACTCAAGATAACCTCCAAGTGCACCTTCAAGTGGAGCGCATGAGATATGCGCAGCTCCCCTTATTTCTGCGCACTTTTGTTTACCTCTTGATCTTATGCGTAGAAGAGATGAGAGGAATGTGTTGTTGAAATGAGCTCTAAGCTCCACTTATATATATCCATCTTAGCGTGGGTTTACATGGGGTGTGCAGCCCCTTGGCCGACCCCCAAAACCACTAACATGCGCCCATAAGACTTTTACACAAGTCGGCTTCAAGTCTTAATCCATCACATATATATATTATGTCGTTCAACACTTAGTCGCATAAGTGTCTCGCCTTTTGTCGCACCAATCATCGCATTATGTTCGCATCTCCGTTGCATTGGCGTTTCGTGCGTGCCCATGCCCTCGTGCACGAAGACTCGCCGGTGCCCGTCGCACCCGCAACTCGAAGGCCTTACATCCTCCTCCACCTGAAATCGTTGTCGTCCTCGACAACATACCATCCCGGTAGCCATCCACCAAGATCGTCATTATCTATGATGTCAAATCCTCCACCTAAGGCAAACATCCCTGCAACATATGTAGAGCCTCATCTCCATCATTCCTCGACTTAGTGACCAACGGCCACCAAGCTCACCATACCAAGGTATGCACCTCAACGGTATGCTCTCCATCAGATATCATCTCGATCCATGATCATCGACCCCTTTGCCACAATCTCCACTGCAACATCTCGTGTCGACCTCATCATGTGTCTCCATGTGAACCTCTGTCATGATACTCCAGCACAATGCCAACACATCTCTGTACACTACGCGTCCCCATGTCTGAACTAGTTGGGTAGCTAATCCAACCATCACGCTCAATCCATGAGAGTGAACATCCTCATGCCATCATCAGCTGTTCTGCCACATCCTTGACTCCTCAAGAATCCATATCCATAATCCATGCTCAGGTCCATGGAAACTCCATCCATCTCATCTGCAACATGTCATGATGCTTGATGCCAAGCCATCCCTGCATCATCAATCATACCTGCTCAAACATGTTTAAGGACTCACTGCCATGAGCAGCTAACAATGAGCCCCATCTTCTTCATCCATCTAAGAAGATGTAGAGGGAGTAGAGCCTAAAGGCTCTCCCTCACTAATCAATTCGATCCATCTATCAGGATCCTCAATCTCCATCCTTTGTGAATAAGAAACTCGATCTTCCTTCTGGACATCCAGCCTCACATATACCTCATCATCATCATCATCATCCTCCACCAACTCTAGCCTTCTTGTCAAATCCAAGATGCTATCTGAAAGTGTCTTGATGACCAATGACTGCTCCACAAGCTTTGTCTCAACACTAGACAACCGCTTGTTCACCTTCTCCTTATCCTCCATTTGCATCACTCCTAATTTACAATCAGGCCTTGTCACACCAATGGTTGGAACACCAATGGGTACATCTTCCCTTCCATCATAAATGTAGAGCTTCTTCAAATGTGGAACGATCATAGCATCAAATTGTTTCATGAACTCCATCCCCAATACAGCTTCATAGTCATCAATCCGCACTATAGTGAAGTCCACCTTCCCGGTCCATTCACCAAGTGTAGTGTCCACCCTCTCAGCTATACCAAGAATCTCAATAGGAGGAGAATTCACTGTCTTCATTTGTGCCTTTGCCGGTACAAACTTCAGCCCAATTCTTCTCGCAGTATCTTCGCCCATGAAGTTGTGAGAAGCCCCACTATCCACCATAGTGAGCACATCAGCACCTCCAACCTTCATTCGAACATACTCCAACTTGTTCCTTTCAGGATCCCTTCTAGAGGCCACTTCCGTAGTAGCAGAAGCACCAAGTATCTGCATCATCCCCACAGAAGCATCTTCATTCTTTCCATCAGACTCAACCTTCTTCTTCAAGGCCTTGAGATGCCTTACCTCAAGAGCTAGGCAATCCCACTTCTTCTGATTCAATTTATGTCTTATCTCTAGTTCCTTGAATTCTGCTTCAAGCAAGTCCATTTCCTTTGCAAGTTGATAGGCTTCCTCCTTATTCCGGTCAAAAACTGTTGAAAAGTGTGCAACAAGAAATGCTTGTTGAGAGTGCAACAAGATGATGGAGCTTAGTGAAAAGAGTCGCCTTCACTAAGTGGGCCCGCAGGCTATTTTTGGCGCAAGTCTATTTTTAGACTATGTCTATTTTTAGACATATGGATCATGTCTATGGATGATTGATCAAGTTGGGAAAAATAGATGGACTTCTATTTTTGATGAAAGTGTGAGTGATCACAGTGTGAGTGATTACAGTGTGAGTGATCACAGTGTGAGTGATCAAAGTCAAAAATAGAAAAGTCAAATATTATTATCTCACAATAATATTTGGACTATAAACTTAATCTTATTCTCTTGGAGCACTTCAGTTTGAGCTACAGAAGTGGCACATGCAGCTGTCAGAAGGAAATACGCTTTTCTCATGAGTCAGTTGAGTTGGTGCATGCATGACTTCAGTTAGAACTCAAGTGAGTTGAGTTTAGTGGACTGGAGGTACAGTTGATGGAGTTGTGTTCAGTTTAGCTTTGTTAAACTGGTTGTATTTAGTCTAACTGATCAATAGACTAAAGATGAGTTGGGTGAATTAGTTATTAATTAATTCACAAGTTATTTACTCATAATGCAACTATAGAATACATCAGTTAACTCAGTTGCATGTCAGTGCATGTTCAGTTTAGCAGGGACAGGTGTTAGAGGATCAGATTGCTATCAGTTGTGACTATAGCTGTGCATGATGATTTGCACAATCAAAGGATTGAGTATGCCAATGAGTTTGCTCACGTATCTTCATGATATTATAGCTGTTGCTCACGTCCAACATAGTGTGGGTGACTATTTTGCAGTGTAAAATCGAGTTTGGGAAGCAATTCTCATCAGTTCTCGAGCAGGTTTGAGCAGTGGAGACAGGCAAGCAGCGGGAGAGATTTGGAGATCAAATCTGAGCTGTATTGTGTGTAACAGGTGGAGATACTTGTGAGAAGTATTATGCTTTGTATTGTTACATGATTCAATCAATATAATATACAGATAGTGTGGGGTTTTTAGCGAGATGCTTTCCCCGGGATACATACTGTGTTTATGAGTTTGATTGATGCTTCTATGTGTGCCTGTGGATGTTTCTGCTTCTGTAATTTGATGATCAACGTAGAGGAGATTATGTATTATACATGTTCCGCTTAAATTGTATGATCAGGATAATCTCTGTTGAATATGTGTCATATTATTCAAAATTTCTACATGGTATCAGAGCTAGATGATTTGTAGAAAAGGTTTCTACATGGTATCGGAGCAGCTTGATTTGTAGAAGAGATTTTTACAGGATATCAAGCGAGGATTGATCATCAGATCTACTATTCAGTCACGAATTCTAGATCGGAAGCAGTTGAGTTGGTTGCTGGTGGAATTCGAATTTGCAGCAGTGTTTTCTTGGTGACAACGCAGCAATGTCTTTCAACGGATTGCGATTGGAGTATGCTCTTGAGGGCAGCTCAAACTATATTGCATGGAAGGACAGGATGGAGGCAGTATTGGATGATAACGGGCTGAAGGAGTTCATAGATACAGATATCCCAAAGCCTACTGATGCTACTCAAGCTGATGCTTGGCAAAAGAAGATCGCAAAATGTCGAAGAATTCTGTTGGAGGGCGTGAAGGATCACATTGTGTCCAGCCTCCATGGAAAGGCTACTCCATATTTGATGTGGAAATCACTAACAGAATTATTCCAAAGCAAGAGCGATCAGAGGAAGCTAGCGCTCAAAGATAAACTCAGAAACATCAAATGCGAGAAGGGAGACAGTATTCCCAAGTATCTCACGAAGTTCACTCAGTGTCGAGATGAGCTGGGAAGTGTGGGGGTTACTGTCGATGATGAGGACTTGGTGAGCTTGGCTCTCCTTGGTCTTCCGAAGAGTTGGCATTCCTATCAGGACTCTATCAATGGTCGAGAGAAATTGCCAGGATGGGAGAGACTTTGGTCGGATCTTGTGCAGGAGGAGATCAGGCGGAGCACCAGAGACGGTTCTTCATCCATGCAGGATGAGGAGAACTGTGCCTTAGCGAGTAAGGCGAGGAAGGGGAAGGGGAAGGTTTCTCTTTCCGAATCCAGTTCTTCCAATGATGGGAAGAAGGTTGACGAGGCGAAGGTGAGATGCTTTCGTTGTCATGAGTTGGGTCATTATGCTACTAATTGCCCAAAGAAGAAGTCCAAGAAGGGATCCGGGGAAGGATCTGAAGGTGAGGCAGCCTCACTTGCTTCACAGTTTGAGTTGGACTTCAAACTCTTCGCATGCATGGTTTCATCCATGATGGGAAGTGGTTGGTTTCTTGACAGTGGAGCTTCTTTCCACATGACCGGTGACAAAAGTTTGTTCAGTACTTTGGAGGAGAAAGATCTCCAGATACTCATAGGGATGGGTAATGATGAGAAGTATAGTGTCTCAGGTGTAGGCACGGTTATTTTTCAGAGGGAGCATGGAGCTCGCCTTACCTTGACCGATGTCAAGTATGTACCAGGACTGAAGAGAAACTTGGTGTCGATCGCGATGTTGGAAGACAGAGGATATGATGTGGTCTTTACTAAGGGAAAGGTTTTCCTTAGACACATCATCACTAGACAGGTGAAGCAGATTGGTTCACGGGTCAGGAACCTGTATGCTCTTGAGGATCAAGATGCATGCAAAGCCTTGAGCAGCGAGGCAACTGATGGAGACTTGGTGGTTGAGAGGGAGCGTATATTACCTCTCAACATGCAGAGCCAGAAGAAGTCTCAGACAATTGTGGAGGAGCCACGATTGGTGCAGCAGCTTCAGGAGGTTGTGGAGGAGCCACAACAGGGGAAGCTGAAAGGAGATCGAGTAGAGACATCTACTCATCCAGAGACCTCCAGTAGGGGGAAACTTCAAGCCAGGTGGGCTGAGGGATCGCATGCATCCATACCTCCAGGTAGGAGGTGGGGTGATGTGGATTGATTGTCCCAAGGAGGAGGGGCAAGATCCTTGAGGTACCCAACCTCTTGGATGAGACCTTGCTACGGGAGCCCCGATGTGTAGTAGCAGGAACTGACTGATTGGGTAGAGACAGATGCGGATGGAGCGGCAGAGAGAGCGACAGTGCAGGGAATCCCAGGACAGCGCATAGCTAGCAGGCTGTAGCAATGCGAGAGGCACAAGTGTTTTGCACAGTGTTAGGTGGCACAGAGAGGTGTGCAATGGTGCGAGATGCATGGAGATGTTGCAGTAGCGCAGATGTCAGAGAGGGAGCACTTGTCAGCAGCAGGTAGAGCTTCAGCATCAGAGGATGTTTCTATCCCAACAGGGAGGTCAGTTGGGAGGTGCAGTGCGGATGCAATGCTGGGAGATAGAACCAGCAGCAGCACGGATGCAGTCAGAGATCAAAGTGACAGAGGCTAGAGCAATCAGATACTGAAGAGCACAGAGATGCAGAGTTTCAGTTGACAGAGGCAATAGCAGTCAGAGACTTTGATGACAGAGCAAGTGGACCAGCCAGATGTGTTGCATGGAGAACATTCCAGAGTTACAGGATCGGGTTTGAGAGGAAGCCTTTCTTGTTGAGAGGGAGTGTTGAAAAGTGTGCAACAAGAAATGCTTGTTGAGAGTGCAACAAGATGATGGAGCTTAGTGAAAAGAGTCGCCTTCACTAAGTGGGCCCGCAGGCTATTTTTGGCGCAAGTCTATTTTTAGACTATGTCTATTTTTAGACATATGGATCATGTCTATGGATGATTGATCAAGTTGGGAAAAATAGATGGACTTCTATTTTTGATGAAAGTGTGAGTGATCACAGTGTGAGTGATTACAGTGTGAGTGATCACAGTGTGAGTGATCAAAGTCAAAAATAGAAAAGTCAAATATTATTATCTCACAATAATATTTGGACTATAAACTTAATCTTATTCTCTTGGAGCACTTCAGTTTGAGCTACAGAAGTGGCACATGCAGCTGTCAGAAGGAAATACGCTTTTCTCATGAGTCGGTTGAGTTGGTGCATGCATGACTTCAGTTAGAACTCAAGTGAGTTGAGTTTAGTGGACTGGAGGTACAGTTGATGGAGTTGTGTTCAGTTTAGCTTTGTTAAACTGGTTGTATTTAGTCTAATTGATCAATAGACTAAAGATGAGTTGGGTGAATTAGTTATTAATTAATTCACAAGTTATTTACTCATAATGCAACTATAGAATACATCAGTTAACTCAGTTGCATGTCAGTGCATGTTCAGTTCAGCAGGGACAGGTGTTAGAGGATCAGATTGCTATCAGTTGTGACTATAGCTGTGCATGATGATTTGCACAATCAAAGGATTGAGTATGCCAATGAGTTTGCTCACGTATCTTCATGATATTATAGCTGTTGCTCACGTCCAACATAGTGTGGGTGACTATTTTGCAGTGTAAAATCGAGTTTGGGAAGCAATTCTCATCAGTTCTCGAGCAGGTTTGAGCAGTGGAGACAGGCAAGCAGCGGGAGAGATTTGGAGATCAAATCTGAGCTGTATTGTGTGTAACAGGTGGAGATACTTGTGAGAAGTATTATGCTTTGTATTGTTACATGATTCAATCAATATAATATACAGATAGTGTGGGGTTTTTAGCGAGATGCTTTCCCCGGGATACATACTGTGTTTATGAGTTTGATTGATGCTTCTATGTGTGCCTGTGGATGTTTCTGCTTCTGTAATTTGATGATCAACGTAGAGGAGATTATGTATTATACATGTTCCGCTTAAATTGTATGATCAGGATAATCTCTGTTGAATATGTGTCATATTATTCAAAATTTCTACAGAAACCCCTTCCTTAGCCAAGGCATGAAGAGCACCCCTTGTTTCAAACAATCTTTTGCCATATTCTGCAAATCCTTGTTTTACTTTCTCTGACTCTTCAAGTAGACTTCCTTCAAATTCTTCGAAGGTTGCAAAACCCAATTTCTGCAAGATAGACATCTTTACCAAATCACCTGCAACCTGAACCGACCCTTGTTCCACTTCGTGTGAAATGGTTTCCTTCACCTGCAAGTACCTTCCATGAGCAACCTTGCTCAACAGCTTCACCTTCAATACCCGGATCAGCTGCTCTGATACCACCTGTCACGCCCCTACACCTGTGGTAGTCTTCCAGCCGCTTGTAGCAAGGTGCGGCACCACCGAATGCTTTCTTTTCACCAATACTAACATTCGTGGACTATGCCTACTTTCACATTAACATACTTAGCTTGTGTTTCGCAACCAAGTAAACATGCATTTATCCTTTATACTTAATGAAGCCCATACTCATTCATTATCATCATGCAATTATACCAAGAACAACAACAATTGCAACAAGTATAAAGGGGAGGGGCAACTCCCCGTAATGTGTGTCTGCCCGAAAATATATTAAGAATATCAGTTTTACAATGTACAAGTGTGCCTTGCCAAACCAAGTCTACACTTAGCCAAATATTACAACAGAGAGGCAACCCTGCCTTTTACAATACATGTGCACCCTTGCACAAAGAGTAGTGCTCACCCGAGCCACTTAAATCCTCTTCACCAAGTCCTGCACAAATCTGCACATCCACCGCACCCCGGGCACACCTTGCCCACTCTTCGACCGACTCAACATAACCTCCAAGTGCACCTTCAAGTGGAGCGCATGAGATATGCGCAGCTACCCTTATTTATGCGCACTTTTGTTTACCTCTTTATCTTATGCGTAGAAGAGATGAGAGGAATGTGTTGTTGAAATGAGCTCTAAGCTCCACTTATATATATCCATCTTAGCGTGGGTTTACATGGGGTGTGCAGCCCCTTGGCCGACCCCCAAAACCACTAACATGCGCCCATAAGACTTTTACACAAGTCGGCTTCAAGTCTTAATCCATCGCATATATATATTATGTTGTTCAACACTTAGTCGCATAAGTGTCTCGCCTTTTGTCGCACCAATCGTCGCATTATGTCCGCAGCTCCGTCGCATTGTCGTTTCGTGCGCGCCCGCGCCCCCGCCCGTGCCCTCGTGAACGAAGACTCATCGGCGCCCATTGCACCCGCAACTCGAAGGCCTTACAGGCCATGCCTCAACGCAACCTCCTCCAAGTCGTAGTATAAAGGCCTCATTTGTTCCACGCACATTTCAAAGTGTCGTAATTCTGCTCACGGTATTGTCGCACCGAACTCGTACAAACGTCGCATTTCTGCCCGCACACCATCGCACGCCCGTTCAGCATGCGCCCGTCGTGCGCCCGCGTGCCCGCCCGCGCCCTCGTGCACGGCGACTCCGCCCGGCGCCCGTCGCACCATCGCCCGGAGGTCCTTACATCCTCCTCCACCTGAAATTGTTGTCGTCCTCGACAACATACCATCTCGGTAGCCATCCACCAAGATCATCAATATCCATGATTTCAAATCCTCCACATATTGTAACCATCTCTGCATCATATGTAGAACCATCGTCTCCACCATGTCTCGCCCCGGCAACCATCTGTCACCAAGATCACCATACCAAGGTATATACCACATCGGTATGTCATCCATCAGAGATCATCTCAATCCATGATCATCGACCCCTCTACCACAATCTCCATTGCAACATCTCGTGTCGACCTCATCATGTGTCACCATGTGAACTGCTGCCATGATACTCCAACAAAATGCTAACACATCTCTGCACATTGAGCTCCCTCATGTTTGAACTAGTCGGATGGCCAGTCCAACTGTCACGCTCAATCATGAGAATGCACATCCTCATGCCACCATCAGTTGTTCCTCAAGACATCCTGCCACATCCTCAACTCGATCAAGAATCCATCTCCATATAAGTGTAAGCCATGCTCAGGTCCATGAAGTAGTCCTCATCCCATCTGCAACATGCTATCCAAAGTAGTTGAGTCTCGGCTCAACCCATGCTCAAGTGTAGTCACCAAAGCATCCTCATCATCGTAACTCCATCACTCCAGAGTGTCTCATATTGATCCTCCACATCAAGTCACTCTTCCAAGTCATGCCCATACATGTACTTTGAAAGTATGCATCCCATACTGCATCAAAGTCTCTGACCTCATATCCTCAATGCATCAAATCCTCTAAGTCCACCATATATGAAGTCCCTAAAAGTCACAACCTCATGTCATCATGAGCTCCATAATAAGCTCACAAATCCAACCAAGTCCATGGTCTTGTTGTACAAGAGTGCACAACCTCTCCATCAACTCATAAGTAATAAGTCTCCATGTCACACTAGCAAATCCATCCGCACAACATCCCTGCCTTGGCACTCTTCCTTGGATGTCCATGACACCTCTACAAGTGCTCCCACACAATGTCCCTGCATAAGACTGCCATGCTCCATGCCTCCAACCTGATGTCCATGACTAAGTTGCCCATGTAGTCCAACCAAGTAGACTCATCACAACAATCGGTCATCCTCATCCAAGTCTACAATCTTCGGTTTAGTGAACTCGGTCACCCAACCATATCATCATCATCACGAGTCCCTTCCATCATAGCTCCCCCACTGAAGGTTCCACCAAGACTATCTCTTGGTCTCGGCCATGAGAAGTCCACTCAAGCATCATCATACCTCAAGAGTGTGCCCTCTAATCTGTCCATGAGTCATGCCGGGCACTTAGCCATGTGGCTAAAGCATGACCCATTCCTCCACAACGATCATCATGTTCCTCCCTTGTCAAGGGCCTTTGTACCTTCTACCATAAGGTCACAAACAACCCCAACAAGTCCAGCAACAATCAACAATCCTTGCTTCTCATCATCATCATCATGAGGCTCTTCCTCATTCATCCATGTCTGCAAACCGCACAATCCTGTTCCAACTTGATCATCCTCAAGTTCATCCTCCATCATGGTCATGTCTGCAACCTCCTCAAACATCACGGCTTCCTCTTCCTTGATAGCACAATCTGCAACTTCATCTTGCTCCATTGTCCAACCAAGTTGAAGAAGTTCGTCTTCAACATTCTTTTCCAAGACTACAAGCTTCTCTCGAATCCGGGGATTCTCTTCTTTCAACCGCTTTAACCTGTATAAGGTAAGCAAGAGCTTCCCTTCACCTTCTCCCAAACTTGCCATGCCTTGTCGTTCATCTTGGCCCAAGCACTAAGCTTCACCTCTGCTAAACCTGTTCACCAGCTTCACCAAGTTCCTTGCAACCATGAACCGGCCCTTGTTCCACTTGTATGTGAAACGACTTCCTTCACCTGCAAGTACCCGCTTCCACTGTCACTTCATCACGAGCAACCTTGCTCACCAGCTCCAACCGAGCTCTGATACCAACTGTCACGCCCCTACACCTGCGGTAGTCTTCCAACCGCTTATAGCGAGGTGCGGCACCACCGAACACTTTCTTTTCACCAATACTTATGTTCGTGGACTATGTAGGGACCCGATTATGACTATATACAATTTTTTTCTTTTTTAAACAGTAATTACGACCAGAAAAGAAATGCATTGAGATTTCAAATTTATTCAACACACACATTGCTGACACTCATTTTTGGAAACATAACATAACATTTACATACTTTAAACTAAGATCAATTAGTGATGAATTACATATGTACCGTTCACCAGAAGGCGAGACTCCGCTTGCTCTGTTGTTACTGGTATTCCCGTGTTGCCGGTCGCTTCTGCGAGTGAATGATGACGCACTTGATCCGAATGCGAAGACCCACCGGTTAACCTCCCAGCCTACTCCTTGGGTACTCTTCTTCCCCGCGGACCCCCGAGCTGCAATGGGGTTGTACAATGGAGGAAGGCTCTAGCTGGCAGAGGAGAGCACACCTTGGCTCAAGAGTCCCCTCTCTAAAAATCCTCTACCTCACCAAACTCACTATAGCTTCGTAATCACTGCTCTGACATCATATCATCCATCCAACAATAGGGTTCCAAAAGTCCCCTCTCCCATGGCTTGCCCCTTCTTTTATAAGAGTCCTCATAGATGACACTTGGCATGTCATGCATAATTATAATATTTTTTTAATTTAATAGCTTGATTATTCACCTACCCATGTGTCACTCTCTCATCAAGGGTCACCCAAAATTATTTACTTAACTTTTTATTTAAAACTAATATTTTCCTCACCTCACAAGATTCCTATTTCTTCTCCTAGTTGTCTCTTTATTCCCCCCCCTTTTATTCCTTAAATTGTGTTTATTACTTGAAGTCAATTAATGAGTCAAGATTTTATCCCCAATCTACTCCCTAAATTAACTCAGGTTATCTCTTAGATGGATATTCTTATGTTGGTTGATGCCACATGGAGCTTCTCTACATTTCTCTAAATTTAATTTATTTTTCTTATTTTAATTCACCTTCCTCTTTTCTTAATTAGGTTTAATTGGTTTAGGATTAATCTTTATCCTTACAATTATGTTCGTCTTTCCCCTTTTACCTAATTAAACCACCTAATCTACCTAGTATTTTCCAACATGGGAAGGGTAGAGTTTTTAAGGTACTCTATTTTATTTCTTCCTATGATCCTCCTTATTCCAAGTTTTATTTTTGATTTAATTACCTTGGTTTCTAATCATCATTTACCCTTGATGTAACTTTACCTAGTTTTCATTCCTTACTTATATTTATTTATTATTATTTATTTTTAATGATTCCAAGGGTGCCAAGCTTGGTTGTGCCCTTCAAGAACTTCCCTAGAAGTTCCAAGGGTGCCACACCTAATAGTTTAATTGTGATGCCAAGGGTGCCACAACTAATAGTTTAATTGTGATGCCAAGGGTGCCAAGTTGGTCGTGCCCTTCAAGAATTTCCCCTGAAGTTCCAAGGGTGCCACACCACTTGCCCTTCAAGCATCCAGTGACTACGAGGGGAAAGTATAGTGCAACGTCATAGACCACTATCATCTCTTATGTTGCCTGCTATAGTGAGACTAATGGTGCCGGGGATCAAGGAATCCGCCTTGATGCGCGCCCCCCAGTAAACTCCTCATGAGCGACCCAACTTTGGGACCTGCCCTCATGGCATCGTGATCTTCAAGGCGAAGGTGTTTTAACCCTTCCAGCCCAACTCACGACGGGAGTGATAGTGGGTGAGATCAGGGACTCTGTCCCACCCCTCCCATGTAGTTCCATCCACCTGTACAATCCCATCACCCATATGTGGGTCATTCGGTCAAGCAACTAATTTGTGCCTACAACCATTAACATATCATCAGAATATAGTTAAACATATATGGCAGATTTCAAGATCGACTTAGACTTTAAAAGATAAAATAATATGAATTTTCATCAAACCAGGTGTCATCGACATGTCATATGCGAGTGCCTCTGATGGTTTCCTGCCATACTCAATAATCATCAGTAACAAGGTTTCTCAATGTTAGTCATTATCATAATAGCATCATTAACAATTCCTGTTCATTCACATCATTGTCCATTGTAAGTCTGAACTAACGAAAGTAGGTAACATAGGGGACACATCCCTCATGGCTATCATCAATAATCATCAATGGAAACATACATATTCATTAAGCTATCAACATCATAACATCGTAGAAATATACCTATCCATCAAATTTATCATCATTATGCTTTTAGTAGAGCGCATACATATTCTTTACTACCCTCATCATAAATTCAAATAGAGACCAACTTAACTATTTAATGTTGCAATCATCATAATACTAATAGATAAGATACATAACCATTCATGCTATCATAATATCAATGGAAATCATTCATAAACATCACAACCATGACTATCTCAATCGCTAATAATAGTGTCATGTGTCCGGATCCTCAACCTGAGGTCCTCAAAGAATAAAGTGTCTAAGATAATGTCATATTAAGGTCAGGAAACTAGAGTGGGCACTACAGACTACGCCTACTTTCACTTTAACATTACTTAGCTTATGTTTCGCAACAAAGTAAGCATACATTTATCCTTTATACCAATGAAGCCCATACTCATTCATTATCCATAGCAATTATAACAAGAACAACAACAATTGCAACAGTACAAAGGGGAGGGGCAACTCCCCGTAATATGAGTCTGCCCGAATCAATATATTATATAATCATCATTTTTACAATGTATAGACTAAGTCCTTGGGAAACCCCAAATTTACACTTAGCCAAATTTTCACAACTTTGGCAAACTCGGTTGCCCAGCTCATCGGCACCTCCACACGGTCGCCGCACGACTCTCCAACCCATCGTTCACCTCGTCACACGTCTTCGCCGGTTCGCTCTTCGTTTGGTCGCAAACGCCCAAACCATGTATCCCTGCCCACACGCAGTCCCGCTTGCCAACTCTTGACAAATGCCCAAATCGTGTGCACAACACGTAGTACCGCCTGCCCAACTCAACGACCTCCGGTTCCAACCTCCGTCTCACCTTCGTCCGCACTTGCACGTGTTACACTAAAAAATGCCACCATGACTATTTACAGTTAGTATGGCTCAATCAACAGTCATGCTACCCTCTTAGGCAAGTCTTATGCCTCTGCTATCCATCTCAAATTCAAAGAAGAGAGAAAGTCTTGTAAAAAATGTGTTTATCTCTGGGGTCGCAGGTTCTCTCTAGCCTTACCTGCGGGGACGCTGACCATGTTCACAAAAGGTGCGTCCTTGGACGCTCTGTATGTTAAGGGACAGGTGCGTCCTTCTGTAAAAGGCAAAATGCGCGAGTTTCATCTTAAAAAAGTTACTTGTGGTTACTTCTAGAACTTTCTAGAGGTCGGTTTGATGAATTGGATGCGCCTCCAGTTGGTTCATGTATCTCTATTAAGGGGGAACTTATCCCATCAATAAGGGAGCTATCCCACCCAAAGAGGGGGATTATCCCATTGATGGTGGACCTGAATAACCTCTTTACAGCACTATAAATAAAGACATTGAGCCAGAGGGAGAAGAGGTTGGAGCTATACATTTTCTTTGGGTAAATGCTGCAGGATTTAGGTCTTCCATTAGAGCCTTTGTGAGGAGAGATTGTCTTCACTTGATTCTACTTGGGAGAGGGTGAGCTTTGTCAAAGTAGAGGAAAACCCTTGATGGACCCTGGGAGGAACTTGCACAACACCAAGGCCAGGTTGTAAGAGTTTCTTTGTTTCGTTATTAATACAAACTGGTTTATTTTTCTCAATAGCTTGTGTTAATGAGTTATTTCATGTGTTCCTTGGTCTGCATGTTGGATATATGTTTTATTATATGAAATGCAAGTGCTTGGTAATTGTTTGATTGTTGGTGGTTGCAGGAATTGACTTGAAGGAGGAGCTCATCCGGATCGTCAAGAACGGACTTCAACAACATCGTTTTGGAATAAGGTAAGCCTAAACACTTGTAGTTTTCATGTTGTAAAAGGTGTATTTAGAGAAAGATCACTCCTTTTTGTCTTGTTTGTCATTAGAATGTCTTAGACTTCTAGGAAGGTCAGTCGTGTCCGCACCCTTGACAGATTCCGTGTGACAAATTGGCGACTCCACTGGGGAAACCATTGTTTGGAAAGTCTTTTCCTTTGAATGAACTTTGCTCTGAGAAAATTGATCTATTTTTCTGGTTTTTGACTGTGTGAACTTGTATCTGGGTGGGTTAGCTTAAGATTAGTTTTATTTTGGTTTTTCTTGAGTTTTTCAGACGGACGCATCCTCTGAGTGCTGCACAGTGCGTCCCTGGACGCACTTTTGCTGTGTGCACAGAGCGGGCCCGCACCTGTGCTAACGGGTTGCCTGCGTCTTCCTGTAAAAATTTAGGAAAACTCCTTTTTTGCTTTAATTGCTTTTAGATTTTGTTTTTTCTTAGTGTTTTCTGCCCAGATCCTTTAGTACCCTGTCAAAGATCTTCACCTAAGCTTGTTCCTGCTCTTAGCTTTCATCAATTGGGTGTTTTGAGTCTCTTTCTTGAGAAATTCTTGATTTGATTTCCTTTGATCATTACTTGGAGGTTTGTCTCAGTCTTTTCACAATTTTGCATCTTTTTGCTTTTGTTTTTGCCTGGGGGGGCTAAATTGTGTATGAGTGTTAATCGCCTTTGAGTATTTTTATGTTTTGATCTTTGGAACTCTCACCCAATTTTCTCGACTTGCACTTGATTGGTTCTTAGATCACATTAGAATCGTCTTGTGTTTGAGAATTCTCTTGCATAGATCACATTTGCATAATTAGAATTCTCATTTTCAGAATATGAATGAAAAATGTGCATAGATTACATTTGCATACTTTTCAAGTGAATTGTGCTTAGATTACAATTGCATAGTTTACATTCTGAAAAATCAATCGTAGATTTAGATCAACTTTCTTTGATTTGAATTTACACAAAAATAAAAAAATGGTTTGGAATTGATTTGCATTAGTTTTTCTTGATAAAATTAGTGCATTAGAGAATTTGTTATATTTTCTCTTAATGATCAATTTTTTGAATTGTTGGAAGTGAATGGAAACTCTCTCCTTACTTTAGTTAGGATTCATCGAATTGAAAAGATTACATTATCATATTCGATTGCATTCAGTTGAGTCGGGTCATAACACCATTGGTTTCATCTCCATTTACCCATTTGAGTAATAACAGCCTTAATAACACAACGCTTAATTAAAATTCATCTAGTAATTTTTACATTTCTAGGGCTCTGAAACACCAACATAGCTTAGGCTAGGGTCTTGGAGTAGGTGAGTACTTAACTCTCCAAGACTACAAAACCAAACAGATAGTTTATCTTGAGTAGAATAAATCCAATTGTTTCAATTGCACTCTGGGAAAGCTCCTCTTAAAGGAGAAGCATGAGCTCGTGTCCGAACCAGTGAGGGGATCATTCCCCCCTCGTTGGGAACGACGCCAGACAGTACGTATTACAAACGGTAAACCTCGGATTAACCATTGTCGAGGAGCCAGGGGTCACTTATCGGTAAACCTTGGATTGTTGTCAAGGAACCGGTAAGGGGATTGAGCTTGCTACTCTGCCCTTGCGTGCTGTCGGAGTTTAGACTGTTCCCCCAGGTGTATTTGTTACTGTTGGTGACCTTAGTGGCCATAATCTTTAGGGTTCTACCGAGGTGACGGTGGAGGGAAGGTCCCACTGTACCTGGAGCAGACGTCGGTTATACTCACTTGGATTTTCCGGGGGGTTCACTTCACTTCGAGACGGTTAAAGTGGAGGAACTTGTGCCGGTCTATTCATTAAGCAGGTTGCCGGGGTAACTGTTCCACCCGCCATTTCTGTACTGAATTCTGCGATGTTGGGCTTCATCACCAACTAGTGTTTTCGGTCCGGAAGGCTACTGTTTGTGTATGGTTTGACTCCTAGATTTGATAGCGCGTGTTAATTTGTTTGTTTTTACTTTTAGAGACCATAGGTGTGAATTGTGAATTTTAGTTGTTAAGTGTGAATTGTGAATTGTTAATTTTAGTTTTAAATTGTTAATAAAATTCACTGAAGTTGAATATAATGGCAAATGTTCCGGAATTTATCAACCTAGGAACCCCTCCTAATGAGAATCCTAGTACTTTTCCTTACTTTGGAAATGTTGGTCCTCCTTATATGGCTACTTTGTCATTACCTGGATTTACAATAGGATTACCAATATGGTTATTTTCAACTTCGTTGGCCCAAAGTACTCCAATTGTTCCACCTCAACCGGATGCTTCACCTCAACAGAGTTCACCATCTCAACATCACCAAGCTTCTGTTGACCCTTTACCTTCTTCGCCTAATTTTTCTTCCTCCATTTCTTCCTCTTCGCCTGGTAAAAGCCTTGATGCTAGTAACCAGGAGGTTAAGAAGAAGAAGAAAGGGAAGAAGAAGAAGAAGAAGAAGAAGCAAGATAAGAAAGAAGTCAACCAACCAACCATGGTTGTAAGTGTTAGTTGTGTCGAGGAAAATTCCGACATGCATCGTAAACCCAAATACCCTTGCAGGCTTTGTAAGGGTGACCACTTCCTTGTCAATTGTCCTGGTATTCCAAAGGTCTTGGAAGTATGGTCAGAAAAATCTCATCAACTTTCCATTGATCCATCAACCAGTGATAGTCAGGTTCCTGGGAAAAAGGGTAAAGTTAGGTTTCCTTGTAAGTTATGCAAAGGGAGTCATCAAACTCACATTTGCCCTCACATGGATGAAGCCTCAACATTGTTGGAAAACCTTACTGTTCCACAGCGAGAATTTCCAACTGGTTACCGTAAACTTTCTCCCAACCTGCCGTCAACTGACGGCGTGATTGATCTAAATTCAAGTCCAGTCGATCACACTCTCCCATTGGAGAGTGAAACTCATGTCACTCAGGTTGATGATCCGTTAGTTGATCAAGTGGTCGATTCAATTTCACATTCGGTCGATCACACTCTCCTTTTAGAGAGTGAACTTCATACCGCTCAGGTTCTTCTTGTTACATCAGATTCTTCTATGCCAGGGGGCATTTCACCTGTTTCTACAGAACCCCCTCCAAGTACTGAGGTCTTTTCCTTTGACTGGAATAGACTGACAGAACCTCATCTTCCTTCCTCCATCCCTTTCCAAATCATTGTCAAGGCTGGTGGTAGGGACATACATCGTACTCAGGTAGATGAAGGTGCTTCTGTTAGTATTTTATCCTCAGCTGTTTGGAAAGCTTTGGGTTCCCCTCAGCTTGCGCCTATTACGCAGAATCTGAAAGCTTTTAACAGAACCATTAGTGAACCTTTAGGGATCCTTCCTAAGTTTTCTATTACCTTGGAAGGAAAAACTGTCTGTATTGATCTTATGGTAGTTCGCGGTCCCTTGGATTTCAATTTACTCCTTGGGCGAGACTATGTTTATGCAATGAAAGCTGTCGTATCGACACTCTTTCGCGTGATGTCTTTCCCTCACAATGGCAATATTGTGACTGTAGACCAGCTTTCGTTCCCTAGTCTTGTTTCAACTACCAATAATATGACACCCCTAAATGTTCCTGATTCTAAAGTGGTATCTACCCTGCCACGGGTTAATTATGTGGCAACTGGTCCCATGTTTTCAGTTACCGATGTAAGTGAGCCTCTCACTGTTGATTTAGATCCGGTAATTGACATGGAAAACTCTATGGGATTACTTGAACACGATGTTCTTATCCCTTTTGAGTCCCTTGACATGTGTTCCTTCCAAAGAACTGTTCTTCCTTCTGATGAAGATCTCTTGGAAGCCATGATCAAGGTGTGTCCATTGACATGTCTTTCTTCCAGTTAGAAGCCATGCTCAGTGTGTATGAGGATAGTTTGTTCCTCTCTCAACCTCGTTAAAAAATGAAATTGGATGTCATGAGGACAGTTCTTTTACTGAGTCAACCTCATTAAAAAATGAATCAGCTAGATTTTAGGCTATATAGATTGTAGAAAATAGGTTTTTGAGGACAGTTCCTGTTACTGAGTCAACCTCGTTAAAAAATGAATCAGGTATGAGGATAGTTCCTGTTACTGACTCAACCTCGTTAAAAAATGAGTCAGGTTTGAGGATAGTTCCTGTTACTGAGTCAACCTCATCAAAAAATGAATCAGGTTTGAGGATAGTTCCTGTTACTGAGTCAACCTCGTTAAAAAATGAATCAGGTATGAGGATAGTTCTTTTCTTGTGTCAACCTCTTTAAAAATGAAACAACTCCCTTTTCAAGTTAAATATTGAAAGTAAACCTTCATTTCATCCAGCCAGTTGAATGCAATGAAGCCTGGGGGGCATGTACCTCGCTTTGCATCATTATGCTGGGGGCATGCGAACTTTTTGAGCATAGTTCCTTGTCTTGTGTCAAGCTCGTTAAAAAATGAAACAAGGGTAGGTTAAGTAGGTAGATTTTAGATAGTAGTCATGAGCATAGTTCCTTGTCTTGTGTCAAGCTCATTAAAAAATGAATCAAGGTTTTTTAGAGCATAGTTCTTTGTCTTGTGTCAAGCTCCTTAAAAAATGAATCAAGGTTTTTTAGCGTAGAGTTTTTGTTAGGTAGAATGTAGATTAGTTCTGAGCATAGTTCCTTGTCTTGTGTCAAGCTCATTAAAAAATGAATCAAGGATTTTTGAGCATAGTTCCTTGTCTTGTGTCAAGCTCGTTAAAAAATGAAACAAGGGTTTTGAGGATAGTTCTTTTCCTGTGTCAACCTCACTGAAAAATGAAACATCTCCCACAAGTCTTTCCAAGATCTTGAAAGTGAAGCTTCATTCCATCCACCTCATTGAATGCAATGAAGCTTGGGGGGCATGTACCTCGTTTTGCGTCATTATGCTGGGGGCATGTGGACTTATAACAAGCATAGTTTTTCGTTTCAAGCTTGCGTAAACATGAAACCGAATCTGAGCATAGTTCTTTTCCTGTGTCAAGCTCGTTAAAAAATGAAACAAATCCTCCTCTACTTGAATCGAGAGTTTGACTAGATCTCATAAATGTTAAGTATTTAGGTTAGTTATTTCAGTGTTTTGCATAATTTTCTTATAGTTTTAAGTCGAGTCTTACAAACAATCTCGTACAAGAACCTTCATTCCATCCAGCTTGTACCTGGTTGAATGAAATGAAGCTAGGGGGGCATGCACTCTAGCAGTTATGCTTAGGGGGCATCAAGCACAGTTTTCTCTCTGTTTCAAGCTTGTGAAAAAATGAAACTACTTTGAAGCATAGTTTTTATCTGTTTCAAGCTTTTGTAAAAATGAAACCTATTTCGAGTCAATTTCAGTAATTTTCAAGACTCGTTAAACTCATGAAAATCTCGAGATTATTTTGCTATTTTTCATTCTCGTAAAACAAATGAAAATGCCGAGTTCTTTCCGTCTTTTCCTGCTCGTAAATTAAATTGAAAAGTCGACCATGAGTACATTTTTATCATTTTTTCGAACTCGTTAAAACTTACAAAAAATTGAAACCTCAGAGTCATCTTTTAAGCCCTTTTCTGACTCCTAAAACATGAAAAGATCGCCGAGCGTTTCTTTTACACTCGTTAAAACGGAATTAAAAGACGGTCCCCTTTTAGCTCTTTTCTGACCGTAAAATCAGGAAAAGATTGCCGGGTTTTTGTCGTTTCAAACTCGATAAGGAAATAAAACGACGTGTCCTTGATCGCTTTTTACTTTTCAGGTCGACGACACTATTATGAAAGTACTCCTTGGTCGCAAGATCAAGCGGTTCCCCCAGGTATTATTTTATACTTTTTCGGGCTTGAGGGACACAAATTTACGAAAAAGTTCAACGTGGAGTTTCCTTAAGTTTTTCAGACTCTCTAAAATTGAAAAACGCCGAGTTTCTCCTATACTGGGCTCGTTAAACTTTTACAGTAAAGGACCTGTTCAATTACAAACAGGAACGAACCACTCCTTCCTAGGGTTCGAATTTAAACTAGGTTGGACTCGTCCGAAGGATGAGCTTATAATCAAGCATATGTTATCCTCCTCAAGCTTGTTAAAAATAAAGAGGTACTTGCCAGAAATGGTGGGGGAAAAAAGAGAAGAATGAACCTATTTGTCACCTTTTGTCTCAGAAGAAACTTTATTACCGCTCTTGAACACGACACTTTTCATTCACCTGGGTTGGGAAATCTTTTACCTCACAGTTGACCAAGTCACTTTGAAAGTCTTTAACCGGGTTTCGGGGATTAACTTTGAGTTATTCGTCACCAAGCCATCTGTTGTGTCGTTATGTGTTCAAGAGGTCTGCGAGAAAAACTTTCATCTGCAAAATACTTGTCATCCATTTGACCATCCCTGAGTCAGTCCTTACAGCAACATTTCTTCAACTTGAACAATGATTTCGTGTTGCGGGCTTGCCTGCAACGGGTCGCTTTCTATCGACATCGACACATTATCTAGAAAGATGACTTAGGAATCGACAGTACCTTGAAGTCTGCATGCATCAATGGCAGGTTTCTCGCCTTTGACGTCAGTTTACATCATTGACTTTCGATCAGAGGATTCCGTGAAGTGTTCGACATCAAAACATCTATTCACATTTTACGGGTTGTGCTTGGTACTTTGGGGACCATTGACATTACTGGTGGTTTCTCTCACGCTTGTTAACAGTTTACATCATTGACTGGTAATCAAGTGGTTTCTACCATGTTCGACATCGAATCATTTAATCACATGGCTAGAATCGTACCAATTCGAGAAGTAGAAGTGAAGACCCTGGATCTAGTTTCTACCATCCAGGCTGCGAGGAGTTTTGTATTCATTATCTATGTAGACTAATCATAAACAGATGGCTGCGTCCATACTATGTCTACAAAAGTCTATAAAAATGATGTACTGCAAGATCATTCCTGTATCAGAATAGTTAGTCCATTAGTTAAAGTTTTGAATCTGAGTATGGGAATGCCTACCTCAGTGATGATATAATCTTATACATGTATTTTGTGTTGAAAATTGCAGGTTCCAACCAGGTCATCCACAAGACAATCCTTGAAATGATAAAGCGCTTCACCCTTCCTAGAATTACAAAACCCTAATCTATTCCAGGCTTCGCACTTTAGGGGGCAATCTGTTACACTAAAAAATGCCACCATGACTATTTACAGTTAGTATGGCTCAATCAACAGTCATGCTACCCTCTTAGGCAAGTCTTATGCCTCTGCTATCCATCTCAAATTCAAAGAAGAGAGAAAGTCTTGTAAAAAATGTGTTTATCTCTGGGGTCGCAGGTTCTCTCTAGCCTTACCTGCGGGGACGCTGACCATGTTCACAAAAGGTGCATCCTTGGACGCTCTGTATGTTAAGGGACAGGTGCGTCCTTCTGTAAAAGGCAAAATGCGCGAGTTTCATCTTAAAAAAGTTACTTGTGGTTACTTCTAGAACTTTCTAGAGGTCGGTTTGATGAATTGGATGCGCCTCCAGTTGGTTCATGTATCTCTATTAAGGGGGAACTTATCCCATCAATAAGGGAGCTATCCCACCCAAAGAGGGGGATTATCCCATTGATGGTGGACCTGAATAACCTCTTTACAGCACTATAAATAAAGACATTGAGCCAGAGGGAGAAGAGGTTGGAGCTATACATTTTCTTTGGGTAAATGCTGCAGGATTTAGGTCTTCCATTAGAGCCTTTGTGAGGAGAGATTGTCTTCACTTGATTCTACTTGGGAGAGGGTGAGCTTTGTCAAAGTAGAGGAAAACCCTTGATGGACCCTGGGAGGAACTTGCACAACACCAAGGCCAGGTTGTAAGAGTTTCTTTGTTTCGTTATTAATACAAACTGGTTTATTTTTCTCAATAGCTTGTGTTAATGAGTTATTTCATGTGTTCCTTGGTCTGCATGTTGGATATATGTTTTATTATATGAAATGCAAGTGCTTGGTAATTGTTTGATTGTTGGTGGTTGCAGGAATTGACTTGAAGGAGGAGCTCATCCGGATCGTCAAGAACGGACTTCAACAACATCGTTTTGGAATAAGGTAAGCCTAAACACTTGTAGTTTTCATGTTGTAAAAGGTGTATTTAGAGAAAGATCACTCCTTTTTGTCTTGTTTGTCATTAGAATGTCTTAGACTTCTAGGAAGGTCAGTCGTGTCCGCACCCTTGACAGATTCCGTGTGACAAATTGGCGACTCCACTGGGGAAACCATTGTTTGGAAAGTCTTTTCCTTTGAATGAACTTTGCTCTGAGAAAATTGATCTATTTTTCTGGTTTTTGACTGTGTGAACTTGTATCTGGGTGGGTTAGCTTAAGATTAGTTTTATTTTGGTTTTTCTTGAGTTTTTCAGACGGACGCATCCTCTGAGTGCTGCACAGTGCGTCCCTGGACGCACTTTTGCTGTGTGCACAGAGCGGGCCCGCACCTGTGCTAACGGGTTGCCTGCGTCTTCCTGTAAAAATTTAGGAAAACTCCTTTTTTGCTTTAATTGCTTTTAGATTTTGTTTTTTCTTAGTGTTTTCTGCCCAGATCCTTTAGTACCCTGTCAAAGATCTTCACCTAAGCTTGTTCCTGCTCTTAGCTTTCATCAATTGGGTGTTTTGAGTCTCTTTCTTGAGAAATTCTTGATTTGATTTCCTTTGATCATTACTTGGAGGTTTGTCTCAGTCTTTTCACAATTTTGCATCTTTTTGCTTTTGTTTTTGCAGTTAAAAGGTGTATTTTGATGAAACTCGCGCATTTTGCCTTTTACAGAAGGACGCACCTGTCCCTTAACATACAGAGCGTCCAAGGACGCACCTTTTGTGAACATGGTCAGCGTCCCCGCAGGTAAGGCTAGAGAGAACCTGCGACCCCAGAGATAAACACATTTTTTACAAGACTTTCTCTCTTCTTTGAATTTGAGATGGATAGCAGAGGCATAAGACTTGCCTAAGAGGGTAGCATGACTGTTGATTGAGCCATACTAACTGTAAATAGTCATGGTGGCATTTTTTAGTGTAACAGCACGGTGGGCGGGCACTCACCCGAGTCGCCAAGACACCCACGCCAAGTCGCCACACAAACGCCTCCGCACAATACACCCGGGCACGCCTTGCCCAATGCATTCACCTCTCACCAAGAGTACTCTCACCAAGTGCGACTCACCAAGAGGAGTGCATGAGGTATGCGCTCATCCTCCTTTTAAATCTGTGCACTAGAGATCTTCTTCCAAGAGCGTAGAGAAGTGCGAAGCTTGTTGTTCAAAATGACTCAATGCATGTCATATTTATATGCGTTCCATCCTTGGTTTACATGTGGGTGGCAGCCCCTTGGCCGACCCCCAAAATACTCATAATGCGCCCATAAACCACTTCTTCTACCGTCGGCCATGCCTCAACGCAGCCTCCTCCAAGTCGTAGTATAAAGGCCTCATTTGTTCCACGCACATTTCAAAGTGTCGTAATTTTGCTCACGGTATCGTCGCACCGAACTCGTACAAACGTCGCATTTCTGCCCGCACACCGTCGCACGCCCATTCAGCACGCTCCCGTCGTGCGCCCGCGCCCTCGTGCAGGCGACTCCGCCCGGTGCCCATCGCACCATCGCCCGAAGGTCCTTACAGTAAGCCTCCAGTCGCTCCCATAAGCCTGCTTCCCAACTGCTGTGGAATTTTACAGTTAGTTATGTGCTAGCAACCTCGAATTTTGGGCCACTTTTTTAGGTCTAGGACTCAGGCCTCTTCCCAAAACTTAGGGAAACTTCCAAAAATGATAAATAACATAGAAACAAATATTTTAAACCAAAAACTTGAACAAGGATTGGACCTGATCCCTCCCAGCAAGGACATGCACTCTGTCAAACACAAGGTAAATATGCAACCTACAAGTCATGAATGCATATTTGAACATAGGAATCTGAAACTTATTTGAGGTTTAACAAGAAGGACCAATGCCTTCTCACAATATTTATCATATCACCAATTAGGTCATGCATTCATTAACCAGAATCTGTATTCATTAATTAAAATGTGATAAGAGCAATACTTAGAATCTATCATATAACCATGCTTATAATCAAATAGATAACAATGATAAAACAATCATTAAAGCCACATAATAACAAGTATAATTACTCATTAAAGACAAGAGAAACTTAGCTCTTATTAACTATATGCAAAAACTAACCAAGTCAGCGACTTCCACATACCATCTGACCATAGATTGAGCTTAACCAAATCTTTCTTTCAGCAAATCACCCCCGTGCCATATTCTAAGCATGAGTGTGGGATCTCACAGGATAAACTAGTCCATAAACAACCAAGGGAATCCAGAAGTTAAACCACCTCCACTCTCACCATACCGTGATCTCACCTAAACTAGTCCCGAGATCACAAAACCAAACCTAGCTTGGATGCCATATAATTGCTTTACCATCCCTTGAGGAATTTTCCTGTCTCCACCCACTAGTTGAGGGCTTCCCGAAGAAAACCATCTCCACCCCCAACTCTTGGGATTTTCATAAGACCACCTCACCCAGATCTAAAACCTTATGGCAATCCAAAGCTCAACCAAGCAATAATTCCATCACACCATGGCTATCCAGAAATGGCAAGGCGAGGCTAAAACCATTGTCGAAACCTGGAAAACCCATGCCAATAACAACAAATGAACCAAATACACACATGCATATACCATGCATGCCAAAACCAGCTAGGAAATTATACATGCATCCTACTACCTCCAAGTATTCCTATTGAAGCTCTTAATCCAACCTTTCCTTGCTTGATCCTTGCTTTCCTTTGCTTTCCTTATCCTTCCTTTTCTTGCTTTCTTTCCTTCTTCTTGTGGTGATCTTCGCTTCTCTGAGACTAATTCCAAAATTGAACTGACAAATGGCCCCAAATTAATGCTCTGATGTCTTTCTGTTATTGATGCCTCTAATCTCTTCATTTTCCTTAATTTTCCTTCAATTTCGTGCTCACATGAAATTTGTGACCTTTCACCTCCCTTTTCTCCTATTTTCCTTTATTTTCATAAATAAAATATCAATAATGCCTTTTTTCCTTTTCAAAGCCTTTGTCATTTCCTTTGCCAATTTCCCCTTGGCCATAATACACAACAAGTGATGCCCACTAGGATATTTCACCCAACATTCAGCTTGAAATAAGTGTCCCATGACCTTCGTCTTATTTTTCATTTATTAAATTTATTACATGGACTTTTAAATCGGGGTTGTTACACACTAACTATCTTAGCAACTAAAATAGACAAATAAGTAGAAAACTTAGAGGTTAAACCAAAAACAAGCACCACATCATGTCAAAAGAGACGAGTCAAACGGAAACACTTCGATGGGCCCTTTACCTCTACCAAAAGAGCTACTTGGTTTAAGAGTGAGGCTGTGTTGATGGTTTATTCTTTGCAGGTGATGGTCTATAAATTTCATGGAGAGCGTATCGCGTTCGACACTAGAATAACATCCTCCTTTGCTTCATTGTGGTTTACCAAAAAATTTCCCGCTAATGTCTTCATATACCAATAAAGGTCTATCGTTTTCATATATTGATTGTGTCTACCATGGGAATGCTTAGCATCAAGGACCCATGCATCCACTTCTCTTTCAATGTTTTCATCTAATAAACAACCATATTCTTCTATAATATTTCTCTCCTCCTCCACTAACTTCACTTTAATTACAAGCAACATTTAGGAATGATACTACTTGGCCAAATATTCTTCCCGTCAACAAGCTCGAGAGCTTACTTAGGATTCATAGTAAGGAATCCCTCTATGGGCCCTATCCCTTTGTATTGACATGATGAGCACCCTAGGCCTCAAACTAGACTGCAGAAATAGAAAGGGGGAAACAAGGGCAGTGAAGTCATGGTAGGGAAAGCTAGCAAGAGCACAACAAAAGAAGCGAAGAATGAAAATTGTACAGGGATGGATCCATCAAGCATGAGATTCAGTCTCAAGAACTCTCACAGATAAGGAAGGGGAAGGGGAAAGAAAAATCCATCAAGAAAGAGGACTGGTCGCGAGGCTTCTAAAAACTTTAACCCAATTACCAAGGGAGTGCAAGAAAAAGCAATTAATCCAATTTAGGGTAACCCAAGAAGTGAAGCCAGGAGGTATTATTATCAAGGAAAACCATTCAAGTAGCAAAATCATGATAGAGCCATGGAAATAGATTGGCACGAGGCTAGAGTTAAACCCATAACATGGTGATTTTGCTAAATGCACAAGAGACAACAAATCCTTATAATAAAATCTCTGGGATGTCCTGTCACCACCCTATGGCATTAAAATTCATGGGGGGTATGTATGGCATGTCCTTTCGCATTAGTGATGGGAGGGACATCTAATATGCCCCCTCCCACATGTCACACCCCTTCCCACCCCATAAGATGACATTTTATAAGTTTGTTATTTGTTTTTATTTTTATTTTTATTTTTTTGTTTGTGTGTTTGCGCGCACACATATAAAATATTTGGGAGATTTTATATTAAGTAAAAAACTAAAATAGAGCTCACTCTACCTTGAGAGTACATTAAAATTCTTCTTCAAAACCTTTTAAAGAATTGTCAAAAAGAGAAATTTCTTTCAACATATAGTTGTACACGTCTAGCTTAACATACAAAGCATCCCATAATATCTTACTGGTGTAGATTCTATAAAATAATCCTAAAAACCTTACTACTTTGTAAAACATATACATTTAACGAAAAGAGCAATGGTTAGCTATTTCTTCTAGTGTTGTTTTTGTTGGGTTCCAGTCCTATTGGACAAATTTCCATTTCCTTAGGGAGTTGATGCACTTTCTTAGCTTCCCTTGGGGCCCCATTTTTAATAGACTTGTTGAAATTGATTGATTTCTCCAAAGAACTCGCCTCAATCTAAATTATGATCATTTTCCTAAGCATGTTGAATTCTACCTCCAAAGCAAGGATTTGGCATTTATGTCGAACAAGAGCGATTGAAATTGCAAAATTTATGGTGACCTAATTTTCCTTCTCCTTAATTTTTGTTATGTTGTTAGTATTGAACTTCTATTATGTTGAATAACATCCTTGTAGCTTTGCAATGCACATCTAACCTCCTACAAACTGCTTATAATCCATCTAAGAACTATATCAATACAAGGTCTAACACAAATTTAGAGTCCCAATGTTGCTTATAAATCATTGTCTTTGCTCCATTGTCAAATCCCAAAATAGGTTATGGCTTGACTGAAGGCAATCCAAAAAAAACACTCAATAAAGAGTCTTTATTTGAACTAAACAAAAGATTCTAAAAATCGAGACAAGGACTTCAAAAGCAGAGATCATGTGCTTAAAGATAAAGGAGACTAAGTAAAATGTATTATAACCCAAAATTGAACAAGGACATATCATAATCTTATTCCACACATAGAGAGTCTTTAATTGATCGAAAATGATAGAGCACTCACTCAAAAGAATGGTTTCTCACAAAGATAAATGGAATCCATCATAGAGACAAACAAGTTGGACAATATTCCTTGAAAAAATAATATTAGTAATAACAATCTATCAAAAACATAAAAAACTAAGGTGGTGGCATATTTGTATTTCATAAAATATTAAAACCACACATGGAAGAAAAGGCAAAACACTAGTACCCCACCAACCCAAAGCTTGAACATATAGGCCAAAACCTCCACTTAGGAAAGTCAAACTACATAGCCATAATATCACAACACTGAAGAGAGTTATATTCCATAAATTCAAGAGCTATATTCCAAAATTTCAAATTGGTGTGGAGTTAGATATCTAGGCATGCAAAAAGATGGGAAGTGTTGCTTATTATAACATGTTCAACCACATGATGAGTTTTCCTTACAATATGCCATGTACCTACTTAATTATGTGATACATGTCATGTCCTTCATTAAAATGTTAAGGGATAGGTTGGGTGTATAAATCTCCATTAATAATATTGTCCCCACTTTTAAAGAAGTAGCTTGATTGGCATCACCATTGGCCAAGATGTTATTTTCCCTTAGAACATGGTAGAAATGTACATAAAGGGATTTACTTAATGCTTGGATAGGTTTAGTCTATACTTTGCTATTGATATTAATGTCCCTCACTTTTAAACAAGTAACTTGATTAGAATCATCATTACCTAAAAAAATCCCTTAAAACATAATAAAATCTTACATAAAAAGTTTTATTTAATTCTTTTTTTGTTTTAACACTAATATGAGTATAAAATTAAATAGAGTAATGTCCAAGACCATATATCTAATATCACTCTTAGAGTCCCCACTATGGTTAATATAGGAAAGTGAGAATTACTAATAATCTTAAAACCTTGTAATAAAACATAAGATTCAACTTGATTATTGATAATACACCAAGTTTTATTATTCCTCTAGAGTTTATAATAACCTTTCTTACCTACTACTTCATTTATTATATGATAATTATGTTTATTAATATTTAAAAGAAAAAATATGTTTATTAATATTTAAAAGAAAAAATATTTGAATATATATTATTTGGAAAAAGTAAACATTAAATTTCAACTTATTTTAAAACTAAGGAAAAATTAGATAAAATTCAAATAAAATTAAAAAATAATCCGCATTTTCCATTAGTGTGGGTACTAGATTAAATTAAAAAATTAAAATAAAACATTTGAAAATAAATTTTTAAATGCAATTTTCATCTTAATTGACGAATAATAATTTTTAAGTTAAAATATATTTATTTTCATTTAACACACTAAAGTGTTAAATAAGTTTTATTTTTATTAAATAGATAATAATATCTTGATATACTTTTTAATATTATTATTCCAGATAATAAATTTTAAAATAACTCTCCTTATAATATTTTATGGTTGATTGTTCGTATGTTTATACGTTGAGCTTTACATTTAAGGATTTTTTAAAATAATTTCGAAAATAACTGTAATCTCATATTTAAAAGTTTATCACCTACAACTTTGTATAAATTTATAATTGACACTCATATGCTGATATGAACATAAAATTTAGAAACATATTAATTTGTGCGAAGCTTATTTAACGTGACAAGTAGTAATGACGTTTTGGTAAGAGGAGTTGGAGGTTATTGTTAAATCATTAGATTAGTTTAGATATGATTGAATAGAGTTTTATTTTTTGTAAGTTAATATTTTATTATTATTGGAAAATGGAGTATATAGAGTTTGTTCTAAAATATATGGTTTTATTTTGGTTGGGTTTGTTGATCAAAAAGTTTACTGGATGACAAAAATACAAAAAAGTAGTTAAGGACATCATCCATAAACGGTTGGGCTAGAGGCACCAAAACACAGCTAAAACGTTAAAAGCACTAGAAATCATATTAGTCATCTAGCATAAGGGATGCAAGGTTGTCTGAGCCCATTCCAGGAGGCGAAAGAGGGCATAAGTCACACTGAACGTGTCCTTCATAGTGTGCCATCCATGTCTCCAGTTTTTCTACTTTCTCCGTGAGTTGGTTTTGTCCCCGCCAGACCACAACTAGTCTTTCCCGAAGTTGACTTTGAAAGTAATGCAACTACTCTAGAGAGGCCATTTGCACCGCATGCTCCTCGCTTTGAACTCGTTCTGCAGCATCCATGATGTCCATCAAATTGGCAATGAGAGTGCGACATTTCTCCAGGCAGCAATTTTGGAGGCTCTGCCCCTCCTAAGCCTCAAGTGTTGCTAGCCCATGCTTCCCCTTGTTGCCACGGGTGTCGCCGCCCCTGCGAGTCTGCCCACAATTGTGCGACCCTTCACCCTTGCTCACCCCCCACTTGCCACCTCCGCAACCTCCTCTGGCACCTATATTGCCTTTTCGTGCATGCCCAACCGTTTTGCCACCCCAATGGGGTGTCACTATGACTAGAGCTTGGTTTGTCACCCCTTCAGAAGCAAGGGCAGTAGGAGAGGAAGAGCATCCCCTTCGCATCGACAGTTCCATGGCTTCCCACGAATAACATGAATTCACCAAGATGGCTCCTTCTACCCATGAAGGACCACCCCCACCAGCTAATCCTGAGACCTCCACCTTCCAGAATACCACCAATGATGGAGTGCCACCTAAGGATAGGGGAGTTGTTTCTGTCCTGAGACGAGCGGAAAATCGAACACCACCTACCAAATTTGACAACCAGAAACCATAGGCGAACCCACCAGGCCCTGTCGCACCAGAAATCACTATTAGAGCAGGGGCACTTGGGCTTCCTCCTCCGGCTGCAGGGTTTCCTTACCGACGAGCTCCACCACCCTATAAGAACGAGGCAGAACAGGTAACCTCTAGACCACAAGGAGTTTTTCTTTTGCGCCCAGTCTTTCCTTCCGCCACCAATAACCAGGATTCCCAGCCGCAAGGACCAAACGAGCCCACTACCCTTGTATATTTCCACAACGAGCAACCACACTCTGTTTCCAATGAGTGTTGACCTCCGGCACGTCCTCCTCCTTCTCGGCAGCCACCACAACTCCCAACACCATATCTGAATGCAGAGATGAATGCCTGGTGCATTCATCGCGCGTTGCCTTAACACTCTGCCACCCCCACACACAAACACTGAATAATTTCTCACACGAACAACTGACATTAAAACAGTACCTCTCCTAGTGCATGCGAAGATGTGAAGGGACCGGGAGGCCCGTCCCTCCCATCGTATCCACTTGTTTTCACACATGGGAGGCGACCTCCACGTGCTGCCCTGATCTGAGTTTCATCTTTAAATCATAGCTTATCTTATTTAGTTTTTAGTCATTTAGCTTAATTTAGTTGATTACAAAGTAAATAAATAAATCTTTATTATATCAATTCATAAATTAATAAATGGAATTTTTTCCAATATTTATTATAGATTTTTGCCAAAAAATAAAATGTTATATAATGAATTTAAACAAAATTATGAATTGATTTTTTTAATTTGGATTTATTTTAAGAAAAAAGAATTATTTAATTGTATGGAGAGGTATATTCTATTTCCTAGTACAAGAACGATGTTAAAACAATAAACATGACAATATCAATTGGAAAAAAAGAATTATTTATTATTGGAAATAAAGATTCAGTGATTTTAGATTATGAAAATAAAATTTAAAACCATTATTTAGATTTTAATAATTTATTTTTCATAATTAATTATTTGAAATTTACATGATTTTAATTTTTTTTTAAATAGAGTTGTTTCTACTTTTTATCTTTCATTACTATTTAATATTCAAAATTATTATGGATCTTAAGCTAAAATATAATCCTTGAATCATGTTATTATTGATGAAATAACATTAACAATTATAAATAACTACTAATATTACTAGATAAAGTACACGTATGAGAAAATTCTCGAAGCATGTGTTTATTCATTATTTCCTTTTTGAATTTATGTTTCGCTTTGATTTCATACTTATCATGCTAACAAGATAGAAGAGAAGAGCCGCCTTACAGTAAACGTATCGTTTTGGCAATCGATTTGTAGATGTGAAATGAAAAGTAAGACGAGTCATCTAGGCCCAATAAAAAGTAAGAATGCGTAGCCTTGTCACATGATTTTGAAACTCCAAATTAAAAAAATAACATAAAGAATATATAATAATGTCACATCATTTCGAAAGGCCACGCAAATGTAATATTAAGAACCTAAAGTCAAATCATGACATATTTAATTGAATATAATTTTATTTTTCTTTTTACGAATGAACAATATTTTAACAAATCCCAAAAACTCCCATTTTTATGACGTCAACGTTTGTTAACACATTCAAAATTCGTTAATTTTAGAAAGCTAACTTATTTTACTAAAATTATAGTCAACTTTCCTCCATTTGTGTTTTAATAAAATCTTATGTCTTAATTTTATGGGTCTTTTTCACATATATAAAATTATTAGTTTAAGAAAGTGGGTGTTTTTCATATATTTAAAATTATTAATTTAAGGAGTGGGTGTTTTACATATAGAATTAAATGAGAGTTATTTACCAATATTAAATAATGTTATATATTTTATATACTAGTTTTAGTTTTATATTAAGGTAGGCATACTACCTTAGTCACACTAGCAAGTTATTAAGAGAATATCTCAACCACACACCAGAGTTAGGAGTTAACTAGTTGGAAAAAATGTCTCATGATCCAACTAGATTTAACAACCTCCCAATCTTTTTAAGAAAAACACTCATATAGAAACAAACTATATCTTACAATAACAAGTACATTTAACAAACTACAACCTTATGGTGTGATGAAGAATCACATATTTAGCAATAAGACGGGTAGGAGTTGATTATTCCAACTCTTAACGAGTACTTACCATGATCTCTGTTTAGAAAGGACTTCATCAAAGTATCTCACCATTTCAAAAACTTGTAGGCTTTGAACTTTATCAAGTTGTCACTTATTACTTTGAAAGGTATAGTCTCCCAGTTGTAGTAAAAAAATTACAGCATCATTGGATATTGTTAGCACTTGCAATGCCTCACAACCCTTATAAAGGTATGATTCCAAACTTCTGCATCCCAAATTTTCCATGAAATATTGGATAACAAACCCCATATCTCAAAACCAAAATAAGTTGTAGTTTCTATGACCATTCAACATCTCAGAGTATCAAGGTAACTATCCATCTTGAGTTTAACTTGAAAATTTCCCCTTTAGATTTGGAGATACAAATTCAATACATTATGCCCTCTTTCACCTCTAATTTTAAAGATTCAAAACTTACTCTAATCTAAACTTACTCCTATCCAATGGAGTACTATATCACACAAGCTCTCATTTTCCTAGGCCTTCCTATGAGGGAGTCAAACCCAATCCCAATTGGACATCATGTAAGGAAATTGGAGAACATATATGATTTCTAAACAAACAAAATTGAACCAAGTTATTCATTACCGTCAAACAATGTTACATACTTATGCATCAATATAGACACACTATCTTAGCCACACTCACATGGGCTTCACTGGGGGAGAAATACCCTACCACATGTGTTCATATAAGGGGATATATATTGAGGAAAAAATGACATAATATATTTAGCATATGATAGGGGGTAAAGGGTTTTTATATTGGCAGGTATAAAAAAGGGAGCTCAAAGATGATGAAAAAATATAAAGGGGTATAAAAAATGTTAATGAAAAAATGAATACCTACAATATCTAATGAAAGTAGGGATTTTTTAAATTGGGAAGGTGTATTTGATTCGTATTGGTAGGGAGTTAAATGATGTGTTTTTGAGACGTATTTTCCAATATCTAGTCAAATTAGGGGTATTGCTTAGTATGCCACAAATGCATGTAATATGTTAGAGCTTCAATTAGTGAAGCCCTCATGGACACACTAATAAATAATTGAGACAATATCTCAACCACACACAAAATCTAAGAGGTGACTAGTTGTAGAAGATCTCTCATGATCCAATTAGATCTAAGAACCTCCAAAGTTGTATAAGAAAACAACTCATATAAAATCATACTTACCTTACAGTAACCAATACATGTAATAATAAACCACAACCTTGTGGTGTAACGAATAATCACACCTTAAGTAATAAGAAATGTATGAATTAACCATCGCAACACCCATCTTAATGAGTACTCATCTTGAAATACTTTGGGTAAGGTCTTCATTAACATTTATCACCATTTCAAAATATTGCAGGCTTCAAAATTCATCAAGTTCTCACCTAATCCTTGAAGGATATTGTTTCCTAGTTATAATCCAAGTTTCCCAACATCATTGGACGCCATTAGTGCTTTCAATGTCTCACAACCCTTGTAAATAATGATGTTGAACATATAAATCTCATATCTCCACTGAATTATTGGATAACAATCCTCATGTGTATATCTCATAACCCCAATGAGGTACAGTTTCTCTAATCCTTGTGTTATAAATTGAGAGAGATTAAATAACATAAAATAGGCACAAAATAATATCAAAGCACACAAGACACTGTAATTTATCCTAGAAACCATAAACAAGGAAAGCCAACACCTAATAGATCTATTAGCCTTGGCCAAATTGACCAATCCACATCAAAATTGACCAATCAAGGGCTCTTACAATGGAGTATCTCAAAATTTTAGGTAGAACCCATTACGTTTAATATCATGGGAAAAGCTATGGATTTCCAAAACCATGGAATTGAAAACCTCCATCGATAAACCCATAAATGACTATTATCTCCTACTCTATGATCGGATCAAGATATAACCCAACACTTTCAACATCACAAATTATCAAAGCAACCATCCATCTCGAGTTGAACTTAAAAATTCCCCTATGAAATTTCACTTTATCATGACCTACTTCACATTTGATTTTGAAGATTCATAATCATTCCTTTCACATTTCATCCACCATAAGTAGTGCATATGGAACGAAGGTCCTTGACATCTTAACTATCAACATATGGAAAGAACCAATGTATCCAAAACATCATAGTTTCCAACAAGATAAGTTCCTAATAGTGTATTACATGTCAACTAGGAGATGTTTGCAATGGTTTAGACACGATAACATAAATTAGATGCCCAAAAAATAGTGGGTTTCTCACACAGATCCATGGTCCACAGGTTTAAAAAGTAATCAAGTATTTGAGCCTATCTAGGACATCTTCCATGGAACTTCTAATTAAATCTTTCAATTGATATCTACAACATAGGATGCAAGCATCTCATACAATTGTATTGCTTACATAGAGGGAAACATACTCATCACTGCTATTCTTGATCACTTCCTTTTAATACCTTTAACACTATTAAAATTGCCAACGAAATCACCTCTTAGTGACAATTAAATTTTCTTTAATCCCACAACCTCCATTCAACAATAATCTATGCACAATCACCATGGCTCCTTATCACAATAACTTCTAAAAGTGGGTTTTTCTTTGGTAGCTCCTTAAACATTAATGAGGCTTGTTAAAAGAAAGGATAGGTTTAACATTTTTCATGAATGGAGACTTATTTAATGGTAGCTTCAAAAAGTTTGTGGCATGTATAATATGCAAAATAGCCTTTAACAAAGTCTCTCATGACTTGCACAGATTGCTTAAATGTTCAATGAAGGGAAGATTCCACTATTTTATGATTATTGGCAATAATTCTTCCAATGTTCTATAGAATTTATGGAAAGAAAATATTTGGAATTATAATGGTGTAACAGACATTGGATCTCCCTTCCATTCTCCAATCTCATCTGTAGAGATAACTCTCTAATGCTTGCAACACATTCTTCAACCACTACTAGCAATAGCATAAATGGATGGATAAACTCTCACCTACATAAATAATTCACTATTGAACAAACTAGTCTACTCTCACAAAAAAAATATCCACACACTCACACTACTCTAATTTACATTTACTCTTATCCAATGGAGTACTATATCACATAGGCTCTCATTTTTTTTGGGCCCTCCCATGAGAGAGAATTAGGGGAGTTTTAAGGTCTAAAATGGGCCTCCTAAGGAAATTATAAAATAATAGTGGAAATAATAAAATAATATTGGCTTACATCATCAAATTTTAGAGGGAAAAAAGAAAAAAATTATTTTTTCAACTCATATTTTTAACTTATCTCCCTATGGGTTTACTCAAATTTCAAGTGGAAACACTCCTTGGATGCATAATTTGATTCCTCGTCCAGGAGTACCCATGTTGAATACTTTTTATGGACACTTCTACACAAAAAATGAGAAATACATGAAAAACGTGATTGCAATCACGGTTTTTCATGTATTTCTCATTTTCCATGTAGCAGAGTCCATCGAAAGTATGCAACATGCCTACTCCTTGGAAGAGGAATTAAATTTTGCATCCAATGAGTACTCCCACTCGAAATTTGAGTACAATATTAGGGAGATAAGTTGAAAATATGAGTTGAAAAAATAGTTTTATTATTTTTTAATCTTTTTACTTTTTTACTCCAAAAATGGTGAATCATCCCCCATGGTTGACATCATCATCTTGAATCCTATTGGTTCTTATAAAGTTTATTTTGGTTGTACATTTTTCTTAGGAGGCTCATTTTAGACCTAAAAATTCCTCTAATGTCAAGCCCAATCCTGCTTTAATACCATGAAAGGAAATGGAAGAGTAGAAAATATTTCTTCAGAGAGAAAATTGAACTAAGTTATTCATTAACATTGAACAATTTTACATACTTATACTTCAATATGTTCATCAAGATGGACATACTATCTTAGCCACACTAATAAACTATTGAGACAATCTCTCAAATGTTAGCCTCCTATTGCAATAGGTTTCATATTTCATGATTAACAGTGGGAGTACCAAAAATGTTCATCTTTTCCATGCTGCAAAAGTTCCATTTTCGAAAGATTTCTCAATTAAGGGAAGGCCAAATAGCTTAATCTTGGCTTCCCTAGATTTAAATTGCTTGTTTTAGAGATAGAGAATAAATGTCTATCCAAACTGTTTAATATTGGCAGATTGTTAGGTATATAGAGAAATGAAGGAGCCCAACTACTTAATCTGGGCCCTTGGAAGATATAAGGCTAGATTTAGATAGGAGGACAGCCAGAAGAAAAGTTGAAAAGCTGGGTTTGCTAGTTCAAGTGCACCCAAACAAAAAGAAGAGAAAATGCTAGGTAATTAGGCTGGGTAGGTAGTTTTGTGGTGGCAGAATGTGGAATTGTGATCCATTTTATGTTTTCAAGTGTTATATCCGTTGTGATCACAAGCATGAGGCAATTTTCCCTGGAGCAGCTCAAGCGAGGCATGTCTAACTTTCCCATTCTTACTTTCCCCAAATCATTCACTAACTTCCCCTAAAGAGGTCAAGATCTGCTTGATATCTCTTAAATTCATCATTTTTCATAACACTTGCCTAAGTAAAGATCTGCTTTACTTATGGATCTCATATTTCTTCTACAAGTCCTATTTCCCCTTTAGAGCCTAAGATTTCCATACTTAGCGCTTTCTTCATCAATCCCATATTAACTTCTAATTCTATTTATATAGCTCCCTAGCTACTTTCCCATCCCTAATTGCTACAAAAACTATATAAAATCCCAAAAATATTACATATCCCACCCTATAGCACTATAGCTATGTACATACAGTTCTGGGATATAATAGTCCACCTGGGACTATTATGAACCCATCGTGTCATAACTCTGGGATTGGCCTAAACCTCTGGTTAGGCCAATAACCGATATCTACCCCTTCACCCTTAAAACCCTACTATTCTACCATTTCGCGCTCATTGTTTAAAGTTCAGTGTTTAAAAGTTTCAATTGAACATTAAACGTTACCCCCGCATAACACATAAAACCCACATTTCCAAAGTTTTGGACCCCCCCTCCGCTTGCAATAAAATATTAATAAAAGGCGGGCCCGCCCCAAAGTTGCGCGCCACCCGAATTAACCCGCCAGCCGTCCGATGGCCAGCGCTCCAGATCCAAGGGTGGGCGGCCATTCCTGCTCCCCGATCCGCCGGAGGTTAACGTCCGGGGGATGGGCGGTTTCCCTGCCGTACCCCCGCCACGTGTCGGCCTCCCGGCGTGTTCGGAGGCCCCTTCCCCAATACCGCCTGCGCTGAAAAGTGGTGCGGGGAAACCGGAAACCACTCCCCCGCCCCTGACATCAGCACCACATCCTCGTGACGTCATCAGCCTGCGTCCCCGCTACTACGCCACGTCATTGCCACTTCATCCGCCCGCATCCACGCCCTGCCACCATGTCACCGCCACGTCGCCATCCTCGTCAGACGCCACGTCACCCTGCCGTACTGCCACGTCACCCTGCTGACGTCACCCTGCCACGTCACCGCCGTACTGGGACCCACCACTGACGTCATGCTGACGTCATCACCAAAAAGGGTGCGAAGCGCGAAATCTGCAGCAAGGGATGCCTGGAATAAAAAACTGAGGTAGTTTTCAATGTGCGATTAGCGCGAAGAAAAATTGACCAAAATGGAAGCCCTCTCATGGCTCGGCTACCAGCAGGCCCAAAATTTACAATTTGACAGGAATTTCTTCACGCAGGTTCAGAAAGGGGCAATTGGACCGCTTCAAAGAGTATCAGAGAAAGGAAAAAGCCCAAATTCAATTGAAGAGTATCAGATCGGCAGTACCAAAGCAGGTGAACATTAGAGGCCCCAAGCAAAGTCAAAGAAGGCGGTGAAGCTATTTAAATCACAGTTAATGCACCTCAAAACCACTCAAGAGCAGGGGATCAAAACCCAAAGCACAGTTATGGCTAAATGAACAGCACAGAGCCATAAGGACACCACATTAACTCATTTTGATACAACTGCCTCCAGCGCAGCTCAAAGATATTTTCTTGCATTAATTTTAGGATAAGATTAGGTTAAAAACTCGTTTCCCTCATACCTGTTTAAGGTCTGCTGTAAGAGATATTTTTAAAAATTTTCTCTATATAAACCACCCTAATTTACTGTTTAGAGGGTTGGTTGGTTGATTCGCTCCACTAGAGACTCGCTCTGTATGTATGATGATTTCTTTAATCAAAGACTGCTGAAAGTTTGGAAGATGGACTGTCTGTTGTGTTATTAATGTTTTGAAGAGTAAATTATGGAATTCTTGTGCTGCAACATGACTCAATAAGTGTTTCCTACCTCTGTTTTTCATTGATATATGCTCATATCATACATATGTCACCATCTAAAATAGCAGGAAAAATGAATAGCTTGGACTTTGTTTAATTGCACTCTGTGCTCGATTTTTGTTGTTTCTTTATGTTTTCATCTGAATTGGTAATGAATATGAATTCCTTTTGGCTCATATTTCCCCTAATTCACCCATGTTTGACAGTTATCTAGGGATTCTTTACTGCTCCTAGATAGAGCTCATTCACCTTCCCTCTGTTAAGCTGAACGAGAGATTCTTAATTGCCTCTCATTCCTTAGCCTTCAATCCATCTCCATTTAGCTTGAATGTTGTTTCATGTGCTGCTATCTTGCTCCATATTCCTCTTGTGACCAAGAAAACGCACCAGCAGTCCTACTCCTTGACTCCATGCCCAATGGTTTGAAACTTTCATACTATACCTACCTCTCTACTTGGAAGCGTCATCCTTCCCACCAAAACTTAAACAAAACCCCTTGAAATCAATAACTAGCCTAAAATCATCATCAACAAAGCTAAATTTTATAGAGAGAGCCCTCTCTGACTGCAGGTAGGCTAGGACCTGCAGCCCAAATATTGGTTAGTGGTTACCTCGGCCGTATCCCTTTAGGAGCCAAGGGACAACCTGAGTGATAACATCAACCACACACCAAATCTAGGAGTTTAGTTATAAAAGATCTCTCATAATGTTGTTAGACCTAAAAATATTATAAAATTGTATAGGCAAACCACTCACATAAAAACAAATTGTATTTTACAATGACCAACACATTTAATAAACCACAAATTTGCAATACAATGAGAAAATATACCTTAAATAATTAGACAAACAATATTAATCAAACCTAATTGAACATAAAATCTTTAATTTTTTTATTTTTATTTTTTAAGTACAAATATTTTAATAAAATTCAAAAACTCTCATTTCTATGAGATCGACCTTTTTTTATCACATTTAAAATCGTTAATTTTAAATTATATATTTTCATATTAAAAAAAATCAATTCTTTTCAGCTATTTGTTTTTTAACAATTCTTAAAGAACATTATTTTTTATGGTGAGTTCCTTTTTACGTATATGAAATTATAATTTTTTTTGTAAGTTAGTGCAAATAATTTTCATTGGTCCAAAGGAGTTTACATGGAGTTTACAATACCTTCCTAAAGGCGGGGCTTTCACATAGAGACCAAAACCAAATTGTAAGGATACATATAGGTAAACAGAGTAATAGAAAACTGTTGGACACCTAATCCTCAATGGGTTAGTGTGGAAGCCGAATGGACAAAAGGAGTCCAAGAGACCTTGGGATGTGAAACCCAACAGTCACATATTGTACTATAAATGTATATCTCTTGTTAATAAAAATTGTACTCTCATGATTTATCATTCATATTGTTCTTGCTCCCATGTGTGTTTAACATGGTATCAGAGCGGGCGATTGCTGGTCCTGCTCCAATTTGAGCCACTTGTTTTGTGGTCTCTATATATATGTCAGTTCTGCGTTACCTGACCTCTGACTCTGCCTTATTCCCCTCAGACCTGAAATAACCTACCTCTGCCAGCGCTGCACATCTGTCCATACTGTCAATTTTTTATAGCACTGTCATTTCCTATTTTAGCGTTGAGGCCTGACGGTGCCACTGCAGAGATACGCCACCATCGATGAAGGTCCAGCTCCTGGTATGCGTTATTGAATCATATTAACGCTGAATGGTATATGCGTTGAAACTGACTTTGGTATATGTGTTGTTCAAATGTGGTGTTGAATACGTTTGAATGCGTATGGTTCGAAGTTGAATGGTATGCGTATGGTTTTTTGAATATTAACGCAGTTGAGTGGTAACACTGTCCATAACAGTTGAATGCCTGTTGAATATTAACGTTGTGCCGACAAAAGGAGTTCATTCCAAATCTGTATATGCGTTCATTCCAAATGTTGTGCGTTTGAATGGTATGCGTTGAACTATACAACGCTCTGTTGGTGTTGAATAATATTAACGTTGTGCGTTATGTCAGAGTTTGTCTTTGCGTTGAACTACAGTGGTATATGCGTTTGGTAACGCTGTCTAGTGGTATCGACGTTTGGTTTATTGAATGGTATCATGAATGCGTATTATTGAATGGTATCATGAATGCGTATTATTGAATGGTATGCGTGGGAGACAGATGCGAAAAAGGGGCTCTGTTGAATGCGTTGAAGGGGGTACTGCACTCCGATATACCTGTATTGCTTTAACGTTGAATGGTATATGCCCGTCCAAATTTGAATGCGTTGAATGATGGTATTTAACGCTGTTGAATGATGGTATTAACGCTGTCCCATAACATTTTATTGATTGGTATATATGGAATATGAACTGCTGTGAGCTATATATGAACTTGTTGAAATGTTGTGCGCTGTGGAATATTAACGCTGTTTTTATTAAATGCGTTGAATAGTCCAGCGTATATATGGAATATGAACTGTTGTGCGCTATATATGAACTTGTTGAAATGCTGTGCGCTGTGGAATATTAACGCTATTTTATTGAATGCGTTGAATGGTCCAGCGTACATATGGTATATGGTATTGAACTGAGTTTGTAGAATGGTCCAGCGTATAGTCACAAGTTTTGTGGAGTCCAGCAAAGTGTTGAATTTTTGAAGGGCTGTTGTGAGAAGTCAGAACAGTAAGCGCTGGAGAATTCAATGTATGATAGCGTTGAATGCTGAGTTGATAATGCGTGTTGCGAGTTTGAATAAGGAGAGATTGGGAAAAGGCGCATTTTTAATATTTGGTGCAGAAATAATGAGCCAGAAGGCGCAGTCCAGAGATTGATTCAAACGGGTAAGATATGATGGTGGTTGCATAAAGTTATAATGCATGTAAATGATATATGATCGTATTAAATTGCCAGACTCAGTCTTAACGCATAGGGCATTTGTTTGGTTGAAATTTGATTGTGAAATGAAATCTGATCTTAAAAGGCGCATGTACAAGATTGGACTTCGGATTGAATGATGTTTATTTGATATGAAAGCATGTAAACGGGGATTGGAAATGCAGATTGTAATTTGGGATGATGTGTATAAACACATGTGAATGTTGGTGATTAAAGAATGAGGGAATTAAGACATGGGTATGAATAAAGGAAGTATTCATAATTTTGATGCTTGAGACAATAAACTTAAAGGAATATCGTAAATTTTTATATTGAGGGAATCTTTCCAACCAGTTGAGCAAGAAGGTGTGTGAATCTTCAGCGGTTCGTTTGTCTCCTGACTTGGATATATCTGAAGAAGTGTTGATGTAGGTACTTCAAATAATTATTTTATTAATTTCAATACTTGCATTCGAAAAGAAGATAATCCACAAGGGTTTTGCCTTTTGATAGCCATCATTTCTGCTTTGAAAGTGATTATGCTGGGGGATTTTTGGGAATGACAGAGTTCAATGTTCATAAGAATTGGGGACTATTTATATTCTTTAAAGTTGTAGCAATTTGGCATTATTTAGGAGTTCAGTGGAAATTGTTTCAAGCCAAGACTATCCTTTGTAGATCGAATTGGTGTATTTTCTTAAAGGTTGTTCATATCAGAGATTGTTATTGAACTAGATTGAAGTTGTTGCCAGGACACGTTCCCTTGCATTCAAGGCTGGTACAGGAAAATATCTTTTTGAGGCCTAAATTGCTTGTAGCTTTATTGGAAGTTAAATTCTCAGGTGAATTGAAGAAAATTCATTTTTGAATGAGGAGTCTTTTTTCTGGATATCACCATTCTTTGTGTGTTGAATCTATTGCAAGCTGATTGATTTGAAGTTGTTGCCATAAGTTTATATAAAAAAAAAGCAATTGGTGTCCATCTTTTCCTCATTGTTTTACTATTTTTTGAGGTTAAAAATGGCTCCAATTGGTGCAATATTAGAGTTAGTGGACAATCTAATACTCTCTACTATGGATAATACAGTCAAAATCAGCAAGGATTTTCTCACCAATATTCATAGTTGTTTACAAGATGTACATGAAAAGATTGACTTTTTACAACTTGAATCTCAGCTTCAGCAAGAAGAATTAAAATAGAGGAATCATCATTCTGAACCTGTTTCTGTTCAGAAGATTGAAACAGACTCCCATAAACAACAAGTCAATAATGTTACAGCTGGTTCAGATTTAGTACCCAATAAAGTAGCAGTTATACATGTAGATGAAAAAACTCAGTGTGCACTTCCCAAGCCCATCATCAGACCTTGGGAACAGCTTGTCCACAACAAGCACAGAACTGGTCTTGGATATGACAAGGACTTGTCCTTTCATATTCCAGACTACTCAAAGCCCATTCAGTTTCAGAGTGCTGGATTCATTCATGACAGTTCACCTGCTCCTCATGACAGTTCAGCTTTAGTTGTTCCAGACTCTGCCCCTCTTCCACAGCAAAAACAACAACAACAGATTGTGAAATGCCAACACTGTGACCAAGTTGGCCATTTGAAAGATCACTGTTTTGATCTTCATCCATGTAAGCACTGTCATAAAACTAGCCATTCTTCACACAGATGCTTCAGCAACAAACACCCTGCAAGAACAAAGATTCATCTTAGATGGATCGCTTCTTGGCAATGGACATCAACAGCCAAGAAGATATTCAATCACATGTCAGAACTTGTTCCAGAGTATTGAACAGTCTTGCAGTTGAGTTTTCTCCATCATCTCACCTTGTATCTGACAGGGGGGAAATGATGGTCATCTACAAGCTTCAAAGTCACATCAAGCGAACCTGAGCCACAACCTGCCACACCAGTTTCAGAGTTGTAGCCAGAGACAAATATGCCCGTGAACATGCCTTTAGTTGGCAATTTGGGACACTTCCTCTAGCAGAAGACTTCAGCTTCTTGCCAGCTTTGGAAGAATTCTAGGAACAAAATTGAGAACACTTCCTCTAGCAGAAGACTCCAGCTTCTTGCCAGTTTTGGAAGAGTTCCAGGAATTGCATTAAGCATTCCAGAGTTGTTGGTCATCCTTAAACCATCACAGGTTGAGACTTCCCTTTTTAGGTTGAAGTTCTCCCTTTTATGTGGGGTGAGACCTCCCTTTATTGGTTGAAGGTTTCCCTCTTCAAAACAATAGGAGCACTTCCTCTAGCAGAAGACTTCAGCTTCTTGCCAGTTTTGGAAGAGTTCCGGGAACTGCACTAAGCATTCCAGTGTTGGTGGTCATCCTTAAACCACCGCCCTTTATACCAACATTTCATAGAGCACATTCAGCCTAGTGCTGCCATGCATATTTGCACCTTTTGTATTACAGCTCTCTTCTTGGACTCATACATAACCCTTCGGATTAAGGGGGGGAATGTTGGACACCTAATCCTCAATGGGTTAGTGTGGAAGCCGAATGGACAAAAGGAGTCCAAGAGACCTTGGGATGTGAAACCCAACGATCACATATTGTACTATAAATGTATATCTCTTGTTAATAAAATTTGTACTCTCATGATTTATCATTCATATTGTTCTTGCTCCCATGTGTGTTTAACAAAAACAAAAGTGTCACCTAGCTTGGGAGAGGTTTTCAGATCTACTTTTTTCTCTTTCTTGTTGGTTACTTTCAACCCCCCCCATTCTATGGAGTGACCAAGGCTTGCTAAAGAATTTCCTGGCAAGCTGCTATTGTGTTCTTATCAGATTCGGAAGAAATCAATTCGCGGGCTCACTTTACCACTCCCAACAAAACATTATTACTATATATTCCTTTTTGAACTGCTAAAATTTTATTCTCCTTACTCTCCGCACAATCCTCGTCCGAGAAGAGCATGTCGTCATTTGATTCACTATTCTCTTAATATGAAGAAGAGGAGTCCTCTTCCTCCATAGGGGGTGGCTTGCATTGCATCCAAGCCTTAGATTTAGTCTTCCTTTTTACTAGCTTTTCAATAGGGGATGAAGATTCATTTTGATGTTCGCCCTTGACGGGCGAACCCTCAATGGTAGTGGGCTCCTATGAAATGGATTTTTTCGCAGGGTCTCAACAGAGTTTGCAATGCAGTTTCATTTCTTTTTTAACATATATGAAATTACCAATTTAATAAATTTAGTGCTTTTAATACACTTGATATCTATCAATTTTTCCAAATCTGTCCTTTTTTAGAGCCTCAAATTAATTATAACCCTAGAACTTTTAGTTTTGCTTCAAGTTCAGTCAGTAAGATCAAGCCATGTTAGTCTTTAGAATCTTAAAGGTGACAGGATGGTATTGTCTCTCATATTCATGGACAATTCATTTTTAGTGGGATGATACATTTTTTTTTATTTTTTATTTTTTATTAAAAATATATATAATTAAGTTATCGATAATTAATTAAGATTTAGAAAGTTTTATTCCAAAATAGAGACCCTTATCAACATAATTATTGTTTACAAATAATTATCGTTTGAATATTTAATTTTTACTAACCATGACACAATTATTAACCATCTTAGATTCATCTTAAAACCATATCTACCAAGGGCCAAAAGAGGTCAAGCCAAGAGTTAATATGGATTTAACCTAGTAATATTGCATTCCATAATGAATTTTCTCAGGTCTTTAAATAGGTTTCATCATAACAAATACCATGGACAAATACCATGGGCTATGTGATACCATAGACTTGTAAATCATGGTAATTTTATATTTTAAATTAACTTTATGATTTTATAGTTTTTTTGTTTGCTAGGTTATGTGAGTCTTGATGTTAGGTCCCTATAATACTAGTGTATCCCCCTTATTATTATTATCGTGCCCATGTAGCCCCCATATTGTTATTGTTGTGCCCCATAGAAGCCCACTATTGGTATGTTGTGCCCTTACATTATTATTTTTATGTAGGCTTTGATTATATTGTGACTCCTCAGGCTCCTGTAAAATTTCAAATCTTGGTTCGCTGTATTTTCGGAGATATATTATGAGGAAGTTAGGGTTTTTGTGGGCTCTAGAATTCTACCTCAAACGGGTGACCCAGGGAAAATCATCATAACGTTAGTTTCAAGAATCAAATTTGAATTTTATAAAAAGTGGCTAAAATTGCACGGACTACAGTTTTTCGTGTAGAAATTTTAGGGCCAAAGGTTGAAACAATGACACACGACATCTCGTACAACATCTCTTTACTAAACCAGTCCATAATCAAGTCATCATGGGAGATTTGGCATAACTCTTTCATGAAGAATCCAATATCGATTAGACTTGTGGGGTTGGAAAGAGGACTCAGAGAGCTACCATAAAAAGAAAGTTTAGATCTTGGAGATTCATAATTACATATATACAACAACTACAATATCGAGCTCGTAAAACGCAAGAAAAAGGTGTGTATTTTTTTTCATAACTTTTGTTTGAAAAATCAATTTGAAATGATTCAAGGGGCATATTGAAGCATAGATATCATTGTTTGATTCCAAAATGCCTCGAAACAAAAAAATGGACACACCTAGTAAGAAACCAGAAATCTCTTCTATGACACATGAAGAAGAGGAAGAAATGTAGCATGATATAGAAAATTTACGAGACCAAGTGCAACAAATTTTGCTCTCGCAAAAAGTAACAAAAAATGAATTGGAAGCCATGATGAATGTTAAGATAGATGGTATAAAAAGGGACATGGGAGTTAAGATAGATGGTATGAAAAGGGACGTGGGAGTTTTGAATGATGGGTTAAAAGTAGACATGGAAGCAATGATGAATGTCAAGATAGAAGGGTTGAAGGAAGGTTTGGCAAAGTTGCTAGAAGAAAGGCTTCCCAGTGGTGACAAGGAAATCCATGAAAATCATGATGAAGAAAAAAAGAATATGAATTATGATTTTAGAGACTCCAATGTGGGGTTTAAGAACCACCACATTCCAAAGATATATATGAGGAAGTTTGATGGCAAGGATCCAGTAACTTGGATACTACAGATGGAGCAATATTTTGATCTACAGGATGTGCAACCCTCACAAAAGGTATGCATTACATCTTTATATTTAGAACCCAATCAGTTTGTATGGTATAGATGGCTTTGTTCTCGTAAACCACTTGTCACCTAGTCAATTTTTACGAAGGAAATGATAACATATTATGAAGATACAAAGAGAAACACCTTCTTTAGCCAATTGATAAATCTCAAACAAAAGGGTTCAATGGCGGAGTACATTGAAGAATTCCAAAAATTGAATATTAGGGTAACGATATTCTAGAGGAGCATAGGATTGATGTATTCATAGGGGCTTTAAAAGATAACATCCAACATGATGTTCACCTTTGAGAACCTGATTAATTGGAGAAGGCATTTAGGGTGGTAAGAAAAGTTAAAGAAAAATTATGCTAATAAGGAAGTCTACCACTCACAACTATCAATATGGAAGTGTTGTTGCTCCTCGTCTTCCACAACCTACAAGGTTGACACCAAAACAATTGGAGGAAAAAATATAAAAGGGATTTGTTACAATTGTGATAGAAAATACATTAAAGGTCATAAGTGTGCTGAGAAGAAATTATTCTACATGGATTGTGAAGAGGAGGAAGAAAATGAACAAGAAACATAAAAAGGAGGATATGCACCAGGAACCAACCCCAGAGAAAGAATAAATGAATCCAACCGTATCTTGTAATGCATTGGAAGGAATTACCACTCCTCAAATTCTCCAAATAGAAGGATATATCAAAAATAAAAAAAGGTAATAGTGTCGATTGATTCGCGTCATACCCATTATTTTATTCACTGTAAGATAGCCAAGGAATCAAATTACTTCCTATATCTAGCACCAGAGTGTCAAGTGATGGTTGCAAATGGAGGAACTATAAATTTCTCTAGAAAGTGCCATAATATCAAGCTAACCATGGGGGAATATGTACTAAATAGTCCAATTCTTTCCATTCCAATGGGTGGTGTTGATGTTGTAGTAGGATTCCAATGGTTACAATCTTTTGGGGTGATAACTTTCAATTTTCAAGAAATTTTCTTGAATTCTTTTTTAGAAGGAAAGGAAGTTTAATTAAGGGGTATCGCAAGGAAACTAGGAAAGGTAATTAGCTCTAATGGCATGACAAAGCTTCTGAAGAAAGAACAACGGGGCGTAATTTCACAATTATGCTCACTAGGGGTTCAAACATCGAAATCATCTATTTCTCCAGATCTCCAAAAAGTCTTGGACAATCATTCCAAGGTGTTTGAGAATCCCAAAGGCCTCCCACCTATTTGTGATCATGATCATGCGATTCACTTGATTCCAGGAAGTTTTCCTCCAAACATTAGACCTTACAGTTATCCTTATGGCCAAAAGAGTGAAATTGAATGTATGGTTGCAGAAATGCTAGAGGCTGGTATAATTCAACCTAGTCAAATTTCTTTCTCTACTCTAGTAGTATTGGTGCACAAGAAGGATGGATCATGGTGTATGTGTCCAGATTATAGGGAGCTCAACAAGCTCACTATTAAACATAAATTTCCCATTCCTGTCATTGATGAATTTTTGAATGAATTACATGGAGCAATTTACTTCACCACGTTGGATCTTCGTTAAGGATATCATGAAATTACAATGAAGACTAAAGACATTATGAAAAATAACATTCAGAACTCATGAGGGTCATTATGAATTTTTGGTCATGCCTTTTGGCCTTACTAATGCACCTTCCACATTTCAAGGTTTGATGAATTCCATTTTCAAACCCTTCCTTAGAAAATTTGCGTTAGTATTTTTTGATGATATACTAATCTAGAACAAGTCTTGGAAGGATCATGTTGAACATGTTGACAGGGTGCTCAAACTATTGGCGGAGAAACAATTATATGCAAAAGCCTCCAATTGTTTCTTTGGAGTACAGGAGGTGGAATATTTGGGTCATATTGTATCTCATGAAGGCGTTAAGGTAGACCCTAAAAAAATTACAACCATTAAGGAATGGAAAATCCCCACAACCATAAAGCATCTTCGAGGATTTCTCGGGTTGACAAGGTATTATCACAAGATTGTTAAGAATTGTGGGAGAATAGCGGCATATATAACATCATTACTAAAGAAAGATGCATTTTCTTGGACTCTAGAAGCAATGAGGGCCTTTGAAAATCTTATAGAGGCAATGTGCCAAGCACCACTCTTAGCTACGCCAGACTTCACAAAAACTTCTATTGTGGAATGTGATGCTTCAGGAAATGGATTTGGTGTTGTTTTTATGCAAGAAGGAATACCCATTGCTTTTGAAAGTCGTCCAATCAAAGGAAAATATTTACAAAAACCTATTTATGAGAAGAAAATATTGGAAATACTACATGCACTAAAGCATTGGCAACCTTACCTAATGGGAAGAAACTTCAAGGTAAACACATATCATGATAGTCTTAAATACTTTTTGGAAAAAATATTATCTTTGGAAGAAAAGCAAAAATGGGTGACAAAGATGTTGGGTTATGACTTTGAAATCATATACAAAAAAGGGAAGAAAAATGTTGTTGCATATGCACTCTCAAGAAAGGATGAGGATGTGGAAGCACTGTAGGTTTTAACCCCGTACAGAAATTACCTGCATACGAATTCTAAAACACAAAAAATAAATAATGCGAGAGCAGAACACATAAAACACATATACACAAAGATTTTCCCCTGGATCCCAAAACCGGGACTACCAACTTGATTTTTCATTATGTTCCTTTCAATGTTATAATACATATTTATACATGCCGAAGCATCCAATACCATGGACCGAAAACCATCGCGTCCAATACCATGGACCAAAAACCATCACGTCCAAAAAACATGTACGAAAATCATGCACAAAACCATAGGTGGGTCCACCCAACCTAACATAGGGTCCAAAACCAAAATTTTCCGGGGCGCTGCCCCGGACCCCATAAAGTGGGGTTACGAGTGCCCCTCAAACCCCCTGTTAACTACATGGAAAGAATATAACACAACCCAACAAGCATTGCTTTGTGTCATTTCTATGATCCAACGTGAGTGGATAACTGAAGCAAGGGGTGAATAGAAAAATGATGAAGAGGTGTGGTCACTCATTCAAAAGTTGCAGCAAGATCCAAGTACATCTGATACATTTAGCTGGAAAAATGATTCATTATGGTATAAATATTGCTTATATCTTTGTAAGAATTCCCAACTCAAACAAAAGATTCTTTTGGAATTGCACACCTCACCCTTAGGAGGGCACTCAAGATTTTTAAAAAATTACCATAGGATCAAGAAGGAAATTTTTTTGGATGGCCTTAAATATGATATTCAGAAAGTTGTGGGAGAATGTTTGGTTTGCCAACAAAATAAAGTTGAGATAGGTAATACGTTGAGTCTGCTACAACCTTTAACCATTCCAAGTCAGCATTAGGAGGAGGTATCAATGGATTTTATCACAGGTTTACCCAAGTCTGAAGGGAAGAGTGTCATCATGGTGGTAGTTGATAGAATTACCAAGTATGCATACTTGTGTGCGTTATCTCATCCTTTTAAAGCCAACACAGTTGCTACTGCATTTATTAAACAATTCAAAAGCTTCATGGAAATCCAAATATTATAGTAAGTGACATAGATCCCATTTTCATTGGAATTTTTTAGACAGAATTATTTTCTTGCCTTGGTACTCAATTAGCTCATAGCTCATCTTATCACCCTCAATCTGATGGGAAAACTGAGATAGTGAACAAATGTTTGGAAGGATATCTTCGTTGCTTTGAATTTGACAAACAAACACAATGGGTCAAGTGGTTACCTCTAGCTGAATGGTGGTATAACACTTTCTTCCATACTACAACAAAAATTACCCCATTTATGGTACTTTATGGATGTCATCCACCATCCATCACATCATCTTTAAGAGAAAATTCTAAGGTCTAATAAGTGGAAGATCACATCGAGTATCAGCAACAAGTTCTCCAACTCTTAAAGGATAACCTCACTTTAGCATGGAATCAAATGAAACAACCAGAAGATCAACGTAGCAGTGAAAGAATTTTTGATGTAGGTGAATGGGTATTTTTACGACTACAACCATACAAACAAATGTCTCTCGAGCAAGCTAAGAAGGATAATAAATTATCACCTAAGTACTATGGTCCTTACAAGTTGTTGCAAAATATTGGTACTATGGCATATCAATTGGAACTGCCTACATCTTCCCAAGTACACCCATTTTTCCATGTTTCATGCTTAAAGAAGGTTATAGGTGACAAGCTTCCAGTTCAAACAGTGTTGCCAAAACTTAATGAAGAAGGAAAAATCATATGTGAGCCTGAAGCAGTCATGGAAACAAGAACCCGAAAGCTACGAAATCGATCAATTTCAGAGTATCTCATTAAGTGGAATAACTTACCCACTAAATATTCCACATGGGAGGATGAGAATTTTATACAGAAGCATCCATAACTACTTAAGCGTTGAGGACAACACTTTTTTGAAGGAGAGGGTCATGTTAGGTCCCTATAATACTAGTGTATCCCCCTTATTGTTATTGTTGTGCCCATGTAGGCCCCATATTGTTATTGTTCTGCCCCATAGAAGCCCATTATTGTTATTGTTGCGCCCTTACATTATTGTTTTTATGTAGGCTTTGATTATATTGTGACCCCTTATACTCCCCTATATATACAAAGGAGGTCTTGTCATTTGTGTCATCCAAGAATTGCTCATTTATGTAATGTAAAGGTGGTTTCCCCCTCGAAGAGGATAATTTTAAGTCATTGATCTATCTAATTATGAGTTGGTTGCATAAAACCTAAGATCACTGACATGCCTAACCTATGGCTTGAGTAGGTGCGAGCCAAGGGCATCTAAGCCATCAAATGTTAGAAATTAAATAATAGAGAAATGAAACAAAGAAAATCATAAAACAAGAGAGAGACACATATATACCTGGTTCACCCAATCTAGTTTATGTCCATAAAGAAACAACCAATCCTTCCTTTTATATTATCCAGTAAACCGAAGGGATACAACCTACAACACATCTAATGTAACTTCCTCTTCACTCTCACACAGTCTCCTCTCTTTTTCTCACAGAATAATCCACAATCATAATACAATTCCCTCTTATAAACCGAGGTTGCCTTCTAGGGAAAAAAACCTTAAATATACATAAATTCTACCATCATATCTTTCAGCTAATGAACGATCGAGATTGAATACAAAATTAAAATATTTTACAATGTAACTTTCTCAAAAAAATTGCTTTTGGGAGCATTGCCCCTGAACCCCCCGCTAGGGGGTGGCAACACTAGTTTTGGGGGGAGGGCACCCCTTGTCAGGGACTGGGATCCAATTGCGATTGAAACAAGATCTTCAAATCAGGAAGATAATCAGGCTCCACACCCAACATCAAAATCATCCAGAGATTGCACTCGTCCCAGGCCACATCAACCCTTAGCATGAATGGATTTTTGCCCATGAAGTTTCAAACAAGTGACCTTTACACCATAAAGTTCCTTAACAAAACACCATATCATCATCTATTCTACACCCCGTGAATTTACTTTATAATTTGATAATTAAAAATAGAATTAATATATATATATATTAAATTTTATGATTTTAATTATAAAGAGATCTATGTCTCTTATTTTTATATTTTATTTTATTTTTAATTTTCACCGAATCAAAATATTTATCTTAAATTACAATATCAATTATTGAACACATTTCAATATTAATTATCTTAATTAAAATATATTCTAAGTAAATAGAAAAAGTTTTATTAATCTATTATAATAAAATAGTAATCATCATAATAAATAAATAAATAAATAATTTTATTTTACTATTTATAATTAGTTTTTATACCCTATATAATTATAGATAATTATTGTAAAATTTACAGTTCACACATAATTTAGTGGAAAATATCAAATGAAATAAAAAAAATGTACGATATATCAAATATGTTTTAATTAATTGCTATAAATATTACTTACAGTAAGAATGGGCCTCTCAAAGCTCCCATTAATATTATATAAAACTTGAATAATGATCGAAAAGCCCACAACGTTGTTTTCTTCTTAGTTTGTAATTTTAAAATAAACATAATAGATCTGTGTGGTTCACGTGTTAAATAAATAAAAATAATGAATATTAAAATTTTGTAAGGAAATTTGAAATTTTTGTAAGACGAATATTGTTTTGAGATAGAAATTTTGATGTGGGCATAGTAAATTCATTTTTAACATTAACTTATTTGAATGGGCGAAAACAAACACATATATATTTAATTTAAAAGGAAATGAAAACTTAATGGATTTATGTTATTTTTTCAACACCCAAGCATGCTATATGTTAATGATATGTAAAGCATTAGGGAAATATTAATATAGGTAAAGTATAAGGAAATTATTACAATTTTTTTTTAATAGTAAGTAATATATTATTGAAATATTTTATTTATAAGAATTTTTTTATTTTTAATTTTTTTATATTTTTAATTAGTTTTGAGATGTTATAAGAGTTGAAGATGAAAAACACTTTTGTTTAATTTGTTCATCATATAATTAGATTACATCTAAATACCAAAATATTTACCACACTATTAATCTCTTTGATATTTTATCTCAGCTTAAGTGACCTTGAAATACTTCTCTTAATATTTTTTTAACATATAAATAAACTTCTAAAATATTCCACGCAATATCTTACCTTCATAAAGTCCAATAAATCATTTTTGGTCTCACTAGATGTTAATCATCATTAATTATCTATATAATACTTGACTTTAATGTTAAAATATTTTACTCATTATTAACATTAAAATACCTCTTTTTATTCTTAAGTGTATTAGGAAATCACACATCTCCCTCATGATTTGCTATATAAATTGCATCTTAACATAGCAAAGAATAAAAATACTTTAATACCTCATCATAATTTATACAAAATTTGAAGGCATCTTTTTAATATAATCATTAAAGTAATAAATCTTTGTAATAAACCCCCTGGTTTATAAATAGGAAGCAAAAGAAAAATGCATCTCCCTCATGTTATACTAAATAAAGTGCCTCGAGATTCAACAGAGTAAAAATACTTTAATACCTCAAAGGATGTTTTGCACAAAATTTTAGAACATTTGTTTCATATAATATTTAAAGTGAATATAATAGATGTTTATAATAAACCTCATGGTTCATGCCGGATTGGGTTTGGTAACTCCACGAGTTAATGGTTTCTATTAAGAAAATCATTAATATATGCAAGGAGAGGGAGACCCTTGGAATTCATATTCCAATGTCTCTTCATCTTCTTAGTTTCATATTTACAATATTCACAATATTTTCCCAATCCCCAAGGACTAGGTGTCAACATCCCCCCTAATATGAAGGGATGTTTGTAATTCAAAGCATCATTCTGAATCTTTTAAAATTTTCTCCTCCAAGTGCTTCGGTGAATATGTTTGCAATCTTCTCATTTGTCGAAAAATGGCGTACGTGAATAGTCTTGGTCTCAATATGACGTCAAATCAAATGATACTTTGTATTGATATGCTTGGTTTGATCTTGGAACTTTCAATTCTTGGCCAATTTTATTATTGACATATTGTGAATTAGAGGAGGAGTAGAATGCACTTGTTTCTCTTGCAAATCTTCAAGAATTTTCCTTAGCCACACAATTTCCTTTGTTGCTTCTGTAGCTGCCACATATTTTTCCTCTGTTGTGCAATCTACTAGAACTGATTGTTTGAGCGACTTGCAAGAAACAACTCTTGATCCAAGACTCATAAAATAAAATAAAGTGGATACTCCATTTACTTTATCTCCATAAAAGTCTGAATCACAATATCCAATGAAGCTGAAGTCATCCATTTATCTATATTTGAGTCTAAAGTCTTCAGTTCCTTTCAAGAGCCTTATAACTCTTTTTGCAGCAGACCAATGACCCTAAAAATGTTTTTGCATAAACCTAGAAAGGATTCCAACAACAAATGAATTTTTGGTTTGGTAGTAAATAGATATTTAAGACTTCCTATGAGTTTTTGTACTAGTTGCATCCTCAAATTCATTTCCTTCTCTATATGTAAGATTTAAATTTTGTCCCATTGGAGTGGTCAAAGGATTGCATTCATACATGCCAAATTTTTTCAACAAATATCCAATGTACTTCTTTTGAGTGAGGAATATAAACTTTTGATGTTGGGTTACTTCAGTAGATAGTAGTGAACATATCCCAAATCTGTCATCTTAAATCCTTTCTTCAATTCTTTCTTTATGGATGCAATGCAATTTTCGTTGTTCCCTTTCATTAGTGGATCATCCACATACACCACAAGATAGACAATTGTTTTGCCAACTTTCTTAACAAATAAATTTGCATCATCAAGATCATAGTGTTCAAAACTTAGTTTTAGAATATGCTCAGTCAATTTCTTATACCAGGCTCGTGGTGCTTGTTTGACGCCATATAAGGATTTGATAAGATTACATACTTTATGCTCTTGTCCCTTCATAACAAATCCTTCTGGTTGAGACATAAAAACATTTTCTTTCAGATATTCATTCAAGAAGGCAATGTTTACATCCATTAGATTGAGTTTCCATCCATTATGAGCTGCCAAGGCAAAGAGAGTCCACATGGTGTCCCATTTTGTTGTGGGGGTAAAAGTCTCCTCATAATCGACCCCTTCTTTCTTTGCAAATGTTTTTGCCACGATCCTTGCTTTACACTTGTCAAGTGAGCCATCTAACTTATACGTGTTCTTGAAGACCCACTTGCATCCAATCGATTTGGTTCCAAATGGAGGGTCCAACAACTTCTAGGTTTTATTCTTTATCAGAGCATTATACTCTTTATGCATTGCTTCTTTCCATTCATCATGAGAAGCAACTTCTTCAAATGAAGTTGGTTCAAAATGTGTAGACAAATTTAATTCACAATCATAAGAAACACCCATATCAACATCTAAATCAAAATCATCTACATCACCTCCATTTTATCTAGTAGAATTTCTCGTTCATGTCTGTCAAAATCAGGATGATCACTTTCAATTGTCTTAGTGATCCATTTTGGAGGACCTTTCTGAAATGGCCTAGGTTGTTCTGTTCATGGGGTTGAATCAAGATGTAGCCTTCCAATTCTCTCAATCACATCACTCAAAGTGTTTTCTTGATCAATGAGTGGAGCTTCATGACGTGGAGAGAGTTCTTGAGAAGGATATTCCATAGATTAATCTTGGATAGGGATCCCCCCTTCAAGATGTGAAATCTCATTATCAAATTCCTTAAAAGATTTTACATGCCCGAATTTTCCCAAGTGATCAAGCTGTCGCTCAACAACATTGTCAGTCTTAGAAATTTCAAGAAAAAATACATCTCTAGATAGTACACATTTCTTATTTATGTCATCGTAGAGATGATATGATTTGGAGGTATTTGAGTACCCCAAGAAGATACACTTTCAACTTCTTGCACCAAGTTTGTTTCTTTATTCCTCAAGTATCAAGGAATAATAGGTGGAACCAAAAACCCTGAGAGGCCTCATTGAAGGAATGTGTCCATACCACATTTCATAGGGAGTCTTGTTTTTGAGAGAATTAGCTAGACATATATTTTTAATATGCAATGTACATAGTACTGCATTAGCCTGGAACATCAACTTAATATTTTTGAAAAACATCATTGAACATACCATATTTATGATTGTCATGTTCATTCTTTCAACGACACCGTTATGTTGAGGATTATAAGGTATAGTTGTTTGATGTTGAATCCCATGCTGACAAACATAGTTTTCAAATTTGTTTGTAGTATATTCTTTTCCATTATTAAGAAAATACGAGATTATGTACTATTTTCAATCCATGCATGAAAGTTTTTAAAAGTTTCAAGACCTTGATATGTGTTCTTCAACATATATACCCAACACAATTTGGTGTGGTCATCAAAAAATTTCATCATGTATTTATTTCCATTTGCATAAGGAACATGCATAGGGCTACGCAAGTCAAAATGAATCAATTCAATTTTCTATGTGGTCTGGAAAGAGAATCATGAAATTATTGTTTGTTGTGTTTTCCTAAGATACAAGCATCACATTGCTTTAGTTTCCTAGGAATGGTTGGAAAACTAGTAACACCATTTCTCTTCAATAAATGAAGTCTATCTTAGTTCATATGTCCAAATCTAGAATGCATAAGAGTCTGGATGGTAATGTACCTTCATCATACTAAGAATTGTATGCATAGTTCTGTGAATAAGCAGAGGTTCCTTGCAACTTCAAGAATATTTCTTCTTCTATCTCGATCATGACAAGTGAGTTGTCTGATGTTTTTCTCACCTCAAATTTTCCATCAAACATGTGAATGGAGCGTCCTTAAAGGAAGATGTGAACCAAGGACAACAAGTTTCTTCGTAACTCTAGGAGATATAGAACATCAAGTAGAAGAAAGTCGGGGATACTAGGCAGATTGAGTCTAATGGTGCCAAGTCTAGATGGTTTGATTTTTGATTTTTCTACAAAGTAGGCTTCTCCATCTACATTGCCACTGAATTATGCAAAGAATTCCTTCCGAAAGGGCATGTGGCAGGTTTACGTCATTGTAGAGATGATATGATTTGGAGGTATTTGAGTACCCCAAGAAGATATACTTTCAACTCCTTGCACCAAGTTTGTTTCTTTGTTCCTTAGGTATCAAGGAATAATAGGTGAAACCAAAAACCCTGAGATGCCTCATTGAAGGAATGTGTCCATGCTACATTTCATAGGGAACCTTATTTTTTAGAGAATTAGTTAGACATATATTTTTAATATACAATGTACATAGTACTACATTAGCTTGGAACATTAACTTAACATTTTTTAAAAACATCATTGAACATACCATATTTATGAATGTCATGTTCATTCTTTCAGCTACACCATTATGTGGAGGATTACAAGGTACAGTTGTTTGATGTTTAATCCCATGCTGATGAAGATAGTTTTCAAATTCATTTGTAGTATATTCTTTTCCATTATTATTATGAATAGAGAAAATATGAGATTACATACTATTTTCAATCCATGCATGAAAGTTTTTAAAAGTTTCAAAACCTTCATATGTGTTCTTCAACATATATACCCAACACATTTTGGTGTAGTCATCAAAAAATTTCATCATGTATTTATTTCCATTTGCATAAGGAACATGCATAGGGCCACACAAGTCAGAATGAATCAATTCAATTTTCTATGTGGTCTAGAAAGAGAATCATGAAATTATTGTTTGTTGTGTTTTCCTAAGATACAAGCATCACAATGCTTTAGTTTCCTAGGAATGGTTGGAAAACTACTAACACCATCTCTCTTCAATAAATGAAGTCTGTCATAGTTCATATGTCCAAATCTAGAATACAGAAGAGTCTAGATGGTAATGTACCTTCATCATACTAAGAATTGTATGCATAGTTCTGTGAATGAGCAGAGGTCCCTTGCAGCTTCAAGAATCTTTCTTCTTCTATCTCGGTCATGACAAGTGAGTTGTCTGATGCTTTTCTTACCTCAACTTTTCCATCAAACATGTGAATGGAGTGTCCTTGATGGAAGATGTGAACCAAGGACAACAAGTTTCTTCATAACTCTAGGAGGTATAAAACATCATTTAGAAGAAAGTCGGGGAGACTAGATAGTTTGAGTCTAATGGTGCCAAGTCTGGATGGTTTGAGTTTTGATTTGTCTACAAAATAGGCTTCTCCACCTACATTGTCACTGAATTATGTAAAGGATTCCTTCCGAAAGGGCATGTGGCAGGTTTCTCCTGAATCAAGAAACCATGCATCTTTCCATGAAGTAAGTGGATTATTAAACGAGTCTTTGGTTACTCCAATATTGCAATGTGCCAAAATATAATGAGCAGATTCAGGTGATTTACCTTTGCCTGGATTTGGTGATTTACCTTTCTCTTCATTTATTTCTTCCCTAATTATATCTTAAGAGAGTTTGCATGTGGAAGCATAAAGACCATTTATGTTCCAATGTATACAATGAAGACCGGGTCTTCCTCCTTGGTAATGTTTCCCCCTTGCCTCTATTATTCTTCTTTCCACTTCCTCTTCTACCACCTCTTCCTCTAGAAGAATCATGTGCCTGATTCTTATCTTTCTGTGCAAGACACACAACTTCTTGAGAAGACTGAAAAACTATCTTCCTCTTCCCAAAAAAATTCTCTCTTTCTTTAAAGTTGTCCATAAGAGAGTCAAAGGTAATATCTTTAAGTTTACCATTGTCTTGTAATGATTCAAGATAATGAGAATATGTATGATGTAGTGCCTTGATGAAAGATGTGAGAGGAACATCCATTTTAACTCTGGTGGCTTCTACATCATACATAATAGTTCTAATTTCAATGCTAGGGAAAGGGAATCATCATCTTTCAACTCAATATTGAAGAGTTTGATCATAAGTTGGACTACTTCAAGATCAAAGTGTGAGTCATATAAGTCTTTTAGCTTCTTTAAATCACTAAATGCATTTGTAAATGGTGTAATGTGACGACTCACCTCTTCATTTATTGATGCAACAATCAAGGCATAGACCTTAATGTTTTTGTTCTCCCATATGGTGAGCTCTTTGTTAGATGTGGAATTTTCAAGTGGATTCTCATCTTCTCCTTGTAAGTTTTAACCCCCTACAAAAATTACCTACATACGAATTATAAAATAGAAATAAACAATGGTGAGAGCATAAAACATAAAACAAATATACATAGATATTTTCCCTTGGATCCCAAAACTGGGACTACCAGATTGATTTTTCATTATATTTTTTTCAATGTTACAATACATATATATACATGCCGAAGCATCCATTAACCCTGTATTAGAATATAATTGCAGTTCCCTTGACTGGATCTACAAAATACCATGGAAAATAAACCATCATGCCCAAAACCATGTGTGAAATCCATGCACAAAACCATTGGTAGGTCCACCCACCTAATATAGGGTCCAAAAAAAAATTCCCAGGGCACTGCCCTGGACCCCATGCAAGGGGGCTACCACCCCCCTACTTACCCCCCAACAGTGCCCAATGCAGCGTACAGTGTGGGATACCTCCCCCCCCCCCCCGCGCGTGGGGTAGTCGTGGAAAGAATATAACACAACCCAACATTCTCCCACTTGTTGTTTTCTTTCCATGGGGGGCACATGAGAGCTTAGTCATTGATCCAGCCCTGCAACACCCATTGTTTCTATACACCAAGAGAAATTCTTAGTTCTCACAGACTTTGGCAATGCATCTACAGTATTCTTCAAAATGTCCACCTTTACCAGCAACACCTTTTTTCCCTCAACCATATCCCTCACAAAGTGATACTAAACATCAATGTGCTTTTTCTTTGAATGATAAGCATGGTTTTTTTCCAATAAAATTGCACTTTGGCTGTCACAGTCTATCCTTATAGCTCGTTGTACTAACCCCATACCTGAACATAATATTTGCAACAAAACTACTTCCTTGCTTGCATGAGTGGCTGCCATGTATTCTACCTCTGTAGTTGAAAGTGCCACTACAGACTATCTCTTACTCATCCAACTGACTACACCTCCAAATAGGTTAAACACATACCCACTTGTAGATCTTCTCTAATCCAGATCTCCAGCCCAATCTGCATCAAAGCCACAGATGTCCAAAACTCTGTCCAATCCTGGTCTTCCTTGGTGGCAAAGACCATAATCACTAGTGCCACGTAAATACCTGAAAATCTGCTTCACTACTGTCCAATGCTCCTTCCCTGGTTTTGACATAAACCTGCTCAATACTCCCACTACATGTGCAATGTCTGGTCTAGTACAGACCATTGCATACATCCTGCTACCGACTGCTCTTGCATATGGAACACGGGACATGTCCTCTTCCTCTTCTTGTGTCTCGGGACACTATTTAGCAGATAAATTTACACCTACAGGAATAGGAACCTTCATTGATTTACTATCCTGCATATTAAATGTCTGCAGAATTGTCTCGACATACTTCCTCTGGTTTAACCAGAGCTTCCTATTTCCCATTCTCATTTAATTTCGATTCCCAAAATATAGTTTGCAACACCAAGATATTTCATGTCGAATTTGGAGGAAAATTGGGTCTTCAAATCCTGGATAATTGATTTGTGATGAAAAGAGATCTTGGGGTATTGCCAAAATCCCTTTTCATATATAAATCTCAATCTTGGACCTGTGGGTTATGGCCCACTAAGTCCCGTCGGAAGCGTTTTTAAACAACTTCAAACCTTTTAAACGTGGATCTTCATTAAATACTGAATCATCCCTTCTCATAGAAAGCAGTCTTTGCACGCTTTCAAACCAATTGCATAACGACACAGTCCACTGGTGCCTCCTCTACCAATATCCGGCCAAAATCATATTGTGGCTCATTCATAGACCTTCCAAAGACAACGTAACTGGGAAGCGAGAAATAAATGTGTTCAAAAACACAAGCCTTCCTCTGCTTTTGCGGCATCAACCACATACCGCTCACACCATCTTTATCCACGACAAAGATTCACCAAGTCTCACCTTGCGTTCGTACTGTGCACGTCTCAGAGGCAAAGACCACGGCCCCATTCTTGTGCCTCCCCATTCGATACAATTGGAAATCGCACGTTGCCATGATTGAATACCAAAACAATCAATTGCTCCACAGCTTTGATCCGAAGTTCCGGATCCGACTTGACTTCCAACCTGATTCATAGCAATTTGCGTGCGGCGATATGGGTGACCTTTGGGTTCCGATGCGAAGTTCAACTGAGGCAATTTGACATTAACCTGAACAGCATCATCCACGCACACAATTCGGTCAACATATATATAATAATTACGCAGTCAACATATATATAACAATTACGCAGTGATTCAGGTCGCCATTGATCCTGTAAGTGATCAAGGTCGATCAACAAACTCGCACACAAAAATTAACTACAAAATCCATAGCTCAACACGCAGGAATTCAAAAGAATGCATTAATTTGATTATATACAAAAATCGCTTACATCTAAGGCATTACAGCCTTAGAACAAGCTTGCTCTCGGTTACATCTTGCTCACTCACAATTGCCTCACTAATTAGATATATCCCTTACACCCTATTACATTACATTTATATAAGACGCATTAGAATTAGATCTTCTCCTTATTTTCCTCTAACGAAGTTCTCCAAAATACATGCACTTAGATAACAATCCATCAAATCCTCTTTAAATCTGTTTTAGAGCAGATTTTCCTCCTGTTTTCTAGCTTGACTGTCCACATCTTCATCGCTCCTCTTAGATTCCTCTTTAAATTAGAAAAGGGTCAGATGCTCCTACATCAGACTCCCGAGGTAAAAAAAAAATTTATGACCTCCTGGTCATATTCTTCTCCTGGTCCTTAGAAATTCTATCCACTACATTCATTCAGTAGAACTGCTTTCATGATCTTCTGTGAGCTGCAACCAACCTCTGCAGTAACAGTCTCCTCTATTACACGATACCTCACCAAGCCCTCCGCACTCGGTCTTTTGGCATCCTTCTGGTTCTCTTCTCTGGAACCATATGAGCACTCCATGCTCTAGGTTTGCTGCGATCTTCTCACCTTCGACTGTCGATCTCTGTGTGATAGTAAGACCACAAACTCTCCAGCTTAACCAACTGTACCTCCTTCTGCAGAATCTTCTTCTTTCTCTCTGGAATCCTTCTCCTCACAGGAAACTTTCCCTGCTCTGATACCACTTGATGAAAAGAGATCTTGGGGTATTGCCAAAATCCCTTTTCATATATAAATCTCAATCTTGGACCTGTGGGTTATGGCCCACTAAGTCCCATCGGAAACGTTTTTAAACAACTTCAAACCTTTTAAACGTGGATCTTCATTAAATAATGAATCATCCCTTCTCATAGAAAGCAGTCTTTGCATGCTTTCAAACCAATTTCATAACGCCACAGTCCACCGGTGCCTCCTCTGCCAATATACGGCCAAACTCATACCGTGGCTCATACATAGACCTTCCAAAGACAACAGAACTGGGAAGCGAGAAATAAATGTGTTCAAAAATACAAGCCTTCCTCTGCTTTTGCGGAATTAAGCATATACCACTCACACCATCTTTATTTACGACAATGATTCACCATGTCTCACCTTGAGTTCGTACTGCGCACATCTCAGAGGCAAAGACCATGGCCCCACTCGTGCGCCTCCCCATTCAATACAATTGGCAATCGCACGTTGCCATGATTGAATACCAAAACAATCAAATGCTCCACAGCTCCGATCCAAAGTTTCGGATCCGACTTGACTTCCAACCTGATTCATAGCAATTTGCGTGCGGCGATATGGGTGACCTTTGGGTTCCGATGCGAAGTTCCACTGAGGCAATTCGACATTAACCCGAACAACATCATCCACACACACAATTCGGTCAACATATATACAACAATTACACAGTCAACATATATATAACAATTACGCGGTGATTCAGGTCGCCATTGATCCTGTAAGTGATCAATGTCGATCAACAAACTCGCACACAGAAATTAACTACAAAATCCGTAGCTCAACACGCAGGAATTCAACAGAATGCATTAATTTGATTATATACAAAAATCACTTACATCTAAGGCATTGCAGCCTTAGAACAAGCTTGCTCTCGGTTACATCTTGCTCACTCACGATTGCCTCACTAATCAGATATATCCCTCACACCCTATTACATTACATTTATATAAGACGCATTAGAATCAGATATTCTTCATATTTTCCTCTAACGAAGTTCTCCAAAATACATGCATGTAGATAACAATCCATCAAATCCTCTTTAAATCTATTTTAGAGCAGATTTTCCTCCTGTTTTCCAGCTTGACTGTCCACGTCTTCATCGCTCCTCTTAGATTCCTCTTTAAATTAGAAAAGGGTCAGATGCTCCTGCATCAATTTGTCATTTCCAACCAGTAACATATTATCCACATACAAGACTAGATATATAACACAGCCACCAATTAATTTAACTACACATAGTGATTTTCTTTGCTTTTGGTGAAGCCAAGTCCCCATATAAATGTATCAAATTTCTGATACCATATCCTTGGTGAATGTTTTAACCCATACATATATTTTTTAAACTTTCATACTAGATCTTTCTTACCCTTCACCGCAAAGCCTTCCGGTTGCTTCATGTAGATCTCTTCTTCCAGATCCCCGTGAAGAAATGTTGTCTTCACATCCATCTGTTCTACCTCAAAATAAAAAGAAGAAACAACAGACAAAAGTAATCTAATAGAAGCTACCTTGGCAACAAGCTCGAAAAAATATCACCAAAATCAATTCCCGACACCTGGGAATAACCTTTTGCTATAAACCGAGCTTTGTATTTCTCCACCTTTCCTTCTGCATTCATCTTCTTCTTGAACACCCATTTGCTGCCAATGGGTTTCCTTATAGCCGCCAACTCCATCAAATCCCAAGCCTCATTTGTGTGTAAAGATGCCATTTCATCAACCATGGCCTCTTTCCAGAGTTTTCCATCCTCTGAATCCACTGCTTCCCTCATAGTTCTAGGATCATCATTAGTATAGATAAAGCAAAATTTGAACAGAAATCAAATGGACTATACCTTTTTGTCTGCCTTCTTTCTCGAACTGATCTTTTCACTCTTCATCTTCTAATTTCTCTTCTGTTGTAGAGTATGATTCTTCCTCCTTTAGCTAAAACTCTATCTTCTCAGGTTCCTTTGGTAGGACTTTATGTTTAATAACATATTTCACCTCTCTAAACACCACACCTTGGTTGTACACAACCTTCCTTGTTTCTGGGTTCCAAAGCTTATAACCTCTTAAACCATCCTTATACCCAATAAAGATGCACTTTTCAGATTTACTATCCAACTTTGTTCTTTTCTCCTTGGAACATGTACATATGCATCACATCCAAATACCCTCAAATGTGAAAGAGAAGGTTTGTTACCAGTCCATACCTCATGTGGAGTCTTATCGTCCAACGCCAATGAAGGTGATCTGTTGACCAGGTAACATGTAGTCTCCACCACCTCTGCCTAGAATTCTTGTCCTAACCCGACACCATTGGGCATGCTTCTTTCCCTTTCCATCAACGTCTTGTTCATTATTTTTACAACTCCATTTTTATCAAGTGTGTATGGAGTAGTCTTATGCCATGCTATACCACACTTCTTATAAAACTCTTCAAATTCCTTCTTGCAAAACTCTCCACCGTTATCTGTTCTCAACACTTTTATCTTCTTTTCTGTCTAGTTTTCCACCAGAGCCTTAAATTCTTTAAACCTGTCAAAGACTTCAGATTTCTTCCTGAGGAAATCTATCCATGTATTCCTTGAGAAGTCATCTATAAATGATACATAATACACAAAATTTCCTAGTGATGGAATTGACACAGGTCCAAACACATCATTGTGCACAAGCTCTAATATATGTTTCACCCTCTTACCCCCAGAGAGTAAACTCACCCGATTTTTCTTCCCATTTACACAAAATTTCATAGAAATCAAAATCCAGAGAGTTATTTGACATACCTTCTATCATACCTTTACCATGAAGTATTCGAAGGCCCTTCTGCCCAATATGTCCAAGCCTTTGATGCCATAACATGGTCTTTTCTCAAGAGACCGCTATATTTTCTGTTCCACTTCCAGGAACCATAGAAATATTACACCCATCAATAACAGTGCTACCTTGAAGCTTGTACAGAGTTGCAATCCAAACTCCCCACATCAATACCAATGCTCCCTGAACCATCTTCCAATTATCTTTCTCGAACATTGTTTTTACACCTACATCATCCAGCTTGCTTACAGAAATAATATTTTTGCCCAATGTGGGAGTATGCCAAACACCCGGAAGTGATCTAATCCTTCCATCTTGCAACTTCAACTTGAATTTTCCACGGCCAATGATTCTAGCCTTCCTATCATCCCCTAAGAAGACATCACCACCATCATATTTCTCATACTCATAGAACCACTCTCTATGGGGAGTGAAGTGAAAGGATGCACCTAAGTCAATCAACCATGCCTCATGTCTACATGTGTACTTGAAGAAGAAGCCAAGTACACATCCCCACCTTCATCTAAGGTCATTTTCACCTCTCTAGAAGGAGCATCATCAGATCCCTTTCGTTTCGCAAGAGCTTTAGATGTACATTCCCTTTTGTAGTGCCCTTCCTTTCTGCATTTCCAACACAACTTTACAGGTTTTCCTAGAGATTTAGATCTCCCACTTGAGGACTTATTTTTGTTTTTGTTCTGGGATCATCCTCATACACACAAGGCATCACCATTCTGGCCCTCCATATTTTTCCGTCTCATCTCCTCTGACAGCAAGGATGAGACTATTTCATCAAACTGCAAGGCAATTGCATTGCTACCTATTGCAACAATGAGACTATCCCATGAATCTGGTAGAGAACACAACAAAATGATGTACTTATCTTCATCTAAAATTTTAATATCAACAGATAATAACTGGCTTACCAAAATATTAAATGCGTTCATATGCTCTACCACTGAGTCGCCATCTTTCATCCTCAAGTTATACAGCTTTTTCCGTAGGAACAATTTATTCACTAGAGACTTAGATTCGTACAAAGTCCCTAACTTTTCCAACAAAGCCTTCATCGAAGCTTCCCCTAATACATTCAACAATACTGAATCTAAGACACATAATCGTATTGTGCTCTTTGCCTTCCGATCCAACTTCGCCCAGTCTTCAGCTGACATTGTTGTTGGTTTAGTACCTAGATCTACCGCGATCCATTGATCTTTATCCACCAACAGATCCTCCATCTTGAATTTCCACAACTCAAAACTCTAACCATTAAATTTCTCAATCTCTATCTTTCCAATTCTCATCATCTTCTTTCACCACAAGAATCGATCCTACAGATCTCCCACTGAACAAGGTCTACCACAAGCCTAAGAAAAAACCCCTTAGTAGCAAAGGCGTCCCCTTGAAGCCAAAACAACTCTGATACCAAATGTAGGTTTTAACCCCATACATAAATTACCTGCATACGAATTCTAAAAACAGAAAATAAACAATGGCGAGAGCATAAAACATAAAACAGATATACACATATATTTTCCCCTGGATCCCAAAACCAGGACTACTAGATTGATTTTTCATTATATTCCTTTCAATGTTACAATACATATATATACATGCCAAAGCATCCATAAACCCCAATCCATTAACCCTGGATTAGAACATAATTGTAGTTCCCTTAACCGGATCTAAAAAATACCATGGACAAAACCATCATGCCCAAAACCATGTGCGAAATCCATGCACAAAACCATAGGTAGGTTCGCGCACCTAATATAGGGTCCAAAAAAAAATTCTCAAGGTGCTTCCCTCGACCCTGTGCAGGGGGGCTTCCGCCCCCCCACATACCCCTCGACAACGGGGGTAGCCACCCCCCCGTGACCCCCTAGCAGTGCCTCGTGCAACATACAAGGGTAGTTGTGGAAAGAATATAACACAACCCAACACTCCTTCACATATTCCTTTCCACAATTCATTGAAAATGAGGGTATGATTTACTTTTCTAGACCATTCATGGTAGTTCTCTTTTCAAGTGAGAACTACTCCAAAAATTGTGATGAGTGAATGCATTATTAGATAAAAATTTGAATTGGGCCCTAAATAGTAAAAGAAATTCATCTCTAATAAAAAAAATTAATACATATCTCTACAGATAGTAGAGATTGACCATACAAATTTTTCTCTAAAATAACCTAAACAATGATGCAAGATCTCAATATAGACCAACTTACATATATGATCACATATGAACCAGGTCATAAAATATATACCACCAACACATGCCTCCAATATGAGGCAACATATATAATCATACATGAACTTCACCATTCATGGCATATAATATATATAAAAAAATACCAACACATATGAATATGAACCAACCAAGCATATAGAGATCATGAATCAACAACGAATCAAGAGTACAGACCAACATGAGCCATATACTTACAACATTCAACCAGAGTAAAGGTTCAACACAGATGTATCACAAACAAACGCATATGAACCTCGAGTTGCATGATACAATGTCCAACAGAATTGAATGTTGTATATGATCCAACACACAAACTTCAACAAAGAATTAATGCTACATTCCAAAACGATACTCCAAATTTCATTGGATAGATAGTGCAACAGTCACAGAGGACAGAGCAGGGACAATTATGGGAAAGAGTAGAAAAATAACAATAGACATGAATTACAAGGCTAAAATGGGACCTGTGGACCTACGCGCTGATACCATGTCAGGCCAGGTTTGGTAATTCCACGAATTGATGATTTCTATTAGGAAAAAAAATAATATATACAAGGAGAGGGAGACCCTTGGAATTCATATTCTAATGTCTCTTCATCTTCTTATTTTCATATTTACAATATTTTCCCAATCCCTAAGGATTAGGTGTCAACAGTTCAATTGTTAGATAAATAGAAAACAAAAAGATTGCTACAATTGTGTATAAAAAAGTGAAATTCATGTGAGGTGATTTTTATTTACAGAGAAAAAAACTTGTGTTATAATAAAATATAGAAATATATTCTTCATAGTTATCCAATTCATTATGGAAATAATTCATTATTCGTTATAATAAAAAAAAATTATGAAATGTGAAATAACTCAATTAACATTATTTATGCTATAAACTTAATCATTAAAATAATCATAATAATTCAAGGTACATGCATGTCCACCAAATTTATGATTGAAGCACAATTCTAATAAATATGATAAAGATGAGTTATACAACAACTACTTAAATAATAGGAGAACCTCTTCCAAATACCACAAATACATTCCTACATTCAAATTGCATGTTCCTTAATAGTGACTATATATATATATATATATATATATATATATATATATATATATATATACACATTTCACATACGACCCTTTTGTTAAGATGACCACTATTACATATAAATTTACCCATTACATGTACATTTAACCCCATATATGTCCCCCTTAGGGAAATACCATATATAACCTATATAAACCCCCTTGAGGACATAACATAATACCTTCCTTTGGAGAGCTTTGTCATTGAAGCTCTGTAGTTAAAGATTTTGCATGTTATAAAACCATGTAATATCAAGTTTCTATTTTCCTACTTTCTTCTTTCTATTGATGATGATATATTAATCCAAACTTAATTATTTTTAATCTTAATTTTTAATGGCTAGTTGTTGCATACATTTCTTTGTTGTTAACTAAGGCTCAATATGGTTTAACATTCAATGGTTTTTTCTCACCCTACCTATTATCACCAAAAAATTGATCATCTAGCCTAATGTACTAGATGGATCGAAGTACACCATGCAAGGCCAATTCTACCATAGTATAATTGCTTTCACTATGAGAAATCACTTAATAAACCACATTTGTTAAGTAATTTATAATCAAACCCATGAAGAATAATTAAATAAATCATTATTTATTTAATTTTCTTCTAGGAATAATTAATTAAACCATTTATTAATTAATATTCCTTGTCATATTTGGCCCAGTTATGAAAAATAAAAAGATAAATTATTAATTATCTTATTTTTCTCTAGGAATAATTAAGTAGTCGCTAATTAATTATTATTCCTTGTCAAGTTTGACTAAATCCCTCAGGAATAATTAAATAAATCATTATTTGTTTATTATTCCTTAACCATATTTCTTGAGATGATAAATAAATCATTTATTTATTTATTATTTCTAAATAAAAGTTTAAATACTTTTTCCCTCCTAACCAAATATAATAAAATATTCCAAGTGGTTATTTCTAGAATGGGGTTAATAATATTTTATTATTGCTCATTATTCGAGGATAACTCAATATTTTGTTATAAATAGAAGGGTTTTCCATTCATTATTCACTTTTGATTATTTTCATTGTTGCACTCACTGCTGTAACTCTGATTATTATCATTGTCGCACACCATTTTTCTTCCATTTGAGTTCCCATTGAGCTCAAACATTTTATTTGTTAGGTTTACACATTATAGAGGAGAGAGACTCTACACAAGCTGAAGATGTTTGAGGATAGCCAAGAACCCATCCCATAGAGGTGGATTAGTAACATTTATTTGTTCTCTTCACAGGTGTTATAATAAAATCTATTCTTTCTATATTTGGTTTCCATTGGATTATTGGAGTTATTACTGTTTCATTTTGTTGTTTAACTATGATTGTGGCATAGATCATGACTTTGGTAGGTTTTGTTTCTATTAGTTGCTGCAGATCTACAATGTTAGCAGCCATTTATATTGTTGAGATTGTTTGTCATCCACGGTCTTAAGTGTTTCATTTTCGTACATATTCGAGGAGAAAACACTATAACAAAATTGGCGACTCCACTTGTTTTTTACTTCAGATCCATAAACCTAGGTGACCTTCAGTTTTCAGCTTAGGGTTTCTTCTTCTTTTTTTCAGACTCTTATTGTTGTTTACTAGCTTTCTAACCCTAGATCTGTCAAATTTCTAACTTCCGAAAGTTTTCTGGTCTTTTCTGCAGGGTACATGAACCACCCGCGACAAAGACAAAAAAAAAAATATGAGATTTGCCGATGGGAATCAAGGAGTAGAAATCACACTTTTCTACCCAAAAAGTGCGATTTGGAGGTCCAGAGTGCACCTTTCAGCCCAAAAAGTGTGATCCCCCCGAAATCAGGTCAGTACCTGCGATTTTTATGGTTTCTGAGTTTTTGTCCGATCTGTTTCTGGATTTTGCTGAGAGTTGTCTGCTAGATTGGTTAACCACTGTCCTATCCCACTTAGGCCTTGATCTACTCTGTATTACTCGTCGAAGTGGAATTTATCCCCTTAGGGCTTTTAGTACGCTTCCACCTTTATAGGAGAAGTTTAGTTGAGTAAGAAGTATGAGTTTCTGCAACACTTTATGCCATATTTTCCATATTTTTACCCTTCTATTTCAAATCTTCAAAGATAGGTTGTTTCCATCCATAGTTTCATATTAAACATCTTTTGGTCATTGGCCTTAGGGTCCCATCGGTGCTCTAGGTTTTACACCCATCTCCCTATCTTTTTGCAGTGATCTTCCTCTCTAGTTTTTTGTTGTTGTTGCACCACTTTCCAGAAGCCTAGTTTCATTTGATCCCAGTCACATTGACACTTAGATCTCTTAACCTTTTTACCACATTTTCAGTTGATTTCGCCACCAACCAACACAGTGTTTGCAAACCTAGTTTTGGTGGGGTTTAGTTAATTGATTTGTTGTTCATTTTCTATTTTTAATTTCAGTTTATTTTCAGCAATATTTTTTATTTTTTCAAACACGATCTAGGCTTAATTAATAAACACACTTGCACACACAAGCACACCTTAAGAAAAGGGTGCTTGGTTTACACCGCCAAACCAAGACTTAACATAATAAATTTATCTCCCCACACAGAGACAAAGGCATATTGTTGATCTCCCTTCACCATTTCCGTGTCACTTGTGTCTTACCACCATTGCACCACCAAGGCGTTTGTCGCGAAGAATCTTAGACCTTCATCCCCAGTTTTTGCTTGGGCATATTACTCCTTCCCGCAGGATTCAAGTTCATAGTCGCCCGAGTCCCCATACCGACTCTTCTTCTGGTTCATCTGATTCTTAGCCTCCTTCATCGCTTACCATCACCATGTTTGAACCCATAGCTGGTGTAGGAACCAAACCAGTTGTTAGCTCTGGTTCTACTCCAGTGGTCACATCTAGTGGAGCCATCTCAGGAACTGTCTCGATAGCCCCCATGCTCCTTTTTATGGCTGGGTTAAGCCTCTTGGATTTTAGCTAGTTGATAAATGATCTAATACACCACGATGCTGGTTGACCTACTATGCCGAATAATCTTCCCTCAGACATCCCAAATTTTGAGGGTAATTCTGGAGAGGATCCTACCAATCATGTCTGCTCCTTCCACATGTGGTGTTCATCCAATTCCATTAGTGATGACTCCATTCTTCTTTGGCTGTTCCAACGCATGCTCATTGGATATGCCGCAAAATCGTAAGTAGACCAACTCGCCGCATCTCATTCCATTTTCGTGATGCTTGCTAAAGTGTTCCTCTCATATTTTTAGTTACCTCTCCAATATGACACTGGTACGGAGCTCTTGACCTCATTCCATCAGTCCTCCGCCACTCGTCTTTTTGTTCATGTTTAAGAATTGTGTATAAGGAGGAGAACATGTCGTGCCTTGCCCTTTGAAGACCGTGTCTATATATATTGATTTCTTAGGAGCCTTTTATTACCCATTGGAAACGATGTCGCACCCCATTTTCCTCAGAAAGAGGAAGAAACTCTCCAAACATCTCTGAGATATGACCTAATTTATGCACAATCCGGTTATGTCTATACCATCATTCCAAACCTCCCCTATCCGAGAGGTACCAATGCACTGGAGGCATCTCACGCCATTGACGATATCATTGGAACCCTTTCACACCCTTCACCATATACTCAACAAATTTATGGTTATCCGTAGGGGGGACCAGTTCCCCCAACACTTATGCCCCTCCTGCTAGCAACATGTTTTCAAGGTCAACCAATGATCAACCTATCTACCAAACCATTTCTCCTCCCTATGCATAGCCGAGCACTCCAGCCCCTCAAGCATTAGCCCCGCAACCTCCCATGCATCCTCAACCCCAGCAGCCATCGCCCCCCAGGGTCAAGTTTTTGCGCAAAAGAGTGCGACCAATCACAAAAATTCAAAGAAAAAGAATAAGGGGAAAGGTAACAAGGGTAACCATGGTAATCAAGGTAATCAAACTAGTGAGCCCCAAGGGAACCAACCTAACACCAACAACCAGCAACATGAAAGCCAGACCAAGTAGAACAAAGTTATTTGTATGAACAAGTCTTATGCATGTTGTGGTGTACATGGCCATTATACACATGAGTGTCCCCTCTTACCCTAGATGCACCAAATGTGGGAAGCTCAAGTAACTTCTAGAGGTCAACTACCCATCCAGAAATTTTCTCAGAATCCTGCGCCATCTCAACTGACAATGCTTACAAATCCTTTCCCTCAATAAGGATTTGTTGCTGCTCAACCTTAGTTGGGTCAAGCATCCCATCCCCCCCAACCTTTTGGTCCGCCACTGAGTCCAACACCAAAGCATCTACTGAGCCTCTTATGACACCAAATGATCCATTACAGATCCCTCAGCCTAAAATTGAGGCAATTCCCAAGATCCCCAAGGGTCCATTACGTTGTAACACGGCTTCTAACCGAGTTTCCAATACACACAATATAGTAGATGACTTGGAAAAATCACCTACAACCATGTCGACACTGGAGGTACTCCAGTCGTGCCCATCTCAAAAGAAATCTAGAAATCTCTACTAATTGCTTTGGGTGCAGTAGATCCTTCCGATGATCGTTTGATTGTCTTTCCATTTGATACATCATAACATCCCCCATTACCTTCATCTGTTAATTTCCAGATACCAGTCCGACTCTGTAATGCCATCATCTTGATGCATTATTGACGAAGGTGCATCCACCTGTGTGATGTTTGTTGTCATTTGGAAACAACTTAAGTCACCTAAGCTATCCCCATCCACCATCACTTTGTGTTCTTTGGACAGCCACTCCTCCCAGCCTCTCGGCATGTATCGAAATTGTCTAGTGACTCTTGCAGGCAAGATTGTCCATGTAGCAATTGATGCTATTGATGCCCCTCTATATTACAACATTCTCTTGGTTCGTAGTTACAATTATGCCTTGTCAGTCTTCGCATCTGTGGTTTCTCACAAGATGTGCTTGCCCCATTAAGGAAGATTGTCACCATTGATCAGTTGACATGCTACAAGCCGACATCTGTGACCTCCCCTGAGTCCATTATCTCGTCGATGTCCGATAAGTAGTCTTCCACTCCTCCCACTGGAGTCTACAAAGATTCCTTACTGTTGGGTGCTTTCCCTGGTCCTCCCCCTCTCATCTCTGAGCCTAGCTCTTTGATTGTTTACATGTTACAAGTGCCACAGGCTACTCATAAGAAGTTTGATACATCTGATCAACAATGAGTTCCCCAACACCCTACTGGTAACCTCTCAGCTGAGCCATCTGGATCCACCCCCCCAGGACCTCCTCCATTTGTGGGTGCCTCTCTTATGTTCCCACCATGAACTGTTCCTCCAGGTCTTAACCATCTAGGAGTTGTTCCAGGAATCTTTTATGTTCCTGTCATGGCTTTGTTGGTCCTCCCTAATATGAATTTGGGGATCCCAATATGGTACATTGATCCCCCTGCAAACACTCTGCCTGGTCAGCTAAAACCTTTTCATGCTTTGACCTCGGTTCAATCGGCTCCTACAGCCACTGCTGCTGCTCCAGTTCCACCGCAACCTCAATAGGAACCTACTCCTGTTGCGAAAGCATCCAGACAGAGGGGAAAATCCAAGAGGAAAGAACCTAAGGACAAGGCTCCCTGAGCTCCTCCAGGCCCCAAGGCCCCAAAGTTGTCATCTCTGTGCTCTTTGTGTAAAGTTGTTGGGTACGCCACCTTTAATTGTCCTGAACTCCCTCATCTCAAACCTTTGGTTCATGAAATGTTCCCTGAGTCAAATATCCCTGAGGTCCAAATTTCCTTTACGAGTCCATCCAAGAAACTCAGAACATTATGCACAAATAACCCTTGTGCCTTGTGCGATCATCATGGTCACTATTCCCATTGTTTCCCTCATCTCGATGAATTTCGTGATTGCCTTGAGGTGCTTCACGAATACGAGACCATTCGTAGTGGATCACCTACTCCTCTACCCGTGGATTCTAGTACCACTAGTAAACCAGAACGAGGGGACTCTGGTCTCACCATCGTGATCCCTTCCCCGATGTCAAGATGACGGAATCCACAAGCCATATCCTTTACTTGTCATCATCCTTGAGTTCCTCGCATGAAAAACTTTCAGAGGTCTTTGCGCGTGCTTCTATTGACCCTCTTTGGATAGAATCCCAGGTCTGAACATTCGTAGATATTCCATCTACTAGCTCGTCGTCTACCATTTCAAATGATGCATATGTGAACCTTCTTTCTCAGGGTGATGCATCAGGTACTTCTGCCGCATCATGTAGTCAATCTTCCTCCTATACCCCCATCTTCCATTCTGATGAGGACATCATGGAAGCCATGACTACCCCTAATTATCATTAGGACGATATGCACCATCATGTGTACTTACTTCCATATTTGGAGTCCACCGCTCTAAATACATGCACTACACCCATAACATACTGGGGGCACATAGGCCCCTGCATCTCCTTATAATCCTTTGGAGGATATCATACCAAGTTGGGCTGAGATGATTGAATCCCTTTTTCGAGAACTCAGAACACATTGGCACTCCACAAACTCCTCCTACTAGGGGGCATCATTCCCACCTTTGCATACCATATCAATCCCCTCCATCACATATGTTTGTAGGAAGTATCCCATGCTTGGGAGAATGATGATTTTCCCCTGGCCATCTTCTCAATTGATTAACATAAGTCTCGGCCTAGACCCCACCAGATCTAGGTATGGTCGATTATCCTCCCATTCCTTAGATAGTTTATCCTACCGGCCTCTCTGGTGAGCCATATGCACATCGCATGTCGTAGACGTTGGTGCCATATACTAAATTATTCTACTCTATGTCCACATATTACCCATGTTTGACTTAGTGGGTGAGAATAATTCTAGACCTCCTATAGTAGTTCATTCCAGTTTTCCTCTTCCCTTAATTCTTCACTAGGAACCATCATTCCAAGAAGAATTAAGGCCATATTTAGACAAGTAAGGCCACCTACCTAAAAGTTGCATATCCTGATTCCAATGGTTGATTTTTCTGCTAATATCTCCACAAAATTTATGGCCTTCTTCTCCTCTCAAATTGGAGGGAAAACACCCTTTTATAGGAAAACCCACAGTTTTTTCTGTCGCACATTGTGACCAAACCGTAGCTTAGGTTGACGAACCATCAACACCATTAAAAATATCTTATCGAGTACTATAATGGGTCTTTATTAGTTTTTGATGATTTGACACTTCACCTGGAAGTCTTTCTTCCAAGAAGGGTCACTTCGTCGCCTCTTAAAATCGAATTTCTTCATAAGTGACACTTGTACTTTGAGTTCCACCTCCTCTTAATTATTTTCATCTCATATGTCGATTTTTTTCATGATTAACCATCATTCACTCATGTTTTCATGGTCCCCACTGGGCCTATTCTGTGTGGCAGTGCCATCACATCACCCTTGTTCAAAGCATTCGCAATGAGTCACCTTTGCATCCATGGAGTTTGTTTCACGTCCCATTATATCACGTCACAATATTCCATCCATCTTTTCATATCGTTCATCCTATGTTTCCCATTTTGGCCACCAGTCATATTGTCCCCCATCCCCTCCGGAGTCGAGTCAGTCGCTGCCAGGTTAATGATGCACTTTATCCTCTGATAAGGGAAGTTGTATGTTTGTCCCTCAGTCCCATTTTCTCCATTATCCCTGGTATCAGTCTATCAGTCACATTACTATTTTCCCTCATGCCTTGTTGAGGATCCTCAGTGCCTCACCTATCGCAGGCCCTATTCTGTTGACATCAACTCATTTGTTCCAGAAGAATGGCCTAGAGGACGGTGTATCTTGGCTCCATCTTCCATTCTTGTTCGATACCTCAGATCGAGTAGAGGGACTCATTATTTCCCTTCGACTTGGTTGTTTCATGCTCCTGATTCATACACTTGATGGCCTAGTGATGCCGCAGATTGTACCAACGATTTCTGAGTGTGTGTGAGATGTTTCAGCCCTCATGAGGGGGTGGCCCTTCAGGTAGCCCCTCACATGCCTGGATGCCTTCATATTATGCTACAGCCTTAGATGCAGTTCCACAGATTTGATGGGTTCGGTTCCTCCTGATCGCAGTGTTCATAGCATGCATGTCTCCTTCAGATGATCCATTCAGTTTTGAAAAGCCCTTCCCTATTCAGCAGGGCTTCAACGATTGTTCTACCCTCTCTCCCACCCATTTTTTGAGGGAAGGGCCATTATATATCATGTACTCAGATGATATTGTATGTAGTCATGGTTCATGTTTTTTCTAGGTGCATTATGTATATGGGACACATTGTATTATTTTCTGGCTTAGTTATGCCAGCGTGTCACACACCATTCAGCATGTACTTTATTTCTCTCTCTCTCTCTCTCTCTCTCTCTAGCTCCACTTTGTTTTCTCGTGATTGTGTCTTTACAACATACTTCAGTCATTCGTTTTGCTCCTAAAACTCATATGTTGGGGGGCAATCTGTTATCACCAAAATATTGATCATCTAGCCTAATGTACTAGATGGATCGATGTACACCATGTAAGGCCAATTCTACCATAGTAAAATTCCTTTCACTGTGAGAAATTACTTAATAAACCACATTTGTTAAGTAATTTATAATTAAACGCATGAAGAATAATTAAATAAATCACTATTTATTTAATTTTCTTCTAGGAATAATTAATTAAACCATCCATTAATTAATATTCCTTATCATATTTGACCCAGTTATGAAAAATAAACAGATAAATTACTAATTATCTTATTTTTCTCTAGGAATAATTATTTAATTGCTAATTAATTATTATTCCTTGTCAAGTTTGACTAAATCCCTTAGGAATAATTAAATAAATCATTATTTGTTTATTATTCCTTAACCATATTTCTTGAGATGATAAATAAATCATTTATTTATTTATTATTTCTAAATAAAAGTTTAAATACTTTTTCCCTCCTAACCAAATATAATAAAATATTCCAAGTGGTTATTTATAGAATGGGGCTAATAATATTTTATTATTGCTCATTATTTGAGGATAACTCAATATTTTGTTATAAGTAGAAGGGTTTTCCATTCATTATTCACTTTTGATTATTTTCATTGTTGCACTCACTGCTGTAACTCTGATTATTATCACTGTCGCACACCATTTTTCTTCCATTTGAGTTCCCATTGAGCTCAAACATTTTATTTGTTGGGTTTACACATTATAGAGGAGAGAGAGAGTCTACATGAGATGAAGATGTTTGAGGATAGCCAAGAACCCATCCCATAGAGGGGGACTAGTAACATTTATTTGTTCCTTTCACAGGTGTTATAATAAAATCTATTCTTTGTATATCTGGTTTCCATCGGATTATTGGAGTTACTACTGTTTCATTTTGTTGTTTAACTATGATTGTGGAATAGATCAAGACTTTGGTAGGTTTTGTTTCTATCAGTTGCTGTAGATCTACAATGTTTAGCAGCCATTTATATTGTTGAGACTGTCTGTCATCCACAATCTTAAGTGTTTCCTTTTTGTACATATTCGAGGAGAAAACACTTTAACACTACCCACCCATTTCATATGTCTTATCTTCAAAGATAACATGTGTCCTTTATTGTATTTTCTTGGTATTTTACTACTTTATCCTTGAATATAAACAATCATATTTGGCATGTACATCATCTAGATGTAGTTGAACTTGTTTAAATATCTTCTAGTGACCCTATTTAATCTTGTCTTATTTCTCTTTTTGAAGTTACAAATTGACCCCATCTATGAAATTTTTATGTTATTCAACAATTTTAGATTTCATTTTTATATTGTCTCATTAATATTTAGGGATTCCTCAACCTTCTTGCAAATTTATTCTTCATGTTTTTTTATAGCATTCTCTTCAAATTTTGTGGTATTCATTCCTATTTTTTGTTCAACTTCTATAAATGCATTTTAACCTTCTTAACATCATTTAGAATTTCTTGCTTTGAGTTTTTAACCTCATTAATGAGTGATTCATTGAGCTATGAATCTTACATAATTGACAACCCTTAGACTTAAACTATTGTTTTAGATCCTCATTATCTTTTTGTAAATTGGATTTTTTTTCTTTAGCTCCATCAAATTCATCTTCAATTTTATGCTTAACTTCTATTTTCAAGTCGTTGATCCACTTTTTTTAGAGCAATTTTTCAAATGCCTTACATGTGGAATTTTGACTAGTAGTTTTATCACTACCTATTCAATACTCTATAGCATCACCATCAAAATGAATGTTTTCTCGAAAAACATTGTTGCAAGTTTCCCTTATCATCTTCAACTATTTCCTAGGATTGATTTCATTTTTTCTTTATTTCCATTTAATTAGTTGTTTTCATTTCTTCTATTTGGGATCCAACCATAAACTTCATATTCCAACATTAATATATTAATAATAATGATCCAAAATGGTTATTATTGCTTTTAAACTTGTAACTTTGTGTTCCTCTTTCTAATACTTTTTGAATCACCTAAATTAGATATCTCAATCAAAAGTTGTGATAATTTTAAATTAACATACCTTTTGCAACCTTTAGTTGGAGATTAGGTTGCTAACCAAACTTGCTCCCAATGTATCGCCAAAATTTTGAATTTTATGATTCTAAAATCTTGAGCTCTATTATTTTGGTATGTCTTATCTACAATTTCACGTGCTTTACCAAAATTTGATGTGCTATGTGAAAGTTATGGTAAAATTCCCAAAAATTTCATAATTTTAGCCCTTTCTATAGTGTGAACATATATGGAATTCCACATGTCTACGTCTTATGATATTTTACCAAAATTTATATTTGAAACATCATGTTCAATCCTATTTCTAATGAAATTAATTATACCTAACCCTTTACTATGATGGTTATAAAACTGAGGATAGAGTTGGTGCGGGTTGCATCTTGTTGGACCCAACGAAGAACAAAATTATTATCTCATGCCCCTTGGAATTCTACTGCACCAATGATACAACAGAATACGAGGCTCTAATTTTTGGATTGAATAAGGCCATAGTGTTGCAGGCAGAATGTATCAAGGTCATTGGTCATTCTAGATTCATCACTAGGCATGTATATAACAACATTCATTGTTTATATCCACATTCGAAAAATTATTGACAAGAGGTATGGCAACTTATTTCATAGTTTAAATATTTCAACATTATTTCAGTCACTATATCTAGAAATGTTGCAAATGACACCTTGGCTAATGCAACAACCTATTTTACTCCTTTGAGGGATGGATTTTGTATTGAAATATTTTATACACTTGTTGTACTGGATAATGTGACTAATTTCTGCATGTTTAATGATGATGAACAGAGCTTGGAATTTATTACAAATTCAAACATGTTTGAAGAGTTTCTATTGATGAAGATGAGCATGAACAACTTTAGAGGGTGAAATGAAGACGTATAAAGGAAAGTTGACGTCGAAAGGGGTAGTCACGTTGGAAAAGATATATGATATGCATAATCATTTTAAAGGGCCCCCAAACACCAAGACTCGAAGTTATACATTAAGGCATGAACAATTGAACCTTGGTACAAATCAGATCCCAAGTATTTAAATATCGATACATGTTACACTAGAACAAAACAATAGGAAATCATTCAATTATTCAAGATTTATTGAGATGCATTTGCTTGGAATTACGATGATCTGAAGACATAAAATACCTAATGAATCATTCAACATGTCATTCCAATCAAAGAGGTTAGTAAACCTTTCTAGTAGAAGTTGTGGAAAGTACATTCAGATTTAGAACCTCTTATCCAAAGAGGGCTATACAAAAATTTGGATGTTCATATCATTTTCAAAGTGATACACTCCACCAGAGTCTCTAATTTTGTGCATGTGAGAAAGAAGTCAAGGGAAATTCATATGTGTGTTGATTTCCATAATCTCAACTAGGCTTTGACAAGGATAATTATCCTATCCCATCTATGGAGTAAATTCTTCAAACAATATCAGGCTCTGAAATTATTTCTCTATCAGATGGTTTTTCAAGATATAATTAAGTTTAGGTTTTTCAACCAGATCGTCTAACAACAAATTTTAGAACCAAATGGGGTATCTTTTCATATAGGCGCATGACTTTTGGATTAGTGAATTTTGGGGCTACTTTTCAACGTGTTATAGACATAGCATTAAGAGAGTTGATCGAGAAAAGCATAGTCCTTTATCTTAATGATGTCATGGTGTTTTCTAAGAGGCATTCAAATCACTTATTCCATCTCAAGCATATTTTTGAATGTTGTCATAAATATGGAATATTGTTAAACCCAAAGAAGATCATCTTTGCAATCTCTGAAGGAAATATCTTCGGGCATATTAATTTCAGGGATGGTATCATTGTATACCCTAAAATATTGAAGGATATTATACATATTTCATATCTTAACAATAAAATGTCTATGCAATCCATCTTGGGAAAAATCAAATTTCACACAATAGTAAAACCTTTACAAGATATGATCGAGAAGGATTCTTTATTTAAATGGAAATAAGAAGAGAAGGAAGATCACAAAGATCAATGAAGCTATCATTTTGGCTCTCACCTTATACAACTAGGATTTCAATAAAGAGTTCATGTTATATATGTTCTCCTCTAATTTCTCTCTTGCAGTTGTGCTAACACAAAAGAACGAACAAGGAAATGAACAACTTTTATGAGCACAGTGATGCAAGGATTTGAATTAAAATATATATACATTGATAAGAAGGTCTACATTGTTTTTAAAGTGGTGAAACACTTCAGCCCTTATATCCTGAAAAGTCATGTCAAAGTAATTGTTCCCCATCTCATAGTTCGAATGTTATTCATACAAAAGGAGCTGGGAGAATTAAAATGGAATTGGATGACTTCATTGCAAGAATACAACCTTGAATTTAAACCTACACATACTATTAAAGGTCACAAGTTATGTAAACTAGTTGCATAAGCCCAAGACCCCAAAGAAGAATACAATGAAGATTGGGATAATGAAATTGAAATGTATAATTCAGATTCTATGCATAGGTCCTCCGTTGAACCATCTTGGTATAAAGAAAAAGGTGATATTTGGAACATGAAACCTTACCATCCATTTTATCAACTAATTAAAGACGTGTGATTAGACTCAAATCAACATAGTATCAATTAATAAATGGAATTATTTTCAGAAGACATCACAATGGAGTCTTATTGTGATGCTTGGAATCACTAGAAGCAGATAAAGTTTTAGTTGAACTTTATGATGGGCTAGCTGGAGGTCATTTCATTAATGATACCACATCACACAAAATCATTCAGGTAGGATATTATTGGTCTACTATTTTCAAAGATGCAAATTCTTATGTTGGAAAATGTGTTATATGTCAAAAGGGCGTTGGGAGAGAGAAAAGAGTTGTCCCTCTACTACAACTGGTTAAATTTGAAGAACCTTTTTAATAATGGGATTTAGACGTTATCAGTAATATTTTCCCAAATTCCTCCAAATATCACCAATACATTCTCACTACTATGGATTATTTCACACATTAGGTTAAAGCCATACCACTCAAACAAATATATGCCCAAGTGGTAATACAATTGGTTGAACAACACATTATTGTCAGGTTTGGCATTCCAACATCTCTTGTTTTTTACAATGCCTCCTCTTTCTCATCAATGAAATTATTTGAATTTTTTTAGATAAAGGTATTATTTTATGACATTCTTCTATTTATTCTCCATAAGGAAATTTCCTAGTTGAGTCAAGCAACAAGAATTTAATCTGAATCATTAAGAAAACCATAACTGACCAATAATGAAACTTGCATAATGATTTATTTGATGCTCTATGGGCCAACCCAATGACCCAAAAATATTTACCCAAAGCTTCACCTTACTTCTTGATATATGGGGAAGAAGTTTTCCTCCCTCCAACTTTTATCTTCCTACATTACAACTTTCTCAAGATTCCCATGGTCAGTCTTGCCCTATTATTAAAATTCGAATCGATACTTTTCTTAAGCTTGAGGAGGAAATGAAAAAGTCTCGTTCTAAATTTTTTATCCATAAACAAACAATCAAGAGGTGGTTCGATAAGAAATATACAAGTGATATATACTTTCAGGTGGGTGACCTTATATTAAAATGGGATAAACCCCATGAAAATAAATGAAAGCATAGAAAGTTCCAAACCCTCTGGCCCAGTTCATTCCTTATCTATGAGAAACTTGGCCTCAATGTTTAACAATTGCAAACCTTACATGGGGAGATAAAGTTCCTCCCTAAATATGGCCAAGATTTGAAATATTATTTTAGATGACAGTTGTTTGGGATATTTCACCTTGTGCATATTTTTATTCATGCCTTTTATTTTATTTTCTTTTTCCATATTGATCCTTTGTTTTGCATTCAAATATTAAACCCTTGTGCATAGATAATTGGGTTTTTTGTACATAAATAAATCACCTAGGTGAATAAATAAATGATGTTATACCGAAGTCATGAATGGGCATGTGATAATTGTTCATCAATTGGCTAACATTGAATCTCCATCAATCGGATTAATTCTTAAATAACTGTACAATCTTGCATTGTTCATATGGAAAATATGAATTGATTCTTTTGGGGAACTCTATTAAGTTTTTAAGCTTGAAATTTTGATAGAATCTCTGCAACTAGTTTGGTCTTGAATAAATGGATTATGTGCACAATTGTGTCAACCCATTGGTTAGATAACGGATTGGGAGAAAAGTGCAATTGTGAGGAAACCCATTTGAAAAAATATCAAAGTCTTTGAAAAAGTAACAAATTTTTTATTTCATAAAGTTAAGATGAGATCCCTCATCCACCCTAGCATCAAATGCCCAAAACAATAATGCAAAACATTGCATGCCGATAAAATCAATAAAGGGGAAAGGCATGAGACAGGATTCTTGCAAAGAAGGGTGAAAAATTATCCCTATTATTCAAAGTCGAATTGATACTTTACATAAGCTTGAGGAGGAAAGGAGAAAGGCCCATTCCAAATTTTCCACCCAATAATAGAGAATCAAGAGGTGGTTCAATAAGAAGTCTGCAAGTGATAGAGAATTCCAAGTAGGTGACCTTCTATTAAAATAGGATTAACCCCATGAAGACAAATGAAAGCATAACAAGTTCTAATCCTTCTAGCTCTGTTTGTTCCTTATTCATGAGAAACTTGGCTTCAACACTTATCAATTGCAAGCCTTACATGGGGAGATAGAGTTCCTCCCTATAAATGGCCGAGATTTAAAAGATTATTTTAGGTGAAAACTCTTTGAGTTGTTTTGCCTTGTACATATTCTGATTCATTCATTTTCTTTTATTTTTCCATATTGTTCCTTCGTTTTGTATTCAAATGCAAAAACCCTGTACATAAATAATTTGCCTTTGCACAACAATAACTCACCCATATAAATAAATAAATGATACTCTACTGATGTTGTCACAATGGTTATGTAATAACTATTCATCAGGTGGTTGCCATTTAATCTTCATAAATTCGTTAATGCTTAAACATCTATATGAGCTTGCGTGGTTCACATGGAAAATAAGAATTGAACCTTGTGGGGAACTTAATTAAGTTGGTAAATACTAAAATTTTAATAGAATCTTTACAACTTGATTGATCTTGAATAAATAAATTATGTGTGTGAACGTGTCAACCCATTATTTAGAGAATAGGTGGGGATAAAAACCATTTTAGAAAATCTTAAAAGCCTTTGAATTACAAGGAACAACCGGCATGTCTCATAAAGCTAAGTCAAGATCCCTAATCCACCCTTGCATCAAATGCCAAAAATAATAATTCAAAAATTTGGATGCAGATAAAATCAATAAAACAGTAAAGGCATGAAAAAGGCTTCTCACATAGACTCACTGTTGCATGTAAATTTGTTGGGGCTATGGACGCTTGCTGACAAAAAACAATGCTTATGTTCCTTGAGTGACTCTATCAAGGCTATGAATTCTCACAGGAAATGCAACAACACCATAGTCTCATCTTGTATGAGAATTTTAATATCATTTGCATAATGTTTCCATTTCTCATTAAAGCTTTTGGTGTTTTACTTTTGTTGAAATCGATGTGTTATGAACCAAGACCAAGATAGCTAACAAAGAAACTAAAATATCTAACTGTGATTAGTAGTTGAATAAGTGGTACCCATAGAGTCAAATTAATACTTCACAAACATGTTAGGCTCTATCATAACTAAAGGCTAAACCAAATATATTGAGGTTCTACTAGTGATTCTAGTAAAGACATGAGAAAGGATTCTCACATAGAAGGGTGAACAATAAGCTTTGAATCTAAGAGGCCTCCCCACATGTGTTATCAATAAAATATTTTCATTGGTTTATTTCGAGTTTTGTTTCTTGTTTCATGATTTATGTTCTTGTTTTTTTCCCTATAATTTTTAATTACAAATCATAATCAAAACATGGCAATGAGCAACCAATAGACTCTAGGGTTTAAATTCACAATCCTCACATTTGTTTGTTGGATTATTAGCAATCTATGGCATTGTTTTTTCTAACAATTACTGCAAGATACCAGCAACAATATGGTGAAGGATTTCAATCTATGATTTACTACAATTTTGAACAAATTCTAAGTTGTCACCACCCTTGCGTAAGAACTACAAATAAAATTTTATGCTAATGTTGTGTAGACACCAATTTCAATTTCTATTTAATGACTTGGCAACAACACTTTAGCTTCAAATTTTGAAGAAGCTAAGAAAATTGAATTTGAAATGAAAGGGTGTAGGAAGTTCAAACAAATATTAGAAAAAAGGAAGTAACAACACCTAAAATAGATCTCACCTTAACAAGATCACAAATAAAAGAAACATATCAATAGCAAAGAGATATATTCCATGGACATGGAGAATTTGCAGAGGATGAATGAAAACTTGTCTAATTAAATAATTAATATGAAGAAGAGTTTAGAAGAAGAAACTTTGAATTAAAGATATTGTAGGTCATTATATAGAATAACTTTTCCTCCCAAATGTATTCACCGACTCTATTGAATTTAAACATTGATGTGGAAAAACTAGACATGGATCATTATTGAAATTAGTCTTAGGATAACCATTCTATGAAGATATTTTCACAATGGATCAATACAATGAACTTGGTAGATAACATATTTCTATATGGTTGTTCACAAGTTGAGGAATTTGTTAAATAATTAAAAGAAAATGCAGAAGATAAATCATTTGAATAGACCAATGAGATGGTTATGATTTTGTGGGATATGTTTCCTAGTGTAATTTTGTCCAATAATGATGAAACGAGAAAGGAAGGGTTGGTAGTTAAAACTATAGGTAAAGGACCTATAATACAATTAATCACTCATAGGATATCATTGATGGGTGCACATTAAGGATATGAAATTATTATTTATGTTTCATCGAAAGTCTCTCACCATGATCAAATTGGATGGGGTTCACATAGGTCATACATGTGTTATATTGGTTTCCCCCCACCATGAAAATGTATGTGTACCAATAAAAGTTGGAGTGATAACAACTTCACCCTTGATATGAAAGCATTACTTGCATAAGGAGAATACTACTCATTTGATCAAAAGGGACAATTATTGGTAAATTGGGTTGATTTTATCATTCCAATTTGAAATGGAAACTAAATATTATATAGATGCATTAATAGAAATTATTCATATTGTATTTAAACAATTTTATTTTATTTAAAAGTGAATTATCATCTGTGGTTTGTACCCTATAATTTTAAATTTTTGGCTACCACTTTTCTTAGGTGATGCAAGTAATTTTGAACATGTTTGTTTTGATTATTTTTACACATTTGATGTAATTGAGTAGTCTTGAGAGGAAAAAAAAACAAATCTAGTTTCAAAGACCAATTTTGAACTAGAACAATTTGTATCAACAAAGTTGAATTACTTGTCATTGCTAGGGAAAATTTGTTTGAAGTGTTTCCATGAAAGTTTCTTAAAGATTGGGGATACAAGTTAAGTTGAAATGTTGATAAGAAATAAAAAAGTTTAAGCACCAATAGGGAATATTTTTGGGAGTGTCAATGAAAGAGTTTATGTGGGTTTTGGTTGTAAAGCATTTTCGCTCATTCATAAAAAGCTATTTACAAAGTTTTGAAGAAAGGTAAAAGAGAAGTGTCAATGTAGAATTTATTTCACATTGTAGTGTAAAATATCTTTCATGCACAGATGAAAAATAAGCTTGAATACACTCATCAAAAGACTTTTTAGTGCACCAATAGAAAATAAGGTAGAATTAACTGATACAAATAATATTTCATGTGATCATAGAAAAACTATATGATTATTGATCCATACTAAAATGTGAAAGGGATATCATTTTGTTGATGAGAGACAATTGGAAAACTCTAGTTTTTTAGACATATAAGTAAAGTGTGGTTAATTTTTAAATTAATTCTTGCACGTCAATATAGAGATTAAATGCATTTCCAAATTTTTTATCACCATTGGTAAAGAGCAATTAATGTTCTTGATGTACAAAATGTTCAAGAAATTATGTTATCACTCCATTTCATTTTCCTTCCAATCATTCTCTTGGAAATATTTTTACAAATAGGTAAGTTTTGATCAACCACCAAATAAGCAAATATATTGGTCATTACTTCATTGATTCCATAGTTAATATGTCTAATCAACATTTCATCTTCTAATATTCTGTAAATCTAATCATGGTTAAGTGAGATTTTGTCATCATAATGCCAAGATTCGGTATGTTATTTATAAATTTATAACTCTAATATGTAAATTTTCATGGATATTCCAGTGGACAGTTCATCACAATTGATATACTAAAATATATTTGAAATCCTAAAATCTGCACTATGAGGGTTAATTTCTCCTTAGATTTTTGGATTTAATAAATATTATTTGTTGCATATGCGTGCAAATTATAATTATTCATAAAATAAACAAAAAATATAAAAATCGCTCACAAACCACAATAACACAAGATATGACCTAGGAAAACCTTTCGGGAGAAATCATGGCTAGAAGGTGAGGTTGCTCTACTCTTTATCTGAATGGAAATGGATCTAAATAGGAAGGAGTGAGACCTATGGCCCATAGGATACTATACTACACACACCCTCTATATTTTCTCTCTCACTATCCACTCTTAGCTACTTTTCTCATCTATGAAACAAAATTCACTTGAAGAGATTGGAACCCCTTTTCCTCCTTAGTGGCATAGTTATAATGCAACCTGATAGCCTACTAGTGGTTAAGTTTGACTCATTCAACCCTTATCCAAAGTTATAATATGGAATATTCTAAAGTGTTTTTCATCATGATCATGTGTTTATCCCCTTTTCTATGAATAATGGAGGTTGACATGACATCCTCTCAAATTATTGTGGTCAATTTAGACCAGTCAACTTCCAAGAGGCATAAATTTCTCGTACGAACTCCAATTTAGATGATTATTACACATTTGGAAAGGTATAAATGTGTAAATTATGAAATATGAGTCCATAATAAGGCTTGGATTGCAAAAATTGGTCATTTAATGCCTCAAAATCATTTGTATATTTTTTCACCTAAAATTTTCCAAGCTAGGACCACCAATAAAAATGGCCTTGTCAGCTAATTCCTCCACATTTTCCACTATGGAAGCATGAATATGGATGAAAAATAACATAATTACCTAATATAGATCATATCTATCCAATTTTGGAATATTTTGGTCCCAAAAATCTTTTATTGAATGAGGAAAGGAAATTTTTTCTTCACCTTCTCTTGGGTGTACCATTTAGCCTTACCAAGGAGTTGTCCTTTCAGCCTAATCTACCAAATTCCATTTTTCCCCTATTGTATAGCTCCAAACCTCTTCTGCAAAAATGTATCCTATATCATCTTTCCTTGAGAATATGGTGTTAAATCCTCTACAAAATTTAGGATCTATTCCTCTTCCTAATCCAACATGGAAGGCTGATAGAGTTTCAAATTATCTACATTCACCACTAAGTAAATGTGCATATATGGAGTATATTAATTATATAAACATAATATCCCATCTTTTCTATTATATCAAAGGGACCATATCACAAATCATTTATTTTCTTACCAAGACCCTATAGCCTCTCCTTGTCCAATTATAACCACAATTTGTCTCCCACCTTCAATGACTTCTTTGTTACATGCTAATAATGCATGGCATCATATTTTTTTTATGACTTATGTAGTGCTTCATATCCCCGTAGATGGATTTTTGTTATCTTCTTAACAAATTTTTCTCCCCTTAAGGCATTCCCTATTTGAGATCCTCCTTCACTCCTCCTTATTGTCCATATGCAATATCTAAAGGTGAAGGTAGTAAATATCCAACAAGTTTCAAATGGGCACTTATGAGTAGAAGCATGGAATTCTCTATTATAAGAGGGTTGTCTATACACCATATTTTCATCCTAAGTCTTTAGATGTTTCTAATTGTAACACTAAAGATGTGCACTAAATTCATGTTGACGACTTTTATTTTCCCATACGTTTGTGAATGTAATGTTGTATATCTCTTCAACTTTGTGTCCATATTCTCCCACAATTTAGTCCAAAATGCACTAATAAATATTATGTCCCTCTCTGAGATAATGTTCCTTGGTATCCATGTTATAGATCCATTTGGGCACATCACTCCATCATCCAGATCAATGTTTTAGGGCTCCTCAAACCCTAATTTCAGTTGCTAAATGCCCTAAACAAGTCAACCTTTTGAATGCCTCTTTCCCAGATATTTTCATGGCCTGAAGACATCCTGAAATGACCTCTAGAGGGACCAGCATAGGTAGGTCCATGCAAGGGTGCGCTGCAGAGCAGTTAAGTCCATGCCAGGGTGCTCTGCAGAGCAATTAGGCCCTCTTTGACCCACGTTGGGCGAGTTTGAGTGAAATCCACATAGGGTTTGGGGAATATTCTTATCTTCTGGAGCCTTCTAGAAGATTCCCACACTTATCATCTCCTATGAGCTCGAAAATGGATGAGGAATGAGTTAAGGTACCTCCTATCCTCTCAGCCCTTCCTCCATGGAACTAATTATAAGTATGGAAGGCCATTCAATACCCTCATTGATGACAAAACCTCCTCTATCTTCCTATAAATTGAGAACTCATCTAAGTGATCAAGGGGATAGACTTTGATAATTTGTAAGGAGATAATGTTATATTGAGAATTGAGACTATTGTAAGTGTCGTTATGCTACCGGAATGCCATGCTTATGATGTGATGTGGATGGAACCAAATCTGGAGGAGTGAGTTCGAATCAGGCTTCATGGTTGTAATTCTTCCTTCTATTCAATAAAGTATTTACACCTTTTTCCATATGCTTATCTTGATATGTGATGCTTATATGTGTGAACGTATTTGATTCCATTTACTTGTAATCAATAGATCTTTTGCTTTGATTGGTTATTTGTCTTCTGTTGATGTTTATAGGTACTTCTCAAGCGTGTTAAGTACGGGAAGGAGCGACAGGACCGATACAAAGGAGACAAGAGGAAATCGAAAGTACAAGTAGGTCCTCTAATTCTCTTTGTCTTATCTATTGTTTATAGAAAAAGGTTAAAGTGATTTAAACTATTGTTCTAGATATAGCTACTTATCTAGGGAATTAGTATTTATCCATAGATACCAAATTCTTCATAACAAATTGGTGACTCCACTGGGGAACGATCATCGTTCTGGTAGTTTACCTTCATCCTAGTACACCCTAGTAGACTTTACTTGCCTTCATTGATCTTATTTTAGCCCTTTTGAAGTTTTTTGGTCAAAATTTGCACTAGAATGCATACTTTAGGAATGTGTTGGAATCAGTGCACCCTTGGTTAGGGTACAGTGCGCTGATCAGTGCACTGTCTCCCATTCAGACCTGCACTGATCAGTGCACTGTCTCCCATTCAGACCTGCATTGATCAGTGCACCCTTGGCTTAGAGACAGTGCATTTCAGTGCACTGTCTCCCATTCAGACCTACGTTGATCCACCTTAGGTCAAATTTCCACCTTTGGATTGGGTTTTTTTTCACCAAATTTCCTTTTGTTTCTGCTTGCTGAATGATCAATGAATGTTATGTCTCTGAAATCAACATTGTATTTCCTTTCCTAGCCCTACTTTGGCCTTGATTGATTAATGTTTCTTAAATGATTTCTTTATCATTATCGATTCATTGTTAAAGTTAGCTTATAGTCGATTAATCTTTGTTCAAAAGAAAGTGTCGTAAAAGTCTTCATTTCTTTTGAAAAGGAATTGTCCTAAAGCATTCGTTCTTGCAAAAAGATTGATTGATTTTATGTGCATTGGTTTCCTTTTGTTCATCATAACATTAAGGGAATTGAAAAGAAAAACATGCATCGTGCATTGAAAAGTTTGTGTGTGCTCATAGGAATAGTTTAGGGAAATTGCATTAGATTGTGCTCTTTGCTCTTTGATTAAAAGAAATCTAGTTTCTCTATCCCTATTAGCTAAGTTTTTCGTTGTTAAATTGAATGGAAAGAATGCTTATCATATTAGTTGCATTCTAGGAACTGCAAACATACATCACGCGGTGAACCTTGAAAGGCAAATTGTCAAGAAGATCAATTTAAAATTCATCTGAATTGACCTAATGGAGCATTGTCACCTAATGCAAAACATTTAGAGGTTCCAGGCGAGATACGTGTTCCAGCGTTGTAAAACATAGCAGTTGTCGCTAACTTGTCTCTGATACATCCTAAGTGTGATACCTCATTCCACGTACATGATTATATCATAGCTCCTCCACGTACCTTCAGGTATATAGGGCAATGTTACAGTACGTAAATTATATGGGAATGCTCTCACTGTGTGGTTTCACATTAGACATCACTAATACGGATTGGGCCTCCACGTACTTTTGGGTATATATGGGAGGACAACACTAGGCTACTCTCCATCCTTAGGTAACTGAGTCGGCCGCCTTGTACACTGTGATACACTGAAAACAACATTCAGGGAGATTGTCTGCCAGTACTTCTCGATTCACCGAGAGTTATTCTGTAGTTCATAGTTACTTGGTAATCCTTTTGTCTAGATCATCCCTTTTTTGTTTTGTTTTTCTATTTTGATTGAAATAAATTTAATTGACCACGGATAACATCCTCCACACTCACTCCTTATTTGATCTTAGGTTGAGACATATGGCAACAAATCCGGAGTCCACTGATCAAGGAATTCCTTTTGATGGGAATCCTAGTCCTTTTCGTCCTTTCGGAAATATTGGTGCTCCTTATATGGCTACGTTGTCCCTTCTAGGACTTACCATTGGCTTGTCAATATGGTTGTTTTCAACCTCATTGGTTCGAAATTTCATGATTTATCCACAATTGAGTACTCCTCCAACTGGACAAAACCAATCTCCAGTTGATCCTAAAGTTGACCCTTTACCTTCTTCCTCGGTTGTTTCTTCCTCTTCGCCTGGTGAAAGTATTGGTACTAGTAACCAAGTGGCTAAGAAGAAGAAGAAGAAGAAAATGCAACAGAGGGGGAAACCAAGCAACCATTGCTTTGAATGCAATTTATGATGAGAAACCATCCGATAAGCCTCACAAAGTTTGATATCCATGCAAACTTTGTACGGGAGACCATCTTCTTCGAAATTGTCTTGATATTCCTCAGATCTTAGAAGAATGGTCTTCTCATTCACATCATCCTGCGTCATCAACTTCTGGAGATCTTGCTGGTGACACACCATCAACTAGTGGTCATAAAGTTCATAGAAAGAAGGGTAAAGTTAAGTTTCCCTGTAGGTTATGTGAAGGGAATCACCCCATTCACCTTTCTTCCTATCTAGATGAAGCCAAAAAAGTGTTGGATAATCATCATTCTTTATCGCAACGACTTCCATCTGGTTACATGAGACTATCCCTTAATCCTTCACTAGTTGATAAAGTTGATGAGTCTATACTTGACCAATCATAGGTCGAGGAAACATTTGACCCAATTTCACCTTTAGTTAATCATACCTTTCCCGAAGAGAGTGAATATGATACCGCTCGGGTTCTTTTCATTTCTTCAGATTCTAATGAGCTTGGGGGAAATCCTCCTATTCCATCAAGACAGGAGGAAAATCCTCTCGTTATCGTAACTCAAGGGGTTAATTCTCCCGTTTCTATGGCACCCCCTCCAAGTAGTTTGGTCACTTCCTTCGATTGGAATCAACTGACAGGATGTCGTCTTCCTTCTTATGTGCCTTTCCAGATGATAGTACAGGTTTGTAATATGATTGTACCTAGCACTATTATAGATGAAGGTGCATCTGTGAGTATCCTTTCCTCCACTGCTTGGCAAGCGCTCGGTTCAGCGCCACTTGTGCCAGTTACCCAGAATCTGTTGGCTTTTAACAAAGGAACCAATCAACCATTAGGGATCCTTCCTCGGTTACCTATTAATTTGGGAGGAAAATTTTCTTATATCAATGTGATGGTAGTTCCAGGCCCTTTAGATTATAATTTACTTCTTGGGCGTGACTATGTTTATGACATGGGAGCTATTGTTTCAACACTCTTTCTATTGATGTGTTTCCCGCATGAAGGCAGAATTGTCACCGTTGACCAGCTTTCATTTCCCAATCCAAATATGGCTTCCAATCAACCATATTCCCTAAATGGTCCTTTTGTTCCAATGATATCTTCCCTGCCACGGGTCAATTATGTGGCAACCCGTTCCATGCCTACGTCAACTGACGATCAATTCTATGATGTTGTAAATTATGTACTGGGGGCATTGGAACCAGATCATGATTTCCTTGCTACAGATCCCTTCCAAAGCATTTTTCTCCCATCTGATGAGAACCTCTTGGAAGTCATGACCTCTTATGGGTCATGATCAAAATATATGAGGATAGTTCCTGGTCTTGTGTCAACCTTGTTAAAAAATGAAACCAAGGATATGAGGATAGTTCCTGGTCTTGTGTCAAGCTCGTTAAAAAATGAAACAAGGAATATGAGGATAGTTCTTTGTCTTGTGTCAACCTCATTAAAAAATGAAACGAGGAGTATGAGCATAGTTCCTTGTCTTGTGTCAAGCTTGTTAAAAAATGAAACAAGGAATCTGAGCAGAGTTCCTTGTCCTGTGTCAAGCTCATTAAAAAATGAAATAAAGTCCACTGGAGCAAAGTTCCAAGTCGAGTCTTTGACTAGATCTCGTAAAATCCCAGTCGAGTCTTTCACTTGATCTCGTAAATGAACCTTCATTCCATCCACCTTATAACCACCAGTAGTCTACTTAGGTGAATGTAATGAAGCTTGGGGAGCATGCACCTAGAATCGTGTCATCATGTTGGGGGCATGAAAACCAATCTCAAGCATAGTTTTTCATTTCAAGCTTGTGTAAACATGAAACTGAATCCAAGTATAGTTTTTCGTTTCAAGCTTGTCTAAAAAACAAACTGAATCCAAGCATAGTTTTTCATTTCAAGTTTGTGTAAAAATGAACCCATTTCCATTTTAACCCTCGTGATTGCCATTTTATCAGTCTTTTCCATCAAATGAGCCTTGGTTTTTCTCCTTCCATTGTCACTATCTGCTTGGTTGATCATACACTTTCACTTGGTGTTTTTACCCTTTTTGAGGAATAGTTGCAATGAGTGGCCTTATTAGCCAGCCTCTTCACATAAATCAACATGTTTTGAGAAGTTTCAACATCATCAGAACCAGTTGCTATCCTAGACACCATTCGTTCCTCAAAGCGGAGTCCTCTTTAAGCTCTTTTCAGAGTCTCGAAATATGAAAAGATTGCCGGGCGCTTGTCCTTTTCAACTCGTTAATGGATTGGAAACGAAATCTACTCAGTATAAGTTTAACCCTTTTTTGGGCTGAAATAGATTATTTACGAAAAAGGAATATGTTGACCGAACATGATCAATAGGTTCTCTCTCGTATTGCTTTATGCTTTTTCGGTCTTGAGAGACAAATCTATGAAAAATAACTTTTGGAGTTTTCTTTTCGTCCCTTTTCAAACTCTGTAAACATGAAAAGGACCGAGTTATCTTTGTCATTAAACTCATTAAAACATCAAATAGTGACAAGCTTGTCAATCATGACAAGACCAAGTTTCACCTTCGTTAGACTCATTAAAACATCACATAGTGATGGATTCACCCGAAGGGTGGAATTATACAACAAGCATATGCTGTCCTCCTCAAGCTTGATTAAAAATAAAGAGGTACTAGTTATCAATGACTAGAGCAAATGGAAAAAGAGGTAAACCACTTTCGGTAGCAAGTCACTCTTGAACAGGACACTTTCACTTCATCACCATGACTATTTGGGTTGGGTTGTGAGCTTGATGGTTATTATACCATCCATCACTTTTTTTTGGGTCAATACTACCAATTAATTTCAGTGTCATTGACATGTTCAAGAGAAGTCATTCAGTCAAAACTCATCCTTTGCAATACTCATAAACCTTCATTTTCATGACCTCCATTCCTGAACCCTGTGTCGTCAATCATATTCTGTCTCCAAAATCATTACACTCGTTTCATGTCGTTGATGTGGGATACATCAAGGCCCTCCTGCGACGAGTCGATTCTTGTCGACATCAATAGATTATCCAAGAAGTTGACTTAGAAACACCCTTCCAGTACCTTAAGGATTGCATACATCAATGGCAAGTTTCTCGCTTCCAGCGATAGGTTGACATCACTAGCCTTCAACCAAAAGGCTTTGTATGGTGTTCGACATCAAAACATCCATTCACACCATGAAGAATGTACTATAGTACCTTGAGGATCATTATCGTTATCAGTCATTTCTCTCGCGTCCATTAACAGCTTACATCATTGGCTGGTAATCAGACGGTGTCTTCTTATGTTCGACTGCAGATCACATATTCACATGGTTAGATTCATACTTGAGCGAATGATTGAACGAGATAGAAGACCCCAGATCTAGTTTCATCCATCCGGGCTGCGATTTCAGGAAATGTACCAAATCATCCATACAATGGCTTTACATTGATGGTCATTCCGATCATGGGTCTATATCTGTAGATGATTGTCTATGTACTTGTAATGAAAGTTTATATGCTGAGCATGGGTATGCCTTCCCTCAGTAATTCATGAGAAAAAATCAAAATATCATGATATTATGTATTTTAATCGATGTAGGTCACCAACCACTTCGGAACCTCCTCATCACATCGTAAAGCATATCACTCGACATTATTATTTTCAACTTCATGCTTTAGGGGGCAGCTGTTACAGATCCATTTGGGCACATCACTCCCATCATCCAGATCAGTGTTTTAGGGCTCATCAAATGCTAGTTTCAGTTGCTACATGCCCTAAACAAGTCAACCTTTTGAATGCCTCCTTCCCAGACATGTTCATGGCATGAAGACATCCTAAAATGAACTCTAGAGGGACCAGGGTAGGTAGGCCCATGCAAAGGTGCGTTGCAGAGCAATTAAGTCCATGCTAGGGTGCTCTACAGAGCACTTAGGCCCTCTTTGACCTATGCTGGGCGAGTTTGAGTGAAATTCACATAGGGTTTGGGGAATATTCTTATCTTCTAGAGCATTCTAGAAGATTCCCACACTTACCATCTCCTATAAGCTCGAAAATGGATGAGGAATGAGTTAAGATACCTCATATCCTCTCATCCCTTCCTCCATGGAACTAATTCTATGTATGGAAGGCCATTCAATACCCTCATTGATGACAAAACCTCCTTTATCTTCCTATAAATTGAGCACTCATCTAAGTGATGAAGGGGCTGGACTTTGATAAATTCTAAGGAGATACTGTTAGATTGAGAATTGAGACTATTGTAAGTGTCGTTATGCTTCCGGAATATCATGCTTATGATGTGATGTGTATGGAACCAAAGTTGGAGGAGTGACTTCGAATCAGGCTTCATGGTTGTAATTCTTCTTCTATTAAATAAAGTATTTACACCTTTTTCCATATTCTTATCTTGATATGTGATGCTTATATGTGTGAATGTATCTTATTCCATTTACTTGTAATCAATAGATCTTTTGCTTTGATTGGTTCTTTGTCTTTTGTTGATGTTTACAGGTACTTCTCAAGCGTGTTAAGTATGGGAAGGAGTGACAAGACCAATACAAAGGAGACAAGAGGAAAGCGAAAGTACAAGTAGGTCCTCTCATTCTCTTTGTCTTATCTATTGTTTATAGAAAAAGGTTAAAGTGCTTTAAACTATTGTTCTAGATATAGCTACTTATCTAGGGAATTAGTATTTATCCATAGATACCAAATTCTTCATAACAATCCCAAATATAACCCATACCTATCAAAATAACAAGTTTTTTTTTCATTGATGGTCCTTTACAGGGAACTAGAACACACATCTTTATAAACCTATAAACTATTGTGAATAGGTAGTCATTCCCTTCCTAGTTGTTGGTAAACCTCCAACAAAATCCATGGAAATGATTTCTCAAGAATGAATGGGTATGAGTAAGGGATGTTATATACCATATTTCTTGTTAATATGGTTGTTGGTACAACAAAGCATGCATCCTCTTATAAACCTAGCTTCCTCTTCTTGCATCTTAGGCCAGTACACATAAATCTACAAGTTGGCTATTGTTTGTCTACACCAAAATGCCCAACCTTGGAGTTGTTATCCTATTTGATCAGATGTAGTAACTCACCTTTAGGAAAATATAACTTATGTAACCTATAGAGTAACCCATTGTAGATATGGTAGTCAATTATGTTGTCACCAATGTGCACATGACTTTGGCTCTACAACTGTTAAAACACTTCCTCCAAGTCCTCATTCTCTATGCACACTTCTCTATATGCATCATAGGTGAAAGAATCCATTTGCATAAGATTTTCCAAAGATGTGATATTTGATGTGGGTAGCCTTGAAAGAATGTCAACCTTGTGAACTTGTTGTAAAAACACCATCCACTTGTAATATATAGTTTTTATAGCTTACTCTAGGCTTGTAGGTATTATTGTGGCTGGTGATATGTTTGAATTACTATCTCTTTTCCTATCAAATACTATTTCCACTTTTTACATGTTGCACCATGGGATAGGGCTCCTTGTCATATGGAGGGAAGTTGAGAACCACCCCATGAAATACTTCATAATGGCATCATCCTTCCTCCCTGCATCAAGACCGCTCCCATAACATATCCACTCATGTTTGTCTCCAGTTCAAAGGGACGTCACAAGTTAGTTAATGCCATAAATGGTGCTTGACCGATATTCTTATTTAACTCCAAAAAGGCACTATGTTGACCCTTTCCCCATAAGAAAATCTTGCCACTTATTATTATGGCATGGAGTGGCACTACTACTTCTAAAAAGAGGGTATGAATTTCCTCAAGTATTGTGCTACCCAAAAAAAATCCTAACCTAAGAATATTTATAGGCAACGACCACTTCATGATGACCTCCCTCTTGTTAGCATCTATCTTCATCTCTCCTCCACCTATCACATATCCTATATACACCAAATATTGTTGTGTAAACTCACACTTCTTGAGATTTTCCAATGGCTAGTGCTTCTTTCATGTCTCTAGCACTTGCATTAATTGTGAGATATGTTCCTCTCAAGTAGCATTATATACCAGTATATCATTGAAATAAACAATAATGAAGCAAAGCTTACAAACTCAAATACTATGGGATGTTTGTGCATTATCATGTGGGCAGTTATTAATAATATGATTACAGTGATAAGTTGAATCCTAGATGAATTTGGAATGCCAAGAGGGGTTTTTTCCTTGATACTGGCCCACTCCAGGCCAATTAGAAAATGTATTGATTCATTTCATGCTCGCCTCCCTTTACCGATAAATAATTAATTGGATAACTACTCGAGCTGAGATATTCTATTGGCATGTTGGGCAAATCACTGCGAGGCCCTGATATTTTTTTCCGTAAAATTGCTATGCTCACGGACATTACCAGCTACTTCCCATACACCCACTTTCATTATATAATTTCCCATATTGATAAGCCACGTAAGCACTATCTATATCATCTTGACACACCCACTTTTATTACTGAAATTCCTAGTTTTGATTGCTAATCCTCCTCCCAGTCTCTTACTAATGCGACCAACGACGCCAACCATTTGATGTGTCGGGTTTCTGTGCCACCTAGGCAGGCGGCTTCCAGTCTTAAAACCTATCCAACCATTTCCTGCAAGTCCGCTGCTGCCCTCCCCATCATCTGTGCCTCAAACTGAACACGGTGTAACCAAACTCCTAGTTAACACCATAGGGAATATAAATCCCCCTAACTCTCTAGAGCAGGTATATTTCCCAAAGCCTCAGGAAAAGCTGACTAGAGATATTAGCTTTGTTACTTGAAGGGAACTAGTCATGAGTAGATATCCCAAACACCTTTATGAGATTCAAAGTCCATAATGAAATATCGGAATACTTATCATTCCAGCTCCTTGAAATACCCTATGTCATAGAATGGGACTTTTCCTATTGTTTGGATGTAATATATCCAATCCCAACTTTCCCAGAAGAGCAGAATCCCAAGGCTAATCCCGCCCAAGGCATAGGTAAGAATATGGGGTTCCCAAGGAGTAGGTATGACAATGTGTTATCAATGTGTCCAACCTCTGGCGTGTAACCTTATTGGTAACAACCTCCATTGGTAACCAACCCTCATTTTCAACACCTCATTTGTATCGCCTCACCTCAAACTATGTCATCAATCAAATCAATCAATTCCGGTGTGCCCCTTCTTGAAAGATGTGGGCACTTGTGGAATGAATTCATACTAGGCATTCCAAGGTGACATGTATTGTGTAGGTGGCTTAGGCGGACTAGGCCTTGGGTGTCATGGAGTTGTAGATTAAAGGTTAGGCCCCCCCGAATTGGCAGGTGCGGATTGAACTGAAAGCGGTAGGATGCGGGGATGTGTACTAGTGGAAATGAATCTTGAAAATGTAGTATATCATGTATTTACCTAGTGAATGTAGTTGGTGCATTGCATATGCAAAATGACATGACTAGACACTCATAAAAAACTTTCCTAGTTTTGAAGAAAGTCTTCTAGTTATCTTCTTCTTGAACACAAACTTGGTGATATCCTAACTTTAAGTCTAGCTTGGTGAAGTATTTGGCTTGTTGTAACTAATCCAATAGATCATCTATCCTATGTAGGGGGCACTTTTTCTTCAGCATTATTTTGTTTAAAACCCTATAATCAATAAACATATGCCAATTCCCATCCTTCTTTGGAACAATGATGATGGGTGACCCACATGGTGAGGTACTTGGCTGAATGACACCATGTTCCCATAATTTTTGCAACTAATTATTCATGTTCTTTGCCTCTATAATGGACTTCCAATATAGCCTGATATTTGGCAATGACGAGTTTGAAAACAACTAGATCTTGTTCTACACCCCCTCTTGGGTGGTATCCCTTTAGGATCTTGGAACAGACCACTGTACACATGTGGAAACTCTTCTATTTTCTATTCATATTCCTTAATAAACTCATCTAGGGATGATTTAGCTCTCATGGACTCTTCTACAGATTAGTTTTCTTTTAAAAACAACAAAACACATTTCTTGCTATAATTGATCATATTTTTGTCCTGTTTGGAACTTACCAACAAGATTTTTTAATTTTGTGGAAAAACCTGTGAACAGTTTTGAAACCAACGTTTCGGACTAGCTTAGTGAGTCCATCATCAGGGCAATGAGATTTGTATTTGAGAAGAGAGAGCGTGAAATTACAGAGCTTATTAATAGTTACTGTAGACGGCTTACAAATGATTAATTAATTAATTAATAATTATTTTATTTATTTATTTAGATAAGTATTTATTTTATTTATTATTATTATTATTTATTTAGTTTTAATTTTATTTTATTATTGTCTATTTATATCTATATATATATATATATATATATATAAATATTTTATTTATTTATTACTATTATTATTATTTTATTTTTTAAAATTTTATTTTATTTATTTTATTTTTAATTTTTTTAATTTTTTTTATTTTTTATTTATTATTATTATTATTATTATTATTATTATTATTTATTTTTACCAACAAGATACTTGATTCCCTTGTGCATTTTTTATCTATAAAATACTACAGATATTTCACTGGATAGTTTGTCACAACAAATTTGATAAATTATACTTAAAAATATGAAATATACACTATTAGGGTTTAATTCTCTTTAGATTTCTAGATTTTTAGAATAGTGTTTATTATGTATGCATGAAAATTAAAATTTATGCATAAAATAGAGATCAGTGAAATAAAAACTCACAAACCACATTTGACATAAGATGTATCCTTGGAAACCCTTTCGGGAGAAAACCCAAATGGAAGGTGAGGTTTCTTTGCTCTCTTTCTTTGAATAAAAAATGGTTGCGAGTAGAAAGAAGTATGGCTTGTGGTCCGTGGGCTACTATAGTGCACAAATCCTCTCCATGTGCTCTCTCCTTATCCCTCTTGGTTATTATTCTCATATATGGAACAAAATACATTTGAAAAGAATGGAACCCCTTTTCTTCCTTGTCGCCCGATTATAACATAGCCTGATAGCCTACTAATGGTTAGGTTTGACTCCTTCATCTCTAAACCAGAGTTACAATATTGACTCTTATAGAGAATTCTTCATCATAATCACATGTATAACCCATTTTCCATGAGTTATGGGGGGAGATGTGGCATCCTCTAAAATTATGGTGGCCAAACAAGAAGGTCAATTTTTGAGTGAGTTGATTCCAAACTAGGTCCCACTGGTAAAAATTGTCATGTGAGTTGATTCCCCCACTTTTTCCACTCTAAAAGAATCAAGATGGATTATGAAAAAGATAATGATACAACTTGGATCAATGTGGATGGTGAATGATATTTATTCATTGATGAGGCAATATTGGTTGTCCCTCACGTGAATATCACATCCAACATGTACATATAGGCACTCTCAAATACAACACCACGTACATCCAATTATACTTCATGAATAAAGTCAGAATCAATAGAAAATTTGATTCTACATTATTCTTTTACCTTTATCTCTACCACCTTACTACTATTAGGGGAATTCTGAGGTATAAAATGGGCCTCCTAAGGAAATTATAAAATAATAATGGAAATAATAAAATAAGATTAGATTACATCATCAAATTTCAGAGGGAAAAAAAGAAAAAACTATTTTTTTAACTAGCATTTTCAACTTATCTCCCTATGGGTTTACTCAAATTTTGAATGAAAACACTCGTTGGATGCATAATTTGATTCCTCATCTAAGGAGTACCTATGTTGCATACTTTCGATGGACCCTGCTACACGAAAAATGAGAAATACATGAAAAACATTATTGTAATCATGTTTTTTCATGTATTTCTCATTTTTCATGTAGAAAGGTCCATCGAATGTATGGAAAATGGGTACTCCTTGAATGAGCAATTAAATTTTGCATCCAAAAAGTACTCCCGCTCGAGTAATCCCGCTCAAAATTTGAGTAAAACCTTAGGGAGATAAGTTGAAAAACTAGTTTTATTATTTTATTATTGTTTAATCTTTTTACTTTATTACTCCAAAAATGGTGAATCATCCCTTATGGTTGAAATTCATCTTTAATCCTATTGGTTCTTATAAATTTTATTTTGGTTGTACATTTTTTTAGGAGGCCCATTTTAGACCTCAAAATTTCTCTAATGAACCCATCCTAATGGATATGGGCTAGGATGGTCATGAGTCTTCAGTGTTATTTTTGACCAAATTTGTTTTTATGAGATTCACATATTATCCTAAGTCAAATAGGGCATCAATTTTCATCTTCTTCACCTATATCTTTATATGGAAGAGACTAGTCATTTCCTTGTCTTCCTCTTGTTAAAGGCTACTCTAGTTATCCCCATTCTGTAAGGCTCGTATACAAGAAAAATTATCATCCACATATGAGTTTATTTATACCTAATTACTCACATATGTGTCCATTATATTTTTCTTCTTGGAATCTCTCTTTCAATCCTTTAGTTTGATCTCTAGATGTAACTTCCATCACTTATCCTCCATGTGACCATCAATGTTATAGTGGTTGCAATGGTGGTTGTGATTTTTGTGCTAGTGTGTTGTGGCTATAATATTTTTATACTTCCCCACTTTTGACATCTTCTTCCCCTCCTTGGAAGCTTCCTAATGCTACTTCTTCTTTGACCCACTTGATTTCCCTTTCTTTTTACCTATGTTCTTAAGGTATTGTGGTTGTACACAAGCTTCATCCACAAATCTAGGTTTTAAAAAAAAATCAATGTTCTTATATAGAACCCCCACATACTTTAGGAGAATGTATGGATTCTTTGGGGAGATATAAAGAATTATTTACATATACCTAAAAAAATTATGTACTCTTGTACACTCTACCCTTGCGTTTTCCTTAGGTAATATCATTGGATCCACCAGTCTTCCACGTACCCAATAAGGTAGATCTGGGACTTTATGAGAGTTTTTAAATCCTCCCACTTAATCACTAGAGAATATCCTTCCAACCTTAAAGTTTCTATGCGGATTTCCCACTAGTTCAGGGCATCGTCCTCTAATTTCAAGCAAGAAAACAAAATTTTCTATTCCTCCTTTATATGATGAGCTCTAAAATAAAATTGTAATTGATACAACTAGTGATTTAACTTCGAAGCATCAATATAAACTTGATATAGCTTGATATCAAACTTCACTTCCATCTTGAATATGGGTTGTGAATGGTTCAAGGTGCTTGAACTGGATTGATCCCTTTCAGGTTTTTTCTCAAAATCCCTCTTTGGTTCTTCTCGATCCCCTGATCGCTCCTCTAATCTAGCCTATGCATTAGAACCTCCATCCTCTTCGAATAACCCAATATTATTGGTTATGGCCACCATTATGGAGCTCATATTATAGTTTATATATGCAAATTGTGCGTTCATCCACGCAAACCTCCCCTTTGTGGGATCTTGAGTGTTATTAAAAGATTTGTTGGTCATGGCTTGACCTTTATGAATTTCAAATTGACTAGTCTAGATTCATTGCAAATCCCCAGAATATACCTAGAGAAACCTACTATGACACCAATATGATCTATAAACTATCATAGATATTCCACTGGACCATTTGTTAGAACATAATATCTACTAAAATATATTTGAAAATCCGAAATCTACACCATGAGATTTCATTTTCAACTTATATTTTTGGATTTATTCCTTACTATTTATTTCATATGCATGAAAATTATAACTATGAAGAAAATAGAGAACAAATATAAAAATTGCCCACAAAATGTAATAACACAAGATATGACCTGGGAAACCCTTTTAGAAGAAAACCCAACTAGAAGGTGACATTGCTCTGCCCTTTCTTTGAATGAAAATAAACACAAGTACAAAGGAGTGAGACCTATGGTCTATGGGATACTACTATACAAAAATAATCTATCCTTTCTCTCTCTCCATCCACTATGAACTACTCTCTTTATCTATGGAACAAAATGCACTCGAATAAAATGGATTCCCTTTTTCCTCTTAGTGGCTTAGTTATAACACAACTTGATAGCCTACTAGATGTTAATTTTGAGTCCTTCAAATCTTAAATAGCATTACAATATGGACTCTTCTATATTATTCTTCGTCGGGATCATGTGGCTAGCCCATTTTGCATCCTTTCAAATTATGGTGGTCAATTTTGACAAGTCAACTTCTGTGAGGCTTGACTTTCTCATACGAGCTCCAACTGAGGTGATTCTTGTGCCATTGGAAAGGTATCACTATATAGATTATGGAATATAAGTCCATAGTAAGCTTAGGACCATGGAAAGTGGTCGTTTAAGGCCTATAAACTAGGGACACAAGTAAAAATTATCTTGTGAGATGATTCTTTCACTTCTTCCACTTTGAAAGCATCAATATGGATGCCAAAAAATACTTCTTGACTAATTTAACCATTTTGAGTAATAATTTGAGATGAATTCTATGAGATTTTATCATTATTGATAAGATTTATTGTATGTAATAAGTTTTACTTATGAATTGAGAATATTACCACGAATTTGAGCATGGGAAATGATCATGTTGTGTTTTCCATGTCCCTATGTGTGGGAGGTTTTTCCATGAGTTGAGGTTAATTCATTTTTTTTATTTTTTATGGACTAAGTAAGTTACTAAGCTTGAGTTATGAACTAGTTTTATGCACTCCAAATTATGAATTTGGACTAGGGAATTTTGCAATATTTCCCGTTCCATAATACCATTTGTTAATTTTGAACTCTTCTTTGACTTATTTAACATAAAAAATTACCACTACATTTTTTTTTGAGAAATTATGTGTCGTTCTCATAATGATAGTGTGAGTCACATATACAAATGTCATTTTACTCTAGTTTCAATTTATTATGGTGTAGGAAATATGCCACCAAGGAAAAACCCAATGCAATCTTTGCCTAAGTTTCTTAATGGAATAAATAAAGAACCAAGGGAAGGTTTCCAAAATAAACAGGTAGACTTAAAGGATCCATTAGAAGAATACATTCTTGTAATTTAGTTTACTTCATCTACTAGAACCAATATTCAAGGACACTCAATACATTAACTCCAATCCTTTTACTAGGGTTGAATAGTTTGCATTTGAAGTTTAGGAAGGAGGATTATATAGAGATAGTTATTTATAGTGATCCTTTTGTTAGGGAAACTTTGACAAAGTTTTTATGAATATAAGAAAATATCATTTGAAACCTATTATAGTGAGAACACTTTGTTTTCCCTTACTCTAGAATCATCCAATGGATTACATACCGAACTAATTTAAAGAGGAGGATGATTGCGGACGCAAGCAATGACTATATGGACTCATTATTAGCTAAGGATCTGGAGAAGTATGTCCTCCTATGTGCTTCTCTTATGAATTTTTTTTTTATGACAAGAATGATGCATGAAATATTTTGGAAAGTTGGTGGAAGAAAGATAAAAGGTTATTTAATGAAACCAATGGTTTCATTCTATCACATGATTGATATAATCATATATGTATCTTATTTCATTGTTATCTCCATTGTATGGAGAGAAAAATTCTCCATTGTTCACAGATGCATGGTTTCCAGTTGATTACAAGGTAGCCACAATAAGCACATTACATAATTTGCTAGCCATTTTATCTAAACAACTTTATATTATGATTTATAGATTTCATAACACAAAGGAAAAGCCTAGTGTTATCTTCCTTGTATATTTCTTCTCACTTTCTATATGTCATATGTCTTACAAACCTATTTTTGAGCCTTAACTTCAATTGGGATGTTTAGGAGTCCCTTATACACGTATATCTTCAAATTTCATGGGATAATGAATATAAGAGGTTTTATATATCCATTTATGATTTTTTATTGGAACAACAATATTTCATCATTTTCCATAGATAATGTACCAAATTAATTGATGATGTAAAGGAATTCGTAGGATGTTAATTTGTATCTCTAAGAAGACCCAAGTTATTCAAGGATTTATGACACAATTGCAAAATGTCATCTTTTTCCTAGATATGTATTAGATAGGCTTATTGTAGGTGAAATAAAATATGAAAATATTCTCCAAGGATTCAATGCTTCATTGTTAAATGAAGAAAAGAAAAAATTCCTTATCCCTTGTGGTTTTAGTCTTGGTCATTAATTTATTAGGGATCCAAAACACATGAACGAAAGAAGAAACCAATCATCTTGTAGATAGGTTCCCATTAGAGGAATTCAAAAGACATAACCCTAAAGGCCTAGTTGCTAAGCATTATGATCAAGTATCATTAACATGGCCATCCACTTATAAGTGGTGGGAATATGGAGCATTCTTTAAATATGCTCGTGATGGGGACGAGGTGTTGTAAAGGAAGAAACATCTTTGTATAAGAATTTTAAAACTCTATAAACTGATGAGAAAATGTTTGAATTAATAGAGGTATAGTTTCTAAGAGTGTTGCGGGAGAAGATCAATAAGATAAAAGGCTAGAATAAATTAGACTAAAGGAAGAAGTTGAGTTAAAGGTTATTCAAGTGAAGCAAGCTAGGTGATAATGAGTTTAAGAAATCCAAATAAAATATGGGAGTATTTAAGAAGAAAATAGGAATAAGATGTTTCTTATGAGGAATTAGAAGCCAAGGGGAAGATTTTTCAAATAGAATAGAGAAAGAAATATATGAAGAGTTAGATGGAAATTGAATAATTAGAAAGGAACTCGAAAAGGGAGAAGACTCAATAGGAAGAGGATATAAGGAAGGAACAAGAGGAACAATAGACTAATTTCTAAGAAACAAAGAAAGAACTCAAAGAAGAAAATAATAAATAAACCAAGGGAAATATCGAAGAATACGAAACAAAGAAAAAACATGAAGAAAAATTGTAACAAGAGACCATTGAAAAAAAGATAAAACAACAAAACAAAATTGAAAAAAAAAAGATAGAACAACAAAACAAAATTCAAACTAATAGTATATGTAATATACGTTAAAAAAAAATAGATAAATAAATAAAATAATCCTATGCATAGGGTTAAGACAAATAACGTAGCAAGGGAAGAAACACTCACTTCAATCAAAGAGTAGAAAAAAAATGTTTAATGACTATTAAATAGGGGTTGATAGATGAACATGAAATCTTACTCCAATATTTTTCTTAGATGCACTCAAAAAGAGATAAGACTAGCCAAATCTTCTTACTCTAATATTTTCTTAAGAAAATGCACTTAAAAAGAGATAAGAAAATGTGACAACATTAATGCACTTAAAAAGAGATAAGAAAATGTGACAACATTATATTTAAAGAAAACATAAGTAAACAAAAATACAAGGCTTCGAAACACCGAGTTCTTTGTTATTGGAAACACGTAGAACTCTCTTTTTTCCACATGGAAGGATTACTAAAAAAACATGGGGGATTACAGACATGTGGAAGAGAAACATAACTACCAAAATAAGGGTACTTCGTCCTCTCTTCCACCCAAGGCATCATTAAATACTAAAAAAATAGTTTCGTTCCTTAAAAACCAATAAACCCACCCCAAAACGCATAATTATGTTTACATTTTTTTTTTAGTGCGAATTGAAGGTATATGCTACTTTCTTGAAGAATACTAGTGAATTTGTGTGCTTTTCTTGAGTAATAGTCGAATATGTATGCATTATCCCATAATAAAGGGTTCATATAAGAACTCAATTTTTTTTAAAGAGTTCTTCAAAAAGAGTGTTTTAAAAAGTAAGGGGAATGATATCATTAGGCCAATAATGCATCTTAGAGTGAGTGTGAGAAAAGATGCTATAAAATTATATTAGGAAGTCATTGATCATAATAAGGATGAGGGCATTAATCTTAAATTAGATTATAATGTTGCATAGAGTGCCTTTAAGACAACTTATTAAGCATAAAAAAATTAAAGAGAAGTAATAGACAAAGGTAAAGAAAAAAGGATGGAGAAATTCTATACTTGGGGTAGTTTTGAGATTACATATCATAGGGTGACCAGCTAATTCTAGATCCTTTGGAGGAGGTTGTCAATCTAGAGTTGATTACCTATAATCTTCAAAGGTAGGATATTGTCAAAAAAACATAGAAGATAAGGAGGGTATATATGGATGATGCTACAATTTTTACTATAAAAGAACATTTTCTAAGTATTAAAATAACAAATCTTATCTAATTACTCTTTGTTGGAGTGGAAATTTTGCATGCCATTACTGACAAGGCCAAATTTGATGAGAGAAAGGTAGAGAGTATGCGAAAAGAAATCACATCCTTAACAAATGGAGTTTCTTATTACATTTAAGGGTCTCAAAATAATATGAATAAGTTTATCGTGGATGTTTTTGAGGAAGAAGTTGAGACTATTTATTGCTTTAAAAACAACCAAGTACTGAACATTAATTTATCTACCTAGGGCTTCGTCTTTCTATCTCAAGGCAGTCGAAAAAGTCTATGAAAGAGGCTTTCAAGAACTAATGTTGGTGCTATATGAATTGATCTAAGGTCTAAGTTTTTCTTACGCAAGTAAACTGATTCTAATTATAAACAAATCAATTCTAAAAAAATCAAATCTAAGTAAGGAAATGAAATTTGAATGCTTTGCTAATTACTGAATATACATTCTAACTAGGACACAACATAAATAATTTTGATTCTAAACTTATTAGCAATATCAACATTCATAAAAGAATATCATAAATAATCTAGTCTATCAATAATTCTTCAGGAAACAACAACACAAAAGTAAGGAAAAAACAACGAAAAATCGAGGAAACAACTATCGTCTATCGAAGAAACAACAAGACGAAATACTTTTATGAACTCTATTGCTAACAAAACATAATTGGAACTCTTTAATGACCATCTATTTGAAAATAAATATTTAGAGAAAGGGAACAACAAACACTAATCTAATATAATTTACACAGATAAGACAATGCTTAATCCAAGAAGCGATCCTGAATCACTCAGAATCAGAATGCCTCCAAGATAAAATCAGATTAAGAAGTAATTGATAACGCTAAAATAAAATGATAAGTATTTGCATTATAATTCTTCAGAGAGAAATCCTTATAGTAAAAAATCTATGTTCATAGTTGTGTATTTTACAAAAAAGTACAACCCCATCAGAAGTAAATTCCTTTGTTTTTAAATTACAAAAAGGAAAGCTATAATAGAAAATATACAAAATAAGGAACGCTCCTCAAAATCGAAGATTATCAAAACATTCATCTTAAATTAGGATAACTCTCCTATCTTCAATGAAGAGTCTAAGAATTTTGTCTCATAACTGATTATCCAATTAGGAACAACTTTGCTTGAATTAGCCATGAACTTCTTCAACATGGTTGTTCTCCATATATCTTCACAATACATGCTTTTAACACAATCTCATCTAATTAATTATTAACCCGATTATGAAGAAAACACCCTCTGTTTATATCATTAAAACACAATTATATGATCAAATAGACTTTTACCAAAATTTGCATCATATTAAGCAAAGAACATGAATATAAGTCAACAAAAACAAATAATTGTTGAAAAGACTTAGAGATTAGATAGAAGAAATTATAACAATTGCAGGGCCCAAAATCACCCCTCGACTAACCTTATTGTATGTCCACATGTAATTAATCTCTACACTGAGCAAACAAATAGTTAACATGCAAGGTAGTCAAGGATAGCTTCATATTTTACTTCTCCTATGTACTTGAATCCATCCCTATACTTGATTTCTTGAAGACTTGAATACTCATCTTTTTTAGAAAACCCATGATCAAATCAATAACATGGAAGAGGACGCCAAATCATGGGGCATCAGTACCTACATCCCATCCAATTGAATCTTACCTCCATTACTATTGTCGTATAGACATGAACTCTGGAGAGGGTTTGCTAGAAGTAACGGAGGCCAAAGGGTTCCCTATTATTCGCCTCTCGTGAAGATCTTATCCATCTCATTCTAGCCCCTTTTATTGCTTCATATTTGATGTCCTTCAAATAGGCAAGGCCCAAGGTTAATACTCCCAAATGAATATTTTTGAGTGAAGAAAAAACTTTTGGCCATTTATTATTTTTTTATGGTTATAAAATGTAGTAAATGCATTCTCAGGTTCTCCTCGAACCCACAGGTCACAATTTGCCTCATTCTACTCATGGGTATTATAGGAAATTATCCATTTTGTCTGATTTTGCGTGAAAGATATAAGGGATTGAAGTTTCACATCCTTGATAAAGGGTAAAACATTTTCATTTCTTTTCTCCATCAGCATAAAATTATGCATATAAAGTTCACACAAAAGATATTGTACACGCTCATTTGGCTTATGGAAAACATTTATGAAATTCAAAACATCAGAAAACTCATAGGGAAAGTCATGTTGTATTGACTAAATCTTGAGTATTAGATATGGCTCCACTAGAAATAGAGCATAATTGCAAGATGAAGCTCTACAATCCAAGACATATGGGATCATAGAATAGATTTCATCCCTTTCTCGAGTCAATTTTTTGCTTGTTCTTGCAACTCACAAATCTTATTTCAGGCATCGGTCAAGTGTTTAGTTGTTTCTAATTCCACATATGTTAATGCATAGAATCGTTTCGACAACTTTTGATGTTCATCTTGAGGAACCAGCTCCCCTTGATACTTAGCTATAGTTTTGCTTAATGTTTGTATTTCATCTTATAGGATCAAGGGAGGATATGGAGGCATGCCATCTATTTTCACTCTTATCTCTGTCTGATTCATTTCTTTGGTCTATGTCTCTATGGTTTGACTTTCAAAAAAATTTCTTTTCTTGTTGGCCCTAAATTTTTTAACATCCTTTCTCTTATGACCAACATAAGGTTGTTTTCCTTCTTCCAATTTTTCTCTAATTCCAGTATCCTCTTTTTTAAAGAAAAAATATCTCTTTTCAAGGTGACAACTTTTATAAATAGCCTATTTATCACTTTGTGCCTTCCTACTTCTAAAATTTATTCTCTTCATGTTCTACTTTTACTTCTAGAGGGAACAATCAAAGAAATAATAGGTGGTGTATAGACTTTAGCCTTTGGAAAATTAATAGGGGACTCAGGAGTTTTAGTGGCTGGAAAATCAGTCAAAAACCTTTAAGTTATAATAACCAAGGAATCAATAGAAGGATCATAAACCATAGAAACCAAGGAGTCAACACAAGGTTCTTGTGAAATAGAAATGAAGGGTTCATGTGTCATGGCTATCAAGGACTGACTAGAATTCTCTTGAGCTGTAATAACTAAGGAGTCAACATGGGGGTTTTGGGCTTCATCGACTGAAGAATCAATAGGGGATTCTTTAACTTCATCAACTGGATAATTAACAGAACATTCTTTTAACTTCATCAATCATAGAATCAATAGAAGGTTCTTTAATTGTAGTAGTTGCAGAGATAGTAGAATGTTCCTGCATTGTAGTAGTTGCAGAATTGATAGAAGGTTCATGAATTACAATAGTAGGAGAATCAATGGGAGGATTCTAGGATATAGTAGTTGAAACATCAATAGGAAACTACTGAATTATGTTGACTGAAGAATAAATAAAATTTCCTTGAGTAACTATAATTGTTTCTTCCTCCATATTCAAATGTTCTAACAAATATTCCACCCTTTCTAACATTTGCTCCACTTCTACACTAGATACTTCTTGATCTGAATCCATTTTCTCTAGTACTTTTGCACCTTTGATATCCTGAGCAATTTGATCCAAATTCTCCTCACACGATTCTCAAACTTTTCAAGGTCTTATTCCTTTTCATGCACCTTTTCTCCTTTATACCGTAAGCCAACCGTCATTTATTTCTTATCTAATTGACTTAAGGCTATCACTTCTTCCAGTAATTCTTGCATGGGCTGATCCTAACAAATTTCTCCTTTCCCACCAAAATTTTCCTTTGTTAAATCTATTTCACCTAAAAAGGAGGTCAACTTTCCTGGAGAAACAAGAGGGAAAGAACTAAGTCCTTGGTGCAATTTGGACAATCGGGTTGACCTTCTCCTCCCTCTAGATAAGTTAGCCATAAAAGAGGAAATTTGTTTCTCTACCTTACTAGATTTTTCAATGACCGAAGTTTTTGATGGTGAAGCTTTTGGTTGTGAGAGTTCAGGTGAAGCACATGCGAGTATTACACCTCCTGCTTATGAAGCTTCAACTTGGGGAACTTCTACACTAATGGTTTTGGAATGAATAGTCTCAGAGTGGGACATGCTTGAGCAAGTACCTTTAGCATAAAGAGTATCAGATTGGGAAATTCCTTGTGCAACTGAGGTTTGTTCTTCTAATGCCACAAGGTTTTCTTCCCCCACTTCTTCTCTATTTAGAGCATAATTCAACTACTCCAACATTAGTTGATCAAACGAATTACCTTCATCACCATGTCCTACATCAATTTCAAAATTCTCTTCCTCCTTAGAATTTTTACTTCTAGTCATAATTTCAAGATTTTTCACTAACTACGGTTCCAAGGCTTTTGCCAACAATTCCAATTTTCATTGCCTACAACAACTTCGTGGTTTTCTGGAGCATTGTCTGGAAGAACTTCCTCATCATTATTTGGTTCATTCAGAGTTTCTTCATTTACTGGAATAAATTTTTACCAATTTTGTTGACTTTGTTGTAAGCTCCTCGTGACTAACAATTTGATCAATACATGATGGCTTACGATTACATAAGGTTATTTGGATTTATAAATCTAAGCATTGTCTCATGCAACATAGGCTTCAAGAAAAAGGGAATGTTTAGAGTTACCTTTTGTCGTAAATACGCTAATAGATTAAGATGGTGACCTCTAACCATGTCGTATCTTCCATCACATGTGATGTATATTTGGACTATTTTGTTAACTCACTCCAAGGTTCTGAAAATGATTTGGGATTATACCCCTTCCCTCTCCTTACCAATTCCTCTCCATCATCTAGGAACAACAAGGCTGCATTTTGGAGTGAATTATGTGGCTTGTACCATATTTCGCCTAATGTCGGTAGCCTTGTAACCTTAGCTATAGCTTCTTCATCTACCTGAGCCTATAAAAAATCTACCGTCGACATTTCATTGTTCAAGTTTTACATGAATTGTAATGCAACTTCTTTGTCGAAACCCTAAATTTTTCTAAAATATTGTACCCATTCTACATAGTTCAAAGTACTGTGCACTTCATTTGTAGCTCACAGAGGAATCGACTCATATCTAATCAACTGACCCCACATACTTGTGTATACAACTTACTTCGAGAGTTAGAAAATGGTTACATACCCTCTATGAATTACTGAAGTTGGTTGTGCTAGCTTTCTGACTTTCCTGATCACAAATATAGTAATAACTCAAAAATAAGGGCACAACATGCAAGTGTAACAAGAGAACCTGATAACATTGTGACATTATACCCTCACCCTCCCAATTAAGTTTAACAGTTGTCCTCGACTACTGAGTACATTAATTTGAATGGAAAGGAGAGGTCAATCATGCAGTCATTTCAAATTTCAAGAATAAAAATCATACCTCAATATGAGTTACTACATGATTCATTGATTTAGCCACCATTGTCGAAAACTCAATCATTAAATTAAGAGATATCTTTTGACATTTGCAAGATTTTGTTATAATGAGTAAACATCTTGAAACCCAAAAAATAATGACATGATAATGATTGAAGAGCATGGATAAATGAAAATTTTGAGAAAATGACATTCAAATGATACATTCCATTAGTGTTAGTAGAACATATATTCCCTTTTTGCAACAAACTTGTAACAATTTAAATGATATAAGAAAAATGTGATAACTCCTAGGGGTCCCACATTCCATAAAATAGTAATATATTTATAATATAACATTAAGGTGTAAGTCTTTGTAATAAATTTTGAATCATTCCCTGAAAGCCAAAGTATGGAGTTAATTATCCTTAGCCTTAACTTATGGAAGTGATGATGATTGAATATGGAAAAGGCCTTTCCTGGGGTAAATAATATAGTGCTAATTTTTATATTCTTGTTTTACCTGGCATAGCCTCGCTGCCAACAGGTTTGTTCAGTGTCCCGATAGGTTTACCTTGGTACCATACAAGCATAGCTCCGCTGCTAGTAGGCGTGTTTAGTACCCCAACAGGTTTGCTTGTATTTCCAGTTTCCCATTAAATATGTAGTATATATGATAATTTTAAATGGTGGAAGGTGGATGGTACAAAAGTTTTACTTTTTTAAGCACAATATTTTAGATATTGGTTTGGGTTTTTGAACATATCTCTCATCATATTTCCTATGTGGTGGCTATTTTAATGTGAAATAAGATGGAGTGTTTAAGGGAATAGCACAAAATCACAACATAGTCTTTAACACCTTTATTTATTTTTTATTGTTTAATATACATTCATATGGGAATGAGCCTCCATATAATTCATGACACTAATTCTTTAATAGTAATTAATACAAATTTCCCAAAAAGGTACTTGAAAAAGATAACCAACATGAATGGAATAATAATCATTCAAATCATTAGAAAGGAACAATAACATAATATTTTCCTTCCATTTAATTATCAAAATGGAAAACCGAGGGATGGGAGGGAAAAAGGTAAGCTCTTCAATCAATCATGATCATTTTAAAAAGGGGTCGAGATATTATTATACCTAAAGAATCTTACGAACACATAATAACAATACTCTTATTCAAATTTGAGTGAGGAAATAACAGTCGTACCAAAGGTAACAACAATGGTAATTTGAGGTAACAACAATTATGACTTTAAGTAATCAACAGTTATGAAATAGGGAATGGTAGTCATGAATGAGTTCACAATGGTTACAACTTAAGACGGAACTAGTTATAAATAAAATTAATGTACATAAAATTAAAAACAGACACAATAAAAAAGAAAAGTAGTCAATCAATAAAACAAAAGCAATCAAAATAAATAGAATAATTCTAATATTTAATATCTCTCTCTCTCTCTCTTTTGTTAACATTAAAAAGGAAATAACTTTACTTGGTCTCCGGTGTTGGGCATTCCTCTGTCCACCTACGATCTACAAATATGCATCATTTATAACTTTGTGAAGAAAAGATTGTAGAAAATCCTGTAGATTCACAAGCTAATGCAATTTTCTAAAGCAAGAGACAAGAATCTACTTCTACTCTTTACATCGGAAGCCCATAAACATCAAGCAAACAATAATGAATAGAGGAAGAGAATCAAAGGCATATAACACAATAAATATCTGGGGAAAGCCACAGCTCAAAACCCCACTATCTATTTTTTATTATTCCGGAAAATAAAGATGAAATTACAATGCTTGTTCTCTCTAGAACAACCCCAGCACTCAAAAAATTCAATCTCCAACTCATAAGCAAGCTTAAGGCCAAATATTAGCCTCTTCATAAGCTCTCTAAGTCTCTATTCCAATGCGTAATTCCTACGGAGGATAGCTTGTATTTAACAGGAAATAAAGCCTCTAAAAAATGTGTAATCCTTCAAGGATCAGTTCCTAAATGCATGCACTATCAATGCAACTCAGAAAAAATCTAAAACAAATAGTACATTGTCCCTGCACTCTAGTCTCAACTGGGTCTTTCTCATAATTGGCATGCATGAGTTTCTGATGAGTAAATATTCAATTAACTAGAGTAGCATGGGTGGAGTTCATTAGTGACACCACTGACTATTAACTCACTATTAGTTCTCTCAATCAGTTTGAGAACTAATTTAACTGAACTAACTCATGAAACTGAGTCTTCTATTTTACAACTCAAAATTAACTCACACTGGACTCCTACAAAGTAGGGAGAACATACACATGATGACAGAAAGACTTCCAACTCGAATTTCCTAAGTTAAGTAAGTTTAATAAACTTAATTAACTAATTTTAAGTTGTTATGAGAATAGAATTTGAATTTAATTCAAGGAAAAATTAAACTGGAATTTCTTGTAGCTATTTCTCAACGCTCCCTCTCAACAAGAATGGGATTATCAACTACCTCAATCTTGTCACTGTGAAACTCGAATTTACATCTTGACAATGCCTTTGTCAAGATGTCAACGTCTTTCCCTCCATGGGAATGTAATCTAACAACACGATTTGCCTCAATACACAATCTCTGAGATGATGATGCTGGATATCAATATGCTTGGACCAATCATGAAAGCCTGGATTTTCAAAGAGTTTGATACAAGTCTGATTAACACAATAACTCATTGTCGGATCCATCTTCTGACCAAACAAACCAACCAGGATCTTCCTCATTCATATGGCCTCACATGTTTTCTGACTTGCAACCATGTACTCTGCCTCTACTGAACTGAGTGCAACCGATCTCAGTTTCCTATTGTACCAAGAAACTGTCACTGACCCAATATTAAATATCCCTCCTAATGTGCTCTTCCTGTCGGATGGGCTCCCTGCCCAATCTACATCGGTGAAGCCTTGAAGCTTCACTCCCTCTGTCTGTCTGTACCACAACCCAAACTGAGTAGTGCCTCTAAGGTATCTCAATACATTCTTTTTCGCCTTCCAATACAGCTTGGTAGGCCTAACCATCGCTTGACTAAGCTGGTTAACTGCATAGCACATATCCGGTCGTGTGTTCACCAAGTACATGAGTGAACCCACAAGTTGCCTGTAAGCTATAACTTCCACTAATTCCCCTGAAGTAGCATCCTCCTTCCTCCAGTTACCAGCTAGAGGAGTGTCCATGGGTTTACTTCTCTCCATGCGGAATCTCCTGAGTATCTCGTTGGCATACTTTCCCTGAGATACAAACAACTCCCCATCTCCCTGCCATACCCCAATGCCAAGAAAATAATGCATGAGCCCCATGTCCTTCATCTCAAGCTCTCTTGCAAGGTCCTCCTTGCAATATTTGATGAGCTTCTCATCACTTGTCAGTATGAGATCATCTACATAAAGTACAATGATCAACATCTTACCTTCCACCACTATGTGATTCATATTCGCATTTGCTTCACTCTTCATTGAGCCTAACCCATTGAAGTAGCTATCTATCCTGGTGTACCAAGCACTGGGTTCTTGCTTCAGCCCATACAATGCTCTCTTGAGTCGGCACACATGCGACTCACGGTCCAAGGTTTCAAAACCTTCGGGCTTCTTTATGTACACCTATTCCTTAATCATGCCATTGAGGAAGGTAGTCTTCACATCCATCTGATGGATCTTACAACCCATCTATGCTGATAGTTCCAAAATAAATCTGATTGACGAGTACCTTACAACAGTAGCAAAGATCTCATCATAGTCAATCCCCTCTACCTATGAAAATCCACGGGAAAATCTAGCCTTATGCTTCTCCACACTACCATTTGCATCTTGCTTTACCTTGTAAATCCAACGAGAGCTCACAAATGACTTGTCCTCCGGTCTCAGGACCACATCCCAAACATTGTTTCGAACTATGGAGTCATACTCCTCCACCATCACATCAACCCAAATCGGTTGTTGCACTGCTTCTTGAAAGGAAGATGGCTATGTCACAACACATGCACCCATAAGTGCCATGTATCCAGTGTACCTCTTTGGTGACCTCCTCTGTCTGCGCTGAGAAGAGGGTGCTCCCACATTCTCCCATGCATCATCCAACAATCTGTCAGCCTCTCTAGTGCACTTTCTTTCCTCTCTGGAAGACTCTACCTGAGTGGATGTCTCCACTCTCTGAACCTCTACATGTGGCTGCTCCACATCAATGTAAGGCCCCTGAACCTTAGGAGCTCAAATCTCCTCATCCGCATGTAGCTCAAGATCCCTCTCAAGGGATACTCGCATGGCCTTCTCCTCATCGAACCTGATATCCCTACAAACCACTGTCATCCAACTGGTCGGCATGTACACCCAATAGTTGTGGGGTGTATTAGTGTACCCCACAAAGATCCCTAACTCCATTCAAGCTTCTTTTGTGCATCTTTGGTCAAATGGAAATAAATAGATGACCCAAAAATCCTGAAGTGACCAACATCTGGCCTCTTACTGGAATAAGCCTCCTTTGGTGTTTTCATCTCAAGTATCCAATGTGGGATACGGTTCTGAACATAAACCGTTGTGTTGCATGCCTCATCCCACAAGTGTATTGGTAGGCCCTGATCATGCAACATCGCCCTTGTTTCCCCTGCTATGCTCATGTTCTTCCTCTCGGCAACCCCATTCTCTTGAGGGTTATGGGGTGTCGTCAATTCTCATTTAATCCCTTCCGCTACACAGAAGTTATTAAACTCATTGGAGACATACTCACCACTATTATCACTCTGTAGAGCTTTAACCTTCTTGGAAGACTCTTTCTCTACCAATTCTTTGAACTCACAAAACTTTGTTAAAGTTTGATCCTTTTTCTGCATAAAAAATACCCAGCATTTACGAGAATAGTCATCAACAAATATAACATAATACCTATGTTTGGCCATGGATGTTGTCGAGAATGGTCCACACACATCTGAATGGACTCTCTCCAAAATAGACTTTGATTGACTGTCTTTGTCTCCAAAAGAAGACTTGGTATGTTTTCCCAAAGTACAACCCTTGCATATATCAACTTGCTCAAGCGTACCTTTGGGAAGACCGATAGAGATTTGTTGCAATATATTCAAAGCCCTATGATGTAAGTGGCCCAATCGCCTGTGCCACAACTCATTGACGTCTCGGCTCAACATCTTTTCCTCTTTTGAACTCAAAGCAACACAATCCTCTACCTTTATCGTATAGAGATTCTGAACTCGAATCCCTATCTTCTTTACTTGACCTGTGGCTATGTGTCGAAGGAATGCCTTTCCTTTCGAAAATATCACATCATAGCCTCTATCCTCAAGCATGGCAACAGATACCAAGTTCTTCGTCAGTTCGCATACATGCATAAAATTCTTCAAGGTGAGTGGAGCTGCATGCTCCCTCTGAAAAATAATATTTCCCACACCAGTAACACTATACTTACTGTCATCACCCATATCAATATGCATCTTGAGATCTTTCTCTTCCTGTTCACTAAATAACTCTTTGTCGCTAGTCATGTGAAAAGAAGCTCCACTATCTAAGTACCAGAAACTTTCCATCATTGAAGACACCATGCATGCAATGAGGGAAAATTCCAATTTGAATTGGGAGGCCAAAGCCTTACCTGCCGCTCCTACTGAGGACTTCTCCTTGGACTTCTTCAATGGACGATTTGTATCAAAGTGTCCCATCTTGTGATAATGAAAGCATTTAACTTTCGTCATGTCCTTCTTCTTACCTCCATAAAAAGAATCTGATTTGGAATGGGAAATTTTTCCTTTCCCTTTCCTAACCTTAATCGTTAAGGCACAATTATCTTCATCATTAGTCTTTGATGAAGATACATCCTTGGTGTTCCTCCTCATCTAATCCTGCATCAAATCACCATAGTCGTTCCCAATCTGGCAGCTTCTCCTGACCATTGACAGAATCCTTATAACTATGCCAACTCTTTGGGAGTCCAAGAAGATCAAGGCTCACCATATCCTCCTCGACAACTGTGATTCTAATACTTCCAAGTTCATCCCAACATTGAGTGAACTTGGTCAAGTACTTTGGAATCGTCTCGCCTTTCTCCATCTTGATTTTACGAAGTTTATCCTTCAGCGCCAACTTCCTTTGATCACTGTTATTCTGATACAAGTCCGTCAATGTTTTCCACATAGCATGCGGGGTTTCCTTTCCATGGAGACTCGAGACAATATGATCTCGAACTCCCTCAAGGATTATCCGCCTTGCCTTTGAAACTAAGTCTTCTATTTTACAACTCACAATTAACTCAAATTGGACTCCTAAAAAGTAGGGAGAACATACACATGACGATAGAAACACTTCCAACTTGAATTTCCTAAGTTAAGTAAATTTAATAAACTCAATTAACTAATTTTAAATTTCTATGAGAATTCGAATTTAATTCAAGGACAAATTAAACTGGACTTTCTTATTGCCATTTCTCAGCAAAGACTCCTTTGTGATTAGTTGGTGGTATAAGCGTAATCGATTACCATTGGCAAGAAAAGAGATACCAAAGTCATTGATAGTAGTTAGGTGCACAATTCCATTGTAATATACTTCACTGACCTCACAAGGGCCTAACCACCTAATTTTAATCTTCCCTGGGAAGTATCGGAACCATGAGTCATACAATAATGCCTAGTTTCCATATTGAAAGGTTTTTCTTTTAATGAGACGATCATGTCATTTGGCCCTTTTTTATTGAATTATAGATATATTTTGAAGAGAAATAGGTGCATTTCATCTAATTCATTAATTTGTTCCAGGTGCTATCTTTTTTCTTCCAAAAGGTCCAAAACAACTTTAAGGGAAGTCTTGAGAGTCTTAATTTTGAATTTGATTGGAAAGATTGGACTTTTACCATATTCAAGTTGGTAAGGAAAAAAGCTTGTGGTGTTACACTATATAGTATGATAAGCTCATAAGGCTTTAGGGAGCTTAAAAGCACAATCCCATCAGTTAGTAGTCACTATTTTCATTAAAATATTTTCCAAAATTTTGTTTGTGCTTTCAACTTGACCATTCACTTGCAGATTGCATTGTGAAGCAACTTTGTGTTTGATGTGATATTTTCATAATGTTGTTGAAAATTTGTGAGTTTTAGATTGCAATCCTCCATCAGTGACAAGTTCTCTAGGTAGGTCGTATCAAACAGAGAGCTCAAACATGGAATTTGTAACTACTTCTCTTGTGGCTTCTGAAACAACTATCGCTTCTACCCACTTCATCACGTAATCAATACAGACCAATATATATGATTGCTGATTTGAAGGGGGATTAATAGGGCCCACAAAATCCATAGAATACCTTTCAAAAGGTTCAAGCACTAGTTGTGTCTGAAGGGTCATTCCATTAGATTGAAGGGGGTGTCCCATTTTTTAGCAGCTATCTCAACTTTGGACATATCTCCTGGTGTCAACTTTGAAATTATCCCTTGGACTCCTTGAATATTATTGTCCAAAAGTATCCCATTTGCAACACTTTAGGCCCTATTCTTCGATCATCAAAGTGACCTCCACAAGTTTCATTGTGATAATCTTTAAGAATATCATAAATCTCATCTCCCCTTATACATATACGAATCTAAAGCCATGCTCCCATATGAAAAAGATAGTCATCAATCCAGAAAAATTGAGCACTATGTTGAATAATCTATTTCTTCTCTCAAGGAGACAATTGTGAAGGTAATTTTCCTACTGCTAAATAATTCGCAACAATACCATGGTGTTTTGATAGATACTATGAATAAATGTTCATCTGGGAATCGATTTTCTACAAGAGTTGAGTCAATTGCAGGTAGGATCCTAGATAGGAAGTATGCCACGAGAGTCTCCTTTTCTGGCATATGTTTTATAGTAATAACAAATTCTTGCAAGGGAAGCAACTAATGGGTCATCCTACCATTATCAATTGGTTTATTAGATAAATACTTAATGGAAGAATTATCTTTATATAAAAAGATAGAACAACTAGTAATATAATGACGAAAATTGTTAACAACATAAAAAACAACCAAAAATGATTTTTTTGTCATTGTGTAATTTAGCTCTGCTGGTGTCAATTTTTTTTATGTAATAGATAACATATGGTTTCTTGCCTTCTTTATGCCTAAGTACTGCTCCTATGGATGTGTTAGACTTGTCAGAGGATATGTGGAATGCGAGTTTCCAATTAGGACCTCGTAATACTGAATTTGTCAATAGTAATTTCTTTAATTATGCAAAAGCATTGTCACATTCATCAATATAGACAAATTCCACATTCCCTATTAGTACATATATTTGAGAAATTTGCTATAAATTGTCAATGATAACTAGCATAACCAAGAAAAATTTGTACCTCTTTTGGTGTTCGAGGGATAGGAAGTCTAATAATTACCTCGAGATTTGTTGGGTCTACCTGAATACATGCCGCAAAGGTAAAGTGTCCCAAGCCTACACCTTTTGTCATCAACATATGGATTTTTTTTATCGTTGAGGCATAGCCTCATCATTATACATCTAATAAGAACTTTTTCAAGATTATCCAGAGCCTCTTCGAATTCATCACCATAAGGTGTGAAGTCATTCATATAGGCTTCAAGTCCATCACTAATTAAGTTAGAGAATATGCTCATAATTGTGCTTTGAAAGGTGGCAGGTGCATTGCAAAGACCAAATGGGAGAAATCAATATGAAAATGTTCCCCACCAATAATTAAATTTTGTATTGTATTGATCTTCCAAAGTGATTTGAATCTGATTATATCCACTGAACCTGTCTAGAAAAGAAAAATAATTCTTCCCAGCAAGGGTATGAAGAACTTGGTCTATAAAGGGAAGTGAAAAGTGGTATTTTTGTGTAGATTTATTTAAATCCCGATATTGGATGCAAATATGCCACTTCCCATTCTTTTTAGGGACAACAAATAATGGTGAAACCCATGCGCTATCTGATATAGGATATATAAAATTAGCATCAAGCAATTTCTGAAGTTCTTATTTCTCTATATCCTCAAGGTGTGGATAGGATGGGCATCTTTCTCTATATAAATATGATGTGTTAATAATCCAAGATCAATACCTTTCATGTATGTATAATCCCAGGTGAAATCTTGCTTATGCTTTTGGAGGACTGATAGTGACTGTTCCCACTGGGAACTTGTGAGATTAACATTAATATTTAATGATTTTCCTAGTTAAATTTCGACTATAATGTTCTTATTGACTACAATTGTATGGATGTAGTCAATAGTAGACTCCTCCATGGGATTACCCTGAGCTTCATTATACAACACAACTTCTAACATTCGACAGGCTTAGTATTCTATTATGGATGGTTGGGTAATAAAGTTTCTAATAGTATCGTCTTCAATTTGTTTTTTGAAGGTAAGTTCTTTTCCAATAGTGAGAACAGAACGCAACTTCCCTTCTTGATAATTATGAGAGAACCATGTTGGATTTCATAGTTCCATGTTGGGTTTAACAGGTGGATAAATGGTAAGGGTCTTAATGGCTATTACCTGAGTAGTTTTCGTATTCCCGGTTTGACACCTAATATATGCATTGGTAGTGGCAAGCCAAGGTTATCCCACTATAAGAGGATGCCCTTCTAGTTTATCTTTGATATTAAGCACCAAAAAATCAGTGGGATACTATCAAGAATCCATCAAGACAATTATATCTTCGATTAATCCTTTGGGTTTGACCACAGGTCTATCAGCCAGTTCCAACATAGTAGGTTTCGGTCTAATCACATGAATGGTGAGTGGATCCTTAGGCTTCCTCCCAAGATTCTTAACACACAATATCTTAATGATAATTTCATAGATAGGCACATCTCTGATAGTCTACAAGAGGGGGTTTTAACATAGAGATTTTGTAATTCTCCTATTAAATCAAATTATGGGTATGCCAGTTGTTTAAGTACATTCAATCTTTCCAAAAATGGAGGAGAAATAGATGTAACCTTAGTTATTATCATCCTTCTACTAGGTTCAATAAATGGATCTAATGTCAATGATAAAGGTGATTATGATCCACCATAGGTTGCACTTGTTGAAGAATTTCAGTGTTAAATTGATCCTTCTCCTTATTATTTTCTAATTGTTCAAGGTCTTTCGAAAAAAATTCTATGAGAATTGTTCACCCCAACCGTAATTCAATTCCATTACATTCCAAAGGGTTAACGTAAGAATTAGATGTTTCTAAAATTTCCAAAATTTAAATAAGATGATTGTTCATATTGGAGTTTGGTTGTTGTAACAACCCTGGTGAAAATTCCATGTAATAAAAGTTGCAAAAATAATAACCACAGTTGATGGGGCACTTATTCGAAGTTGAATGCTGGGCAAGACATCCTAGGGGGTGTTCATTTGGTTTATTATGGCTAAGGAAATTGGAAAAGGCAAAGGCTAAGGCTTTGGAAAGTCAAAATGGCATTTTTGGCACATTTATTTATGAAAATAATGGAAATTAGGAGAAAAGGGAGGTGAAAGGTCACAGGTTGCATGTGAGGATGAAATTGAAGGAAAATAATGGAAAATGAAGAAAATAGAGGCCTCATTAATAAAAAGGATTCTAAGGATCAATTGGTAACCTTTTGTTAGTTCAGTTTTAGGAGCTCTCCCATTATTCTCTCTTTGTCTCTCACTCTTGGACACTTAGAGTTTTCTTGGAGCACTCTGGTATTGGATCAAGAAAGGAAAAGAAGGTAAGAGGAAGTGAAGATCAAGCAAGAAAAAGAAGGATCAAGCATATACAACATGATTCTTTGCAGGTATTGATTTGCATGTGTGATTTCCTTGCTAGATTTCGCATGCATGGTGTTGCATGTGGTTTTTTTTTGTCATGGCATGGGTTTTTCCAAGCGTGACAATATTTTTCAACCTAGCCTTGTCATTTCCTGATAACCTTGATGAGATGGGTTCTCATACTTCGGTTGAGTTGGATTGGTAGATGGATTCGAAGCTTATTGGGGTGGATCTCTGAAATGACAAACACATGGCCTAATGGTCCCTGAACTGGAATGTGGATCATGGTAAAGCCACTGGCCTAGTAACTCCTGAGCCAGACTGTGGCTTGCGGCAAAGCCAAGATTGTGTGCCTTGGTGGGCCTAGGAATCCTTGCCGGTGAATGGCAAGATATACTGTAAATCCAAGAGTTGGATTGTTCTCCATTGGGCCTAGTAGTCCCGGGATGGGATGTATAGTAAAGCCTAGAGAGTGGATCTCGCTGTAGGGCATAGTGATCCCTGGACCAGACCGTGGATTACGGTAAAGTGTGAGAGACTAGGAGGTACTCAAATTCTTCATGATGTAGGTGGAGAACTCTGGTAGCATCCATGCTTGTTTGGTTATTTTCGGTTGGTTATGAGTCCCACATTCATGCTTAGAATATGGCACAGGGATGATTGGCTGAAGAGATATTTGGCTCAACCAATCTATGGTCAGGTGGAACGTGGTAGTCTCATCCCCAGTTGGTTTCTACATTCATTAATGAGAAATTCATTCCCTTGATTTTCATGTGTATATGTACTAGTTTATATGTGGATTTTATGGCTGATGTACTTATGGCATTTGTGTCATTACTATGTTGGTTATGTATATGTTTTATGACAGTATCTATGTATGGCTCTCATCATTTTTTTACTTGTAAATGAATGGACAATGTATCTATGACCTAATAGATGATAATGTATCAAATGAGATGAGGGAACAATGGTTCTTAGCGATTCTCATATAAGTATGTGATCCCTATGCTTAAATCTATTTTTTACACCTATAGATTACATATTTGTGATATGTTTGACGAAATATCTGTCATGGCTAGTAGGGGTCTGGTTAAGGGTTTGTTCAACTAATTTATTTTACATCATTGTTTCCTTGTTATTATAATGTTATGAAGATGTCATTCCATTCTTGGAAGTGACTTGGGCTCTGGGCCTGAAAAAGTGGCTCAAATCTTGGGGACACTGGCATAACACTGGACAAAATAGTCCCTGGACGCTGGCATGACTATAGCATGAGAGCGTCCAAGGCCTCCTCGACACTGGAAAGCTTATAGCATGAAAGCGTTCAGGGTCAAGTGATTCAAAATCTCAGTGGGACCCATGGGATAGTTGAAAGCAAAGTTGGGTTGGTTCTTGAGGGTCCTAATGCTAATGTTAAATGTATGTATGGTGTGTTTCCATCGGTTCCACTTCCTTGACATGACTTAGGAGGTTGAATCATATCATAGTGGCCTCTCATCGCATGTTTACCCCAACTGGCCGATTGCTTGGGTAGATCTGGGAGGAGGGTGTTATAGAGTGGAATCAGAGAATGGATCACCCCTTAGACTCCATGGGTTGTGTGTTGGTCATGCATGCATGTCAGTTTCATGTGTCTCTCTTACGCTTGCATTCCATGTGCTTATTGCAATTGCATGATGTTGATCATGGTTGTAGTGATGTCACCATGTGGAAGTTGATGTTGTTATTGTGGAGTTCATCGTCGTGAGTGTATGAGTGGATACATGTTGATGTCACTTACATGTATCATTTTGTATGATTGGTTACATTCTCGTATGTTTGGTTACATTCTTGTATGCTTGGTTGCATGTATCCTTCTTATAAGCTTGGTTTCAAGTATTGTTCTCTTATGCTTGATTACATGTTTTCATGTGCGTGTGTGGTTGATTACGCATTTCTTATGCATGTTGATAATTTCATATGGCCATGTGTACTGTGGCGTAATGCTTGTTGTTGTCATGCGTGAGGTCATGGTATGTGTAGTCGATATGGTCATGCATTGATGACCAGACTCTATCTATAATGATGTTTATGTGTTGATGCACTTATTTGTATATATCTATATGATGTTAAGATTATGTTATACACGTATCACACTAATTTGGATGATCTTACAGATGAGGTATCCTCCTCAAATTATAGTAAGGTACGTTGGTTTATTATAATTTGGTTTATCTGACATAGTATGCCTTGCAGTAGAGAGATCAAATGGCTATCAATATGGTAGACTACAAAGAATCTCCCTATGAATTGGATGAGAAATGTGGTGGGAACTCTTCTGATTTGGCAGAAATATGGACATGATTGAAGGAAGAGATAAGGAGTTGTAAGGTAGACAATGACAAGATCATATAGGCACAAGAAACAAACAGAGTTTAATGCAATACTCCTTCAAAGTTTCTCAGAGTTGTAGCGACAAGGGCCACTTCAGATTAGCCATGGACAAGAGGACATAACTAATGGCGCATATGATAGTAGGTCTTCTGGTAGACACAGGTCGGATAAAACTGACACGGTGAGAGATGGCAGTTTGTTGGACACTATGGATAAGAGGGATGATGAGTGAAGGTACTATTCTAGTTCTGGTTCTGACAGGCATCATTATCATCATTGTTATCATCCTTACAGGAGAAGTGATAGGGGATACTTCCAATATGAATTTAAGAATGAAAATCCACCTAATTTTGATGGAGATGTGAAGAAGTCGGAAGATGCAGAGCCTTGGATACTTGGGATGAAAATATTCTTTGAGTTTCATGAGTACACAGATAACATGAATGCCAAAATTGCTATCTTTGGCTTAAAAGGTAAAGAAGACATTTGGTGGGAAGACATGAAGCGGGTTAGAGACATCAAGACAGATGACTTGAGTTGGCATGAGTTCAAGAGGTTTTCCAGGAAGAAATAATTTACTATGACAGTAAGGCCAAAGAATTCTATGAGCTAAAGATGGGGTCAATAACAGATGAAGAGTACACGACCAAGTTTCTATATATATTGAGGTATGTACCGTATCTTATAGATGAGAAGGCTAAGTTTCAACGATTTGTCAGTGGATTTCCATTAGCATTTAGAGATCGGATTGAATATGATGAACCTCAGTCACTTGAGGAAGTTTTTGGGAAATTGAAGCATTTTTGTGAGCAGTCAAAGCATAAGAATAAATCTCAGCAAGGATGGAGAGGGAAAGACAAAGGTAAAGGTAAATGGAAGCCAAAAATAACAAGGCCTCAGAATGCAGATGAGAAAGAAAATGTGGCACCACAAAACAGGTTTAATACAACTAGATAGGGTCATGGGTCATAGTAGCAGTAGCAACATAGAAGTGAGGGTACTGGTTGGTTGGAGTGTTGGACATGTGGTGAGGAACAACTTAGGAGAGATTGTATGCAGAATCAGGGTGGTATGCCTAAGAAATGCACAGGAGGCACAGATTGTTGGGGACGTGGGGAAAAGTATTCCTCATATTTATGCAGTTGTGGACAATAGATAGGTAGAGCACCAGACATCTATCATTGAGATGGATGGTAAGCTTTGTGATCAAGTTATTTCTGTTTTGATTAACCCTGGATCTAATTATAGCTATGTTAGTCATGAATTGGTGGATAAGTGTGGTTTGAGTAAGGAATTGCATGCAAAATATTGATTAGTGCAGTTGGCTACAGGTAAAAATAAGTGAGTTCATCATTGGGTAATAGATTGTGCATTTGATTTGAGTTGTATGCCTACTGTAGCACATTTGAATGTATTACCGTTGGGATCATGCAGTATGTTGTTATGTATGGATTGGTTGTATCTTCATAGAACCAAGGTAAATTTTTATGACAAAGAAATTGAGTGTGTGGATGACAATGGGGAACCAAGAGTCTTGCAAGGAAAGAAGAAATACACATCGGTCGGGATGGTGACATCTATGTAGGCAAAGCATAATCGTAGGAAAGGGTGTATGTTATTTACAGTGCACATTTCTAGTGACAAAGGTAAGGAAGTTGAGGATGTAGATGCGTTGATCAGGTACCTAGTTCTACAGCAGTTCAAGGATGTAATTTCTGAGGGAATCTTAGATTTTTCACCTTATAAGGAGGTAGACTTTTTTATTGAGTTAATGGAAGGGGTAGCTCCAGCATCAAAAGAACCTTACAAGATGAGAAGACCTGAGTTGGTAGAGTTGAAGCTATAATTGAAGGAAATGTTAGACAAGGGATACATTAGGCCAAGTGTATCACCATGGGGCGCACCGATATTTTTTGTGAAGAAGAAGGATGGTATTCTTAGATTATGCATTGACTACCGTCAATTGAACAAAGTGACCATCAAAAAAATGTATCCACTTCCAAGGATTGATGACTTTTTTGATTAGTTGAAGGGAGCAGTAGTGTTATCGAAGATTGATCTGAGATATGGATATCACTAGGTACGCATCAAAGAGGAGGACATTTACAAGACATCTTTCCGGACCAAGTATGGGAATTATGAGTTTTTTGTAGTTCCATTCGTTTTGATTAATGCTCCAGCTAAATTTATGTGCTTGATGAATAATGTGTTGAGTCTATATTTGGATACATTTTTTTTGTGTTCATTGATGATATATTGGTATATTCTAAAAATGAGGAAGAGGATGTCGATCATTTAGCAGCAGTGTTGAGGTTATTGAGAGAGCATCAATTGTATGCTAAGCTCAACAAGTGCAATTTCTTTCAGACTGAGGTACACTACTTGGGACATGTTGTTTGCAAGGAGGTCATTGCAGTAGATACATAAAAGATAAGGGCCATCATGGAGTGGGTAGCTCCCAGGAATGTAGAATAGGTGAGGTCTTTCATGGGGTTGGAAGGCTATTATAGGAGGTTCATCAAGAAATGCTCACGAGTATCTTAGATTATCACATCATTGCAGAGGAAAGGTAAGAAGTTTGAATGGACGAAGTTTTGAGCATCTTAAGAAGTTGTTGACACATGGTCCATTGTTAAAGATTGCAAGTTCAGACAAGGAGATTGTAGTATGCATGGATGCTTGCAAGAGAGGCCTTGGTGGGGTCCTTATGCAAGATGGACAAGTGTTATGCTGAGTCACGAAAACTAAAACGAGAATGAGTAGAAATACCTGACACATGATTTGTAGTTAGTAGTGATCATACATGCATTGAATATGTGGAGGAACTATCTTCTTGGCAGGAGGTTTTGACCAACCAAATCTGAATGCCAGACAAGCTATATGGTTGGCCACGATCAACGAGTTTGATTTTGAGATTAGATACATCAAAGGAAAAGAGAATAGGGTGGAAGATGCTCTCAGCAAGCGGATACAGGTAAATCACTTAGCAACTATGAGCTCTTATGGGACAGACTTACAGGATAGGATATTACACGCAAGTCAGTAGGATGTTAGGTATATGCAGATTGTGCACAGGTTGCAGCAGAGTACTAGTACATGTACAGGTACAGGTACAGGTATAGGTACAGGTGGTAGTACAGGTACATGTATGAGTGACAGTACAAGTACAGGTGCACAGGATGTGGACTATTGTCTTACGGCAGATGGATTGGTTAGATTTAGAGACAGGATATATGTGCCAGATAGTAGTGAGCTCAAGAAGGTGATCTTGAGAGAGTTTCATGTGAAACCATATTTAGGTCACCTAGGTTATCAAAAGACATTAACTGCAGTAAATAAAATTTATTATTGGTCGAACCTTAAGAGGGATGTAGCAAAGTTTGTGGATAGGTGTTTTGGTTGTCAATGTGTGAAAGAAGAGTGTAAGCTCCTAGGTGGACTGCTACAACTGATTTCAATTCCAGAATGGAAATGGGAGGTCATTTCCATAGACTTAATCACAAGGTTACCGAGGAAAGTAAGACAACATGATTCCATCACGGTTGTTGTGGACATGTTGACAAAGGTTGAACACTTCATTCCAGTGAAGTCTACATTCTCAGCTACCAATGTAGCACAAGTATTCATCAAATATGTAGTTGGATTGCATGGTATTCCAAAGAATATTGTGTCGGATAGGGATGAAAAGTTCACTTCCAAGTTTGGAAGGATTTGTTTGCAGGTTTGGGCACAAATTTGGCCTTCAGTACGACTTAACATCTGCAGATAGATGGACAGACAAAGAGGGTCAATAGGATATTGGAGGACATGTTGAGGATGTATCTGATGCATTAGCAATGGAAGTGGGAGGTTTATCTTCCATTGGTTGAGTTCGCATACAACAATGGTTATCAGGAGTAACTGAGGATGAGTCCTTTCAAGGAATTGTATGGGTGGAGTTGCAATACTCCTATCAGTTGGAGTGATCCAATTAACAGGGTGTTGATTGGACTAGACATGTTGGCAGACATGGAATAGGAAATGTAGATAATGAAGAAAAACAACTAAAGGCAGTGCAGGATAGGGAGAAGATCTATGCAGATCAGAACATGTTGTTCAAGGAGTTCGATGTTGGGGAATATGTGTACTTGCACATCAAACCAAAGAAGATATCCTTATCGATTGGATCATGTGCCAAGTTGGCTCCACCGTTTTTTGGACCCTTATGTATTGTTGAGAGGATTGGGCCAATATCCAATCGACTTGCATTGCCTCCGACAGTGAAATTCCATGATGCTTCCATGTAGCATTGCTTAAGAAGTATGTTAAAGATGTTGGTCATGTGATTGAATGGTCTATATTACAGGTGGAACCAGATGGAGAATTCCAATGAAGCCTCAGTGTATATTGCTGAAAAATGTGTTCATGCTCCGGAACTGAGCAATCAAACAAGCTAAAGTGCATTGGAAGCACTTTGGGCTCGATGAAGCTACATGGGAGATGGAGGATCAGATGTGGGCTATGTATCCTTCCTTGTTTTCTGATTGAGGCAAAGCAGTTTTGGTATGGTGTTTTGGTACATGTTTTGATGATGCTTTGGTATATGTACATATGTATATGGATGTAAAAACTACCACGAGTTACGTTATAAAGCTCCAATAAGCGGTATGGGTGTCATGTTGTCATGTTATTATGTTATCATGTAATTATGTTATCATGTTGTTATGTTGTCATGTGGGTGGGAATTCAACAGGGTGATCATTGTAAATACTGCATCGAGTTATGTTATAAAGCTCCATGAGTAGATGTCTTCTTTCCAGCGATTTGTATATGTTTGATTGAATACCGAGGATGGTGTCCCCCAAGGGGGAGGGTTCTATGAAAATTCCATGTAATAAAAGTTAAAACCAATTCACGGATGAATGGGACACTTATTCCAAGCTGAATGTTTGCCAAGACATCCTAGGGGGTGTTCATTTGGTTTATTGTGGCTAAGGAAATTGGAAAATACAATGGCTAAGGATTTAGAAAGGAAAAATGGAATTTTTGGCACATTTATTTATGAAAATAATGGAAATTAGGGGAAAAGGGTGGTGAAAGGTCACAAGTTGCATGTGAGGAGGAAATTGAAGGAAAATAATGGAAATGAAGAAAATAGAGGCCTCATTAATAAAAAGGCTTCTGAGGATGAGTTGATAACCTTTTGTCAGTTCAGTTTTTCGAGCTCTCTCAATATTTTCTCTCTCTCACTCTTGGAAACTTAGAGTTTTCTTGGAGCACTTTGGCATTGGATGAAGAAAAGCAAAGAAGGAAAGAGGAGGGGAAGATCAAGTAAGGAAAAGCAGGATCAAGTAGCTATAACATGATTCTTTGCAGGTATTGATTTGCATGTGTGATTTCCATAGCAGATTTGGCATGCATGGTATTGCATGTGGTTGTTTTTTGTCATGGCAGGGGTTTTGCCAAGAGTGATAGTGTTTTTCAGCCTAGCCTTTCCATTTCTTAATAGTCTTGATGAGATGGGTTCTCATACTTCGGTTGAGCTAGATTGCCAGATGGATTTGAAGTTGAATGGGGTGGATCTCCAAAATGACAAACACGTGGCCTAGTGGTCCATGAATTGAACTATGGATCATAGTAAACCCATTAGCCTAGTAACCCCTGAGCCAGATTGTGGGTTGCGGTAAAGCCACAATTTGTTGGGACGGGGTCCCCTGGGTCAAGTTTTGATAACATATTTTAAATTCTCTACATTTTGAGGAGCAGAGCACGAGTAGCGTAGGCCACTAGTTGTCAAGGAACTTTAGGAAGGTCAAAGCCCCTTAGTTTTCGTATTGTTTTGAGATCCACCCATGGTTTGCGGACCATGGTATTGTAATGGGAAAAGGTATATGAAAGGGTTTCTTAGCGAGCCTAATGGAATCAATCAATCAGTAGAATGGTATTTTGAGATGTTTTGAGTCTGTATGATATTTCTATATTTTTGGCGAAGGGGGAGGCTCCTACAGCTGAGTGAGTGGAGACCTTGGTAAGTCTGCAGCTGAGTGCGCGGGCCCCTACAGTTGTGTGTGCAGGATATGGGAAGTTTGTATGAGGAAGTTCTGAAGTAGTAAAGAATATTTGAAGCAATTTTGTGTCCAATTTATATACTTGTGTGTTTTCTGTACTTATGCACAATGGAATGTCATTATCTGTATTTTTGTCTTAAGTGCTCCACAAAGATCTGGTTCTACTGTAATACGTTATTTTATACATGACTAGATGGTTATACGAAGTTCATAACTTTGTTTAACTGAAATTCGCTTTAAGTTTGGGGATTTTATGAATAAGGAAGTGAAGGTTAGATCAGGCCTAAAACTAAAGAAAAGCCCTAACCCCATGTCACATAGCCTTTTGGATGTAGAAACCTGGTTCTAGCTGTTAGATTCGGTCTGGTCATCCTTCCGTCAGAGATCAAAACTCTTTTTGCATTTCATGTTTAGGTGTCCCATCTCTCTCGATCAGTCGCACTTCGTTAGGAGCATGCCATAAATCTGACGGAAGGGCTTTTGTCATTCATTCCCCTAATGCTTTGCACTGCTGGCTCAGGTTTGTCCATCAAAATCATGTCTTAAAGGTCATTTGCAGTCCTGTTTCAGTTTCTAGGTCATTACAGTCATTTTAGTCATTAGGTCTAGGGTTAGTCAAGCTGTGTCTTCACAAAGTCTAATAAAGCCAGCAGGTCAGAGGGGGATTCTTGATAAGTTGTTAATTCAAAGATTTTATCGTCATATGGATGGATTATGACTTTTATTCAAAACTCTGTTTTGAAGACAAGTCGACATTTCGTTTTTGTAATATTTTTCCAAAATTTTCAGTTCTTGAATTCTTCAGGCGCAGCCCTGGTCTCCTTTGCCAAATCCCATTTCAGCTATTCCTGCAAAAATTTGCCAAGAAATTCATCATTTCAACCAAAAATCAAGGAGGAAACAAAAAAGTCAGAGTTTTATTAATTGTCAAAAAGTGCCAAATTCAAAACATTACAAAATGGGTTTTGAAGAACCAAAAATCAAGCCAACGTCTTTATAAGCTTTTTCCATGAAGATCAAAGTCATTTTGCATGCCAAGGTTGGAGAAAAGCGTTTCAGAGCAAATTGGGTGAGAGTAGTGCGTGTTTTGGAGAGAAAGTACTTGTAGCTAATCGGCGTGGCGCACATAACAGGTGGCGCGGCGCACTGGAAGCACGCGGTGCACTAGGAGTATTCGTCCAATGCTATTCTGAACGGGCACGACGCACAGGGAGCGCGCAACGCACTAGGTTCTTGGTGCGGCGCACACAGTTCAGAGCCCGAAATTGTTTCAAACTTCTCCAAATTGCTCATTCCTTGCGTGAATTTGTCAGGTAGGGTTGCTATTTCCACATTGCTTCAAATTTTGTGATAAGTGTTGGTGGTTTATGTGTGGTAGCGGTTGAAACAAAAATCCAAACCCTCCCTCTAAAGTACCTTCAAAGGAGGTTTGTTGTAGGTTCTTTAATCTTTGATTTGTCACCAAGGATTCTCCTTTTTCCCCATTTCTCCCTTGTTTCCTCATTTCCTACCCCCCCCACTAAGCTCATCAATCCTACATTACATTCAAATCCCAAAACCCCAAAACCCTAGCCCTTATAAAAATCTCCTCAACCCTATTCAACAATCCCAAACCCTAAACCCTATTCCCATACATAAAATCCCCCTCCTCTCCCTAATTAAATTTATTTCAATATTTCCTAATCCCCTACTGTTTTCCCCTCCCTAACATTCCCTGGTTGCATTTGTTTTTTCCCCTTGGTGGCAGAATCACAACACAGCAGTTTTATACATCATTAAAGGCCAGTCCAAGCACAGTTCATATACAGCAGCATATTTCCTTCAAGGTATTTTGTACAACAGTCATGGCATCCGAGCATTCATCGGACTATGAGGTAGAAACTCAAAGTGACTCTCCCCTGGAATAACAGGCACCCCGGAGGCCTCATAAAAGTGGTAGACATGTCAGGGAAGAACCGACCACCCTTACAGAATTGCAGGCCTACACTCTTGCTATGCAATGTTTTCAGCATCAGTCATGCTATGAGTTTTTTCAAAAGGTGGCTAGTGTCCAATTTCATCATGAGTTGGCTCGTCTTTTTGTGCTGCACTTGCATGGAGATCAAGCTATCTTGGCTGGTGTCGCCTTCACGCTTACACTAGAATCTGTCTCATTAGCAACCGGTATACCAAACATTGGTGAGCCATGGCACAAGAAACAGAAGATTGACCGGCATCATTATGAGCCATACATAAAAACCAGTTTCTTGAGGCAGCTCAAGAGAGTGTTCCCGTTCTGATATCTGAAAGATGAATATGCTCCACTAATGAGATTGATAATGAAATATTTCAGCTGTGAGGGACAGTTCTCTCATCTTTATGCTTATCACATCAGGTTGCTCATGCATTTCACCAGGGTACGGATGATGAACATTCCGTATTTCATTTGCCGGAACATAGAGAGGATGACCACCTTTATACAGCATAAAACCCCTCAGCAGCAACTTAACAGTGTATATCATTTTTCTCTTATTAAGATTTTGGTGGTTCATCAGCTTGGACTGCAGGGCATCACTTGGGATGATTTCATCTCTCGTGACTTCTTCAGAGCTTCACGGGGAGTATTAGAGGTTAAGCACGAAGGTGAACCTTCTCATCTTTATGAGCGCCATGAGACTGCTAGTGTGCCAGTATTCATCACATATCAGAGAGGCACCAGACATTTGTTTGCAGTGGCAAAGCGAGTGTTATCTCCACCCAGGGTGGAAGGGGCCTCGCTTCCTCCATCAGCATCACAGGTACAGGACAAAGGCAAGAGGCCAATGCAGGATGAGGGGCCTTCAGGTGAGCCATCAGGTGAACGAGAGATCGACTTCATTCTCCTTCATGATGATGATACAGATACGGGTCCACAAAGCACCAAACTTAGAGAGATCATCCAGGAGTAGCAATCAGAGATCGAAGCCTTATCCCTTGACTTGGAGAGGGCTAAGTGGACCATGAAATACTTGGAGCAGAGGAACAAACAGCTTGAAGATCAGCAGGCAATCATGGAGCTACAGAACATCCGCGAGAATCGCCAAGCTGCACAAAGGAGAAGAGTTGAGCTCACGTCATTGGAGCAAGAGATTAATGAGGATCGGGAGGCCAATCTTGAGAGAGTTAACATGCACTTGGAGAGGTTGTTGGACAAGGCCGATAAGGACCATGCATTGTTGAGAAACATGGATTTTCACTATAGGGTGCGGAATATGGTGTGCAAGGCCCGAATCAGGAAATTGAAGGTAAAATTGAGGAAGGCAACAAAGAAGCAAAAGAGGCAAAGGGAGCTCGATCGTCTTCAGATATTGGCCGAAGCCTCTTTAGCCCAGCATAACACTTGATCAGGGAGCTCGATCGTCTTCAGATATTGGCCGAAGCCTCTTTAGCCCAGCATAACACTTGATAAGGAAGCTCTAGCCCAAATTTCAAGAAATTTGGGGCATTTTTGACATTTTTGGAATTTTTTGTACAAAAAACAGGGTTTTTCTCCCTGTGCGTCGTGCCACGTGGCGCGCGCTTATGATTGGGAGCTCCAAATGCAAAAAAGTTTATAGTTTTGGATTTTTCATGAAAAATCATGACTTTTGGTGCATGGCCAAGAAGTTTGGGCAAGTTTTGAGTCCTCAGGAGGTCAAAAACACCCTAAAAATGACCTCTTTGCCCCTATTTTGACACACAGGAAGCAGTCTTGGGAGATTGAGGTTTTGAAGGGGCAAATGGGCATCAAATTCAGAAATTCCACTTGGGTTGGAAAGTAGACAGGTAGGGCTTTCCAACAAGCACACTTGGCTTAATTTGGACTTCAGAAAGTGCCTCAAAAATAGCATCAAAGTGGCGCAATGCATACAGAAATTGGCGCGGCGCACAAAGGTTTTTTGACCAATTTTTCACCTTCCAGCTCAGAAATTCAGCCAGTTTGACTAGTTTTACTTTGTGATGTTATTTTTGATCTTTCTTGATGTAATTGGGTAAACATGATGTAATTTGGGCACTTAGTTACTTGTTCTATAGGATTCATTCACCAAAGAGTGAAAATTTAATGAATGAATCAGTTTCCTACCTTATAGAGGCAAGTTGTTTTGATTGCCTAGATTTTAGTGCTTTGTTTAGAATTGGTTGAAACAGCTCCTAGAATGATGAGCTCGACCCCTAGAGGCAAGGAAATGGGTTGGGCTAGTCTATATCATGTATTTTATAAGTCATTGTCAGGGTTGGACTCTTGGGAAAAGTTTGGCACTCTATTGTACATTCATTTCTGCATTTTTGGCAAAGGAAAGACCAGGGTTTTGCAACACTGTTTGGGATCCATGTGGCTTTATGTTTTGATGGTGTGCTTCTCTGAGTAATTGTAAGTTTATCTAGTGTTATTTGTATCATTTTCTTGCTACTTCTTCTAAATTTGAACAAATGAGTGATTAAGGTAGAATTCATGACTGTTATGCTCTGCCTTTGAATTTGTTTAAATTTTCATGTTTTCGTCTGTTTAAGGAGAATTCTTGAGACTCTCTTGCTCTCCTTAGCTCCTCACCAGTCTGATATATCCATCTCACTTGCTTTAAAGCATCAAAACGATTGCCTTCCTTGCCCCAATCGGAACTCTGCAGAAACTGTGCCTCATCCCCGAGCCCAAATTTGCCTTTCCCATTTTTTCAACAAAACCCTCAAAAAACCAAATAAAATCCCTGCACTTAATACCTAGTCTAAGTGTTAACGAGAAAAGTGTCTACTCAGAACGACCCTATCCCACTAAGGTGTGACAGTGACCTTAGAAACAAACAGAGAAAACTACTTTCGTATTCTTCTTTATGAACTATAAACGAAGAGGACTAGGATGAACCAACCTGTGTCTTGCACTAGTCCTTTGATCCAATCTCTCTCCTCTTTGACAGCTTCCAGCTACCTGCTCCCTTACTTGCCCAGCTTCACCAAGTTCCTGTAAGATCACAGAAGAAGAAAACTACACAAAGACATGGATTTATATTCATAAATAGCTTAGGATCAGATTTAAGCTAAACATACAAATGTAACAAACATCAATGATACACAAGCATGTAGGAGAAACTCAAATAGTTTTATTGATATAACAAGAAGATCCAGGAGGAGTTACAACCGATGATTCCTGATCCAGCATCAACCTCCCAGCATAGAAACCCCTCTTCACCTCCAACAAAGCATAAATCACCCAATACTCTGATATCTATCTCAAAACCAACAGCAATTCCCTGCAATGTACAAAATTCCAGCCTCTAGATCTCTGGGATGAGGGATCCATATATAGATGTATGCAAGGAGTATGAGTCAGCTTATGATTTGACTAGTGGCTTCTCTCTGTCAGTTCTTGTTTCCACTTGGAGACTGAGAGCCTCTTACTCATCCTTGGTCGAACTCAGTGAGGCAAGTGTCATTGGGGAAGATTCTGGAAGCTTCCATTGTCTGTCCACCTCGTGGAATGACACTGCCATTTGTCATTTCCCGCTCAACGCACCCTGGTAGTGCATTTAGGTGCGTTGCAACGCACCTAGCTAGTTTACTTGGGTGCTATGCAACGCAGCTAGCTAGTGGAGCAGCTGAAATGATCCTGATTTGACTGATTCTGAGCAGTTTCTGGTGGAGAACTTCTGGGAGAAGCTGTAATTTGTTGACCTTGTTCCTTTAGGGGCCGGAACAACACTTTTAGGGACTTAGGATCCCTTGGTTTATGGACATTTCATGCTTAGAGCTGTAAGGCACAAAAATGTCTATAACAGTTGCCCCCTAAAGTATGAGGCCGTTTATCAGGTGAAATGCTTTATTAGGAGGATCCGAAGTTCTTTCAATGCTGGGAGGAGACCTGTAATAAGATACAATACCATACATTATCTTCATACTGTTTTCATGATCTAGCTGAGGCGGGCATTCCCATGCTCAGCTTTATAAATTCATTTTCATGTACATAGGACAGACAATCGTTTGATGGTAGACTGATGATTCTGATAGAGCCATCATCCTTTTGGTAGGATGATTATCTGTGCTGCAGTGCTGTACATTTCAATGTCTTTATTTTCCTGAATATATATCGCAGCCCGGATGGATGAAACTAGATCCGGGGTCTTCAATCTCGTCCGATCTTCACTCGAAGTACAAGTCGATCCATGTGAGAAATGCTTTGAAGTCGAACATGGAAAGACATCGCTTGATTACCAGTCAATGATGTAAACTGTTAACAAGCGCGAGAGGAATCACCGATAATGATGATGACCCTCAAGGTACTGCAGTACAATTCACATGGTGTGAATAAAGGACTTGGCGTTGAACACCACGCAAAATCTTTCGGTCGAAGGTCATTGATGTATACCTGTCGCCGGAAGTGAGAAACTTGCCATTGAGGCATGCAAGCTTCAAAGTACTGAAGGGGTTGTTCCTAGATCAACTTCTTGGATAATGAGCTGATGTCGACAAGAAGCGATCCTTCAAAGGAGGGCCTTAATGAATCCCACATCAATGACACGGAACGGAGCAAATGATTTTGATGGAGGTGAAAACGATCTGATGATATATGGTTCAGGATGGCGGTCATGAAAGAATGAAGTATAATGTATGGTAGTGGATGGGACACAGGTGACTTCTCTGGATGACTTCTCTTGAACATGTCGGCGACACTTATGTGATGGATTGGTAGCATTTACCCCAAATGTGGATGGTATGGCGTGACCATGGTGATGTGACCGGTGAATGAAACAACCCAACCCGACTCAGGCATGGAGTGGAAGTGTCATGTTCAAGAGCGACTCACTACCAATAAAGATTCTTTGAGTTTTCTTCCCAATTTTTCCCCAGTCATTGCTGACCAGTACCTCTTTATTTTTGTCAAGCTTGAGGAGGATAACATATGCTTGTTCTATAATTTGCCCTTCGGGCAAACCCATCGCTATGTTTTAACGAGCCTAGCGATAGTGAAACTCGTTCTTGTCTAAAGACAAGTTTGTCGCTATTAATCTTTTTAACAAGTTTAACGACAAAGATAACTCGGTCCTTTTCATTTTTAGAGAGTCTGAAAAGGTACGTAAAGGTAACTCCAAAATTCCTTTTTCCTCATCTAATCCCTTAAGTCCGAAAAAGTATAAAACAATACAGAAGGGATGAATTTTCGATAGTTTTAACGAGCCGAACAAAACAAGCGCTCGATCTTTTTGTGCAATAATCCCTCAGGTCCAAAAAGATTAAAATCTAGAGGAGGGATAGCACTTCCGGTCGCTTTAACGAGCTGGAAGGCCAAAACTCGGCAATCTTTTCATATTTTACGAGTCAGTTGAAAAGAGCTTAAAGAAGACTCGTCTTTTGAGGAACGAGTGATAAAATGGGTAGCAGCTGATTCCAGGTAAGGGTTGGAATTTTCCAATCACGGCAGTTGTCACAAGGATGGCTAGTGAAATCACTCTTCGCAGCTGTTCCTCAAATTGGGTAAACAATCAAATGGAGGTGAATGATTGGCCAATGGAAAAGTGGAGGTGACGGTGCAAACACGACCAAGGCTTTAATGGCTGAAATGCTACATTCACGGTGGTTATTTACCGGGGAATAGTTCATTTTTTAACGAGCTTAAACGCGGGTGGAAACATTTGCTCGTATCTTATGTTTATTTTTTAACGAGCTTGAACTATGCGCTAAAACTGCTCGATTAATCCAGTCATATGATAAGAATGTCTCATATAAAACGGAAACTTTTAGAGTTTTGCCCCACATCCTTTCTTTATGCAAGTTAGGAAACGACTAATCCAAAAAACAGATAAATAATCGCTCTTTGCTTGCACTCCAAAAGGTTTGCATGTCCCCAGGTATAAAATATGGTTTCAAGGTTACCCCTCAATTTGCAGACAAAACATTTGTTCTATCGGGAGAGGCCTACCTCTTATAGGTTACCCAATGATTGCTCTATTCACACAGCAAACAAAACACTTCTTCGGCGATGTCTACCGAGATAAACAAGGGTGAGCGACGACATCCGCCAACTCACATAACTTTGACAAGAGAATCTTATTCTAGAATAACCCCTCTTCCACCGACGGATGGGGTACAGACTAGTCATATTCTCCCACGGAAACCTACCCTATACCCGAAGTTTCCCTGCTGAAGCAGACCAGGATGCATGCCCCTTGGGTTTCAGTTGTATCCCTCCGAATTACTCGCGCTCATCGGGAGGACGGACTGGGGATTGAGACATTTCTTGTGTGAAGAGACCATTTAGGGACGGTATATGACTATTTGCTATGCGTGATCCGGGAAATGAAAGCTGGTCCATGAGCTTGACCACTCTTCCTTCATGCGGAAAACACATTACTCTAAAGAGTGAGGAGACGATGGCTCCCATGCAATAAATATAGTCTCGTCCAAGGAGTAGGTTATAATCCAAGGGTCCTTGAACTACCATGACGTTCATGCGAACTGTCTTCCTTCTCAATGTTATGGGCACATCGGGAAGGATCCCTAAAGGTCGACTGGTTCCTGTATCAAAGCCTGTCAAATTTCTCATCTCAGGCGACAGTGATGGCGAACCAAGCGCTTTCCAAGCAATAGAGGAAAGGATACTCACAGAAGCCCCCTCATCTATGATGGTACCAGCCATGACCATTCTATATATTTGAACTATAATTCGGAATGGTACACTTGCTGGTAAACGGGGTATGCCTAGTTGATTCCAGTCGAAGGAGACAACTAGGCTGCTTGGAGGTGGGACTGAGTAGACGGCCGGGTATGGCTCTGATGAAATTCCCTCCTGCGGTAAGGGAACGGGTAGATTGCCCCCATGTTCGTCGGAGTCTGTGTTGATGAAGAGAATTTGGACGGTGTCATCTTTGTTCTCTTCAGTGACTCTATCATCCGAAGATAAAACCTCTGAAGGCAAGACCGGGTCAACTGCCGCCTCGACCTTTTGACTTTCGTCTGGTATGGATTCAGTTGGTTTATCTTCAATGATATTCACTTCAGCCAACCACTTGAGCGGGCCAGCTGGATTCTCAACTAGCAACAGACTCGGCAAGAGTTTTTTATATCCAGGAGGAAGTCGTAACGGTGAAACCGGACGATCATCCAAAACTCTTTTCGCTTCATCTAAGAAGGGACAACGGTGGACGGCATGATTGCCTTCGCACAGTTTACAAGGAAATCTAGCTTTCCCTTTTTGTCCTGGGGCTTCACTTTCGCTAGTTGACGGTGTGCTTTCAACATGATCATCAGAGGTTGATGACACCGGATTGTGCAAATGAGGAGACCAGTCCCTTAGTATCCGAGGGATGCAAGGACAATCTCTGTGAAAGTGGTCTCCTTTGCAAATGACACATGGCGATTTAGGCCCGGTCGGCGCAGTGAGTGGATTTTCATTAGACGACACTCGTTTTCCCCCATTCGCCTTTGGCTCCTTCTTCTTCTTCTCTTTCTTCTTCTTCTCCTTCTTCTCCTTAGGAACTTGACTTTTGGCTTTGCTAGCCCCATCAAGCGAAGAGGAAGGAGGAGAGGAAGAATTAGAGGAAGTAGAAGGCTGGTGGGTAACTCTAGACTCGTCTAATTGCTGATTCGATTGTTCAGGAATAGTGGTGTTCTGAACGACATTGGTTGAGAAGAGCCATACTGGCAAGCCAATTGTCAGTCCTGGAAGCGACAATGTGGCCATATGGGGTGCACCAACATCTCCCCAAGAGGAGAAGGGATTAGGATTTCCACCAAGGGGAATTCCTTGGTTGGTAGACTCCATTTTCTCGACCTAAGATCAACGTAGGAAAAGGGTATGAATATTCCGTTTAAAATAAATTTTTAGACGCTTTGACACAACTTGTTTTTTCAATTTTTAAGAGTCGAGAAAAAACAGAAGATGACTCTAGTCTCCTTCGATTTTTAATGAGCCTGAAGTGACAAGTGCTCAGATGGACCTTTTCCGTTAAGGAGTCTGAAAAGGAACGAAAGGGACTGCTTTGGAGGTCTAGGTAGAGGGAGTACCAAACCAATCGCAAAACTGCAGAATACTTTTTACGGTACGGCAGTCAATCTTCCCGAATGCTGTGTTCGGTGCATTGCGATCAGTAGGGCGGCCGACACGGCTTCCTATGGATAAAAGGTTTTAAGCCTATAGGGGTCTCCCAATATATACTCGACGGTACGTGGGAGCACAAGTCCGTACTGGCACTTATCGTCTCAAAGTGGAGGAATCACCCAACCATCAGTGAGGACAACAGTTACCAGGCTTTACGACGCCGGAATACGTCTCTAGCCTAGACCTCTAAATGTTGTGCGTTAAGTTCCAAAGCGTTGTTAAGTTCATTCAATTTATTTTAAGTTGATCTTTCTTATGAAGTTTGCCTTTTGGGTTCACCACGAGATGTAGATGTAATTCCTAAAATGCAATCTAAAGATGATAAGCAAACTTTTATCTCTTTTCAGCAATGAAAATCCTAGCTACAAGGGGAAAAGAAAGACACAATCTTTTCACAAAGAGCAAAGAGCACACTGTAAATGCACTTTCCTAAATCAAGCCAAACAAACTATCAATATGCAAATGCACATGTGCATGTATTTGTTTTTCACTTTCTTAATATTGATGCCTAAAAAGAAAGTTGATGTACAAATTTGAATTTGCTTTCAAGTGACAAACACAAACAAGCTTCTTTTCGAAATCAAAAGGTAGAGATGATTACGACACTTTATGATTTTGAAATAAATACTCGTTTCGACACTAGAAAGTCACAAATTCAAACCAAAGGCAAAAGTAAAAGCATAATCGACTGTCAACAGCAAACAAACTTTCTCCTAAGATCAAAATCGACAGTTACGACAGATCTAAATCAAAGGACGACAGTATGACTATTCTACTTTTTCAATGGAAAACTGTAAATGATGTAACAAACACACAAAAACATCTACAGTCTTTTTGTACAAAGGAGGTGGAATTAAGGCAAAGAAAAGGGGTTTTTAAATAGACACATACACTGATCACAGGCTGCAAAAATCAGAGACAAAACTGAAAAAATGAAGCAAAGAACCTCAGCTGCACAAGGCTAGGCTGATCAGCGCACCTGTTACACAGAGAAACTGGATTGCAGCGCAGGTAGCCCTCTCGGGAACTGCGTTGAAATGCAGAATCTCTTCACAGAGCCTGCGCTGGGGTAGAAATGAGAATTCTATCCGGGTTCTGGGTCACGGTTTGCAGTTTAATCTATGGTTTTTGGCTGAGTAAAAGCAATCAGTAATGCACAATCAGAGGGTAGATTTAAAGGAGGTCTAAGAGCTATCACAAAGGGCAATCAGATCATTTGTGAATCAGTTGTTCAGATCATAAACAGATTCAGTGAATGGATTGAAGTAGCAGATGTCTACTTTGCATTTGTTAATGGCAAATGCAGTTCGATTGCTACTTCTAAGTTTATGAAACAAACAACAAGAGAAACACAAACAAACTAATTAGACACGATCCCCAGCGGAGTCGCCATTTTGTTAACGGGAAAAGTGTCTACTCAGAATGACCCTATCCCACTAACGTGTGACAGTGACCTTAGAAACAAACAGAGAAAACTACTTTCGTATTCTTCTTTATGAACTATAAACGAAGAGGAATAGGATGAACCAACCTGTGTCTTGCGCTAGTCCTTTGATCCAATCTCTCTCCTCTTTGACATCTTCCAGCTACCTGCTCCCTTACTTGCCCAGCTTCACCAAGTTCCTGTAAGATCACAAAAGAAGAAAACTACACAAAGACATGGATTTATATTCATAAATAGCTAAGGATCAGATTTAATCTAAACATACAAATGTAACAAACATCAATGATACACAAGCATGTAGGAGAAACTCAAATAGTTTTATTGATATAACAAGAAGATCCAGGAGGAGTTACAACCGATGATTCCTGATCCAGCATCAACCTCCCAGCATAGAATCCCCTGTTCACCTCCAACAAAGCATAAATCACCCAATACTCTGATATCTATCTCAAAACCAACAGCAGTTCCCTGCAATGTACAAAATTCCAGCCTCTGGATCTCTGGGATGAGGGATCCATATATAGATGTATGCAAGGAGTATGAGTCAGCTTATGATTTGACTAGTGGCTTCTCTCTGTCAGTTCTTGTTTCCACTTGGAGACTGAGAGCCTCTTACTCATCCTTGGTCGAACTCAGTGAGGCAAGTGTCATTGGGGAAGATTCTGGAAGCTTCCATTGTCTGTCCACCTCATGGAATGACACTGCCATTTGTCATTTCCCGCTCAACGCACCCTGGTAGTGCATTTAGGTGCGTTGCAACGCACCTAGCTAGTTTACTTGGGTGCTATGCAACGCAGCTAGCTAGTGGAGCAGCTAAAATGATCCTGATTTGACTGATTTCGAGCAGTTTCTGGTGGAGAACTTCTGGGAGAAGCTGTAATTTGTTGACCTTGTTCCTTTAGGGGTCGGAACAAAACTTTTAGGGACTTAGGATCCCTTGGTTTATGGAAATTTCATGCTTAGAGCTGTAAGGCACAAAAATGTCTATAACACTAAGATCAGTTGAAAATTTAGTCATCTCGAGCCTCATCGATTACCTTTTGTCGAGATTGACCTGGAGAGAGCCCTCTCCTATCCTCGTAGGGCTAGCTACGAGGTTGAGCGTGGTTTGATGTGGACTTAGAACCTTGTCTTTTCAGCCTGAGGCAAATCTAGGCTCTAACACTAGCATCCCCTAATATTGCCTCAGGTGAGACTGCAACCTGTGCTAAGCAGGTTATTGACAAAAGGGCTGGTAGTGTAGTGATTTGTTGGTTAACGCAGCTAACTCTAAACCTGGGTCCAAGCCCCCCCAAGCTAACAAATTATTCTATTGTTGAGACCTTGATCTATCTTAGGGATGTGTGATGTGGCGTAAGTGGATACCAACTAAGAAGCAAATCAAGAAGTGGATAAATCGGAAGTTGCACGAGTTTGTAGCTAAGGAGAATAGGAATCCACGCTTGTCAAAAGAAAATTGGTTATAGAGGTATCTCTAAACAGAAGTACACGAAGTTTTATTTTCAATGTTCCCTTATGAATTACAGGAGTGGCTGTCCAAATTAGCGAATAGTGAACCTACTTGGAAGCACGACGATCCTATTGCATGGACTCCAGAATTAATCAAACATCTTGAAGGATCTGATTATAAGGTTGCAAGGGCTTTTTATTACTGGATTGATAGTATCTTGGGCAGTTTCATAACTAAATTTGCAATAGATACATTTGTGTCTTATAGCAAATTTGAATGACAATTCTTCAAAGGTCCGAGAGGTAAGTAACTAAAATCCCTAAAAACCTGGATTAAAATGATTTTGTGTGAAAAAAGGATTATGAATTTACCTTAATGTGTAAGAGGGGTCAAACCAAATCTAAACGAAGTGGAAATAAATTTAGAGTAGATCTAGACAAATTCATCGAAAGCGAATATAATCCTTTATTGGGAGAGTCGGAAAGTGAGGAAGAAAGAAGTAGCCCTAGTACACCCAGAAGTGTGGCGCAGATAGTAGATCAGGGTACCTCTAGAATTCCACATCCGTCCACTCCACCTCCACCTTCGCCTCCGCCTCATACACGTACACTGCCACCTGCACCCCTACCTTCGCTATTCAGTATGGAAAATACAATCAAAATTCCTTTATTTAGGGGTCAAGGATAATAGGATCCCGATGAGTTTTGGTTTGTCATAAAGGCTATGTGGAAAGCACAACAGATCAATGATGATGACATGAAGAAAGCACAACTAGTAACAGCGCTACAGGACAAAGCACTTACCTAGTACATCAAATACAGTACAAATTATCTGACTGCTTTATTGGTTAACACAAAAGATGCGTTGAATGCGAAATTTAGGAATTCGAAGTCGTAAGCCTAGTGTGTGACCCAAATCAAGGAGACCAAGCAGTGGGTTAATGAGTCTGTGTAGGATATAGATCAAGACTGAAGTTCTTACTGAGTCAATTTAACCTTCAGATTTCAGATGAACAACACAGGGATTGGTATATAGCTTCGCTATTACCTCACTTAAGATTATCGTTATCTCAGCAGAAGATTGGGTCTCAAGCCGAAGCGTTGGAAATCGTGATGAAGCTAGAAGCTTCGCCAATCCAAGATATGAATATAGGAGTTCAGCAGATCTAGTTGCAACTAGCAAGCCTACATATGGAATTGCAGGATCTGAAGAAGGGAAAGGAGGTTCAGCCAAAAACACTTTCTGAATTTTGGTGCATGAAGTGCAAGGCTGAAGGTCATCATAAGGATCAGTGCCCTATATTCTAGGATTATATAGTTGTGGGAGGTCCTAACCCACTGAAGCCAGAATCTTCCACTGGATCAAGCACTGGTGCAAGTACTTGGTGTAGCATCTGCCAAGTATCAGGACAACATTTGATATATAATTGTTCCCTACTACATAAATCTATACAGTATCCAAAGCAAATTTTTTGTAACTTTCGTAAATCATTTGGTCATGATGAAAGGAATTGTTGAAGCTATGAACTAATGATGGATAGGACTCTGTTGTATAGAATGTAGGCTAAAAACCATGCGCAAAATGATTGAGGATCACGTACAACTTGCGGAGGATTCCAAGGAAGGGGAAGAGGACAAGGAGGAGGAGCTAGAAGAGGTTAGGGCCAGATTATTTGTTACAATTGTGGAGAACCAGGACACTTTGCACGCAAATGTCAGAATCCAATGCACCCTTCTTGTCAATATTATCATCAATTTGATCATGTTATAGAATATTTCCCATTCTTAATAACGAAGATGCAGGAGAAGAAGAACCATCATCCAATGCATAATATTCATATGATGAGGTCCGAGCCACAATGAAGATGATCCCAGTATCAACATAGTCACACGAAGTGGTGTAGCCACTCATGAAGACAAGGTCGAAGGAAAACAGCCAGAATCAGATTCATGGGTTTGGAAATCTGGTGAGAACAATGTTGGGTTTAATTTACATAGAGAAAAAGAGATGTTCATGGAGGCAAGAAATATTTTTATGGATCCAGGTGCTTCTACGTCTCAGAATCAAATGTTGATAGTCTCATAGAAGGAGAAACCTGAAGAAGCCATGGCGACACAGGATTCAGATCCCATAATATTAAAAACATTTCTGCAGAGTTGCATAAAGTTATTACGGGATCAGAAGGCAGTAGAAGGACTACAAGAGCTGATATATAATTGCGACAGTAAGGATAAGTCGTTACTAGAACAATGCATAGTCAATAAGGTGAACCGAAGCAAGAAGAGAACTAGTAGGGAGATGTGGTTGACCAAGCAGATTGGTGATTTCGAAATGGACTAGGTAATCCTAGACTTGGGCTCTAATGCTAACGTATTGCCAAAGAAAACTTGGGAGCGTATGGGAAAGCTGAAGTTACAGTGGTCGCCAATTTAGTTATGCATGGTGAACTAGCAAACAATAATACCAATGGGTCGCCTGCATGGAGTAACTATAGATATTGAAGGTGCAAGAGTAGTGTTCGATTTCAAAGTTATTGAGATCATCGATGACAGTAATCGATACCCAGGATTGCTCAGGATTGATTGGGCCTTTGACATGAGTGCAATCATTAACTTAAAGAAGTGAAGCATGATATTTGAAAAGAATGAGCTTCGAGTAATTGTCCCATTGGATCCAGATGACGGTGTGCGATACACAGAACTGAACCATGACTATTATGAAGCTGCAGACATTGGTCACATATATAAGTTAACTGCGTGAAATGAAGATTGGATTTATCCCACTACAGATGGAAGGATCATCTGGGAGAAGGACAACTCCTACCAATCAAACACAAACAAAGAGTTAGAAAACTGGCAAAATAGGTTGCATGAGGTCTCTACGCTCTGATGTAATCAGCGTAAAAAGTCGCTACATTGTGTATCTACCAAGGTACGTAAGTTACCCTATTATGATGGTTTAGATGATGTCAATATATTTCTTGACCATTTTGAAAGGGATGTACCATAGGAACATCGGTTCCATGCCTTAGATCTAGCATTGAAAGCTATGCCTGCAAGGTGGTGGGGCATGCACAAGGATAATTTTTCCAAATAGAAGGAATATCCTAGAATGATGTGATTAAGATTTGGCTATGCGAACACCCGACTCACTGAAAAATACACAAGGATGATCCACACGAACATCTAGCACGATGGACTAAGGTGTGGGTGAGATACCTCAACCTGAGTGGGTGCATATCTTTATTCATACCCTGGATATTGTCCCAAGGAACTGGTATATAGAAATGGAGCTTCGACACGGGACCACTGATTGGGATGAGATGAAGGAGTTTCTTGATGAAATTCAGTTTCGAAGATGGGTTTGAATTGCATCGATGAAGTGCCTCAGGAAATTAAAGAAGTAATCTTCTAAGCACCCGTAGAGCCTATCACATGGGTACAGCCTGACTAGAGTACGCAGATACAACATGATTTAGAATGTTAAAATGTCACTGTGGAGGAAGGTGATGAGGATCCGCAGAATATTAATATCCCTGAATCAAAGGGACAACGCAAAGTTGGTGGACCTAATGCATAGATCCCTGATATTTCGCAACTGGTGCGCACAAAATAGGTAAACATTGGTTCAGAAGCAGAACTAAAATTTGCAAGCATTGGTGACTATTGGGATGAAGATACAGTGTACAAGGTTGTTGAATTATTACATGAATATCAGGATTTATTTCCAACTAAGTTCTCTGACTTGAAAGGGATAATAGGAGATTTGGGTATGATGAAGATCAATCTGAAACCTGATGCGAAGCTAGTTAAGCAACACCCATATCGATTGAATCCCAAATACAAGGCAAAGGTAAGGGAGGAACTCGATAAGATGCTTGCAGATGGAATAATTGAGCCTGTAGAAGAATCTGAATGGGTCAGTCCTATGGTGGTCCAAGAAAAGAAAACGAAGGGTGATATTTGGATCTGCGTAGATTTGCGGAAGTTAAACGATGTATGCCTACATTATCCATTCCCTACGTCGTTTACAGATGAATTTCTCGAGAATGTTGGTGGACATGAAGCTTATTCATTTACAAATGGATTCGGGATACCACCAAATCAAGATTGCATCGGAGGATATGAGAAAGACTACCTTCTCTACAAAATGAGAGTCGTTACAATATAGAGTCATGCCTTCCGGACTAAAAAATGCTCCTGCGATTTTCTCAAGGGTGGTTGTCGCAGCATTCAAGGAATTCATTCTAAATTTTTGGAAGTCTACTTCAATGGTTGGATAGTATTTGGGTTGGTCAAGAAACATGTCTCTAGTATGTGTTTGATGTTGGATACATGTAGGAAGTATCAGATCTCCTTGAACTTGAAGAAATGAATTTTTTATGTACCTTATGGAATATTGTTAGGCCATGTTGTTTGTAAGTAGGGATTGATGGTATACCCTACTAAGATCATCATAATTATCAATCTGGAGCCCTCTAGGAACATAAACTAGCTATGCGCGACATTGGGTCATATTGGGTACTATAGGAAGTTTATTAAGGAATACACGCAGATCACTGAGCCCATGGATAAGTTGTTAAAGAAGGATGATACATTTTATTGGGACGATGATTTTCAGAAGAGATTGAGAACTTTGAAGGAGAAGATGGTTACAGTGCCCATCCTAGTATTCCCGAATTGAAAGAAGGAATTTCATGTGCATGTGGATGTGTCTTGTATAGCGTTGGGAGTCATCTTAACTCAACCAGGGGCAAGCGATATTGATCACTCGATTTCCTTATCCAGTAGAAAACTATCTAAGGCCAAGAAGAACTACTCAACCACATAGCGCAAAGGATTGGCCATGGTTTATGCACTACAAAAATTCAAGCATTATCTACTAGGTGCGCACTTTAAGATGTACACAAACCATTTTGATTTGAAGTACTTGGTCAATAAGTCTGTGTTGGGGGGCGGGAATCTGTAGGTAGTTGCTCCTTTTCCAAGAATATGATTTTGAAGTGATAGTGAAGCCCGGGAGATTGAATGTTGGACCGGGCCACCACTCTCGGATCGATAATGGTAGAGCCTACAAATATTGATGAAGGATTACTTGACACACAACTCTTTGTTGTTCGGGTTGCGGATGAACATTTTGCAGAAATTATTCAGTTTTTATCTACTAGCATAGCTCCTGAAGGTTATACGACACAGTAGAAGAAGGAATTAGTTGTCCGAGTTGCAGATTTTTCTGTGATTGCAGGGAAGTTATACAATATGGGGTCAGACGAAGTTCTACATCGATATGTGCATGAATATGAAAGATACAGTATTCTAGTTGAATCACATGGTGGTGTCACTAGAGGACGCTATGTAGATAAGGAAACTACGCAGAAGATCCTACGAGCAGGATTATGGTGGCTGAAGATACATAAAGATTCCAAGGAATACTACAGTGCATGCGATGTATGTCAAAGGACCGGGATACCATCGCAAAGGGATGAACTTCCATGAAATCCACAAGTCACAGTACAAGCATTTGATAAATGGGTAATTGACTTCATTGGATCTATCCAACCACTAGGGAAGAAGATGGGAGCACGTTATATTATCAATGTGATATAGTACTTAACCAGGTGGGTTGAGGCATAGCCAGTGAAGGATTACAACATGGACACTGCTACGAAGTTCATATTCGAGTTTATTCTATCAAGGTTTGGATGCCCGAGGATTCTGATGAGTGACAGAGGTTCACATTTCCTGAATGAGACATTTGTATCTTTAAACGAAGAGTTCCATAGGTACCATTAGAAGAGTATGCCATATCATCCCTAGGCGAATGGCATTGTCGAAGCTTTCAACAAGATCTTAGAGAATGCCCTCACAAAGGTCTACATTGTAATAGTAATGATTGGGATGTGTGCATACCAGTGGTTCTATGGGCATATAGGACTACATGTAAGAAATTGACTAGGAAAACACCCTTTCGACTAGTTTACTGATTCGAATAGAAAATGGCATCAATCATCCACCCATGGTATTGTAAGTGACATCTACCCATGGTATTCATTCACCCATGGTATTTGCCCATGGTATTTTGATATCCACCCATGGTATTCATTCACCCACGGAATTGACCCGTGGTATTGTGACATCCACCCATGGTATTCATTCACCCATGGAATTGACCCGTGGTATTGTCACTGAAAAATACTATAAGTAACAAGTCGCATTTTGTAAAGGGACGGATGGTTCGCCACAATGTAGTCTTTATAGTTATTATCAGTTTTAATAAAAAGTTTCTTTGTGGTTTTATTTACTATGTGTTCTGTCATTTTCTTTCTAGCATTTAAATTCTTCATATCTTGGGGGTCTCCCCCACTAGATCCATTTCAATCTTTTAGATCTTGGGGGCCTCCCCCCAAGATCTAGATTAGTGGTATCAGAGCAGGTTATGATTCAATGCGAATGAGAGTTTGATGCATATTTTAGTTTCAAATTTTTCAGCAATATTCAACAAACTTTAGGTATGTTATACATCCTCCACAAAGCATTTTCTTGGGCCAAGCAGGAAGAATTTTTATTTTTTCATTTTTTTGCAGGAATGTTTTTGGGCAGCGAGTTTACCGATCAGATCTAAAATTTTTGGCACTAAATTTACAAAAACAAATAACAAATCTAGATTCCTTGCAAAAAATACCCAAATTCCAAAAAAAAATCGGCCGAATTGGACTCTGGATGTAAGAGATATCGCTAATTTAAAATTAGCTGTGTTGTAGATTTTTTTTTCTAACGACAATTGGTGGATGACGACTCTCCTATCATTTTTGTAGTTTTTGTGTAGAATTTCAGAACAGTTATTGCATATCTAAGCTCCTCTCAAAAAATTTCCCAATTTCAAAAAATGAATGGGTCGAATTGGAGTTCGGATGTGGGAGATATCGCTGATTTAAAATGAGCCAAGTTTTCAAAACTTTTGTGATGGCGGAAAAGTTGTAGTGCAAATCAGAGATTCTAGGGTGTCCATATAAGGATTTCCAACACATGAGAAGATGCAAAATGGTCTTTCTATTTCCAAGAACACGCTATAATAAATATTCTGAGTTATATCCATTTTAATTCTGGAGCAACATATGGAGCGGGTTCCCTTTGGAGACATGCTCTCCCACCCCGCTTTAGTAGGCACCTGCTTCACATTCATCAATTTCAGCATAGCAACATTTAGCTTGGGTTCTTTGGAGATGTTCCCTCCCACCCCAGGCTATGTAGGCACATGCTACTTCATCAACAATCAACATCACGGTTATGGGTCAATGGCACAAAATCCTTGTCATTGAAGTCCATTTGCTAGGCCACACACTATTAGTGTCACAATTGGTCACAAGCAATACAGGGTATCTCTATCCTCGGATCTTCATTTTTCATGGTTATGGGTCATCCACAAACCCACACTTCATCGAATTCCATTTTCTAGGCCGCACACTGTTAGTATCACAGTTGGTCACAAGCATTACAGGGTATCTCTATCCTCAGATCTTCGTTCATCATGGTTATGGGTCATCCACAAACCCACACTTCATCGAAGTCCATTTGCTAAGCCGCACACTATCAATATCACAGTTGGTCACAAGCATTACAAGGTATCTCTATCATTGGATCTTCGTTCATCATGGTTATGGGTTAACCACATAAAATTCTTCTCTTCAATGGTTCTTCATATTCAACAAAGGCTTCACAGGAGGGAACTTCACGCAATGGGAACCATTGCTTCTTAAGGAGGGAGGAATGATCCAAATAGAAAATGGCATCAACCATGGTATCCATGCACCCATGGAATTTACCCATGGTATTTATCCATCCATGGTATTGTAAGTGACATCTACCCATGGTATTCATTCACCCATGGAATTGTAAGTGACATCTACCCATGGTATTCGTTCACCCATGGTATTTTCCCATGGTATTATGATATCCACCCATGGTATTCATTCACCCATGGAATTGACCCGTGGTATTGTGACATCCACCCATGGTATTCATCCACCCATGGAATTGACCCGTGGTATTGTAACTGAAAAATACTATAAGTAACAAGTTGCATTTTTTAAAGGGGCAGATGGTCCGCCACAATGTAGCCTTTATAGTTATTATCAGTTTTAATAAAAAGTTTCTTTGTGGTTTTATTTATTGTGTGTTCTGTCATTTTCTTTCTATCATTACAATTCTTCAGATCTTGGGGGTCTCCCCCACTAGATCCATTTCAATCTTTTAGATCTTAGGGGCCTCCCCCCAAGATCTAGATCATTTACGGACAAGACGCAGTAATGTTGATGGAATACATAGTGCCCAGTTTAAGGATCGCAGCAGTAACCGAGATGGCAGATCGCAATGTAATGGAGGAATGCCTAATGTAGCTACTTGTGTTAGAGGAGGACCACTTTTTGGCTAGTTTTCATTAGTAGGTACATAAATCTAAAGAAAAGTCATGGCACGATCATCACATTAAGTAGCGCACTTTCAAGAATGGCGATTTGGTCCTGATGTATGACAACAAGTTTACCAAATTTCCAGGGAAGTTTCAGATGCACTGGTTAGGACTATATGTAATTAAGGATATTTCAGATGGTGGCGCAGTTCAACTCATGAAGCTTAATGGGGAAGTATTTCCTAGTAAGATTAATGGGAGCAGGTTGAAGGTTTATAGGGATGATCCTGCCCCTGCGGAATGACTACATGGCCATAGGAAAGTCTTCGTGCTTATGGCAGTTGAAAGAAAGTATTGGACTATAAACTACTCTGCTGAGGAAAAATTTTATCGAAGAAGGAAGGCTGCGCGATGTTTTGGAAGATGGCGCAGGTGGAAGTTGCGATAAGGTAGTTGTGCCACAAGGAGGATTGTCATACAGTCTGCCCAGAAAGTGACTGTTTGAATAACTATAGTTGATTTGACAATGATTTTGCAGTTAAAAGGAGAGGGGAAATATATCTAAGGCGCAAATCTGGGAAAATTTGTCGCCAAACTCACATTTATGAGGAAGATTTGAGGGGGAATGGATAGTTTGAATTTGAATTGGGTTATAAATATGGCACCCTGCTCCACATTCAAACACTTTTCTTTCAGAGAGCTTATGTTGTGATTTTGCGCCTAAGTCATGAGCATTGTTAGATGTTTGAGTGGAATTGGGTAGAATTAGAAAGGGAATTATTGCAGAGAGGCCTTGGATATATCATGACTACTACACAACCTACCCATATTACAACACCAAGATCCCCTAGACGGTAGTATGTTGCCTTAGTAGCAGTAGCTAGGAAGCAAAAAAAGCCGCAGTAGAGACCCCGGTTCAGCAATCACCGCAGAAAATTCCAACCGAGCAGATAGAAAAGGGTAAAATGGATAAGAACAAGCCACCCATGGAACCACAGGACTTGGATGTGGAGGAGTTGGCCGGTGGTTTTGAAGACATCAACGCAGAAGACGTAGAACATGTTTCTAGGTTGCCTCCATATATACCACCACGGAAGTCAACATCCAAGGTCATGAAGGATCTGAATGCGGTTAAATATAATGTTTTCACTTCGTTGTTACCTGAAGACGCACCTATTGAGGGAGAATTTTTTTCCTGGGTACCATCCCTGAATATGGAAGATTTGGATTTAATGATTGCAACAAATATCCCCAATATGAGCCCATCCAGTATCTCAAATCCGTCTATTATGAAGAAGCAGGTGTCACACGTGTTGAATGTATGAAGTGGGTTGTTGGAATTGAGCATGTGAGTTTGTTGAAAATGTTGTATGTTCCCCATTTCGAGCATAGTATCATCAACACTATTTGTGTGTGTCAGTTGTTGGCGTTGGTCCATGATGGGTGCCTATGGCTAGGAGAGCCCATCCCTATTCATGAGATGTTGATCAAATGAATTACCGCGCTGCCCATCAGGGGCAAACCTAGATGATGCTTTTGTAGGAGAATAAAATATTTTGGGTTTTGTTCGAAACAGATTTGCGCATGGTGATTAATTAACAGCCACGGTTATCACTACCCTATTTAATCAGTATCGTGATGTTGCGAAGTTCAAGGCCGATTTTCACAATATCTATATCTACACCAAGAAGGATTTTATGGAAGAGTGGCATGCACTGCCTTATCTGGTAGCTGAAGAACATATCTTGGTTATCATCAGTCAGTGGTCAAGCAATTGGCTCATCCAGTCCGAGCCAACGACAGTAGAAGGTACAAGAAATATCAATGCAAAAACATATGCTGAGAAGACATATCCCAAGAAGTATTACAAGAAGGATCCTAAGAAGGATCTCAAGAAGGATTTCAAGAAGGATTCCCAGAAGGAGCCCAAGAAGGTCACGATTGACCTGGAAAACCACTGTGCCAGAGGTAGAGCACACAGTGGGCATAAAAACTGTTGAGGAGGAAGAGTGTGGTGAATACCCTTTTGTGGGCACGGAGGACTTCGAGTCTTTGCTCATTATCAACAAGCAGCATAAGCAAAGCACAGATACAGAGGGGGATCTTAATGAATTTGGGGATATTGTTTGATCCATGACAGAAGACATATCGGGGCACATAGAAGAGAAATCCCAATCCATCTTAACAAAGGTCTAATATGGCCTTTAAGAATTGCAGGTATAGACCATTGTTCTACAAGCGAGCGTGGGTCAAGCGAGTGCAGGTCAACTGAGCCTGAAGCAAGCGCGTGTGGCAACCTTACAAGCAGAACTTACCACCCACCTCTGCACAGTGTAGTTTCTAGATGGATCATTACATGTTGACACTTCAGAAGACAGGTCACGCCTCCTACATATCAAGGAGTCTCGGATGAGCTCAGGGTCTAGGAATAGCGGGCATTACCAGTTATTAGTGAATCCAAGACTAACAACCAGTAAATGTTTGAGGAAAATGCGCAGGTGCTCAAGGAACCAAAAGGGGTCATTGCATGCAGTCAATAGCTAAAGGTTGTTGGGTCGTGAAAAAGGTATGTTTTTCCTCCTCATTTACTTGATTAATCATATGGTTTTCATGAATTTATTCTCGTCTTGAACACATTCTACAAGAAAGATATGAAAAGAAAATAAAATGTAGTGTTGAACAAATTACATGCTTTTAGTATTAAAATCCTATGTTTTGGCTTGTTTATGCACAGGTTGACTGGATTGGATGACTGTTGTTCCTTTTTGAATAAAACAACAACGCCAAGAAAGGAAGAGGCCATTGTTACAATTGTGCAGGCCATGCTAAAGGTGGAGGAAAAATATGGAGTTGATGTGGAAATCTAATTGTTCAGTCGAGCAATCATGAGGATCTTCTGATCCTCGGGATAAGCTTCGGTTTTTCTAGCATTTCATAGAAGATATATAACTCTAGTAAATCAAAAAGAAAAGTAACTTTTGTAATCATTGTAAAATTCCAGCAAGACTATGAATGTAGATTGAACCTTAAGGGTTGAAGTGATTTTGAAATTCCTTTTTTACAGTTAATGAAAGACTTGAGGTTCACATTAAATCCGCGTATTGAGTTTCTATCACAGTTTCTTCTAGAGGCTCTGGGCCCAGTCACTGGAAGACTTATTGCTCATTTGTATTATGATTTTTATGCTTTACTGTCAAGATTTCTATTGTTGTTCCTTCTACAGGTTGAGTTAGAGTAAATCTTATAGCTCGGTTAATATTTTTTTTATAATTTAAAGAAAGTAATTTTGTATATGATTGTTGTTTCCTCTTAGCATATGTTTTCTGCAATTACTTCTAGTTTTGAATGTTCCTCGTGATTAGCATGGTTTGAACAATTTTCTTTAATACGTGTGGATTTGATTATTCAGGTTGATTTCCTCTTTTTCATAAGGATATTGGATTAAGATATTTGTTGAAAGTAGTTTGCAAATGATTTATATTTCCGATTTCAAATTATAAAATAATTCTTGTTCTGCATTTTTAAGAGTTAATGAGTTTTTGAGCAATTGTTTATTTCTGCAATGATTAGTTAGGATTAATTACCTACATTCCAATATCTGATTGTTATCGCACAGACAATGCTTACACAACAAGAAAAAATCTTTCTCCTAGTGCCTGCTCTCAGTAGATAAGATAGGTTGTGTAGGTATGAATGACTAGGAGAAGAAAGACACCAATAGATGATAAATCAATACCAAAAGTAACCAAAGCCCAAGGATCGGTGACCCTTGGGAGACCAACCTTTATAGACGAAATCATTCGGAGAGTTGAATCTCACGTGTTAGTAGGACCCCGGACAGTATCTAGAAATGGCTCTACTTTGGTCCCTCAAGCAGCAGAGTCACCAATTGCAGCTTACACCGAGATCCATAGAAAAACTGAAGGATCTGAGCAAAGTTTCCAAAATACAAATAATCTATACTCTATTCCTTCACAAGAGGGAAAATAGTGTAATTTGAAAGAAGGAGAGGGAGCAATTAGTGGAGCTGCTAAAGTAGAACCACATCCATTTCTGCTGACCAAGAAATCCCTAAAGATTATTGGCACATCTTTGACCAAATGGTGAATCAACCACCTTAAGGTTAGACGTCGACGCTGGAATAACCTATCGTCAACCCAATAGCCAGTGCCCCAATGAAAGCTATTCCTTTACAAAATATCCTGACCTTTCACGGGATGACCTTAGAGGATCTAGATGCTTTTTTATTTGAGTTTGATTTCCCATGCAAAGGATATGACTACACCGTTAATCCTCAGAAATTGGAGTTGTTCCCCTCCACCTTAAAGGGAGCCACTTTATCATGGTTTATGGGATTAGGTGGAAGTACCATTAACTCCTCGAATGACATGAAAAACGCTTTTCTCACCAAATATCAAGACTACTGTAGGACTAGGGATCTAAAAGATGAAATCTTCAAAATGTCTTCGAAGGATAATGAAACTCTAGAAGAATGTGTCAAACAGTTTCAGTATAATTTGCAGAGAGCCCCCCACTCCACATTACCAAAAGCAGTGTTGAAAGCCATTTTAATAAAGGTAATGAGAGAAGAATGGGTAGAAACTTTAAATCTGATGGGGAAAGGTGACATTTATCAAGAAGACTATGATGAAATTGTTTGATTGTGTATCAAGTGTTCGCGGGGCAGTACACGCATTGGGCTAGGAAGCTGAGACTCCATGACTAGAGGAAGTAGACCTCCCAGTGGAGGCATGATGAGAACAGAGATCGGCAACCTCTTGGAAGATTTCAAGACAGATATCTTGGGCACGCTGACTACATAGTTAGACGTCATACATGCCTAACAAAGACAAGATGAGGTAGAACAAACGATAGCCATATTCTGTCCACATTGTTGAAATAAGCACAATCAAAGAGAATGTCCTTTGGAGATGATTCAGACGTGCTCTATATGCACCAAGGACCATGCAACAGATCAGTTTCCATCACTTCATAGATTAAAAGCAGTGTTCAAAGAAGCTGAAGAAGGAACATAGCCAGCATACTTAATGGCTCAACGTCGACAATGGCAAGCACGATCCTGGAGAATGCCACAAGACTCTTCTTTGTTCTTTCCTACACAATATAAGCAACAACAAAATTCTAGAACAACATGGCAAGGTCAACCACCCTTCTCTTCCTAGAAATCCCAATAGTATTCCATGTCACCCTGGCCAAACCAACCCTTCCCAGGAGCTGGATGGCCAAATTCACAATGCTCTGCCCCCTTCTGGCAAAATTCAACTAGTAATCCTTACCCTTCACAGTGGGTTGCTTCCACCTCATAGAACCCGAATTGGCCTCAAAACTGGTAGTGCCCTATGGGGATGAACAATATACCCATGGGAATAGGTTCTCAACCTCAGCCCACATTGCCAAGTTCATTTCAGAACCCTCGGCCTTCAGTATGCCCCCAACTGCCAGCTCAGCCAAATCTAAATCCTAATAATAGACCAGGTCAATATGTATAGATACTTGAGAATTCAGATAATGACAGAGAGCCAGTAGAATGCAATGAGCTTTGGTTAAGGCCAAGGCGCATTATTTCGACAGAAGAAAATAAAGAAACTAAAAATGAAAAATAACCTGCAATAAATCCTTCGACTGCGATTGCCACAAAAATAAAATAGGGAGAAGACATAGTCGAGCAGAAAAATTCCAATAAAACTATAATTTCTTCTCCCCCATTCCCTAAGAGACTAGCAATAAATAAACATGTTGTCTATCCTGATTTTGATATCTTCGGGGAATTGAAAATTTTGTGTATAAATATTCCGCTCCTCCAGGCCATACTAGACATCCTGATTTATGCAAAAACAATTAAAGAATTGTGTGGGAAGAAACCTAGGAGGAAATTGAAAAATCCACCAACGGTACATATGGTAGGAACTTTATTTGATCTTCTTCTAGGTAAACAAGCACCGATTAAATATGAAGACCCAGGAAATATGGTAGTAATTTTTCAGATACAAGGTTGTGCTTTTCCAAACACACTAGTAGATCTTGGAGCAACCATTAAAATTCTGACTACTAAAACCTACAGAGTTCTGGGCATTACAACTTTGGAACCCACCTCAACCTTATTAGAGCTTGCTGACAAATCAGTAGTTATACCTGAAGGAACCTTACAGGATGCAACTGTTTCTGTCGATTCCTGGGAATATCCTGGGGACTTTCTACTCATCAACCCAAAAAGTAGGTTAGATGGACATCCTTTGATATTGGGTCGACCTTGGTTAGCAACAGCAGATGCTTACATAGGATGCCGTGTAGGTAGCATGACTATTACACAAGGAAATGTTGTGAAGAATCTTGTTTTGTATCCCCTAGTTAAACAAAGTCTACCTATTGTAAATACTCAGTTACACCCACCTAAATACCTAGAAGAAAACATACGCTCTCCTCTCACACTAGAAGAAGCTCTTGAATTTAAGAATCAAATGAAAGACGATGTGATTAACAACTTCATTAATAGACCAGTTTCCATGAATAATCTGACATGCCAAGTGTTAAAGGCCATCCTCGATAATGAAGCATAAGGAGATCCCTCAAGGGACGCAGATGATCAACATATACCCATGACTGTTGTTTATAATAGTAGGCCAATAGAGATTGAACCAGATAAAATGCTTAACATTAACAATAACTTGGACAGTCATCAACAACAGGCTTGTTCAGGTGCCTCGGAAATATAAAAAATATTTTTCCTGGGAATACTCAGACATGAAAGGTATAGATCCCCAGCTATGTACCCATCATATCTACATTGAGAAGGATGATCGCACCATTTGGAAACCCCATAGAAGGTTGAATCTTCACCTCAAAGAAATTGTGAAAGAGGAACTGCAAAATTTGTTGGATGTAAATTTTATTTATCCTATCTCAGATAGTCAGTGGGTCTCCCTGTTGGTAGTCATTCCCAAGAAAAATGGGAAATGGTGAATCTGCGTGGACTACAGAGAGCTTAACAAAGCCACCTAGAAGGACCATTTCCCTCTTCCTTTTATTGATCAAGTTCTCGACACCTTAGCAGGGAAACAATTTTTTTCCTTCCTCGATGGCTTAAGTGGCTATAATCAAATCCATATCGCCCCTGAAGACTAGGATAAAACCATGTTTACCTGCCCTTAGGGTATGTTTTCATACAGAGTTTTACCCTTTGCTTTATGAAATTCCCCAGCCACGTTTCAAAGTGCAATATTGAGCATTTTTTCCAATCTAATTAACGAAGGACTTGAAATTTATATGGACGATTTTACCCCCCATGGAAATGACTTCGAGCAGGGTTAACAAAATCTAGAAAAAGTACTTGAACGATGCATTGCTGCCAGGTTATGCTTAAGCAACATAAAGTGTCACATGATGATGACCGAAGGTGTGGTTTTGCAACACTACATCTCTGCGGCTATGATACAGGTAGATCCAACGAAAATAGAGGTAATTCTTGCACTACCCAAACCCTGCACACAGACCAAGGTACGCAGTTTCATTGGATATGCAGGGTATTTCCTCATATTTATTAAGAACTTTTCAAAAATTGCTGCACCTTTGTATGTCTTAACTAGTAATGTTGAATTTAATTAGTCTCACAAATGTGACATTGCTTTTGCAGATCTGAAGAAGATGATTTCAACCGCACTAGTATTATAAGGACCAAACTAGGAGTTACCTTTTAATATTTCTACAGACGCATCAGACACAACTATAGGCACTGTACTTGGACAAGAAGAGGACAAGAAGCCCTACACTATCTATTATATTAGCAAAAATCTTACCCCTGCTGGGATAAATTACACAGTAACAGAAAAAATAATTTTTAGTTGTTATACATGTTATCAATAAGTTTAGACATTAGTCTTCCTATATACTAGCCACTCTGCTATCAAGTACTTTGCTAACAAACCAATCACTAATGGGCGAGTAAATCGATGGTTGTTGTTACTGTAAGAGTTCGATATCACCATAAAGGACCGGCCAAGAGAAGAAAATCTTGTTGTTGTAGGTTTTAACCCCGTACAGAAATTACTTGCATGCGAATTCTAGAACACAGAAAATAAACAATGCGAGAGCATAACACATAAAACACATATACACAGATATTTTCCCCTGGATCCCAAAACCGGGAATACCAAATTGTTTTTTCGTTATGTTCCTTTCAATGTTACAATACATATTTATACATGCCAAAGCATCCAATACCATGGACCAAAAAACCATCGCGTCCAAAATCATGTGCGAAAAACATGCGCAAAACCATAGGTAGGTCCGCCCAACCTAATATAGGGTCCAAAACCAAAATTTTCTGGGGCGCTGCCCCGGACCCCATAGAGTGGGGTTACCTGCACCCCTCAAATCCCCTGTGACTCCCCCCGCTACGCAATCGGCGCAACGAGGGGGGGGGGGGGGCTCCGCCCCCCTTCTAACCCCCTGGTTAATTACGTGGGCTAGTCGTGAAAAGAATATAACACAACCAAACATTCTCCCACTTGTTGTTTTCTTTCCACAGGGGGCCACAAGAGAGCTTAGTCATTTATCCAGCCCTGCAACACCCATTGTTTCTCTACACCAAGAGAACTTCTCAAAGCTCACATATTTTTTCAATGCATTTGCAGTATTCTTCAAAGTGTCCACCTTTACCAGCAACACCTTGTTGTCTTCTATCATATCCCTCACAAAGTGATACTGAACATCAATGTGCTTTGTCTTTGAATGATATGCAGGGTTATTTGCCAAGAAAATTTCACTTTGGCTATCACATTCTATCCTTATAGCTCCCTGTACTAGCCCCATATTTGAACACAATCTCTGCAACCAAACTGATTTCTTGCTTGCATGAGTGGCTGCCATGTATTCTGCCTCTGTAGTTGATAGTGCCACTACAGATTGTTTCTTACTCATCCAACTGATTGCATCGTCAAATAGGTTAAACACATACCCACTTGTAGATATTCTCTAGTCTAGATCTCCAGCCCAGTCTGCATCAACAAAGCCTTGAATATCCAACACTTTGTCCAATCCTGGTCTTCCTTGGTAGCACAAGCCATAATCACTAGTGCCACGCAAATACCTGAAAACCCGCTTCACTGTTGTCCAGCGCTCCTTCCCTGGTTTTGACATAAACCTGCTCAATACTCCCACTGCATGTGCAATGTCTGGTCTAGTACAGACCATCACATACATCAAGCTACCGACTGCACTTGCATATGGAACACAGGACATGTCCTCTTCCTCTTCTTATGTCTTGGGACACTGTTCAACAAATAACTTTACACCTACAAGAATATGAACCTTCACTGGTTTACTATCCTGCATATTAAACCTATGCAATATTGTCTCGACATACTTCCTCTGGTTTAACCAGAGCTTCTTCTTTGTCTGATCTCTTTTAATTTCCATGCCCAAAATATAGTTTGCAACACCAAGATCTTTCATGTCGAATTTGGAGGACAAATGGGTCTTCAAATCCTAGATAATTTCTTTGTCATTTCCAACCATCAACATATCATCCACATACAAGACCAAATAAATAACACGGTCACCAATTAATTTAAAATACACACAATGATCTGCTTTGCTTCTGGTGAAGCCAAGTCCCCGTATAAATGTATCAAATTTCTTATACCACATCCTTGGTGACTATTTTAACCCATATAGAGACTTCTTTAACTTGCATACTAGTTCTTTCTTACCCTTCACCGCAAAGCCTTCAGGTTGCTTCATGTAGATTTCCTCTTCCAGATCCCCGTGAAGACATGATGTCTTCACATCCATTTGTTCTACCTCAAAATCAAAAGCATCAACAACAGATAGAAGTAATCTAATAGAATTTACCTTGGCAATAGGAGAAAAAATATCTCCAAAATCAATTCCCGACACCTGGGAATAACCTTTTGCTACCAATGGAGCTGTGTATTTCTCCACCTTTCCTTTTGCATTTGTCTTCTTCTTGAACACCCATTTGCTGCCAATGGGTTTCCTTCCAGCCAGCAACTCCACCAGATCCCAAGCCTCATTTTTGTGCAAAGATGTCATTTCATCAACCATGGCCTCTTTCCAAATTTTTCCATCCTCTGAATCTACTGCTTCCTTCACATTTCTGGGATCATCATCAATAATAGAAAAAGAAAAATTTGAATAGAAAGCAGATGGACTATACCTTTCTGGCTGCCTTCTTTCTCGAACTGATCTTCTCACACCCGGAGTTTTTGGCTCTTCATCTTCTGATTCCTCCTCTGCTGTAGAGTCTGATTCTTCCTCCTTTAGATCAAACTCTATCTTCTCAGGTTCCTTTGGTTGGACTTCATGTTTAATAACATCTTTCACCTCTCTGAACACCACATCTCAGTTGTACACAACCTTCCTTATTATTTAGTTCCAAAGCTTATAACCCTTTAAACCATCCTTATACCCAATAAAGATGCACTTTTCAGATTTATTATCGAACTTGGTTTGTTTCTCGTTTGGAACATGTACATATGCATCACATCCAAATACCCTCAGATGTGAAAGAGAGGGTTTCTTACCAGTCCATACCTCTTGTGGAGATTTATCCTCCAACGCTGATGAAGGTGATCTTTTGACCAGGTAACTTGTTGTCTCCACCACCTCCACCTAGAATTCCTATCCTAACCCGGCACCACTGAGCATGCTTCTTGCCCTTTCCATCAACGTCTTGTTCATTCTTTCTGCTACTCCATTTTGTTGAGGTGTATATGGAGTAGTCTTCTGCCATGCTATACCACACTTCTTATAGAATTCTTCAAATTCCTTACTGCAAAACTCTCCACCATTATCTGTCCTCGACACCTTTATCTTCTTCTCTGTCTAGTTTTGCACCAGAGCCTTGAATTCTTTAAACCTGTCAAAGACTTTAGATTTATTCTTAAGGAAATATATCCATGTATTCCTTGAGAATTCATATATAAATGATACATAGTACACAGATTTACCCAGTGATAGAACCTTAGGTCCAAACACATCACTATGCACAAGCTCTAATATATGTTTCGCCCTCTTACCACTAGAGGGGAAACTCACCCGATTCTGCTTCCCATATACACAATTTTCACATAAATCAAAATCCAGAGAGATATTACTCATACCTTCTACCATACCTCTACCATGAAGTATTCGAAGGCCCTTCTCTCCAATATGTCCAAGCCTTTGATGCCACAGCATGGTCTTCTCTCCAGAGACCACTAGATTTTCTTCTCCACTTTCAGGAACCACAGAACTGTTGCACCCATCAACAACCGTGCTACCTTGCAGCTTGTACAGAGTTCCAATCCAAACTCCCCACATCAATACCAGTGCTCCCTGAACCATCTTGCAGGTATCCTTCTCGAACACTGTTTTTACACCTGCATCATCCAACTTGCTTACAGAAATCAGATTTCTGGCCAATGTAGGAATATGCAAAACACCCGAAAGTGTTCTAACCCTTCCACCTTGCAACTTCAACTTTACTTTTCCGCGACCGATGATTCTAGCCTTCCTATCATCCCCTAAGAACACATCACCACCATCGTATTTCTCATACTCGCAGAACCACTCTCTATGGGGAGTGAAGTGAACGGATGCACCTAAGTCAATCAACCATGCCTCATGATCTACATGTGTACTTGAAGAAGCCAAGTACACATCCCCACCTTCATCTGAGGTGGTTTTCGCCTCTGCAGAAGGATCATCATTAGATCCCTTTCCTTTATCAGGAGCTTTAGATTTACAGTCCCTTTTGTAGTGCCCTTCCTTTCCACATTTCCAACACACCACCTTTACGGGTTTTCCTGGAGATTTAGATCTCCCACTTTTGTTTCTTTTCTAGGACCGTCCTCATATAGACAAGGCATCACCATTCTGGCTCTCCATATTTTTCTGTCTCATCTCCTCCGTCAGTAAGGATGAGACTATTTCATCAAACTACAAGGCAGTTGTATTGCTACCTATTACAATAACCAGACTATCCCACGAATCTAGTAGAGAACAAAACAAACTGATGCACTTATCTTCATCTGAAATTTTAATATCAACAAATAATAACTGACTTACCACAGCATTAAATGCGTTCAGATGCTCTGTCACCAAGTCTCCATCTTTCATCCTCACGTTATACAACTTTTTCAGCAGGAATAGTTTATTCACCAGAGACTTAGATTGGTATAAAGTCCCTAACTTGTCCCACAAATCCTTCACTATAGCTTCCCCTGATACATTCAAAAATACTGAATCTGAGACACACAATCGTATTGTGCTCTTTGCCTTCCAATCCAACTTCTTCCATTCTTCATCGGACACTCCCGTTGGTTTAGTACCCGGATCTATCGCGATCCATTGATCTTTATCCACCAACAGATCCTCCATCTTGAGTTTCCACAACTCAAAACTCTGACCATTAAATTTCTTGATCTCTATCTTTCCACTGCTCACCATCTTCTTTCACCACTAGAATCGATCTCGCAGATCTCCCACTGAACAGGGTCTACCAAAACCTAATATAGGGTCCAAAACCAAAATTTTATGGGGCCCTACCCCAGACCCCATAGAGTGGGGTTACCTGCACCCCTCAAACCCCATGTGACTCCCCCTGCTACGCAATTGGTGCAACGAAGGGGGGGCTCCATCCCCCTTCTAACCCCACGGTTAATTACATGGGCTAGTCGTGGAAAGAATATAACACAACCCAATAGTTGTAGACTTCCTGTCTCGGGTAACTAAGACGAACAATCTGTTTTCAGACGAGCACCTGTTCGCTGTAACGATTAAAAAACCTTGGTATGTGGATGTAGAAAATTATCTAGCAGTCAGGAAGTTACCAGCACATCTATCGCCCAAGGAAAGGAAGCTGATTGTCCAACGTAGTGCCTGATTTTCATGGATTGGTGGGTATCTTTTCCATAGTGGATCTAATTTACAGGTTCGAAGGTGTATTCGAGAAGATGAGGTCTATGACATCTTGAAGGCCTTTCATGATGAGCCCTGTGGCGGACATTTCACAGACCGCAGAACCGGGTATAAGATCCTTCATATGGACTATTACTGGCCCACCATATTCAAATATGCCAAGAAATATTTTCAAGCTTGTGACAGTTGCCAGAGGATGGGTCATCCTGGGCAGGCTGATGAAATTCCATTGCAGCTGCAGTTGGTGGTGAAACCCTTTGAAGGATGGGTGCTTGACTTTGTTGGGCCCTTTAAACCGCCATCAAATCAAAAAGCGTATATACTGGTTGCCACTGACTATGTGACTAAATGGGTAGAAACAGTAGTCTTGCCACATGTTGGAAATAATACTGAGAGGGGGGGGTGAATCAGTATTATCAGATTAATCAAACTTTTCAAATGCCCAAAAACATATACGCTACTTCAGTTAAGTGAACCAGCGTGTACACGCTACTGTGACGAAGTAAAACAGCGTATAAGCAGAAAACTCACAATTTAGTTGGCTTATTCTTCAATTAAGTGCATCAGGACATTATTCATCATATTAACAGTAAACATGTGCAGTATAACAGAACAGATAAAAAGCCACACACATGAACACCAAGATATAAGGTGGAAACCCAATGTGGGTGAAAACCACCTGCTGCAAGTTGTCTCTATCTTTCTTAATATGAAACTTCAGTTTACAATCTTTTGTACTGGTGCAGCCTTATACCAGTACGCAGGCTACAACCTGCAGAAGGCTTCAACCTTCTCTCGTTCTCCAAACTTCCTTGGAAGGGAGCTCCAACCCCCTTTTTCTTTTGTACTAGCCAAGATACTAGTACGTAGGTGCTGACCTACAATCTTCCTTCTTCCAGGTATCACTTTTCATACATTTTCAGACTTGGATATACCTGAAGCACAACATTACAATCTGAAGACCACAATTCATTCAATTTTCACAACAGATCATTGAAGCATAAAACAACCCAACTTTGAATCACTGAACCACTGAACCCTGTCAATCACCAGTTACCAGAACACAGAGCAGACTACAGAACTCTGTAATAACAGTCAGACCCCACTGTAAACTCAAATCAAGCTTCAAAAGATATACGCTACTTTAATGAGCAGAAACCGCGTATACACGCGCTTTTACCGAAGCCAACCTGCGTACAGATCTAAAAATAAACTTTCTCAATTTGCAGCTGTACCAGATATTAGTTAGACTCAGAACGTAACATTGCGACAATATGCAGATCTAGAAATACGCATAATCAACCATATCATGATAGTGCATTTCAAACCATTTGATCCCGATCTCTCCTTAGATCTAGTTCTCCATCAACCAATGAGATCTCTCCTTAGCTCAGATCAACCAACTCAGAACCTGCATATCAGATCTCTTTCTCTCTTAGATATTCATGCCTTGTCGAAAGATGATATTTGCCTAATGATCTTCTTCTCCTTATATAGCCTTAGGCCTTTCTCAATACCAAGAGCCAAAACCATAGTAACACAATACCATCAACTTTAAAACTAGGGATCGACACGCCCGTCGAGACATAATGGTCCGAAATCATAGGCACAACTTCCAAGGTCTAACCACCATGAACCAAAGGAACCTTTCCACATACACGCGCTTTTTCTGAATCTAACTTGCGTGTACACGCGACTTGGGCTTAAAGAAAGAGCGTGTATGAGCTTTCTTGCCATGCTGTACTGAGATCTGTCTTCTGATTGAGTTGCCATCACCTGTACTAACCTTTGAGCACCTGTACCATCCACTGAGTGAGTTGCCATCAAGGACAATACTTGAACCATAATGCCAACAATCTCCCCCTTTGGACTTGATGGCAACCACCACACCAAGTCACTCTCCCCCTTTGACATCAAGGGCAAAGGGAGGACCAAGATATTCTCTTCCTTGGTAATCCTTCTGCTGTCCATACTGCTGTCCATACTCCCCCTGAGTATATGCTGAAATCTCCAAGTGTGCTCCCCCTTTGTGAATGCCAAAGAGTACCAATCTATCCATCCTGCTCACCAAGTGCTGTTCATGCTCCCCTTGACTGTAGGCAAGATCTGCAAAAGATGTTCTTCAAGAAGAACATGACTCTATACATCATAAAAGACCTTCCTATCACCAAAGACTCATACATACATCCATTTCTCAACTAAGTGAGGATATACAAAAAAATGACTCATCCACCCAACCATGATAATACATGAACATTTCATCATTCATCCCAGGCATAGTGGGGAAACCAACAAAGGCCGTTACATGACCTTGACACCATAAAAGAGACAAGAGAGATACATGACATAGAGACAACAGATCTAGACCAAGACTTAGGAAAGACATCAGCAGCATCTGATAAACATCTTGTTAGATCAGCAACTAGAATTTCTTTCTGAGCTCCTTCTCCTGAAACCAACAACCAAAAACATCTGAATGCCAACAATGCTTTATGAGACTTTTGAGCTGCTCCCCCTGAACCTGTGCCTGTTGCACTCCCTGAAACTGTGCCTGAATAATTCTGACATTCCTATTGCTGTTCAGAACTTCAGAGTTTTCCCTTGTTGTTCAGAACTTCATATACGCGTTTTCTCCTGTATAAAACAGCGTATGTACGCGGATATTCTTTCTGCAACAAGCGTCCAGCATACACGCGACTTTCCCACCATGAATCCGCGTGTATACGCTCATATTACTTCCGTAACCTGCGTATACCAACTTTTCTGTAAAACAAACAAATTTCAACAACAGGATGAAGCATTAACTACTCCCAGCTTTTGTCTGAGATATTCAAAAGTTTCCCTGGGCAGTGGTTTTGTGAGAATATCAGCAACTTGCTCCTTAGAAGGAACATACTCCAACTTGACCTTCTGTTCAAGCACTTGTTCCCGAAGAAAATGGTACTTGATTGGTATGTGCTTGGTCTTTGAGTGCATGACTGGATTCTTTGAAATGCTGATTGCACTTGTATTATCACATAAGATAGAGACAGGTGGAGTGCAAGTGATTTGAAAGTCCTGCAAGGTCTGCATCATCCAAAGAAGTTGTGTACAACAAGATGCTGCAGCCACATATTCTGCTTCAGCTGTAGATAAGGCAATCGAACTTTGTTTCTTGCTGAACCAAGATACTAATCTGGAACCCATGAAGAAAGCACCTCCACTTGTGCTTTTCCTATCATCCACACTTCCAGCCCAATCTGCATCTGTGTAAGCATGAAGAGTGAGATCAGTATTTCTAGGATACCATAAGCCATAGTTTTGGGTCCCTTGAAGATATTTGAAGATTCTTTTGACTGCCTGAAGATGAGTTTCCTTTGGGTTGGCTTGAAATCTTCCAACCATTCCTACTGCATGTGTAATATCTGGTCGAGTACCTGTCAAATAAAGCAAACTCCCAATCATGGATCTATAAGTGGGTTGGTGGACTGCTGCTGATTCATCATTTGCACTGAGGCTGCATCCTGTAACCATGGGTGTACATACTGGTTTTGACTCTTCCATGCCATACTTCTTCAAGATCTGCTTGAGGTATTTGGTTTGAGACAAGAAGATACCTCCTTCATTTTGTTGGATTTGCAATCCAAGAAAATATGTCAATTCTCCAAGAAGTGACATTTCGAATTCTTTCTGCATAACCAAGGCAAAGTTTTGACTCATAGTCTCTTCATTGCTGCCAAAAATAATATCATCTACATAAACAACAAGAATTAGCAATTTGTTATTTTCAACTTTTATATAGAGATTGCTATCTGCTGATCCTTTTGAAAAGCCTTGTTGGTGAAGATATTTGTCCAACCGATAGTACCAAGCCCTTGGAGCTTGTTTGAGCCCATAGAGAGCCTTTTTCAATCTGCATACAAGGTTTGGATCATTCCCAAGAATGAACCCATCTGGCTGCTCAATATATACTTCTTCTTCTAAGTCTCCATTCAGGAAGGCTGATTTCACGTCCATTTGAAATACCTTGAAGTTTTGAAAGCTTGAGAGAGCAAGGAACATTCGGATGGCCTCTAGTCTTGCCACAGGAGCAAAGGTCTCTTCAAAATCTATTCCTTCTTGCTGTGCATACCCTTTACAAACAAGTCTGGCCTTGTTTCTAATTACTTCTCCATTTTCATTTAACTTATTCTTGAAGACCCATTTTGTTCCTATTACATTCTTATTTTTTGGTCTAGGAACTAATTCCCAAGTGTTGTTCCTTTCGATTTGCTCAAGTTCTTCATCCATTGCTTTGACCCAACATTCATCTTTGCATGCTTCTTTCACATTTTGTGGTTCAATGGAGGAGAGTAGAGCCAAGTAGCTTGAAGCTTCTGCAAGTGTCCTTCTTGTTTGTACTCCTGCTTCTTTCTGCCCCACAATCTGAGTTTCTGGATGATTCTTTTGGACATATCTGGATGGAGTCTTCTCTTCTATTCTTGTCTGCTCCTCTGGTTCTTCTTGAGATTCTTCTTCTTCTTGAGGTTCTTCTTCTTCATCATTTCGCCTTTGAGAGTAACCTTCATCTTCTTCATGATGAACTTGCCTAGGAATATATCCCTTCTCATCAACCACTATATCAATACTGTCAACAATTCTGCCAAGTCTTTTATTGTAGCACTTGTATGCTTTGCTATGTGGAGAATAACCAAGAAGAATGCCCTCATCTGCTCTAGGTTCAAGTTTGCCAAGTTGCTCATCAGTATTCTTAATATAACATTTGCTCCCAAAGATTTTGAAATGCTTCACGGAAGGAGTTTTACCACTCCAAAGCTCATGAGGTGTTTGAGTGCTGTTTACTCGAACATTTGTTTTGTTAAGAATGATAACAGCAGCATGTGCGGCTTCTCCCCAGAAGGTTGCAGGAGTACCTGATTCATCGAGCATAGCACGAGCCATTTGTTGGATAGTTCTGTTCATTCTTTCCACAACCCCATTTTGCTGAGGAGTTCTAGCTGTAGAGAATTCTCTTCTTATCCCATGTTCATCGCAGAAATCAAAAAATTCATTTGATGTGAACTCCCCACCTCTGTCAGATCTGAGGCACTTGATTTTGTGTCCTGATTCATTTTCAGCCAATGCTTTGAAGGATTTGAATTTTTCGAATGCTTCATCTTTGTGCTTCATAAGCCCTAACCAAACAAACCTTGAGAAATCATCAATGAATAATATCAGATATTCTTCCCCTCGAGGTGTCCTTTTCCTAAATGGACCACATACATCTGTATGGACTAGCTCAAGAGGCAAGCTAGCTGATCCTTCCTTCTCTGGAAAGTTAGTTCTGGTCTGCTTTCCAAACTGACAAGATTTGCATATGGTGTTGTCTGGAATTTTGATATCTGGAAGATCGCGAACTGCCTGATATTTGCATGCTTTCCTTATTTGTGAGAAGCTTAGATGTCCCAACCTTCGATGCCATAACCAGTGCTCTTCATCCTTGCTAAGATAGCATTGTTGTTGTCCTTCTTCAAATATGTACAGATTATTTGGAGTTCTTTTGCCTTTGAGAACTGTTTTACCTGTATCAAGATCACGAACAAGACATCCATTCGATCTGAAAATAACCTCTGTTTTTTGATCACACATCTGGCTGACACTTAGAAGATTATGCTTCAATCCATCAACATACAAAACATTTCCAGCCTTGACCTTTTCTTTCAAAGGAGCAATACCTTTTCCTTTTATAGTTGCAGGAGTATCATTTCCAAAAGAAACTTTCTTTCCCTTTTCTAAAGTAGAATAAGATTCAAGTTTTTCTTTATCACCTGTCATATGTTTCGAACATCCACTGTCAATGTACCATAGATTTTCCTGTCCTTCTGCATAAAATGCTATCCCACATCTTTCTGTTTGAGGTTCCTTTATTCTCCATGTTTTGGTGCTTGTGGCTTGTTCCTTTTTCTCCTGAAACCTGCTCCTGCATTCAGAGTCTTTATGACCAAAATTATTGCAAATAGAACATTCAACTTCATTTTCAAGCACCGAAAAGTTGTTATAGGTCCTTTTTGTAATCCCTGTCATACTTCTTTGTTTTTGAGCTTCCCTAGTCATGATTGTTTTATATGCAACACATTGAGCTGCTCTGTGACCAAAGTTGTGGCAAGAAAAGCATTGTCCATTGAAGAAGCTTCTGCGGTTATTGAATCTACCAGCCAACTGATTGTAATTTCTATTTTCATCTATTCTTGAGCCAAACTGAGAAGATTTTACCTGTGGTTGGTTGTAGCTTTTGTTCATCCTTAAGGAGGATTGTCCCTGATAGTTTCTGTTTGTAACTCGTCCCTGCTTTACCTGATTATCTTCATTGTTCTTCCGTTCATTTCCTCTTGCTGCATCAAGATAACTTTTTGAGGTGGATGCTTGAGAGGTTTCTCCATTATAGCCCAAACCTGTCTTGTTTAGAGGAGACCGCTGCACACTGATAATCTCATCCAAAGTTTCAGATCCTTTGACAAATTTAAGATTAATAGCTTTTGTTTTCTCAATTTCTTTTCTGAGACCAACAATTTCACCTTCTAGTTTTTCAAGATGTTTTTCCTTTTCATCAATTTGAAATTGCAAAGTATCAATGATCACATTCTTTTCTTCTATGCCTCTCTTGAGTCTAGTGATTTCATTATAGAGATTATCCACATCTATAGCATCCTCATAATCATCATCTTCAAATGCCATTAACAGCTTATATTTATTACCTTGTTCATCTTCATCACTGTTTGATAAGCCATCACTATCTTCATGGGTGTAGTAGCTTTTCCTATTTGCACTTTGTTTCTTGTTCCATCTAGCAGGTTCTTTTCCTTTATCCTTATAAGGACATTTTGCAGCATAATGACCTACTTTCCCACAAGCAAAGCATTTGAAAGGTAGCTTACCTCTGAACCTTCCAGAACCCCTTTGAAGATTTCTGACAAAATTTGATTCCTCTTCCTCTTCTTCTGGAACATGGCTTGCTTCATAGTAATCTTCTTTTCCTGATGCCTTAAAAGCAGCTTCCCTTCTGTCAGATGGACCTCCCTTTCTCATTTCATAAGCGGTTAGAATTCCATGTAGCTGAGACATAGTGAGAACACGGAGATTTTCTTTTTCTTCTATTGCAGATACTTTAGATTCAAACTTGGGAGATAAAGATCTTAGAATCTTTTGAACTACTATAGTTTCTCTTATTTCTTCACCCAAATTTTTCATACAATTAACAATCTCATCTACCCGAAGAAAATAATTAGCCACACTTTCATCATTATACATCTTGAGAGTCTCATATTGAATCCTGAGTGTTTGAAGTTTAGCTTGCTTTACCTGTTCATCTCCTTCATAGCTAGTGATCATTTTGTCCCATATTTCTTTTGCTGATTTGAAGTGCATGACCTTCATGAATTCTGTTTGAGATATACTTCCTAATAGAGTACTGACTGCTTTTGCATTTGTTTCATATGCCTTTTTCTCAGCTGGATCTGTAGGAGTAGCTGAAGGAAAAGCATAGCCTGTTTCTACAATGTCCCAAACTTCTGTACCAAGAGATTGAAGATATGCAGTAACTCTTACCTTCCAATAATTGAAATTTGTTCCATCAAAAACCGGTGGCCTGATTGATGCTTCTTTCTCGTAGTTGCTCATGATGAATGATCTTCCTTCAAGCGATCAAGCTTCTCTGAAGGACCTGCTCTGATACCAATTGTTGGAAATAATACTGAGAGGGGGGGTGAATCAGTATTATCAGATTAATCAAACTTTTCAAATGCCCAAAAACATATACGCTACTTCAGTTAAGTGAACCAGCGTGTACACGCTACTGTGACGAAGTAAAACAGCGTATAAGCAGAAAACTCACAATTTAGTTGGCTTATTCTTCAATTAAGTGCATCAGGACATTATTCATCATATTAACAGTAAACATGTGCAGTATAACAGAACAGATAAAAAGCCACACACATGAACACCAAGATATAAGGTGGAAACCCAATGTGGGTGAAAACCACCTGCTGCAAGTTGTCTCTATCTTTCTTAATATGAAACTTCAGTTTACAATCTTTTGTACTGGTGCAGCCTTATACCAGTACGCAGGCTACAACCTGCAGAAGGCTTCAACCTTCTCTCGTTCTCCAAACTTCCTTGGAAGGGAGCTCCAACCCCCTTTTTCTTTTGTACTAGCCAAGATACTAGTACGTAGGTGCTGACCTACAATCTTCCTTCTTCCAGGTATCACTTTTCATACATTTTCAGACTTGGATATACCTGAAGCACAACATTACAATCTGAAGACCACAATTCATTCAATTTTCACAACAGATCATTGAAGCATAAAACAACCCAACTTTGAATCACTGAACCACTGAACCCTGTCAATCACCAGTTACCAGAACACAGAGCAGACTACAGAACTCTGTAATAACAGTCAGACCCCACTGTAAACTCAAATCAAGCTTCAAAAGATATACGCTACTTTAATGAGCAGAAACCGCGTATACACGCGCTTTTACCGAAGCCAACCTGCGTACAGATCTAAAAATAAACTTTCTCAATTTGCAGCTGTACCAGATATTAGTTAGACTCAGAACGTAACATTGCGACAATATGCAGATCTAGAAATACGCATAATCAACCATATCATGATAGTGCATTTCAAACCATTTGATCCCGATCTCTCCTTAGATCTAGTTCTCCATCAACCAATGAGATCTCTCCTTAGCTCAGATCAACCAACTCAGAACCTGCATATCAGATCTCTTTCTCTCTTAGATATTCATGCCTTGTCGAAAGATGATATTTGCCTAATGATCTTCTTCTCCTTATATAGCCTTAGGCCTTTCTCAATACCAAGAGCCAAAACCATAGTAACACAATACCATCAACTTTAAAACTAGGGATCGACACGCCCGTCGAGACATAATGGTCCGAAATCATAGGCACAACTTCCAAGGTCTAACCACCATGAACCAAAGGAACCTTTCCACATACACGCGCTTTTTCTGAATCTAACTTGCGTGTACACGCGACTTGGGCTTAAAGAAAGAGCGTGTATGAGCTTTCTTGCCATGCTGTACTGAGATCTGTCTTCTGATTGAGTTGCCATCACCTGTACTAACCTTTGAGCACCTGTACCATCCACTGAGTGAGTTGCCATCAAGGACAATACTTGAACCATAATGCCAACACCACAGGCCACAGAATAAATAGTGATTAATTTCCTTTTTGAATTGTTCGTATGATATGGCTTACCAAGGGAGATAATAAACGACAGAGAATCACAGTTTATTGGACATAAAATTTTGACCACCCTGCGAAATCATCATGTCAAACATTGAGTTACCTCTCCGTATAACCCACAGGAAAATGGACAGGTAGAGAGCACCAGCAAAGTCCTAGAATAAATATTGACTAAGACAGTCTCGACAAATCGACGAAACTAGGTCGCTAAAATTCCAGAAGCTTTGTGGGCCTATCACACAACATGGCGTAATATTGTTGGATACTCCCCTTACCAACTTGTTTTTGGCAAAGAAACAGTCTTCCCAATAGAGTTTGAGATAAATACTCTTAGGATAGCCCAGGAGGTTGGACTAGATCTTATAGAAGCCCAAACACTACGACTCCAACAATTAAATGAGCTAGATGAAGCACGCTTACTTGCCCTAGAGTGTACAACAATTATTCAACAACAGAGGGCCAAGTGGCATGATAGGCTTATTAAAAAGAAATCGTTTTAGAAAGGTGATTGGGTTCTCCTCTATGACTCCAGATTTCATGAATTCCCAAGGAAACTATAAACAAGGTGGCTCATCCCTGATGAGATTCAAGAAGTGCATAACAATGACACCATAACTTTAATCACCATTGATGGGTCTGGTGCTCCCTTTCTAGTGAATGGACATCGGTTGCGAATTTATCACCAGATGAATCTTTCTATCAGCAGGTAAGTAATGATCCTACTCTTCAAATCATAGCTTCAAGGGATGGTAACCCGATAACTTCATTTGCATGAAAAATTTGTTTTCTTTTCATATTCTAAATAATGTACATATTTTCTTTGAAATGGTTGAGAAATTTTATTCTTATTTATTTTATTATTCAGTACGCTAGAATTTTGATACAAACATTTTTTATAATCGATCGTTTTTCCCCTTAAAACACAGTTGATGTTCCTTTGTCACAAATGTTGTTCCCTTTGCGAAGAAATAGTTGTTATTCCCTTCTCGAAGATACAACCGTTGTTCCCTTTGTGAAGAAACAATTGTTGTTCCCTTCTCAAAGATACAACTGATGTTCCCTTTTTGAAGATACAATTGTTGTTCCCTTCCCAAAGATACAATGGTTGTTCCCTTCTCAAAGAGACAATTAATGTTCCCTTTTCGAAGAAACAGTTGTTGTTCCCTTCTCAAAAAAACAGTTGTTGTTCCCTTTTCAAAGAAACAATTGTTGTTCCCTTCTCGAAGAAACAATTGTTGTTCCTTTCTCAAAGAAACAGTTGTTGTTCCCTTTTCCAAAGAGCAGTTGTTGTCCCCTCTACAAATGAAACATTTGATGTCCCCTTTGACGAAAAAACCAAATTGTTGATCCATCGCCATGAATGATTGTTATTCTCATTACTATCATTCCATGCCAGTTATTCCTTTTGGTTATGAGTTCAATCTAAATATTTAAAAGCGGTTATCTTTAGATCATCATGATTCTTAGCCTTTTTGGTGAATATTTTTTTAAATCTGACATGCTCTATCTATGAATATTCCTGCTTATGTCTATTTTTCGGATACATTATAAACTGTTCATGATTTATCCCCACCATACTAATTTTTCTTTTATTACACATTCAAATGGTGGTTTCCTTAAAAAATATGATGAAGAATCTAAGGCATATTTATTCTTGGAATTTTTTTACTTCTTACACCATCCCTGACTCTTAAGGAGTTGATGAGCCTCCCCTTAAAAAAAAAAAAAGGAATAAACAAAAACATAAATAAATTTGGAAATGTACTAAGCTAATCTTTCTCCAAAAAGGGATAGGGGGTCTCATCACGAGCCAGCCTACCACGATCATAGGAAAGTAACATAACTGACATTCCCATTATGGCTACCACACCAGGGTAATGGCCTTGTGACACTAAAATGTCAAAGGACATGAGGTCTTGTTAGCTCTGCTACATACTTCGAGATTTGAGGGTCAAATACATGTCTGGTTGTGTTGGTTATGCTCACAAAGGACCCGTATCAGTCATCCTTCTCTTCCCCCTTCATTCCGCTCACATTCTCATAACCCCCGCCATCTCTGTTTTTCCTCCAAAACTCGGCATAAGCCCCTGTTCCTTCAAGCCCCCAAGCGCTAAGTCTAAAGCTCCATAGCACCGTCACCACATGACCCTGCGCCTCCATAACCCATAGTCGCCTTTTAATCGTAGCCGTCGATCGTTGCATCCCGATCCAACGGTTCCCCACCGCATTCAATGGATAACCTGCCCGTTTGTTTTCCTATCGTCCGATCATCTCTGCCGCGATCGGACGGCATTCGCTCCTCCCACGCCCGCAAACCAACCGCGCGTTAACTCACGATCAAAGCAGTTTTCATCACGTCCCGTCCGCCACGCGTCATGTGTTGACTGGAATCGTGCACCTTTGTACGATTACCACCCAAGCCCCAACGGCAGTGCGATAAATACCGCTTACCGCCCATCCTCCATCCCCGCTCGTTATCTCCCGTGTATCTCCTCCGCCCGATGACCGTTGGATCTGCCCACCCGAGATCCAACGGCTCACGATTGTCCACCCACGCTTCCACCCGATACCTCCCACCGAGAGATCTCCGCTGTCCATTCATTCGATCCAATGGCTGATATCTATTCTCGTCCTGCTCATGCGTCTGCCATGCAGTCCTCTCGTGAATAGCCTGTCCCATGCATCTAAAGGACAAAGGTGGCTAGCATCCAGTACTCGGCATAATAGATCCTCAACAACCGCATTCAACAGGAAGGATGGCCAAGAAGAAAAGGACATGCCTCGAGCAGTTAAAATACATTTAGCAGTTATGGAACTTCATCCATACGACACTTCACCTGCTCGAGAAGTACAACAAAGCATCCAAGAAGATCAATTTTGTTCATTAAAGTAGGCAGATTGCATCAGAAACTCCATCAAACAGTTAAAGCAGTTGGTGGTCCATTATGACCCCTCCACGCCTAGAATAGCAGAACATTTTTGTAATCAAACTCTATATATACCCAAAAAACAGATGTAATCAGGGTTGATGGTTGTTGTTTTGATGTAAGGTTCAACTTTTGGAGACTGTAACTGCTTTGATACTTGCAGCATCTCGTCTTCATTTTCAGCTAATACAAGCTTCTTTTGCTGATAATTGCTCACTTTCCATCTCTTTTCTATTCTAGGTTGTTCTTGATATGCATTCTTCCTGAACTCTTGATGTTTAACATTAGAGGAGCTGTCATCCTACCTCTATGTTACAACCCTACATGTATCAGTGAATGTGTTAATCAGGTTTCTTTTCACTTAGTGGCAGAGAGTTGTCATCCTGTCTGTGCACTATTGAATTAGATTTGTATACCTCCTTACTGGTTACAGCCGGCTATCACAGGGTCCTGTGCATTTGCTGGTGTGGTTAATATTCTCCATATTCACCCAATCCTTAAACTGTGAGTAATTCGTGGTCTAAAGCCTTGTAGTCTGGGGGTTTTCACGCATGTCTGGAGTCAAGCAAAGTAGAAGTGGTTATCTGGATTGAACATGCATCATTCCTTCCATTCATCCATTTCCAACATTAAGTTGAGTTTGTAATGTTCCCGAGCATCTCCGAGCTACAACCTAGGAGAGTTTCTTGGGGTGATAACAGGTCTCATCACAAGCCGACCTATTCACTTTGTTATGATCCAGTAAGTGTCATTGTTACCATCTAGTCATCATGCCAGAACAATTTCCTTTTTGAAGGAAATCATTTTTTAAGTACAGGATATTGACTCATTTGTGGGTTAAAAGGAAACCTTGTTGAGGCTATGAACACCTGCTGGCAGCAATGGCTCTGCCTATGGTATTGAAGTATACTTTTAAGTTTCCAAACTCTTACTATGTCCTTAGTTCTTATTTGTTAATAAAAAGGAAGAAAACTCCTTTGATAAGTAATTATATCCTTAATAACTAGTATGGGCGGAATATTTCTATTACGTGAACCATGTAAGCATTATCCAACCATCTGACGTTAGTGGTAATAAATTTAAAACATAGCGCTTCATCATATTTCTTCATACATACTCCAAAAAGAAAATCTCTTTCCATGATGTATATTTCATATGCTTTATTTCTCATGATCCTCTCTGACCAATCGTATGGATGTGCATTCATTGCATTCAATTCTATCTGTATGACTGTTCTGACCACTTTTTGTTGTAATAATGATGTCGCATGCTCTTTTTCCCTTCCACATGCTTCACAGGTCATGGTCACCCTTTTTTTCATTAAAGGGGGACGGTCATACATTATTACGACGTGAAGGCACATGATTAATGAACAACCACCATACCTATCGATATGATAGGATATTACTACTGAGAATCTGTATTTAGTTTTTATTCTTTATACTCCTGCATGTAGTTTATGTTATTTCATTACAAAAAATGTGGGATCCAATAGTGCATGCAGGTTTGCAGATTGTCCTTAGGAAATAGCAAATATGGGTGGCACCTTTTTTCACAGTGAGCCTACATTGTTACAAATCACCAAGCAATCCTAAGATATCTTAGCACATGCAGGATGGGCACAATATCTTGCTTGGCTGCAAGGGTTTAATGATGATACTACTCTGGAATTCTTGGATAATCTATAGAATAAGAGCACAATTGTCAAAGGCAGGACCATAGCAGTAACTGAAGCCATTCTAGCAAAGGTCACAGATCTCCCTATAGAAGGCATAAAATGGGTAGAAAAGCACATGGCACTCCATGAAGTTGAAGAATTGTTTAAGGATCCTGGCAAGGAATTAGTGCATAAAGGCAAAGGTGTGTGTCCTACATCTCTGAGCGAGCCATGGCATGAACTGGAAAAGGTTATCCATAAATATATCACATGCAACAGTCGCCATGATGTGGTAATACCTCGACACCTTAAATTGTTAACAGAATTAAAGCAAAAGATAGTAATTAATTTTCCATTTTTCCTGAACTTGTTATTACATGAACTTGTTAGTAGAGTGAGGAAATCTAGAAACCCACAGGCTATAGTCAGTCATCATTGTATAATTAAATTAGTGATCATCAAGGAATTAACTCAGTTACAGTTAAATTGGGACATTTTATAAGCTCTGATGCACCACCCCTGGAAGGAATCCCTGGAAATGCCCAGCGTAAGGAAGAACATCAAATTACGAAGGTACAAGCCCAAAAAGGGGACGAAAAATTAAAACCCTTGTCTTGACATATATTCCTATTAAACGAAGACGACCTAAGAAAATAGTCCAATGGAGAAGCATTAGTTTAGCCATAGATGAGGTGAGACCACCCCATGGATCCCCTGATAACCAACAAGTCTATTTTCCTTAGGATTATGAAGAAGAGGCGGATCGGGTCTTGGAAAATTTGTGAACTCTCTTTGAGGAGCTAGGCCATTTTGAGAATTCACAGGAACAAGTCCCTACCCCTATCCCTTCCACTTCTCCTCATAATTCTCACCATATAGAGACATTACCCTCTTCCGGAAATGACAGAGATACACAATAATTGGAAGGACAAAATTTTTCTGTAGCTGAAACCTAGGAGCTTGAAGCTAATTCAGGGGATACGAACCCACTTGAACAAAACCCTGATAATGTTGAGGAGACGGAAGCTAATTCTGGAGATACAGCCTTACTTGAACCAAACCTTGACAATGTTGATGAGTCAGAAGCCAATTCAGGAGACACAATCTTACTCGAACGTGATCCTGACGATTTTGAAACTGCTCCTATTTTTGAGAATTTTATTGCTAGCCCTTCTTCCCCAATAAAGAAACCTATTGTAAGAATAAAAGGGTGAGATGATCATAGGTTGGAATTAATGGATAAGGAAAATAAAAAGCTGAAATGAAAAATCAAAAAGCTTAGGGAATGGCTAAAAAACTCTAAGAAATCTTATAAGAAGGAAGTAGAGTCGAAATCAATAGGAAGCGAGAGTGAGAATTTCCTTAATTCCACTGAAATACAAATAGAAAACATTATCATTGTTTAGCAGGAACTCAAATAGAGGATGTTTGTAATAGTTCGATAGAAACTCAAACAGATTTACGTTCTTCTGTTGAAGTAACAGAGGCAGCTACTCAGACAGACTTTCAAACAGACCTCTATGTTCTTGTGTCAACAGTGGAAACATTTGTTCAAATAGACCTATGTGTTCATGTGTCAACATTAGAAGTATACATTCAAATAGATTCAGTAGCAACTGACAGTAAGACTACTCAGACTGTGGACATACCTCCTTATACCCCCTTGGTAGTAGATGCTATTATTCGAAAATTGAAGACAGAATTAACAGAGTTACAACAAGTACGACTGCAACACCAAAAAGAAGTAATGCCTTTGAAGAAATACCAGGAGTTACTGAAAAAATTTAATGACTTGACTACAACAGAGGATGAAACCTATGCCAGCCTTAGAGCATAATGGAAGAAAGTGGAGGAAGTACAAGGATAGTATCAGAAGGATTTGGAACAAATCAAAATTATTTGTTTTGTTTATTCAGATGCACTATCCTGTAGGTTGCCTCCTACAAACTATGTACTTTTTCTGCTTGAACGATATTTGTTGTTAAAAGTTAAGGCTATTAGAGCTTATCAGCCTTTTGAGTTTAGTTCTACTCCTGATTTTATTAAATGTTGTCAAAAACAGACCAAAGATGTAAAACGTTTTTTATGTGAATTATATTTGCACAATTTTTTCTTGGAAGATGACATGGATGCCAATCCTAGCCCCTTCCTCGGGGATGTCCAGTTCTAGGATTTCCTCTCCTTCACTAAAAACCAGCTCAAATGGGCTAAGGCTCATGATACCTTCTAGAGGAGAGAAAGTGGAATGGATCTTTGGGTAAGAGGTGAACCTACAATGCCTCTGCAGATCTGGGTACAACATAAAAGGTTTATGGAAAAAGGAGTTGTGTCCACTTTGGGTCCCATCCACATAGACACTATTAAGTCAGGTTTGGAATATTTTGAAGACATTAGAGAAGCAACTCTCCTAGCTGCAAAGAAAATATGGACAGCCTCTCCCAACAGTGTCAGAAATTGAGAACCCTTTGGCTACCGAAACTTTAAGGAAGTTGCAACTAGACTCGCCCGTTATGGTAACATTGTCCTAAGTGAGGGTCCTACTTGGATTGGATGTCGTTATAAAATCCCTATCATTTGGTATCCTCCTGATGGGTATCATTGTAATTATGAGCTATCAGAATATCAGGAAGGTCGAGCCTTTGCAGTACTTAAAAAAAAAATGGTTTTTGGGTCTACAAGGAAGAAACATATCTTGCCTATTCTCTGACTCAGTTGCATCTTAATTATCTTATTGCATGAGGACATGCAAAAAGGTAAGCTGGGGAGTATGTTGGGTCATGAAAAAGGTATGTTTTTCCTCCTCATTTACTTGATTAATCATATGGTTTTCATGAATTTATTCTCGTCTTGAGCACATTCTCGAATAAAGACCGTGAAAATAAAATAAAAGCTAGTGTTGAACTAATTACATGCTTTTAGTATTAAAATCCTAAGTTTTCGCTTGTTTATGCGCAGGTTGACTGGATTGGAATACTGTTGTTCCTGTTATACTCCTATAGTTATAGGTGTCATATTTCATGATTGACTGGTTGAGCTATGTAATATGTTCATACCTTTCCTTGCTGTAAAGGTTTCCATATTATCAAAAAAAATATAAAAATATAAAAAATGTAAAGAGAGTATGTCCTAAAAGAAAAATCAAAGGGTAAAAAGAATAAATGGTCAAAAGAAAAAATGAAAAGAAATGAACCCCAAAAAAAGAAAGACCAGTAAAGTGTGTTAGTCCAAAATGCCACTACTATTTCATTTTCTATAAATAAAGCATCATGTACAGCTTGTTGAACTTTTGCCACAATTGATGAATGGCCAAACAGCTTAATCTTGGCTAGTTCATGTTTGAATTTCATGTTTTAGAGATAGAGAATAAAAATCTGTCCAAACTATTTAATCTTGGCAGATAAGTAGATAGGTAGAGAAGCAAAGGAGCTCAACTGTTTAATCTGAGCCCTTGGAAGAAATAAGTGCAGACTTAGGTAGGCTTACCATGTAAAGAAAAGAAAAGTTGAAAAGGGTTTGCTAGTCTAAGTGCACCCAAGAAAGAAGAAAAAAATGTTAGGCAAAGTAGGCTGGGTAAGTAGATTGATGTTGCAGAATGAGACTTGTGATAGGTTTTGTCTCTAAAAATGTGTGTTAACTTACACTTCTATCACAAGTGCCATGGCAGATATTTTTTGGAGCAGCTCAAGCAAGGCATGACTAACTCCCCTTCATCCTTTTCCCCAGTCATTCACTAACTTCCCCAATGGTATTAAGATCTGCTTAATATCACCAAACAACTCCTTCCATCCATCTCATTTCATAAAAAGCCTAAGTAAAACCCCTTTTACTTAGGAAATTGTACAAATATCACAAAAAACCCCTTTTTTCCCCTTTAGCCTAAGTTTATCACTTAGCGCTTCCCATTTCATAAATCATATTAATTTCCTAACTTTTATTATATGAATCCCATGTAATTTTTACCCATCTCGTATTGTATATAAATATAATAAAAAGCCCCATGTTTTAATATTCCCGCCCTGGTTGAATACAGTCGTATCACTATTTGAAAAAGGGATTAATAGGTTCATTTGGAACTTATTAATAGTCTCCGCTGTACAAAACCTTGGGATTAATTAACCCCACGTTGATTAATAGCCAAACCTCACAGATCAATCAAAATGCCCCTGACACCATTAAAAAAACATTGTTTAATGCATCGGGCCCGCAGCGTTAACCTCCCGCCACTTTTTATGAGCATCTACCATCGAATCTTGGCCCATCCATCTGACGGTCCAAAATCATTTCGCGACCCCCCCGTCTGTCGCTGTTTAAACCTCCGCCATCTCCAACGAGCGCCCACCGTTCGATCAACCATCGCACATCGGACGACTGATATTCATTTCACGACCCACCCCCCCCCCCCCGCGGACTGCCGAAAGTTAACTCCCAGGGAAACGACAGTTTTGGCGCCGTACCAAATCCACGTGTCACTCTCCCGGCGTGTTTTCTACCCCTCCACCCAAGCCCAAAAGTAGTGCGGGCAAAACCATTTACCGCCCTCCCCCTGCTAACGTCATCCACTGACGTCAGCTGTCCTTTGCTGACGTCACCTGCCATGTCACCATCCATACTGCCATGTCATCTATCCCGTACCCCCGCTGACGTCATGCTGACAACATCCGTCCTTGAAACCAAATTTTCCCGCCAAAAATTCTTTTTTTCAATTAATGGGGTGAAAAGGTCATTTTGTTATGTTTTTTCCTACAGCTCCCCGCGCGCTCCAGACACAAAGTCGACCGACGTTTGCTATTCATCCCCGACTGCCTCTGACCAGGAAAAAGCTCCATCGATGAGCTCGGCCTCAACAAACCCACCATTTTGCAGTTTTTCTCCCTCTTACAAACAGTTGAACCAGTGTCGAGGGACTTCCAAGCCCACAGAAGAGGGAAACAGAGATAAACGGGGATATTTGCTACCCTAGCCAGTGGAAACCCGTAGAAACATGAATTTCCATAGGAAAGATGATCAGAAGACACGTTGCAGTCTTATTTTTTGCCAGACAACGGTGAGTAGGGTCGGTTCAGCATTAAAGAGAATCAAAACAAGTCAAAGAGTATCAGAGGAGCATTAAAGAGTATCAGATCAAAGTCAAAGTGTATCATATCAGAATTGAAGACTGTAAGATCAGTATTAAAGAGTATCAGGTTGGCATTGAATAAAATCAGATCAAAATTAATGCAGAGTTAAGACAAATAGTCGGCACAAAGCTACTACAGGATAGCTGCAAGCCGAACCCTAAAAGCCTGCCTCCAGCACAACATCAGTTAGTTGTTTCTACTTTGCTTGTAAATTACTTTAGGTTAAAATCTAGATATTATCTCACAGCTGTGATGAGATATTTTGTTGTACATATTTTGTTGTATAAATACCCCCTTCATCAGAGTTTTGAAGAGGTTGGGTGTGCGCGGATTTTCTAGACTTTGTTGTAAATACTGAAACTTTGGAATAAAGAGCTGTTGGAAACAAACCGCTGTTTGGCCTACTGGATGAAGAATTGATGTAGAGGACTTGTCACAGAATTCTTGAATCAAACTCCGGATCAATAAGTCCCCTATATCTTATGTTTTACAGTTTTCTAAGTTTTTATGTCATCTATGTTTCATAAACTGAATGATAAAGAAAATGGTTAATTCAGAATTTGCTTGACTGCACTCTGTTTTCAATCTTTATTATTCTTTATGTTTTCTTCAGAATTAGCATAAACAGTGAATTCTTAATTGCTCTTGTTTCCTGATTCTCTCATGTTGAATACTTGCTAAGGAATTCTTAACTGCTCCTTATTAGTAATCATCCATTTTCCCTCTTTCAATATGTTGAAGGATTCTTAACTGCCCTTCACCCATTTGAGCCCATTCCATCTGTTTTCAGCTCTTGAATTGTTCTCTGTTTGACTACCTAGCTCTGTGATGCCATCCTCTATTAAGAAACCAAATTCAGAAAGCCATCTTCTTTGACTCCATCATGCCCAATGGACTGAACTCTTCAGTTTTACCCCACTGTTCTATTGAATCTCACCACCCAAACTCAAAACAAAACCCTTGTACTTCATAACTAGCCTATCACCTTTAAAAAACAAAGCTAAATCATAAAGAGAGAGCCCTCTTTGGATACAAATTGGCTAGATTTTGTATCTAAAAGATTGATCTGTGGTTACCTCGGCCATATTCCCCTTCTTACAACTTTTGGGAACAACCTGAGTGATAACATCATTGGCGACTCCACTGGGGACCTGAATAATTGTTTGTTACTGTTGTTTATTTTATAAGCTACAGATGGAGCCTGAAGTTAGCCAGGTAGCCTTTGAAACTGCTTTTGCTTTGCAATTGCAAAAGTAAATAAATTTTGCTTCAGTCTATCTCCGGTCTAGCTTATGGATTAAACATCTAGTTTCAAATACCTGATCAGTTCCTCTTGTCAAATAAAGTCTTTAAGAAAGTTAAAATCTCATATCTAAAGCCTCTTAAAGAAATCATAAAAGTTGTTTTGAAAAAATCAAAATAATCAGAAAATACTCAAAAAAATTTGGTTTCTTGGAGAACTAAGCCTTCTCTTCAGAACTATTTTACAGGTTTAGATCTGATCTATGATGGTGGACAAGGATCAGGCACACAAAAGTTAAAATCATCCACCTGGCGACTCCACATCAGTTTCACAATCAAGACTCCACTGGAGAAATGAACCTGAAAGAACTGTATGAAAAGATCAGGCTTTTGACTTGGATTGTTATCCAAGACATTATGTTCTTTCTCATTTATAAGATTTTTCAATGTATATTGTATTTTAGAGATGATTTTAGATTAAGTTTTTATTATTTTCCTTCCAAAAATGTAGATGAAAAGTCTCCTTACACATTTGAACAGCAGTCTTCTAATTCTTATGAAGATCATTTTTTAATTAAGGAGAACCCAAAAATCAAGACCAATCATCCAATCCCTGAACATATTCCGCTACCTCATAAAGTTCCTGATAGGTATAAACCACTCATTTTGCCTCCTACACTCCATGCTTTCCCTAACGATTATCCCAAGTATCTCCCTAGATTTGATGGAGAGAATGGTGTCACTGCCCAAAAACATATCCAAGTTTTTGAAGATTATCTTAACTTATTTGAAGTGGATGAAGAGGATGTTAGTATTAGGCTTTTTGCTCTTTCTTTGCAAGGCAAAGTCAGGAGTTGGTTCAAAGCCCTGCTTGAAGCAAGCATCTCAAATCTTGAGCAGTTTCTCAAACTTTTCCTTAATAGATGGATAATCAAAGTCAATCTCCTCATGATCATAGAAGAATATAATCAGTTAAAAAGACATTTAGATGAAACAGCGCAACAATTTTCAGACAAATTCAATCAAATCTATCATTCAATACCATTAAATGTAAAACCTCCCCCTGATTCAGCTCTACTACATTACCCAAGAGCATTTGATTCATAGATAGAATTTCATCTGAGAGAAAGAAACCCCTCCACTATGGAACAAATGCAGAACATGGCAGTGGATGTAGAGGTTAATCTGAAAATTAGAAAAGAGAAGTTGAAAATAGAGAAAGAGGAAAAACTTGACATTTTGATCAAGAAAGCAGAGGAAATGATGCAGAAGATCACAATGAAAGTTGAATTTTTTGTTCAAAATCATCATGACACATTTGTTTCACAAGAGGAAAGGGTTGATATTCATGAAAAAATTCCTACCAACTCGATCTACCATAGATCAGATGACAGATTCATAGAGCAATATGTGGAGGAGCAATCTCCTGATCTAATGTGTGCATTTGATAACATGGCTTCTTCTGATGATTCGCCCAAGTATGATCAATATGATGATGATTATGTTTCTCAAATCCAATTTAACCTTGCAAAGGAATCAGAAGTTAATTTGGGGAATAAGGAAATTCAGGTTCAACAGCTTGAAAGAAGTGATCAGCTTGTTCATTTTAGCTATGAGGATGAGGAGGAAAGTGCAAAAAAATTTGAAATCAATGAAGGAACTTTACCATTTTGTTTTGATTCTTTTCAGTTTATCAGAGATAACTATCAGGCAATTAGAAATCAAATGTCAACAAGTCTTGATATTAACCATCTAGAGGGCAATCAAATCTTTGTTCAAGATTTATCATATCTAGATTTACAGCCCCAAAATGCCATTAAATGTCAGGTTGTGGAAGAAGACTTGGAAGCAGCAACATATGATCAAACGATCCAAGGTGATTCCCTGCCTCTCTGTTTTGAATCATGTGAAACTTTTAAAGAAAGGGAGGAGCAGCTTGTAGAAATCTGTCAAGTTCCATTTGAACCTGTATGTAATAAGTTGCAAGAAATCTTCCAAGTTCTTTATGATCCATCAGCTGACAGGTTGGATGATGAAAGAAATCAGAATTCTTCTCCATTAACAGACTGTGAGAGTAAAAATCAAGATGACAATGGTTTTACAAGACAGACATTACAGTTATTAGAAATATCATCACCAAGAGCAATTGAAAACATGCAGAGTGTCAAAGACAAAGGTGATATTTCAGTTTCATGGCAGGTAGGCTATCCAGGACATTTGTACAGTTGTTGTTTGAATCAGCTCAAGAATAGTGTATATATTTTGCAGGATCCTTTTGTACAGTTTCTAGATTCAACAAGGGAGATCAGGAATTTCCTTATCTTCTCAAAGTTTAACAAAGCCAAATTTGATTGCAAGATCTCAATTTTAAACACCATCAAACATAAGCAACACAGGTCACTAATGTATATAATGCTTAAGTGGTTGCATTGGTTGTTTCATTTTACCTAACCAGCAGTCAGAAAGCTGATTAGAGTAAAGTAGGTAGTATTTTAGTTTATTTTAATTCAGTTTTCAATAAGTTAGAAAATAAATCCTTAAATGTTTGAATTCAATCCAAAGGCCTAAAGATTTTGATGATTTGCTAATCTGGTTTGAAGATTGCAGCACCTCTTTTGTTTCAGGTCAGATCTCAAAGTTGTGCAGGAGAAAGTTGAGAGGATTTTGATGAAAAGACCAAGGCTGCAAGTTCCTACCCAAGTGACAAGGTGCTCAAGCAGGATTCAAGGAGGAAGAAAAAAAGAAAAAATGTGTTTAGGTGTTGATTGGATAGTAACTTGCTGCAGTTGAAGCCCGAAGAGAAGGCCCTAAGCTCCAGAAGTGTGTTGTCATATATACAATAAAGCAACCAGCAAAAGGAAGATTTTAGAGCAGAGCAAAAGTTATGCAGAAGGCCATCTGCCCTATTGTTCTTGACTTTCCACCAGGGAAAGCCATCCCCAAGTGGAGCCAGTGTTATACTCCTACAGTTATAGGTGTCATATTTCATGATTGACTGGTTGAGCTCTGTAATATGTTCATACCTTTCCTTTCTGTAAAGGTTTCCATATTATAAAAAAAATCAAAATATATAAAAAATGTAAAGAGGGTATGCCCTAAAAGAAAAATCAAAGGGTAAAAAGAATAAATGGTCAAAAGAAAAAATGAAAAGAAATGAACCCCAAAAAAAGAAAGACCAGGAAAGTGTCCTAGTCCAAAATGCCACTACTATTTCATTTTCTATAAATAAAGCATCATGTACAACTTGTTGAACTTTTGCCACAATTAATGAATGGCCAAACAGCTTAATCTTGGCCAGTTCATGTTTGAATTTCATGTTTTAGAGATAGAGAATAAAAATTTGTCCAAACTGTTTAATCTTGGCAAATAAGTAGATAGGTAGAGAAGCAAAGGAGCTCAACTGTTTAATCTGAGCCCTTGGAAGAAATAAGTGCAGACTTAGGTAGGCTTACCATGTAAAGAAAAGAAAAGTTGAAAAGGGTTTGCTAGTCTAAGTGCACCCAAGAAAGAAGAAAAAAATGTTAGGCAAAGTAGGCTGGGTAAGTAGATTGATGTTGCAGAATGAGACTTGTGATAGGTTTTGTCTCTAAAAATGTGTGTTAAATTACACTTCTATCACAAGTGCCATGGCAGATATTTTTTGGAGCAGCCCAAGCGAGGCATGACTAACTCCCCTTCATCCTTTTCCATAGTCATTCACTAACTTCCCAAATGGTATTAAGATCTGCTTAATATCACCAAACAACTCCTTCCATCCATCTCATTTCATAAAAAGCCTAAGTAAAACCCCTTTTACTTAGGAAATTGTACAAATATCACAAAAAACCCCTTTTTTCCCCTTTAGCCTAAGTTTATCACTTAGCGCTTCCCATTTCATAAATCATATTAATTTCCTAACTTTTATTATATAAATCCCATGTAATTTTTACCCATCCCGTATTGTATATAAATATAATAAAAAGCCCCATGTTTTAATATTCCCGCCCCGGTTGAATACAGCCATAAAACTGTTTGAAAAAGGGATTAATAGGTTCATTTGGAACTTATTAATAGCCTCCGCCGCACAAAACCTTGGGATTAATTAACCCCACGTTGATTAATATCCAAACCCCGCAGACCAATCAAAATGCCCCCGACACCATTAAAAAAACATTGTTTAATGCATCGGGCCCGCAGCGTTAACCTCCTGCCACTTTTTATGAGCGTCTACCGTTGGATCTTGGCCCATCCATCCGACGGTCCAAAATCATTTCGCGACCCCCCTGTCTGTCGCTGTTTAAACCTCCGCCATCTCCAACGAGCGCCCACCGTTCGATTTACCATCGCACATCGGACGGCTGATATTCATTTCGCGACCCCCCCGGACTGCCGAAAGTTAACTCCCGGGGAAACGACGGTTTTGGCACCGTACCAAATCCACATGTCGCTCTCCCGACGTGTTCACTGCCCCTCCACCCAAAACCGCCCAAGCCCAAAAGCAGTGCGGGCAAAACCATTTACCGCCCTCCCCCTGCTGACGTCATCCGCTGATATCAGTTGTCCTTTACTGACGTCACCTGCCACGTCACCCGCCATTTCACCATCCATACTGCCATGTCCCCTACCACGTCATCTATCCCGTACCCCTCGCTGAAGTCATGCTGACATCATTCGTCCTTGAAACCAAATTTTCCCGCCAAAAATTCTTTTTGTCAATTAAAGGGGTGAAAAGGTCATTTTGTTATGTTTTTCATACAGCGCCCCATGCACTCTAGACACAAAATTGACCGATGTTCGATGTTCATCCCTGACTGCCTCCGACCAAGAAAAATCTCCATCGATGAGCTCGGCCTCAACAAACCCACCATTTTGCAGTTTTTCTCCCTCTTACAAACAGTTGAACCAGCGCCGAGGGACTTCCAAGCCCGCAGAAGAGGGAAACAGAGATAAACGGGGATATTTGCTACCCTAGCCAGTGGAAACCCGCAGAAACATGAATTTCCAGAGGAAAGATGATCAGAAGACACGTTGCAGTCTTATTTTTTGCCGGACAGCGGTGAGCAGGGTCGGCTCAGCATTAAAGAGTATCAGAGGAGCATTAAAGAGTATCATATCAAAGTCAAATTGTATCAGATCAGAATTGAAGACTGTCAGATCAGTATTAAAGAGTATCAGGTCGGCATTGAAGAAAATCATATCAGAATTAATGCAGAGTTAAGACAAACAGTCGGCACAATGCTACTACAGTACAGCTGCAAGCCGAACCCTAAAAGCCTGCCTCCGGCACAACATCAGTTAACTATTTCTACTTTGCTTGTAAATTACTTTAGGTTAAAATATAGATATTATCTCACAGTTGTGATGAGATATTTTGTTGTACATATTTTGTTGTATAAATACCCCCTTCATCAGAGTTTTGAAGAGGTTGGGTGTGCGCGGATTTTCTAGACTTTGCTGTAAATATTGAAACTTTGGAATAAAGAGTTCTTGGAAACAAACTGTTGTCTGGCCTACCGGATGAAGAATTGATGCAGAGGACTTGTCACAGAATTCTTGAATCAAACTCCGGATCAATAAGTCCCCTATATCTTATGTTTTACAGTTTTCTGAGTTTTTATGTCATCTATGTTTCATAAACTGAATGATAAAGAAAATGGTTAATTCAGAATTTGCTTGACTACACTCTGTTTTCAATCTTTATTATTCTCTGTGTTTTCTTCAGAATTAGCATAAACAGTGAATTCTTAATTGCTCCTGTTTCCTGATTCTCTCATGTTGAATATTTGCTAAGGAATTCTTAACTGCTCCTTATCAGTAATCATCCATTTTCCCTCTTTCAATATGTTGAAGGATTCTTAACTTCCCTTCACCCATTTGAGCCCATTCCATCTATTTTCAGCTCTTGAATTGTTCTCTGTTTGACTACCTTGCTCTATGATGCCATCCTCTATTAAGAAACCAAATCCAGAAAGCCATGTTCTTTGACTCCATCATGCCCAATGGACTGAACTCTTCAGTTTTACCTCACTGTTCTATTGAATCTCACCACCCAAACTCAAAACAAAACCTTTGTACTTCATAACTAGCCTAACACCTTTAAAAAACAAAGCTAAATCATAAAGAGAGAGCCCTCTCTGGATACAGATTGGCTAGATTCTGTATCTAAAAGATTGGTCTGTGGTTACCTCGGCCGTATTCCCTTTCTTACAACTTTTCGGAACAACCTGAGTGATAACAGTTCCTTTTGGATAAGACAACAATGCCAACAAAGGAAGATGTCATTGTTACAGTTGTGCGAACCACGCTAAAGACAAAGGAAAAATATGAAATTGATGTGGAAATCTGATTGTTCAGCCGAGCAATCCTAAGGGTCTTCTGATCCTTAAGATAAGCTTCGATTTTGCTAGCATTTCATAGAACATATATAACGCTAGTAAATAGAAAAGAAAAGTAACTTTTGTAATCATTGTAAAATTCCAACAAGACTGTGAATGCAGATTGAACCTTAAGGGTTGAAGTGATTTTGTAATTCCTTTTTGACAGTTAATGAAAGACTTGAGGTTTCACATTAAATCCACGTATTGAGTTTCTATAGTAGTTTCTTCTAGAGGCTTTGGGCCTAGTCGCTGGAAGACTTACTGCTCATTTGTATTATGATTTTTACGCTTTACTGTCAAGATTTATATTGTTGTTCCTTCTACATGTTGAGTTAGAGTAAATATTATAGCTCGGTTAATATCGTTTTTATAATTTACAGAAAGTAATTTTGTATATGATTGTTGTTTCCTCTTAGTATATGCTTTCTGCAATTACTTCTAGTTTTGAATGTTCCTCGTGATTAGCATGATTTGAACAGTTTTCTTTAATATGTGTGGATTTGATTATTCGGGTTGATTTCCTCTTTTGCGTTAGGATATTGCATTAAGATCTTTGCTGAAAGTAGTTTGCAAATGATTTGTCTTTCCGATTTCGAATTATAAAATAATTCATGTTCTTCATTTTTAAGAGTTAATGTGTTGTTAAGCAATTGTTTATTTCTACAACGATTAGTTAGAATTAATTACTTGCATTCCAATCTATGATTGTTATTGCCCAAAAAGTGCTTACAACCTTGAAATAGAAAGATGAATCCTAGGTTGACATATTAATGTAGGATTAAGATTGATTTATAAAGTCATCTTAGTGCACCAAGAGAGGCAGCAATAGCGCAAGTATGCAGTGAGCTTCTAGAGCTCCAGATTCTGGCAGAGGCAACTTCGGCCGAGAAATTACAGAAGCTAGTAGTCGTAGTCAATGAATCTAAGGCTGAGTTAGGAAAGGTGCAGTTTCAGCGGAAATTGCAAATCTCCAAGCTTCAGATGAAGCTGTAGCCTACCACCTCTCCAGAAGTCCGAGAGTAGCGTGACACTACTATTAAAGCTAATATGGAAGTTCTTGCCACTGGAGTTAATGAATGTAGCCAAAAAATTTTAAGTATAATGGAAATGTGGGCCTCTTTGCAAAAGGAATCGCATCTACATAAACTTGAACCTGACATATGTGAAAATCAACTATTTTGATGAGGTCAGGGCGACAACGCGGACCTTAGCACTTGTGCAGAGGTTCACCAGAATCCAAGAAGGGAAATTCATACAGACCCAGATTGATGAGTTGCGTCGGAAGGCTTCTATCATTTCAACAAGGATGCAGCCATGGGCCGACAAATCAAGCCAATTGTCATAGACCATCTAGAGTAAATTAAAATCCCTTCAGCAGATGCAAAAAATGGTGAGTTTAGCAATCGTAGGGCCAACTACAGAAACGTTGGTTGAAGAAGTCCGCCAGGTCATCACACAGAGTACAGCAAAACTTCAAGCCTCGAAATCTGAATGTAGCGGCCTCAAATCACGCATCAAGGATATACCAGTAGAGTGACTCGAGGACAATTCACATCTTTGTGTTGGGGGCCTATTGGGATGGGGTCCCCTAGGTCAAGTTTTGATAAAATATTGTAAAGTATCCGCATTTTTAGGAGAGGAGCGTGAGTAGCGCAAGTCACTAGGAGTCAAGGGGATTTAGGAAGGTCAAAGCCCCTTAATTTTTGTATTGTTTTGAGATCCACCCATGGTTTGTGGACCATGGTATTGTAATGGGAAAAAGTATATAAAAGGGTGTCTTAGCGAGTCTAATGGAATCAATCAATCAGTAGAATATGATTTTGAGATGTTTTGAGTCTGTACGATCTTTCTATATTTTTGGCGAAGGGGAAGGCTCCTGCAACTGAGTGAAAAGAGACCTTGGTAAGTCTGTATCTAAGTGCGCAGACCCCTACAGTTGTGTGCTCAGGATTTGGGATGTTTGTATGAGGAAAATCTAAAGTAATTATGTGTCCAATTTATATACTTGTGTGGTTTTTGTATTTATGTGCAATTGAATGTCTTAAGTGCTCCACGAATATCTGGTTCTACTATAATACGTTACTTTATACATGACTATACAGTTACGCGAAGTTCATAACTTTGTTTAAATGGAAAATCACTTTAAGTTTGTGGATTTTATGAATAAGGATTTGCGAAGGCCATATCAGGCCTGAAACTGAAGAAACAACCTAACCCCACATCACATAGCCTTCTAAATGCATAAACTGGGTTCTAGCATCCCCCAATACTGCCTCGGGTGAGACTCCAACCTGCCCTAAGCGGGTTGTTTGCAAAAGGGTTGGTAGTTTAGGGATTTGTTGGTTAGCACAGCTAACTCCGAACCTGGGTCCAAGCCCCCTCAAGCCAACAGGATTGTGTGCCTCGGTGGGCCTAGGAATCATTTCTGGTGGATGGCGAGATATACAGTAAAGCCAAGAGGTGGATTTCTCTACGTTGGGCCTAGTAGTTCCAGGATGGGATGTACATTAAAGCCTAGAGAGTGGGTCTCAGTGTAGGGCCTAGTGATCCCTGGATCAGACTATGGATTATGGTAAATCCTAAGAGACTAGGAGGTGCTCAAATTCCTCACAGTGTAGGTGCAAAACTCCGGTAGAATCCATGCATTTTTGGTTATTTTCGGTTGGTTATGAGTCCCACATTCATGCCTGGAATGTGGCATGAGGTTGATTGGATGAAGAGAGATTTGTCTTAGCCAATCTATGGTCGAGTGGAACATGGTAGTCTCGTCCCCAGTTGGTTTCTACATTCATTAATGAGAAATTCATTCTCTTGGTTTTCATGTGTAAATGTATTGGTTTATATGTGGATTTTATGGTTGATGTATTTATGGTATTTTTGTCGTTACTCTACTCGCTATGTATATGTTTTATGGAAACAACTGTGTATGGCTCTCATCATGTTTTTACTTATAAATGAATGGACAATGTATCTATGACCTAATAGATGATAATGCAACAAATGATATGAGGGAACAATGGTTCTTAGCGATTCTTAGATAAGTATGAAATCCCTATGCTTGAATCTATTATTTACACCTTTAGATTACATATTTGTGATACGTTTGACGAAATTCCTGTCATGGCTAGTAGGGGCCTGGTTAAGGGCTTGTTCAACTAATTCTTTTTGCATCATTGTTTACATGTTATTCTACTATTCTAAAGGTGTCATTCCATTATGGGCAGTGACCTAGGCTCTCGGCCTGAAAAAGTGGCTCAAATATTGGGGACGATGGAACAAAACTGGACAAAGTAGTCTTTGGACGTAGGCATGCCTATAGCATGAGAGGGTCCAAAGCCTTCTGGACGCTGACAGACCTATAGCATGAGAGCGTTTGAGGGTCAAGTGATTCAAAATCTCAGTGGGACCCATGGGATAGTTGGTAGAAAAGTTGGGTTGGTTCGTGAGGGTCCTAATGCTATTTTTGAATGTATGTATGGTATGTTTTCACCAGTTCCACTTCCTTAACGGGACTTAGGAGGTTGAATCATATCATAGTGGCCTCTTATTGCATGTTTACCCCAACTGGCTAGTTTCTTGGGTAGATGTGGGAGTAGGGTGTTACAGTTGTGTGGGTAATTGTGGGCATAGTGATGCCGAAGTTTTCAAAGGTAATTGAAACTACGGTTGGGATGGTTGCAATTTTGATAGTGGTTGTGACTGAGGTAACACCCCTAGAGGTTGATTAATTTGCCCAAAAGGGCGTTCACAATTTTGAGGTCATATTATCCCTTAAGTGACCTGATTCATCCATTGGGAAGGATATTGTGTGTTTTTCCAAGGCGATACACAATAATATTGGTTTTTCCATGCATACCTAGGGTATGGTTGATTTAGCCAAGATGGTGTTGAGTATTGTTGATTTTTCCATGATGCTTCAGGATATTGTTGATTTTGCTAGGTTGGTCTGGGATATTGTTGTTGATTATATTTACCATAAAGTAACATAGGAGAGTCTTGTGTCATACTTGGGGGATACGATTGCCACTATCATCATTAAGCCACTAAGTGTGTTGGTTGAGGTTCTCCCTCAACTTCCTGATAGGAAAATTTTAATCTCAACAAGGATCAACAGTGATCAGTTGCATGTTTCTTTGCAAAGATAACACAAACTCCAATCACATCCATTGGGAATTCTTTGCGGTCATTCTTTCGATGACAATGGGGAAAAATTTTTACCAATGCTTTTTCTACCTCTACCTATTTTGTTTCACCTGCAAAACGTCTAGATGCGTGGTCAAAATACTTAGGATATCGGTCTTGAAATTTTCTAATAAGTTACCGATTTCTACCCATGTAACTCCTCCACCAGTAGTCCTATTGATTCTTCTCAAAGGATCCTATGGTCCATGGTTATTCCTTTCACCTCCTCAAGAACACCTAATACATAATTAAATAATATCATCATTTGCTTCCTTAGAGATATCTCCTTGCCCCATTAAATTAAGTGTTTCTAACCATTCATCTTTCATTCCTCTAATAAGGGTAGTTCTTAATATTTCTTTAGGAAGGGTAGTGTATGACGACCTTTATAGGTTATACTAAAATCGTTCTATATTCTCTTCTATAGTTTTGTCCTCTTCATAAGTCATCTTAAATATTTCCTCTTTTAAATCCCTAGATCAACAATAGTCCTAATATTTTGTAAGAAAGGCTTCCTTCATCTCATCCCAGGAATTAATGGTACCACCTCCTAATCCCATGAACCATCGTAATGATGCTCCCTTCAAAGTTGAGGGGAAAATTTTCAATTTTTAGGGATTAGTGGTGTAATCATATCCTTGGTACAAAACATCACATTCAAACAGGAACGCATCAGTGTCTTCCAAGGCCATTCCATGTAATTTTATAACACCTTGAAGAGGTATGGATTTCATGGGTGCATTTTCTTGTGGATCAACAATAGGAAATTCTATTGATGAAGTAGATGTGGGTGATGTGTTTACTAGTCCTGCCATTTTGTAAAATATTCGCCAATACCCATCTAGTATTTCAAAGTCAAGAGACAGTGATTGAGCTGGACTAGCACGATGCTGAAGCAACAAACTTTGTTTAGGTCTTACAATACTACTTAATTAAGGAATCACAATCCCTTCCCTCGATATTGGTTTTATAGTAGGCTCTTGTTCAGGAGGTTGTAAATTCAAGTTACTTGTTTCTCCTCCTCCTTCTCTTAAGTTGCAAGAGTACCCCTCACTCTTGAATGTCGAGATGTAAAAGCAATGGATATTGGAAACTCCTTTCTTCTTTTTTTGTTAATCTTGAGATTTGTTCAAGAATCTTAGCTTCTGCTACAATAGAATATTCTGTCACAGGAGTAATAACAAAAGTAGATCGTTCAGTGGATCTTCTTGGTTGGGGTCCTACTAAAGCTTGAGACTCAACTTTCTGTATGATGTCATCTATAAAGGTTGATATCCCAAGGCTAACTGAACCTTAGGTTTTGTTACTCACAAAAGCGGTTTTTGGATTTATTTCTTTTTTATTTTTGTCTTTATTTTCTTTCCTAGGCATGCACTCTAAATGAACTGAAACTGTTGACTGAGGGCAGACACCGCCATAGGTTTATTCGAGGGTGTGTGCACAGGTTCTTACGTTCCTTCTTCAATATCGAACCCCCGTGGAATTAGGTATGCATCTACAACCAGTCATTAGTATGTAACACTCTTATAACATGCTCCCCAACAACGACGCCAAAATGTCATGACTATTTATTGATTTAAAAACAACCAAGTACTAACCATCAATTTATCTATCCAGGGATCTATCTTTCTATCTCAAGGTAGTCAAAAAAATCTATGCAAGAGGATTTCAAGACCTAATGATAGTGCTATATGATTTCATATGAGTTCATCTAAGGTCTAAGTGTTTCTTATGCAAGCAAACTGATTTTGATTATCAATAAAGAAATTCCAACGAAATCAAATCCAACTAAGGAAAGGAAATTCAAATTCTTAGCTAATTACTGAATAAACATTCTAACTAAAAACAACATAAAGAATTTTGATTCTAAACTTATCATCGATCTAACCATTCATAAAATAATATGGAAAATAATCTATTGTATTACCAATTCTTCAGGAAAAAACAATGAGGAAACAACAACACAGAATTAAGGAAACAACAACAGAAAATCAATGAAACAACTATCTTCTACACACAAAAAATAAAAATAAAAATAAAATAAAATAAAATAAAAAATCCTATGAACTCGGTTGCTAACAAAACATAAGAGAAACTCTTTAATCACCATCTATCATAAAAGAACTATTCTAAAAAAGGGGATAAAAAACACTAATCTAATTTACTTTACACATATAAGATAGTGCTTCATCCAAGAAGTGCCCAAACTGCCCAGAGTCATACTGCCTCTAAGAGAAACTCAAATTATGAAGTAATTGATAACGTTGAAATCAAATGAGAAGTATTTTCATTATAATTCTTCATAGAGAAATGATTACATTCAGAAAACTCTATTCATAGTTTTCTCTTTTATAGAAAAGTACAACCCCATTAGAGTTAAATTCCTCTATTTTTATATTACAAAAAGGGGAGTTATAACAAAAAATATCGAAAAAAGGAATGTTCCTTAGAATCAAAGATTCTCATAATGTTCATATTAAATTAGGCTAACTCTCTTATCTTCAATGAAAAGTCCAAGAATTTTGTCTCATAATCTATTCACCAATTAGGAACAACTTTGCTTGAATTATCCATGAACTCCTTTAACATGGTTGTTCTCCATGGATCTTTTGTAATAGCCCCAGGTTAAAATTTCATGTAATAAAGGTTAATAAAGGTAAAATAAGACCAAGGTCATTGGATGCATATTCTAATTTAAATGTTGGGCAAAACATCCTGACAAGTGTGTTATGAAACCAGCTCAAGAAAAGATAGAAAAGATAGATCAACGCCTTAGAATTCAGCCTCTTCGAGGGGGCAACCTCCTTTACATTACATAAATGAACAATTCTTGGATGATTCAAATGAAAAAACCTCCTTTCTATATATAGGAGTCTAAGGAGTCACAATATAATCCAGCCGACCTAACAATAATAATATAAAGCCACAAAAATAACAATAGAGGGATTCTATGGGGCACAGAAATAACAATATGGGGGTAATAGGGGCACAACAATATAAATAAGGGGTATAACTACAATAGTAATGGGGTAATCACTAGTATTATAGGGACCCAACAAAGTGTCACTTTCAGTTTATTATGGCCAAGGAAATTGGAAAAGGCATTGACAAAGGAAAAGAGTCCATAATTGTCATTTATTTATGATAATAAAGGAAAATATGAGAAAATGGAGATGGAGGGTCACAAATTTGCATGAGAGGAAAATTGAAGAGAAATAGTGGAAAATTAAGAAAATAGAGGCCTCAATAATAAAAAGGATTCTGAGGATCAGTTCACAACCTTTTTTAGTTCGGTTTTGGGATCTCTCTTCTATTCTCTCATTCTCTCATACTCTTACACACATAGAGAATTATTGGAGAAATCTAGCATTAAAGAAAGGAAGGCAAAGGAAAGACAAGGAAAGAAAAGGAAAATTAAGGAATGTTGGATCAACAACATCAACGGGAAGATTTTGTAGGAAACGGGTTGCATGTGTGATTTCCTAGCTGAGGTGCAAATGCATGGCACATGAATTTATTCATTTCATTTATTTGATGTCATTGGCATGGGTTTTTTCGGGTCTGACAGTTGTTTCATCCTTGCCTTTCCATTTCTTGTTTAGCCATGGTGTGATGGGACTCTTTTCTGGTTGAGCTTTAGATTATTGAAAGTATTTGGAACTGAGTGAGGTGGTTTCAAGAAAATCCCCAAGGGTTACAGGTGGAGGTGGTTTAATCTATGGGAAGCCCTTGACAGGTGGGTGGAGAGAATCAAATTCCTCAAGGTAATGGTGAAGAAAGTATAAGGCATCAAAGCTTATTTTGGGCTTTTTGATCTCTTAACTGGTTTTTGTGAGATCATAGTAACTTGAGGGTGGATGTGGTTTAATATCCAGAAAGCCTTGGTTTTTTATGTCTTCAGATCCCACATTCATGCTTGGAATATGGCGCAAGGGTGATTGGCTGAAAGAAATATTTGGTTTAACCCAATCTATGTTCTAGTGGTACGTGGAAGTCCTTGACATGGTTGGATTTTTCATAAGTTAATAAGAGTTATTTTCATATTGTAATCTATGAACACTTGTAATTACTATTATGGTTATCTGATGGTTGTCATGGTTAGTAATTTTGTTATATGTTGGTTATGAGCATGGATTTGTAATGTACTTTAGCTATGGATTGTTCAAGATTTGATAAATATTTAATGGTTAATGAATGCATGGGCTATCAAGTGTTATTGTAACTATTATGAGGGAATTAGACCTTCTTGGTGATTCTCAGATAATTTTTAGACTCCTATGATCATATATGCATTCATGACTTGTAGCTTGCATCTTCACCATATGTTTGACAAAATGATTGTCATGGTTAGGCCTTCTTTGGTCAAGTTCTTGTTCAAGTTTTGTGTGATTAGCATTTTCACAATGTCATTGATCATTCTGAGAAGTTACAGGCAGTTCTAGGCAATGGTATGGAGGCTTCCCCAAAAAGGTGGCTTAGATATCAGAACCAAACCCTTTGAATTGGCAATTTTAGTCTATAACCACATGGAAGTGTTGAGAATAGCAACAAGAAATGCAAAAAATAGCATTCAGAATATCCCAATTTTAATTTGTCCTTGAATTAAAATTGAGAATTAAAATTCGAATTTAGTCTCACCAGCTGCTTGAAAAATAATTAATTAATTCATTATGGATTAATTAGTTGGAGAAATTCAAGCTAGAAGTCTTTGTGAAGTCATGCAACAGTTATCCCTTAAATTAAGGAGATTATCCCTTAATTAAGGAGATAAGGATGAGTTCTATTTGAGTTGTAATTAGTTAGCTCAGTTAACTGAGTTAAGTCCAGTTAAATTAGTTCCAAATAGTTGGAGGAACTAATTTTGAGTTCAGTCAGTTAATGCATGCATGCATCAAACTAGTGTACTCTCGATAACTGAAGATTCTCTCATAAATAACTCATGCATGTCTATTCAGAGAAAGACCCAGTTGAGATTAAAGACAAGGACCGTGTACTATCAATTGGAGGAATTTTCCTATAAAGGAATCTCATCCATGCAGAAGGAATTATCTCCTTCAGGATTGTGTGGTTATTTCAGAGGTCAGTGTTGTGTGTGAGGTAATTACACACAGTTGGCAGCTTGAGGACCCAGGAGAAACTGCGCAAGGAAATAGGAAGCTTGGATCACTGAAGGAAGGCATATGTGTTGTCTATTCTGTCTATGAGCAGCAGTGAAGGATTGTACTGAGAGCTGGATAGCTTGTGAGCTAAAGCTTTGTGTAATCCTGAGACATTTCCACTTGTATGATAATACAAATAGCGAGGTTTTTAGCTGAGACTTTCCCCAGAGTATTCTTCTGTGTTTCATGTGTGATTGAATCTTCTTCTCTGTTATATGTGTTCTGTTTGATCTTGTTCAAAATTGATTAAGCTTCCGCAAGTTTGCTTGTAGAAGTAGATTAAGTATTTTGCTTTATTACATTGCATAATCAGTTTAATCTACAGTGAAATTTCTACATGGTATCAGAGCAAAGGTGATCAACGCAGAGAACAATATAAGAAGGGAGAAGTTCAAAGTTTGAAGTTCTTGATTCTAGAAATCAAATTCTTATCACATCTCAAAGTTCACCGACGGCGTTCAATGGTTTGAGACTCGAGTATGCCTTGGATGGCAACTCCAATTATATAGCCTGGAAGGATGGCATGGAAGCGGTATTAGAGGACAATGGTTTGAAGGACTTCATTGATCAAGAAGTCCCCAAACTAGCAGCAGCTAATGCCCAAGAATTAGTGGAATGGAAGAAATGTGTGGCTAGAGCGAGGAGGATTCTTCTGGAAGGAGTTCGAGACCATATTGTCTCGAGTCTCCATGGGAAGGAGACATCGTTTTCAATGTGGAAGACATTGAAGGATCTATATCAAACCGCAGTGATCAGAGGAAGCTGGCACTTAAAGACAAGCTTCGAAAAATCAAGTGTGAAAAGGGCGACATGATCTCTACATATCTGAACAAGCTCACCACCTGCAGGGATGAGCTTGGAAGTGTAGGAATCATGATAGCCAATGATGACATAGTGAGTCTTGCTCTCCTTAGTCTTCCTAGGAGCTGGCATAGCTACCAAGACTCATTGAATGGAAGAGAGAAATTGTCGGATTGGGAACGACTGTGGTCGGATCTCATGCAGGAGGAGATCAGGAGGAGCACTAGAGATGGTTCTTCATCAAAGGAGGATGAAGAAAATTTCGCCTTAGCGAGTAAGGCAAGGAAAGGGAAGGAGAAGGATTCTCATCCCAAATCAAGTTCTTCTCATGGAGGGAAGAAGATTGACAAATCTAAAGTGCAATGCTTTAATTGTCATGAGGTGGGCCATTATGCAACTAATTGTCCATTGAAGAAATCCAATAAGGGATCCTCGAAAGGATCTGAAGGTGAGGCATTGGCCTCTCAGTTCGAATTGGATTTTACCCTCATTGTATGCATGGTTTCATCGATGATGGGTTGTGGTTGGTTTCTTGACAGTGGAGCCTCATTTCACATGACCGGTGATAAGAGTTTGTTTAGTACCTTGGAGGAGAAAGACCTCAAGATACTCATAGAGATGGGTGACAATGAAAGGTACCGTGTTTTAGGTGAAGGTATGATTGCTTTTCAGAGGGAACATGGAGCTCGCATCACCTTGACAAATGTGAAGTATGTGCTAGGACTAAAGAAGAAATCGGTATCGATCGTGATGTTGGAGGACAAATGCTATGATGTAGCCTTCAATAAGGGAAAGTTTTTCCTTAGAGACATCACCACAAGACAAGTGAATCAGATCGGTTCATGAGTCAAGAACCTGTATGCTCTTGAGGTTCAAGATGCATGCAAAGCCTTAAGGAGCAAGGCAAATGTTGGAGACATGGTGGTTGAGAGAGAGAGTACATTACCTCTCAACATGCAATGCCAAAAGAAGTCTCAGGCAATTGTGGAGGAGCCACAATTGGTGAAGTAGCTTCAGGAGGTTGTGGAGCAGCCACAACTAGAGAAGCCGAGAGGAGACCAAGTGGAGGCATCCACTCATGTAGAGACCTCCAGTAGGGGGAAATTTTGAGCCAAGTGGGCAGAGGGATCACATGCATCCATACCTCCAGGTGTGAGGTGGGGCGATGTGAAGTGATAGTCCCAAGAAGGCTGAAATAGGGGTAGGATCCTTGAGGTACCCAGCCTCTTTGATTAGACCTTGCTATGGGAGCCCCGACGAGGAGTAGCAGGACTGGTTGAGTGGGTAGAGATGGATGTGGATGGAGCGACAGAGGGAGCCTCAGCATCAGAGGGTGTTTCTAGCCCAACAGGTAGGTCAATTGGGAGATCAGTTACTTACTTCTCAGTAACTGAGTTGCAGTACAGCAGTGCACAACATGATGCAACATGATGAGAGGAGGTGCAGTGCAGATGCAGTGCTGGGAGACAGGACCAGTAGCAGAACGGATGCAGCAGGAGGAATCAATGTGATTGATGCGGTCAGAGATCAAAGTGACAAAGGCTAGAGCAGTCAGATACTGAAGAGCACAGAGGTGCAGAGTTTTCAATCGATAGAGGCAATAACATTCAGATACTTTGATGACAAAGGCATCATTCTGATTCAGGTTGGATATTTTTTTGTTTCTGAGTTGCTGGAGCAACAACACTAGGGATAAGTGCTGCATGCAGAACATTCCAAAGGTTCAGGATCGAGATTGAGTTGAATTCCTTTCTTGTCGAGAGGGAGTGTTGAGAATAGCAACAAGAAATGCTAAAAATAACATTCAGAATATTCCAATTTTAATTTGTCCTTGAATTAAAATTGAGAATTAAAATTTGAATTTAGTCTCACCGGCTGCTTGAAAAATAATTAATTAATTCATTATGGATTAATTAGTTGGATAAATTCAAGCTAGAAGTCTTTGTGAAGTCATGCAATAGTTATTCCTTAAATTAAGGAGATTATCCCTTAATTAAGGAGATAAGGATGAGTTGTATTTGAGTTGTAATTAGTTAGCTAAGTTAACTGAGCTAAGTCCAGTTAAATTAGTTCCAAACAGTTGGAGGAACTAATTGTGAGTTCAGTCAGTTAATGCATGCATGCATCAAACTAGTGTACTCCAAATAATTTAAGATTCTCTCATAAATAACTCATGCATGTCTATTCAGAGAAAAACCCAGTTGAGATTAAAGACAGGGACAATGTACTATCAGTTGCAGGAATTTTCCTATAAAGGAAACTCATCCATGCAGAAGGAATTATCTCCTTTAGGATTGCGAAGTTATTTCAGAGGCCAATGTTGTGTGTGAGGTAATTACACACAGGTGGCAGCTTGAGGACCCAGGAGAAACTATGCAAGGAAATAGGAGGTTTGGAGGACTGACGGAAGGCATATGTGTTGTCTATTTTGTCTATGAGTAGCAGTGAGGGATTGTACTGAGAGTTGGATAGCTTGTGAGCTAAAGCTTTGTGTAATCCTGAGATATTTCCACTTGTATGATAATACAGATAGCGGGGTTTTTAGCTAAGGCTTTCCCCAGAGTAATCTTCTATGTTTCATGTGTGATTGAATCTTCTTCTCTATTATATGTGTTATGTTTGATCTTGCTCAAAATAAATTAAGCTTCCACAAGTATGATCGTAGAAGTAGATTAAGTATTTTGTTTTAGTACATTGCATAATCAGTTTAATATATGGTGAAATTTCTACAGGAAGTAGTGTCATGCATGGAATTGGAGCCCTATAACTGTCCCCTTGCAGGATTGTGCATGCAGTTGGGAGTCTAGGTCAATGAAAAAGCAATTCAACTCAGGGTTTGGTCACCTGGGGTGGTTCTTTGGCCCCTAAGTGTCCTGTAATCGCTATAGGATGTTATTTTGTGGTTAGTAAGTCTCAGTTAACTAGAGTTAGGAGGTCGGGTCATGTCATAGTAGCTCTTTGTCTCATATTTACCCTGGCAGGCTAGTGAAATTGGGTAAATGTGGGAGGAGGTGGTTACAGGGTGGTATCAGAGTGAGGTTGAAACACTAGACCTTGGGGTAAAAGTGATTATTATACATGCATGTTAGTGTCTATGTGTTTGTTATGCATGCATCGTAGTGGCTATCGTTAACATGCATATGATCATCATTACAGTATTGTGTTTTTGTGTATGATGATAAATGGGTCAATGTCATTATGTATATATCTTTGTTGTGCTAATTTGGATTTATTTTGCACACGAGATAACCTCCCTTGAACTTAACTGAGGTATGTTAATTATGTTTATATTTGGTTTATTTGTCATTGTATGTTTGCAAGAAGAAGAAGATTAGAGATCACTAGCAGAAAGGTGGATTACAATTCATGAAAAACTCCTTATAGATCAGATGAGAAACACAGAGATGAGTACTCTCCTGACATAGAATATACCCTGAGAAGTCTAAAGGAATAAATACAACCATAACCCTGATGAAATAATAATTCTATAATAATTTTAATCCCTAAATATCACAAAAATACAATTAAATTAACAAAGCATAATAGAATAATTAAATTAATTATATAATAATTTTAAACCCTAAATATCACAAAAATATAATTAAATTAAAAAATATATAATAGAATAATTAAATTATAATTAATACAAATAGAATAATTTAATAATAATTTAATAAATCCTAATATATGTCGGCAAAGCATCTCATACATCTCTATATATACTAAATTGAAAAATAAGACCAGCCTTTCAATAATCTTTCACATCATGAAGATGAACCACCGTTGCGGTTCGAAACGTCGATCAACAAGAAACCTAATGTGATGTATCCGGAAGATAATCTACACAATCATGAAGCTCATAGAAACCTCAAAGACAAAATACTACATGGATTCTGTGATTGCCTTGGGTATTTGATAATGGTTATTTTCCTTCTCGATGCATTACATTTAATGAGGCTTCCGAAAAATCACATTGAAAGTGTGGTCCTCCACATCCCTAACAATTAACCTGAGATGGTCCCCTTGAGTTGGATTGTGAGTTTTTAGACAAGGAACTTCACCCTCTTGTATTACTTCCTCTCACGTTTCTTCCTCTATTAGTAGTTCCTCGATATTTACATGGACTTTGTTTGACAATTCATCATCTATAGTATTGATTGTCATGGGAGATCTTTCTCCTACTCCTCTTGGGGAAAATCTATTACCATAAGGACGTGTTCTCGAGCTACTTCCCCTGAAGAAGTTTCGGGGAACCTTCCCAAGGAAAAGTGGCTGCGAGGATCTTGTCAGTTTGACATCCCTTTTTATCCCTAGATGCTTTTCTGCATAACGACCACAGTCAACTCCCTCAGCTACTAACAATAGCTTCCACATCCTAATGATGGCCCTGATTTGAGGATTTATTCCATATACGAAGTGCTCAACTTGATGTTTTTCTGTGCCTAGATAATGAATATATTTCACAAGCTCCATAAAACTTATCTCATATTCCTCCACTATTTTGTTACATTGGACTAGCATATGAAAGGCCCTGGCTTGCTGTTCTTGAAAGTAAGGTGGCAAGTATTTAGCGCGGAATCTTTTCTCGAACAATTCCAAGGGAATATTATCCGCTATGAGGTGTAATTGTTTTTCCAGATTTCCCCACCAAATCAAGGCACTTTCCCTTAACTGAAAGATGGAAATCTTGGTCTTGGATGTAGAAGAGTACTCTCTTAGTGAAAAACATCTATTCATTCCTTCTAGCCATGCTTCGGCACGTTCTCCAGCTTGTCCTCCTGAAAATTCTGGGAGTTTGATCTTTTGAATCTCACTAGAAATATCTTCTTTCGGTTGTCTATAATCAAAACCCTTGGGCTCCCCTGGGTTTCTTTCCTCAAGTCAAAGTTTCTCTTCTTTGGTATTAGCTATTGGCGACCTTTTAATGTTTCGAAAATGGCTTCCAATGAGCACATTATAATGGATAACTCAGGCGTTGAAGTGGTTGGAATTGATGACGGTCTCGGTGGTCGCGATGGAGATGATGATGACGAAGGTGGTGGCATTAGCAATGGTGATGCTACCCAATCGCGTCACCATCGTTAGTATGTCTTTACCATCGTAGCTTTTCCTAGATACATAATAAGATTTATGAAAATCTAAGGTATACTTTAGATTTAATAAGTATAACTTTCATAAATTAAAGGTCACATACAAGTATAGTTTTTTTTCTATTATTACCTATAGGTAGGTCTTACTAGTACCGAGGTCAAGGAGGGTGGTATCGCTACCTCCTTTTCCTACTGCATGGTGTTCTATCCTCATGCGTAATAATTCTTAGCTGAATGCAAGGGTCTTCATAGACCATAATATTAATTCATAATATTTGCCTAAAAAATTCTAGTCCTAATTGCAGAAGGGGTTATTGACATTTTTAGTTTCATTCTATAGTATAACTAGATGTTCAGTTATCAAAATCCAAAAATTTCAAAGTTCAAATAATATCTTCATTAATAACATAATAACATCTTAGTGTTATTGATTGGCTTACGATGATTTTGTTAGAAAATAACACCTTTATCACCATGGTACAAAATGTATACTTTTGATAGCTCATGTGAACACCCTTTTATAGACCCTTCAATTAATATCATGCCAATAGAAAAATTGTTTATCCTAAGTACTCTCCCTTTACACTCTACTTGTCCTAAATGATCCCTTTTATTTTTTCCATGTGCAAATAAAAGCACACATGTTAATGATAGATTATATTATTATTATATGAAAGGGAGGTCTTTTCATGTTAATCTAAGGTTCTGTATAAGAAGAGGTCATTAAGCATAATGGACATGAGTTGGGGTCGACCTATATTATTGTGAGGGCCACGAGTCAAATTTTCCATACAATCGCCCTCTTTGCAAGTATAGATTATACTTTAAAGATGTCTATGTGGTGGGATTTTAAGCTTTCCTAATCATATCTATATCTATATATCTATATATATATAATTAGCTGGACCACAAATGGTTATTCATTGGTTTCACCTATAGTGCATAAGTTGTTTCACTGATTTAGGCTAAAACGCTACAAATAAAAAATAAATATAAATTATTATATGTTTAAAGAAAAAAATCATCAATATGAACATAATGTCAATTCGATCACTCTTTAATGAATTGTTAATACAACACAGATTGCTAACTCCTAAATAAATGGTGAGAAGATGACATTTGTATTTTTATCTTTTTTATAATTTTATTATTATACATTTTCATATTTATTTTAATTAAATATATTTTAATGAATTGTTTTCATTAAAAGAAAACACCTTAACCAGACTCACTGCCAAACTTTTATTCCCACCAACTCATTTTTAATAACTATAAACTTTCTATAACTTTTATATATATATATATATATATATATATATATATATATATATATATATATATACATTTTCATATTTATTTTAATTAAATATATTTTAATGAATTATTTTCATTAAAAGAAAACACCTTAACTAGACTCACTGCCAAACTTTTATTCCCACCAACTCGTTTTTAATAACTATAAACTGTCTATAACTTATATATATATATATATATATATATATATATATATATATATATATATATATATATATATATATATATCAATCTATATCTATATATATCTATCTCTATATATATATATAGATATAGATATGTTAACAATATCCAAATGTGAAATAAAATAAAATAAAATTTTCCATCAAATTTAACCCCCGACATGGAGTTGCTTCCCCTAAAACTCGATACCACCGCCACGCGAGACGCGAGGACGACAAACACTGAAACAATTTGAACGCAACAGTATTGAAAAGAGTAGATTACATCATTGCCATTCCAGTTGTCCCCACAACGTAACATTTCATTGTCTTTTTCTATGTTTGGTAATCAGGATTTTCATGGAATCAAGGGAGTATTGGCCTTCTCGGTAGGATGTGGTAGCGCATGGGTCACTAAAAATTAAATGTAGAATGTGCATTCGTTTTCTACTTTCCATGGCTTTCTCTCTCCAATAATTTTTGTGGACGATTCTTTCTTCAACGATTAGGGAATGAGGATGGCATCTCTATCCTAATAGCGACTCATTTACATATTTGTTTGAAAAAATATCATAGGCTATCCCACAGCAAGCCATGTTCTACAAAGCATAATAGTTGTTAAATAAGAAATGAAGGAAAGGTTCTAAGCGAAATTTCGTTTGACGGGGGCTCATAGAACAAGATCTTATCTGTATTACTATTGAGATCGACAGACAGGACCGCTGAGACCAGACTCAAACGCATGTTGTAGTTTTGACTTTCCGTTGCTCATGGAAAGTTGATTCGCTTCCTCATTTATGTGGCATTCTCTCTTTGTTTCTTATGGAACTCTCATGTTCTCCATAATACTCACTTAATTGACTTTTCGCCAATCATTTGTATATGAATGACGCAAATAGAATGGGTGTCTCGTATACAAGGAAAGTAAGCCCAACATAAACAATTTTTTTGCATCCCAAATTCCCTTTGCATGAAGCTGCTAGAGTTGGAGTTCTAACCCAGAAAAACATGTAATTCGTTAATTTCTACACGACATTACATATTTCTAAAATTATTTAAAAGTGAATGAAGCGATTTAACATATTATCATCACTTAATCGATGTCCTAGGGTTTCCTATTTTAAAATGTCCAACGTTGAACCATCTGTATTGATTTGCCACCATACAATTGTCGCTACTCATTAGGAGCTATGATTTCAGGTCAATTTGTAACCTCCAAAGATGACTTTTTTTTCTGTCTATATTTATTCTACTCTCAATTCTGACAAAATCACTATTTCTGCCCAATACATATGAGTTTGACAAAATCATGATTTCTGCCCAATACATATGAGTTTGATGTGTTCACAACTTTAAGTATGGTAAAAGTCTGAGGACACAACTATGGGTGTATGGAAATATGGGTACTGGTTTGAGAACATACCTACGACAAGAATGATACCCATGTTGGCTATAACCATTCTGATACTTTGTTTTTATGATAAACAGAAATTATAGTTGAGTTTCACAGTTATTCCATACCGTATGGAGAGCCTAAAGGTCCAAAAGAGTTCAACCAATGCTCTGATACCAGACTGTAGGGCCCTAAATTATATAAGATATACCAAAGTTTGTAATTTACTCAGAGATTTAATTTAACCAGAATATGAAACTTGCTTTAAAAATTTAACCAGAATCCATAACTTTGACCTAAATTTATCATTAACCAGACAATGGATTTGAAAATAAAAATGTAGAAGAATACCTGGAAGTTAATTTGAAGAATTTTCTTGTTTGATGATTCCCAATTCACTCCTATTACCAAAAGACCAAAACCTCCCTACCAAACTGGGCACAACCTTGGTACCCAGCTTCAGAATACTTTAGAATTTCAGCACTGTGGCCCCCGTGCCCAAAAGCATCAAGAACAATCAAGGCTCAGTAATCCTCAGTCACTTTGTGGCTCTCTGTTGTAAATTCCTTCTCTATTTTTCTCCCAACTATTCTCCAAAAGAAAAATCCTCCCTAAAAACCCCCTTTCGACTCCCTTATAAGCTCCCTTCCACCGTCTCGAGCTCTCCACCGCCCTACCTGTCATCTCCTTGACTCTTCTTCATTACCTACCACCTATAATGTTTGTCTGTCTTCCCTATGTTAAATGAGTATATATAGATTATGTGACTCATTGAGGTTGCTGACTTTGTTGCCTTTCTTTTGAGTGAATTGATTTTATATTATAGTTTTCTTTTATGTAGTTTAATACAATGTTTTGTGAAATATGTTAGTTATTTTATTTATAATTTTTAATAATTCACTTTATTCTTAGCATATAATTAAATTAAATTATGCATCGATTAAATTTAATTCATAATTTATTACTTTTGTTGTTTATATATATATATATATATATATATTATGGTGAGTTATAAATTTACTTCGATAATCGATTTATTAACTTAGGTATAGATATTTTCCAATATTAGTCATTATGTATACTATTGCACTACATGTGGGTCATGCATATGTAGTTATCATATGGGTGGCTCATATGTATGCTAATATTCACATTCTATTTGTAATTGTATGTTAGGTCCCTATAATACTAGTGATTACTCCATTACTATTGTAGTTGTATCCCTTATTAATATTGTTGTGCCCCTATTGTCCCCATATTGTTATTACTGTGCCCCATAGAATCCCTCTATTGTTATTTTTGTGGCTTTATATTATTATTGTTAGGTCAGCTGGGTTATATTGTGACTCCTTAGACTCCTATATATAGAAAGGAGGTTTTGTCATTTGAATCATCGAAGAATTGTTCATTTGTGTAATGTAAAAGAGGTTTCCCCCTCGAAGAGGTTGAATTCTAAGGTGTTCAACTATATTTTCTATCTTTTTGTGAGCTGGTTTCATAACATTTGGTATCAGAGCTTTGGATTCTAGGGTTTCGTTGCTACAAATAGGTCATCATGGCATTTTCGCTATAACTTTTTTCTGCAACATTTCAGAAGCTAAAAAAAAACAATTTGACACGAAATCAGACTGAACCTCGGATCCGAATTTCAGAGCTTTTTGCACTATATTTGCAGAGATATGATCTGAGGAAGTTGGTGTTTTTACAGACTCCTGAATTACATTCCAAACAAGTGACCTCGGGAAAATCGTCATAACTTTCTCTTTGAGCATCGGATTGAAATTTCATAAGAAGGTACAGAAAGCGGATAGACTGTAGTTTCTTGTATATATTTTTCAAAGCCAAAAGGTCAAAACAGTGACTCGTGGCACGTTGTACAAGTTCGCTCTACTGAACTAGTCTATAATCAAGTCACTGTGGAAGATTTAGCATAACTCTTCGCTAGAGAATCCAATTTGGATCAGACTGGTGGCATTGGAAAGAGGACACAGAGGGCTACCGTAGGTCGCAATTTCAGAACTGGATGATCCGAAATTACAGAGATACATCAGATTCAATATCAAGCTCCTAAAAAGTGAAAAAAGGTGTGTAGTTTTTTTTAAATTTTTGCATAAGCTTGGTTTGAAAAATTAGTTTGAAGGAATTCAAAGGGCATAGTAAAGCATTATTATCAATAATTGATGCCCCGAGGTAAGAAAATTCAAACACCTAGTAAGCAACCTGAAAGCTCTAGCATGACTCGTGAAGAAGAGGAAGAAATGCAACATGATATATCAAAATTATGAGACCAAGTGCAACAAGTGTCACTTGCACAAAAAGTAATAGAATCTAAGATGGATGATTTAAAGAAAGATGTAGAAGCTAAGATGGATGGTTTAAAGAAAGGCGTAGAAGCTAAGATGGATTGTTTAAAGAAAGGTGTAGAAGCTAAGATGAATGACGTGGAAGCTAAGATGGATGATTTGAAGACAGGCATGGAAAATTTGAAGACGGGCATGGAAGATTTGAAGACAGATTTGACAAAGTTTCTACAAGTAATGCTTACTAATGGTGAAAGGGTAGTAAAGGAAACTCATGATGAGAACAAAAGAAATGTTAATCATGATTTCATATACTCTAATGTTGGATCGAAGACCCACCATATTCCAAAAATCGATATGAGGAAGTTTGATGGCAAGGATCCCGCAACATGGATATTACAGATGGAGCAATTTTTCGATCTCAATAATGTGCAAAACACACAAAAGGTACGTATTGCAACTTTATATTTGAAACCAAATTAGTTTGTATGGTATCAATGGCTTTGCTCTCGTAAACAAATTATCACTTGGGCAATTTTTATGGAAGAATTGAGAGCACATTATGAGGATACAAAAAACAACACTTTTTTTAGCCAATTGATAAGTCTCAAACAAAAGGGTTCAATAATGGAGCACATTGAGGAGTTCCAAAAATTGAACATAAGGGTAAAAAATATTCTAGAGGAGCATAGGATTGATGTGTTCATAGGGACTTTAAAGGATAATATCCAACATGATGTTCGCCTTTGGGAACCTGATTCATTAGAGAAGGCATTCAGGTTAGCAAGAAAAATGGAAAGCAAAATTATGGCAACCAAGAAGCATACCACTCATAACTATAAAGATGGAAGTGTTGTTGCCCCTAGTCTTCCACAACCTATAAGGTTGACACCACAAAATTTGGAAGAAAAAAGAGCAAAAGGGCTTTGTTACAATTGTGATAGCAAATACACTAAAGGTCATAAGTGTGCTGAGAAGAAATTATTCTACATAGATTGTGAAGAGGAAGAAGAAAAGGAGAAAGAAAGGTCAAAAGAAGAGGATATACTCCAGGAACAAAGCCTAGATAAAGAAGAAATGAATCCGACCATATCTTGTAATGCACTGGCTGGAATTACCACTCCTCAAACCATTAAGATAGAAGGACAAATCAAGAAGAAAAAGGTAATAGTGTTGATTAATTCAGGAAGTACCCACAATTTTATTCATTGTAAGGTAGCAAAAGAATTGAATTGCTTCCTATATCTAGCACCAGAGTGTCAAGTGATGGTTGCAAATGGAGGAACGATAAATTTCTCTGGAAAGTGCCATAATATCAAGCTATCCATGGGAGAATATGTATTAACTAGCCCAATGCTTTCCATTCCAATGGGAGGTGTTGATGTTGTACTAGGAGTCCAATGGCTACAATCCTTGGGTACAATAGCTTTTAATTTTCAAGAACTTTTCATGAAATTTTCTGTGGAAGGAAAGGAAGTTGAATTAAGGGGTATTGCAGGGAAACTGGGAAAGATAATCAGCTCTAACGGTATGAAAAAGCTTCTAAAAAAGGAACAAAGAGGTGTAATTGCACAATTATGTTCATTAGATGTTTCCACATCGGAATCATCTATTTCTCCAGATCTCAAAAAAGTCTTGGACAATCATTCCAATGTATTTGAGACTCCCAAAGGTCTCCCACCTATTCGTGATCATGATCATGCTATTCATCTGATTCCAGGAAGTGTTCCTCCAAACATCAGGCCGTACAGATATCCTTATGCCCAAAAGAGTGAAATTGAACGTATGGTTGGAGAAATGATAAAGGCTGGTATAATTCAACCTAGTCAAAGTTCTTTCTCTACTCCAGTAGATTGGTGCACAAGAAGGATGGATCATGGCCCATGTGTCTGGATTATAGGGAGCTCAACAATATCACTATTAAAGATAAGTTTCTCATTCCTGTCATTGATGAATTACTGGATGAATTGCATGGATCAATTTACTTCACCAAGTTGGATCTTTGTTCAGGATATCATCAAATCAGAATGAAGACTAAAGACATTCCGAAAATAGCATTTAGAAATCATGAGGGTCATTATGAATTTTTGGTCATGCCTTTTGGCCTTACCAATGCACCTTCTATATTTCAAGGTTTGATGAATTCCATTTTCAAACCCTTCCTTAGAAAATTTGTGTTAGTATTTTTTGATGATATACTAATCTACAGCAAGTCTTGGAAGGATCATGTTGAACATGTTGATAGGGTGCTACAACTATTGGAGGAGAAATAATTATATGCAAAAAGATCCAAATGTTTCTTTGGAGTACAAGAGGTGGAATATCTGGGTCATATTGTATCTCATGAAGGAGTTAAGGTAGACCCTAGCAAAATTAAAGCCATTAAGGAATGGAAAATCCCCACATCCATAAAGCATCTGCGAGGATTTCTCAGGTTGACAGGGTATTATCATAAGTTTGTTAAGAATTATGGGAGAATAGCAGCACCTCTAACAACATTATTGAAGAAAGATGCATTTTCATGGACTCCAGAAGCGACAAAGGCCTTCGAACATCTTAAAAAGGCAATGTGCCAAGCATCGGTCTTAGCTACACCGGACTTCACAAAAACCTTTATTGTGGAATGTGATGCTTCAGGAAATGGAATTGGTGTTGTTTTAATGCAAGATGAAAGACCCATTGCTTTTGAAAGTCGTCCAATCAAGGGAAAGTTTTTACACAAAGCTATTTATGAGAAGGAAATGTTGGCAATACTACATGCACTTAAGAAATGGCGACCCTACCTAATGGGAAGACACTTCAAGGTAAAAACGGATCATGATAGCCTTAAATACTTTTTAGAACAAATATTATCCTCTGAAGAGCAACAAAAGTGGGTCACAAAGATGTTGGGTTATGACTTTGAAATCATCTACAAAAAAGGGAAGCAAAATGTGGTGGCAGATGCACTCTCAAGAAAGGATGAGGATGTGGAAGCATTGTTGTGCGCCATTTCTATATCCAACCAGATTGGATAAACGAAGGAAGGGAGGAATGGAAGAATGATGAAGAAGTGTGGGCACTTATTCAAAAGTTACAACAAGATTCCAGTACATTTGATACATTTAGCTGGCAAAATGATTCGTTATGGTACAAAGATTGGTTATACCTCTGTAAGAATTCCCAACTCAAACAAAAGATTCTTATGGAATTGCACACTTCTCCCTTAGGAGGGCACTCAGGATTTTTAAAAACTTACCACAGGGTTAAGAAGGAATTTTTTTGGGATGGCCTTAAATCGGATATTCAAAAGTTTGTGGCGGAATGTTTGGTTTGCCAACAAAATAAAGTTGAAATAATTAAGACCCCAGGTCTATTACAACCTTTATCCATTCCAAGCCAATGTTGGGAGGACGTTTCAATGGATTTTATCATAGGTTTACCCAAGTCTGAGGGAAAGAGTGTCATCATGGTGGTAGTTGAAAGACTTACCAAGTATGCACACTTTTGTGCATTATCACATCCATTTAAATCTAGTACAATTTCTACTACATTTATGGAAACAATTCAAAAGCTACATGGAAATCCAAAGATTATTATAAGTGACAGAGATCCCATTTTCACTGGAAATGTTTTGACAGAATTATTTTCTTGTCTTGGTACTCAGTTATCTCATAGCTCATCTTATCATCCTCAATCTGATGGGCAAACTGAGATAGTAAACAAATGTTTGGAAGGATATCTTCGTTGCTTTGTATCTGATAAACAGACACAGTGGGTCAAATGGTTGCCTCTGGCTGAATTGTGGTATAACACTTCCTTCCATACAGCAACAAAAATGACCCCATTTATAGCACTTTATGGATATCAGCCACCATCCATCACATCATATTTAAGAGAAAATTCTAAGGTTCAAGCAGTGGAACATCACATCGAACATCAACAACAAGTCCTCCAACTCTTAAAGGATAACCTCATGTTGGCACAGAATAGAATGAAACAACAGGCAGATCAGCATCGCAGCGAAAGAAGTTTTGATGTAGGTGATTGGGTATTCCTACGGCTACAACCATATAAACAAATGTCCCTCAAGCAAGATAAGAAGGATAATAAATTATCACCAAAGTATTATGGTCTGTACGAGGTGTTGCAAAAGATTGGTACTATGGCATACAAATTGGAGCTTCCTACAGCTTCTTGAGTGCACGCAGTTTTCCATGTTTCATGTTTAAAGAAGGTTATAGGTGACAAGATCCCAGTTCAAACAATATTTCCATAACTTGGAAAGGAAGGGAAAATTATATTGGAACCAGAAGCAGTCATAGAAACAAGAACTCGATAGCTACGAAATCGATCAATTTCGGAGTATCTCATCAAGTGGAAGAACTTATCCGTTGAAGATTCCACATGGGAGGATGAGAATTTTATACAGAAGCATCCAGAACTACTCAAGCATTGAGGACAACATGTTTTTGAAGGAGAGGGGCATGTTAGGTCCCTATAATACTAGTGATTACCCCATTACTATTGTAATTGTATCCCTTATTAATATTGTTGTGTCCTTATTGTCCCCATATTGTTATTACTGTGCCCCATAGAATCCCTCTATTATTATTTTTGTGGCTTTATATTATTATTGTTAGGTCGGCTGGGTTATATTGTGACTCCTCAGACTCGTATATATAGAAAGGAGGTTTTGTCATTTGAATCATCGAAGAATTGTTGATTTGTGTAATGTAAAGGAGGTTGCCCCCTCAAAGAGGTTGAATTCTAAGGCGCTCAACTATCTTTTATATCTTTTTGTGAGCTGGTTTCATAACATTGTAGGTGAGACATTACATACACTTATTCGCATGCAAAGAGTGATAATTGACCCGCTATAGTTATAGCTTATGTTTAAAATGGAAAATGCGTGAAAATGTTTGGGCAAGGGAGAAAAGTAGATTTCTTTTTCATTTTAACCTCTACTTTCTAAATAGCGTCGACAATTTGTAAGTCCCGGTTCAAAACCTGTGGGCAATCAATGCTTTATATAATGGATCTGAAGACAAATATCTAAATATTCATGAAACCAATTTTCATATCAAAAAAATGTTTACATTATGATAAATGCATATATAAATACATCAAATATTGGTCTAAGATATAAATACTACCTTAACCACACAATCATTATGTTGAGAGAATATATTAACCACACACTTAAATAGGATCTAAGATCTCTCTTAGATGTAACAAACTTCTAAACAAAGCAAAGCATTCTATACAAGATACGTAGGAGTTAATTACTCCAACACCCTCCCTTAACGAGTACTTGTCTTGATCTCCATCAAGTAAGGTCTTCATGAGCATCCTATAATCATTTTGAAATCTTCTAAGCTACTAACTCCATCAAGTTGTCTCTTAACCCTCGTAAAGGTGTAGTCGACAAGCTAGATTCATGAGTTCCACCATCGAACTCTAGAATCATGGATCTCCCGAATTCAATTACTGAACAACATCCCAAGTTGTCGAATAACCTCACCAAAATACCACTACACGTCTTCAAAAAATGAGGGATTCTTTTGTTAGGCCCCTATACTACTAGTGTAACCCCTTATTGTTATTAGTACAACCCACTTATTATATTGATGTACCCATGTAGTGCCCATATTATTACTCTTGTTCCCCATAGAAGCCCACTATTGTTATTATTGTGCCCTTACATTATTATTGTTATGTCGGCTCTGATTATGTTATGACCCCTTAGACTCCTATATATAGAAAGGAGGTATTTTCATTTGTATCATCCAAGAATTGTTCATTTATGTAATGTAAAGGAGGTTGCCCCCTCGAAGAGGCTGAATTTTAAGGCGTTGATCTATCTTTTCTATCTTTTTCTTGAGCTGGTTTCATAACATTTGGTATCAGAGCTTTGGATTCTAGGGTTTTGCTGCTCCAAACAGGTCATCGTGGCATTTTCGCTATAACTTTTTTTCTGCGACGTTTCAGAAGTTGCAAAAAAAACCCATTTGAGAAGAAATCGCGCTAAACCTCGGATCTGAATTTCAAAGCTTTTCGCACTATATTTGCGGAGATATGATCTGAGGAAGTTGGTCTTTTTGCAGACTCCTGAATTGTATTCCAAACAGGTGACCTGGGGAAAATCGTCATAACTTTCTCTCTGGGGATCGGATTGCAATTTCGTAAGAAGGTACAGAAAGAGGATGGATTTTAGTTTCCTGTATGCATTTTTCAGATCCAAAGGTCGAAACAGTGACTCGTGGCACGTCGTACAAGTTTGCTCTACTGAACTAGTCTATAATCAAGTCACTGTCGGAGATTTCGCATAACTCTTCCTTGGAGAATCCAAATTGGATCAGACTGGTGGCATTGGAAAGAGGAAACGGAGGGCTACTATAGGTCACAATTTCAGAACTTAAAGATCTGAAAGTACAGAGTTACAGTCGTTTCAAGGTCGAGCTCCTAAAATCAAGAAAAATCAAGATGAGGAAGTTTGATGGCAAGGATCCGGTAAATTGGATACTTCAGATGGAGCAATATTTTGATCTACATGGTGTACAACTGTTACAAAAGGTATGTATTGCATCTTCATATTTAGAACTAGCTCAATTTTTATGGTATGAAGGGCTTTGTTCTCGTAAACAACTTGTTACGTGGTCAATTTTCACAGAGGAAATGATAGCACATTATGAGGATACAAAGAGCGACACCTTCTTTAGAGCAACACCACAACAATTGGAAAGAGTAAAAGGGCTTTGTGACATAGTGGAAAGAAAAATTATGGAAACCAGGAAGCGTACCCCTCACAACTATAAAGATGGAAGTGTTGTTTCTCCTAGCCTTCCACAACCTACAAGGGTTACACCACAACAATTGGAAGAAAAAAGAGAAAAAGGGCTTTGTTACAATTGTGATAGCAAATGCACTAAAGGTCATAAGTGTGCTGAGAAGAAATTATTTTACATAGAATATGAAGAGGAGGAAGAAAAGGATCAAGAAACATCAAAAGAAGAAGATATACGCCAGGACCCCACCCCAGAGAAAGAAGAAATGAATTAGACCATATCTTGTAAAGCATTGGCAAGAATTGCCACTCCTCAAACTCTCAAGATAGAAGGACATATCAATAAGAAAAATGTGCAAGAAGTGAAAGATCACATCGAGAAAGAAGAAATGAATCCAACCATATCTTGTAATTCATTGTTCGAAATTACCACTCCTCAAACTATCAAGATAGAAGGACATATCAAGAAGAAAAATGTTCAAGAAGTGGAAGATCACATCGAGCACCAAGAAATGAATCCGACCATATCTTGTAAAGGATTGGAAGAAATTACCACTCCTCAAACTCTAGAGATAGAAGGACATATCAAGAAGAAAAAGGTTCAAGTAGTGAAATATCACATCGAGCATCAACAACAAGTTCTCCAACTTTTAAAGGATAACGCCACTTCGGTGCAAAATCAAACAAAACAACAGGTAGATAAACATCGTAGTGAAAAATGTTTTGATGTAGGTGATTGGGTATTTTTACTGCTACATCTCAAGCAAGCTATTTATGAGAAGGAAATGTTGGCAATACTACATGCACTTAAAAAATGGCGACCTTACCGAATGGAAGACTCTTCAAGGATGAGGATGTGGAAGCATTGTTTTGTGCTATTTATATTATCCAACCAGATTGGATAAACGAAGCAAGGGATGAATGGAAGAAGGACGAAGAAGTATGGCCACTTATTCAAAAGTTGCAAAAGATCCCAATTCAAACAATATTGCCAGAAATTGAAGAGGAAGGAAAAATCATATTGGAACCTGGAGCAGTCACAGAAACAAGAACCCGAAAGCTACGAAATCGATCAATTTCAGAGTATCTCATCAAGTGGAAGAACTTACCCGCTGAAGATTCCACATGGGAGGACAAGAATTTTATACAGAAGCATCAAGAACTACTCAAGCATTGAGGACAACGCTTTTTGAAGGAGAGGGGCATGTTAGGCCCCTATACTACTAGTGTAACCCCTTATTGTTATTAGTATAACCCACTTATTATATTGATGTACCCATGTAGTGCCCATATTGTTACTATTGTGCCCCATAGAAGCCCACTATTGTTATTATTGTGCCCTTACATTATTATTGTTATGTCGGCTCTGATTTTGTTATGACCCCTTAGACTCCTATATATAGAAAGGAGGTCTTTTCATTTGTATCATCCAAGAATTGTTCATTTATGTAATGTAAAGGAGGTTGCCCCCTCGAAGAGGCTGAATTATAAGGCGTTGATCTATCTTTTCTATCTTTTCTTGAGCTGGTTTCATAACATCTTCCCTAGATCTCCAATTGCCAAAATAACTAAACAACCACCCATTTTGAGCTTTTACCTGCACCTAGTTCCTTTTATAAATCACTGGAAACCATAAAACCAATTCATTGACCTCTTTTGCATTGTAGACTACAAACCAGAGTAATATTGAATATAATTAAAAATTATCTGACAAAAAATAAAATAAATGGCCATACAATTTCATCATAGTTGCTTCTCAAGCAATTACTCTATTGTCCTTGGCGACGACTAACCTTGACCTTGGCTTGAAACTCGTGGTTGGAAACTGAGGGGGCCATGATAATGTTATTTTTGTTAGTGTTGATTTCACATCACCATATCCTTTCCTTCTCCTTAGTAGCATTAAATGGCGGGAAGCTTTCATTGAGATTGGACACACCACCACAATACAGCAATGAGCAATACGAAATACAATACATGTGAAGGCGACATGCAAGGTTCACGCACAACTTTGTCCCACTCTTGGGCTGCAACAACTACCCAAAATGCTGCTCCACCATGGCTTCCACTGTGCTGAACAGAGTCAATTTCATCAGATTCATGTTACCCCTCGTATACATGTATTGGCACAAATTCCTAATATGCTAGACAACTGGGAATATGACAATGCAATAACAAAAACTGATCTCATCATTATGCACAAGGATATCGCCATCGCATCATTTAACACTGATTCTCCAAATGCCAAAGCATGGAGGTCATCGTTGGCTACTTGTCTTTCTATTGTAATGTCCATTTGGAGACATCCTCTCCTTCTCTACTTGAATAATGATACACTCAATGCATCACTGTGAACAACTTCCATACGCTCAACACACTGTGGGCGAGATACAAAAGAGCATATAACTGCAACGAGTTTATTTTATGGACAACAAACTCAAATGAACAAACCAACACGCACTATCTTATCCCTCCAGGACCCTAGACACTCCCATGAGGGAGGCAAGCCAAAAAAAGCCTCTAATACCAATTTGTGAACCATAGGTCCTCTCATGAGGAAGGCAAGCCCAAAAGGGATACACAAATTTGTGAAACCAATTTTCATACCAAAAATATGTTTACATTGTTATAAACACATATATAAATACATCAAATATTAGTCTAAGATTAAAATACTATATTAACCACGCAATCAGTGTATTGAGAAAATATCTCAACTACACACTTAAATACAATCTAAGATCTCTCTTAGATGTAACAAACTTCTAAACAAAACAAATCATTCTAAATAAAGAAAATCATTATATACAAAACAAGATTTAACTAGTCAACATAAACAATTATTCTGACAAAAACTTCCATTCAGATAATTCGTAAACGAGTTGTCTTTAGTGCGACTTTTTGGAAGCTTTTCCAGTGGGTTTTTCTAGTCTAATTTCTTTAAAATCTGGCAGGATTTTATTGAAATCACAAGCTTGATGGGTAACCCTGCACAATGGAAGTGCCCTAGGGGTTTTTCAGTGTGTTGAATTGTTATGAAACCAGCTCACAAAAAGATAGAAAAGATAGATAAACGCCTTAGAAAAAAGCCTCTTCGAGGGGTCAACCTCCTTTACATTACACAAATGAACAATTCTTGGATGATACAAATGACAAGACCTTCTTTCTATATATAGGAGTCTAAGGGGTCATAATATAATTAGAGCCGACATAACAATTATAATGTAAGGGCACAATAATAACAATAGTGGGCTTCTATGGGGCACAATAATAAATATGGGGACTAGATGGGCACAACAATATAATAAGGGGGTTGTACTAATCACAATAAGGGGTTACACTAGTATTATAGGGACCTAACATGCCCCTCTCCTTCAAAAAGTGTTGTCCTCAACGCCTGAGTAGCTCTTGATGCTTCTATACAAAATTCTTGTCCTCCCATGTGAAATCTTCAGCGGGTAAGTTCTTCCACTTGATGAGATACTCTGAAATTGATCGATTTCGTAGCTATCGGGTTCTTGTTTCTGTGGATGCTCCAGGTTCTAATATGATATTTCCTTCCTCGTAAAGTTCTGTTATTGTTTGAACTGGGATCTTCTACAACTTTTGAATGAGTGGCCACACTTCTTCGTCCTTCTTCCATTCATCCCTTGCTTCGTGTATCCAATATGTTTGGATAATAGAAATAGCACAAAACAATGCTTCCACATCCTCATCCTTTCTTGAGAGTGCATCTACAACAACATTTTGCTTCCCTTTTTTGTAGATGATTTCAAAGTCATAACTCAACATATTTGTGACCCATTTTTTTTGTTCTTCTAAAGATAATCTTTGTTCTAAAAAGTATTTGATACTATCATGATCCATTTTTACCTTGAAGTGTCTTCCCATTAGGTGAGGTCGCCATTTCTTAAGTGCATGTAGTATTGCCAATAGTTCCTTCTCATAAATTGCTTGCTTGAGATGTAGCTGTAAAAATACCCAATCACCTACATCAAAACTTCTTTCACTGCGATGTTGATTTGCCTGTTGTTTCATTCGATTTTGCACCAAAGTGACATTATCCTTTAAAAGTTGGAGAACTTGTTGTTGATGCTTGATGTGATATTTCACTGCTTGAATCTTTTTCTTCTTGATATGTCCAACTATCTTGAGAGTTTGAGGAGTGGTAATTTGTTCCAACGCATTACAAGATATGGTTGGATTCATTTCTTCTTTCTCTAGGGTTGGTTCCCGATGTATATCCTCTTCTTTTGACGTTTCTTGATCCTTTTCGTCATTAGGAGGCCTTTCTTGTAGCAGCTTTGTCCCACCTTCCTTCAAACCTTCCATGTCTTTCTTCAAATCTTCCATGCCTTTCTTCCAATATGCTTTCATACCATTGATATTAGCTTCCATGGCATAGATAAAACTATTTATCTTTTGCTTCTCTAGAATATCATTTACCCTTATATTCAATTTTTGAAAGTCCTCAATGTGCTCTGCCATTGAACCCTTTTGTTTGAGATTTATCAATTGGCTAAAGAAGGTGTTGCTCTTGGTATCCTCATAATGTGTTATCATTTCCTCTGTGAAAATTGACCACGTGACAAGTGGTTTACGAGAACAAAGCCCTTTATACCATAAAAATTGATTCGGTTCTAAATAATTAGATGCAATATGTACCTTTTGTAACAATGGTACACCATGTAGATCAAAATATTTCTCCATCTGTAGTATCCAATTTACTGGATCCTTGCCATCAAACTTCCTCATCTCGTTTTTTCTTGATTTTAGGATCTTGATCTTGAAACAACTGTAACTCTGTTATTTCGGATCTCTAAGTTCTAAACTTTTGGTCTGTAATAGCCCTCTGAGTCCTCTTTCTAACTCCATAAGTATGATTGCAATTGGATTCCTAAAGAAATATTTATTCCCAATCTCCTGTGATGACCTAATTATAGACTAGTTCAGTAGAGTGAACTTGTACGACGTGTCACATGTCACCATTTTAACCTTAGGTTCTGAAAACTATACTCAAACAAAATACAGTGCATCCTCTTTCTGTAACTTCTTACAAATTTTCAATCTGATTCTCAGAGAGAAAGTTATGACGATTTTCCCAAGGTCACCTGTTTACAATGTAATTCGGGAGTCTGCGAAAATCCTAACTTCCTTAGATCATATATCCGAAAATATAGCAATCCAAGATCTGAAATTTGAACTCGAGGTTCAAACCGATTTCATATCAAATGGGTTTTGTTTTTAACTTCTGACACTTCGTAGTGAAAACGTTATAGCGAAAATTCCATGATGACTTGTTTTAGATGAAATTATGGAGCTTGCAAAAACCCTAACTTCCTCAGATCATATCTCCGAAAATATAGCGAGGCAAGATCTGAAATTTGGATCCGAGGTTCAACGCAATTTCATCTCAAATGGGGTTTTTTTTTTGCACTTCTAAAACATCGCAGAAACAAAGTTATAGCGAAAATTCCACGATGACCTGTTTGGAGCAGTGAAACCCTAGAATCCAAAGCTCTAATACCAAATGTTATGGAACCAGCTCACAAAAAGATAGAAAAGATAGATAAACACCTTAGAAATATGCCTCTTCGAGGGGGAAACCTCTTTTACATTACACAAATGAACAATTCTTGGATGATACAACTGACAAGACCTCCTTTCTATATATAGGAGTCTAAGGGGTCATAATATAATCAGAGCCGACATAACAATAATAATGTAAGGGAACAATAATAACAATAGTGGGCTTCTATGGGGCACAATAATAACAATATGGGGACTACATGGGCACAAAAATTTAATAAGGGGGTTGTACTAATAACAATAAGGGGTTACACTAGTATTATAGAGACCTAACATGAATCCATATATACAGTAAAAAACCCAATTTAAATAACACAAATTAAGATTTCACCTCAATTTTTTCCACTGGATTCCGACACCAGAAAGTCCAAAAAGTTGCACTAAAGAAAACGCCATTCGTAAATGGCGTTGAGAAATAATAATTGATAACTAAATTCATTCATTAAGTGGACAATCAATGAAAACCCCATGGCAACGACCTCTCCTGTCACTTCAAGTACGACAACTCCACATTGAAGTTTCTTCTCACGTTGTAAAAATACGACATATTGAAGGTATCTACAATTCAGATATTTGTCCCAAAAATATCCTTATCAAGTTGATAGTGGTACAATTTTCTTTGATATTATATTATGGCCTCGCTACTCTATTATTACTTAGCCATAACTTGTACTCAAATCTTGTAGTTAACCGAATATATCAAATCAAGATCAAGCGATTACTTGGATGAAATCATAATGATATCCACCCATGTCAAATAAAGATTCTGAAAAATATCTTGTGTTCATTGTTACTTGTATCAATGTGGCACTTGCATATACTTTCATATTTTCCCCCTTTCCATCTCTTTTCTTGTTTGGTTGGACATAATTTTGAGCGTCATTCAACGTGTTAAACCTTCTCATCTTTTTTTATCTTCAGTTTTGGCATCAATTTCACCACTATTTTAGACTCATTTGGGGAGTCCCACACACTTGGCCTTTTTCCAATGGTGAGCTTCTCCGATGTCATTAGCCATTCTAAGGATGGTCCAAGCACCTAGTTACGTCGTAAGGCATTTCCCTCTGAAAAAAACTCTCCTCTCATATTACGTGTACATTCATGTGCCTTTGATTTAAGTGTTAGATGATTAAAATAGTTTGAGTGATTTGATTAATTTGATCGGTATTAAATTAAAAAAATTAGTTACAAATTTAGTTATAAGACTCGCCAGGCAGGAAGAAGGCAGGAGGTATCTGTCGAATCATCTTCATTGCAGGTGCTACCAACAAGAAAACAACAATGGTGTCAAGGTTGCTTAAAGGCTGAGAGGTGACTATGCTAGGCTCAAGTTTCCTCACCTTAAACGCCATTTGGAAGTGAATTCCCTCACCCCCTGGACTGATAATTTCATGCTGCCATCATCTATTGATTGCCAAGCTACAAGCAATTTTCCAAAGCTTGAAACAACCTTTGGAAAGCATGTCTAAGACTAAAGGATCAGAAGACATTTCATGTGCATATGAGAATTTAGACTCTCTTGGGTCAATGTGGGATGAAGATACGAAGAAGAATGATGTTGTGTCTGTCAAGTCCAGAATTTGGGGTTTTTCAATGCAAGCGTGTAGGACGTGTTCAAGGACTCTACATCCAGCTCGTCTTCTCCTTGCATGGAGATGCGAGGTTGGAGGGTTTAGATGCCTGGAAGAACTTAAGAATGCTAGAGGCTTCTCTAGTCTCTGAAAATGATGAAGTCTTGTGTTCTTCATCATCATTTTTCCCCAACTTACCATCAAATGGCTTCGGCCACTCTGATGGCCTGGTATGGCGCTTGAGTTTTCAAGGGCAGAACCAATGCAAAGGAGAATCCATTGAATCGGCCATGGTTTTGCAAAGGTGCTTATGTCCATCATCGTCATTTTTTATCTCATTGATTTCAGCTCAGCAGTGGCTGAAGAGCGCAGGAGGAACACTGGAGTCGTGACATCTCTACTTGGTATGGAGTCAGGGCATTTTTGTTTCACCTCGGGGCGTTTCTATTTCTTCTGGTGAGCTAGGCTCTTGTCATGGCCTTCACCAGGTGCCTGTGTTGTGGAAGCGTTCTCAAACCTGGTGGATCTCGCGCATGGGTGACCATATTATTCTTTATTTTCTTGATAATGTTCTTGATTTCCAAGGAGTTACAGGCTGCATCAATTAGGTTACCAGAGGCATTTTTAGTGCCTATGTTACAGAAGAGGAGTATTTTTTTTTAAACCTCATCCGAATTTGTTTTTGTTATTATTTTCTGTTGTCCATTCTTCTGGCAAGATTTTTATCCTTGCCTCTAAATTGGGCATAGGCAGAGATAGAAACAGATACTTTGATGATTCCACCATTACAGCATTGAATTCAGTTGGGGAATCAGAATCTCCTTCGGCTTCCAAGTCGGAGACACGGGCAAAGACAAAAACAAATACTTTTAGTAACATGCCATCCTTCTTGGCCTCCTCGAAATGGGTAGAGCTTGACGATTATTTGCTCAATATTCCTTCTCTGGACATGGACATTAATTGGGATGTGCTCCCCTAATATTATAATTGCTTGTACTAGTGTAAAGTTACCATTCAGTAGTTGCAATTTTTAGTATGATGGGTTGTGCCTAAACATGTTTTTATTGAATAGATAAATACATTCCATCTTCCTCTATAATTTATTAATTTATCATTTTGTGTATCATAATGTTGAATGTATACAGAAGTTTACCAGCTTCCTCTGTAATATATTCATTTATCAGTTTGTGTATCATAATGTTGGGGAATCAGAATCTCCTTCGGCGTCCAATTCAGAAACACAGGCAGAGACAAAAACAAATACTTTGTGTAGCATTCCATCCTTCTCGGCCTCCTCGAAATGGGCAGATCTTAACGATTATTTTCTCATTATTCCTTCTCTGGACATGGGCATTAACTAGGATGTGCTCTCCTAATATTATAATTTCTTGTACTTGTGTAAAGTTATCATTCAGTAGTTGCAATTTTTAGTATGATGGGTTGTGCCTAAACATGTTGTTATTAGATAGATAAATAAATACCATCTTCCTCTGTAATTTATTCATTTATCAGTTTGTGTATCATAATGTTGAATGTATACAAAAGTTTACCATATTCCTCTGTAATTTATTCATTTATTAGTTTGTGTATCATAATGTTGAATGTATCATTTGTCAATTTTTCCTTTTGTATTTCACACCGCATATAAATTACTAAGCTTTATACTTAATATCACATACCCACCAAACTTTAAGTTTCAGATGACAGGCCCAGTCATGATAAATGTGATGTAGAATAGCAGATGCAATGTTATCAATACCCACCAAACTTTAAGTTTCAGATGACATGCCTAGTCATGATAAATGTGATGTAGAATAGCAGATGTAATGTTTTCTGTCAAATAGTGCATCCTGGTATGGAGGGAACTTATTCTTCTCTCTTTTCTTACAAAACTCTAATCCCTAGCATAATTAATTTCATTCATAATATTGGATTCACGGTGAGTGATGGCCCAAAGAAACAACTTTCTTACTCATTTCCCTTTTTGTCTTGATCAATAGTTCCAATACCAAGTCTTGACCTGTTCTTATTCATTTGAACATTTTATGGTGATTGAGTCAATGGAAAAAATTATTTTTATTTTTTCCAGTAGCACTTGACCTGTTCTTATACATTTGAACATTTTATGGTGATTGGAGTGTCAGAACTATAAAATAAATTTGTGCATGCAGTACGAGAAAAATGGAACCTTCCCAAATGGGTTGAAGTGCAAATTTTCCCATGGACACAATGACCTTAGGCCTTTATCAACTTCATCAAGTCTTCTATCAGGTGCAACAGTTGGAACTCGGCCTTCAACTGCATTTTCTCTAAGATCTTATTCCAATGAGGAATTTGATGATGTAAATCTATTCAAATCTGAGAGTTTTTTTTCCTTTAGAGTTACGTTGAATACCTTACAGTTTCTCATCCAACTAGATGTATTTATCACTTGCACATTCATATGTAGTTTTCAATTTGTAGCAAATTGGTACATGGAAGATTCCCCATATGAGGCGTCATATATCCTCTAGTTACTGGAAATGAGCTGAAGAAATTTGTCATCTTCGGAGCCAGGTATTGTTGAATTGAAAAGGATGGAGCTGGAGGTTTATCATCATCTTCTTCTAGCTGGAATAGAATTGGGAGGTGGTCAAAGGATCCTCCAGACCCTACCCAAGATTGATAGCTTCCTACCTCTTATAACACTTTCCCAGCCAAAGAAATATATCTAGCCTTTTAGAAATACCATCTCTTCCTTTCCTAAAATTCCTCCAGGTAGGGACTAACTTCATAGGTTCCACATCAACCAGATTAAGCTCCTCAAAGAGATTAGATACATAGTCTGCCATAGGATCAACCCTAGCATCCTCTCCCCATACCTCTCGGGAACTTAGGGTAAAGTGTCAATCCTCGTCAACCAATCATCTAACTGATCATCCCTTTAACTGCCATCTTCAAAGCCTGTTCGATTGATTAGCTTTTTCATCATAGAAGGGAGGAGGAAAGTAGGGGAGACCACCTACAGCCAAGTAGATAGGCTGAGAGGAACAAGGTATTGAGCACATATATTGGTCTGAGCAAGAAATAGATTTTCAAGTTGAGGTTATTAAAATACTAATGAAAACAACCACTTTCATCGTTTTCTTTCCAGCTAACAGTATAAAGTCAACCATGTTATAAGGGTGATTACCAAACCAAGAAGGGCATGAATGATTGAGACCTAGGTGGAGCAGCAGGTTGGTCTCTATTGGTTCTTACCTTCCCATATCGGTATCTGGAGAGGAGGGTTGAGATTGAACTGCGTGAATAACTTGAAAAGGAATGAAGAAGTTGTCTTGAAGTGAATTCCTTCACCCCCTGGACTAGTAATTCCATGCTATCATCGTCTGTTGATCCCAAGCTACAAGAAATTTGCCAAAGCTTGAAACAACCTTTGGAAAGCATGTTTAAGATTCAAGAATCAGAAGAAATTTCATGTGCATATGAGAATTCAAGCTCTCTTGGATCAGTGCAGGATGAAGATGCGAAGAAGAATCATGTTGTGTCTATCCAGTCTGAGACTTGTGATTCCGATAGTAGTGGTGATTTCACCATTACAACATTGAATTCAACTGGGGAATCAAAATCTCCTTCGGCTTCCAAGTCGAAGACACGGGTAGAGACATAAATGGATACTTTGATTATTCCACCATTACAACATTGAATTTGGCTAAGGAATCAGAATCTCCTTCGGCTTCCAAGTCGGAGACACGGGCAGAGACAGAAACAGATACTTTTTGTAGCTTTCCATCCTTCTTGGCCTCCTCAAAATGGGTAGAGCTTGAGAATTATTTTCTCAATATTCCTTCTCTAGACATGGACAGTAACTGGGATGTGCTCTCCTAATATTATAATTGCTTGTACTAGTGTAAATTTAGCATTCAGTAGTTGCTATTTTTAGTATGATGAGATGTGCCTAAACATGTTGTTATCATATAGATAAATAAATTCCATCTTCCTCTATAATTTATTCATTTATCAGTTTGTGTATCATAATGTTGAATGTATACAGAAGTTTACCATATTCCTCTGTAATTTATTCATTTATCAGTTTGTGTATCATAATGTTGAATGTATCATTTGTCAATTTTTCCTTCTGTATTTCACACCGCATATAAATTACTAAGCTTTATACTTAATATCACATACCCACCCAACTTTAAGTTTCAAATGACATGCCCAGTCATGATAAATGTGATGTAGAATAGAATATGCAATGTCATCAATACCCACCAAACTTTAAGTTTCAGATGACATGCCCAGTCATGATAGATGTGATGTAGAATAGCAGATGAAATTAAATATTGTCAAACAGTGCATCCTAGTATGGAGGGAACTTATTCTTCTCCCTTTCCTTACAAAACTTTAATCCCTAGCATAATTAATTTCATGCATAATATTAAAGTCATGGTGAGTGATGGCTCAGAGAAACAACTTTCTTTGTTCACTTCCCTTTTTGTCATGCTCAATAGTTCCAACACCACTTGACCTGTTCTTATTCATTTGAACATTTTATGGTGATTGAGGAGTCAGGGAAACAAATTTATTTTTATTTTTTCCAGCGGCACTTGACCTGTTCTTATAAATTTGAACATTTTATGGTGATTGGAATGTCAGAATTATAAAATCAAGTTGTGCATGCATTATGAGAAAAATGGAACCTTCCCAAATGGGTTGAACTGCAAATTTTCCCATGGACACAATACATCAATGGATTTTATCTCCTTCAGATTCCAGGTAAGCATTTCAATGCAATTTCTTTGTTGTTGTTGTTGTTGTTGTTTTTTATTTGAAATTGGATAGAAAACATAAATCATGCCCTAAACACAAGAAATTTATTTTATTATAGGATACATGGCTAAGTTGGAGCATAATGAAAATTCAAACCCACCAACACCAAACCCCAAACTCAAAACAACCAAACACCAACCCAGAAAAAAGAAATCCTAATGCCAAATTTGATTCATTCTTGACTACCTTGAAGGAACTCATAAATGATATTCAAAACACCGAAAAAACCTCATGATTGTCTCTCAAAAGTTTGCTAAATTCAAACCTATCATCTATTTGTAATGCCCAAAGCTTATTAACTAACATTTCTATTAATAAGTCTAGGATGTATGAATACTATAAAATTGGTCTAAATAAAGGCCAAATTAGAGACTTGAAAATTATGAAACAAGATTTATTATCATTATTCATTGATCTGAGAAACAACCAATAGATATCAGCCAACAAAAACCACATTTTCATGGCCTAGTGCACCTACCAACTATTCTCAGACAATTGGATGGATCACGGTTTTTTATAAAACTCTTTGTAATAATAGGGAGTTTCCTCTATATTTATTGAGGAAATTATGGGTAAATTTTAGGTTAGGACACCATGCCAAGTCCTTTGATATGGGAGATTTCCAAAGGGTGGGTCATGGGTCTTCCCAAGACAGAGAGAATGCTATGCATAACCCAGCACTAGGTTCTCACCACCTAGATGAAGGCCTAGCCTCCTACTCAACATCCTCTAATAGCGGAGAGGATTGTTAAAATCCAGGCTGTAGTAACCACCTTAACTCACACCTTGGTGTGCCATGGCACCTGGGTAACATTGTCACACAATGAGAAATCAATAGGTAATGTTGTGGAAGGGGTTGGACTGTCACATTCTATAACAAGGTTTTATTGGGAAAGGCCACATGGAGGTTCATGTAAGCCTCATAATTGAAGTAGTTATAGATAGACTTGTTATGATCTATTGAAGGTTAGTTGTTGACATAGCTTTATGGAGACTATTATCGTAACCATCTCTACATTCTTCATATATATATATATATATATAGATATAGATATATATATGATAATGTGTGTTTTCTTTATATATCTATCTACATGTTGTTTGTAGTGGCTACACCCTGATAACACCCCCCCACCTTGGTAGATGTATTAGTGCAAGTTTTTACAACTAATGCAGCAATGGAAGCTACTTGTTAATTTGGTGTACCATACACTAAAGTATGGTGACTAAAATGGATCCCTCATATTTTTATTTTTTTATTTTTTAATGTTTTAAGTCCATTTTATATATTATATGAACCATGCCCACCTAGAATGGATGTATCATACCATTCCCAAGTATCATGTGTCCACTTAAATTTTGTTTAAATGTTTAATTTGTTATCTTATTTTGGTTAACTAATTAAATATTATACACGTGTATTCAAGTTGGGTAATTTTCCCATTGGTCCATTATCTAACTGACATTATCATTCACTACCATCCACTATTTCCCTGTCATTTGTATGTTATTATTGTCACATCTCCTTTCCTTTTTATATCTTTTATGCAACTAGCTCACAAAATAGAAGAAAACATAGATCAATGACTTAAAATTTATCCTCTTCGAGGGGAAACCTCCTTTACATTACATAAATGAACAATTATTGGATGATACAAATGATAAGACCACCTTGGTATACATAGGAGTCTAAGGGGTCACAATATAATCAAAGCCTACATAAAAATAATAATGTAAGGGCACAATTATAACAATAGTGGGCTTCTATGGGTTACAACAATAAAAACATGGGGGATACATGGGCACAACAATAACAATAAGGGGAATACACCAGTATTATAGGGACCTAACATGCCCCTGTCCTTCAAAAAAGTGTTGTCCTCAACGCTTGCATAGTTTTGGATGCTTCTGTATAAAATTCAAATCCTCCCATGTCGAATCTTCAATGGGTAATTTCTTCCATTTAATGAGATACTCTGAAATTAATCGATTCCGTGGTTGTCGGGTTCTTGTTTTCATGACTGCTTCAGGCTCAAATATGAATTTTACTTCTTCGTCAAGTTTTGGAAGCACTGTTTGAATTGGGACCTTGTCACTAATAACCTTCTTTAAGCATGAAACATGGAAAACTGGGTGTACTCAGGAAGATGCAGGCAACTCCAATTTTTATGCCATAGTACCAATCTTTTGCAACACCATGTAAGGACCATAATACTTGGGCAACAATTTATTATCTTTCTTAACTTGCTTGAGGGACATTTGTTTATATGGTTGTAGCTGTAAAAATACCCAGTCGCCTATATCAAAATTTCTTTCACTATGATGTTGATATGCTTGTTGTTTCATTTGATTCTACGCCAGAGTGAGGTTATCCTTTAAGAGTTGTAGAACTAGTTGTTGATGCTCGATGTGATCTTCCACTGCTTGAACCTTAGAATTTTCTCTTAAAAATGATGTGATGGATGGTGGATGATATCCATAAAGTGCCATAAATGGGATCATTTTTGCTACAGTATGGAAGGAAGTGTTATACCACCATTCAGCTAGAGGTAACCACTTGACCTATTGTGTTATTTTATCAGATACAAAGCAACGAAGATATCCTTCCAAACATTTGTTCATTGTCTAGATTTTCCCATCAAATTGAGGATGATAAGATGAGTTATGAGCTAGTTGAGTACCAATACAAGAAAATAATTTTGTCTATAAATTTCCTGTTAAAATGGGATCTTTGTCACTTACAATAATCTTCGGGTTTCCATGTAGCTTTTGAATTGTTTCCATAAATGCAGTAGAAACTGTATCAACTTTAAAAGGATGAAATAATGCAAAAAAGTGTGCATACTTGGTAAGTCTATAAACTACCACCATGATGACATTCTTTCCTTCAGGCTTGGGTAAACCTATGATAAAATCCATTGAGACCTCCTCCCAACGCTGACTTGGAAAGGCTAAAGGTTTTAACAGACATGGGGTTTTAATCGTCTCAACTTTATTTTGTTGGCAAACAAAACATTCTACCACAAACTTCTGAATATCAGATTTAAGGCAATCCCAATAAAATTCCTTCTTGACTCTATGATAAGTTTTTAAAAATCCTGAGTGCCCTCCTAAGGGGGAGGTGTGCAATTCCAAAAGAATATTTTTCTTGAGTTGGGAATTCTTACAAAGATATAAGCGATCTCTGTAGCATAATGAATCATCTTTCAAGCTAAATGTATCAAATGTACTGGGACCTTGCTGCAACTTTTGAATGAGTGTCTACACCTATTCATCATTCTTCCATTCATCCCTTGCTTTGGTTATCCAATGAGGCTTGATAATAGAAATGGCACAAAGCAATGCTTCCACATCCTCATCCTTTCTTGAGAGTGCACAGGCAACAACAATTTGCTTCCCTTTTTTGTAGATGATTTCAAATCCATGACCCAACATCTTTGTGACCCATTTTTGCTGCTCTTCTGAAGATAATCTTTGTTCCAAAAAGTATTTAAGACTATCATGATCTATTTTTACCTTAAAGTGTCTTCCCATTACGTAAGGTCACCATTTCTTTAGTGCATGTACTATTGCTAACATTTCCTTCTCATAAATAGGTTTGTGTAAATACTTTCCTTTAATTGGATGACTTTCAAAAGCAATGGGTCTTCATTCTTGCTGCAAAACAACACCAATTCCATTTTCTGAGGCATCACATTCCACAATAAAGGTTTGTGTGAATTCTGGCATAGCTAAGACCGGTGCTTGACATATTGCCTCTTTAAGATTTTCAAAGGCCTTAATTTCTTCTAGAGTCCAAGAAAATACATCTTTCTTCAGTAATGTTGTTAGAGGTTGTTGGAGAGGTAAATCCCCTCTACGGATAGAGGCGATCCCTACTAGCCCAGCAAGGGTCTAGCAACAATCAAACAATGCTGCTATGCATGTTCCTAATTACAATTAAACAAGAGGTAAAGAGCACCTACTTGGATTCCAGCGTTGTTGTTTGACGAAGAGATGTTGTCTTCGCTCCTTCGCTTTGGCTGGTCACAATCCTCCGTGATCCCCGCGAATAGATACCTGCACACACGAAGAGGGAACAAACACAAGCGTAAAATCTGATAAAAGCAACTATACATCGGTCAGAAAAGATGTAATTCACATTTAACCATTGCATGTACAAATGAGAATGGAACAATAATAGCAGTCATCTATTATTAATCAAACAGAGAAGAGTACAACCAAATGTTCTGACGTCGGTAACCTTCTCAGGAGGGGCCAGTCAGCAAGCGTCTCAAGCATTCACCTTTGGAAATGATTCTCCCAAGACAAGAAACTCTCTCTCACACAAGCAACACAAAGCAACCTTCCCTAAGCTATCAATCACTTCCACACCTAACACACCAAATACCTATAGTAGCAGCAATCTGAGCATTATAAGCCCTATACAATCCAAGCTATTCCAAACTAGCTGCTCATGGTAATGGTGGAAGTTTATATAGGAGAAGGAGCCTCCTAAAAGGGTGGAAGGATGAGCTTATCTTTGAGGGAAATGGTTACAAAGGGTCGAACAGACATGCCATAGAAGGGAGTCGATACTCACAAAGCCAACAACCACACCTGGAGTTATCTGGAAGGCTGGCTGTTGGAACAAATTCGCCCAAACAGGATCAGCGCGGATTATAAGGAGACTGACGCGCTGACGTCGCGCCTCAATAACTGAGAAAGTCATGTCAGCGCGACCCAATACAAAGGAGAGGTGCGCTGGCTCATAAAATGCAACCAGCGCGGAAAAGTGATGTGCTTCCGCGCTGGCAGCGCACTGAATACACTGAGAGCCGCCAGTTAGCGCGGATATTTTAGAAACAGACGCGCTGATGAGGAAAACTTTGGAAAAGTGGGTTTTGGGCCAGTTCAGAAGGCATGAACTTGATTATTGTGAATTCTTGACACAGTAGGGTGACTAACAGGGAGACAGTGACAAATTACTGTGTAACAGATGCCCCCTAAAGCATGAAGACCGAGAGAGTGGGAGGGGTGAAATGCTTTACAACGCTTTGCCGAACTGGAACACCACCAGGAAGGACCGAATATCTCTGATAATCAAGTACATGCAGTCTAGGCATGGGCGCAGCCATCCAAAAGACATGCGAAAAGGTCTGTGGAATGGACGCAGCCATCCAGCTAAAGAGACCAAAATAATGATAAGGTATGGTCGCAGCCATCCATGAAGACTCAGGTATGGGCGCAGCCATCCATCAATGAGTCATGTAATGATCATCCACAAAATCGCAGCCTGGACCATAATAGACAAGGATCCAGGGTCTTGCGCTCCGTCCCGATCCGAACAAAGTACAAGTTCAAGCATGTGAATACATGAGTTGAAGTCGAACACGCATGAACATCGTCTGATTACCAGTCAATGATGAGAACTGTTAACAGACGCGAGAGGTACCACCAATAATGACAATGGCCCTCAAGGTACTATAGGTACAATCCGCGGCATGTGAATCAATGAGCTGGTGTCGAACACCCACGGAATCATTCGATCGGAGGCCAATGATGTAAACCTCACGTCGAACACGAAGAACCTGCCATTAGGGCATGCAGGCTCTAAGGCACCTTAAGGGAGTCTCTAAGTCACCTTCCTAGATAATGAGCTGAAGTCGACAGGAAGTGACCTTGATCGAAGGTGGGCCATAATGATTCCCACATCATCGACACGAGACAGAGGACAAAATGATTTGTGTGAGACAGCAGATGAGGTTGTACTATTGCAGAGGTCAACTTCTCTTGAACATATCGGCGGCACCATAACGGATTTGGCAGTATTTGACATCGAATGAGCAAAGGGTGTGGTGATGATGGCAACGAGCAGATGAGAGGCCAAATAGGATAACCCAAACCCAGCGGAGTCGCCAAATTGTTGGAGAGGTAAATCCCCTCTACGGATAGAGGCGATCCCTACTAGCCCAGCAAGGGTCTAGCAACAATCAAACAATGTTGCTATGCATGTTCCTAATTACAATTAAACAAGAGGTAAAGAGCACCTACTTGGATTCCAGCGCTGTTGTTTGACGAAGAGATGTTGTCTTCGCTCCTTCGCTTTGGCTGGTCACAATCCTCCGCGATCCCCGCGAATAGATACCTGCACACACGAAGAGGGAACAAACACAAGCGTAAAATCTGATAAAAGCAACTATACATCGGTCAGAAAAGATGTAATTCACATTTAACCATTGCATGTACAAATGAGAATGGAACAATAATAGCAGTCATCTATTATTAATCAAACAGAGAAGAGTACAACCAAATGTTCTGACGTCGGTAACCTTCTCAGGAGGGGCCAGTCAGCAAGCGTCTCAAGCATTCACCTTTGGAAATGATTCTCCCAAGACAAGAAACTCTCTCTCACACAAGCAACACAAAGCAACCTTCCCTAAGCTATCAATCACTTCCACACCTAGCACACCAAATACCTATAGTAGCAGCAATCTGAGCATTATAAGCCCTATACAATCCAAGCTATTCCAAACTAGCTGCTCATGGTAATGGTGGAAGTTTATATAGGAGAAGGAGCCTCCTAAAAGGGTGGAAGGATGAGCTTATCTTTGAGGGAAATGGTTACAAAGGGTCGAACAGACATGCCATAGAAGGGAGTCGATACTCACAAAGCCAACAACCACACTTGGAGTTATCTGGAAGGCTGGCTGTTGGAACAAATTCGCCCAAACAGGATCAGCGCGGATTATAAGGAGACTGACGCGCTGACGTCGCGCCTCAATAACTGAGAAAGTCATGTCAGCGCGACCCAATACAAAGGAGAGGTGCGCTGGCTCATAAAATGCGACCAGCGCGGAAAAGTGATGTGCTTCCGCGCTGGCAGCGCACTGAATACACTAAGAGCCGCCAGTCAGCGCGGATATTTTAGAAACAGACGCGCTGATGAGGAAAACTTTGGAAAAGTGGGTTTTGGGCCAGTTCAGAAGGCATGAACTTGATTATTGTGAATTCTTGACACAGTAGGGTGACTGACAGGGAGACAGTGACAAATTACTGTGTAACAGAGGTGATGCTATTATCCCATAATTCTTGACAAACTTGCGATAATACCCTGTCAATCCAAGAAATCCTCGAAGATGCTTTATGGTTGTGGGGATTGTCCATTCCTTAATGGCTTTAATTTCATTAGGGTCTACCTTAACACCCTCATGAGATAAAATATGACCCAAATATTCCACCTCTTGTACTCCAAAGAAACATTTGGAGGATTTTGCATATAATTGTTTCTCCTCCAATAGTTTGAGCACACTGTCAACATGTTGGACATGATCCTTCTAGGACTTGTTGTAGATTAGTATATCATCAAAAAATATTAACACAAATATTCTAAGGAAGGCTTTGAAAATCGAATCATCAAACCTTGAAATATGGAAGGTGCACTAGTAATGCCAAAAGGCGTGACCAAAAATTCATAATTACCCACTTGAGTTTTGAATGTTGTTTTTGGAATGTCTTGTGTCTTCATTCTAATTTGATGATATCTTGAATGAAGATCCAACTTGGCAAAGTAATTTCTCCATGTAATTGATCCAAAAATTCATCAATGACATGAACGAGAAATTTACCTTTAATAGTGAGCTTGTTAAGCTTCCTATAATCTAGACACATACACCATGATCCATCCTTCTTGCACACAAATACTACTGGAGAAGAGAAAGAACTTTGACTAGGTTGAATTATACTCACTTCTAGAATTTCTACAACCATACATTCAATTTCACTCTTTTTGGCGTAGGGATATCTGTAAGGTCTGATGTTTGGAGGAACACTTCCTGGAATCAAATGAGTAGCATGATCATGATCACAAATAGGTGGGATGCCTTTGGGAGTCTCAAATACCTTGGAATGACAGTCCAATACTTTTTGGAGATCCGGATAAATAGATGATTTTGATGTTTGAACCTCTAGTGAGCATACTTGTGCAATTACACCCCATTGTTATTTCTTCAGAAGATTTTTCATGCCATTATAGTTTATTATATTTCATGTTTTCCCTGTGATACCCCTTAATTCAAGTTCCTTTTCTTCTAAAAAAGAATTAAAGAAAATTTCTTGAAAATTAAAAGTCATAGTCCCCAAAGAATGTAACCATTGGACTCCTAGTACAACATCAGCACCACCCATTGGAATGGAAATCATTAGACTATTCAATGCATATTCCCCCATAGTTAGCTTGATATTATGACACTTTCTAGAGCAATTTATAGTTCCTCTATTTGCAACCATCACTTGACACTCTGGTATAGAAAGAAATTAAATTCCTTGGATACCTTACAATGAATAAAATTATGGGTACTACCCAAATCAATCATAACTATTACATTTTTTTTCTTGATATATCCTTCTATCTTAAGAGTTTGAGGAGTGGTAATTCCTTCCAATGCATTACAAGATATGGTCAGATTCATTTCTTCTTTCTCTAGGGTTGGTTCCTGGTGTATATCCTCCTCTTTTAATGTTTCTTATTCCTTTTCTTCCGCCTCTTCACAATCTATGTAGAATAATTTCTTCTTAACACATTTATGACCTTTAGTGTATTTTCTATCACAATTGTAACAAAGCCCTTTTGCACTTTTTTCCTCCACTTTTTGTGGTGTCAAAATTCTAGTTTGTGGAAGACCAGGAGAAGCAACACTTCCATCTTTATAGTTGTGAGTGTTAGGCTTCCTTCTTGCCATAATTTTGCTTTCAACTTTTCTTGCCACCCTGAATGGCTTCTCCAATGAATCAGGTTCCCAAAGGCGAACCTCATGTTGGATTTTATCCTTTAAAGTCCCTATGAAGACATCAATCCTATGCTCCTCTGGAATATCAATTACCCTAATATTCATTTTTTGGAATTCTTCAATGTGCTTCGCCATTGAACCCTTTTGTTTGAGATTTATCAATTGTCTAAAGAAGGTCTTGCTCTTTGTATCTTCATAATATGCTATCATTTCCTCCGTAAAAATTGACCAAGTGACAAGTGGTTTATGAGAAAAAATCCATCTATACCATACAAAATGATTGGGTTCTAAATATAAAGATGCAATATGTACCCTTTTTTAGGGTTTCACATCATTTATATCAAAATATTACTCCATCTGTAGTATCCATGTTATTGGATCATTGCCATCAAACTTCCTCATATCAATCTTTGGAATGTGGTAGGTTTTCAACCCAAAGTTAGAGTCTATAAAATAATGATTAATATTCCTTTTTTTCTCATCATGAGTTTCATGGAATACTTTGTTTCCATTAGGAAGCATTTCTTATAGAAACTTTGTCAAACCTTCCATTTCTACTTTTAAACCATCCTTCAAGCCTTCCATGTCCATTTTTATTTTTGATTCTAAACCATCCATTGCCCCTTTTAAACCATCCATCTTAGCATTCATCATCGCTTCCAATTCATTTTTGGTTACTCTTTGTGAGAGTAAAATTTGTTGCACTTGGTCTTGTAATATTGATATATCATGTTGATTTTCTTCCTTCTTCATGTGTCATAGAAGAGCTTTCTAGTTGGTTACTAGATGTGTCCATTTTTTGTTTCGAGGAACTTTGGAATCAAAAAATGATAATATGCTTCTCTATACCCTTTAAATCACTTCAAACTGATTTTTCAAACAAACGTTATGCACAATTTAAAAATATTACACACCTTTTTCTTGTTTGTTAGGAGCTCATATTTGAAATTGTTGTATCTCTATAATTTCAGATCTCCAAGGTCTGAAATTTCATCATGTCGTATCCCTTTGAGTCTTATCTCCAACCTAACAAGTCAGATCAAGATTGGATTCTTCAAGAAAGAGTTATGCCCAATCTCCCACGATGACCTAATTATCGACTGGCTTAGTAGAGCGAACTTGTACAGAGTGCCACGTGTCACTTTTTTTACCTTTGGCCTTGAAAATTATACACAAGAAACTAAAGTTCATGCAATTTGATTCACTTTTTATGAAATTAAAATTTGATTCTCATAAAGAAAGTTATGATGATGCTACCTAGGTAACCTGTTTGAGATTAAATTTCAAAGCCTGCAAAAACCCTAACTTCCTCAAATCATATCTCTGAAAATATAGTGAACCAATATTTTAAATTCATACACAAATTTAACCATGATATTGGCTCCACATGGTCACAATTTCAGCTTCTAAAGCCCCATGTAAAAAAAATTATAGCGAAAATTCCAGGATGACCTATTTGAAAAAACAAAACCCTAGAATCCAAAGCTTTGATACAAAATGTTATGCACCCAACTCACAAAATAGAAGGAAAGATAGATCAATGACTTAAAATTTATCCTCTTCGAGGGGGAAACCTCCTTTACCTTACATAAATGAACAATTATTGGATGATACAAATGATAAGACCTCCATGGTATATATAGGAATCTAAGTGGTCACAATATAATCAGAGCCTACATAACAATAATAATGTAAGGGCACAACAATAACAATAATGGGTTTTCATAATGTGCAACAATAAAAACATAGGGAATACATGGGCACAACAATAACAATAAGGGGAATGCACTAGTATTATAGGGACATAACAAGATCCAACTTACCTCCACCAGAAAACTTCCATCATTGCTACAAACCATGGGGTTTAATTCATCTCTACCTCCACCACCTTGCCATTCCATCATCTGGTGAAGGTAACTTCCATTTTGATCTCCCATAGTTCAAAACTCTACCCATTGAATTTATTGATCTCTAGCTTTGAATTACTCACCATTTCCTTTTCACCACAAGATTCACTTTCGTAGATCTCCCACTATAACAAGGTTTACAAATAATTGCTACGAAAATATTCTTAATTAAAACATAAAAGATGTAATGGAAAATACACACATTAACACAAATATTTTATCCTAGAAACACAAATCGATAAAACCAACTTTCAATCTATCTTATTATCTACATTATTAAAATAAAATATATATCCTACAACATTCATGAATCACAAATTCATTTACCCCAGATTATATTGCAAATTTAGTTCTTTAACTAAAAGTACAAAAGCACCATGCACCATCAAACCACTTTTATAAAAAATCATGTGCTGAAAATCGCCAAAAATGGACAAAAAAATTCCCCTTTTTTTGGGTGTCATCCTGAAACCCCCACATATGGGGATTTATGCCCCCTTGTGAAAATCCCAAACGGGTGGGTTTCCACCCTCCCTATGACCTCCTTATTGTGTATCACACATTTTACAATGCATGGGGAAAACCGTGCAAAGAATATAACACATCCCCAATAATTTTGTCAATAGTGATGTCACCGATGTATCAAAACTTTACCAAAATAATTAATAAAGGAATTTCTTGCAAAAAATATTCGCCAAGGGTAGAACCTTAATGTGGAACCATGGTATCAAAAGTCTAGGTTCTAGTGGAATGACCTCATAATATTGGAAGTTTGAGAGAGATAACAAAGTGTTTTGTTACAAAATTTTGAGGTTTGGTATGGAACTCTATGAGTGGAACCTTGCTACTAGGGGTCTAGATGCCAATATGTTGAGGGTCTTAAGCCCCAAGAGCTACACCTTAGCTCCTCTGTGAGCAGAAGCTGTGATTTGGGGTTGGGGATATTGGCTATCGAAGAAATTGAAGAGTCTCTCATTAACAGCCCAATAACTCAATATGTCAAAGGATTTAGGCTATTGTGTGCTATGCTTAAGCACCTAGAAATACCAAGAGTTATGACTATGGAATAAAACAACCCAGAAGAAAATAATTTTATGAAGATTCAATGTTATAAATAAGTTTGAATTACAAATGATTTCCCTCCTTAAAGATTTTCTTCACCCTTTGTTGCTCGATCTAAATCTTTTGATCACTTCACCCATCCTCCTAAGACTTCATTTACTCTATACTTCACCATTTGAATCACCTCTTTATGTCACTCTTGCTTATTTTTCTTGCCCATGTGCACTATAATTCTTATCCATCTGGATTTATATAGTGATATGTCTTTTGAAGCTAGGTTGACTCATTAAAGGAGTGGTTCCTAGATTCATGTTTGCTTTTAAGGTCGACTTGAATGTTGGTTGTTTAACAACAACACACATTTCACATGATGAAAATTATAGTGCGGGTTTTGTAACATGTGAAGACTTTACGGTTTCATCTTATATTCAACAGTTGCATCTGTTTTAACTCTTTGCAAATAAAAAGGGTAAAATTGATTGTTGGATGAGGCAAGGAAATTTTTCTTCAAAGACAGGGAGATAATGCAATGTTATGGTCAAGTGCTTCAACCTTGTAGTGATTGTCTCAGTACAAAGCTTGAGGTAGCTTCCCTTGCCTACTCATCTACACAATAGTCTATCTTCTCATTTTCGTAATTTCCATCCTTTACTTTCTAAAGTTCAACCATCCATAGTAGCTTTCATTTCAATCATGCATAATAGATTTTTCTTCAACTATTCATAGACTTTATTTCAGTAGCCAGTAGCCAAATTTCAACCCACTTTTTTAGTGTATAGCCTGAATTTCAGTACTCGTGTTCTTTAGATTGGTAAAATTAATTGGGTAAGTAATTTCTACTTCTATACAGTCTTCTAATTTTGGGACTAATAGATAGCGTAATTTTAAGATCTTTTACCTTCATTCATTCATTCCTTATGTAAGTCATTCATTCATTCCCTGACACTCTATTAAAACTTTAAAAAAAAAATAAGAAGGAAAAAAAACCTTTTCCACTCAAAGTCTTGTAGTCTACTACCATCCACTTGATTTTGTAACAAGAGTATTTTTAGAACCCTATTTTATATAAAAATCACATCTCATATTTGGTCCAAAAAAAAAAATTGATAAAAATTCATTTCATATAGGGAAGATTAATAACTATAAGCATTATTATGATTCAAATAGCATTTTTTTTTGCATAAGGACATGAAAGTTGTTTGTGTGGAGAGATGTTGAGCCTCAATCTTGACAAATTTACAATAATCATTTATGCTCATTATCAATTCATTTACCACTTATTTTATCCATTTATTACCCCTTTTATCATATATTACCAATTCGCACAACTTGGGAGGTTAATAAGTACATGGTCATTAAACATAATATTTACCATGTTTTGAGGATTATTTGGAGTAGTTGTAGTGGGCCATAATTACTTTGGGAGGCCTAACAATATTTGTGACATTTTAAAAGGGGACCTACAATCCTAAGGAAGGTTATTTATTTACATATGCTTCTAGAGAACCTGGAGAGTTGATATGGTGGTGTAAGCTTATTTGGAAATTGAAATTCCCACCAAAAGCCAAGTTATTATTGTGGTGCTTACTCACTAATAAAATACCTATAGGAGAAAATCTTAAAAAATAATCATTTTAGGGCCCTTCATGGTGTGCATTATGCAGCAAGGATGAGGAATCAGTTCATCATTTGTTCATGTTGTGTCTCGTTGCTTCTTATATTTTGAACCTTATTTAACAAGCCTTAAACATTTGTTTCAAATGGCAGGGTGAATATTTAAATGAAGCATGGAAGAATTGGTGGCATGGGGTAAATCCAAAAAAATTGTGGAATATTCTGGTGCTTATATGTTGGGGAATTTGGATAAGAAGGAACAGGAAATATTTTGAGGAAAAATTATTCACACCAGATCGGATTGCAGCACAGATTATGGTCATTTATGAACTTCTCCCTAGTGAATATTAGCAAACTAATTCTTGTATTATATCCACTAGAATCAATGATCAATCCAAGTTGTGGGCCTACTTTGATGGTTCGGAAAAAAATGGAAAGTGTGATGATGGTGCATTACTCTACCTAAGCAATTCACATTCCTTTAAGATGATGACTGACTTAGGCTAAGGCACAAATAATTTTTCAGAACTATATAGTTTGAAGTTGCTCCTTCTATTTTCTTTAGAAAAAGGGTGTCGATAGCAACAGGTCTTTGGTGATTCCAAAGTGATCATCGATTGGTTCAACCAGATATCTATTTGTCACTCTCACACACAGGAATTTATTAGATGAACTTTGTTGATAAAAATATAATTTGACAACATATCTTGTCTCCACATCTACATGGAAACAAATTCACTTTCCTATCAGTTATCCAAAGAGGGCATGTAGCAGTATCATGGTACTTGGATGATTATTGAACAAAATGTTCTGAAGCACTATCGGTACTATCATCGTTCATTTATCGAACACAACACAGGAAATGTTGTCATGGAGTAATTGATGCATTTTTTTTATGAGACACTTCTGCATACTTTTTCAGTTGATATTATTTTTGATACTGTTTGGCATATGAGTGGACTTTTTATACAGATGAACTTGACTATATATATTTATCTCTAGATGATATGATATATCAGATAGCTTTGGACAGTTAGTGTTATATAGATGATTGTTGGATGATCAACAGTCAGATTTTTTACGTGCTTTACAATATCTATTACATTTAACTTTCGCTATCTTATTAATGAAAATTATGATTTTTCCTTGGGGAAAATATTTGTGCCATTTCCAAGAAATTCTGGAAATCCACCTACATGAATTTTGGTAGTGCTAGTGTATGGATATTATGGTAGTTCTATTGTACAACATTTCTAGTGGCACCACCTACAACATTTCCAATAGTGGCAACCCATAGAATTCTAGTAACACTTCATGTTCATGATGATTTTGCAACATGTGAAAAGATTCAAGCGCTTGGGTTTTGTGGGAAATATTGTTGTTATTCCTTTCCGTTACTCAAATCAATCGAATCATATTTCATTCATGGATAAAGCCTCATTCAAAGTCCCAAATAGATTGATTCATAAAAACAGACAACAAATTAATATTCTTTGATAATATTCTCCAGGTTGGGATTTCCATATCACCATAGTGATCCTAGCACCAAACCAAATTCCTCTTTTTGTCCTTGAATTGAAAAAAAATAATCACATTTGTTCCAAAGTTCAACATGAGATCCATGTATATAGGGATGGCTCATATGGGTGATAGTGCCCTTCTATTTTTAGATCCTTCTTATGTACTTTTATATATAATAATTCCATCCTTGTAAGGCATGTATGCAGGGTCAACAGGGTTGAGGTTTGAAGAACATTTGGAGGGTGCATCCAACTACAAACCTTGGAAGGACAAGATAGCATTAGTGTTGATGGAGAATGAGATTTGATAGTTTGCATATCAAAAACTCACCCCTCCTATTGATGCTACACAGCTAGCCATCCATAACCAAAAGGATGTGAAAGCCAAGAGAATTATCATGGAGTCTTAAGGTCTGCGGGACTGTGCCCTGTTGCCATTGTGGTATCGTATCGCAACCCAGTACTTGTTGGGGGGCGATTTTCCATAAAGCCTTCCCTTCGCCAATCTGTGATTGCGATTTTTGCATCGCAACCCTTCCTTACTCGAGGGCCGATTCTTTACATGATCTGCCTGCGATTTTTGATTGCGATATGCGGAGGCCAATGGCGTCCTACCACTTGGCGCCTCATTTGTTGAAGTGCTTGCCACGTTAAGCAACAACAATAGGACAATGGCCCATTGTCACCACAACACTAAGGTCCCCTACTCTTTATGGACTTTAACTAATGGGAGAAGTCCTGGAAGGAATGTAATTGTTAATTTTCCACTTTTCTATGTTGTTACAATTACTTTAGCCCAAATTTTTCGTCAATTAGCATCTAATCCTGCCATGTGTCTAAGTCAAACCCAAAATTTGACTTGCTCTAACTTCTGCATACGAGCTTGAATTTGAGTGGCGTTCGCATTGTTGGAATCAGAATGACGAGCTCTTCGATTTGAAGCTAAGTTTAACAAAATTATAACACTATGTTTTTTTAGCATAATTTTGAGCACTTGATCATTGGTGCCATAATTCACTTTGATGATTGTTGTCATAGACCATTTCCAGTAGAGGTCTTCCATTGCCTCTATAGAGTACTTCAATTCTAGATCCCAAGGTAAAAGCATCCATCATATGGGGTTCCATATGCCATGTGAGGACTTTTCCTCTTATAAATTGTACTCTCATACCTTTGTCTTTCAAGGCAAAAATAGGTACCAAGTTCTTCCTTAATCCTGGAAAATTCATTATTTCATGAAGAAGAATGGATTCCCCAGAGTCAAAATTAAATTTGATAGAACCAAACCCCTTCACTGGATATGTAGAGTTGTCCCCAAGAATGATCTTTAGACTTGTCTCCCTCTCAACCAGATTTGAGATGACTTCCTTATACCAGGAGAAGTATCTAGAAGCCCCACTATCTACCAACCAGTTATCATATGAATATGGAGGGGAAGAACTAGAAAGTTCAGAAATAAGAATATATTCATATTGAATAGAAATTGCATTATTTTCGGACCTAGAGTTCCTTGACCACTTTTGAGGACGATAGCCTTCTTCTTGATCATTCAAGGCATCTCTTCTTCTTCTATTACCCCCTCTTCTTCTATCATATCTTCTTATTTTATAATCTCCTCTTCTTTGATTATTGAACCTGTTGTTTTTTAAGCCTCAATTGTTGTTATAGTTGGACCTTGAATAAGTTTTCTTTTATGGGCATTCTCAAGCATAATGACCATGCTTGTGGCAGTTAAAGCATTCAATTCTACTTTCTATTCTCTTGGAGTCCTTTGATTCACGGGAAGGCCTTCTTGAACTAGATGGTCTTCCTTTTCTCTTCTTATATTGAGAAACAAAGGCATAGGGATCTCCCCTTCATGCTTTTTAATCCTTCCTCTGACAACCATCTTGGTCTCCTCTTGAGTTAATTTACTAACGAGCTCATCAACTGTTGGGATAACATTATTCTTTCTTATAGTAGTAATGAAGGTTTCTCAAATAGGAGGAAGACCTTGGAGAGTCACCATCACCAAATCTCTATTAAATATAGGCTCTCCTACAATATGAAATTGATCCCTTAAGCGGGATACCCTCATGATGTAGGATTGCACAGATTCTTCCTTGTTCATCTTCATTTCTTTGAGTTTGTTTTTCAAGGAGAGGATTTGATTTAATTTGTTGACCTCATACATCTCAACCAGTTGTCATAAATTTCCTTATACTTATTCAATATTCCAACATATACAAGTAAATGATATTGAATACCAAATCACCTTAATTTTCACTGTCAGTCATAGATCATCATGATAGAGGCATCATCGACATTCAGCAGCAAATAAACCAAACTTCGTTAACCATAAATATCAATCATCAGTTCAAACCTTAGTTTCTATACATGACTTCCATAAGGAATATTTGCGTATGACGTGCTTACCATGCACAAAAACCACATACACATATGCACATACTGAAAAATATTTCACAAAATATATATGCGACCCTGCACAGATGGATCCGCATATGTACATGACTATTCCCAAACGAACATGCATACAAATATTAAAACAAGAAACAAAAAACAAAAAATCACGCAAACACAATATCACTTTATGCAACCTTTACTCTTCACTCTCAATACTACATACTTCTCAATAAATTATTTAGATCACAACATTACCATCATCACAGTTTCATCAATGTTAGCTACTTAGACATTTGCAACAAGTAAATCAATCAAACATATATGTAAACATGCTTCAGATGTTTTAGATCTGAGCCTTCTCCTTGATCCCTAGTGCACACCTGTTTCAGATCAAATCATTCATAGACAACCCAATACTTGCACATCCAACACCTTGATCTCCATCTCATAATATATATTTAGCCTTAGTCAATACCTTAGGCCAATCCCTTAGTAATGTCATTGGTATTCTTTGACGAGATCAAATAATCGTTGTCACACCCATTACTATGGGTCAATACCATGGTAAAGACCCCTCGTATCCATATTACCATGGTACGGATTGTGTACGTGATTTTTCTTCAAACTACCCACGTATGTATGCGACCTTTATTCTCAGGACCTGCGTATACTTTCCAACTTTACCTTTACCATCCATCTGTCTCCAAAATAACATTTCTTTGTCCATATCACCTATAGCATATGTATCACTTTTCATAAACATCTTATTATCACAATGTTGACATCTTTATCAAGTAGGTTGTCATCAAGGACCACACATTAGCCATAATGCCAACACAACCATAAGAGATGACCATGAAAAGACTGCACGAGTATAGGAAGGTGATATTTTATCAATAAGACTCATGAACAGGCAGTGCTCATCACCTAGATAAGGATTGAATCTTTCATACTTGCACTGGGAAGTAATACCAAGAAGAGATCCAAAATGGCTAAGTGTGGGATCAGTAGAGTAAGAGAGGGAAAAGCATCCGAACAAGACTCAAACATGGATCACACACATGGAAGCCATCAATACAAGATAGGGTAATGCACAAGACTCATGAACAACAATCACACCTTGAAACGACAACAAAGCAACACTAATTTCTAAGTACGACAGTTAAAATACCACATTGTGACACTTAGGATATAAGTTGTGACACAAGGGTCGACAGTGACCAAAAAGTGCACTGAGCTATAAGAATGTGTCTAGAACATATGCTTACTATATCTACCACCATCTAATGTAGAAGAGTGTGTTAGAGTTACCTATAATGTTGTGCAAAGGTGCAACGCATATATGAGTGAAAACAACTAAAAGCGACCCTGGGATAGTAAGAAAACGTTAAAATGACACTTACAAAAGCTAAATAAATTGAAATCAACACATGCCAAAGTGAAGAAATCATGAAAACACCACTTGTTAAAGTGAAAGCAAGAAAAAATGATAGCCATGAACGTGAAAGCAACACTTGTGAAAGCAAAGGTGTGCAAAAGCCACAGTTGGGAAAACTCATTGAAATAGAAATACAATTGCAACCAAAGTGAGGGATATTGTCAATGGAGAGAGCACACTAATTGTTGACATAGGTTGAACATTGCACATGCACTGCCTTGATAGATTGCTCTATGCCTATTCAAGCTTGCATAAAACAATTTTGCTTATGAAATCGTCAACGACGAGCATGTGTGATCAAGTGACTTTGACAGTTAGAAATCGAGAAGAAGCATTAAATATTAAGCAAAAATCAATCAACAATGAAATGACCATGGAAGGACAGATCGTAAGATCCTCAGTAGGCTCCAAAATTCAAGTGTAGGAAAAATTTTGGAGGGTGTTAATCGCAGTGTCAACAACATCCCAAAAGAAAGAACTAGCACTTACGTGCATCACTCCATTATACCATCTAGTTCTACTTCCAGGACGCATCACCACCACTCTCATCATCAACATCATCATCATCAAGAAAGAAAGGAAAATGATTACATGCCTAAGGAATTCAAGAAATCCAAGCCATCCTGGACGCAATCATGATCTTGGTATATTTGTGATGAGGAGATCTCATAATGACACACTCTGTCTCGACATACTTCCAAATGCAATCATGATAGATTCAATTATGATCTCGCTATAGTCATGATCCTGATGGAGATAGAGTTACAAGGTGAAGATCTCAGTAAAGGTGTGGCAATTATAGAAATTCCCACTGTAGATCAACAAAGTATGCAATATAATAGAGCAAAATACAAGATTTACTTCTACAACAAACTTTGCGGAAGCTTAATCGAATATGAGTAAGATCAATGAGAACACATATAACTGAGAATGAGAAATCAATCACACATAACACAGAAGAAATAACCCAGGGAAAGCCTCAGCCTAAAACCCCAATCTCTGTATTATCATACAAGTGGAAATATGTTCAAGATACAAAAAGAATCAGCTCTCAAGCTATCCTACTCTCTCTGCAATCAAACAATACTGCTCATAAACAGTCAAAGGCTCTCACAACCTTCTCCTCTGCCCTCCAAGCCTCCTATTTCCTTGTGCAGCTTTTCTTGGGGTCCAGTGCTTCCACTTGTGTGAATTACCACCTCACACTGCTCACTTGGCTCAAAAATAACTGCACAAACCTGAAGGAGATAATTCCTTCTGCATGGATGAGTTTCCTATATAGGAAAAATCCTCCAACTGATAGTACATTGTCCCTTCCTCTGATCTCAACTGGGTCTCTGACTGAATTGACATGCATGAGTTATTTATGAGAGAATATTCAGTTATCTGAAGTGCAGCAGTTACATGCATGCATGCATTAACTAACTGAACTCACAATTAATTCAACAAACTGTTTGAATTAATCTAACTGGACTTGACTCAGTTAACTGAACCAACTAATTACAACTCAATATTACAACTCATCCTTATCTCTTTAACTAAGGGATAAATTCCTCAATTAATGGGATAATTGCTGCATGTCCCCACATAGACTTCATGTTTGATTTTCTACAACTAATTAACTCAAGATGAATTAATTAATTATTTTACAAACAGCTGCTAAGATCAAATTCGAATTTTACTTCTCTATTTTAGTTTAGGGGCTAACTAAAATAGGAATCTAACCCAAAATGCTATTTATAGCAATGCTATTTTTAGCACTTCCATTTTTCATTCCTTGTTGCTATGTCCAACACTGGTACCCGAAATCTTGTTTATAGCAATGCTATTTTTAGCATTTCTTGTTGCTATTTCCAACAGCAATGGTGTAACAACAATGATCTTGTTGTTATGATGAATATCTCAGTGAAGGTGTAGTAATGATGACTTTGGTGAAGCAACAGTGATGATGATCTCAGCAATGACGAAGAAGAGGATTGGTATCTTCACTACAACAAAACCAGCGATTTGCGCCAGATTTAGCGCCAGATTTTAGTGCATTTTTTTTGTAATTGTGATGAGCAACCTGGCGCTAAATCTGGCTCTATTGTACAATTTTTAAAGCGTCCTTTTTTGCACCTGATTTTGCATCCTTTTTCACGCTAGATTTTGCATCATTTTTTACACCAAACTATGCATCATTTTTTGCGTCAAATTTTGAACCAAGATTTGCATCTTATTTTATGACAGGTTTTGCTTCTAGTTTTGTGTCATTTTTTGCATCTATTTTTCATTCTCTTTTGCTTCCTATTTTGTGTCATTCTTTGCTTCCATTTTTGCACCATCATTTGCATCAAGTTTACACTGTATTTTGAATCCAATTTAACGTCTTTTTATGCATCCATTTTGTGTCAGTTTTTGCATCTAGTCTTACGCCAGGTTTTGTATCTAGTCTTACACTAGTTTTTGCTTCTATTTTTGCACCAGCTTTGGTGCCTATCTTTGCACCATGTGTTGAATTTGATTTAGCACCAAATTTTGCATCCATTTTTGTGCCCATTTTTGCATCTTTTTTTGGACCATTTTTTACATCCACATTTACGTTTGATTTGTCTCCATTTTTCCCATCTCATTTTGCACCATATTTTGCGTCATTTGTTTCATCCAATTTTGCATCATTTTTAACACCATCTCTTGCATCTAATGTTACATCATTTTGAGCATCCAAATTTGCATTTATATTTGCATCTTATGTTGAGTCATGTGTTGTGTCCACCTTTGCATCTTATTTTGTGTCTAATGGTACATTCAATTTAGAGCCATTTTTTACGTCTACTTTTGTATTTGTTTTTGCACCAAGTTTTGCATCCAATTTTAAGCTATTTTATGTCCCTTTTTGCACAATTTTTTTGTGTCTACTTGTGTCCAATGTTGCACCATTATTTACACAGACTTTTTCATCCAATTTTGCATTTTTTTGGTGTCTAGTTTTACATCGTTTTCACCATCCAAATTTGCATCTTTTTTTGCCTCATTTTGTGTCCACATTTGCATATAATTTTGTGTCTGAGTTCGAGCCTAAATTTGCATGTGATTAGGAATCATTTTTTACATCCAATATGGCATCCTTGGTTTCACCTTTTTTCAGCGCCATTTTGCATCTTGTTTTATGTTTTTTCTTACATCTTTTTTTTTTCCTTTTTTGCACCCAAGTTTGCATCCCAAATTTACACCATTATTTGCATCATCATTTGGCATATTAATTTATAACGTTTTTTGCTTCTTTTTAACGCTCAACTTTGCGTCTTATTTTACATCTAGTTGTTGTCCTTTTTTGCATCTAATTTTGTGCCCATTTATGTGTCCTTGTTTTTGCCCAATTTGATATCCTTTTGTATGCCATGTTTTGTTCCCTTCTTTGTGTCAACTATTGCACAATTTTTCACTTCTAATTTAAAACACTTTGTATGTCAATTGTTTGCATTTTGTATTAATTCCTAGTTTAACATCCAATTTTACTTTCAATTTTGCATCCATGGTTACATCCGCATTTGACTTCTTATATAAAGTATATTTTTCTTTACATATATGACCCCCTTTATAGATTCATAGTGAAATATATGATAGTTTCTAAATATCATTAAAGCAGATATCACAATTCAAAATCATTTGTAAAGAAATTTAAGAGAAATTGACAACATCCATCCAAAAAAATAACAATGTGTCATTAACAATTTTCAAAACATGTATAAAATAGCAACATAATACTAATAAAATCAGTATTATTTTTAATCAAAACAAGTAAAATTCAAATATGATTAACAAATCAAAATATTTCATGAATATCGTTATTCTACGATAAATTAACAACATACATAAATCAAACTCATCGTATGATTACAAAATCAAAATGTCTCATTGATATAGGGTAAATTCACAACACCCATCTAAACATAACAATGTCATTCTACACAATAATTTCTTCATAAAAAACAATGCATGTGCATGCCTAGCTACCACCACCAAGATCATCCTCATGATCATCTTGACCATCCTCATTACTCTGATCCACATCATCACCAACACCGCAACTATCATCATCATCTCCTCCTTCACCACCATCATCCTCACCCTCATCCTCATCATCTCCTGATATATGTTGAACATAATTTGGATCATCGCCTTGGCAATCATTACCTATAGCATTCTGACAAAAAAAATCAATATTACATGTTAGTATTAATTACATAACACAACGCATGTTTTTGTTATACAATGTTAACCATAAAATGAGGTAAGATATAATATCTAATAGTACTAAAAAATAAAATGAAAATATGGTTTAAAAGTATATTGGAAATCCAACTAAGATTACATACCATAGAGTCCATCCAAACAACAAATTCAACCCATCTCTTTTGCTGCAGCACCTCCTTTTCCAAATGATTTGGAGGTCTTCCATATTTTAGTTCCTATCAATCAGTAAATAGGGAGAAATTAGATAACAATGACTTTCTTCTAGTACAAAATTTATTAAAAAAATATCACATGTTTAATATACTTACAAAGGTTGTTATCAGTGCTTTTAAACCTTTCTGGCCACTACGATGAGTGACTTTTGTCTTGGTTAACCTCGCCTTGGATGCCTTGTCCTTAAACATAAACCAATTCAATTTATTTTCACACAAATACATGTCTAAGATACTTATAAGTATTAATACATTCTAAATAATGTTTAATGAAAAATTCAATACCTGAATGCTCTCATTGCCGGCTTTTCTTTGTGCATCCAACTTCTCATATGATTTTACAAGTTCTTTCCATACTTTAAAAGGTATGTCAATAGGTCTTTGTTTCAGTCTTTGATCTTGAGGCATTTTTTTAATTTTTCTTGTTTGGTTAAAAATTTTGGTTAAAAAAAACCGAACAAGTAATTCACATCAATGGCATGGGGACTCTATGGATATGTGTAAAAAAATGGCTATAAAGAAAACATCCAAAAAACATATGAGCTCTCCCTTTGATGGTCACTTGGGGCATATGGCTGGAAAGGAACAACTCCATTTTCGAAAATCAAGGACAATCCTTTCTCAAAGTCCTTCCTAATATTTGCTCCAAATGTCTTAAAATGAAAAACAAAATTCAAAAGTCATCCTCAAACATCTCCCTTAAATATAACGTTGGACCATAAATTCTTCACTTTTATTGTTATCGGCTCTGGAATGATTTTTCTATATGCAATTATATAATGAAATATGTGTGCACTAATGAAAAAACATTGAGTTTCATTTTTCATAATCACAAACAATGAAAAAAGAATCACACGTAACTAGCATCATTTTGGAAATTTTATATTTATTAAAAATCTTTAACATGTTTTCCTCCCATATCTCATAAAAAGGTGTGAAATTTTTTATATACTCTCCAATAAGCCTAAGGATCACATACATTTTAAAACTTTGCATTACCATTATATGTTTCTCCTTGAAGATATATAATATGTTTCTTCTTTAACATATATATTATGTTTCGCATTTCTTAATATTTGACAAAATACTAAAGTTGAAAACAGTGGTCATTGTCTCAATCATATTCCCGGTGATCTTGTTCAGCATAAAACAGTTTGGTACAAGCAAAGTAGGCATGACATTTTCTCTGGCACTCATGATATGGTTTTTCTCTATTGGTTCTATTTTACTTTACAATATTATTTAACATGACATGACAATTTTAAGGGCATTCAATCCTGTTTATATCTATTACTTGTTCAAGAGGAACACTATCAAAGCATGGATGTCCCTAGGAGGTTGCGTGTTATGCATAATAGGAGCTGAAGCTATGTTTGCTGATTTGGGTCACTTCTCAGTAAGATCCATCCAGATAGCCTTCACATGTGTAGTATTCCCATGCCTACTACTGGCTTACATGGATCAAGTTGCATATCTTATGAAGCATCCCTCTGTGGTGGAGAACGTATTCTCTGCTTCAATTCCAGATGGTTTTATCTGGCCAGTCTTCGTGATAGCTAGTGTTGTTGCCAAGATTGCAAGCCAGGCAATGATCTCAGCAACAATTTCATCTATTAAAATGTCCATGGCCCTAGGATGCTTTCCCAGATTGAAAATAATTCACACATCCCGACGGTTCATGGGTCAGATCTACATTCTTGTCATCAACTGGGTTCTAATGATAATGTGTGTCTTGGTATGTGATTGTTTTAAGAGCACGGTCGAGATATCAAATGCATATGGCATTGCAAAGGTAGAGATGATTATGGTGACTACAAGCCTAGTGACTCTTGTCATGGTTCTTATATGGGCAAAAAATATATTCCTTGCGATTGGATTTCCTGTTCTATTTGGGTCAACTGAGCTAATTTATTTTTCTGCAGTTTTGATGAAAGTGGGGGGAAATGGTTGGATAAATGGTTTTTGCCACCTACTTCCTTCTTGTGATGTACATTTGGAACTATGGAAGTGTTCTGAATTATCAGGAGTTGTATATCTTGTTGGTCACGGAGATGTCAAGGCTAGAAAGGATTCATGGTTTCCTAAGAAACTGGTTATAATCTACTTCTATGCTTTCATGAGGGCAAACTGCAGGGCAGGCCCTGCAAGCCTCAATGTACCTCACACCAATCTCTTGCAAGTTAGCATGACATATACTGTCTAACTTGAAGGTTTCCATGAATCAAACATGCTGAATGTTTTTCAAGGACCAAGTCACAACATCAATATGGTGATGGATAACAAAGATTTCCTTGAAGGTGGCAGAGATGAAGTGAATTTTAATGTGAAGTTAATAATCATAAGTTTTGTTGTCGACCAAGATCTTCATTACTTAGTCCTTGATTTTGTTTGATAGAGAATAATAGCCATTCCTACGATTAATCACTGATATTTATGAACAAAGACACCATTCTTTTTTCAATGAAGATGATAGGTGGTATTTTATATGCATGGTTAAGCCTAAGATAAGCCATGTTTTCTACATAAGAAAGTTATATTAAGTTATATCCATGAAAATGAAAGGAAGATGACATTGCATGTTTCCTCGTATAGCTAACCATCGCTCAATAACATTGGATGCTTCTCCACCTCATTCATTGCATCATTGCTTAAGAACCTTGGATGCTTCTCCATTTTTTTTGACATCATGTATTGATTATGTTGTTGTTGGAGGTTTTACACTAAGTTTTTCAACATCGAGCTTACTAGGGCTTGCACCACCGGGGTTATTAGTAAGAATCTCATGAGGTTTGCATAGCCATGATTATTAGAATCAAAATAGTAGGATTTTCACTAAAAAATAGTTCATAGAGCTTTCCTGCTGGGGAGAAAATCACAAGTTCAACTTCTGCAGTGCAGAGCACCGAGAGCTCATAAGCTTTCTTCAGCAATCCACCTACGTTTGGAAAATGTAGCCTGCCTGCTGGCGATGTTCTCAATCCTCTTCCTCTGCATCTTTCCCCTCACTATTCTTGTATGTCCTCTTTCGTTTTTCCCTCCAAACAAACCCTCTCAAATTGAGAAAGCAGAACAACTCACTCGATGAGAATCCGAATCCAATTATCGCTTCTAACAATAACCCAATACGATACCAAAAGTGATTACACAAAACCTCATTGACTCTTCATTTGTTTGGAAAAGAGCCAAGCATATACTTCTGATGAGGGTTTCCGTCTCAAGTCTGGCTCGCAGGACGTCGCTTAGTCAATTGCGAGAAAAGTTTTCCACCTGCCTGTCACATACGGTTTGTCACACTATATATTAAAATCAGGGACAATCCTTTCTCGGAGTGGACAATCCATTTGAATGCATTGATCGATGCTTTGTGCAATGCTGGTAGAGTGGACCATGCAAGGAACTATCTAATGGAGATGAAAAAATTTAAATCCTGATATAGTTTGCTATAGGACATTCATTGGAGGCCTATGCAAGTTGGGTATGGTGGATGAGGCAGTGAATCAACTGGCGATAATGATTAGAAAGGGTCTCTCACCCACATATGCTCTGTACTATTCACTCATCAAAGCTTGCTGCAAATCAAAGAAAGTTCAAGCCGCTGCCCAGATACTGAACAAAATGCTTAGGGAACGTGTTGTTCCAAGTCATGCAAGTTTTATCTATGGCATGCATCATCTTGGGAAGGTAGGAAAAAAAATTGAGGCATAAAAAGTTCTTGAAGAAGTGATAGATTGTAAATCCTCTGTACATGTTAAAGTATACACAGAAGTAATGTTTGCTCTATTTCAGACCAGTGAAGTGGAAAAATCATTACAATTAGAAGGCAAAAGAATTAGAAGAGGTTGTGAAACTAACTTTTTGACTCTGTAAAACAGTGTTTCTCTAAGGGAAAAATTGATGAGGTATCCAAGATTTTAGAAGGCATAAACCAAATATATCCGGTACAAGGTATTACATTATGAAAAAATTGAAATGGTCAGATTTATTGTTTTTCCAAGGAGACCACTCTTGCTTGAAGGAATGGAGAGGGCTCTGCTCGTAAGAAAGTACTGAACCAAGACCATTGTCAAAAAATGTTGAACCAAGAGTATTGTTAAAAAGCAATGTTGCTTAGTTGCATGAAAATTTAATTGTCCAAAATTTAATTTTGGACTCTTTGCTGGCAAAATTTCATATAAAGGTATGCCCTTTTGCCTTATAACATGATGATTTTAATGAAAATGGAGGAAGGGAATCAACTTCAGAGAATCAAATGAAGTTAAAAAATATTAGATTATCAATTATAATCCATAGGAAGGGAGGAAAATAAAGGGTATGGTTGTGCTTAGCCTAAAACGTTTGCCTCTCATTTGAGAACTTTTCAAAAACTCAACTTTATTTCTGAATCTATAAACACGACTCTAAGTTTACATCTCAATTTACAGGTAAAGATTCGGTTTAAAGCAAATCTAAAAATAAGAATAAGCAAATCCAGAACTAAGAATTTGAAGCATTATTATTGTGGCAAAGCAAGGCAACTAAAATTTGAGTGTGTGGGAACAAAGTGGGATCTAGAACATGGAAAACTCACCAAAAAAAACAGCAAATATTGTGGAAAGCGGAAAAGAGGAAAAAGAGCATCATTCCTTTGTTAATTCTCATACAGAATACAAATTAGATGCATGGTGTGAAGGAAAATGAAATTTACAAATTAGATGCATATGACCATAACATGGGATGTCCCACAACTTTAAATTTTGCATCATGCAGACATCAGGTAGCAAGCCAAGGAGCATCTCGAGCTGTTCTAACATTTCTGTACCTCCCCCCCCCCCCCCCCCCGACAAATCCTGAATCCTGGATATAGGAGTTGCAAATAAAGTATGGAGCTTCTTGAAAAAAAATGTTAGCAATGGGTACTAATGCTAGTTTTAACTTTAACCTGCTTGCAATGAATACTCGGCAAATCCAAGTGTATCTTGAGGTAAAATTTGTTGACAATAGAACAGGATGGTTTTCCTGCTGTTGATACAAATGGCTATTGCTGTTAAGCCTAATTTTAACTATGATATGTTGCCAGAAGACATGTCCCCAAAATTTGGACAAATCCCTCAGACCATAGGATGTGTTCCTCAATCCCAGGTATGCATCCTCCTACAACATGGCATAGAGCAAAATATGCTTAACAGAAGTAGTCATTCACATCAATAGTAGGAAAACCATCCTGATGTGTTTCCAACAAAACATTATCTTGTGATACCCTACACACCACCATATTGGGTAAAAATTTAAAACTAGCATGTGTACCCCCAATGCCAACATTTTTTTCAAGAAGTTCCAAACCATAGCAGACAAGACTCTAGATACTAAAATGACAAGAAAAGTTTACAAAACTTTGAGAATTGTCAAGCCTGTTTCAGACTCTCAGATATCTAGTGGGCTATGCCTGTCCATGAATGCACGTGAGAGACCAATAATATACAAGAAGGCAATGAAACAATCACAAAAGCACCTACACTCAAAATTCCATTCTGGAAAGAAGGAAAAGACTCACTAAGGATACCAAGGGGTGCAAAATTCTAGATGTGAGGAATAGCAGTTACTGAGGAATACGGTTCATCTATTCTTACTGTTACAGATAATGCATTTACCAGATTGACTCAAGGTCTATTTCCTAGTGTCATGGAACACTGTGTTTTGATGATGGCTTTTGGTCTTGTTCCCATGGAACTGTAGTTGCATCTGGCTTAATCAATATGAAAGGGCTGCCCTGTGCGCGATTAGGAAGAAGTTTCCTTTCTTTCTCCTCTAGGTTATGTTTCAAAATTATAACCATCAGCTATCGGCATGTTGAAGGGATCACACACCTTTCAAGCAGAGCCCATTTTTCTGCAGGATTGTCCATAGGCATTGTTGCAGGTAACACCCCTTCATACAGAAGCCAGTTTTCCACAGAAGAATGGTGGCTGTTCAGTGACTCGGGGCCTCTCTGTGCAGTCACAAGTAGTATCATCATTATAACATATCCTTTTAGAATTCAAGTATATCTTCTCACTGGATAGCATGATTAAAATGTAGAAAAATGTTATGGAGTGTCCAAGTAGTGTAGAACAGAGAAGCAAGAAAAAATACCACAAGACAACCATAGGGTTGATAGAACCATGTTTAGGCACATTAGATATTGCTTGGTGACAGAGTCTTACACCTTTGAAAGGAATATTTGTTTCCCTACATTTCTATTGAACAAATACAAACCTGAATATGTTCTAAGGACTATCATGGAGGGAGTCGAGATGACCCACAGGACCCATAGCTGAATACACAAGGGGATTTCAATGCTGGAAATCTAGTTTATAGCATAGTAGCAAGATTTGGTCATATTGCTCTTTATTATATGGAAATTCGGCAACAGTACAAAATTCAGTATGTTTTCACTGCAATGCAGATACAGAACAGTTCACTTACCTTATAATGTCTTTGATACCCATCAACATATAAGCCCCAAAAAAACAGAGCAAAAACCTCAAAAAAATAAAAATAACAGTAAGAAAACACTTAAAAATAAACTACATTGCAAAATTTTCAAAGAATAAATTGCTTTTTCTGGTTTTAGTGTGTTCTGAGGATGAAATTTTTCTAAAATATGGAACAAAACGCTTATTTTCATACTGAGAAATATAGATTTCCATATTGGAACCATGCTGCATTTCTTTATTAGGTATTTTCCATACTGAGTTGTATTTGAATACATATTCGGATTCAAATTTTGCTACTATGGTTTATAGCCATTCCTAGTTACACGTATGTTGAAATCAGGGAGGTCAAGGTAATCAGATAAATTGTCACAACAATTATGAACAAGAGGCAACCTTCCTTGAAATTCTTGAACCTCCAGTAATCAGAAAAATTGTCACAACAATTATGAACAAGAGGCAACCTTCCTTAAAATTCTTGAACCCCCTACCCTTGCCTGGATTTGCTCACGGCGCCAATCAGTCCTCATGTACATGTACATCAAAATATTTATTATATAATTAACTATAAATTTGTTAACATTAAAAGGACAAATAGATCCTCTGTTCATGTAGAGATGCTCACTGACGACCATGTTGACAATGGCGATGAGAGGGAGAAACTGCCGTGATATCCAATCTTCAATATGCATATTTTAGATAATAAAGACTGACCTACTAAGTTAACCAAGTAGCCGTTATACCAAGTACACATAAATGAAGCTCAAAGCTAAGAGATTTTTTTTCTCACTTTCTTTGCTTCCCACACAAACTATTACTCGATTTCGATTTTTCTTATTAGATTCCAAAATTTAATGAAATTATCTGGCTGGGAGCATTGTTGCAGTGCATGGCTTTTATCCACTATCTCCACTACAAATTTTGAAATGACAACAAAAATTCCATTAAGACCGGAATCTACCCACAACAGTGAAAGCAGAGTTCATTATTCAAGAACAAAGTAAAGTGAACCAAATACTCTAAGAGCAGGACATGCATGAGTCCTCCAAACCCAGATCCACTAGATTGATTGCATCATTTTTTCAGCTGGATGAAGCATCGATGACCCGGTAGATGCACTAGTCATGAGCAAAAATAACAGACGATCAGTGATTCAGAAGCACCCTTACCAAGCACAGTTGAGATCATCCAGATAATCCACAAGGCCATCTAGGTATGCTATCTTACAAAAGCTATAATTCTCAGCTTATATCTTGTAGACACTAGACAGACACCCATCACCAGGGTTCTCCCTTCCACACGTAACCCGTCAAACTTTGCAGTCCGATGAGCTTCAATAAAGTTTGCCAGGATAGAATCCAGCCTGGTTTATGGCCCTGCATACCTCTCCTTTGATGCTTAGATAAATTAGGACTTATTTATTTTCTAGGCTTCTGCTATTAGTCTCGTCTTCATTGTATCAGGTTTATCTGTTATTATAACCCTTGAAAATCTGATAAGGAAATCCAAGAGATGCTTCTCCATATTTGTGAATGGCATTCTTCGTAAAACTGTTGACATAGACTAGTGCACCTAAATCTGGGGGATTTAAACTGGTTACCTACTAACACGTAACCAGAACCAGCCAGATGCTCGTCTTCATTGTATCAGGTTTATCTGTTATTATAACTCTTGAAAATCTGATAAGGAAATCCAAGAGATGCTTCTCCATATTTGTGAATGGCATTCTTCGTAAAACTGTTGACACAGACTAGTGCACCTAAATCTGGGGGATTTAAACTGGTTACCTACTAACACGTAACCAGAACCAGCCAGATGCTCAACAACATTGGCTACAAACAATTGAGATAATCACCCCTTTGTTATTTTATCATTCGTCATTCTGTTAAATCTGAAATCTTATTTGTAGTCTCTCCTTTTCACCGAATACCTTTAAGCACTCCAGCATCAATATATAGTTTTAGTCCCATTAACCTAATGTCCTTTCATCATTTGTGGACATTTATATAATTTATTTCTTTATTCCGAAATTCTTCTTAAAATTATTATTTCCATTTCTTTATGAACCTTCTGTTGTCGAGCAATTGGTGTTATTTTGAGCAAAATAATTTGTAAACGAAGTTTCTTGGTTAGTGAAAAGCCCGCCAAAAGTACCTCTACGCCAAGTAGATCCCTGGAAAGTGTCTATCTCTCAATGTTAGTGACATCTCAACGCATTCACCCATTCGGGAGCTTTCGTAGGCAGTCAGCGTCGTATGTAGAGCATCTAGCTCGGCGGGCCTCACAGTTTGTGAGGAAGAGTAAGCAGATCGCAGAGTATTTGCTTATTTCACTCCTTTCGGAAAACCTATAAATTTTTTAAAGTAACTGCTACTTACGAATCATAAGTTTTTTAAAATAAATTCTACTTAGTTTCAGATTTTTAGATTTTTAAGGGGTTTCACCGACCCAGAAATAGAGATTCAATAAATGGAAGAGAAGCTTACTGATGGTGACATCGCCGTCGGGGCTCTGGAGCATCTTGTCCATTCCCTTGGGGCCGAGTGAGGTGCGGAGGATTCTCGCAACGGACCTGGCGGCCGCAATGTTGGCCTTCTGAGCATCTAAGCCTCTGATTCGGGTCTTCTGCTCCTGCTCCTTTATTATGATAAATGGCCTCCCGTACTCATCAAATGCCAGCGCCATCCCTGCAAACAGTAACAGATTGCAGCACAGAGATTAAAACCTAAACATACAAGAGTGGCTGCTAAAAACACACTGGATTTTGAACCAAAAACCTGAAATGCGTGTACTCCTCTCTGTGTGGAAGACTGAATGTGCGGGTGGAAATCCATTGAAGTTAAAAATGGAACATACCTTGGCGCTGTCAATGGACTGAAGAACCGATCGTGGGGTTCGAGTGTCTGCTACTGGTGAAACCCTAATTCGCAAATCTCTGCAATCTCGTTTTCGCTCCCGCCCTGCGAAAAGCGAACAGATCCTCCTTCTTGTTCTAGAACGTAAACGAAGTTTGGGTTGGGAGGGGTTTTGTAAAGAAAAGTAAAGCTTTACCTTTTTTCAAAAATGCTAATTTCATAGTGAAAAACAGTAAATACATTTTTTTATTTTCACATCACTGGTTAAGTAGCTATATAATGTTTTTGGTTTTTGGTTAGGTTGGAAAATATTTATAATAATATAATTTTATGGTTGTTGTTTAAGTTTATTAGGTGTTATTAAAACAATAAATACATTTTTTTTATTTTCACATCACTAAAGAAGTAACTATATAATGTTTTTGGTTATTGGTTAGGTTAGAAAATATTTATAATAATAATAATATAATTTTATGGTTGTTGTTTAAGTTTATTAGGTGTAATTTTTTTTAATTTCAATTTAATAATTTTTAAATGGAAAAATATGATTTTAATTTGGTTGTATTGAAAATATTTATATGTTTTTACATATAAGGTGGGTGCAAACAAAGGAGAATATATAGTAAGTCTATTTAATAGTTAATAACAAGTGTTAATTTCTTAAAATTATATGATAAATTTGAAAGGAGTAGGGTATGTATCTTTTTCGGGTGAAATATATGAAAATTATTGTGTGAATGGGGTTGTAAGACCCTATATTTTCATCCTGGGAAAATATAGTCCTCTCTTAGCCACTTGCATAGTTTAGATTGTCATAAGCAAAGTAGGTACATTGTCTTAAGATGTAAACATTTCATTTTAAGCAGTGTCATAATGTGGTTTCAGCGAAGCATTAAAAGATGGAATGAGCATGCACATTTGGGATGCTAGTGTTATATTCAGCTTGAGGCATGATTGCACGTCTAAGAAGACTCTAACAAGGGTTGCAGAGGAGAGGTTGGGGGATTGTAGTCTCACTTAGAAGTGTATACAAGCAAGTTAAGCTCTATGAGAAGTTGTGAAACAAAATTAAGGGATTTGACAAGTTGCACGAAGGCAACTTAGTAGTGGTACTAAGTGAGCAATCCTTGATTCAACTTGATACTCTCTCCTTGGCACTACCACTTTGTAAGATGGAGAAGAAATGTGAAATAGATGTGCAACCCACTAAAGAAGTTGAAGGTTGTTGTAATGTATATCGGTGGTTATGCCATGATGTGAAAGGAAGTGTTGGAACTTGGAAGGTGACCATTAGAGTAGATTTACCATGGAGTGCAAGGAGGTGCAAGGATCTGATAAGGAGGGAACTACACAAATCTAACAAGTAGGCCATATTGGGTTAGGATATTACTATTTTGGGACATCCAAAGTTGAAGGTGCATTTTATGGAGGTGCAGTCGAAGTGCTTGGGTGCGTGCCACAGCGTAAGGGTATCTAGGACTTTTAGTGTGTGTTAGTGGTGTTAGTGCATTTTGTTTGATCAACACTAGCTAGAATGTGTTCCATGAAGGAAAAAATCCCACAAATTTGGGATGACTTAACCATTTGGCATTTAAGGTGTGTTATGTCCTAGTTTTGAGGAGACAATTAGAACCATCTTAGAGTGTGATGGGTTGTGCCATGGACTTAGGTCCACTTATATGGGTTGAGGTGTAAAGGTACCGTGTGAGTTGAGGAAAATGATTACAATGCTTACCTATATAAAGTGTTTATGATATAAGATTAATAAGTTTTTGTTGGAGAATGGAAGAGGAGGATAAGAAAAGAGAGGCATTAAGGTTTGTTGTAAATCAATCAAAAGGAACGAACTTGTTAATCTTATTAGCAAGATTGTTCAAGTTGTCTCTTCAATAGGAGTGAATTTTGGCTAGGACTAGGGAGTTAAGCATTGATTGGGTACTCTGGAAATCCAAGACCTAACATATCCAAGCTAGTCCATTAAATAGATTCATCTTGGGCAAGGGTTGTTAAGGCTAAGGTGCAAATATCCCCTCTGCTCAAACTATTTAACATGCAAAGTTGGATCTGATTCTTCAACTTGTCCTGACGATGAACCACACTGGTTGGTTTGAAACACCTAAACAAATGATATATCTTGTGATTTACGCTGGAAAAATTTCTCGTAAACTACACATTAAGAAAGTTTGTGCACTCCTATATGGATAAACATGCTTATTATCTTTCATGAGTTTCATCAAATATTTAACATATTATTCATCAACTTTATTTAGATATTCATCATCTCCAATTAACAAATATACATTAAGCAAGTTCATGCACTCTTATATCGATAACATGCTTATTATTTTTCATGAGTTTCATTAAAGATTTAACATATTATTCATCAACTTTGGATTTGGCAAGGATGAATTCTAGTATATTACCAAGTGTGTTTTTTTCAATTGTAGTTCGTACTTTCATGATTAATTTGGTTGTAATTTTTACTTCCACGATTAATTTAGTCTAAGTTCTCTAGGTAGTCATTAATGATCTATTCAGTGCTATGTGGGGGTTTTACTTTTCAACAAATATGAAGTATCTATGTTACATTGGGACCTAGTGACCTTGTTGAAAAACCCTAGCAAACATCTTTGAAACCATTTACTAGCACTAGTTGAACTTGAGATATCTCAAAAACTAAAAGGAACAAATAAGGGTTGCTTTGCCAATCCACTCATAACCTAATCCACTTTGGTGTACTTATATTCTCAAAGTGAATCAAATACCAGGAATGATCTATGTCTCCTAAAACCTATAATCACATTGTTTCCCTAATAGTAACTAAAAACTTCTATACCCAGTTGTTGAACTTTTGCAACCAATTATAAACCTTCAACAAGAAGTAGTTTTCTAACGAGAATTATTGCCATATCTTCCTTGGTTTTACGAGGAAAAAGAAATAAAATTTCATTTGTTATCAAAGGTAAACCAAATTCATTATTTGCATACTTCCAAACCTAGGTTTTCGTATCCAAAGTAGATCCTAACCACATCAATGAAACAAACTTTGTTTTTATGTATCATCCAAACATTATGTACAATTACAGACTCACCTCTAATCCATTGTTTATAAAAATGTTGAATATTTTCATACATGATATACTGAACAGTTGGACAATGAAAATAGTTGTCATCGCTATTCTTCCATTTATATGCTTTTTGCAACTTATTTGAAAGAGCAATTTTGTCCCAACAATTAGACTTGTAGCATAAAGAACATGGTTAATACATATGATTAGACCAAAAACTAGTTACTACCAAAATTCAACCAAAAAAAATATTACTGCATAAAAATAGAATTAAAAACAAAAAATATAAAAACAAAAATTTCCCAAATTAAAAATAAATAAATGATAAACTTTTTTTTACCAAAATTTAGTGATTTTTTTGGTGCTAATACTAACATCACCATTACAACAAGATATTTTTCTAGTGCTAATACTGCCATTACAACAAGATATAAGAGGGATATAATGCAAAAAGTTAAATAATAATATGTATGTAGAAGATGGTCTTCAGACTGGTGAATTCATGATAATCAATGGGACTACAGTCAAAATAATTGGATGTTATTTACTTTTTTACATAGATTGTCAAAATAATTGCATAAATCGGTTTTTTTTAACCAAAATTTAACAAAAACTTTGCTAGTGCTAACATTAGAACCACCATTACAACAAGATATCTTTCTAGTGTTGACAACACCATTATAGTAAGATTCCTCAAGAGAGACAGAAAATCTAAAAAGTATGATAGTAATACGTATCCAGAAGATGGTATTGAAACTAGTAATTGTTCACGAATCCATAAGATTGTAAGGTCATTCTCATTATCATAATCATTGTCATCATCATCACATCCTTGTCATTGTTATTGCCATCATTACATTATCATCATAATCACCATTCATGCCATCATCATCATCATTATGGACATTGTTTGCAATTGTTCATAATTGTAGATGTTGTAAGAAATATCATCAACCCAAAAAATGTGATCAGTGCTAGAAAAGGGTTGTTTAGGACACATTGATATACGTAAGAGAAATAACAACTCTATTTTTGAGAGATGATCGATGATGATCATCATCACCACCATTATCATCGTCATTGTCATTTTTATCATCCCCATCATCATCATTAATGTAATTTCTATCGACATTGTTGTAATCATCATCATCATTCATGCCATTATAGTTTTTGATGATGACCTAGATGAAAATGATGATGATGACACCAAAGATAATGCTTATGATTATGACAATGACAACATCTAAAATTGGGAAGATTCGCCAACGTCATTAGCATCGTCATCATCATAATCATTGCCATCATCATCATTGTCATTGTAACCACTATCGTCTTTATCATCATAATCACAATTCATGTCATCGCCATCATCTTCATTTTCATCATTGTCAATATTATTGACATTGTCATCAATTGTTCATAATTGTCAATGCCATAAGGAATATCATCAATGCAGAAAATATGATGAGTGTTGGAAAAGGGATGCAAAAGCGAACATAGAAATGGGGGCAACAATAGAAGTAAAATTGGATGAAAAGTGGATACAACATAAGTAGATGCACAACAACATGAAAAACCTGACACAAAAGTGGATGCAAAAGTAGATGCAGTTGTCAATGCAAACTTGGATGCAAACATGAAGGCAAAAGTGGAAGCAAACATGGGTCCAATGGTAGGTGTAAAACTTGGCACAAATTGTGGTGAAACAAATGTGGATGCAACAACGGACACAAAAGCAGATGCAAAAATGGATGAAACAAAAGTGGATGCAATAGGGGATGCAAACGTGGAAGCAAATGTGGTTGCAATGGTAAGCGCAAGATATGGTGCAACAAAAGTGGATGTAACAATAGACAAAAAATATGCAAAATAAGATGCAAAAATGGATGTAAAAGTGGAAGCAAACATTGATGCAACAGGCAAAACAAAATTGGATGCAAAAAATGGATACAATGTAAGTAGATGCAAAAGTAGATACAAAACGAGATGCAAAACCCAATGCATAAACCTGACACAAAAGTGGATGCAAAAATAGATGCAATATTTGATGCAAAAGAGGATGTGAACATGGATGCAAAATTGGAAGCAAACGTGGATACAACAGTGAGTGCAAAACATGGTGCAAATTGTGGCATAACAAAAGTGGATGTAATGATAGATGCAAAAAATGAATCAAAGTATGATGCAAATGAAGATGTAAAAAGGGATGCAAAAAGTGAAATTTAAAATGGGTGCAACAGTGGATGCAAAATTGTGTGCAAAAGTGGATGCAATAGAAGTCGATGCAAAAGTAGATGCAAAACGAGACACAAAACCCGATGCAAATCCTGGTCCAAAATTGGATACAAAAAGGGATGCAAAAATAGATGTAGTAGTTGATGAAAACCTAGACGCAAATGAGGATGCAAACATGGATGCAAAATTATAATCAAAAGTGGGTGCAAAAGGAGGTGCCAAACTAGGCGCTAATTGTGGCACAAAAATATTAGATGCAATAGTGGGTACAATAATAGATGCAAAAGAGGATGTAAATATGGATGCCAAACAAGATGGAAAAGTGGATGCAACAAAAGTAGATGCAAAATTATATGCAAAACTAGACACAAAACTCGATGTAAAACTTGGCGCAAAAGGGATGCACAAATGGATGAAAAAATGGATGCAAAAAATGATTTAAAAAAGGATGCAAAAGTCGATGCAAAAGTTGATGCAAGTGTAGGTGCAAAAAGTGGATGCAAATGAGGATGCAAAAGTATGTCAAACAAAATTAGGTGCCAAACTTGATGCAAAACCTGGAACAAAACCTGGTGTAAAGGATGACACAAAACTTGGCATAAAATTTGGTGCAAAACGTGGTGCAAAACCTATTGCAATACCTGGTGCTAAACTTGGTGTAAGATTTGGTGCAAAACTTGATGCAAATTTTGTGTCAAGTTTTGCACCATATTTGATAAATGGATGCAAATAGCACCAAAAATGGGCTCTAGATGCAAAAAAAGAAGTAAAAAGGGACGCTAATCGCTGGTTTTGTTGTAGTGCTTGGTCTTGGAGTGGCACAATAGGTCAAGGGTCATGGTCTTGGTATTATTCAATTGGAATCTCTATAAGAAGAATTTTGTGTGGGTTTTCCTCTCAAAGAGTGAGAAGTTTTAGCCCTGGAAGAAAGCCAACATCTTGTGTTCTTGTCTCTTTTATTTTGGTAGCTATTTGATGAACTAAGAAGACACGCTATAATAGTAACAAGTGAATATTGTGCTAAGAAGAATAGTTAAAATACCTCACAAATAGTTAACACGACCAGAAGAATCATATTAAAATTGATTTGCCCTAGATTCTTCAACATGGTATCAAAGCTAAGGTGCTAAAGTCAAAGGAAGGGCAGCAAAAATAGACACTCAAGGATCAGCTTCAAGAAGGGCATCAAAGAAATTTGAAGGGCTTTTTCAAAATTGAAGGATCGGCCTACAACATCAATGGTTTTTGTCTACATAATCAAGGATATAGTCTACAACAGCAAGATATTTTATCTCCATAGTCATCATCAAAATGCCACCAAGACCCTCATCAAGTTTTCTACAAAGTAAGATAGCTCAAAGGATGTCAAAATCAAAGATTACATCATCTTAGAGAAGGTCGAAATCCTAGAAGCAATCCTGATCGACACTGCAAAAGAAGGAAAAACATATTAAAGGCAAGAAGATCATCCGAGGAAGTAGCAAATCATCCTCATCAAAAGGAGCAACATTTTCTATTGAGGAAAGGATCTCTCATTTAGATCATCCTATAGCTTTAATATATCTTCTTCAACCATCATCAAAGCAATCATGGTGAAGATTTCATCTTCACATGTCAAGTAAGTATCTTTCATTCCTTAATCAATTTGACTTCGCGTTTTGGAAGGAGATCTATAAATTGGACGGGTCATTGAAATTCCTTGCATGAAGGAGGATAGATATAGTCATATATGTAGTTGAAGTCATTGAACATATCAAAAGGTCTACTATGAATTCATGGAAAGGGATACTTATGAAAGATCCCCTCATATAGCAATATTGGAGACATCAAAGAGATGTATATGATAAACTCATTCTCTGAAGGTGCAATGAAGAAGGTCACATGAAATATGATCTACATGAAAGTAAAGGTATCAAAGGATATAGGATATCTTCATAAGGTCTCATCTACAAGATCTAGGAAGGAAGACAAGTTGTAGGCAAAAGTGTTGAAGGTTAAAGGACTCAAACATGTGTAGAAAAGAAGGAGAAGTTTGGTCCTCAAATAAGACAGAATAGTATAACTAAGATTCAATGTTATGGAAATATTATAGAAAGAAGCTCATATCACTGGAAAGATGGAGGAAGCTGAAGAAAAGGGCCAAATAAAGAGGGAATAATAGACCTCAACTATGATTGAGATGGTATCCATCACAAAAGGTTCTTATCATAAGCTTTTGTTATAGATATGACCATGATAATAAGATGCATCGTGGCATCATGGAAGCATTAGAAACAAGAGCTCGTGACATCACCATGGGAATCATGAAGGACAAAATCCATGGCAAACAAACATGAAGGATATAGCTCTTGGGAACCTCAGTGGACATTGAAGGAAAGGAAGGAATCATCCAGGATAAGGCTCATCATACATCAAGTCAAAAAGGAAACATTTTGCAGATGGGGATATGCAAGATCCTCAAGATTCTCTAAAGGAATCCTCATCAGAGGGTTCACTAATCTAGAGAGGAAGCAAGTGTTTCATCAAGAAATCCAACTTATGGAATTTGTGAGATGATGGTATGATGACATGAGAAATGGAGCAGATCAAGGTATTGAAGATCTTTTCAATCAAGGAAGCTATTGGAATAAGCCTAGATGACCTAAAGGTAAAATGAGGTATGTATGCTTGTGTTTAATATTATAATGTCATGTCGTATGGTTGCAGGTAACATGGATCATTACTTCTATCTTGAGGAGCATGATTAAGAGAAAAAGGATCTCCTCCTCTGAAAGGATGCAGGAAGGCATAAGTCACACAAGATGAAATCAACATAATATGTCCTCATACGAAGTATGAGGTGGTTGACTACAATTAATAAACTCTAATTGAAATCTCTTGGGAATGGAATGTGTGAGGAAGGAAGAGATCATGAAATATGAAACCCTGATGAAGGTGATCAACATCCAAAATACCAAGAAGACTTGACTAGGAAATCTCTCAGAAATATATGAAGACTCTGATGGAAAAGATGAAGACCCTTGACAATGGAAATCTTTGGGAGATGTGTCAATATGTATGGATGTTGAGACTTACAATAAGATGTCATGATGAAGAGCCATCTTGAAAGGTACTATTTGATTTAATGATATGTTTTGATTTCTTGAATAATATTTGGATAGGTTCATGCAAGGCTACTGGAACAAAAGTTGTAAGTACAAGTACAACTAGCATTCATATGGTGGATGGAAATTCCTGAAAGAAACATGATGAGGAAGAAGTAGCCATATCACGAAGGTTCCATATATATACCAAGAAGGCCACTTTCCATGAAGAAAGGAATGACATGATGAACCAAGGAGGAAAGTGACTAATGGCTAATGCCCTACAAGGAAGAAGCTCGAATGAATTTCATGACATCAAGGAAATAAATTGATCAAGCAACTAAAGGACCCATGAAGAAGAAGTTGTTGATGCAAAGGAGAGTCCCTAGTTAACAGGGAGATCTGACAAGTTCCTAATTGAGAGGGAGCTTGGGCAAGTTCCTGGTGAGAGGGAACTTGGGTACATTCCTTTACAGGAATGGGGATATCTTCCCTAGTTAAGAGGAAGAGATAGACATAACATTCTTGTCTTCGTCTAGGAAGAACTAATGGGAGGATTGGATAATCATTTGACATCCGATGCTCTTTGAGGATGTGTAGGGCATCCAAGATAAGAAGAGTCCTAGAAGATCATACTCAGTGAACACTCGGGTGGGTATGTACCTTGAGAGGCAATGATGAAGGTGTCTGTAGTCATTGGTCTTGCGAACATTGTGCTCTGATCTGATGAGAGATAGAGTTGCCAGTCAAGGCCTTTTTGTGGAAACAATGTTGGTTACTATGATGCTATATAGATGGGTTACCAATCCGATTCTTCTAATGAGAAATTCTTCAAATTGAGAATGACCAAGTACCATTATGAATACGTCCCTAGTTAAGAGGGAGAGTTGAAGAAATTGTCATTAGGTTCGATCTTCATAAATGTAATTTTGATCTTTATACTTGTAAAACAAAAGAACTATTATTTTTGTAAATTGTAAAAATGAGTTTCTTGCTCATTGCATAGGTCTAGCACGTGTTGAAGTGGAAAGTCAAAGTGTCAAAGAAATTTTGAAGAACCCTTCTTGGGCATGTATCTAATGTATTTGAGTTATCAAGTAGCCCTACAAATGACAAGAACAATCCTCTTTGTCATGTTGGCCTGTGAATTAAATTAAAAGCAATCATGTCGACTCAAAATTAGGAGACACAACAATTCATTGTCATGTCGGCTTATATTCAAGGCTAAGCACTATTTATAGGCGGCTAGGGTCATGACAGAAAGATAGAATTTTAGACATCTCTACAAATTCGAATGAGTACAGAGGTACATGATTTTGGATGGGCACAACGGGGTGTAGGAACTTGGATTCATTGTAATTTCGGATGGGCACAGGTTTGAGATCATTTGAATGATTGTGAGGTTCAAATTTCAGATGAACAACATCACTATAATTTTTGGATGGGTGCCACTGAGATGAATTTTTTCATTCTCTTCACAGTGTTAATGGATACAGTCTCGGCATAGGTATAATGATAAGGATCTCAGTGTAGGAAGATAACACTCTGTCTCAGCATACTCGACAGTATCATAAAGATCTCGGTGTAGGAAGAAAACACGGTCGCACATCTCGACATAACAGTGATGACAACGATCTCAGTGATCCCACAGTATCACACTCTGTCTCAGCATTCATCCTGGATGCAATGATGATCTCGATATATTTGTGATGAGGAGATCTCACAGTGACACACTCTGTCTTGGCATACTTCCAGATGTAGTCATGATAGATTCAATTATGATATCGCTATAGTCCTGATCCTGATGGAGACAGATTTACAAGGTGAAGATCTCAGTAAAGGTGTGGCAATGGTGCAACAACAATGATCTTGTTTTTATGATGAATATCTCAATGAAGGTGCAGTAATGATGACTTTGGTGAAGCAGCAGTGATGTTGATCTCAACAGTGACGAAGAAGAGGATTGGTGTCTTGGTCTTGGAGTGGTACAATAGATCAAGGGTCATGGTATTGGTATTCGTCAATTGGAATCTCTATAAGAAGAATTTTGTGTGGGCTTTCCTCTCAAAGAGTGAGAGGTTTTGGCCTTAGTAGAAAGCCAACATCTTGTGTTCTTGTCTCTTTTGTTTTGGTAGCTATTTGATGAACTAAGAAGACACACTATAATAATAACAAGTGAAGTTGTGCTAAGAACAAAAGTTAAAATGCCTCACAAATAGTTATCACGACGAGAAGAATCATATTAAACTTGATTTTCGCTAGATTCTTCAACAAGGTGCTCCTAGTCAATATTGATGAGGGGATATTAAGATGTGTAATATTGCCTAATGGCAATTTATGTGGTGTAATTTTGGATCTAAGCTTTAATGGCACCTTTTGGGACTTTTTAAAGTAACTATTACCCCATCGTGGTCGTATGTTAAGGAATTAGATATGTTGGTCCAAGATATTTTATTATATTTTCAGGTGGGCCCATTAGTTTTATTGATATTTAGTGGATGCTTCTAGAAGGCTAGAAGGCTAGTGTTATGTCCTGATAATACTAGTGATTCCCCCATTACTATAATCATTTTAGCCCTTATTGTTATTGTTGTGACCCTATTGTCCCTATTTTGTTATTATTGTACCCCATTGAAGCCCACTATTGTTACTTTTTGTGCCCTTATATTATTATTGTTATGTCGGCTTGATTATATTGTGACCCCTTATACTCTTATATATAGAAAGGAGGTTTTGTCATTTGTATCATCCAAGAATTGTTCATTTGTGTAATGCAAAGGAGGTTTCCTCCTCGAAGAGGCTTGTTTTGAAGTCGTTGATCTATATTTTCTTCTATTTTGTAAGTTGGTTGCATAACATTTGGTATCAGAGATTTGGATTCTAGGGCTTCGCTACTCCAAACAGGTCATCGTGGAATTTTCACTATAACTTTTTTGCTACAACGTTTCAGAATCTGAAATTAAAACCCATTTGATATGAAATATCGATAAATCTTGGGTCCAAATTTCAGATCTTGTATCGTTATATTTTAGGAGATATGATCCAAGAAAGTTAGGGTTTTTGCAGGCTCCCGAATTATATCTCAAATAGGTGACTTGGGGAAAATCATCATAACTTTCTCTCTGAGCATTAGATTGAAATTTCATAAAAAGGTACCGAAAGAGAGCGATTTGTAGATTTATTTGTATCAGTTTCAATTTCGAAGGTCGAAACAATGACACATGGCACTTCGTACAAGTTCTCTCTACTAAGCTAGTCTATAATCAGGTCATCGTGGTAGATTTGGCATAACGCTTTCTTGGAGAATCCAATATTTATCAAACTTGTGGGGTTGGAATGAGGATGCAAAGGGATACCGCAGGACAAAATTTCAGACCTGGGAGATCCGCAATTACAGAGATACAACATATTCAATATCAAGCTCTTACAAAGCCAAAAAAGGTGTGTAGTCTTTTTAAAATTTTGCATAAGTTTGGTTTGAAAAATTAGTTTGAAGGAATTCAAAGGACATATCGAAGCATAATTATCATTAATTGATGCCCCGAAAAAAGAAAATGGAAACACCTAGTAAGAAACCTAAAAGCTCTAGCATGACTCTTGAAGAAGAGGAAGAAATGCAACATGATATATCAAAATTACAAGACCAAGTGCAACAAATTTCACTCTCACAAAAAGTAACAGAAGCTAAGATGGATGGTTTAAAGAAAGGTGTGGAAGCTAGATGAATGGCTTGGAATCTAATATGAATGACGTGGAAGCTAAGATGGATGGAATGGAAGCTAAGATAGAAGCAAAACTTAAAGGAAACATGGAAGATTTGAAGATAAATTTGACAAAGTTGTATAAGAAATGCTTACTAATGGCGAAAGGGTAGTAAAGGAAACTCATGATGAAAACAAAAGAAATGTTAATCATGATTTCATAGACTCTAACGTTGTATTGAAGACCCACGATGTTCCAAAGATCAATATGAGGAAGTTTGATGCCAAGGATCCTGTAACATGGATACTACAGATGGAGCAATATTTTGATCTCCATAATGTGCAAAACACACAAAAGGTACACATTGAACTTTATATTTAGAACCCAATCAGTTTGTATGGTATCGATGGCTTTGCTTGCGTAAACAAATTGTCACTTGGGCAATTTTTACGGAAGAAATGATAACACATTACGAGGATACAAAAAACAATACTTTTTTTTAGCCAATTGATAAATTTCAAACAAAAGGGTTCAATGATGAAGCACATTGAGGACTTCCAAAAATTGAATATAATGGTAAAAGATATTCCAGAGGAGCATAGGATTGATTTGTTCATAGGGAATTTAAAGGATAACATCCAACATGAGGTTCGCCTTTGGGAACCTGATTCATTTGAGAAGGCATTCAGGTTGGCAAGAAAAATGGAAAGAAAAATTATGGAAACAAGGAAGCATATCATTCACAACTATAAATATGGAAGTGTTGTTGCCCCTAGCCTTCCACAACCTACAAGGTTGACACCACAACAATTGGAAGAAAAAAGAGAAAAAGGGTTTTGTTACAGTTGTGATAGAAAATACACAAAAGGTCATAAGTGTGCTGAGAAGAAATTATTTTACATAGATTGTGAAGAGGAGGAAGAAAAGGAACAAGAAAAGTCAAAAGAAGAGGATATACACCAGGAACAAACCCTATAGAAAGAAGAAATGAATCCAACCATATCTTGTAATGCATTCACCAGAATTACCACTCCTCAAACTATCAAGATAGAAGGGCATATCAAGAAGAAAAAGGTAATAATATTGTTTGATTTGGGCAGTACCCATAATTTTATTCATTGTAAGATAGCCAAAGAATTGAACTACTTCCTATATCCAGCACCAGAGTGTCAAGTGATGGTTACAAGTGGAGGAACCATAAATTACTCTAGAAAGTGCCATAATATCAAGCTATCCATGGGAGAATATGTATTGAATAACCCAATGCTTTCCATTCCAATGGGTGGTGCTGATGTTGTACAAGGAGTCCAATGGCTACAATCTTTGGGTACGATAACTTTTACTTTTCATGAAATTTTTAGAAGGAAAGGAAGTTGAAATAAGGGGTATCGCAGGGAAACCGAGAAAGATAATCAGCTCTAACGGAATGACAAAGCTTCTAAAGAAAGAACAACGAGGCGTAATTGCACAATTATGTTCACTAGAGGTTCCCACATCGAAATCATCCATTTCTCCAGATCTCCAAAACATATTGGACAATCATTCCAAGGTATTTGAGACTCCCAAAGGCCTCCCACCTATTTATGATCATGATCATGTTATTCATTTGATTCCAGGAAGTGTTCCTCCACACATCAGGCCTTATAGATATCCCTATGCCCAAAAGAGTGAAATTGAACGTATGGTTGCAGAAATGCTAGAGGCTGGTATAATTCAATGTAGTCAAAGTTCTTTCTCTGCTCCAGTAGTATTGGTGCACAAGAAGTATGGATCATGGTGCATGTGTCCAGATTATAGGGAGCTCAACAAGCTCACTATTAAAGATAAATTTCCCATTCCTGTCATTCATAAATTATTGGATGAATTGCATGGTTCAATTTACTTCACTAATTTGGATCTTTGTTCAAGATATCATCAAATCAAAATGAATACTGAAGACATTCCGAAAAAAATAGTTAGACTCATGAAGGTCATTATGAATTTTTAATCATGCTTTTGGACTTACCAATGTACCTTATACATTTCAAGGTTTAATGAATTCCATTTTCAAACCCTTCCTTAGAAAATTTATGTTAGTATTTTTTGATAATATACTAATCTACAACAAGTCTTAGAAGGATCATGTCAACATGTTGACAGGGTGCTGAAACTATTGGAGGAGGAATAATTATATGCAAAAATCTCCAAATGTTTCTTTGGAGTACAAGAGGTGGAATATATGGGTCATATTATATCTCATGGAGGTGTTAAGGTAGATCCTAGCAAAATTAAAGCCATTAAGGAATAGAAAATCCCCACATCCATAAACCATCTACGAGGATTTATCGGGTTGACAGGGTATTATCGCAAGTTTGTTAAGAATTATGGGAGAATAGCAGCACCTCTAACAATGTTATTGAAGAAAGATGCATTTTCATGGACTCCAGAAGCAACGAAGACCTTTGAACATCTTAAAGAGGCAATGTGTTAAGCACCGGTCTTAGCTATGCTGGACTTCACAAAAACCTTTATTGTGGAATGTGATGCCTCAGGAAATGGAATTGGTGTTGTTTTAATGCAAGAAGTAAGACCCATCGCTTTCAAAAGTCATCCAATCAAAGGAAAGTATTTACACAAAGCTATTTATGAGAAGGAAATGTTGGCAATACTACATGCACTTAAGAAATGGCGATCCTACCTAATGGGAAGACACTTCAAGGTAAAAACATATCATCATAGTCTTAAATACTATTTAGAACAAAGATTATCTTCAGAAGAGCAACAAAAATGGGTCACAAAGATGTTGGGTTATGACTTTGAAATCATCTACAAAAAGGGAAGCAAAATGTTGTGGCAGATGCACTCCTAAGAAAGGATGAGGATGTGGAAGCATTGCTTTGTTCCATTTCTATTATCCAAGCAGATTGGATAAACGAAGCAAGGGATGAATGGAAGAATGATGAAGAAGTGTGGACATTCATTAAGAAGTTACAACAAGATCCCAGTACATCGGATACATTTAGCTGGAAAAATGATTCGTTATGGTACAAAGATCGCTTATACCTATGTAAAAATTCCCAACTCAAACAAAACATTCCTATGGAATTGCACACCTCTCCCTTAGGAGGTCACTCAAGATTTTTAAAAACTTACCACAAGGATAAGAAGGATTTTTTTTGGGATGGCCTTAAATCAGGTATTCAAAATTTTGTGGCAGAATGTTTGGTTTGCCAACAAAATATATTTGAAACAATTAAGACCCCAGGTCTATTACAACCTTTATCCATTCCAAGCCAACGTTGGGAGGAGGTTTCAATGGATTTTATCACAGGTTTACCCAAGTCTGAAGGAAAGAGTGTCATCATGGTGGTAGTTGACAAACTTACAAAATATGCACACTTTTGTGCATTATCTCATCCATTTAAAGCCAGTACAGTTTCTACTACATTTATGGAAGCAATTCAAAAGCTACATGGAAACCCAAAGATTATTGTAAGCGACAGAGATCCCATTTTTACTAGAAATGTTTGGACATAATTATTTTCTTGTCTTGGTACTCAATTAGCTCATAGTTCATCTTATCATCCTCAATCTGATGGGAAAACTGAGATAGTAAACAAATGTTTGGAAGGATATCTTTGTTGTTTTGTATATGATAAACAGACATAATGGGTCAAATGGTTGCCTCTGGCTGAATGGTGGTATAACAATTCCTTCCATACTGCAGCAAAAATGACGCCATTTATGGCACTTTATGGATATCATCCACCATCCATCACATTATATTTAAGAGAAAATAATAAGGTTCAAGCAGTGGAAGATCACATTAAGCATCAACAACAAGTTCTCCAACTCTTAAAGGATAACTTCACTTTAGCGCATAATAGAATGAAACAACAGGCAGATCAACATTGCAGCGAAAGAATTTTTGATTTAGGTGACTGGGTATTTCTACAGATACAACCATATAAACAAATGTTCCTCAAGAAAGCTAAGAAGGATAATAAATTATCACCAAATTATTATGGTCCATACAAGGTGTTGCAAAAGATTGGTACGATGGCATACGAATTGGAGCTTCCTGCAACTTCCCGAGTGCACCCAACTTTCCATGTTTCATGCTTAAAGAAGGTTGTAGGTGACAAGCTCCCAGTTCAAATAATATCGCCATAACTTGAAGAGGAAGGAAAAATCATATTGGAACCTGAAGCAATCACAGAAACAAGAACTCGACAGCTTCGAAATCGATCAATTTCGGATATCTCATCAAGTGGAAGAACTTACCTGTTGAATACTCCACATGGGAGGCTGAGAATTTTATACAGAAGCATCTAGAACTACTCAAGCGTTGAGGACAACACTTTTTTGAAGGAGAGGGGCATGTTAGGTCCCTATAATACTAGTGATTCCCCCATTACTATAATCATTTTAGCACTTACTATTATTGTTGTGTCCCTATTGTCCCCATATTGTTATTATTGTGCCCCATAGAAGCCCACTATTGTTATTTTTGTGCCCTTATATTATTATTGTTATATCGGCTTGATTATATTGTGATCCCTCAGACTCCTATATATAGAAAGGAGGTTTTATCATTTGTATCATCCAAGAAATGTTCATTTGTGTAATGTAAAGGAGGTTTCCCCCTCGAAGAGGTTGATTTTGAAGTCGTTGATCTATATTTTCTTCTATTTTGTGAGCTGGTTGCATAACAATTAGTTAGACATAAAATTGAAATAAATGGCTCATATTTTGAATATATAGACTGAGTGCACCTAGGGGTCATGACGTACCAACATAACGTTGGAGCTCGATTTTAAATCTTGGAGCATAGGCTCCACTGTGAATCTCTTATGTCAATTATGGTAGCTTATAATTTAAGGGGATTGAATTGTTATCCTTGATAAGGTTATGAATTGGATTTTTGTGTTAAAGCTAAGGTAGATAATCATGGGCCAAGCATGAATAATGATTGCCATTTCAATTACCCTCATAAAGGCTACAATAGAATGTAAATTTCCCTCATAAAGGATCTGATAACTATTTCTTAGCAATTGAAATTACCCTAATAAAGGATCCCATATATTATGCACATTATGTCAAACTGAATACCCTATCACTAACCAAATGCATAAAGAAAACTGCAATCAAATTTTGACATTAATTTAGTAGCATTTACAATAAATGGATTGTTGTAGCAGTTACAACAACCCAAAATTTTCGATATTTCTAAAATTTGGAGTCCCCCTTACTTATATGTTCAAGAAATGAGCATCCTTGTCTCTCTAAGTCAACAAAGTCAAATAGTTGCACTGACACATTTTGTAAAAAGAGCTCAGTGCCCCTCACCTCCTTAGCACAACACAACTCTTACTAATAGCCTAGTGCAATTTATTGTCTTAGCATTGTACAATGATATTCGACAATGCTTCACAATGCTATTCCTTGGCATGGCACATCTCAAAGCAATTCTCTAGCATGGCACATCACAAAGCAATTATGTAGCGCATCACCTTAAGTCTTAGCACACCTATCTTACCTAATCAATCACGGAGTCAGGGGAAATATATTCGTTAAAGAGGATCTCCCGTCACAAACTGGACTTGAAAATGAAATTCCAAAGAGATCGAGCTACAAGTGACTGTCCAAAAAGACGGGCATTCTTTAGCCCCCATCCTCCCCATTCTTTTGCAAGGCCACTCCTTTTCCATTTCGCTGAATGCAACCCTATATATTCCCCACTACCTCACCAAATATAATTAAAACATAACTTTCTTATATTTTCTAAGATACCTTTTGGTATGTACACTAGCAGGTGCTAATAAATTGGTAGAGCTTTTAGCACTGATTTGACCAATACTAGCCTAACTACTCTAGAAAACCACCTATTGCACTGAAAACAAATCCTTTTACCAACTTGACCAACCAATTAGTGCTAAATAACTTTCTTATAGTTATTTGGATGGATATTAAACCTAAGGTATCTTATCCCTTCTTATGGATTTCTTGGAGCATAAGGTAGTACAACCTCTAGCTAAGCCAAAAGATTGTCATCCATGGAAAGAACTTAAGCGGTTGACTTATGTTTTTTCATCTCCATCGTAGTCTCAAACAATATAGGTATTCATCACTTTGCGAATTCCCCAAGGATTTCTATAACAAAAAAGTAGAATATCGTTGACAAATAATAGTTGTGATCATAGGGTAGTACAACCTCTAGCTAAGCCAAAAGATTGTCATCAAGAGAATGAACATAAGCAATTGACTTATATTTGTTCATCTCCATCGTAGTCTAAAACAATATAGTTTTAAATTATCCATCACTTTGTGAATTTCCCTAGGTTTTCTATAACAAAAGGGTAGAATAACATCAACAAATAATAGATGTGTTCTTAAAACATGTCTACCAACCGGTACACCCCTCACCATCTTTCTAGCCTTTGAATTTAGTAAGAATCTTCTCAACCCCTTGGGAAATATTATAAATAAGTATGGGAACAAAGGATACAAGAGGGTGCATGTTAATTGCTCTTTTAATCCCATGAGATGGTTATTGAAAATGTAACTTATTGCTTGGATCTTTTCTCTTGGATATTTTGGGTTTTATGTTGAGTAGCTAGCATTGTTATTCTTGGAAATGATCTCTTTGAAGACAAGTCTTTACCAATGAGAAGAGACTAAGTGTGATGATTTTGTCCCTCCTTAGCCATTGTTGTAATGTTGAGATTGGGGAAAATTTATGTTTTAGTAAAAAATGCCACATGTTAATGGCACATTTAATCCTATATGATGGTTATTGAAAATGTGACTTGATGCTTGGGCTATCCATTCATTTGGAGGTTGTCTTTATTGGTCATTTCCTTTGTCATCTCATGGTTCTTCCTTTACTATTTGGGTTGCATGTTATTTTGACTTTAACATATTCATTGCAATGGTGCATCTATTGCTAGGGCACTCACTCACTATCATATAACCTAAAATTCATTTGGACTTGTAACGTCCCTAGCCACCCTTGGGCGATGTCACTCACACATACCTTAGAATTTATGATTTCACTCAAAACCGTAGGTGAAATTGAACCACGAATAGATACACAAATAGACCAGATTCATTTAATAGATTACATTAATTTCAAGCATATCACAAATACATACATAATTTAACAATAACATAAAATTGAGCACTATCAACCACAACAATGCAAAACCACACACACACATATATATAGTGGAATAAACATCAAAAAGTTTTCAAATACTTATCTGTGAATTTTGTTGGTTAGCTGCGGACCTCTAACGTTCCTACTAGCCACAAGCCTTTCGGTTCATAAACTCTCAACTGCGAGTCACTCGTGAGTTGGAGCCTCGACTCCATGGACACCACAACCATAAACTGGAGACACCAAGGCTCACACACTAGGATGCATCCTCTACAACATGATTAATTGAATAACCATGCCTCAATCAGTTACAGATTCTAAACCTAGGACTCACTGACTGCTCAACCAGTTCTAGAACTCAAGCACAGGGTTCACCAGTTGGTTGCTAAAAATCGAGTTCTACATATCTCTAATCATTTCTAGAGTCGAAGCCCTAGACTTGTTACCACACAATCTAGTAGGGCCCTAAGGAAGGGAAAACCTAAGGGACCACTACTAGACTAAGTGACAACAATGGGACAATGACCCACTGTCACCTTAGTCAGAGTCCCATGCTCTTTACATACTTTCACCGATATGAGGAGTCCTGGTAGGAAGGGAATCACTTAGAATGAATAGATCAATGATTTAGGTATGTTGTGATTCCACAAATCCCATTCAAGGAGAGACACAACAATGGCTCTAGGGAGTCCTAGTAGGAAGGGAATCACTTATAATGAATAGATCAATAATTTAGGTATGTTGTGATTCCACAAAGCCCATTCAAGGAGAGACACAACAATGGTTCAATGCTTCAAGGAAGCTAAACACTCTCCAAGAAAGGCCTAGGAGGAGATCAAGACTTAGGGTTTGAGATTTGAAATGATAACATGTATTCCTAAGATCAAGGCTCCAAGTGATAGGGTAGGACCTATCAAAGAAGATCTATATGATTCTTTGATACTTCTATGAGGCTATTGGCATCCTGTGAGAGACCTAGGAAAGGCTTGTGCTATGCCTAGGGTTTTATGGATAATAGTGGAAAGAAATACTTCCAAGGTACTCATTATGTCAAGGCAAGGGAAGAGAAAGGGTTTCTTATAATTTATTCCAACGAATACTATGCTCATACAATACTCGAGAAAGTCCCTTAGTCTAGGAGAAACAAGCAAGGGTTTCCCTTCTAGGGCACACTTAAGGCACAAGATTTTATGGATGAGGAACTGTGAAAAAATTACCAAGATTGGAGATCCTTTAGGCAAGACCCTAAATAAGAGCCTTGTCCTCATAGAATCCAAAATTTCACTCTCTAAAGGAATTTGCTTGATGCCCTAGCCTAGCTGTCCTAGAAAAAGGGGCCAAAAATTTAAGGAGGAGAAAATATGGAGAAGAGATGAGTTGATCACCGAGTTTCTTGGACTCGTGCCTAGTCCTTTGGGCTATGGAGTCCTATATGTTTTTAAATTATTCAAAATCATCCTTAAGGAGGCTAAAGATAGATGCCCTATAAATTAGCCTTTAACATTTACCCACTAAAGATTTATGGACTTTTATGGAATAAAGACAAAACTTCATCCACTAGGAACATTCATCATTTCCCATACAATAAGTAACATATGCAATTGCCAACCAAATAGCTTTCCAAAAACGATTTTCAATAATTAGGGCACAATAGCATTAACCTAGTTGCACCAATTCCATACATTAGACATTATCTCAAGAAAATATACAATAATAAATTACAAGATGACAATATGATATATCCATCCACAAATCATGAGATAACTCCAAAGAAGATCGAAAATTTCAGCTCCAAATGTCAAAATGCATCAAAGAATCTCCTATAGCTTCCAAAGAAAAAGTGCTAGTTCTTTTACCAAAGAAGAATCCTAGCGATGATGATGATCTCTCACAATTGACAGTGAGTTCTATTTATATGAACCTCACTAAGTCGAATTAGCCTAATTAGCCCCCCAAAAATTAAAATAATGGGCAAGAAACAAGCCTTGGTCACAAGCTGACCAAGTAGCTTTCAAAAATTATAAATTAGCCATCCAAATGCTATTCAAATTGATGATGTCATGCTAATGTAGGGCCATTAAAGGACCATGTGGAGTGCTCTGTGTGCCAAATTATGAGAGGGCTCTATAAATATCGAACAAGGGGATGTCACCTTGGTCTCCATGCAAGTCATCATGTGGGGCCCCAAATTAGGTTTGGGGCACAAGAACTAGTCTCATGGGTCTCCTGATGATAGAAAAGCCTTTGTTGCTCTAGAGTCCAATGATGAGGGCTCTGACATGGTACTTTTCCTCCCATGTCTCAAGGGTGAGACAAACCTCCTTTGGGCCTTGGATGAATTGCCATAATATGCTAAGCTAGCCAAGGCACACTGGTCCAAGTGCACCGTCTCGTGAAAAATGTGGGGGAATGAATAGACTGCTTAGGGTACAATGAAGGTGCCCATGGCATGAAATGGTGCTCTAACACATGATGGAGTCCCATGGCTCTCAACGCTTCCTCTGGGGGTGTCAATATGATTCTCTGGTGAGCTTGGGCCCCAATTAAATTGCTCAGCCCATGATGAAACCACCTGTCAATTACATATAAGATCCAATGTGATTCCTCACCATCAGGTACAATAATTCATTATTGCATCTATGTGAACCAAGCTTGTTAATCAAGGGCACATTAAGATTTCATAGTGGGATTCTCTTCCAAATTTGGGGCTTTAAGATCGTAATAATGTTACCTCCCTAGGTAGAAGTGGCTAATAGCAAACCTATTAGGTGTTCCCAACCCCTAATGGGGAAAGACATGTCCCTTACACCCTTCAATTGATAGGAGCCATGTGAATGATGATGAATGGATGGAAACACAAGAGTGTGAAGGCCAAATGTCATGGGGTCAAGGATGGCAATGATGAGTGATGTCCACATATTTGGGTGTATAGGTGTAGGAGGGAGCAATCATGGATACATGAGCTACCTCGACCATTGTTTTTTTCCACCCTTCTTCGTTAGCCTTTTGCCTTTTCTTGATTTTTCTTTGTATTACTGCTCATCGCTCCAAGAGATGAGGGCACGTTGTGTATGATTTAAGCAGTTATTACCCCCTTAGGGTGGAGCAGTTCATCGCCCACTAGGGGTTGAGACATGCATGGGTTCCTTAATGATGTGGGGGCACTCATGGGGCCCTAGGAACTAGGGTGATGGCCATAATGACATGGGGTAGAGATCATGTTTGTCTTTTTCCCATGTGCTATTTTCATGTCCTGGCCATCTTTTGCATTTTATAATATTCTTTTCTTTTGTTTCTTTCTTGTGGCCATGATATGCTTTTAACATTCTTTTAGTTGCATCAATCTCCAGGGCAACATTTCTAGGCCCAATAAAAAAATTTGGACAAGGGGAGGGGGTGTACCAGTGTTGTGTGGACCAAGAGAGGGAAGATGATGAAATAGAGCTTGTATGTGCGGAGGGGGGTGAGAATTATGGAACGGTAAATTAGTACCGTGCTACCAAAATCAGGGTTTCCCAAGTATTGCTATTCCTAAAGCTATAGGCCAATAGGGGAGATCCCATGGGTCTAGGGTTGAGAATGAGCCCCACATTTAAGGTGAGGGAACAAAGTTACAAAACTATTGTCAAAACCCTTTCTTCTTCCAAGTCACCCAATAATCCATGCCCAATATGCCCAAGGAAAAACAAGGATAAGCACCCGATTTCACAATGAAAAACATACCTTTAGGATTGTATTTCTCACCTTCAAACATATGCTCTCGACAAATGGGCAAGGGGACATATGACTAGTTCAAGGAGCGGAGATCAAATGACACAATACATCGACTACATCGGTGGCTGTTACGGTTTTCTGGCTGTCGACTGAAGAGATGTCTAAGAGAAAAAATTCTTCTATGGGGTCACCTAGTTTTGGTGGGTAACATCTAGCTCCGACTGGGACATGAACTCTGTGTAGAGTGCACAATCAATGTACTTGAACAGGGAGGTCATGAGAACTCCAATAATCCCCTGGGACTACAAACTTGTATCCTTCACATCACAAACAATGTTGGAAACATGTGTTAAGGGCATACTTTCATCGCCCATGTTTTCATCATATGATAAACCATATAGAAAAGAAAATATATTCTATGATGAAAATCTAATTTAAGTGCATCTATTATAACATGAGAACATGATATGATGATAGTAGCTCTGCAAAGTAAACATGCAATGCATCCTACTCTAATATATATAATATACAATGTCAAGTATCCAAGAAAGGGGTGAGGTGACAGGCCTTGACGGGGAAAACTGAACTAGTTTACTTTTCACCAAGATATACAATTTCTTAACAACTTATAAGCAACAAAATAGAGACACAGAGATAAAAATACAACACACAAATTTATACAATTATTTCTCTCAAGAAACCCAACAGGAAAAAACCTGTCTCCTTGATGTGGTCTTTTATTGATCTTGAACAATTGAATCAAATATAAGGCAATCTGTTCAACTGAGAAAACACTTGTTCTCTATTATACTAGCCCGAACCACCCTGCAATTACGCTGACCCTTCTCTTGCTTCCTTGTGCTCTGTAACACAATCCTTTACCAATCTAATCAAAGGGAGGTGGTTACTAGGTTTCCGACTCTCATGTTACGGTTACAAGAATGGGGAAATAATTTATTTATTTATTTTTGGTTTTACTCTATCTATGGCATGATTTAGTGTAGAGTTGGTTACCATCGTATGTTTGACCTTCTAACACATACAAGTTAACATTGGATCATCATATGATATATTATTCATCGACTACTCCATGGACATTCCAATTACTGTAATCTTCTTGTCTTGGTCTGTCCTAAGCCATTACATCAAGGGCACCAGTGTCTACTTCTATTCAAACTTTCAGAGTTTGAAACATGACAATCTGAAAAGTAAAGCTCATGTTGACCAGTAGACTGTCAATGAAAGCACTTTTTTTTAGCTGGGTTATTCCTAGCAAATATTGCTCTTTCCAGAACATCTTGAGAAAAGGTAATTTCTCCTTTGTATAGGTTTCAAGCAAGTCAGTTGTTCTTATGGTCTCCATGAACAAATTTATGTGTGTATGATACATCTCTTTGTTCAATGAAGGCTGCATGTGGCATTTCTACTTTGTTATGATAAGGTTTATTTTAACAACCCTCTGACCATGGAATCAATAAAAAATAGTGTCATCCACATTTCTTACTAAGTAGCAACTACCACTGGCTATTAGAAGAAGATAGTCCCACTGGCTGAACATACTCCCTCAAATCATACACAAATAGCAAGTTGGTGAGAGTCAGATTGCTAAATGGTCTCTTTGACACCAGTCATGGGTGCAACACATTGAGATGGTACATACACATACATGCAAATATAGATATCAGGGTCTTAATAGTGGAGACATGTGGAGCCAGAATATTGAGCCCCCTTTGAGGAAGAGTTTACCATTTTGAGGGCTCATGTTTACCATACCTTATCCTTAAACAATTTCCTTAATAAATACTAAGCAGTGACAATAACATGCTCCATCAATGCTATCACTAAAAGCGAAAGACTGCAGGTACTTTCTTCCTGGACCAAGAATGGCTATAGGTTAGGTATCAAATTCCTTCCTATTTGTCATGTACAATTACGAGAAAGAACCCAAGATGGGTGTTGAAAGTTTCCATGCATATCCTCCTTAGACATCAGTAAGATGGGAGAGATAGCCATAATTTGATGAGAGAAGGTAAGAATAGGTCTCTTCTACTAAGCATGCATTTGCTCTTGAAAATAGAACAAAATCATGCCCGAAATACCAAAATATCTTGGATAAGCAAGCTGAAAAACTCTATGGAAAGTGCCATATCCTATCCATTTAATATGCTATAATCATTTATCAAAACATCCCTTGAAATCTTGGAAAATTAAACTGAAAACAACTCTAAAAAATTTATGATAGATATAAACATTTTCGGTAGTAATGATGCAGGAGCATTCACCCAAGAGAAAATCATTGTAAATAGTAGACATAGGGGATCATGTATTTTTAGGAAATAGTTTTCCTAAGTCTCAAGTTAATGTAATATCTAGGCCTTTAAGTGGTTTAATTAGATATGTGAGAAGAAATTGTAAGTGCTCTCGAATAAATGAGGACATGAGTGGCAATAATGACAAGAGAGCCTAAAGTCAATTAGGACTCTTAGAACAGTTCATGATTCTAGGAGTGAGAGAGAGTTTTTAAGCATTAAATGGAGAATAGAAGTGGACATAGAGGATAGAGTACATCTAGGAGTTGGTTCAATAGATTTAGGAGTCGGTTCAATGGATATAGGAATCGAACCAGGATAGTTCAACAGAACTCCTAGCATATATGTAAGCCTATGGGCAGAGTGATCGGGAGGGGCTACTGACATTGAAAAATAGGCTTGTGCGATACCGAGGAATCTCGAATGTAATCTTTGCTTTTACATTAATATATGCAGAATTTGTTCCTGAGTGTGTCAGTGCATTGGGGAGTATTTCATGAATGAATTACTGTGAATTCGTAGGCTCTGCAATTGGTTGCAGGCAGAGTTATGAAGGACGCAAAGGAACGGAGTGATTCAGAGGAATCACAATGGGACATTGAATCTAATTGAAGGAGCGGAGTAAAATTCTGGAGAGAAATAGCGAAGTGAGATTTCGCATAAAAGCAAGCTTTGAGGAAGTTGAACAACGGAAGCAGTGAGCAGCACTCTGAAGAACTGCACAGAGTAGAAGAACGAGACAGAGGGTTATAATGGATCTTTGAATCCATTCAAAGGAACAAGTAAATTCCAAAAGGACAGTGATCAAGGAATATGCAGAGATGAACTCAGCTTAGGGTGGCACAACAGAAATAGTGAAGGATCAGAACCTTCAAAAGAACTGAACCACAAAGAAGAAATCAAAGAAAACACGGAAAAACCAAGTAAAAAGAGTTGAGCGGAGAAGTAAAGGATGGTTGCTCAGCAGTTGTTGGATCATTAAGATCAACGGTTAGGATTAAGTCACATCAGCGGATTCCCTTTTGAAGACATCAGAATGGACCTTTGTAATAGAGCGATTGTGATATTGTGATTAAGCGACAACTGTCAGATCTGGCGTCAGATCGACGGTCCAGATCTGATCGCTTATCTCATATCGAAGAAGCCAAAGGTCTAGCGATAGTGGAATAGCGACGGACCGATACGCCGATAGCGATAAAATCAATGATCGGAGAGATCAGAGGTATCGGGAGATCAGGAATCGGCGTATGGAAAGAGGCTTGCGATAATACAAAGAGCCAGTGATGAATTAGACCTGATGATATTTATAGTCGCGGTTGTAATAGATTTGAGTTCCGCTATATATGGCCGGAGCGGGATTTCCTTTGTATTCCCGTATTCCGTGTGTTTGCGATAAGTTGTTGTGCCGAGCCTTTTAAGGCTAGAACATAGATTTAACGACTCTGATAGTCGCATATCGGAGTTGGAGGGGTGATGAACCACATATGTGGTAAGGCCAGGGAATATGCGAAGGCTGATTGCAATGGAGTTAGCCTCGGTATGTGTGCAATAACCATACGAAGGGCAGAAAGGTATGTTATGTATGGATTTTCCTTTATAATCGATTATAAAGGGATTTAGCGTTGATATGTAATAATGTGCGTTAATATATATATAACCAAGGTTATAAGAGGAGGTTATGTGTATGTGTTTTAAGGGATATGTAAAGGGGCATTGTTGAAGGGTTTTTAATTCCAATAGAAGGATTCTAAAGAAAGACTTTAACAAAGTCATAAACAAAGGCTTGAGTCCTATTTAAAAGACCAGATAGAGAGGCTTAGGCGGGGTGATTGGTTCTGATACAAGGGAACTGTATAAGAGGGCCAAGCCATTGAATTTATGAAGATTTGACTCCATTGCAGAATCAATTACCTGGGACAGATGCATTTATACATATTCTTGCATACTGTGGGTATATGTGGGGGTAGCCCTGCACCATTAGTGGTATCAGAGCATAATTGAAATCAGAGCGAGGGAAGATTTCTTATGAAAAGGAGGTTGCACACAGAAGAAGGTAATGTGCATAAGTTAAATGGATGAATGATAGAGACTACAGTAGGAGATTGTAGCATTCCAGTAGAGGCTTGGAGTAGATAGGAACAGAGGATTCCTTGAAGGAAAAAGAAATCAAGATTGCTTAATGCAAGTTCTGAAGGGAATAGGACTTGGAGACAAAACAGAGGACAATCCATCCAATGCATAGGTGGAATGGTGAAACAAGATCATGTTGGGATCTTGAAGAAGAGGTAATATGTTATGTTCTGTTTTAAATTGAGAATGTGTGTTTATATACTAATGCACAGGTAATAGCAAGAGAAGTTGTGAGAGGAGAACCAGATGTGTTCTTGAAGACAGAGTAAGGAGAATACTCTAAAAGAGAAGTGGTAGTGAACCTGAAGAAACCAACAAGAAATTGGACAGCGAGGACAGCTGAAGTGTTCTCAAGAGAGAGTGAGATATTACAGAATCCTAGAAGGAGCAAAAGTGTTTCTCAAGAGGAGGTTCAGATAGAGGACCATGCTTACCAAAAGATTGAGTGAGGAGAGCTTAGTGAGGTAAGATAGCAGCAAGGAGGACTAGCTGTTGCAGAGGCTTGTTACAGAGGAGCTTATGAAGAAAGAAGAGAAGAAGATGACTACTGATAGTCATAGCAGAGGTTCAGAGAGAAGCCACAACAGGAAAAAGATGAGGAAAGAGGATGCCAAGGCAAATGGCAAGAGGATGAGTGAAGAGGAAATTAACAAACAGGTTGTAGAGTTAAAAGAACAACTCAATGCATTAAGGAGTATGCTTGAGGAAAGCCAGAGACTAGGTTGGGTCTTGAGGAAGAAGCCAGTGGAATGGTATGAGGTATAGAGAAGGCTACAAAAAATGCAAGTAAAGTGGTTGAAGGGAAAACTCAAGGAAGTTGAGTTAGAAATGGAAGAATCCATTTGTGAACCAGAATAGGGGGAAATTCTGGGAGAGATTGAAGATGAAGACTTGAAGATTGAAACTTCAAGTGAGGCCAAAGGGTCACATGAATTTAAAACTGACAATTTATGTATGTTTGCGGGTAAGAAAAGACAATTTGCTAATATTGTCAGGAAGAAGAAAGAAGACCAGCAGAATCTAAATTCTGTTCTAGAAAAAGATGAGATAGATAGGTCTCATATGCAGTTGGAGGAAGATATCAAGCAACCATGTGAAGGGCTTGAAGAGATTGAAGAAGAGACTATCAAAGAATTTCTGAATCATATGAAGGATTTAGATAAGCAAGGAGATATGATGGCTGAACCATCAAGTGAGACCATAGGGTCTTATATTTTTAAAATTAATAGTTTGTGTATGATGGTAGATATTGCAGGAGAAAAGCAGCCTTTTGAAGATATATTTAGAGGAGATGAAGATCTAGAAGCAAAAGGTGACAAAGAAAACTTTTCAGAAGAGGAGAAATTTGACTGCATACAGAAGATAAGGTCTATGGATGAGTCTACAGAAGCTGTTGAGGAAGAAGGACATCCACTGAAAGATGCTAAAAAGGAAGAAGTCTATGCAAAAGACTTAGCAAAGGGAGAAAGAACACTAACAAAAGAATGTTTTGTAGAGGATGAGCAATCTCTAGAAGCTGTCAGAAGTATGGAGAAGTATCTTTTAGAAGATAAAAACTCTGAAGTAAAGGAGGATGAAGAATGTCTCTTAAATGAGAGAAGCAATGACTTATTGCAGCAGAAGGAACTTAATAATGCATGGATGTGTGAAGATGTGACAACACAGGAACAAGTTCTTGTGGAAGAAGGAGATGAAGTTCAGTCTGAAGAGCTGATATGTGAAGCAACAGTTGAGACTGTTGAACCTTATGATTCCCAAACTAATAATTTGTGTGTAAATGCAGGAAACATAAGTGATGATGAAATACTTGCAAAGTGTCACAGAGAAATTGCATTGCTGGAATATTTGCTGGAAAATTCAGAGTATGACAGTGTGATTACAAAGGAAGGAGTTCACTATGGTGAACAAGAGAAGGAAGACATCATTAGGATAGATGGTGTGAAAGAGAGACTAATGGATAGTCTCACAAATTCTTTTGAGAGTTCAAATCAACGTATTGATGTGCTGACAGAGGAGAAAAAAACAGAGCAGCAAACTGAATTGTTGCCAAAGGGAAATAAGGCACAACAGCCTTATGTTTTTAATTTTAACAAGTGTTTTGTGAATGCAGCTTTAGTTGCAGATGCTGAAGGAGATTTGACACAGATGAGCAGCCAAATAAAAGTGAAAGAAGAGAATTCTATGGAAGAACTCAATCCATGGAATAGAGAAATTCATTTGCTAGAGAAAGTGCTGAACAGTCATGATTCAATCATGAAAGAGGGTAAGGATAATAGGGAGGAAGTCAACATAGGAGTCATAGCAAGTGTTGAAGCAAGAGCAAGCAAACCAAAAGTTGGAGCAAGCAAAGTAGAAGTCAACAAAGCAACCAAGGCAAAGGTTGAAGCAAGCAAAGCAAGAGTGAGCATAGAAGACAACAACAGTAACCTGAAACAAAGAGAAGGAGGAAGAGGTAAGAAGCAGAATATGGACCAGTCCAAAGACGTAGTGGAAACAGAGATTGAAGAAATGTGGAAACTGATGATGAAACAATTCAAATGGAGGAAAATGTTAGCAACAGGAAGCAAGATCAATCAGAACTTGAATATGATTGACAAGAAGAAGAAATGGAGCAAAAGACAGTAGAAGTGCAACAACAACAAGGGAACAAAGCATGTGGACAGTTACATAACAAAGTGTGGGATCCAGAAAGACCAAGACTAGAAGACACATGATCAGGAGATCATGAATATTTTCTACTTTGGGAGTCTGATGCAGGAGCATTCACCCAAGAGAAAATCATTGTAAATAGTAGACATAAGGGGTCATGTATTTTTAGGAAATAGTTTTCCTAAGTCTCAAGTTAATGTAATATCTAGGCCTTTAAGTGATTTAATTAGATATGTGAGAGGAAATTGTAAGTGCTCTCGAATAAATGAGGACATGAGTGGCAATAATGACAAAAGAACCTAAAGTCAATTAGGACTCTTAGAACAGTTCATGATTCTAGGAGTGAGAGAGAGTTTTTAGGCATTAAATGGAGAATAGAAGTGGACATAGAGGATAGAGTACATCTAGGAGTCGGTTCAATAGATTTAGGAGTCGGTTCAGTGGATATAGGAATCGAACCAGGATAGTTCAACAAAACTCCTGGCATATGTGTAAGCCTACGGGCAAAGTGATCGGGAGAGCCCACTGACATTGAAAAATAGGCCTGTGCGATACCGAGGAGTCTCGAATGTAATCTTTGCTTTTACATTAATATATGCAGAATTTGTTCCTGAGTGTGTCAGTGCATTGGGGAGTATTTCATGAATGAATTACTGTGAATTCGTAGGCTTTGCAATTGGTTGCAGGCAGAGTTCTGAAGGACACAGAGGAACGGAGTGATTTAGAGGAATCACAATGGGACATTGAATCCAATTGAAGGAGCAGAGTAAAATTATGGAGAGAAATAACGAAGTGAGATTTCGCATAAAAGCAAGCTTTGAGGAAGTTGAACAGCGGAAGCAGTCATAAGCGCTATGAAGAACTGCACAGAGTAGAAGAACGAGACAGAGGGTCATAATGGATCTTGGAATCCATTCAAAGGAACAAGTAAAGTCCAAAATGACAGTGATCAAGGAATATGCAGAGATGAACTCAGATTAGAGTGGTGCAACAGAAACAGTGAAGGATCAGAACCTTCAGAAGAACCGAACCACAAAGAGGAAATCGAAGAAAACGCGGAAAAACCAAGTAAAATGAGTTGAGCGGAGAAGTAAAGGATGGTTGCTCAGTAGCCGTTGGATCATTAAGATCAACGGATAGGATTAAGTCACATCGGCGGATTCCCTTTTGAAGACATCGAAATGGACCTTTGTAATAGAGCGATTGCGATATTGCGATTAAGCGACAGCTGTCAGATTTGACATCAGATTGATAGTCCAGATTTGATCGCTTATCGCATATCGGAGAAGCCAAAGGTCTAGCGATAGTGGAATAACGACGGATCGATACGTCGATAGCGATAAAATCGGCGATCAGAGAGATAGGAGGTATCGGGAATCGGCGTATGGAAAGAGGCTTGCGATAATACAAAGAGCCAGTGATGAACCAAACCCGATGATATCTATAGTCGCGGTTGTAGTATATTTGAGTTCCGCTATATATGGTCGCAACGAGATTTCCTTTGTATTCCTGTATTCCGTGTGTTTGCGATAAGTTGTTGTGTTGAGCCTTTTAAGGCTAGAACATAGATTTAACAACTCCGATAGTCGCATATCGGAGTCGGAGGGGTGATGAACCACATATGTGGTAAGGCTATGGAATATGCGAAGGTCGATTGCGATGGAGTTAGCCTCGGTATGTGTGCAGTAACCATACAAAGGGTGGAAAGGTATGTTATGTATGGATTTTCCTTTGTAATCGATTATAAAGGGATTTAGTGCCGATATGTAATAATGTGTGTTAATATATATATAACCAAGGTTATAAGAGGAGGTTATGTGTATGCGGTTTAAGGGATATGTAAAGGTGCATTGCTGAAGGGTTTTTAATTCCGATAGAAGGATTCTAAAGGAATACTTTAACAAAGTCATAAACAAAGGCTTGAGTCCTGTTTAAAAGACCAGATAGAGAGGCTTAGGCGGGGTGATTGGTTCCAATAGAAAGGAACTATATAAGAGGGCCAAACCATTGACTTTATGAGGATTTGACTCCATTGCAGAGTCAATTACCTGGGATATATGCATTTTATAGATTCTTGCATACTGTGGGTATATGCGGGGGTAGCCTTGCACCAAGTAATCACATAGGAAAAAGTTTTGCTGACGGGTTTCGAACCATCTAGTGTGGTTCATTGTCCGGACAAGTTGGATGGTTCGAAACGTGTCGACAAATTTTTTTCCTATGTGATTACTACCGAAAATATTTTCTTAATTATTTAATATGGATCACATAAGCCTGAATTCAGATATAAAAATGTAAAGTGTTAAAAAAACCACATGTAAAGTGGGACTTGAAGATTGATCATCATCGACCATTGAATCCATGACTTTATACGAGACTAACCAACAATAATTTTCTTGAAAAAGTTTTTTCTTATATAATATGCATTGCATTTAGAAAAATGATGTCTATAATATAATGTAATGGCAATAAATTAAAATAAAATAGAAATTACAAAGATTAAAAAAGACCATAATAATAATAAATATATAAAATAGAAAATTAAACCAACATAACCCTTTTCAAAATATATTGTTTTAATCATTTAAAATTTATTCCTTAATTACTAAATCATAAGGTAATAATGAAAGAAATTTAAGAAAATACCATAATAGTAAGAAATATATAAAATGAGATTTGAAAAGTAATCAACATGGACAATTATTTAACCAAACAATTCTTATTTTTTTATATTAAATTATATTGAATATAAAAAAAATATATTTTACAATGGAAAAATAAACATAAAATTTCATAAAAAACTTTTATATAATATACCATATACATTGCATTTAAAGAAATGATATATAATATAATATAATGATAATAAATTAAAATAAAAGAAAAAATAAACTTTATAATATAATTTAAGAAAAAAACATTAAAAAAAACTAACATTACAATTATATTGATGATGAACTATGTGATTTCTTCAAAAAGACTTTGCTAAATTCATTATGGATCACATAAACTTAAATACAAAAATCATTTTATTTTTTAGGCTAATACATCCACACACAATGAAATACCACAAAAGCATCTTAACAACACTAGTATTCATCATTAATTTAAAATTGTATTTTTTAAAATTAATTTAATAAATAACTAATTTCAATTTTAAAATATTATTTATTTATTTAAATAAAATATTTAATAATTTAATTTTCATTTTAATATAGAAGTAATATTTTATAAATTACTTTAAAAATTTAACACATTTTTATTGATTTTATTTAATAAATAATTAAATTATTTAAAATTAATATTTTGTAAATAATTTAAAAGTTTATATCATTTAACAAATCTATATTAAATTTAAAAAATACTTTGCAATTATAAATATTTTTTTTTTTAAGTTTTTCGTTAGGAAACCGTGTTCAACATAATTCAATTAATTAAAAAAATTCATGCATCATAACATTTCACATTTGTTTGTTATCAGTCATTTTCATTCCGTTACCCCGTCATTTTCATTCCGTTACCGAGCTTTTATTCATTTAATTACGCCGTAAGGCGTTTCCCTATGCATCTGTTTAGGGCGTTTCCCTATGCATCTGTGTGTTTAGATGTGTATGAGTTCGTTCTATTGGGCTCGCTCTTCCTCCATTCTGCACAGGTGAGAACAGCAGCCCTCTAAATTTCGAAATGCACAGATAGATCTTCTAGCGAATTGCAGAATAAGGGATTACATTGTAGATCTTCGGTTTAGCTTTTGTAGTCTAGGTTAAGCTTTAGCTTTTGTTGTGTAGCGGTTAAAAACGGTGGAGCATATTTCCGCATTTTGCAATCTGAGCCCTCCCTTGCAAACAGAATTGGCATGAAAATGTAAGAGATAACCAGTGCTGCAATCCGAGCCCTCCGTTCTTAACAGAATTTGCAGTATGTGATAGAATTAATCATCATCAAGCATCGAGGATCTTGATCGGTTTAAGTCGATTCAATTTTTCGATTCATATTGGCATTGGCATTGCAGTGCCTCTCCTCCTCCTCCTCTCAGGTTTCGTTGTGTGGTCTGTATGTTTGGAGCTCCATATGTTGTGTTTCCGTATGAATGTGGTCTGGTCTGTCATCTGTTTGGTGTGTGACTGTATGTGTGTGTCTGTCTGTTTGGTGTATTCTCTGAGAGGTGGAGGCAGAGGCAGAGGTAGAGGTAGACGCGTGTTTGTGTTCCCTGAGAGGTGGAGGCGAAGGCAGGTAGCGCATCAATTATTGAATCAAGACAACTCTGCCCAGGGATCACAGTTAAATGAGGCATCCGATTCGATCACAGGTAAACAATAAGGCACCACTCTTTGTATGGATCACTCTGATTATGGAAGATTAGCTGAATGAGAGAGGATTCGATTTGATTTTAGAAACAAATTTCTTTCGCATAGCTCGATTCGATTGCTTTGCTGTAAATTGATGTTCAGTGTTTGGTTTTTTAAATTAAGTCCTTGGTGAAGCGGAAGTATAGATCCCTAATTGCACAGATCCCTTCTTGCACAGATATCGAGAAAAACAGGGCTGCCAATATCACGGTTGGATCTGGACGGTGACCATCGTTGAAGAATGTCCAGTGGGAGCATTTTTCTGGAGCAGAAATTCCGCAGAGCCTGTGGTTTCTGGGTTTTTAAAATCAGATCCTCTGCATCCCTACTTGCGATATAGATCCCTACTTGCCAATATCAGGGTTGGATCCGGGCGGTGGCCATTGTCGAATAACGGCCAGTGGGAACGTTTTTCTGGAGGAAAGAGCCAGTGCTTTCTTGGTTTCGCTGTGTTCATAAATAAATTTCTGATTGAAGTTACTGATGTGACTTTTGATCCCATCTACTGAGGATTGACTTTTATTGTCCATTCAAAGAGAGCTCCATGAGAGTTGGGTGAGGCGACATGCTCTATATGAAACAACATTTAGCGTTGCGGAGGTCGATTCTGATCCGGCGATTCAAAGGGGAAGATGGGCGAAATACCGTCTAAATTGGTTCAATGCATCATAGCATTTAAATTTCGATGGACAACCCTCCATCGAAATTTAAATGCTCCAAGCTCCAAGGGAAGGAAAGAAAACATTTGATGGTCAAGAACGATACGACTCCGACACCATTGAAAAATGTAGGAATGCTCTGTCTTGAGTTGCAGAAATAGAAGAGGCATATAACAGGTGAGAACAGCAGCCCTCGATATAAATATAAATCTGACCATATGTAGCCATTTCTACATTATGACTTTTCACCAATTATTATTGATTTCCATTTCTCTTTTAAAAGAGAATGAAAGAGATGACTCTTTTAAAACAGAAATGGAAATCAATAATAATTGGCTAATTGACTTTTCACCAATTATTATTGATTTCCATTTCTGTTTTAAAAGAGAATGAAAGAGATGACTCTTTTAAAACAGAAATGGAAATCAATAATAATTGGCTAATGTAGAAATGGCTACATATGGTCAGATTTATATTTATATCGAGGGCTGCTGTTCTCACCTGTTATATGCCTCTCTGTCAAAACCTTCCTTCTATTTTGCAACTCAAGACAGAGCATTCCTCCATTTTTCAATGGTGTTGGAGTCGTATCGTTCTTGACCATCAAATGTTTTCTTCCCTTCCCTTGGAGCTTGGAGGGTTGTCCATCGAAATTTAGATGCTATGATGCATTGAACCAATTTAGACGGTATTTCGCCCATCTTCCCCCTTGAATCGCCGGATCAGAATCGACCTCCGCAACGCTAAATGTTGTTTCATATAGAGCATGTTGCCTCACCCAACTCTCATGGAGCTCTTTTTGAATGGACAATAAAAATCAATCCTCAGTAGATGGGATCAAAAATCGCTTCAATCAGAAATTTATTTATGAACACAGCGAAACCAAGAAAGTGCAGGCTCTTTCCTCCAGAAAAACGTTCCCACTGGCCGTTATTCGACGATGGCCACCGCCGGATCCAACCCTGATATTGGCAAGTAGGGATCTATATCGCAAGTAGGGATGCAGAGGATCTGATTTTAAAAACCCAGAAACCACAGGCTCTGCGGAATTTTTGCTCCAGAAAAACGCTCCTAGTGGACATTCTTCAACGATGGTCACCGTCCAGATCCAACCGTGATATTGGCAGCCCTGTTTCTCTCGATATCTGTGCAAGAAGGGATCTGTGCAATTAGGGATCTATACTTCCGCTTCACCAAGGATTTAATTTAAAAAACCAAACAACACTGAACATCAATTTACAGCAAAGCAATCAAATCGAGCTATGCGAAAGAAATTTGTTTCTAAAATCAAATCGAATCCTCTCTCATTCAGCTAATCTTCCATAATCAGAGTGATCCATACAAAGAGTGATGCCTTATTGTTTACCTGTGATCGAGTCAGATGCCTCATTTAACTGTGATCCCTGGGCAGAGTTGTCTTGATTCAATAATTGATGCGCTACCTGCCTTCGCCTCCACCTCTCAGGGAACACAAACACGCGTCTACGTCTGCCTCTGCCTCCACCTCTCAGAGAATACACCAAACAGACAGACACACACATACAGTCACACCAAACAGATGACAGACCAGACCACATTCATACGGAAACACAACATATGGAGCTCCAAACATACAGACCACACAACGAAACCCTGAGAGGAGGAGGAGGAGAGGCACTGCAATGCCAATGCCAATATGAATCAAAAAATTGAATCGACTTAAACCGATCAAGATCCTCGATCCTTGATGATGATTAATTCTATCACATACTGCAAATTCTGTTAAGAACGGAGGGCTTGGATTGCAGCGCTGGTTATCTCTTACATTTTCATGCCAATTCTGTTTGCAAGGGAGGGCTCAGATTGCAAAATGCGGAAATATGCTCCACCGTTTTTAACCGCTACACAACAAAAGCTAAAGCTTAAGCTAGACTACAAAAGCTAAACCTAAGATCTACAATGTAATCCCTTATTCTGCATTTGCTAGAAGATCTATCTGTGCATTTCGAAATTTAGAGGGCTGCTGTTCTCACCTGTGCAGAATGGAGGAAGAGCGAGCCCAATAGAACGAACTCATACACATCTAAACACACAGATGCATACGCGTTAAGGCCTTTAAGAATGTCTTGAACCCATACAAGCAATTGTATTGGCTGTATGAACTCTGTAATGGCTGTATGAGCTATTGTAATGGCTTTGTTATAACGGCAAGCTTTTGCGCTTTCTTTATTTTGTGTCCTTGCTTTTTCTGAGAATTTTTGCTTTATTTTAATAGAAATGGAGAAATCGGAGGTGCGAAGAGTTTGGTGTTAAACATTGCAGAAATGAAGAAATCGGAGGGGTGAAGTGATGGTCAGTAAAACGGAGAAACCGTAACAGGGTAGAAATCGGAGGGGCGAAGTGATGGTCAGTAAAACGAAGAAACCGTAACAGGGTAGGTGGTTACCTGGTTACCGTAACCGCTGATGGAATCATCCAACGGTAGACAGTTTTTTAATCGTCTAACAAATGATCGGAGGGTGCAAGAGGATGCACGTGGCACTGGAGGAAGTTCTTTCCAATCAACATCAATTCCCATTATATGGGAAATTATGTTGGGGTTAATTTCCACGTCTTTCCAATCAACATCAATTCCCATTATATGGGAAATATGATGGTGGGATGGTATGTCGTTATGATTGTGAAACAAAAATAGGAAATATAAATGTATCAGTTATCACCTATATGTTTTGAGCTTTTATGTCATTTGAAATTATGTTGGGGTTAATTTCCACATCTTTCCAATCAACATCAATTCCCATTATATGGGAAATATGATGGTGGGATGGTATGTCGTTATGATTGTGAAACAAAAATAGGAAATATAAATGTATCAGTCATCACCTATATGTTTTGAGCTTTATGTCATTTGAAATTATGTTGGGGTTAATTTCCACATCTTTCCAATCAACATCAATTCCAATTATATGGGAAATATGATGGTGGGATGGTATGTCATTATGATGGCTCCCTCTCAGTATCAGTTATCACCTATATGTTTTGAGCTTTATGTCATTTGAAATTATGTTGGGGTTAATTTCCACGTCTTTCCAATCAACATCAATTCCCATTATATGGGAAATATGATGGTGGGATGGTATGTTGTTATGATGGCTCCCTCTCAGTATAGTTGATTGTTGTAAAGTCTTGAATAGACTCCTTAATGGTATACACTGGAGTTTTGCTCACTATAAGTTTAGTGACTATAATTTAGTTAGTTGCTATGATTTATTTTAATTTTAACAATGTAAAATGTAATATAAAGTAAGTGTTTTGATGTTTATTAATTTATATGGTTGTGCTAATTTAATTATCAATTATTATTAGGTGGTAGAAGGTAGGGATATAACTCACATAGAATATTCTTAGTAAGATACATGTTATTTTTGCACTTTATAAATCCTGCAGTAAACACAAATGATGCGAAGGAGAAAAAAAATGAGACAATGAGAGACGAGACATGGCTGACACGGATACAAGTGAAACAAAAATAGGGAGGAGAAAAAAATGAGGGACAATGAGCGATGACACATGGCTGACACGGATACAAGTGAAACAAAAATAGGAAATATAAACGTATCAGTTATCACCTATATGTTTTGAGCTTTTATGTCATTTGAAATTATGTTGGGGTTAATTTCCACATCTTTCCAATCAACATCAATTCCCATTATATGGGAAATATGATGGTGGGATGGTATGTCGTTATGATTGTGAAACAAAAATAGGAAATATAAACGTATTAGTTATCACCTATATATTTTGAGCTTTATGTCATTTGAAATTATGTTGGGGTTAATTTCCACATCTTTCCAATCAACATCAATTCCCATTATATGGGAAATATGATGGTGGGATGGTATGTCATTATGATGGCTCCCTCTCAGTATCAGTTATCACCTATATGTTTTGAGCTTTATGTCATTTGAAATTATGTTGGGGTTAATTTCCACATCTTTCCAATCAACACCAATTCCCATTATATGGGAAATATGATGGTGGGATGGTATGTCATTATGATGGCTCCCTCTCAGTATAGTTGATTGTTGTAAAGTCTTGAATAGACTCCTTAATGGTATACACTGGAGTTTTGCTCACTACAAGTTTAGTGACTATTAGAAAGAACACTTTATGATGTAGGTGTGTAGGTTTCAAGATTATTTTCTTTGACAAAGAGTTTAAGATGGTTTAAGAGGAAAACTTAGCTGTCATCTAAGTCTTGGGAATGAGTTGCATCATCCAACACAAACAATTTTAACCAACTCTAATTTTAATTGGACCTCCCTAATTATCTATATCCAAACTTTCTCCTAGATTCCAGGAAGAAAGAGTTTACATAGTGGATATTGTTTTTCCTATGAAAATCCCCTGGCCATGATCTCATGTTTTCCTCTCTGGCTTCCCTCACCCAGATCATGAGAGGAACAAACATATATGGATTTATATATACATACAAATAGGAGGTAGATTGGTTCTAAATGTTCTCTATTGATTTCTAGCATACTAAATTTTGCACCATCATGTAGGCTCAATATAGTATCATTCAAGGCCAATATACATCGCCCTTAAACAAAAGAACCCACATGTTTCCCATGTAAAGTATTAATGTATTACCATGAGGCTTAGGCATCATTAGTGAAGCTACTAACAACATGGAGATGACACCCTGGATGAATAGATGATTAATGAGCTACCTCCTAGCTTTCATGATGAGGATTCATCTATAGTTTTTAGGGATCTTTGCCTTCTATAAAAGAGATGGAATGGAGGCATGAAATTTGCAATTGAAACTACAAACTTAGTTGTGCTTAATGTCTAGCAAGAAAACCTAAAGGAAATGCCACTGCTAAGATATAAATAATATAGGTTATTGGAGAAACTTTTTTTGAGATGACACAAAATAAAACAACAAAAGGAGAGGATACAAAATTTCATGAATCAAGAATCTAAGTATAACGTTTTCAAACATAATGTGAATGATTTTTTCCTTTACTTTCACAATTGTGAGGAACCAATTGTAATTGTGCTACTTATCATTGACTTCTTAAATGATATTCTCACGAACAAGGATTATGATGCCAATATCATCATGGTCAAATAACAATTAGAATGAGGAATTTCATAATTGTGAGGAACTAGTTGTGCCACTTATCATTGACTTCTTAAATGATATTCTCACGAACAAGGATTATGATGGCAATATCATCATGGTCAAACAACAATTAGAATGCGGACATCATCACATGGTAACAACAATACAATTTTGTTCCAACCAATGTACACTCCTTTCTACAAGGTGAAATATATTGGTTTTCCACCAATAGAAGTGTACACTTCCAGATTTGATAAAGAAGGGATACATTTGAAGTAAATGACTCTTTGAGAGTATCTTGTATAGCATGACGTGGAGGTTTGTAACAGTCAACAATTCAGTGAGGAGACATATTCCAAGCTTAAAGGAAGCAATTGATTGTCATTATTTGTAAGAGTGAGCTCTTCTTATTTCTGGAAAGAATGCTTTTGGCATGGAGGTGCAGTCTTTGAGAGAAATTTTCTTTCCCTGATGTCTGATTATAATGGAAGGGTCTCAGATTGATTGGTTTCTGATTCCCAACAATGGGAGCATTCTCTAGCAGCTATGGTGTTAATATACAGTCCAAAAATGCACTCACAGAGCAATAAAACTCTCAAATCGCAGCAATTACCAAATAGACTTTGTAGATATGATAGAGGGGTATCTCCAACAAGTTTGAAATGCCTGGTAGATTGAAGAACTAAAGCCAAATCTGAAGAGCGCTCCAAAAAGGATGATATAGGAACTTGAACATATATAACGCCCAGCGTGATAAAGGATAAATGAAGATGTTTAAGGGATGATTTCAAAATCACAAGTGGACCTCGTCATTTTAATGCTAATTTTCAACGGTTGTTGGTAAAAGGTAGTTTAAGAAGAAGCCAAGCCATTTTCTCTTAGGATGCTCTATTACTTTGAACCCCTTGACACAATTAAAGATAAGCGAACTTACCGCTTTCAAAGTTTTTTATGGATAAGGATGGTGACACTCTTAAAGAAGGGGGGAAACATTGTCCAAAGATACAGTTGACATGGTCAAACCACCTTAAAAGAGAAACACGCCTTTATGAGTATGGTTGTGGGGTTGTTACATTGCACATCTTTAAAGTCAGATCCATTATTAATGGAGGGTGTTATTTTGAAGAGTGACCAGTCAACCCACTTTCCAAAGACCATTGAAGCACACAAAATAGACGAAGCACCTACTAACTCTGCTGGAGCAGTTAGAAAGTAGCTATTGTTGTTGCCACACATTACAAGGGCGCCTCATCTAATTTCATTTGCTTGAGCTATGTCTTAAAAATTTGTCATCAGGTTGCCTTGTTGGGGAAGCGCCCTAGTTTGATAATTTTGTTTTAACAACCCTTGACCTATCTTTGCACTAATCCATTTGAGATCCACAATTCCAAGAAGGTAGTTATGTCAAGGAGACAGCTAGCACATCATTCAAGTTCATAGAAGATCCCAAGGAGAAAAGCTCCCAGCCTAGAGGAAGAGTTGTGGCCTTGTTAACTTATTTTATTATTTATTCTAGGATAAATTAGGGGATCAGGAAATGATTAAAGAGATTTTCTTATTTTAGGGTGAGACAAAAAAAAATGACATTTAAAGGAATAACAGTTCAGTCCCCTTACCTTACAAGCAACCCTTGGATAGCCACAAGTTATTCTCCTGTTGTTTCACTTGTATCCGTGTCAGCCATGTTTCCTTTGTACACTTCTATTGTTGTACATTTTGAAGCAATTCATCTTCCTCTGCACAAGCTTACATTGTATGTGACTGCTGCAAATTGGAAGTGTATGCATTAATTTAAGCCAAACACCATCTTCTTAAAGGAGGTATCCTTTTCCATGGCTTTGCTTGGACTAAAATTATTGACTGCTGAAATCCCTATATTTTTCCTTGTGGCTAAAACCTTCTCAAATATGAACTGGTGTTGACTACGGTTCCACCAAAAGCCCCAAAACAAAGTTTACTGCTATTGGTAATTCTGTCTCAGGTCTGTTAAGGAATTTATTTATTGCTGTTGCAAGTACGCCATGAAATAGGGTCAAATATAGTTTCCAAACTTTATCTTTTCACATGATGCCTCATCAAGTCCAATAATAACTAAACAAGGGAAGCCCTTTCTGCTGCTAACAAGACTGAATATAAGTTTTCGATGTGTGCCACCACCACTTTCTAGAGAACAAGATTCTACTTGAGCAAGATGAGATCAGCGATATGAGCAATAGGGGAAGTGGTTAGCATGCCAAGTGAAAATAATGCCTTAGTGTTGGGGATATGCTTCATTCTGATATGATTTAAGCAACACATGCATTGATTTTATTTCTTGAAAACAAGGCCATTCATTACTGATGCAAACAACAACAGAGTACTCCACTTATCTGGATAATCAGCTCATACTTTTTGCCATTACCAATGTATTCACCAGACCACACATAGACTTAGTTAATTGATCCATTTCCTCGTACTTCACATTACTCTGTGGAGGTCAAATTAACCCTTGAAACTGTTTAGTGTTGATCTGACCTCAGAAACATAAAACTAAAGCACATTACCTATGGTTGTGGGTTCTCCTACATCTATTGTTCATGAGAGCAACATGCTGTGCATCTCATCGATCATCTTTGCTTAGTTGCTAGAGCTTTCTCACATTGACCTTTTAATGATGGGAGTTCTTTGCCCTTCTATTGTTGAGCAAGAAATCCTTCCTTCTTTGAATGAATCTTTTGAAATTTCTCTCAATAGGAATGACCAATCAGATCTGTAATACTACCTCCTAGGTTGAAATAAGAACCGTCCATAGAGATGAAACACCAAGATCAGAGGAATACACATCTTCATCATTGTACTGCTGGCAAGAATGTCCAAATTGCACATGCAATTTGAGGGGCAAGTAGGCAGGCCTAAAATAATACTGAGGTTATGCATCCGGTGCTTCAGAGTATACTAGGTCTAAAAATAAGGAAGGAATGTGGATCAGGGATGTTCTGTATAAGCTTGGACTTACTGAAAGAAAGGCTACAAAAATCAGTTGTGATCTAGCAAAGAATCGATTTTTTTTTTCTCTAAAGTTAGATGTTGACTACATCAAAGATCTTGTGTTTGATGGCATTCTTGAGTTGGAGTTTTATATATGTGAATAAAATGTAGTATACATTTACACCAGATGTTTTACAAAGACAAAGTTTGTGGACTTGAGATCTATGCTTGGGATGAAGGAAGTTTACATAAGGTGGGGATTTGATGTAATGTTATGTCACTTTCTTCATCTTCTACTTGATACATATATATGTATTTTGCAAGGTGCTCCTAGTCAATATTGATGAGGGGATATTAGGATGTGAAATATTGCATAATGGCAATTTATGTGGTAATTTTGGATCTAAGCTTTAATGGCACCTTTTGGGACTTGTTTTAGTAACTATTGCCCCCATAGTGGTCGTATGTTAAGGAGTTAGATATGTTGGTCCAAGATATTTTATTATATTTCAAGGTGGGCCCATTAGTTTTATTGATATTTAGTTGATGATTCTAGAAGGCTAGAAGGCTAGTTAGGCATAAAATTGAAATAAATGGCTCATATTTTGGATATATAGAGTGAGTGCACCTGGGGGTTATGACGTACCAACATAGTGTTGGAGCTTGATTTTAAATCTTGGAGCATAGGCTCGACTGTGAATCCCTTGTGTCAATTATGGTAGTATATAAGGTAAAGGGATTGGATTGTTATTCTCGATAAGGTTATTGAATTTTTGTGTTAAAGCTTAAGGTGGATGACATCACAACGGTGGAACACGTCATGAGTTGTTGTGTGAAAGCTAAGGTAGATAATCATGGGCCAAGCATGAATAATGATTGCCATTTCAATTACACTCATAAAGGTTCCAATAGAATGTAAATTCCCCTCATAAAGGATCCGATAACTATTTCTTAGCAATTGCAATTGCCCTAATAAAGGATCCCACATACTATGCACATTGTGTCAAAATGAATACACTATCATTAACCAAATGCATAAAGAACACTGCAATCAAATTTTGAAATTAATTTAGTAGCATTTACTATAAAGGGATTATTGTAGCAACTACAACAACCCCAAATTTTTGATATTTCTAAAATTTGAAGTCCCCCCTTACTTATATTTTCAAGAAATGAGCATCCCTATTTATCTAAGTCAACAAAGTCAGATTGTTGCACTAACACATTTTGTAAAAAGCTTAGTGCCCCTCACCTCCTTAGTTTAACACTTCTCTTACTAGTAGCCTACTGCAATTTATTGTCTAAGCATTATACAGTGCTATTTGACAGCGCATCACAATGCTATTCCTTAGGGTGGCACATCGCAAAGCAATTCTCTAGCATGGCGCATCACAAAGCAATACTTTAGCGCACCACCTTAATTCTTAGCGCACCATTATTACCTAATCAATCATGGAGTCAGTGGATATATATTCGTCAAGGAGGATCTCCCATCACAAACTGGACTTGAAAATGAAATTCCAAAGAGATCGAGTAACAAGTGACGGTCCAAAAAGATGGGCATTCTTTAGGCCCCATCCTCCCCATTCTTTTGGAATGCCAATCCTTTTCTAGTTGGCCAAATGCAACCCTATATACTCCCCACTACCTCTCCAAATATAATTAAAACATAACTTCCTTATCTTTTCTAAGATAACTTTTGGTATGTACACTAGGAAGCGCTAATAAATTGGTAGAGCTTCTAGCACTGATTTGACCAATACAAACCTACCTACTCTGGACAACCACCTATTGCACTGAAAATGAATCCTTTTACCAACTTGACAAACCAACTAGTGCTAATTAACTTTCTTATAGTTATTTCGCTGGATATTAAACCTAAGGTATCTTATCCCTTCTAGATTTCCTTGAGCATAGGGTACTACAACCTCTAGCTAAGCCAAAACATTGTCATCCAGAGAAAGAACATAAGCGATTGATTTATGTTTGTTCATCTCCATCATAGTCTCAAACAATATAGGTTTAAATTATCCATCACTTTGCAAATTTCCCAAGGATTTCTATAACAAAAAGGCAGAATATTGTTGACAAATAATAGATGTGAGCATAGGGTAGTACAACCTCTAACTAAGCCAAAAGATTGTCATCCAGAGAAAGAACATAAGCGATTGACTTATGTTTGTTCATCTCCATTGTAGTCTCAAACAATATAGGTTTAAATTATTCATCACTTTGCGAATTTCCCAAGGATTTCTATAACAAAAAGGTAGAATATCGTCGACAAATAATAGATGTGTTCTTAAAACATGTTTGCCAACCGATACACCCCTGACCATCTTTCTAGCCTTTGAATTTAGTAAGCATCAGCTCAACCCTCGGAAATAGTAGAAATAAGTATCGGGACAAAGAATAAAAGAGGGTGCATGTTAATGGCACAATACACCGACTACATCTGTGGCTTTTAGGGTCTTCTGGCTGTCGGCTGAAGAGATGTCTAAGAGAAAAATTCTTCTATGGGGTCACCCAGTTTTGGTGGGTAACATCTGGCTCCGACTAGGACATGAGCTCTGTGTAGAGTGCACGATCAGTGTACTCAAATAGGGAAGTCATGAGAACACCTACAATCCCCTGGACTGCAAACCTGTATCCTACACATCACAAACAATGTTGGAAGCATGTGTTCTGGGCATACTTTTATTACCCATGTTTTCATCAAATAATAAATCATATAGAAAAGAAAATCTATTCTATGATGCAACTCTAATCTAAGTGCATCTATTCTAGCATGAGAACATGATATGATGATAGTAGCTATGCAAAATAAACATGCAATGCATCCTACTCTAATATACATAATATACAATGTCAAGTATCCAAGAAAGGGGTGAGGTGACTGGCCTTGACGGGGAAAACTGAACTAGTTTACTTTTCACCAAGATACATAATTTCTTAACAACTTATAAGCAATGGAATAGACACACAGATAAAAACACAACACACAAATTTACACAATTATTTTTCTCAAGAAACCCAAAAGGGAAAAACTTGTCTCCTTGATGTGGTCTTTTATTGATCTTGAACGATTGAATCAAATATAAGGCAATCTGTTCAACTGAGAACACACTTGTTCTCTGCTATACTAGCCCGAACCACCCTGCAATTACGCTGACCCAGCTGCTGCTTCCTTGCACTCTGTAACACAACCCTTTACCAATCTAATCAAAGGGAGGTGGTTACTAGGTTTCCGACTCTCATTTTACGGTTACAAGAGTGGGGAGATTAGTTATTTCTTTATTTTTATTTTTGCTCTATGGCATGATTTAGTGCAGAGTTGGTTACCATCGTATGTTTGACCTTCTACCACATACAAGTTAACATTGGATCATCATATGATATATTATTCATCAACTACTCCATGGACATTTCCATTACTGTAATCATCTTGTCCTGGTCTGTCCCAAGCCATTACATCAAGGACACCAGTGTCTACTTCTATGAAATGGATGAACTATTCTCAGCGTTTGAAACATCACAATCTGAAAAGTAAAGCTCATGTTGATCAGTAGACTGTCAATGAAAGCACATAAAATTTTCAGCTGGGTTATTCCTAGCAAATATTGGTCTTTCCATAACATCTTGAGAAAAGGTAATTTCTCCTTTGTAATGGTTTCAAGCAAGTCAGTTGTTCTTATGGTCTCCATGAACGGTTTCTGTGTGTATGATACATCTTTTTGTTCAATAAAGGCTGCATGTGGCGTTTCTACTTTGTTATGATAAGGTTTATTTTGGCAACCCTCTGACCATGGAATCAATCAAAAGGAGTGTCATCCACATTTCTTACTAAGAAGCAACTACCACTGGCTGTTAGAAGAAGATAGTCCCACTGGCTGAACATACTCCCTCAACTCATACACAGATAGCAAGTTGGTGAGAGTCAGATTGCTGAATGGTCTCTTTGACACCAGTCATGGGTCCAACACATTGAGGTGCTACATACACATACATGCAGATATAGATATCAGGGTCTTAATAGTGGAGACATGTGGAGCCAGAATACTGAGGCCCCTCTGATGAAGAGTTTACCATGTGATGAAGAGTTTACCATTTTGAGGGCTCATGCTTGACATGCCTTATCCTTCAATAGTTTCCTTAATAGATACTGAGCAGTGACAATAACATGCTCCATCAATGGTATCACTAAAAGCGAAAGACTGCAGGTACTTTCTTCCTGGACCAAGAATAGCTATAGGTTATGTATCAAAGTCCTTGCTATTTGTCATGTACAATTATACGAAAGAACCCAAGATGGGTGTTGAAAGTTTCCATGTATATCCTCCTCAGACATTAGTAACATGGGAGAGATAGCCATAATTTGATGAGAGAAGGTAAGAATAGGTCTCTTCTACTGAGCATGCATTTACTCTTGAAAATAGAACAAAATCATGTCCGAAATACCAAAATATCTTGGATAAGCAAGCTGAAAAACTCTATGCAAAGTGCCATATCCTAGCCATTTAATATGCTATAATCATTCATCAAAACATCCCTTGAAATCTTGGAAAAGTAAACTGAAAACAACTCTACAGAAGGTACCATTTCCCAGCTATGCAATCATTCATCATGATTACACTTGAATGAGGTTAGGGTTAGATGGTATATTTGGTAAAAATATCCCTCAAGAAAGCACTTAACACGAGGCCAAGTTCTACGTATATGTGTAACAATATATCATAGCCAGATTTCAGGTGTATGTTACATTACAGATCAGAAATAGCAACTCTGCCATTGCAACCAGCTATTTGAAGTAACATATCATACTCAGATTTGAGGTAAAACCCGTGTAAAGATACATGACAGTGTAGCACAGAGTAGGGAATAATTCTAATAAAAGGAAACATCCCCGTTGTCATACAATAAACTGGTATGTTGCCAATACTACGCACAATTCTCTTTGGTACAAGCATGGTGAGGTAAATGCAGAAAACAAGTGAGAACAATCAGATTGCTATGGGGCAGGCTTGTATGCTACCCCTAGCATCTACAGAATACATGCAACATCCTCTATACCAGGTATATGAGAACTTTAAGAATGCTTAGTCTATTTAACTTGCATAGCTGGATCTGTTTCTTCAACTTGTCCTGATGATGAACCACACTGGTTGGTTCGAAACGTGTCGACAAAGGTATTTCCTCATGTGATTTACGCCGAAGTTCTTCTTACAACTTTAAGAATGATTAAGTAGAAAACAACTGAAATCACTCCAGATTCCCACTGCCAAATGCATTGGAATGAGGCGCCTACATTAAACTGTACTTATGCATGGAAAAGTACTCATAATAGACAAAGAATCATGGGATTGCTATGCTGAGCTCTGTATGAACCCTACAAATTTGGCATTATCTTTTATTTTTTCTACAATTGAGAATCTTGGGCATTCGAAAGAGGATAAGTAGGAATTATCGAATTTAGAAATAGTCCATAAATACAACCATAAAGGCCATTATTAAAATAAGGACAATTAAGAATTGTTTCCATTGCTCCTTTTTAAAAGGAAGCAGCGGCACTTGCTAAGAAGTGGGTATGATGGATAAAACACATACGCCCAGACTGAAGCAGGGGCCTTTTGTAATTTATCAAATAAAGGTACATGAATAAAGCCTTCACTCACACTTGGAAGAGTGTGACCCTAGTATTGTTTAACGCTGTTAGCAATCTAGAAAAACCTGTACGCAATTATGTCAACAACACCTACTAATAGAACTAACAATTGCACACTCATTAGCAAGGCACACATTTACCGAACTGATCCAAAGTAAATACGAAAGACAGAGTTACAGTAAGCCACAGTCAACATGCTAAGTTTGTCAATGTCACTCCAGATGTCATCGAAAGGGAAGTTCCACCCTTGAAGTTCCATGCTAAGTTTGTCAATGTCACCAGCTTGAAGTGAGTAACCAAGGATGCCATGAGGTCCTTTAAGTATGAGACCTTCATAGAGCTTGCATCACAACAAGGAGATCTGTATGCTGTTTGACTGGGGCATGCTTAGCTATCAACTCGTGGAGTATATTTATTTAATGTCAGTGTCTAACATACAACATTCTATTTTGAATTTGTGTTATATCCCTTATGCCACCCCTTCTACCATGCAAATTAGTAACTATTCACAACACTAAAATCTTGTAACTGTGCACAGACAAGCATGTGGTGTATAGGGAAAACACAGTGTACTGTAATCTTGCAATGTAAAAATGGTTTCATCCTTTCTCGTGGCAGAATCAGACTTGGCAAGGTGTGAAAATCATTGATTGACAAAGCTGTAACAAGTTCTTGCTGAAACGACACGAATGAGGTTTTGGAGGGATGGAAATCTCTCCAATGAACAAGCCAAACGCTACCCAGAGAATGGAATCCGACTTGTGGATGAGAGAGGACACAACTAGCAAGTTAATTTAGTTGTGGGAGTGAGACAGACCAGCATTCGAACAACATTTATACCCAAGTGCAGAGCAAGGTCCCAACGTTGTGTCTACAGGCTGAGAGTGTTGTTGCTCTTGTGCAATGTTCCATCATGCCCAACACAATCAAGAAATGCAACATCCATGGCGCAGAGAGCTGGAGTACATCAGAATTTAATGAGCCCACACAAGAGTCGTGGAAATTGAAACAACTGCACATAGATTCCAAGTGTAAAAGATATGACCCTAGAAAATCAATGCAAGTACGTAGATACAATGCCACCAGCACGCACAAAACCAATCTTTGACTTCCCAAGCTTGAAGCTAAATGTTGTTGAAGTAAAAATGCATAATTGGAAAAGGGATCAACATGGCTACACATAAATCAACGTTCCTATCATCTATACCTATAACTTCAGTAGACACATCGTACTCTTGCAGGTTTGCTAGTGATCCACACATAACGTGGTTAAATCCTGTAGAGTCTTACTGCACATAGGCTTCATCTTCTTTAAATGCAGCAGGGAAATCAAGTTTGGGACAATACTAACCTCCCAACCTTACACATGTTGCCATTGAATCCTTATGCAGCTGTCACCCCCGAGCTGACTCCAAGACTTGAGAAGACAAGACTCTAAGGAGCAACCTCCACCCTGGCAGCTAAGGGACTCCAGAGGTTTGCCATCCTCACTTGAAGGAATTTCCACCAATCTCCAGTGCTCAACCATGATACGCTTCTCCCCTGAAGACTTGCTTCAGTGATTTATATACGCACTTCCAGATATGTGACTAGCGACAATAAAAAAATATCACACCCTCTCCCAAGCATTACATTGATTCTTGCAAATGGCTCCCTTCCAGCGACAGATCCCAGCTTCTCGAGAAAGAAACTCGAAGCACCAGCCCAAGAGAACTCTGCCCTCCCCCTTATCCCTGTTCGAACTATGTTTCCTGGTTGTTATTGTCTAGCCTAGTCCAAATTCTCTGGACCAATAAAAAATCTTCCACCTATCCTTGTACTCTGATTTTTGTGATGGTTGGCCCTGTCATTACTTGGTCAGTCTTTGCCGGCCAATCACCCTCATGCCATTTGGCCTTTTATCCCTTTGTCTGCCATTTGTTAGCCTCCAGGGCTATTGCAAACAACAAAATCCGTTTATGTAGAAATATCCTCTCAAGTCCTGGAATCACTATCCCTTTTTCCCTTCGCCCATGTGCCTATAAGATTGTGATATTTATAAAGGTGAACGATGACCAGTGTTACATGCTCTGCCTGGCCCTATTTCTGTGCACACTAGGCCTCCTATTTCCTAGTGCACAAGACCTCCTATTCTTTAGGACACAAATCCTAAATCCTAGCGCAATTATGCTATTAGGAAGTCTCCTCACTATTGTGCATTAGCTCCTCCAAGATACACATCCTAGAACCAAAGAGATCTCACACAAACTTGTGCACTCAATAATGATTAATCTTTGTGCCTTCATCCTTCCTCTATAGATTCAGTCCATGCTAAAATTGGCAAGTACAAAATTAGAACTCGTGTGGTTGACAAGTTAACTGAGTTCGAACTAGTTCTCTCTCCAATCATAACTGGAGTCACAACTTGTCCTTACTTCAATCAATGGCTGAAGCTCCAACTCATTCTATTTGCACTCATAACTACCAGTTGATCTTGTAGTCAAACTAAAGAAGGATCCACTTAATTGATTCTCCAGCTCTACGGATGAACTTGTGAGTATTATTCCTGCAAATTGGAAATAAACTCAGCATGTCCATGAACTTGCTCCATGGTCAAAGGAAAGACAAACTATGGTATTTCTGGCTATGGCACGGGCCAAAGAAGACCTTCCACTCGCTACACTTTTCAACGCTCCCTCTTAGCAAGGAAGGGATTTTGTACAGCTCCCAACTTGTCTCTGAAATAGATTGCTTTTTGCCAATGCCTTGGTCAAGATATATGCTGTTTGCTCTTTTGCTGGAATGTACGGTAGTTTCACTATCCCTTTCTGCACACAATATCTGAGATGATGATACCTAATCTCGGTATGCTTGGAGCGATCATGAAACATTAGATTCTCAAAGAGCTTAACGTAACTCTAATTGTCACAATGTATCACAGTGGGTTCCATCCCCTATCTGAAAAGTCCCACAAGCAACTTCCTCATCCAAATAGCTTCGTATGCTGCCAAACCGGCAGCCATGTTCTCATCCTCTGCTGAACTAAGTGCAACTGATCTCTGCTTCTTGTAAAACCAAGAAACAACTACTGACCCAATGCTAAAGATGCAACTTGACGTACTCTTCCGATCTACGGAGCACCCTACCCAATTTGCATATGTGAATCCCTCAAGCCTCACTCCTTCAACTTGTTTGTACCACAATCCATAATCTATTGTGCCTTTGAGATAACTCAAAACATGCTTCACAACAACTCGGTGAACTTTGGCCAGTTCCATCATGAACTGACTTATCTAGTTTACTGAAAAACAAATATCACGCTGTGTGTTGACCAAATACATCAACGACTTGATGAGCTTTCTGTATAATGTAGCATCTACTCGCTCTGCTCTGCTAGCATCTACCTTCCTCCAATTTTTGACTAGAGGTGTGGCCGTGGGCCTGCAATCCTGCATATGAATCCTCCTTAGAATCTCCTGCGTGTACTTGCCTTGCCCCAAGAAGATGTCACCATCACCTTGCCAAACCTCCAATCCAAGGAAATAGTGCATAAGCCCTATATCCTTCATGTCAAACTCCCTTGCAAGGTCTACCTTGCAATCCTGAATCAGGCTGCTCCAATCAGTATAAGATCGTCAACATAGAGTGCTAGAATGAGCGGAAGCACTCTAGACATGATGTAGTATAGATTGGGATCCACCTCACTCTTAGTGAAGCCCAATCCTTGAAGGTAGTTGTCAATATTAGTGTACCATGCTCTCAGAGCCTGCTTGAGCTCATAAAGAGCTCTCTTAAGCTTGCACATGAGTGTGTCTCTGTCGAAGTGCTCAAAACCCTCTGGCTGCTCCATATAGATCTCCTCCTCAATCACTTTGTTGAGGAATGTTGTCTTTACGTCCATTTGGTTGAAATCTTCGACACCATCTGTGCTGTAAGTGCCAGAATCGTCCTAATGGATGAATACCGTGCTCTACTGGGGCAAACATCTCATCATAGTCTATGCCCTCAATTTGTGAGAAGCCTTTGGCCACAAACCTGCCCTTGTACTTCATACTCCCATTTCCTCCATGCTTCACCTTGTACACCCAACATGAGCTTGCTATTGATTTGCCCCCCAGTCGTGGCACAATCTCCCAAACATCATTCTTCATGATGGAGGGATATTCCTCCATCATGGCATCTTGCCAAACCTGCTGAGAGGCTGCCTCATAACAAAAAGGCTCTGTGTCCAACAAATCTATCATCAGTGCCATATAAATGATGTACCTCTGTCGCTGCTTGCTTTGCCTAAACATAGAGCTAGGATCTTCAACATGCTCCCGAGCCTATTGAATCTACATATCAACCCACTTGGCTCTCTTCCTCCCCATGCCATGAGTCTGTAACTGAGTGGCTATTTTCTCTCATCCTAGACTCTCCTCCTCATCATTTTGCTATGCGACTCTCTTGTCACTTGGCTGAGACTCAATCTGTGATCATGGCTAAGGCTCCTCTTTGGGAGCGAGTAGCTTCTCCTCAAGTACTCCAACCTGCTTTCGCTCTAAGTACTCCCTCAGAGCTCCATCCTCCTCCATCCTGCCTGATAACTGTCTTCTTGAGTGATGGAATATACACCGTGTACGCCTAAGATGTGTCATTGTAACCCATGAAAATACCCTTTTCTGTTGTGGGCTCCAACTTCTAGGTATCTTTGGACACATGGCAGTAAACTTTTGTGCCAAAGACATGAAAGTGTGAAACATCAGGCTTCTTGCCTGTGAAAGCCTCCTCTAGTGTAACTCATCCAAGCACCCTATATGGACTCTTGTTCTGCATAAATACTATAGTGTTGCATGCCTCTTCCCACAAGAGCATAGACAATCCTTGATCATGCAACATGACCTTGGCCGCTCCAACTATGTTGCAGTTCTTCCTCTTAGACCACCCTATTCTGCTGAGGGGTATGTGGTGTTGTCAACTCTCTCCTAATGCCCTCCTTCGCACACAAGTCCTTGAAGGCATTGGAGATATATTCCCCACCATTGTCACTCCTCACTTCTTTGATCTTCTTCCCAGTCTGGTTTTCTACCAAGACCTTGAACTCCATGAACTTGGTTAAGACCTCATCCTTGTTCATAAAAAATATCCAAGTTTTATGACAATAATCATGTATGAAAGTAAAATAATACTTGTCTCTCATAAGTGATGGAGAAGAGAAGGGCTCGCATACATCTGAATGCACCAGTTCCAAAATCCCATTGGCTCTGCTGTCTCGACCTAGAAAGATGACTTGGCATACTTGCCAGGCGTGCATCCTTTGCACACTCCAATCTTGTGTGATAGCCCTATGGCTGTTTGCCGTAGGATCTTCAGCGCCTCATGATGCAAGTGTCCCATGCGTCTGTGCCAAAGTTCTCCTACATCTTTGCTCTGCCCACTTGTTGCCTTGTTGCTCAAAGTTGCACATGTCTCAACCTGCAACTTGTAGAGATTCTTCATCATTAGAGAATTTTTGAGGTAAAATATGGGCCTCAAAACAAAAGTGTGCAACAAAAATCAACTTTATAAGAACCAATAGGATTCAATATGATGATGTCAACCATGGGGGATGATTCACCATTTTTGGAGTAAAAAGATAAAAAAGATAAAAAAAATAAAAAGAGTAAAAAAACTACCTTTTCAACTCGTATTTTCAACTTATCTCCCTACGATTTTACTCAAATTTTGAGCGGGAGCACTTGTTGGATACGGAATTTAATTTTGCATCCAAGGAGTACCCATAAACTCAAGATTATGTTTCTAAAAATAGAAATTGTGGAAAATAGCAAATCAGTATTCAGAAGTGCCTATCCGACTGTCTTCAACCTTCTACACATCCTCCAAAAATGTGAGTGTCAATCCAATGCATGGGGAAAACCTTCCTAAAGTAGACTTAGAAACCTGCAAAATATAGCACATGCTGCCCATGTACTGTTGAGTTGGACCATTCAAGCAGATGTATGAGAAGTGAGAAGTGATTGAATTTAATAGTAGAATCTAGCATTCCTTTGGTATGCCTCAGAATCCATTTTGCAATATTCTAGTGAACAACTCTTGGTGAAGTATGAACTTGGATGCAAGACTTACTGTGAAATTGATTTATGGCCCAGTGTAAGTTAATTAAATTTTCTAGCAGTTGTCAGCACAAAGTTTCATCTACATTGCTGGAAATGTTGCTGAATGCTTGAACCTTGTTTCAACTGAAATAGTGATTGTCCTACAGTTAAACTTTATCATTCTTAATATGTATATGTATATATATATATATATAGATATATATATATATATAGCAATTCTTTCACATACTTTGCTTGCAAGATGAAAATGGTTTCCTTATCCTGCCGTACTTCCAAACTTTGACAATACTGAACAAAAGCTAAATTTATCATCTTTCATTTTATCTTCCAAATACAAAATTTCAGACCTTTCTCAATTGTTATGTTACTTAAAAGTCTGATCCTTATTTTGCCCAGACAAGATCTCTGCAATCATATTTCCAAGGAGGTCAATAACCCACTCACATCTTTTGCTCACTTGAATATGTTGATGTAACTTCAACCTAATAGTTTTGAGAATACCCATGCCACTTTAAACTACTTGTATGGGCTCTTGTCCATGAGAAATTCCCTAGGGAGATATAGCCTTTGGCATGATACATGAAAATAGTAAGCAGTCCTCAAACCCCCACTTCCTTTGTAGAAACACCAAAAGAATAATATAGCACTTCTAGCTATGCTTATTTTACTTAGACCTCAACATAAATCCATAAAAAAGTAGAGTTGAGGAAATAATGAAGTGGATAAAATCACTCTATAGGGTTTCCTGCATAGTGACCTCATTTATGAACTTGGCAGAATTGTGGCAATTACAACACATGCACTTCTTGTGCTTTTGATGTTTCAGTGGTCTTTAAAACTCACTGAAAAGCACTGACAAAATGTATGCTTCTTCCTCTTGTAAAATAATGCAGATTCCCACCACTCCTATCGCACATCATGTGATAATCACTTCCACTTGCTTCTGTTTCTTATCATGCAGCATAAATTGCACATCAGGTACATGCCCTGCTTCCTTCATCAACTCTGTCAGTCACAACAATTCTGCATAGATCTCCTCTATCTGTGGGTGTGATCTATTTCCTACCACAAATGTATGCACTTTGTTCTTAACCTCAATCGAACTATACCCAAGCTTCTTTTTCAACCCCACATCCTTCATCGTTCTCCTCATTTTGTTTACATCATCCCACCTGCCAGATTTATCATAAATGTTTGACAGTTAAACATATGTTGTGACATCTTGTGGTTCCAATGCAAGAATGTATTTTGCAGCTTGTTCTGCTAACTCTATATTGCCATATCACTGCACTAAGTTTTAAAGACTTTTCATGGATATAGTTATGTGCCTCATTTAGGTGCCCTGCACGACCTAGAAGGTCAACAATACATGAATGGAGCTACACTCCTGGTATAATGCCATAAGCATGACTAATTAAGTCAAGTATTTGAAAGCTTCATCCAATAGGCTTGCATGGCCACATGCAGAGAGAAGGGCAATGAAGGTAATATGGTTCAGTTGCATGCCAACATGCTCCATCTGTTGGAATAATTGGAAAACATTCTTCACAAGCCCATGGTTGGCATATCCTTTGATCATTGCATTCAATAAGATCAGGTATCTATTAATCATTTTGTTAAAAACTTTTTTGGCATCCTCTATGCACCCACATTTCGGATACATGTCAAGCAATGCACTTCCCAAAATTACATCCGACTCAAATCTTATTTTGATGATCTGACAATGGAAATATTTGCCCTGTTCCATTGTTGCTAGACCTGTACATACTGTGGTAACATTGTCAAAGGTGGACAGGTTTTGATTTTATACCTGCCCATAGCATATCAATATAGGGTTCTAGTGCCCCCTAACAACCTTTACAGTGACAAAACCCCCCCATCATTGCATTCCATGAAACCACATCATGTTTAGGCATTTTTTCAAATAGCTTGATCACATCTTCAGTGTTATTGCATTTAGCATACATATCAACAAGGGCACTACCCACAAAAATATTTGTTTCCAAACCCATTTTAATAATGTATACATGGACCTTCTTACCATTTTCCCTTAGTTGTAGTCTGGCACATGCCTTATGAATACCGGTGAAGGTCACTTGGTTTGGATTTATGCCAAACCAAAGCATTTCTGCCACAAGTTGGAAAACATCCACGCCACAGCTATTGTCAACATATCTTGCTATCATTGAGTTCCATGAGATCATGTCTAGTTCAGGGCATATTGCCAAACAATGAGTTTGCATCTGCCATGCCACCCTATTTTGGATACATGTCAACAAGAGCATTCCCCACAAAAAGATATGAATTAAAGCCAATTTTGATTATCTATGCATGAACCTGCTTCCCTTGTTCTAAAGAATCTAGCATTGAACCCACACTAAGAATGTTGGAAAAAGTGAATTGGTTTGGCTTCACTCTTGCAAGGAGTAATCCTTTAAATAATTTAAAGACCTCTTCCCCATATCCATGCTTAGCATATTTTGAAATTATCACAATCCACGAGAACACGTTTTTCTTAGGTATTTTGTCAAACTCTTGGCATGCATCTTCGCTGGCCCCAATTTTAGTGTACATATCAACAAGGGTAGTTACCACGATTACATTTGACTGAAAGTTAGTTTTTATTACATTGGCATGAACTAGTTTACCAAATTGCAACCTTGCTATTTTAGCACAAGCTTGAACCATGCTAACTACTGTGCACCGATTAAACAACATACCTTCTTCTTGTTTCATTTGGGAAAAGAGTTTAGGGCTCCTTCATAATATCCTTAGTGAACATATTCACTGATCATTAGCGTCCTAGAATAGACATTTCGCTCATGCATTTTATCGAACACTTTGTGTGCATTCTCAACACTGCCACCTTTGCCTTACATGTGAATGGGATTGTTTTGGAAAAAACACGTCTTCTTCAAAATAACCTTTGACAATGTGGGAATGAACCCTCATGCCCTGCGAGATAGATTTCTTGTTGATGCACTCTTAGAGGAAAAAATTACATATATGAAAACCATATAATTCCTCGTTGGTTTTGATATTGACTTTCCTCGTGAGGATCGGATTTAAGGGTTCATTGATGTCGAAACAAGAAATGAAAAATAGCTTGCAACTTTGTCACCCCACTGTAACGAAATGGTTTTGTTATAGGTTTCAAATGTCTTAAGGACTGTGAAGGGATGCATGTATCTATATTGTTGGCCTGTGCAATAGAATGGGAAGAGGCGTTGAACTTGAACAATTGAATCCAGAGCGTGGGATTGTTGCTCTGAATATGAGGTAGAAATGAAATGAAATTTTATTAATGTCCTTGGGTGACCACAAAAGTAGGTCAATGGGACTAAAGGATATATCCAGTGTAAATACAAGACATGTGGGAGTGCAAATGCAACTCCATTCTAACTCCAAAGCTAATAGGACTAAGATATGACTAAAATAGGGCTAACATGAAATAAAAGTACAAATAGAGAATGTATCAAATCATATGAGATGATCAAAAAAGAGAATTGCGAAGTATGTTTGCTGCCGGACTGTGCAACATCAAAGAAGGGAGGGGGGAGTTGAAGATGAAGCCAATGGGGTCAGCTTCTCTGGAGGTTGATGGCCGATGGCGAGTAGGGTAATCTCTCCATGTCTGGGTCCTCCAGAACCATCAGGGAATCCAACTACATGATCCTAGGGGGAGTAGATGAATGAGTGCTACTCCTAATATTCGAGGCCGAAAGGAAGATGTTTTTGATCATTCTCTGTCTATTGTGTTGTGTCTAGGAGGAGGTTTGGCGGGCAAGAGGCACCCTGCACTGTCTTTGCCTCGAGCCATTCCCTTTGACTCTTTGAGGGTAGGTCGATTGAAGCATGGAATTGCATCTGCGGGTCGGTCTCAAATGTACCTGTCTATCTCGAATCAGGGGGAGGGGGTTACAAAAAACCTTGAGCTCTCACCATTCTCCCATCTGTTGCAAACTGAGACTCTGCCTGTTGTTTGTTGTTTCAACCAGACGAAGCAACCTGGAAGTGCGAGGTAATAGTTCTAGAAACCTCAAAATGAGTCGAAGTGTGCAAGAGTTGAGATTTGTATGTAAAGATCTCCTTAATAAAAAGGGCTAGGCATCTCTAGTTCTGACATTGGAAAAAAGTAGAGAGGGAAGTTGGATAAGTTTGTCATTGATGGTCAAGCTCTAGCATTGTTGAAGCAAGACCTAGTTGAAGCAAGCTCTAATATGCTCTAAGTGAAGACGTATATGCTTATGGCGATGAAACTGTAGGTGCATGGAAAAAGCCCTATGCATCAAGCCCTATTAATTACTGGCATGATCATAAGGTTGTCATGGTGAAAATGGCAAAGGGATCTATGCTATGATCAAGGATGAAGGTTTAGGGCTAATCACCCTGTATGTTGAACCAGATTTGGTTCATCTCACTAAAGACAACAAAAAGTGCAAAGGAAATCTGGTATACCTTCAAGACACACTTTGGGCTTGTGTTTTTGATATTCATCCCACGCTTCTATAGTTCATTAGATCCTCTATGCTTATTGTATATGATGTTTTAGAACGAATTGAATGGGATTTGTCTACGCAATTTAGCTTGGTCTACACATGTAGGAATTTCTATGGTGTCATTAATTCTACACAAGTAGGTTTGTGGCAGAAACAAATCTGATTATTGCAGAGAAAGGGAAAATCAAGGAAGATCAAAGGATACAAGTTGGAAACGACATTATAGATGCTAATCTGAAGGTGAAACTAAGGCAGGGTGGTGAGCATGACAGTGGGATGATTATTATCAAGTTAAAAAGAGAAAAGACCTGCCTTTGTTGTTTATAAGGGTAGCCTATACTACATCAAAAATTGTTCTCTGCGGGCTTATGGATTTACAACTCAAAATAAAAATGCTCAACTTATACCAATAAGAAGATCTAGGTCTATATAAATGAATCAAGGACCAATATCAATGTCTTACAGTCCTTTGAAGAATGTTGTACCAGAATGGTCAGATGTCGACAAAGGATAGTATTGGTAGAAGTATTGCTACAGAGGAAACAAAGAGGGGATTTGGAGGATCTATTGTCATTGCAATTTTTAATTAAAATTTATAAACATGGTTAGGTCGGCTCAAATGGTCATGTCGTCCCCTTAAACCAAGAGACGTGTCTCTTCATATAGGGAAAATCAAGTATAAATATAAATTGGACTTCCTCATTTTAGCCATTGAACTTGTCCGAGAAGATAAGAAGCAACTTGCATCTGAGGATAAGATTCACAACTCAAATAAGTTAAGGAACTAAATGACGAGCTTTGGAGTAGAAGATTTCTCGGTTTTCATGGTTTTCTTGGAACAAAAATTATGTATTTTTCAGATTTCGTACCTGTAGCATTTGTTGCATAGCTCAGATCCATATATAGCAGCTCAGACCCACTTGTACTTGCTAGGATTAGTCCTGTAACATCACAGAATAGAGCCTTGTCCTTGAGGCATTCGAACTTGTTATTTAGTCATCTTGGGCAATCTTTAGTCATCCTTGGAGCAGCCTTTGAAGGAAATCCTATAGCAATACTTGCGAAGTAAAATTGGAGCAATCAGTAAGCATTTGTATTAAGAGTTGTTGAAAGCATTCTTTGAAGACCTACTGACTTGTTGGGACATTCATTGAAGAGCTATTTGTTAATTTTAGGTATGTTCTATTCTTAGATCAATTTATTTCAATTTTCACAATTAGCTCAATATCTTTTCCAGATTAGCAATCACATCAGCATTAAAGTAAACTGCAGATAGAACATAAACATAAATCGCAGAAGACAAGCCAAGACAAGAAGACACAAGATGTGGCGCTAGCCAGGGACAAACCCCAATGTGGGGAAACCCTTGATCAATTCTTCTTATATGTTCTTCAATAGTTTAGCAGAGAGAGAGAGAGAGAGAGAGTACATTTACAACAGAAGTCAACACTTTGACTTATCTAGATAAGAGCATAGATCATCTCTAAGAAGATGATACATGAGATCAGTTGAAGACATGCTGCTTCAACTGATTCTCCAAGGTGACTCCTTCACCTATCATTGTGCTACATCTCGTCATCATGCTGCACCTCACCGTGCTGCACCATGCTGCACCCATCATCACAATGCTGGACCTCATGACCATGTTGTACACATCATACTGCTGCACCTTATGCTGCACTGCTGTCCCATGTGCCATTGTTGCACCATGCTGCCACAATTGTCCCATGTGCCATTGCTGTACCATGCTACCACAGTTGTCCCATGTGCCATAGCTGCATCATGTTGCCACACTGCTGTCCCATGTGGTATGTTGAACCATGTTGACATACAACATGTCTCATGTGCTTGCAGCACCATGCTTTCTGCTGTCCCATGTTTGCCTTAGCATTCCTTTGCTGTCCCATTTACTATGCAGCTGTCCCTTGCCACTGCTGCCTAGATATATTGCTGTAGTTGTTGTCCCTAACAATCATGCTATACCTTGTTGCTGTCCCCTTAGCCTTGCCATACCTTGCTGCTGTCCCATGTGTCTTAGCAGCACCATGTAGCCCAACTGTCCCATTTACTAGCACTGTTGTCCTGGGCATGTTTGAGCCCTCAAACTCTCCATGCTGTCCCTGTTTTGAGGTGGTTAGGATTGCGGCCTACCACAGTCCCATGCTGTCACCTACAACCCACCTTTTCGCTGCCCCAAACAACCCTTCTTCAACTTGGCCTACCCTCGGCCTCCTTTCAGCAGCTCGGTGCCTTGTTTTAGGCCTTAAAACAGTCCTCCCTTTCAGCCGCATTAGGCCTTATAACAGTCCTCCCTTTCAACCGCATTAGGCCTGCGTCTAGGGCACCATATGCTTGCGGCTAGGGCACCATTGGTATGTTTAGGACAACGTCTATCTTCATCTTAACAATGGCTAGGATACCCTTGAGATAGCGTAGGTTAGTGCTGCCTTAGGATAGCGTTAGGGCGGCCTTCTTGGACTGCGTTAGGGCTACCTTAGGACTGCGTTTAGGGATGCCTTTAAGACAACGTTTAGGGCTGCCTTAGGTCAATGCATAAAACCCTTCCATCGCTTTGCTGGCCTGCCTTCTTTGCTGCGACTAGGGCAACCTCTTTTCCTCCAACGTCTAGGGCTTCCACTCCTAGATTTCTCTTCCACTAAAACCCAAGACAAGTGGAGAGAAATAAAGATAGAAGTGTGTGTGAAATGATTCTCAATTCATCTCCTTTTATACTAAAATGTTGAGCACATATGGGGTTTATTTGGTTGTTGGCCGACCTTGATGAATTGTCCCATAACGCAAATAAATTCATAACTCCATGAATACTTATTGGAATCGGATGATCTTTAGATCAATCCTACAACTCTCGATGAGAGGGATCCAAGAAAAATATTAGCTGCCATAAATAAGATGACCCACATGGAGTTTGGCCCTAGTTGCCAATTTTAACACTATTGCAGTTGAGAGCAATTTTTGAAGCATTGTTCAAGTTTTGTTTGGAGCATCTTGAAGACCTTTTGAAAGCAGATCATGTAACCTCGTTAAAGATGGTTTCCAAGGCTGTCATTGGAGTTGTTTGAAAGATTGATTGGAGAAGATTATTTTTAATGTGAACCTTATTGTGACTATTGCAGAGTTTGGGATTCGTTCTTGAGTTGAAGTTGAGGACAATAATTGGAACATCTTTAAGCCTTGGAAGCAGATTTGAGACTCTTGTTGAAGACTATCGAAAACATTCCTTGGGGCAACTTTTGTTCAAGCATTCTTGAACACTTAATGAGACAACATTGCAGAATATTCTTTTGTAGCATTTTTGAAGCTTGTTGAGAACATATCTGGAGCAACTTTGTTCTAGCAATCACTGAGGATTTTTTTGAATTATTTCTTGTAAAGTCATGAAGAGCCTTGGAGATACTTTCTATGAACCATGAAGCCTTGCAAGAGTTGATCTTCATCTTTGGAGCAAAATTGGAGAGGATGTTGAAGATCCTTTGAAGAAACAATTGAAGATTTGAAATAGTGTTGAAGCAAATCTTGGAGTTATTTTCAGGACTTGTTGAAGAAGATATTGGAAGTCCTAAAGTAGTGCTAAAATCATTTTGAAGAATTGAAGCAGAGGCTTGGAGCCCTAGAGGATTGAAGTCCTCACACAAGGTTGGTGCCTTGTGTCGGAGCTTGAATTTGTTGAGAGGATTGGAGTCCTCATTTTGACCAAGTTGGAGCTTGGTATAGGTTGGAGCTTGGTTTGAAATAGAAGATTGGAGCCCTAAAGGATTTACAAGTGTGATAGTACAAATTGTTGTTGTAAAAGAGGATTTGAGTCCTTGTTATTCTTGTTAATAAAATTATTATTTTGTTGTGCATTTTGTGTTCTGGTTTTCTAAGTGATCTTAACTGGTATAGATAATAATTGTAAAAGAACTATTGATTCACCCCCCTTTTCAGTATTTCTGACAATTGGTATTAGAGCAAGTGCCTTCACATACATCCTAACAGTTGGAAGGTAGATCTTTAGAACAAAAATAGCAGAGTCAAGGAAGAAAGCCTCCAAGCCTTCCAAAGATGTAAATCAGGTTAGCAAAGCCCCCTCATTCGATGGGACAAATTATGTATTATGGAGCACATGAATGGAGTTCTTTTTGATGAGCCTTGGCAGTGAAGTATGGGAATCGATGACTACATGAAGTTCAGAAGAGTCAAATGAATTCGATACAAATTTATGAAGGCGATTGTGAGCAGTTTATCAGATCCAGTAAAAAATAAGATAGGCCAATGCTCCTCAGCCAAAAGTCTTTGGGAAAGGCTACACAAACTTTATATAGAAGAATTTGCTTTTGTGTTAGCTATACCAGACCTAGAGCACGAAGATAATCAAGATTCAAAGAAGGTAGATGAAGGCACCAATTGCATAAAAGAGGATGACGATGAAGAGAATTTTGAAAGTAGTAGTTGATGTAGACCTCAAGGCAAAACTTGTGGGTGCTCTAGAAGAGATAAGGAGTTTGGAGAAGGAAACACGAGGAACGAAAAGTACTAGAACAAGACTTTGTCCTAAATTGTTAATCTATCCTCAAGAGTGAATATTCCAAGGGCAGGTGTTATAAGCGATCATCTTGTAAATATCTTCATTCAAAGACTATTGCTGATAGTGTTGGTAGATGGTCCAGTAAAGGTAATGAAAGGACAAAAAACAGAGAAGATATAACAAGAATGTTTTGTGGCACAGATGGTTTTGGTTCTGTAAAAGAGATGAGGATTTTTTCACCTAACAAAATGCATAACCAACATTACATGCACAACTTCAGAAAGGAAAGGAGCCATGGCCTAGACAGACGTAATGATAGATTCTTTCATCTAGATGACACTGGTAACAATGATAGTGGAAGAGACAGAGAAAGACGAGAAAAAATCCAATATAACTGAACTTTTTTTGGCGAATCTCTGTTGCAATAGAGATGGAAAAGAAAAATTGAGGCAAACAAAATCCATGGTTGATCAACACATACTTCAGGAGTGTGTACAGGCTTTTGGTCTGCACAAGAAAGAGGCTTTCAACAATTTTCACCTAGCTCATCCTTTGACAAATTTGGTGTCAGAGATGGGACTGATGCAATTGTACAATCCACACCCAATACAGGCATGGACAATGATGGAATGTGCTCTAGCATCAAGAGCAGACAATATATGTCCGACTAATTCTCATAGATGGAAGATATTGGTAGGGATTATCTTTTGGTCTTAAAAAAAATAATAATGATTTATCAGAATTGATGGGTAATGCAAGGTCAAGTATTGTGAGTTGAAGCTTCTTAACTGCTCCTGTACAAAATAAACAGAGTCCTGCAACTGCTAACTATTTTCAAAATCCAAAAAGGATAACATAAGAGATCTCATGTAGGGTAATTGGAAATAATATGCTGCCAACACCTAGTGTTTCTAGTGAAATATTGGGTATAAGTTTATCTGAAAAAGTAACAGTTCACATCATCAGCTAAACAATGGCACATCATTTAGTCATGAAAATGGAGGCCGCAAAGTTATAGGTGCAAAGGAGAAGGTGATCTCCATGGTTGGCTATGTTGAGATGTCTTCCACACAAATGCACTAGAAAGCAATGATATTTGTCTTGGTAAAAAGAGAGCAAGAAGAATCAATACATAAAAAGAGAAGCATGAAGATATGGAGAGTAGCATGATGAAAGGGGGAGAAGCATGATGAAAGTGGGAGCAACATATGAGGAAATTGTTGCCATTGATGTCAAAGGGGGAGAGAATACTGAAAGGGGGATAGTATTGCCATCAATGAAAAAGGGGGAGATTGTTGGATAAGGTTGTCATTGATGTCAAGCTCTAGCATTGTTGAAGCAAGCCCTAGTTGAAGCAAGCTCTAATATGCTCTAAATGAAGAAGTATATGCTTATGGTGATGAAACCCTAGGTGCATGGAAAAAGCCCGATGCATCAAGCCCTAGCAATTAGTGGCATGATCATAAGGTTGTAATGGTGAAAATGGCAAAGGGATCTATGCTATGATCAAGGATGAAGCTTTAGGGCTAATCACCTTGTATGTTGAACCAGATTTGGTTCATCTCACCAAAGACAACAAAAAGTGCAAAGGAAATCTGGTATACCTTCAAGACACACTTTGGGCTTGTGTTTTTGATATTCATCCCATGCATCTATAGTTCATTAGATCCTCTATGCTTATTGTATATGATGTTTTAGAATGACTTGAATGGGATTTGTCTACGCAATTTGGCTTGGTCTATACATGTAGGAGAATTCCTATGGTGTCATTAATTCTACACATGCGGTTCTGTGGTAGAAACAAATCTAATTATTACAGAGAAAGGGAAAATCTAGGAATATCAGAGGATACAAGTTGGAAATGACATAATAGATGCTAATCTGAAGGTGAAATTGAGGCAGGGTGGTGAGCATGACAGTGGGATGATTATTTTCAAGTTAAAAAGAGAAAAGACTTACCTTTGTTGTTTATAAGGGTAGCCTGTACTACATCTAAAATCATTCTCTGCATGCTTATGGATTTACAACTAAAAAAAAGGCTCAACTTATACCAATAAGAATATCTGGATCCATATAAATGAATCAAGGATCAATATCAATTTATTACAGTCCTTTGAAGAATGTTGTCCTGGAATGATCAAATGTTGACAAAGGATAGTATTAGCAGAAGTATTGCTACACAGGAAACAAAGAGAGGATTTGGAGGATCTGTTGTCTTTGCAATTTTTAATTAAAATTTATAAACCTGGTTAGGTCGGCTCAAATGGTCATGTCGGTCCCTTAAACCAAGAGACATCTCTCTTCATATTGGGCAAAACAAGTATAAATATAAGTTGGACTTCTTCATTTCAGCCATTGAAATTGTCCAAGAAGATAAGAAGCAACTCACATCTGAGGATACGATTCACAGTTCAAAGAAGTTAAAGGAGCTAAAGGACAAGCTTTGGAGTAGAAGATTTTTTGGTTTTTTTGGAAAAAAATTCTGTATTTTTCAGATTTCGGACCTGTAGCATTTGTTGTATAGCACAGACCCATCTGTAGCAGCTCAGATCCACCTATACCTGCTTGGATCAGCCCTGTAACATCACAGAACAAAGCCTCGGCCTTGAGGCATTTGGACCTTTGATTTAATGACTGTTTAGACCTAAAATTGGCCTAGCTTGAGCAGTATTTAGTCATGGCAGTATTTAGTCATCCCTGGAGCAGTCTTTGAAGGCAATCCTGTAGCAATACTTGTGAAGTAAAATTGGAGCAGTTCGTAAGCATTTGTATTGAGAGTTGTTGAAAGCATTCTTTGAAGACTTGTTGACTTGTTGGGACATTCATTGAAGAGCTGTTGCAATTGAGAGCAGTTTTTGAAGCATTGTTCAAGTTTTGTTTGGAGCAATTTGAAGACCTTTTGAAAGCAGATCTTGTAAACTCCTTAAAGTTGATTTCCAAGGCAGTCATTGGAGTTGTTTGAAAGATTGATTGGAGCAGATTTTTTTTATGTGAATCTTATTGCGACTATAACAGAGTTTGGGATTTGTTCTTGGGTTGTAGTTGAGGACAATAATTGGAACATCTTTAAGCCTTGGAAGCAAATTTGAGATTCTTGTTGAAGACTGTTGAAAACATTCCTTGGAGCAACTTTTGTTGAAGCATTCTTGAAGACTTATTGAGACAACATTGCAGAATATTCTTCTGTAGCATTGTTGAAGCTTGTTGAGAACATATCCGGAGCAACTTTGTTGTAGCAATCATTGAAGATTTTTTTGAAGTATTCCTTGTAAAGTCATGAAGAGCCTTGGAGATACTTTCTATGAACCATGGAGCCTTGCAAGAGTTGACCTTCATCTTTGGAGCATAATTGGAGAGGATGTTGAAGATCATTTGAAGAAACAATTGAAGATTTGAAATATTGTTGAAGCAAATCTTGGATTTATTTTCAAGACTTGTTGAAGAAGATATTGGATATCCTGAAGCAGTGCTAAAATCATTTTGAAGAATTGAAGCAGAGGGTTGGAGCCCTAGAGGATTGGAGTCCTCACACAAGGTTGGAGCCTTTTGTCAGAGCTTGAATTTGTTGAGAGGATTAGAGTCCTCAAGTATACCAAGTTGAAGCTTGGTACAGTGCAGGTTGGAGCCTGGTTTGAAATCGATGATTGGAGTCTTTGTTTAGGGTTGGAGCCCTGAAGGAATTATAAGTGTGATTGTACAAATTATTGTTGTAAAAGAGGATTGGAGCCCTTGTTATTCTTGTTAATAAATTATTATTTTGTTGTGCATGTTGTGTTCTGGTTTTACTAAGCGATCTTAACTGGTATAAGATAACAATTGTAAAAGAAATACTGATTCACCCCCTCAGTATTTCCAACAAGGGAGCCCATGGAGTCCCTGTAGATATAGTGGAAACGACCTCTAATCTCATAGTAAATGGGGCACCCGAAGATGAGGTGCCACTCAATCTCAGGTTCCAGAAGATGACACACCTGGCAAATTCTGTTTGATCGAGGAATATGATGGTCTGTCTCAACTCTAAGATGATGTGAGCCAACACGAAGCTGCCCTAGGGGTATTAGGAGAGAGTGCATCTAATGTCAGCACAAGTAGGGGGGCCGGATGATGAGGCCATCTTACAACTCTAAGAAATGCTCCAAATAATACATCTTTGGACCAAGGCCCGCAGGAGGTGAAATCCATGTGATCCGAGTGTATAGCTGATTGATATCTTCTCTAATGCACTAGTTCAACACTTGTTTAGTTGGTCGAAGATGACTCGACGCATCAAGAGATAATCTGAATAGGGGAGGCGCTATGGAGAAATGACCATATACTAGAGGAGTAGGGATGCCTATGAGAACCACCCATGTGCACAATTTGTAGACTAGTTTGAAACGAGGGCCTTTGAGGAGCAAAGTGCTAGGTAGGGGTAATGCTCTCTCCCTGCCACTATGTCCTGGAGAGATCTAGCTCTGTGGAGGAAATAAATGAGGTGGAAGATGATCTCGAGGCAGAATGTATAGGTATCGTGTAAGAATTTCAACTATTGCAACAATTGGAATTAATTCTTCAAACTGTAAAATAATTATGCAGTTAATTGCTACAACAACAACGAATTAATTACACTGCAATCTTCACAAATAAAATACTGCGGAAAATAAAAGTGCTAGAAACTGAGAAATGCTAGTACACACAAAAATTGTGACAATTATTTTTGGACAAAAGTCCTCAGAAAAACCCAATGTGGGAAAACTGATGCAGTAGCTAAGGGTTTTTATTATTAAGCAGCAGTGAGAAATTTTGAGTATAATTGGATGCCGAAAATTGGCAATCCTACAGAGAAAACACTGGCAAAAATTTTGTGAGGAAATTTCCTCACCCCACAACCAATCTTGGCTCATTCAAGCCACTCGAACTGGCTCTTCAATTGCCTCTGCGTAGGGCTTGCATCACCTCTGCATAGGCCTGAAACTCGCTGGCTCAGAATTGCCTCAAACTAACTACTGACTGACTGTCGTTGGTCTAGAAGCCTCTGGCTTGGCCTTCTGGAATTTCCCACAGCCACTAGCACTTGAAATGACCCTCCTCTAGCTAAATCGAATTGCCCTTTGGAGGCTACTGCGCAACCCTTGTGTAACATCCTTTTTGTGGCTATCTCTGCCTCTTTGCAAGCTACTCTCCAGAACTGGAAAACTTCCTCTGGACTCACAGTCTCTACCCCTCTCTATCTCTACGTCCCTTCTCTAGCTCGAACTCTTCCGGAAGAATGCTGCTCTATGGAAAGTCGAATTGCCCAAGGAAACTCACTCTCCAAGTGTATTTCTCCATCTACCCATTTACCTCTTTTTATAATCTCTAGTTGGGACTCCAACAACCAAGATTAAAATTTAATCGATGGCTGAGATCATTTCCTAGTCGATCTTTGTGAGTTTCTAGATGATGCACACCTTTCTCAATTAATTCCTATGAATTAACCACTTTTCCTAAGTTAGACTCAGGAAATTTTTAATTATGATCGATTAATTTAATTGAGCCATCTCTAGGTGGAATTTCCAAAAACGATTTCTGGGTTTTGGAAAACTCTTGTGTTTTAGCCTCTCCACAAATTTTTGAGACTAGAACACCTTTGATGCTACAAAAACTAACACTCCCTCTTAGCGAGGAAGGTGTTCTCTCCAACTAGTGTTGCACAATCTGCCACAACACCTTGTCTCTGTAACATCCTCCATACACGCTGCGAATGTTTGGCCATGGTGACTGCCTGCCACTGCCCACCAACTACTGTGCAACTCTGATGTTGCATATGTACTACTACTAGCACTGCACTGTTGCCAACTCTGCATCTGCACTGTAGACCTGTATTGTTGCCAACTCTGCATCTGCACTGCAACTCCCTCTCAACTGTTGTTGTTGCTACTGCAATCATAACAACTAAGAAATGTCCTAAATACTGAATCAACTATGTCTTTATGCTGCAACTGTGTCCTAAGTATTTGATTGGTACTAGCCTTTGCCCTATCCACTGGGGATTCTGCGCTGTCGTTGACTTTGCACTGTGCCTTCTACGCTGCTGTTGACTCTGCATTGTGCCTCCTGCACTGCTATCAACTCTGCACTGCGCTCCTTAGCTTATGACTGCAACTAGTATGCAACTATCACTCTGGAACTGACTGCATCAACTGACACTGATCCTACTGCTATTGAATATTGTGGGCCACTGTAGCAAGGTAATGATCCATGAGAAAACACCATCCAATGCTCACCTTAATGGACCCTGCCCAAATCTCTGCGCAATTTTGGGACTATAGCTCCATATCGCCCCACCTCACTCCTGGAGGTATAGCTGCAAACATGGCGAAATCTTCCTCTAACATGGAGCACAACTTGTTTATTCCTGCGGATGCTTCTGCCTGATCCTGCTTCTCCTGCTTGACATTCTTCCTTTGAGGACACTAGGTACTGTAGTGGCCAAACTCGCCAAACCTGAAGCACTTGACCTTAGATAGATCCTTTTTTTCTTTTTCTCCTCCTGTGAACCCTATCCCTGATTGGGACTTTGATGCAAGGGCCACATTATCTTCCTCCTTCACACCTTTTGATCCCTTGCTGCTATTGCTGTTGTTGGAGGTCTTCACTAGAGCTCGCCTCATCTCCACCAATTGTAGGTCTGACCCAATCCTGTCCCACCTTGGTAATGTATCTCGTCCCAGAATACCTTGGACAAAGATTTCTCAATCCTTTGAGACACTGTTAAGGGCCAAACGCACAAGCTCTATATCTTGAGGCGCTTCTCTTACGACTGCAAGCTGGTCCCAAATTTCCTGAATTCTGGCGAGAAAGGGATCAATGCCTTCACCCTTATGCATACTGATGTTTCTCAACTTCTCCTTCATGAACATCTTATGTTGCTTAGAAGGATTCTGATACAACCTTGAGAGAGGATCCCACATTTCTTTACAGTGTTCTTGCCAGATACATGTGAGATTATATGGTCCCGGACCCCATTCAGGATCATCCTCTTTGCCTTGGCCATCTCTTTCTTGAATTCCTTTTGCTGATTTGCATTAGTAGGTTCTACCACAACGTTTTTTGCATAGACTTTCAGGCCATGTTCATCTAGCAGAAATAGCATTCGAGCCTTCCAAATGACGTAGTGGAAGCTCTCTCCAACCTGTCCCGATCTCTAAGTCCGACTGTGGCCATCTCTGCAGAAACTCGAAATTGGGTTTGAAGTCTCCCTCTTTCTATTGCTCGGCTGCTGACTCTGCTATTCGCACTCCCTTCTAGAGTGAGAATATTTGCTTGAAGCTACTGCCGTCTGCAACTGGAAATTTGGATCTCTAAACTAGAAACCCTCTGAGAGAAATCTCCCACTGTGTGTGCATTTTCTCTTCCACCCGACACGGATTTTGCTCTAGCAAATTGTTGCAAAACCCTCTATGCCCAGACAAGAAGTTTGCTTTGTGAAAATTTGAGCTACTGGTGCTCCCTCTGCCTGCTGGAATCACTCACTCTGGCAAATGAATTTTTCTGCAACCATGCACCGAAAAATCGAACTGCCCACCAATTCTCACTCCCTGGCTAGGCACTGTGTAGCCCCAAAAAATTCGTCTTGTTGCTCCCTATGAACAACGAATTTTGTTTTCTCTGCCTTTGAGCTTTCTGTTTGTCAAACTTACTCTGATACCATGTGAAATTTTCAACTATTGCAACGATTAAAATTAATTCTTCTAACTGTAAAATTAATTATGCAGTTTATTGCCACGACAATAACGAATTAATCACGCTGCAATTTTCACAAATAAAATACTGCGGAAAATAAAAGCGCTGGAAACTGAGAAATGCTAGCACACACAAAAATTGTGAGAATTATTTTTGGACAAAAGTCCCCAGAAAAACCTAATGTGGGAAAACGGTACAACAGTTGAGGGTTTTTATTTTTAAGCAACAGTTATAAATTCGGAGTACAATTGGATGTTGAAAACTGGCAATCCTACAGAGAAAATACTTATAAATTCCGAGTACAATTGGATGTTGAAAACTGGCAATCCTACAGAGAAAATACTGGAAAAAATTTTGTGAGAAAATTTCCTCACCCCATAAGCAATCCTGGCTCAATCAAGCCACTCAAACTAGCTCTCCAACTGCCTCTGCGTAGGCCCTGCGTCACCTCTGCACAGGCCTGAAACTCGCTGGCTCGGAACTACCTCAAATAAGCTATTGATTCACTGCTGCTAGTCTGGAAGCCTTTGGCTTGGCCTTCTGAAATTTCTCCCGGTCACTAGCACCTGAAATGACCTTCCTCCAGCTAAATCGAAATGCCCTCTGGAGGCTATTGCACAACCTCTCTGTGGCCATCTCTGCCTCTCTGCAAGCTACTGTCCAGAATTGGAAAACTTTCTCCAAACTCACTGTCTCTGCCCCTCTCTGTCTCTGTGTCCTCTCTTTGGCTTGAACTCTTTCGGCTTAATGCTGCTCTCTGGAAAATCAAACTGCCAGAGGAAACTCACTCTCCAAATGTATTTCTCCATCTACCCATTGACCTCTTCTTATAATCTCTAGTTGGGACTCCAATGACCAAGATTAAAACTTAATCGATGGCTGAGATCATTTCCGAGTCGATCCCTGTGAGTTTTTAGATGATTCACACTTTTCTCAATTAATTCCTATTAATTAACCACTTTTCCTAAGTTAGACTTATGACTTTTTTAAATTATGGTCAATTAATTATGGCCACCTCTATGTGGAATTTCCAAAAACGATTTATGGGTTTTGGACACCTCTTGTGTTTTAGCCTCTCCACAAAGTTTTGAGACTAGAACACCTCTGACGCTACAAAAACTAACATACCGAACTTTTCTTAGATAATAGGCTATGGAACTGTACGTTTGCATCTTATGATGCGTTTGAGAAGCAAGGTTTAGACTCTCTCCATCTGAAGCCCAATCTGTCTGTACCAAGTTTGGCCCCTAGACCTCAAAGCCATAAAGAATCGTAGGTTGAATAATCATGTCCATTAGATGAAGTTTGGACGAGATGTCCTGGAACTGACTCTGGATAAGGGTAAGGGACACACACACTTTGCTGAGCCGGGTTTGGAGGGCTTGTCTCATGCCAAAATGAGGCCTTGTGAACTGTTCCCATAGGTAAATGTAAGATGTGATGATCTCATTCTTCTCTCCCCGAAAATAAAAATGTAAGTCTGTAAGGGATCTCTTTTATGCATTGAAGAACGTAACCTTGGTTTTGCCTAGGTTGACCTTTAACTGTTGAAGGTCACAGAAATCGGCTAGGGCATCCAGTTGTCTCTGTAGGCCCTTAGGGGTAGAGGCCAATAAAACCAAGTTGTCAGCAAAAAGGAGTAGAGAGATCAACACCTAATGGAGAAGGCAACCGCTCCCCTCCTGAATGTGCTCCTGGAGGGAAGACTCCAACTCATCAATATAAATCCTGAAAAGGGTAGGCAAGAGAGCGAAACCCTGCTTAACACCAATGGTACTCTAAATGAAATCTGAAAATCTGTGAGCCAAATTTAAGCGTATAATAACAGACTCATACAATCTCATGATGGTTGCCAAGAGTCTTGGAAATCTCAATGTCACGGAGTCTCTAAAAAAGTGCCTCAATTGGCACTATGTCGAATGCTTTCGAAGAACGACGAGCGGCCTCCTCAATGATGGCTCAGAGTGTAAATATGTGGTCAACCGTCTAGTGGTTTGGACAAAAACCCGCTTGCCCCTCGGCTCTAAGATTTAGTCGCTCTAGTTTTCCATACAACCATTGGTATAGAATTGTGGCCTAAAATTTGGAGAATGTATGACCTGCCATAATAGTTCGATAGTTATTTGAATTAGAGATACTCCCCAACTTGTGGATAGGATAGATGATGTGTCTATTCCCAGCAGGTGGAAAGCCTAAGTAGACCACATGGTTAAATAGATCGACAAGATAAGACTCAAGGGGCTTCCTGCTATGCTTTAGGAATTCTGCTTGAAGGCCTTCTTCATTAGCAACTATGTTGGAATTCAGAGCTCTGGCTGCTCTCCTGACATCCAGTTCTATAAAAGATGGCATGAAGGGGGGGAGAAGAGATGTCGATTGGTTGTTGTCCGAGAATGTCATAGAGAGAGGTAATATGTGAGAATAAGGCCTTGGAGTCCAATTCAGGTGTGATGGTTTGATGCATGGGGAAGAGGGTACGCCAAAAAGTCTTAGGGGAGCAGCGACGGGCCACATGAAGCTTTCGTTTCCTTTAGGAGAGAAATATGCGTTTTTTATGGTGAAGGAGTTTATGATAAGATGTTTGGAGAGAAGGGGAGGCACAGGGATCATGTGTGAGGGCAAAGCGAAGCTGCTTGTGGAGAGCTTTGCAATCCTCATCATACCATCGATTCATGGGGTAGGAGCCAGGAGTGGGCTTACGAGTGTTCTTGTGAGTCGAGTGGGGATAGGAGTCCAAGGCGACTTTCGCGATGGCCTTCGAGAGTAACTCATGTTTGGCTGTGGCAATATCCAAGGCTCTAAAGTGGGAGATGGGAGGGAGCAGTTCCTCAAGATGGGTAGCATACAAAGGGGCACAATCTCTATTGAGAAGGAAGGTGATACAAGGGGTAGTGAGGTGTTTTGGGAGATGGTAGAGGTAGCAGGAAGAGGGGGAGTAGAGAGGAGGAAAGTGATGAGGGCATGATCTCCCAGAGGGAGGCGGGAAATGGAGAGATGTTGAATATGTTGGAGAAGATCATATGTGGTCAAGACATAATCCACTACACTCGATCCCCCACTGTGGGGAAAGTAGGTCAAATCTCTTGAGGCAGGGAAGCAAGGGAGCCTGTTCAAGATCAATAACCCATGAGATTCGCCCAGTTCTAGGAGATGTCTCCCACAACCTGTGAGGGGCCCAAACTCATCCTGTGAGCACCTATGAAGACCAACTGACTCTGGTTCTATCTCTTGGAGGTAGAGAGCGTCCTTAACCTTGTCATGAAGGGAAACATGTGTACTCTTGGTTCAGGCGTTGAAGTCACCCAAAAGAATCACATCCTCCTGAGAAGGGTAATGAGATATGTCCTTGTAGAAATCGAGGAACAAGTCTCCCTCAAACTCCTTATGAGTCACAAAGGGTGATGAGACAGGGGTAGGTAACATATTGCAAAGTAAATGTCATGAAGCCAATGGTGATCCTGTTGTAGTTGAACCCATAAAAATCTAGCGTGCTTGTCCGAAGACACCATGGAACCTTGATTACGAAGGGAATCCTGTACAAGGAAGGCCACTCACCCAGATCCTCTCACATTGTCAGAACTATTTGTCTCATGTCTACATGCCCAAATCCAATGGTACCCCGAGATTGGGGGTGGGATCCACATGGGGCTCTCATGTGTCTCTGCAAGAAAAAGGAGATTGTGGGAACCAATGGCATCGCACAATGTGCTTGGTGAGGACCAAAATGCACCATTATAGTTCCAACAACCTATGGAGATAGTGGGCCAACCCTCCTTGCACTGCGCCCCTTTGAACGCCATTGCCATTCGGCCCAAGGCTGAGAGTAACTCGAGGGGGGGCGTGGGGGCAATCACGAATGACAACTTTAAGATCCCAAATAACTGCCCATTTTCTTGCTTTCCATGTAACTGCTACTTGATCTCTGGCTTGCTTGAGTTCCTCATGTTGTGCTTTGGTAAGGTCAAGGTCCAGGAAGATCCTCTGATTGGGAGGGAGAGTGGCCAGTTTTTTCTTGGCTCAGAGGGCTTTGAACCAGTCGTCAGGTGTTTGAAAGAAGAGGCCCATCCACGCACATTCTAAAGGGATGTCTTGTAGGTTCAATGTGTCATAGAGGAAGGAGGTGCTGGCTTGTAGGGGCTTATTGGGGTCGCATGAACTGGAAGTCCACGTACTCTAAGATTTAGCTCCTAAAACCGGTGGAGACGCTCCTCATGTAACTTGGCTTGTACCACCCCCTCGACCATTGAGAGCGGGGGAGGCTTGGGATGCTCATTCTTCTTGACAACTTCCACCCAAGAGTTGAGCATCTGTTGTTGCGTTGTTCCCTCTTGTTTAAAGAGTGCATGTTTTGACCTCATCCCTGGGAACAACATGCATAGGTGAATCCTGAGGAACAACCTCTTTCATCCATTAGGCGCAACAATAACCCCCTAACCTCAACGAATAGTGACAATAACAACCAGTACCCACAATGATAATAGTCACATGCCACACCCAACATTGACAACATAGTTGTTATTTGGAAATTTTAATGTACCTGATGATGCAATGAAATTGAATTTCAAAAACGCAACTAGGATTATGGAGTGATAATTCCTCTTGTAAAAGTAAGGTGAAAATACTAAGACCAAAAAATAGTCGTCATGAGAAATTGTTTGCAACAAAAGATTTGTTCTACTAAAACACTCTCAGCAAATATGTCAAATTCAAATCCTCTCCTGCATGTTTCATCTTTTATTGTGGATATTTTCATCTTGTTCCAGGGCAGCCAAATTGACACACGTCGTGATGATACTGATAAATGTCTTTAGGTTTGGCTTGACCCCAACATGGCGCAGTTGTTGAAAAAGCTTTAGGGTTTCTTCTCGCAACCCATTCTGCACTTGCTTGATGATCATGACCGTTTGGGGGACCATGTCTCACACAAACATTTTGAGTATGCTCGACCATCACTCTCTCCCAAGACATCCATATCGTGCATACGTTTTCTCAAATTGTTTGTAGTACCACTTTGCATTTTCACTTCTATGCTCATAATGGCTAGCCCATGTGGCCTTAGTGTTGAAACCGAGGCTCTGATACCACTTGTAATGTCCTCGTATTGAAACCGAGGTTCTGTAACGTCCCCATGTTGAAATGAGGCTCTGATAGCACTTGTAACGTCCCCGTGTTGAAATTGAGGCTCTGATAGCACTTGTAATGTCCCCAGCCACCCCTGGGCGATGTCACTCACACAAACCTTAGAATTTACCATTTCACTCAAAACCCCAAGGGAAATTAAACCAGGAATATATACACAAATTAGCTAGATTCATTTAATTTCAAGCATATCACAAATACATACATAATTTAACCATAACATGCAATTGAGCACAAGCACAACCATATGGAAATACTGAGAAGGGGGTGAATCGATATTTCTTGGCAATTAGCAACGTATTAATATTTTTTAGAGCGTTAGTTAATCTTCAACAATATTTAACATTAATCAATATCAGATAGCATAAATAGTGAACAACACCATTCAACAATGCACAATAATCAAGACAATAGACAGAGATTTTTAGGTGGAAAACCACCTCCGAGTCAAAATCCATCGAATGCTTCTTAGTATTTGTCTTCTTTAAAAGGAATAATCACATCAAGTTTTTAGCTCCAACTGAAGGAGGCTCCAACCCCCTATTTTACAGGCTCCAACCTGTAGGATGCTCCAACACCCTATTTACCAACTTCAATTAGGAAGACACTCCAATGCCCTAGATCTCATGCTCCAACCTAACGAATGCTCCAACACCCTATTTACCAGCTAATACCAGACGAACGCTCCAATGCCCTGTGCTTTATCAGCTCCCACTGAAAGGATGCTCCAACGCCCTATGTAGGCTTCGACATACCCTAACACCACCCTGCCACCCTAAAGTGTTCTCAGGCTCCAACCTGAAGGTGACTCCAATCACCTGCCTTGCACCACGTTACCACCCCGATGAGCTGGCGGACCACGTTTCACAATTTTCACACTAGATCCCCCTGCACTCAAGAAACAATGTAAAGAAACTGTAATGAAAGTTATGCTGCTCTGCTTGGTATGTATATCACGTCAAGTCTTGGTAGCCTCACTGCTTAACTCTGCTCAAACCGACCACTGCACAATCATACCTCAAACAATATTCACTATCAAACTTGCCTTTGCTCAATCATAATGGCAAACCAAACCACTGCACAACAAACCCTAGAATCTGCTTATGCATCAACTGTACTACAAATCTTAATTGTCACATCAATTGACTATTGCTGCACTCACAGTGTCACTACTGATGTTGTAGGTAATCAATTTGATCTCTGTATCAATCCTATATTTATGCACCTGCAATGGTTAGTGTCACTGTATGGCAACTATTGATGTCCTTGACACCAACACTACAATGCTCACAAATGGATATGCATTAAGAAGCTCATGGAGCAATTGCCCAAACCTACTGTGCCAAGCTTCTTTTGCCCTTATGTTGTTGCACTAGTGCTGAAGGATCTATCAATCAATACGCTGTTGGCACTGATGTCCAGTGATGGCTCAGGACCCTTGAATAGTCCTAACTGTTGCTACAAAAACATGTAACCCTTCTTTGTTGTCTCAAACCCTGACTGCTTAGATGAATGACAAAACCACAATTATCCCTGTAATGTCACTGTTACAACTAGCAAAACACTATCATCAACTTCAACAAGATTTGTCTCCGACCTCTTATCTCAGTACTTTTCTTGGTTTTCAATTTGAAACAATAATGTTATATTAAACCATATAGTAGGCTAAACATTCTACAAAATGTCACTTTTTGGCACTGTTCTACAAATAGCTCAAATGATGATGCTTGTGCTACAAAATGCTATTTTCAATCTTCAGTTTGGCTCAAACAAGTGCAATAACTTGCAAAGCTCGTCGAATTAATTTTCATACAAAATCGACTTTTTATTTGGATATGCGATAGAATGAGCTCAACTTTATTTTTAATTAATCTTCATACAACTGAACATTTCCTTGGCTCTGTGACATAATAATCTTAATGATATATGATGTCATATCAATTACAAGTGTAGGCCCATACCAATAAAGTACGACCAATTTTATTTTGGATCTTAGACATGAGATTCTACCACCATGCTTATATAAAGGAAAATCTGCTATATCAAAATACCATATGGCAGCTCCTATTCCTATTTTTATCGCATAATATAATAAATGGAGAATCCACGTGTTAGATTGACTTACCAATACATAGCCAGGTCTAGAGTAATGTTCCCATATACTATAGTTTATAGTATTTTATCACAATAACGATACTTGAAGCACTTGCTTAGTTCCTCTAATGTAATGCCACATTCAATCTACATCGCAATATCTGGGCGCTCTGTACATCTATGTATCAAATTATCAAAATTGCAACGATATAATGGCTGAATGCACATACATATGTCCACTGCATTTTATGCCCAGTTGTAGAATTCCATCATAACCCAGCGTTTTGAATTTTGACTACAATCAGAACAAGAGTTTGCTCTTTTCTTTTGGCAGATACTGAAGCAACTAGATAATAGCAGTTGCAATAATCAAATTCTTTGCCCTAGAAAGCCCTTTATACTTAACAAGAAAATGATACAACGAAGCCCTATAAGGGCAGCAAAAACCAGGAGCCATTGAGTAATAAAAAATTCTACCAAACAAAAGAAAAACTTTGTTGCTTCACAACACCAAGAGGAATAGAAAGATTTCGTGCCTTTCTTACAAGGCTATTCCATTGGACCAAAACACAAAGCTCAACATTGCAATTTTGCAAATTTTCAGAGATCAATAATGCCCACAGATTCGAGCCATGAGATATAAAGGAACCAACTTCATTCCTTTTGTAGTCCCTCATTGAATTTCTAGAATCTGTAACAGACAGATGCCAAAGGGACCTCACAAAACCCTCGGTCCGCTGCAATATTTAGCCCCAACGAATCACCAAAGCACCCATTAAAAAAATGAAAACAAGGACCCTTATCTTCAGATATTTGTTGCCTCTCTAGGAGCGGAGCTCATTTCAGAAGGATAAAATTATGCATTGGATAGTGACATTAGATCTCCTTTTATAGACAACTTCTTAGTTTAAGAGAGGCTTCTAAGAGATGTAGTAGTTCCAATTTTCCAAGGAGGAATTTGAAATTCAAATTCAATCTAGTGGAGGAAACACTTTCCGAGGGTTTTACAATTTTAAACCTTAACTAACTTAAAAACCCTAAAACCCTTATGCATGTTAGAAAATCGGAAAGGCAGAAAGATTTTCTCTTGTTGATAATTCTTGTGATTTCTTTGAGTTCTTATTATTTTCTTATGTTCTTCTTTTATCTTAGTTCATCAAGCAATTACCAAAACCAAAAACATGAAGATCAAGAACACCAGATGTAGGCACTTAGCCAGGGCTAAAACCCCTATATAGGGGAAAAACCCTATCAGAAACTATTCCTTCAGTAGATTCAAATGAGACAGACCAAGACCTTAGATTCAAAGACCTTCCTCCTCCACCAAGTCAGCCTTCCAATATGATTCATCACACTTTAGTAGTCTCTTCTTGTCTAGCAGCTTCATCCCAACAACAATCCAGAAATTTCGGCTTTTCAGCAGCAAAACTTCGACCCCAACTATAGAATTTTGGCCCAGCTTCAGCTTTGCAAAGATTTGCCCCTTCAGTAGCTTCACAACTTCACATGTGTGAGAGAAAGAGAGTGAATTTCAACTTCTTATGCATTTCCTCCTTCGCTATTCTTTTCTTCTTCCCTTGAATTCCACACTTTTTCTAGCCCTAGAAGTTGCACAGTGAACTTGTTGTGAGTGTCAAATGAGGTCGAGTTGTTGCCTTTATATAGGTGTTTTAGCCCCTTAGATTAGGCCAACTTGTCCAATTTGAGGCCGACTTGGTGGAGGAGGCTTAATTGACATTTTGCAGTAAAATAATTTCTTTCTTGACAAATAAATCCCACGAAGGGTTCTTTATGTTGAGAAATCAATGCTAGTAGAGTTAGGGTTAGATTTCTCTTTCTTGATAATTACTTGTGAATTATGTTGGCTTCTTTTACTTCTTTGTTATATTATCTTTCATCAAGCAATTACCAAATTGTGTGTGAATGAAGATCACAAAAACACAAGACACAAGATGTAGGCACTTTTCCAGGGGAAAATCCCTATCTAAAGGAAAACCTAGTGAAAATCGCTTCCTTCAATAGTTTTCTTGAGACTCTTCAACCTAGACACAAACCTCCTCCAACCACCAAGTCAGCCTCTCCTTCCAGCAACTTCGACCTAGATCTTTGACCTTGATGCAACAACACTTCGACCCAACAAATTCAGAATTTCGACCTTCTAGCAGCAGAATCATCGACCCAACACTTTCAAAATTTCGACCCTTCCAGTAGTAAAACTTCAATCCAGTAACTTCGCATAACAGAGAGAAAGAGATAGCCCAAAAATTTCGACCTTGATCCTTCCAGCACTTCTTCTCTTCTAGGAATTTCACACTTTTTTTGCCTTCTTGTTCTTGGATATTGAACTTGTGAGAGAGATGCTCCAAATGAATTCAAACTGCTTGTATATATAGGCTTTAGGTGAGGTCAAATTGCCCTGTTTGAGGCCGATTTGATCTCCTTGAGGCTGACTTGGTGTGGAGGTGTCAAATACCTAATTTGACTCAATAATAAATCTTTTTACATGATCCAAAAGCCCAAGAAGTGTCTCATAAAATCTACAATGACTCTAATGACTCAATATAAATCATAGGAATCCACAATGGGGACTTTGACTAATAAAGGATGAATCAATCATGAAACCCATGCTTTAATAAGTCATTGTAATAATAATAATAATTTTCTTTTTCATTCTTTTGACAAGTGCATTACATAATGACTCAAATACATTTATGAAGACCGAACCTAGTTACATTTTTCAACACTCCCTCTTAACTAGGGAGGTATTCATAATAACATATACACGTACAAGGAAGATCTCAAAACATATGAACTATGAAGAGTTTAGGAATCAAAACGCCATGGACTAGATTTCTGACTAGGGAAATCTATCCAAGGTCCTCCAATAGTTTAGGCACTCACAGTGCCATGGACTAGATTCTTTACCAGAGCAATCTATTCAGGTGGGACTAAGATGGACTAAAGCTTTCATCCTCTCTAGGTATCATCAAGCTTACTTGCTAACCATCAACCCAGGGATCTAGGTGCGTATCCGAGGTCAGAGCTCTATGACCAACGCCCCCTCCCTACTTTGGGATCTAGACATCAACACGTAGTGCTGGCCTGATGTCTTCCCGAGCAATGTGTCTCACACACAAAACCTCAACAAATCTCTTAAAAACTTTTATCATCATCAACAAGATCAACAATATCTACTAAACCAAGCATGCTTTTAAGATATTCAAACTTCTTATTAGGAAGAGACTTTGTTAATATATTAACTGTTGAAAAGTGTAACTAGGTTTGGTCTTCATAATGACATGTAATTGTGGCTTTTGTAAATGATGTAATGAAGAAACTAAAATTATTTTTGTAAGCCTTGCTTCATGGGTTTCATGAGCAAGTGATTTTATTTTAGATGGCTCCCATTGAAAGCCTTAGGATTGGTCATTAAAAGTCAAAGAGTCTATGTCATGTATGAAGAACCCTTCTTGGGGATATAACAATGTATTTGAGTCTATAATATGTCTAGAAAGCCCTCCAACGACAGGCACTAATACTCTTGATGTTAGCCTCAATATGCATAAGAAACTTATGTCGGCTCAGCTTATATGAAGACACATCTATTTGAGATGTCGCGTCGGCTTATATACATGGATAGACTACTATATATACCCACCTCGGCCTATTCCACAGTATGGCAAAATTTCACATCTCTCTCTGTAATTTTCAGATGGGTAAAAAACGAGAGAAGGTTCAGATCTCTAGTGCAGACTTTGCATACCTCTGAAGTTTTCGGTGATGATGAACAATGAACAAAAGTCGGACATCTTTATGATTTAGATGTGAGAACAGAACTCGGTCTAAGATAAAGAGGCAGAGTTTGGGTGACTAGGGAATTCAGACCCTTCTACAGTTCGTATTTCAGTGGCAACGAAGAAGACGAGACAGTTTGTAGTGCATCACAGTCATACATTTCGGTGCTATGAAGGACATGATATAAGACAGTGATGTGAAGACAATGTCTTGATGTAAAGAAGGTTGAAGCGAAGGAAGAATCAAGAAGAAGAAAAGACAGTCAAGAGAATCAGTGTCTTGGCCTTGGAGTGGTTAATAGGTCAAGGGTCTTGGTCTTGGTATTCGTCAATTGGAATCTCTATAAGAAGAATTTGTGCAGGTTTGGTCCTGGCTCATAGCCTACATGCCGTGTCTCTTGTCTATTTATGATCATGCATTGGTTACTGTTTGATGAAGAAGAACATTAATAATCTAACACGAAGAAGATCCTAATCTAAAAAAGTAAAAAGCATTCATAAACGGTCACTAATCAAAGAGAAATCACCTAATGCTAATGCCCTAGATTTCTCAACATGGCATCAAAGCTAAGGTGCTGAAGTCAAAGGAAGGGCATCTATTCAAAGAAACAATCAAGGATCGAGTTTCAAGAAATGCATCAAAGCAAGTCGAAGGTTATCAAAGCAAAAGATCAAGATCTACATTGAAGAATCAAATCCTTGTTCGAAGAGGCAGTCTACTACAACAAAAGTTTTGGATCCTATAGTCATCATCAAAAGATCACAAAGACCCTCATCAAGTTATCTACAAAGCAAGGTAGCTCGAAGTACTTTAAAGTTGAAGATTACATCGTCTTGGAGAGGACAGTGATGAATTCAGACTCCTAGTCACATAGCAGTTCGAATCTCTGTGCTCTGTGTTGATGGATAGTTTCGGATGTCATATCATAGTATACAGTTCGGATTAAACAAAAGTGACAACGAGGGTTTGTTTAGGGTAAAGTTCGGATCTCCACAGTGAAAGAAGTTCTAATATGTCTCTCTAAAATTTCGGCTAGATGATGTATAGAAGCCATCTTGGTAATGTTGCAGAAAGGATAGTTCGGCGTCAAGACAGTAATATAGTGCCATCTCAAGTGTGTCAACAGTTCGTTTCTATCATATTATACTCAGAACAGAAATGATCTCAGTATGCAAGAAGAACTGAAAGGAGGAAGGAGAAGATAATCAAGAGAGCTAGATCTAAAGGGTTGTCATTATAAAAGGAGCAATCTCCTCTCACTGAAGAAGGGTTTTTCATTTGGAAAAAGATCATCCAAAATGGAGCACAAATACATCTTCTTCAACCATCATCAAAGTGATCAAGTTGAAGATTTCATCTTCACTTGTCAAGTAATTATCTTTCATTCTTTAATTAATTTGGTAAAATCACTTTGTGTTTGCAAGGAGATCTAGAAGCTGGTTGGGTCATCGAAATTCCTTGCATGAAAAAGGAGGATAGACATAGTCCTCGAAGAAAGTGAAGTCATTGAACACATCAATGAAAAAGGTCTCCTCTGAATTCATGGAAAGAGATTTTTATGAAAGGTCCCCTCATATAGCAATATTGGAGACATCAAAGAAATGTATATGATAAGCTCGTAAGAATATTCTCTGAAGATGCGATAAAGAAGGTCACATGACTTAGATCTGATCTACACAAAATTAAAGGTATCAAAGAATGAAGGGATATTTTCATAAGATCTCAACTGCGAGATTTGGGAGAGATGATAAGAAGATAATCATCATTGTTCTAAATGCACTAACTAATGAACAAGGTAACAAATGTCCATGAGGATAAGAAAGTTACCTCATTCGGCAACTTGTGATTTCCATGCAAGATAGAAGAAGACAAGTTGAGGGAAAAAGCGTTGAAAGCTAAAGAAATCAAACATTTGCAGAAAAGAAAGGAGATCATAACTGAGATTCAATGCTATGGATGTAAAAATTATGGACATTACAGGGAATATTGACTTAAAGAGACAATATCAAAGAAGAGAAGAAGCCCATATCATTGAAGAAGTGGAGGAAGCTGAAGAGAAGTCCAAGAAAAGAGGAAGTAAGAGATCTCTACTATGTCTGAGATAGTCTGCCTCACAAAAGGTCTTGACATAGCATCTAAATCTTATGTTATAGGATCTGGCTATAATAAATAATAAGATGCATTGTGGCATCATGGAAGCATTAGAAACAAGAGCTCGTGACATCACTATAGGAAACATGAAGGATGTCTAAAACAAAATCTATGGCAGTCAAATATGAAGGATATAGCTCTTGGGAACCTCATTGCAAACTTAAGGAAAGGAAGAAGTCATCCAGGACAAGTCTCATCATATATTAGTCAAAAGGGAAACATCTGCTGAATAAGGATATGCGAGATCCTCAAGATTCTCTGATGGAATCCTCATTGGAGGATTCACTGATCTAGAGTGGAAGCAAGTGTTTCATCAGGAACTCCAACTTGTGGAATTCATGGGATGATGGTATGATGACATAAGAGATGAAGCAAATCAAGGGGTTGAAGATCTTTTCAATCAAGGAAGTTGTTGAAAGAAGCCTAGATGACCTAAAGGTAAATGAGGTATGTATGCTTGTATTTAATACTATAATGTCATATCATATCACTACTTCTATCTTGAGAAGCATGATCAAAGGAAAAGGATCTCCTCCTCTGAATGGATGCAGGAAGGCATAGGGCACACTAGATGAAATCACCATAATATGTCCTCATATATAGTATGAGGTGGTTGACTACAATTGAGGAGCTTTGATTGGAAGCTCCTGGGAATGAAATGTGTGAAAGGAAGGAATAGATTGTGAGATATGCAACCATGGTAAAGGCAATCAACATCCAAAAGACCAAGAAGATTTCACTAGGAAATCTCCCGGAAAGATGTGAAGACTCTAATGGAAGTCTGAAAAAAATGGAGACCCTTGACAATGGATATCTTTGGGAGATGTGTCAACATGTATGTAGGATGCTGATACCTACAGGAAGATGTCATGATGAAAAACCATCACAAAGGTAATTTTGATTTAAGTGTTCATTTCTTATTTTTGAACAAATATTTGGATGGGCTTATGTAGAACTGCCAAAGGGAAGAACAGTGAATGACTTCCAAGAGGACCATATAGAAGGATGTAAGATCCTTCCAGAAAATATGGCATGAAGAAAGCAGCATGACATGAAGCAAGGCCAGATGAAGATTGATGGATCACTTTATGATGAAAGGAATGATGACATGACTGACTCGTGGATAAAAGTGATAGGTGGTTTGTGCCCTATGAAGAAGCCACAAAAGATGAAGACTCCTGGACAAAGAAATTCATGACATCAAAGGAAGGAGCTCTTCAAGCAGTTGGTCGAGGAGCTGCTGTAGGCCCCTAATTGAGAGGGAGCCTGAAGGCAAGTTTCTTACTTGGAAGAAACTTGGAAATTCCTAAGCCAAGAGGGAGCTTAGGTACATTCCTTCTGTAGGAATGAGTACAGTACATTGTTGGAATTGATATGTCCTCCCTAATTGAGGGGGAGAGATAAACACATCATTCCGGTCTTCATCTGGGAAGACAAAATGGAGGATTGGGTAATCATTTAGCATCCAATACTCTTTGAGGATGAGATAGGGCACCCAAGATAAGAGTAGTCGTGGACCGATATTCTTTGAGGACTGGCTATCCAAGATAAGAATAGTCCAAAGAAAGTCATACTCTGTGAACACCCGGGTGGAGTATGTACCTTGAGAGACAATGATTTTGGTGTCTATGAATCATTGGTCTCGCCAACATTGTGCTTTGATCATGTGGATAGAGTTGTTAGTCAAGGTCTTGCTATGTGACAATGTTGGTTGATATGATGCTAGACAGATGGGTTACCAATCTGAATCTTCTTATGAGAAATTCTTCAAATTGAGAATGACCAAGTACCATTATGAATACCTCCCTAGTTAAGAGGGAGTGTTGAAAAGTGTAACTAGGTTCGGTCTTCATAATGACATGTAATTGTGACTTTTGTAAATGATGTAATGAAGAAAATAAAATTATTTTTGTAAGCCTTGCTTCATGGGTTTCATGAGCAAGTGATTTTATTTTAGATGGCTCCCATTGAGAGCCTTAGGATTGGTCATTAAAAGTCAAAGAGTCTATGTCATGTATGAAGAACCCTTCTTGGGGATATAACAATGTATTTGAGTCTATAATATGTCTAGAAATCCCTCCAACGACAAGCATTAGTACCCCTCTTGATGTCGGCCTCAATATGCATAAGAAACTCATGGCAGCTCAGCTTATATGAAGACACATCTATTCAAGATGTCACGTCGGCTTATATACACGGACAAACTACTATATATACCCACCTCGGCCTATTCCATAGTAAGGGAAAATTTCCCATCTCTCTCTATAATTTTCGGATGGGTAACAAACGAGAGAAGGTTCGGATCTCTAGTGCAGACTTCGCATACCTCTGAAGTTTTCAGTGATGATGAACAATGAACAAAAGTCGAACATCTTTGTGATTCGGATTTGAGAACAAAACCCGGTCTAAGATATAGAGGCAGAGTTTGGGTGACTTGGGAATTTAGATCCCTCTACAGTTCGTATTTCAGTGGCAGGGAAGAAGATGAGACAGTTCGTAGTGCACCACAGTCATCCATTTCGGTGCTATGAAGGACATGATAGCGAGAAGAAGATCTTGAAGACAATGATGAGAAGGTCTTGATAAGACAGTGGTGTGAAGACAATGTCTTGATGCAAAGAAGGTTGAAGCAAAGGAAGAATCAAGAAGAAGAAAAGACCGTCAAGAGAATTAGTGCCTTGATCTTGGAGTGGCTAATAGGTCAAGGGTCTTGGTCTTGGTATTCGTCAATTGGAATCTCTATAAGAAGAATTTGTGCGGGTTTTCCTCTCAAAGAGTGAGAGGTTTTGGCCCTGACTCATAGCCTACATGCTGTGTCCCTTGTCTATTTATGTTCATGCATTGGTTACTGTTTGATGAATAAGAACATTAATAATCTAACATGAAGAATATCCTGATCTAAACAAGTAAAACACATTCACAAACAATAACTAATCAAAGAGAAATCACCTAATGCTAATGCCCTAGATTTCTCAACATCAACTACCTGATTGTTTGTCGGGACATACTGTGGCTTCATGATCCCATCCTGCACTAATTTCCTAATATAGTGGAAGTTATTGTTGATATGCTTCGTCCTAACATGAAACACAGGATCTTCAGACATCTTGATGCAACTTTGATTATCACAGTTTATCAGAATAGGACCTAAAGGCTTCTCGAACAAATTTGTCAGAAGCTTCCTCAACCATACAACCTCCTTTCCTACTTCACATGCAGCCACATACTCTGCTTCAGCACTACTCAAAGCAACGAGATCTTGCTTTCTACTAATCCATGAGATCATGGCAAATCCCAAACTAAAGCATCCACCCATAGTGCTTCTTCCATCGGTCTCATTGCCACCCCAATCAGAGTCTGTGAAACCAATCAGCTTGACTTCCTTGCCATCATACTTTAGGAAGTGATGTATAGTGCTGTGGAGATATCTCAATATATGCCTGGCAGCTATCCAATGATCATGATGAGGCTCCAACTGAAACTGACTAAGAATGTTCACAGCAAAACATATATCCGGCCTAGTATTTACTAGATACATCAGAGAACCCACCAACTTACAATAGGAGGTAGGATCTATGAGACTTGAGTCAGAGCTCCTCAACTTCTTGAGATTGGTGATCATAAGAGTAGTCATGGGCTTGGAATCCATCATCCCAAATTTCTGCAACAACTTGATGATATACTTTCCTTGCCCCATATATATCTCCCCATGTTTCTGCCATACTTCTAGACCTAGGTAATAATGCATCAGTCCCAGATCTTTCATCTCAAACTTGGCTGCCAGCATCTTCTTGCATTCTTGTATCCTTCGCTCCACACCTGTAATGAATAGATCATCCACATATAGTAGAATAATGACTGACTCATTATCCACAACCTTGATGTAGAGATTTGGATCAACAATACTTTTCACGAACCCAATTCTTAGAAGTTATGCATCCATTCTTGCATACCATGCCCTAGGAGCTTGCTTCAAACCATATAGGGCCTTCTTGAGTCTACAAACATGAGTGTCTTTGCTATTTACTTCAAAGCCTTCGGGTTGTTCAATGTATACTTCCTCATCGATGGTCCCATTCAGAAATGTTGTCTTTACATCCATTTGATGGATATTCCATCCCATTGTAGCAACCAATGAAACCAAAGATCTAATGGTAGTATACCTTGCGGTGGGTGCAAAGGTTTCTTCATAATCTATGCCTTCCTTTTGAGAGAAACCCATTGCAACAAATCTAGCTTTGTATTTGTCTATACTTCCATCAAGAACGTGCTTGATCTTGTAGATCCATTTGGAGGTGACAACCGATTTGTTACTAGGTCTAGGAAAGATTTCCCAAACCCCATGCTTCATGATGGATTGATATTCTTCTCGCATTGCCTTCTTCCATACTTCTTGATGAGCATTTTCTTCAAATGTAGATGGTTCAACATCAATCAGTTTTGTCATATATGCAACATATCTAGAATATCTTTTCGGCCTTTTACTTTATCTAAAGGTTCCTTTTGTAGCTCCATGCCCTTCAACATCTTCAAGAGTAAATTTTTTAACCAATTTGGCCTCTTCCTTGTGTTCGGTATGGTCACATGTTGAATAGGCTCTCTTGGTCCTTCTTCTTCTTGATTTGTGTTGTACTTCTTCTTCTTTGAATATTGGTATATCTTTGTCACCAGAATCAATCGGAATGTCCTTGGATCTTTTATAGGCATGATTTTCATCAAATATAACATCCCTGCTTACTTCAATATGTCTTCCTTCCTTGATGTAGATTCTATATGCCTTTGAGGAGAGACTATAGCCAACGAAAATCCCTTTGATGCTTGTAGAACCTAATTTCTTTCATTTGTCCTTTGGAACGTGGATATAGGCAGGACTCCCAAAAATTCGGAGATGGTCCACACTTGACTTCTTCCCTGTGAATGCTTCTTCAGGTGTCATATTCTCAAGAATTATATGAGGACTTCTCTTTTGAATATATACTGCTGTCATTGCTGCTTCTCCCTATAGAAATTTTGGTAAGTCTCGATCAAGGAGCATTGTTTACAATTGTCCTATTCTTTCTTTCGACCACTCCATTTTGTTTGGGATAGTAGGGAATAATGAGCTCCCTCTTAATTCCCGCTTCTTTACAATATGCAATCAATTCTTGAGAAGTATATTCCCCACCATTTTCGGATCTCAAAGTCTTTAATTTTCTCTCAGTTAGGGTTTCCACTTCAGATCTAAACTCCTTGAATTTCTCAAATACTTCATCCTTTTTCTTGAGAAGGTAGAGCCATGTCTTTCTAGAGTGATCATCAATGAATGTTACATAATAAAGATGACCTCCAAGTGATTTGTCAGACATAGGCCCACAAACATCATAATGAATGAGGTCTAATATTTCTTTAGACCTTGTTTCACTATTTGAAAATGGTTTTCTTGTATGTTTACCCAAAGAACATCCCTTGCAAACTCCTTCACGATCTTCTTTGATATTGGGGATGCCATGAACTAGTTGATTTAGAGTGGGAATGACCTTGTAGTGTAGATGACCATATCTTCTATGCCATAGCTCAATGGGATTGATTTCCATATGAACTAGAGCTTGAGGAGATGGTGTTATGACTCTATATAAGCTTCCTTCATGAACTCCAATAACCCTAGATTTATCAATACTTGAATCTTTTCCCCAAACCAAAAGCTTTCCATCAACAAAAGCAAATCTACCCCCTTTATCTTCTAAGCAAGAAATTGAAAGCATATTTTTTTTCAAACTTGGAACATATAGTCTATTGTTGATATGTAGCTTAGCTCCATTCTCTAGCTTAAAAGATGTTGATCCCAAGCCTCTAACAACATAGATTTTGTTGTCTCCCAATTCCACTGCATGAGAAGATGGTTCCTTTGATAGAGTGTGAAGTTGTTTAGTCTCCCCTGTCATATGCCTTGATGCTCCTCTGTCAATAATCCATGCATTATCATCATTAAGTAAACCTGTAAGTGTAGCCAAGAACCCTTGACTTTTGACCTTGTTGAATAAGTAGTGGAAGCTCTTCTTGATCCAACTTCTTGCAGTATTGAATCCCATTCTTATATAACTTATCATAGAGGGAGTAATCATTTCCTTCAATCCAACATAGATCTTCAATCTTCCTTGACCTTAGCTTTAATACCATGTTGAGAAATCAATGCTAGTAGAGTTACGGTTAGATTTCTCTTTCTTGATAATTACATGAGATCTCTAAGACCCAGAAATTGTTTGGGGAAATTCCACCCGGATGGAGAGATATTAAAATAATTAATATTTTTAATGAGACCCTAAGTCTAAACTTAGGAAAATTAAAATATTAATGTGTACTAATATAATATGGGTGAGAAAGTTCTAAATAACGAGGATCAAGCTAAATCTAATCTTAGCCGTTGATTAGGGACTTAATCTCGGCCGTTGAATCGTCAACAGGAAAAGTATAAGAGGAGGCTTGTGGGTCAATTGGAGATATACCAAGTTGATCAATCAATTCGATTTTTTGGGGTAGGGTTTGCTGAGAAATTGAGTTAGTGATCTATTGCAGCGAGGGGCAGTTCGGTAGAAGGCCAAGAATACATAGCAAAGGGGCAGAGATAGTGCTGGAGAGAGCGCAAAGGCAGCCTGGGTTGACGTAGAGGTAGCCAGAGCTGACGCAGAGGGTTGGAGGGCCAATGCTGGTGACGCAGAAGGCCGAGAAATTGACGCAGGCAAACGTAGAGGCTGACAGAGTTGATGCTGGGCAGAAAGAGATGCACTGTGGTGTTTTCGTGGGGTAGACTGAGAGTTGAGAGGCAGACACAAAGTTGAAGAAGGTGATGCAATTCTAGAAGATAGCTTGGAGCAAATTTCGCTCTCCAGTTGAGGAACAATCGAAGTTATTGTGGGGCCAATCATCCGGTTTTTGAATTAGTCGAAATATTTGTCTCCGGAGCAAGGTACTTTTGCCAAGGAAAATCTCTGAAGGGTGAGCCATTTCTGGCACCCTAGTTGTATTTAGAAAATTGCATAATAATAAAACCCTCATATCTGTTGCACCGGTTTTCTCGCATTGGGTTTTTCCGGGGATGATTGTCCAAAAATAACGGTGCCCCTTGTATTATCTCAGTTATTTCAGTTGTTGATCTGTATATGTGTGAAGGTTGCATTTGTGTTTATTTCGGTATTTATATTAATAAATAACTTGTTAATGGAAAGAACAAATTGGAGATAATAAACCAAATAGTGCAGAAGGGATTTTTGATGTGTCAAACTTAGAAATTTCCACATGGTATCAGAGCGATTTCAGATCAAAGTAGGATTGAAGACACCAGCAAAAATCTGAAAATTTGCAGCAGAAGCAGTTGTCCCGAGAGATAGCATTGTTCTAGGGTAGAAGCAACAAGAGAAGAGGTGACGCAGAGCCTGCGTCAGTAGTTTGAGCCAAGGGAAGGGCCAGCGCAGAGGCAAAGTGAGGTAGAAGAGGCTCACGAAGAGCCATGTCATCCTGCTCAGCGAGGTAGGATTTATGCAGGTCGCTGGAGGAGCAGATTCAACCTTTGCCCGGATTGCGCGACGCCTGAAAGGCTCAGTTTCTTTAGTTGTTGGGGCTTGGTGAGTTGTGGGCAGATTGTGATTTGAGGATCTAGTGGGACGTTGTTTCTGTCAATACAAAATAGTGTCTAAGGAGACAGAACCAAGGTAGAGGGAATCACTACCTCGATGGATTTCTAGCCAAGGAATCCAGATCCGAGTTGCAGTTGCAAGGAGGATTGGAGAGGAGCGGTTCGACAACTGGCCAGAGGATTTCCAGGAGGGAAATCAGGACTCAAAGGGAGATTTCCAAGAGGGGAGTCGAGACTCAGAGGGAGTCTAGAAGAGGAGCTGAAATGGCAGTGAACGGACTGAGGGATTAGGACAGGTTGGATGGAGCTTCCAACTTTGTCATCTAGAAGGCCAGGATCTTGGCAGTCCTGGATCGACATCGCATCAAGGAATTTGCCTTGAAAGTAGTGGCTATCCCAGTTGACCCAACTGAGAATGAGAAGTATGAGGAGGTGATGGCGAGGGCGAAGTGCATGATCCTAGACGGGGTCAAAGATCATGTCATACCACATATTGTTGAGAAGAACACAACAAAGGAGATGTGGGACACCCTGACCACCTTATACCAGGGCTCTTCCATGCAGCGGAAGATGCTATTGGAGAATCAACTGAGGTCATATCAGATGCATAAGGGAGAGCAGATAGATCCATTCCTTCTCAGGTTACAGGAGATTCACAACCAGCTTACTTCTGTGGGGTCTACATCGGATCCAGAGTTTATGGTCAAGACTGCCCTAAATGCAGTCTTCGAGAAGTGGGAGACATTTGTCCAAAGTATTTTAGGTAGGGCTACTCTTCCCAGTTAGGAGGAGATGTGGGCAACTCTTCGACAGGAAGAGATTAGGAGGTTGACCAAGGCAGGGAGTAGTGGTAAGGGAGTCAGAGTCAAGAAGGAGGAGGAGGAGGATGCAACTCTCGCATCTGCGGGACAGCAGGGGCTACAGAAGAGGAAGAAGAAGGACATCTCCAAGGTTAAGTGCTTCCATTGTGGGGAGCTGGGACATTATGCATCCCAGTGTCCCAGGAAGAAAAGCAAGGGAGAGGCTTCTGATTCAAAGGAATCTCCAGCTAAGGCGGAGAAAGAGGTCGAGATTGATGACGATTGTGCCATGAGTGCTCATGCACCTCTAGAGAAGAGGTGGGGAGACATCGAGTTGTAGTCAAGAGGACTACATGCTAGGGGCAGGATCCTTGAGGTGCCCAAACTCTTGGATCACATCCGGCTACGGGAGCCCTTAACGACAGTAGCATGATGATAGGTGTTGGGTGGAGCAAAGTGTAATGGAGCAGCAAGGCAGTGCTTGAGTGCAGAAATTTTAGGTAGCGCAGTGGAGGTTGCAGCAGTGCGAGAGGCACATAGGTGTATGTAGCAACGTAGTGGTAGCAGAGGGAGCACAGGATAGTAGCAGAGGCAACTTCAACATCACGAGGCTTCCAGACTGACTGGGATGTCAGTATTTGGGAGAAGACAGTTACTTACTTCTTGGTAACTGGGTTGCAGTGGCAGCATAGGCAACATGTTGAGAGGGAGCTGCAGTACAGATGTAGCAGTGGCAGTGGTAGTGTCATAGGCAATAGTACAAGAAGCAACAGTGTAGGGATGTGAGGCAGCAGGCCGAGCATCAACACAGGTACCAATGTGGAAGATTAGTGTGATGTTTCTATAGGTAAGCATTGCTAGAGCACATTCCTTGCTAAGAGGGAGAGTTGATTTTTGGTAGCATTGGATGTGCTCTAGCCATGAAAATTGGTGGAGAGGCTAAGGTACATGAGATCTCCAAGACCCAGAAATCGTTTGGGGAAATTCCACACGGATGGAGAGATATTAAAATAATTAATATTTTTAATGAGACCCTAAGTCTAAACTTAGGAAAATTAAAATATTAATGTGTATGAATATAATATGGGTGAGAAAGTTCTAATTAACGAGGATCAAGCCAAATCTAATCTTACCCGTTGATTAGGGACTTAATCTCGACCGTTGAATCGTCAATAGGAAAAGTATAAGACGAGGCTTGAGGGTCGGTTGGAGATACACCAAGTTGATCAGTCAATTCAATTTTCTGGGGCAAGGTTTGCTGAGAAATCGAGTTAGTGATTTGTTGTAGCAACGGGCAGTTCGACAGAAGGCCGAGAATACAATGCAGAGAGGTAGAGATAGTGTCGGAGAGACAGCGCAGAGGTAGCTAGAGTTGACGCAGAGGGTTGGAGGGCCAGCGCTGGTGACGCATGAGGCCGAGAAATTGACGCAGAGCCTGGCAGAGCTGACGCTGGGCAGAAAGAGTTGTGTTGTGGTGTTTTCGTGGGGCAGACTAAGAGCTGAGAGGTAGACGCAGAGCCGTAGAGGATGACACAGTCCCTGGAGGGTGACGTAGTTCCAGAAGATGGCTTGGAACAGCTTTCGCTGTCTAGCTAAGGAACAGTCGAAGTTACTATGGGGCCAATCATCTTGTTGCTGAATTAGCTGTAATATCTGTCTCCGGAGCAAGGTACTAAAGCCAAGGAAAATCTCTGAAGGGTGAGCCATTTCTGGCACCCTAGTTGTATTCAGAAAGTTGCATAATAATAAAATCCTCATATCTGTTGCACCAGTTTTCTCGCATTGGGTTTTTCCGAGGACGATTGTCCAAAAATAACAGTGTCCCTTGTGTTGTCTCAGTTATTTCAGTTGTTGATCTGTATATGTGTGAAGGTTGCATTTGTATTTATTTTGGTATTTATATTGATAAATAACTTGTTAATGGAAAGAACAAGTAGGAGATAATAAACCAGATAATGCAGTAGGGATTTCTAATGTGTCAGACTTAGAAATTTCCACATCTAACAACATAGCTTTTGTTGTCTCCCAATTCCACTGCATGAGAATATGGTTGCTTTGATAGAGTGTGAAGTTGTTTAGTCTCCCCTGCCATATGCCTTGATGCTCCTCTGCCAATAATCCATGCATTATCATCATTAAGTGAACTTGTAAGTGCAACCAAGAATTCTTGACTTTTGACCTTGTTGAATAAGTAGTAGAAGATCTTCTTGATCCAACTTCCTGCAGTATTGAATCCAATTCTTGTATAAATTATCATAGAGGGAGTAACCATTTCCTTCAATACAACAGAGTGATCTTCAATCTTCCTTGACCTTAGCTCTGATACCATGTTGAGAAATCAATGCTAGTAGAGTTAGGGTTAGATTTCTCTTTCTTGATAATTACTTGTGAATTATGTTGGCTTCTTTTACTTCTTTGTTATATTATCTTTCATCAAGCAATTACCAAATTATGTGTGTATGAAGATCACAAAAACACAAGACACAAGATGTAGGCACTTTGCCAGGGAAAAACCCCTATCTAAGGGAAAACCTAGTCAAAATCTCTTCCTTGATTAGTTTTCTTGAGACTCTTCAACCTAGACACAAACCTTCTCCAACCACCAAGTCAACCTCTCCTTCCAACTACTCCGACCTAGATCTTCGGCCTTGATGCAACAACACTTTGACCCAATAAATATAGAATTTCGGCCTTCCAACAGTAGAATCTTCGACCCAACACTTTCAGAATTTTGACCCTTCCATTTGTAAAACTTCGATCCAACAACTGGCCTAGTAACTTCGTATAAGAAAGAGAAGGAGATAGCCCAAAAACTTCGACCTTGATCCTCTTAACACTTCTCTTCTAGGAATTTCACACTTTTTCTGCTTTCTTGTTCTTGGATATCGAACTTGCGAGAGAGATGCTCCAAATGAATTCAAACTGCTTGTATATATAGGCTTTAGATGAGGTCAAATTGCCCTGTTTGAGGCCGACTTGATCTCCTTGAGGCCGACTTGGAGTGGAGGTGTCAAATATTTAATTTGACTCAATAATAAATCTTTTTACATGATTCAAAAGCCCAAGAAGGGTCTCATAAAATGTATAATGACTCTAATTACTCAATATAAATCCTAGGAGTCCACAATGGGGACTTTGACTAATAGAGGATGACCCGAGCATGAAACCCATGGTTTAATAAGTCATTGTAATAATAATAAAAAATTTCTTTTCTTATTCTTTTGACAAGTGCATTACATAATGACTCAAATACATTTATGAAGACCGAACCTAGTTACATTCTTCAACACTTTACATTATGACATGGACAAGGACATTTGACGTAAACCCTATAAGCCTTCAATGGAGGCTTTGACCTGGAAACAATGGACCCAAGCATGAAACCCATGCTTTAATAAGTCAATTTCTTTAATAATAATTTTTTTTTCTTTCTTTTGATGAATATAATACATCATGACTAAAGTACAATTATGAAGACTGACACTAGTTACATTTTTCAACACTCCCTCTTAACTAGGGAGGTATTCATAATTACATATATATAGAGGTACATGGAAGATCTCAAAATGAACTACAAAGAGTTCCAACACACTCAGTGCTACGGACTAGACACCTCACCAGGGTAATCTATCCGGGTGGGACTAAGATGGACTCAAGCTTTCAGCCACTTTAGGTACCATCAGGCTTACTAGCTAACCATCAACCTAGGGATCTAGGTGCGTATCCAAGGTCAGAGCTCCATGACCAATGCCACCCTCCCTCTACGGGATCTAGACATTAACACATAGGCTGGCCAAATGTCCTCCCAATCATCCACCATTAGATGCTTCAAATCTCCCTATTAAACTAGATATATCCATTTGTCAAGCATGCTTCCAAAGTGTTCATTTTTCTTATAGAGAGATTTACTTGTACAAACACAACCCCAATCAATAATAAACTTTCAAACATACATATAAGTACACACAAACCTTCAAAGTCTTCATTCATTCGGATGGCGCTTATATCATCATCAAATTATCCATATACAATTTGTCAGAAGCTTTGTTCTTCTTTCATTTCTTCAGCAGCACCAAATTCTCTTCAGATCTTCTCAAATCTTTTGTTTGTAACTTCATGAAACGTGAACATCTATCTGTAGTTCTTTCATTCATTCTTTGTTTTTATTCCTTTTTTTAAGGTATTCACCATGAATGTCATAATATGCCCTCCCTCTTAACTGGGGAGATATATTCTTTTTTTCTCCCCAGGTTCCCTCTCAACTTAGGGAGATCAACCACTTCCTTCTTTAATAACATCGGAAATCCTTTCATGGCTCAAATCCTTCATCTTGATATATTACTTCCTTCATCATGCTTATATGAACATCTTCATCATTTGAAGATTATGTACTTGCAAAACTTTAATAGCAAGTACAACCAAATACAACCATATAAAAGCATGAAGTTGACTATAACAAAATTATGTCAATATAATGGAAGGATCTAGACTTTAGACATCAAATACCTAAACCTAATTAGGTTTATAATCAACAAAAGTTACATACTCAACTTCTTGCTAGGGTCTTGTCACAAACCCTTTGACTACAACATAAAGTAACTCAATCAAGAAATTAGTCTCATTTTCTCTGGGGCCTCAATATTACTTTCAGAGATATATGACATATTCTACTATGATCCATTACAAACCCTAGATTCCATCTTTGAGACACAAATCCTTAGATATCAATAATTCAATCAAATAACAATTCTACTATACATGTTGGACGCTACTAGGGTTTGTTTCAAATCCTAGATTTTATCATCAAAACTAAATCATATCGGAAACAATATCATCATGTCCTAGAATAACAATCTTCTACTAGGTTTTGTTACAAACCCTATAATTCACAAACTATGAGCATCAACCACTAGGTCACATACTCGCATATACATATCTAGGATTTCATAATCTTGTCTTTACATTTCATAATACTATCTACTCGGTAAACCCAATGACACAAACATCAATACAAGAATTTATTCAGGCTAGTGTTTCGATCATATATATACACCTAGGGTTTCATTCCTAAGACCTCATTTTAACTAATACAAGGGTCTTTCTTATAAATCCTAATTTACCAAACCTAAAGATCTAGGGCTTCAATGCATAACATAGATATTAACAACAAACCCTAAAGGACTAGGGTTTTTATCATAGCAATACCAAAACCCTAAACATAAAAAGAATAGGATTTCTAGACTTCATCAATAATCCTAAGTAGACTAGGGTTTCATAAATATTGACATACCCTTAGGTTAGGTTTTTATAGTGAACCTTTTTAGGGTTCCACAAGAATGATAATATAACAAGGGTAGATTCAATATAATGATTAATCACCCTAACAAGAATCATTGTGATCCAAAACCCTAGACATAACGATGTCAGTAATGTAAAGAAAATTTTAAAAGAGAATGAACATACCTTTTTCATGAAGAGAACTTTATAACAAAGCTTGTAGTTTAATGCATACCTTGAGTTGTTCTTTAACAAACGTTATAGAACATTAATTCTTGAAGGGCTACCTTTGAAGTCTCCTCCATATCCTTAGAGTATTTAGCAGGCTTTCTTAACCAAGGAAAATATTAAGGTTATTAGCATACAATTCAAACAAGTCTTGATGTGAGGAGGAAACCAAACGTGAAAATATGAAACAACAAAGAACAAAATACTTATCTTTTTGGTAGAAATGGTGGAGGCTCCCTCTTAACCTAATCCTTTTGAGGGATACCTACAACTTAACAAAATAATTCAAAAGTGTTCTAACACGACATGTTAGTCCTACAAACTCTAGAAATCAAAACATAAAGCAAAACTTTAAAGTAGAAGGATATGCAAGGGATAATATCCCTAAGAGTCTCTAGCAAATAGGTCTTTGACTTTAGATTCTTCTGTCTTGTTCTTCTTAGGTGGAGCTTCATCGAGAATATTCTCATGTTCTCTCTCTCTTCCCATTACTTGGATTCTCTGGACATTGATTTTTATAATGTCCCATCTTATGATAATTGTAGCATTCAATCTTTGATAGGTCTACTTTCTTCTTTGGTCCTTTGAACTTCTTGAAGGTTCCCTTCTTCTTGTGATGAGCATAATAGGCATTTGAGATGTTCTCTTCTTCATCCCCCTTCTTGTTGTTTACTAATGATATCATGGATTTTTCTTCACTGCATGCATTCCACATTTATTCGAATGTTGGAGTATCCTTCCAATTGTTGATTCTGATGCAAAAGTACTCCAATATTTCAGTAGACCTCGAAGCGCAGTAATTACGAGCTTTTTTTCTGGTACAATTTCATCTATTTCTTGGAGTTCATCTCGGATTCGAGATATCCTTATAAAGTAGGATGCCACAGTATCTTCTTTCGTCATCTTGATAGTTCTTAATTCATTGTTGAGGCTTGCTATTTGACCAGTATTCTTGATTGTGAATAATTTGGAGAGAGCCTCATACATTTCTTGATCAAAATCTATGTTGGATATGTATGGAATGAGGTTGTCCTTCACTCCATCCACTATTAGGTTCATGGCCAAGATTTCAGTTTCTTTGAACTTTTCTTTCTTTGCTTCATTTGTAGGCTTCTTGATTTTTCCTTGAACTAGATCCAAAACATTGTTCTTCTCGAGGATGAGATCTATTCTCTTTTTCTAGGCCCTGTAGTTGGAGGTGCCTTCTAGCTTGTTTTCTGGCTTCATTGAGTTCGTCATATTGATATCTTCTTACTCCTTAAAAACCCTTATTCGACTCCTTGTCACCTAACCTTGAAACTCCTTATTCTCCTTTTAGTAGATCTTCAGGCTGCCTTTTTCTTCCTTCTTCACCTTAGCTCTGATACCATGTTAGAAAATCGAAAAGGCAAAAATATTTTCTCTTGTTGATAATTACTTGTGATTTCTTTGAGTTCTTATTATTTTCTTATGTTCTTTTATTTTAGTTCATCAAGCAATTACCAAAACCAAAAACAGGAAGATCAAGAACATCACATGTAGGCACTCAACAAGGGCTAAAACCCCCATATAGGGGAAAAACCCAGTCAGAAACTCTTCCTTCAGTAGATTCAAATGAGACAGAGCAAGACCTTAGACTCAAAGTACCTTCCTCCTCCACCAAGTCAGCCTTCCAATATGATTCAACACACTTCAAAAGTCTCTTCTTGTCTAGCAGCTTCAACCCAGCAACAATCCACAAATTTTGGCTTTCCAACAACAAAAATTCGACCCCAACTACAAAATTTCGGCCCAACTTCAGCACTGCAGATTTTGGCCCCTCCAGTAGCTTCACAACTTCACACTTGTGAAAGAAAGAGAGAGAATTTCAACTTCTTATTCTTGAGAGAGACCTCCTTCTCCTTTGCTATCCTTTTCTTCTTCTTTACTTGAATTTCACACTTTTTATGGCCCCAGAAGTTGCAGATCAAACTTGTTGTGAGTGAGTGTCAAATGAGGTCAAGTTATTGCCTTTATATAGGTGTTTTTGCCCCTCGGATTAGGCTGACTTGTCTAGTTTGAGGCCGACTTGGTGGAGGAGGCCTAATCGACCTAATTTACAATAAAATAATTTTCTTTCTTGACAAATAAATCCCAAGAAGGTATTTTTACATTATGACATGGACAAGTACACTTGACATAAACTCTATAAGCCTTCAATGGAGGCTTTGACCTAAAAACAATTGACCCAAGCATGAAACCCATGCTTTAATAAGTCAATTTCTTTAATAATAAAATTTCTTTTTCTTTCTTTTGATAAATATAACACATCATGACTCAAGTACAATTATGAAGACCAACAATAGTTACATTTTTCAACAACGCACCCTTGACTACTTGAAAATGATGATTTATGAGTGGAATAATTATTCTAATCTATAGTGGATGGCCTTATAATGTGGAATTTTGACTTAATCAAGGAGATGCTGCCATATTACCACGTCATGGGGTCTTAGCCCATGAACTGGGGTCTTCAACTTCAAACACAAATATCTCTCAAATTGGGAGGTCGCTCGGGGCGTGCCACATACCACCAGAATCAACTCGATGAGGAGAATCCAATGGTGAGAATCTCCATGAAAAATTCCATGGTTTGCTTCTTAAAAAACCCTCAACAAGTGCGGGGTATGTCCTTATTCCAGGGAACCCAAACCCTAGAAATAGGGTTTCCAACCATCCTTCAGTGGAACTTCCAACTTGTTGTAATCTTAGAGCATTCATTGACTGATGTTGACATCAATGACAACACCATTCACCATCAAATACTTATCTGTGAATTTTTCTAGCTAGCTGCAAACCTCTGACGTTCCTCCCAGCGATAGACCTCTCGGTTCTTAAACTTTCAACCATGGGTCACCCCTGAGTTGGGGCCTTGACTCCATGGCCACCACAACCATAAACCAGAGCCACCAAGGCTCACACACCAGGATTCATCCTCTACGACATGATTAACTGAATAACCATGTCTCAATTGGTTACAGAGTCCAAACCTGGGACTCACCGACTACTTAGCCAGTTCTAGAACTCAAGCACAAGGCTCACTAGCTGGTTGCTAAAAACCATGTTCTCCAGAACTCTAGTTAGTTCCAGAGTCCAAGCCCAATATCCACTGACTAAAATCCCTAGTTAGTTCCAGAACCCAATCACAGCGCTCACTAACTAGACATAGCTATGAATTGTTGTCCCACTAAATTCCATGAATGAATGCCTAATTAAGTACCTTAACATCCATAATCCATGCCCAATACATGAATGACTAAGTAAGAACCCTTTTCATAAACATACTTTTCCTTTATTTAATTTTATAATATTATAACATAACCTTTTCATCAGACACCTTTTCCTCACCATGGATTCGTGCCCCCCATACTCTTTTGTCTAGGTCTGCTTGCAGCCTATTGTCACTGCTACAACACCCTCCAAAATTTTGTTACATTCAAATTTTGGAGCCTACATACTGTCGTACCAAGTGTCGCTTTTGGTTGTCAAGTGTTGTTTCATGTTATGACATATGTTTTGATGTATACTTCTCAATATTGGGCACTGTTTAAGTTTTACTAATGAGTTGGTATGTACCGCACTAGGTTTTACTCCTAACTCATTGTGTTTTCACATGTTTCACCCTCTAAACAAATTTGAAACCTTGCAAACCTTCCCACTAGGCAAGAGAGAGTGCAAAGTGCACTCCCAAGGCTCAGTCAGACCTCTCTTGTTTGTTGGGACTACGCCTTGCACTCAGGCTAAGCCTTCCCTCCCTCTCCGGTGCATAGCACACTCTCAAGCATCATGCCCTCCTTGTTCTTCCGAACTATGCCCTCCTTCAAGCCTCCCTCCTAGTTGAGCGCACAACGCACCAACAGTGGACATCGGGCCTTCCTTAAGCCTTGATACTATGCCCTGCGCCCTCCTTGTGTCTCAGTCCTTTTCAGTTGAGCGCATGGTGCATCAACAGTCAACATTGAGCCCTCCTCGAGTGCACTATTGAACCACAATCATAAAGTTTGCATGAAACATGATAGAATAGGAGATTTTCGAGTCGATGGTTGCTTGTCATGAGTGATCTTACTTGCAGGTGCTCTCAGGATAGCATGGCAAGGATGCATGAGGAGAGCTGTTGAAGGAAGCAGTCCAAGGAAGCATTCAAAGACAAAGAACACGTGTTGCAAGTTGCAACAAGTGAAAGAACATTGGATTCAGATGATCAAAGTGATTCATAAAGACTCCATATGATCTCAAGGCCCTTTGGAGGGTAGAGAAGAATGACAAAAAGAAGTTTGCATCAAGTATTGAAGACATGGGTGGCAACATGTTCACATCCCAAGAAAGTCCATGTCATGAGTCACTCTGGGTCCAAGTCATTAATGTTAGTGACATGTCATGTTATCGCCACATGGTGATGTAAATTGTAAATATGTGGAAGTCCAAGAGTCATATAGAAGGTCAAAGGTCATTTAGAGGTTCAAAAGTTGTTTAGAAGTCCAAAGGTCATAGTAGAAGTTGGAAGGTCACGTGGGAAGTTCAAGAGTCATGGGGATATGAAAGGTCATGCCTCTAGTTATAAAAGAAGCCTCATTACTGAAAGAAACGACTCTTCACCTTGGCTTCTCCCACAAGGCATTAGAAAGATAGGGATAGTTCTTTTGGGGAGCAAGTAGTGGCTTTAAAGCTCCACTATTGGAGCAAATGGTGTTCATTGTATCAATATATCTTGGAACTTTTGCTTAATACTTGAAGCCTATTTGGCCAACACATTTTTTATGCGTATATCGTGGATGTTTTAAGACTATTCTTGGATGTTTGCGGTATATGTTTACATTCATTTGTATCAAAGGAATTGAACTATTTTGGTGACTTCGGTGCTCATCTTATTGAATATGTGTTGTACTTGTTTCAACAATCTTGCATCTATGTGAACTATTTTGCTTGATGATTAACGATTCTTTCATATATATATATATGCCCACGTGTCTTTATTAGATTAGTACTATTACTTTTCTCCTAAAGACTCACTTTTGTTCCCTTTCATTGAAAGAACCTTGGTACATTCTACAACTGAACACTTCACAAGGCACACCAACTTGCTTGTTCAAAAGTACCTGCACGCTACTTTTTATGCTAATTGCTCAAGCCAAGGAAAATCTTTAAGTAAATGGCACCTTAACCTTATTTTCGGATGGGTTTCCTATACCAAATGGTGTGAGGTCTAATTGGGATTTAATATCGGGGAAATCCCTTGTATGTTGGCGGGATCCAACATCGTCAACACAACCATTATGTGTTTACAAATTTTCATAAATTAAACAAGTTCACCACATCAATCTTTCTAGCGTAATAGCATAAAAAACACAAACACGCGAATACACCAACCCCAACACATATACACATGTACACACGAGCATACCGCCCTAGAAACAACTCTTGGCTCACTAGCCTAATGAATTATGTATTGACTCACCAGCCTAATAATCATGGTCCTCAAACCCATTACATAGGCACACCAACCTTAATCATATTCATAACATGTCCCACTAGCCTAACATGTACATACACACAGAGGTATACCAATCTCATGAGTCATAGGCTCACCAACCAACACATATTATACATGGTTATGACATTAATCATTTGGGGGTGGAACTAGGGGTGTTGCATTCCCCTCCCCTTTAGACTAACACCGTCTTTGGTGTTTCTTTGTCTTCCGCAATACACACTTACTATAAGGTCACTAATCTTCACTGCATCCTCAGTTTAATTTTCTCCATGTCCCATAGTATTTCTTGGATTAACTTGTGTTGCACCTAAGGCCTTCATTGTTCAGTTACCGATATACACCTATAACATTCATCAAATAAACATACATGTTATAATCATGTTTATACACTAAGTAATATATCGATAAGAATGTCAATTCATAATTGAAGCACATATATTCATAAGATAAGAAAAGGCATCTAAATACCTATCTGTATAAATATTTTTCTTGTTCCCAGTGCCCTTAATTGGCCAAGGCATCAACCCCAACAACCTCCAACCTATGGACTCATGCCCCCCATTAGCTTGCGTCCAAGTGGTGCACCCCTTCTCTGCACCTAGTAGTCTCTCAGGTCTCGTGCCACCACCTCCAAGATGGCTTATTTCCTAATAGAGATGTTCCCAGAGTCCATGGCTTTAGGAGTTCCTGCTACCCTTCTGGGGCATCCAAGTACCCTCTAGGACCTCGAGCGATTCATCTTGCCTTCTTTCTTCCCTTGTTCTTTGTGATGTTGATGGTCTTGGGCAGTTGCATCATCAGTAAAACAACGACCATGACTAGTCCTCATGTTAGCCACATTACCTATACCACAACATATCACTGTCAGTCTGCATGCACATCACACACATGCTCCTAGTACACTTAAACTGTATACATACACATTATATATTTTCCAATATGCCTACTAATGCATGCATCACATATAACATTTCATAACAGTCACATATAACATTTCATAATAGTGAGGAAGAGAAGGTTTTAAGAGGTTCTCCTATCCATGCCTTCGCAATCACAAAATTCAATAGTATGGTTGTCCTGTTTCATAGCATTTCCCTTACTTAGACCTGAGAATTAATTAGCCACCACTTCAAATCCTGTATGTCTTGGTATATGTGAAAATTTCTAAACTGAAAGTCTACTGCAAGAACTGATTTATTTCACCTACTTATTATTCACAATAATTTATTTACGAAATCCCTTCAACAAATATTAAACTAAATTCTACTGCAGTTATCACACAATTACCCAGAGAAAAATACATGCACAAGAACCAATCACATCAACATAGTTGTTTTTGGACAATTGTCCCCAGAAAAACCCAATGTGGGAAAACCGGTGCAACAGATGAGGGCTTTATTAATCTTCAACAACAATTGCTTTTACAAGGAATGATTTTACAAAGAAACTGAAAGAAAACACCTAAGACTTTCCCTTTGAGACTTTCTGAAACTTTGGAGACGCTGCTCCCACTGCTGCGTCACCTCTCTGTCACCCTGCGTGGCTCTGAGTGGCTCTGCGTCAGCCTGTGTGAGGGCTGCGTCCTTTGGACTGCGTCTCTCTCTACGCTGTCTCCCACTGTCCCCGCGTCACCTCCTCCTCAGTCACTGCCTGCTGCTGATGCCTCCCTCTTCCTCCACCCTACAACTCTCCCTCTTAAATCGATCTCCTTTACTTGAGAATCGATTTTCCTAGAGATACTGAGTACCTATCGATGTGTCTCCAAATGATCCTCAAGTCTTCTCTTATACTTTTCCTGTTGATGAATCAATGGCCGAGATTAAGTCCCTAATCAACGGCTAAGATTAAAATAGACTTGATCCTCGTCTCTTAGAAGCTTCTCACCCTTATATTTATTAATACCCGTTAATATTTTTATTTTCCTAGGTTTAGACTTAGGAACCCATTAAAAATATTAATTATTTTGATAACTCCTCATCCGGCTGGAATTTCTCAAAACGATTTCTGGGTTTTGGAGATATCATGTGCCTTAGCCTCTCCTCCAAATTTCAAGGCTAGAGCACATCTGATGCTACCAAAAATCAACACTCCCTCTTGGCGAGGAATGTGCTCTAGCAATTCTTCATTATAAAAACATCACACTGATCTTCCACATCGGTACTTGTGTTGATGCTTGGCCTGCTGCCTCACATCCCCCGCACTGCTGCTTCCTTACATCGCCTGCATTGCTGCTTCCTATACTGCTGCCCATTACATTGCCACTACCATTGCTGCATCTGTACTGTAGCTCCCTCTCAACATGCTGCATCACGCTGCCCATAACACTACCACTGCTAACTGCTACCATGCAACTCCTGACACTTATCCATTTCTGCTACTGAAATGGGTTCTTTACCATCCCCATCTTCTCCCTGAAATAAACAAATTTTGTTCTTCTTAGAGCCTTGGTGAGGATGTTTGCCACCTGTTCTCTTGTAGGAGTGTACCTCAATTGTACTGCTCCTCGTTGGACACAGTCTCTGACAAAGTGACACCTGATATCAATGTGCTTCGACCGATCATGAAATACTGGATTCTCAGAGAGCTTAATGCAACTATGATTATCACACATGATCCCAATCGCTTCCATCCTTCTCCTGAATAGATTCACAAGCAATTTCCTAAGCCATATGGCTTCGCACGAAGTTGTGCTAGCTGCCATATATTCTGTTTCAGCTGAGCTTAGAGCCACGGATTTTTGTTGCCTACTACACTAGGATGTCATTCCTGATCCAATGTTGAAACAATACCCAGTTGTACTTTTCCGATCTACTGAACTTCCAGCCCAATCTGTGTCAGTGAACCCACTCAACCTGATGTCATTGTCTCTAGTGTACAATAGTCCATGCTCGATTGTTCCTTGTATATACCTGAGAACATGTTTGGCTGCTACCCAGTGCGCCCTCTTAGGTTCCACCATGAACTAACTAAGGGTGTTGACAGTGTAACAAATGTCTAGCCTGGTATTGACCAGATACATCAGGGTCCCAATAAGTTGCCTGTACAAGGTGGGATCAACATCTTTATCTCCTGATGCATCAATCTTCTTCCAGTTGGTGATCATTGGAGTAGCCATAGGTCTACAATTCTGCATCCTAAATCTCTTCAAGATTTCTGTAGCATATTTCCCTTGTCCAAGGAATATCTCACCTTTCTGCTGCCAAACTTCCAACCCCAGGAAATAATGCATATGTCCCAAATCCTTCATGTCGAATTCTGTGGCTAGGTTCCTCTTGCAGTCTTTGATGAGCCTAGATGGTCCTGTTAGGATATTTCGACACATAGGAAATAGTTAAGTATAACTTGGTCTAGTATAGAGTTAGGTAAAGTGTGTTTCTTTACTATGTACATTTTGTAACTTACAATCCGATGGTTCATTCTCTCCTCGGTATTACCGACACTTGATCCATGGCTTAACACCCGATTGGTCCATGATCTCTATTTAAAGAGCATGGAGGGTCATTTGTAGGGTAACCGTCCATGAGAGAAGATTATGTAAATTTTCATTCTTTTATTGATAAATTGCCTGAAGTGGCCGCGTTGGCTCAGGCCATGGACTGTTTCCCTCTTTGAGGGTTTTAACCACGTCAAAAATATTGGTGTATTGATCTGTGATCTGTTTGTGAGCGGTGTCCTTTGGTGTTCTGTCTGAGGAACTTACCCTGTAAATTCCTACATGGTATCAGAGCTATTTGAGGGCCACGTCCATTGGTGATCCAAATCTGAAGCCGGTAGAAGTGCATCCGACTGTCGTTTCCTAGATCTACTGTTTCTGACTACTTTTGGGCCAAGAGGACTACTCTATTGTGTTAGGAGCATCTTTTCCAGTGAGGAACCCCTTTTGTTTCACGCGAAAAGGTTTCCGGTAGCCCTAGCTACGTCATTTTTAAGATCTGGAGGTATACAATGTTTATTTGCAGTTTACAGTTATTTTCTCTCTGTTTATTTAGCTTTTTTTTAATTACCGGATCTATACCTTTCATTTCTGCGTATGCTCTTTGCCCCGCGACTCTGTGCGATCTGGGCAAATCAGAAACAGAAAGGAAGGATTTTTCTCATGCGTATGCTCTTTTCCGCTGCGCCTTAGTGTGATCTCGGAAAATCAGAAACATTGAGGAAAATATTTAGTTTCCAGCTAAAGCTAACTTCGAGCCGCAAGGTTCGTTTTTTTTTGTATGTCCGTGTTGGGTTTTGTGTTTTTTGTTTTGTAGGGAAAAAGAGCTTTCTCAAAGTAAGCACACAGCCCAAAGCTTCAGCGACTAAAAAAAAAAAAAAAACCCTTCCTCTTTTCCAAAAATTACTAAACTTTTAGTTTAGCTCACTTGGTCCAAAGCTACTTTATGAGAGTAGAGGTCTTGAGTTCAAGTCTTCTTTTTGTTGAGCTAATTAGATTAAGTTTGGAAAGGGGGCTGATTTTCATTTATAACATTATCATTCATTTCCGCACATTCCCGCACTTCGTCGGCATTTTCATCAAATTTTCTTCAAAAAGCCATAACTTCTTCATCCAGAAGCCGTTTTCAGAGCCATTTTTTTGAACCAACCTAATTTTTCGAGATCTTTCCATTGGAACACTTAGTTTCAGCATCTATAGCTTCAGTTTTTGTTAAAATGGGAAGTCCATGCCAAGTTATTCTTGACAACACTAACTACTTCCAATGGTGGTCCTACATTGTGGATTTACTTAGAAGTAAAGGTCTCTACAGAATAGCCTCAGGCTAAGAAACCAAACCAAAAGATGAAGATAAGGCAGCTAAATGGGAAAATAGGCAAGATCAAGCAAGAGGGTTGATAGGGATGCCTATTTCTCCAGATCTTAGATTCCATATTGCAGAACTTGATACTCCTGAGGAAGCAATGAAACAGATCACTAAAGTTTTTGGAATTAAAAATGAACTTAAAGCCCATCAACTCGAAAATGAGTTGCTTACATTGGACCCCAATAATTTTTCTTGCATTGAAGATTTTTTGTCCAAGTTCAAGACCCTTAGACTTCTCTTGGAAGGTGTTAAGGTTAAGAAAGAAGATAGTAGCCTTATCTATTCCATTCTTACTAAGTTGGAACCAGCCTATTCTGTGTTTGTTTCCACCTTCCATTCTACAAGAGAAGCCTTCATTTCTCAAGGACAAGCCTACACGTCCCCTTCCTTTGATTCCTTTTGTGATTCTTTAATAAGAGAACAAGAAAAACTCTTACACCTTGGTCTTCTTAATCTTGGAAACTCTTCTAAGATAGCATTAGCTGCCCAGTAGCAACCAAATTCAAAGAATCCTAAGAAGTTGTATCCTAAAAGGAATGGTCCTAAACCAAACAAGGGTCTTAAGCAATTTCAGCCTCAAAATGAAAAATCATTTTCAACAAAATGATAAGACAAATAAAAACAAAGGGAAGAAGACTGATAGACATTGCAACTTTTGTAATCGAGATGGCCACTTAGAATCCAAATGCTTTAAGAAGATGGAAGCCTTGGAAGTAGCAATGAAGAAGCATAACATCCATTTGGAGCACTCTTCAACTTCAACTTCATCTTCAGGAATAGCACTTTCTGCATGTGGTTGTCAAGCATCTCGGTCTGGCTATGCATTAAATGTATCTTCTTCTTCTCATTCTCATGAGTGGCTCATTGATTCTGGAGGTTCTTATCACATGGCCAAAAACAAAGGCATGTTTTCTTCTTTAAATGATTGTAACACCAAAAATATATATGTTGGTGATGATAGATCTCTTAGTGTTGTAGGGACTGGAACTGTTCATATAGACAATGGTCAATTTAATGATGTATTATGTGTTCCAACCTTATCCTGCAACCTTCTATCCGTATATCAGATAACTCATTCAGGTGAAGGTAAAATCGTTGAATTTTCACCTCACGATGTTGTAATTAAGGACCTAAGAGATCCTAGACAGATTTTAGCTACTGGCATTGCTAATGATTCTACAAGGTTGTATAAGTTTCACAACTTTGGGTCATCAAATCTTCCCTCGGTATTTGTTGCTCATAACGATGAAGTGAGCAAACTTTGGCATGAGCGATTTGGTCACTTAAACTATCGCTCCCTTCAAAATCTATGTAAAGAAAATATGGTGACAGGTCTTCCAATGGTATCTTGCAGAGATGGTGTTTGTTCCGGATGTGTACTCGGAAAACATCATCGGGATAGTTTTGAAAAACGTGCCTCTTGGCACGCCTCAGCCCCTTTACAGCTTGTGCATAGTGATTTATGTGGTCCACTTCCAGTTGTTTCATTCTCTGGCTACAAGTATTTCTTAACTTTCATTGATGATTTCTCCAGACGCACTTGGGTATACTTCTTAAAACTCAAGAGTGAAGTATTTAACATGTTCTTGGCCATTAAGGCCTTTGTTGAAAAACAATCTGGACATCAAATTCTTAAGCTAAGATCTGATAATGGCGGAGAATATGTTAACAACAAATTCATCAACTTTTGCACTAAGAATGGAATTCAAATACAACATACTGTTCCATATACTCCACAACAAAATGGTGTAGCTGAAAGGAAGAATCGCACCTTAAATGAAATGGCTAATTGTATGCTTCAATCTAAAGGACTTGGTCTTAATTTTTGGGCAGAAGCAATTAACTGTGAAAATTACATAATAAATCGCATTCCTACTAAGGTTTTAAAGAATATCACTCCAGAAGAAGCATGGAGCTCAATTAAACCAGATGTAAGTCACTTTCGTGTTTTTGGAAGTGAAGCATGGGCCCATATTCCAGATGAGAAACATAAATCTTTAGAACCTAAGAGTGAAAAATGTATTTTTGTTGGATATTCTGAAGATGTCAAAGGATATAGACTTATTCCACTTAAGTCCAAAAATGTTATCATTAGAAGAGATGTAAAGTTTGCTGAAAATATATCGGCCTACGAGCCTAGTTCGGCGGATGTGCCACCTCTCCCTATCTCTTCTACTTTTGAAAATATTTCTTCTTCAGATGATGAAAGCGAGGATGACAATCCTCCTCCACCTTCTCAAGATCCTCCTTCAGCTCCTCAGCTTCCAAAATGGGTTCGTGCTACTCGGGATGCAGCAGGTGATCTTGCTGGTGATCCTACAGATCAACGACATACACGTTTTCAGTTCGATAGAGCCTCTTCTTTACTGGCTCAAGCTTCAGCGAATTATGATCCTGACACCTTTGCAGAAGCTTTAGGCCATCCAGATTGGGACGCAGCTATGAATGAAGAATATCGTTCATTATTGGCAAATGATACATGGGATCTTGTTCCTCTACCAAAGGGACGAAAACTTGTTAGATGCAAATGGGTTTACAGAACCAAGTATGGACCAGATGGGAATGTTGATAAACATAAAGCTCGTCTTATTGCTAAGGGTTTTTCACAAGTTGAAGGCATTGACTATATCGAAACCTTCTCCCCTGTTGCCAAAATGAACTTTGTCCGCCTTGTTCTTTCCCTTGCTGCCTCTTTCAAATGGGAAGTCCATCAAATGGATGTTAAATCTGCCTTCTTGCATGGGGACTTGCATGAAGAAATCTATATGGAACAACCTATTGGCTTTATACAAACAGACTCCAGCCTTGTATGTCGGCTTAAGAAATCCCTTTATGGTCTCAAGCAAGCTCCTCGGGCTTGGTATGCCAAAATGGATAGCTTTCTTTTAGAATCTGGCTTTTCTAGGTGTCATTCTGACAATACTGTCTACACCAAGAAAGTGGGAAAGTCTCTTATCATTCTTATTCTTTATGTTGATGATCTTATCCTCACTGGTAGTGATCCCAACCTTATAAACCATGTGAAGTCCAGCCTTGAAAAGAAGTTTGAAATGACAGACTTAGGACACTTGCATTATTTTCTTGGTCTTTAAGTCTTGCAATCCAAGGAAGGTATTTCCCTTTCCCAGTCCAAGTATGCCTGTGTTCTTCTACGCCATTTTCACATGGAAGACTGTAAGCCAGCCCCTTCTCCCTTTCAGTCTGGAGTCAAACTTTCAGTCACTTGCACTTCCCCTGAAGTTGATGCTACCTTATACCTTCAACTTGTAGGAAAACTTTTGTATCTAACCCTTACTCGTCCTGACCTTTCCTTTGTTGTTGGCCTTGTTGCTCGGTTTATGCAAAACCCACATGAAAGTCATTGGAAAGCAGCTAAAAGAATACTTCGTTATGTTCGAGGTACAGTTCAGTTTGGGATTCATTATAGTGCCGAAGTATCTCCTCTATTGGTTGGTTTCACTGATTCCGATTGGGCTGGTGACCCTGATGATCGGAAGTCTACTGCAGGTTATGTGTTCACTCTTGGTTCAGGACCTATTACATGGGCTTGCAAGAAACAAGGTGCCATTTCTCTTTCTTCAGCAGAAGCAGAGTATCGTGGTGCCGTAGAAGCTAGTAAGGAAGCCTTGTGGCTTCGTCAGATCCTGTCAGAGTTTGGCTTTCAGCAGCAACATCCGACTACACTTTGGTGTGATAATCAAAGTGCCATTCAACTATGCAAAGATCCAGTCCAAGATCAGCGCAGCAAACACATTGAACTGCACATGCACTTCATCAGAAAGCTCATTCACGATCATGTTCTTGAAGTGCAATATTGTTCAACAGATGATCAAGTTGCAGACATCTTTACAAAGGCTCTCACAGAGGCGAAGTTTACTAAACTTCGATTTATGGTTGGAGTTTAGGAAGTTGTCACTAAGGGGGGATAGGCTCTAGTGCCTCCTTCCTTCTCCTATTGTGTCATATTTGTAAATCCTTCAATCCTATCCCAAGTTGTTCTTAAGGGGGGATGTTAGGATATTCCGACACATAGGAAATAGTTAAGTATAACTTGGTCTAGTTTAGAGTTAGGTAAAGTGTGTTTCTTTACTATGTACATTTTGTAACTTACAATCCGACGGTCACGATATGTAGTGATCCGACGGTTCATTCTCTCCTCGGTATTATCGACACTTGATCCGTGGCTTAACACTCGATTGGTCCATGATCTCTATTTAAAGAGCATGGAGGGTCATTTGTAGGGTAACCGTCCATGAGAGAAGCTTATGTCAATTTTCATTCTTTTATTAATAAATTGCCTGAAGTGGCCGCGTTGGCTCAGGCCGTGGATTGTTTCCCTCTTTGAGGGTTTTAACCACGTCAAAAATATTGGTGTATTGATCTGTGATCTGTTTGTGAGCGGTGTCCTTTGGTGTTTTGTTTGAGGAACTTACCCTGTAAATTCCTACAGATCCTGTCAGGAAGAGATCACCCACATATAACACTAGGATTAGAGGCTCATTCTCTACGACAAGATAGTAGAGATTAGGGTTTGCATTACTCTTGACGAACCCCATCTTATGCAAGTAGCCATTAATTCGACTGTACCATGCTCTAGGTGCCTGTTTAAGCCCATACAAGGCTTTCTTTAATCTGCATACATGAGATTTCTTCTCATGTGTCTCAAAACCTTCTGGTTGTTCAATGTATACTTCCTCTTCTATTACCCCGTTCAAGAATGTCGTTTTGACATCTATCTGATCAATCTCCCACCCCATCTGTGCTGCAAGAGATATCACGGTTCTAATAGAAGTATACCTATGTCGTTTTGACATCCATCTAATGAATCTCCCACCCGATCTGTGCTGCAAGAGATATCACGGTTCTAATAGAAGTATACCTGGCTACTAGGGCGAAAGTTTCTTCGTAGTCTATCCCTTCCTTCTGAGCATACCCCTTAGCCACAAACATGGCTTTGTATTTCTCCACACTGTCGTCTGCAACATATTTGACCTTGTAGATCCATCTCGAGCCTACCACTAATTTGTCCTGAGGCCTAGGTACCACTTTCCAGACATCATTAACCATTATAGAGTTGTATTCCTCCACCATAGCATCTACCCATACTTGATGTTGAACGACCTCCTGAAAACTAGAAGGTTACCCAACCTGAGCTACTAAGGCCTGGTATCTGGTATCTTCGCTCCCTTTTATTATTCCTGGGTACACCAATGAAGTCCTCTGCATCTCGTAGAATCTGTTAGAGTTCCCAGCTTGTTCTTCCACTGGTAGTAGGCACATCTATCAACTCTTTCTCTTCCTAATATTCCTCCTGTTCTGAAGCTTTGTTTCAGGAGAATTTCTGGTACTAGTCTCTGTTGGTCGAAGTGGTTTGACCAACATCTCGTTTTTCGACTGCTCCTCGGAAGGCATTTCTCGGGATTTCTTGAAAGCTTTGTCCTGCATGAACTTTACATCTTGCCGAACTACTACCTTCCTACTCCCTGGAAGATAGACTATATATGCCTTAGCATTCTCGCTATATCCCACAAGATATCCTTTCTCATCAGTTTGATCTAATTTCTTTCTCTTTTCTTTGGGTATACGACAATACGCTAAACTCCCAAATATCCTAAAATGACCGACTTCAGGTGTCTTCCCTGTGAAGACCTTCTTTGGAGTGATTTTGCCCAATGCCCTTTGTGGAGTCCTGTTCTAGACATAAACTATTGTGCTGCATGCTTCTGCCCACAGAAATTTAGACATATCCTAATCATACAACATTGCCTTAGCTGCTTCCACAATAGTCCTGTTTTTCCTTTCTGCTACCCCATTCTGCTTCAGATTGTAGGGAGCTATCCACTCTCTTCTGATGCCTTCCTTAGCGCAAAAATCGGTGAAGTCCTTGTCAACATACTCTCCACCATTGTCTGAGCGCAACAATTTTATCTTCTTTCCTGTCAAATTCTCCACTAGAGCCTTGAACTCTTTGAATCGACAAAAAACCTCATCCTTGGTTTTCAGAAAGTAGATCCAAGTCTTTCTGGAATGGTCATCGATGAAGGTGACGAAGTATTCGGCACCACTACTTCGTCACCACTAAGAGCTTTTGTGGACATCAATCTGCAGATATCTGAATGTATCAATCCTAGCACACTCTTATCCCTATTGTTACTTCTGGAAAATGCTGCTTTGGCATACTTGCCCAAAGCGCACCCTTTGCATACATCATCTCAATCAGTACTTAGTTCCAAAACTCCTGATACTGTTTTCTTGAGAATCCTTAGAGCCCGATGGTGTAAGTGTCCCATCCTCCTGTGCCATAGTTCTTTCAAATCTTTGTCTCCATTACTGCCTATCAGTGCCATTGTTGATTTTAGCTGCAACCTCTACAACCTGTTACTTCTGATTCCAATCTGGGCCTTCTTTTTCCAACTCGGGTGTTTGACATATACTTTCTCCTCAATGAAGAAAACGTCATAGCCCTTGTTTTGAAGTTGAGATACGGAGAGTAAGTTCATCCCCAATCCTGGCACATGCAGCACATTGGTTGCTCGAAGCCATTCTCCTGCTTCGGTTTGAAAGACCACGATACCTCTTACTACTAGATTACACTTTCCCTTATTTCCCATGGTGATTTGAAAATTCATTCTTTCTTCCTGATAATCTGAAAAACGTTCTCAGATTCCTGTCATATGCCAGGAAGCTCCACTGTCTATATACCAAACCTTAGAGGAGGCAAAGCTTGCCAAGCAAGCGACTTCTTCTTCCAATTTGGAAGCTAACATAGAATACTCATAATTCATGTCCCTTGTGCATTCTTCTGGAAATCTGTGCAAGTCCCCTTGAGTGGATGCCTATGTATCATGCTCTTGACCCATAGTTGATTTCCCTCTCCTGTTGTTGGATCTATGCTTTGATACCATGTGAAAATTTCTAAATTGAAATTCTACTGCAACAATTGATTTATTTCACCTACTTATTATTCACAATAAGTTATTTACGAAATCCCTTCAGCAAATATTAAAATAAATTCTACTGCAGTTATCACACAATTATCTAGAGAAAAATACATGCAAAAGAACCAATCACATCAACACAGTTGTTTTTGGACAATGGTCCCCGGAAAAACCCAATGTGGGAAAACCGGTGCAGCAATTGTTTTTACAAGGAATGATTTTACAGAGACACTGAAAGAAAACACTTGAGACTTTCTGACACTTTGGAGACCCTGCTCCCACTCCTGCGTCACCTTCGCGTCACTCTGCATACTCTGAGTTTCTCTGCGTCCCCTGCGTCAGCTTGCGTGAGCACTGCGTCTCTCCTTGCGCTGTCTCCCACTGTCCCTGCATCACCTCCTCCTCAGTCACTGCCTGTTGCTGATGCCCTCCTCCTCCTCCACCTTGCAACTCTCCCTCTGAAATCGATCTCCTTTACCCGCGTATCGATTTTCCTAGAGATACTAAGTATCTACTGGGGTGTCTCCAAATGATCCTCAAGTCTTCTCTTATACTTTTCCTGTTGATGAATCAACGACCAAGATTAAGTCTATAATCAACGGCTAAGATTAAAACAGACTTGATCCTCGTCTCTTAGAAGCTTCTCACCCTTATCTTTATTAATACCCATTAATATTTTTATTTTCCTAAGTTTAGACTTAGGAACCCATTAAAAATATTAATTATTTTAATAACTCCTCATCCGGGTGGAATTTCTCGAAACTATTTCTGGGTCTTGGAGATCTCATGTGCCTTAGCCTTTCCTCCAAATTTTAAAGCTAGAGCACATCTGATGCTACCAAAAATCAACAGTATACATCCAATGTTGTTGTTGGAAGTAGTGATTTTCATACTTTATTCTCCACACCATATACCTATTGATGTCAGCCTTTACACAAACTCACATTCCAAACTCAGCTTGTTGGCATTCCAAACTCACACAACAATAACCTTTGCTTTATTCTTGTCTGACTGATTTCATCTGTGACCATTCCCTGCCAATAAATAGCTTGGTAGTGATTACCTCCATTGAAGTGAATGTTTCAAGAGGGAATAACATCATCTATCCAAATCATTTGCAACCTTTTACCAAACCAATCCTACAACGAGAGTAGGTCTTTCTCGATAATGAATATACTAATATGGCAACATGTAAAATTGGGTTTTAACATAATTTAATAGTATGGTTTCCCTGTTTCATGGCATTTCCCTTACTTAGACCTGAGAATTAATCAGCTACCACTTCAAATCCCGTACGAGCTGGTATACATCCAATGTTGTTGTTGGGAGCAGTGATTCTCATACTTTATTCTCCAGACCATATACCTGTTGACATCAGCATTTACACAAACTCACATTCCAAACTCAGCCTGTTGGCATTCCAAACTCACACAACAATAACCTTTGCTTCATTTTTGTCCGACTAATTTCATCTGTGACCATTCCCTGCCAATTAAATAGCTTGGCATTGATTACTCCATTGAAGTGAATGTTTCAAGAGCGAATAAGACTGCCTATCCAAATCATTTGCAACCTTTTACCAAACCAATCCTGCAACCATAGCAGGCCTTGCTCGATAATGGATATACTAATATGACAACATGTAAAACTGGGTTTTAATACGTAACAAGTTATCTGTTGGTAAAGCTGGTAAAGCTGCATGCTTATCACAATGAGGCATTCCCAACAACTGCACATTTATATTCTGGACAAGTTGAGGTATCTTTATGAGCACTTTTCTCCATGTGAATGTCAAGATGCAAGGGCTTTTCTACTCAACCAAATTAGCATAGGAATATTGATTCAAGGAAATCTTGACATGGACATTAAGTCAGCTCAGAATTTGGCCTTATTCTTATACTATATAGGACAAGTTCTTATTAGTTCCCTTTTGGGCTTGATACCATCTCATCTGGAAATAATAAGGTTCCCTGCATCTAAATCATTGCTTAATTATTTCTCCAAAATGACCCTGCTAACTTTCTGCATCCCATGCTAAAATTCTAATTTCTGTATATTTCCAAAATCCTTTCCTGAAATTTGCTGATGTCTAACATGTGATTACTTGTTTGTTAGAATACAAGCCCAGAATACACCCATGAATTCTCCCTGAGCAATGAATTCACATGGATGTTGAAAAGGATACTACTTACAAAAACCTGCTGCCAAAGTTGTTGCTTGCTGCTGAAAAAGATTATGTTTCTAAAAATAGAAATTGTGGAAAATAGCCAAATCAATATTCTGACAGTGCTCATCTGACTGTCTTCAACCTTCCACACATCCTCCAAAAATGTGAATGCCAATACAATTCATGTGGAAAACTTGCTAAAAACAGAGTTAGAAACCTGCTAAATATAGCACATGCTACCCATGTACTGTTGATGCTTGACCGTTCAAGCGGATGTATGAGAAGTGATTGAATTTAATACCAAAATCTAGCATTCCTTTGGTATGCCTCAGAATCCATTTTTAATATTCTAGTGAACAACTCTTGGTGAAGTATGAACTTGGATGCAAGACTTACTGCGAAATTGATTAATGGCCCAGTGAAAGTTAGTTAAATTGCCTACCAGTTGTCAGCACAAGGTTTCATCTACATTGTTGGAATCACTGCTGAATGCTTGAACCCTGTTTCAACTAATATAGTGATTGTCCTACAATTACACTTTATCATTCTTATATATATATATATATATATATAGATAGCAATTCTTTCACATACTTTGCTTGCAAAAATGGTTCCTTATCCTGCCATACTTCCAAAGTTTGATAATACCAAACAAGAGCTAAATTTATCATCTTTCATTTTATCTTCCAAATATAGAATTTCAGACCTTTCTCAATTGTTATGTTACTTGAAGCCCGGTCCTTATTCTGGCCAGACACACTCTCTGCAATCATATTTCCAAGGAGGTTGACAGTCCACTCACATCTTTTCAATTGAATATCTTGATGTAACTTCAACCTAAAAGTTTTGAGAATACCCATGCTACCTCAAACTTGTTGTATGGGCTCTTGTCCTTAAGAAATTCCCTAAGGAGATATAACCTTTCGCATGATACATGAAAATATTTAGCAGTCCTCAAACCCCCACTCCTTTTGTAGAGACATCAAAAGAATAATGTAGCACGTCCAACTATGCCTATTTTACTTAGACCTCAACATAAATGCCCCCCAAAAAAACAAGAGTTGTGGAAATAATGAAATGGGTAAAACCACTCGGTAGGGTTTCCTGAATGGTGACCTCATTTATGAACTTGGCAGAAGTGTGGCAATTACAACATATGCACTTTTTATTCTTTTGATGAGACTTCGGTCGTCTTTAAAACTTGATGACAAGCAAAAGCAAACTGTAAGCTTCTTCCTCCTCTAAAATAATGCAGATTCCCACCATTCCTATCGCACATCATGTGATGATCACTTCCACTTGCTCATGTTTCTTATCATGCAGCATAAAATGCACATCAGGTATATGCCCTGTGTCCTTCATCAACCTTGTCAGTCACTGCAAGTTTGCATAGATCTCCTTTTTCTGTGGGTGTGATCTGCCTCCTACCACAAACATATGCACTTTGTTCTTAACCTCAATCCAATTATATCCAAACTTCTTTTTCAATCCAACATCCTTCATCATTCTCTTCATTTTGTTCACATCATCCCACCTGCTAGATGCAACATAAATGCTTGACAGTTGAACATGACAAGCAAAAACAAACTGTAAGATTCTTCCTCTTGTAAAATAATGCAGATTCCCACCATTCCTATCGCACATCATTTGATGATCACTTCCACTTGCTCCTGTTTCTTATCATGCAGCATAAAGTTCACATCAGGTATATGCCATGTGTCCTTCATCAACCTTGTCATTCACTGCAAGTTTGCATAGATCTCCTTTTTCTGTGGGTGTGATCTGCCTCCTACCACAAACATATGCACGTTGTTCTTAACCTCAATCCAATTATATCCAAACTTCTTTTTCAATCCAACATCCTTCATCATTCTCTTCATTTTGTTCACATCATCCCACCTTCTAGATGCAACATAAATGCTTGACAGTTGAACATATGTTGTGACATCTTGTGGTTCCAATGCAAGAATGCATTTTGCAGCTTGTTTCCCTAACTCTATATTGCCATATACTCTACAAGTAGCCAGTAGTCTCTGCCAAATCACTACACTCAGTTGTAAAGAATTTTCATGGATATAGTTATGTGCCTCATTTAAATGCCTTGCACGACCTAAAAGTTCAATGATACATGAATGGAGCTCACTCCTAGTATAATGACATAAGCATGACTGATTAAGTCAAGTATTTGAAAGCTTCATCCAGTACTCCTGCTTGGCCACATGCAAAGAGAAGGGAAATGAAGGTAATATGGTTCAGTTGCATGCTAGCATGCTCCATCTGTTGGAATAATTGGAAAACGTTCTTTACAAGCCCATAGTTGGCATATCTTGTGATCTTTGCATTGCATAAGATGAGGTCTCTATTAATATTTTTGTTAAGAACTTTTTCAGCATCCTCTATGCACTCTCATTTCGCATACATGTCAGGCAATGCACTTCCCAAAATTACATCCGACTCAAATCCTGTTTTGACGATGTGACAATGGAAATATTTGCCCTGTTCCATTCCTGCTAGTCCTATGCATACTGTGATAATATTGTCAAGGGTGTATTGGTTTGATTTTATACTTGCCCATAGCATATCAATATAGGGTTCTAGTGCCCCCTCACAACTTTTAGAGTGACAAAATCTCCCCATCATTGCATTCCATGAAACCACATCACGTTTAGGCATTTTTTCAAATAGCTTGATCGCATCTTCAGTGTTATTGCATTTGGCATACCCACAAAAATATTTGTTTCCAAACCCATTTTAGTAATGTATACATGGACCTTCTTACCATTTTCCCTTGATTGCAGTCTGGCACATGCCTTGTGAACAAGGTCACCTGGTTTGGATTTATGCCAAACCAAAGCATTTCCGCCACAAGTTGGAAAACATCCATGCAACAGCTATTGTCAGCATATCTTGCTATCATTGAGTTCCGTGAGACCATGTCTAGTTCAGGCATATTGCCAAACAATGAGTTTGCATTGGCCATGCTACCCAATTTTGCATACATGTCTTCAAGAGCATTCCCCACAAAAGGATATGAATCAAAACCAGTTTTAATTTTTGTGCGTGAACCTGCTTGCCTTGTTCTAAAGAATCTAGCATTGAACCCACACTAAGAATGCTGGAAAAAGTGAAGTGGTTTGGATTCACTCTTGCAAGGAGTAGTCCTTTAAATAGTTCAAAGACTTGTTTGGAGCAGATCAACTCAAAGAGTTTGTAGGAGTAAATCAGTGCAGGGCACAGGAAAAGAAAGCCAAGTGTTTATAACCCATTTTATTTTCTCCATATTTATTTGAGTTTCGCTATATTTCCAAATTTCCAGAGATGGCTGCAACAAATTTGAGAAATCAAGACATGATGGATGGAGCCTCTAACTTTGGCATTTGGAAAGCTAAAATGTCATTTTTGGATGAGTATGGATTGAAGGAGTATGCAAAGAATGTTATTGCCGTACCAATAAATCCACAATGGCTGGCAACCTATAAAAAGGAGAATGCCAAAGCCAAGAGGATTATCCTTGATTGGAGTCAAGTACCATATTGTTTCGCATATTGTAGAGGAGGACACTGTGAAGCAATGTGGGACACGATTGTAAATCTGTACCATAATCCTACAGAAAATAGGAAGTTGATTCTTTGAGAGAAGCCGAGGACCATCAAGATGCAAAAGGGTGAAGATGCGACTTCCTATCTCACTAGAGTTCGACATGCCAGGGACAAGTTGGTTGCAGTAGGAGATAAGCCAAATGATGATGAGATAGTGCGAATAGCTCTAAATTGGTTTTCCAAGGAGTGGAATGTGTTTGTCCAAGTGATCAATGGGCGATGATACACTACTAGGATGGTATCGCCTATCGCCTATGGAGTGACTTCACTTAGGAGGAGCTGAGGCTCAACTTGGTTAATGGTAGTAGTAGCAGCAACGACAAAACACCGAAGGTTGAGAAGGAGCAAGAAAACATAGCCTTAGCAGGTAAAGAGAAGGAAATAAGTGTTCCAGTAAGGGATCAAGCTCAAAAGGAGAAAATAAGAAGAAAGAATTGAGCAAAGTCAGGTGTTTTGGTTGCAATCAACATGGAGATTAGGTCATTCAATGTCCTAACTAGAAGAAGGGAGATACAAATGGTCTAAAATGTCATTTTTGGATGCGTATGGATTGGAGGAGTATGCAAAGAATGTTATTGCCGTACCAATAAATCGACAGTGGCTGGCAACCTGTAAAAAGGAGAATGCCAAAGCCAAGAGGATTATCTTTGATTAGAATCAAGTACCATATTGTTTCGCATATCACAGAGGACACTATGAAGTAATGTGGGACACGATTGTAAATCTGTACCATAATCCTACAGAAAATAGGAAGTTAATTCTCTGAGAGAAGTTGCGGGCCATCAAGATGCAGAAGGGTGAAGACACGACTTCCTATCTCACTATAGTTCGACATGCCAGGGACAAGTTGGCTGCAGTAGGAGATAAGACAAATGATGATAGCTAGTGTGAATAACTCTAAATGGGTTTTCCAAGGAGTGGAATGTGTTTTTCCAAGTGATCAATGGGTGATGATACACTACTAGGATGGGATCGCCTATGGAGTGACTTCACTTAGGAGGAGCTGAGGCTCAACTTGGTTAATGGCAGTAGTAGCAGCAACGGAAAAACACTGAAGGTTGAGAAGGAGCAAGTAAACGTAGCCTTAGTAGGTAAAGAGAAGGAAACAAGGGTTCCAGTAAGGGATCAAGCTGAAAAGGAGAAAGAAGAAGAAAGACCTGAGCAAAGTGAGGTGTTTTGGTTGCAATCAAATTGGACACTATGTCATTCAATTTCCTAACCAGAAGAAGGGAGATAAAAATGGGCTAAAATGTCATTTTTGGATGAGTATGGATTGAAGGAGTATGCAGAGAATGTTATTGCCGTACCAATAAATCGACAGTGGCTGGCAACCTGTAAAAAGGAGAATGCCAAAGCCAAGAGAATTATCCTTGATTGGAGTCAAGTACCATATTGTTTCGCATATCGTAGAGGACACTGTGAAGCAATGTGGGACACGATTGTAAATCTGTACCATAATCCTACAAAAAATAGGAAGTTGATTCTCCGAGAGAAGCTGAGGACCATCAAGATGCAGAAGGGTGAACACGCGACTTCTTATCTCACTAGATTTCGACATGCCAAGGACGAGTTGGCTGTAGTAGGAGATAAGTCAAATGATGGCGAGCTAGTGCGAATAGCTCTAAATGGGTTTTCTAAGGAGTGGAATGTGTTTGTCCAAGTGATCAATGGGCGATGATACACTACTAGGATGGGATCGCCTATGGAGTGACTTCACTTAGGTGGAGCTAAGGCTCAACTTGGTTAATGGCAGTAGTAGCAGCAACGGCAAAACACCGAAGGTTGATAAGGAGCAAGAAAACGTAGCCTTAGCAGGTAAAGAGAAGGAAATAAGGGTTCCAGTAAGGGATCAAGCTCAAAAGGAGAAAAGAAGAAGAAAGACTTGAGCAAAGTCATGGGTTTTGGTTGCAATCAACATGGAAACTCTGTCATTCAATGTCCTAACCGAAGAAGGAAGATAAAAATGGGCAATAGACAATGGCTTCAGTGGACATTGAGAATTTGTCTTTTAGGCTAGAAAACGAATTCACTCTCATAGCTTTCCGCTTTAGCTCCATGTCCATAGGAGTCTGATATATCAATAGCGGAGCGTCAACACATATGACAAGAGTTAGAGAATATTTCTCTAGTTATAAGGAAGAGGAGATGAACTTCTAGATATGTTGAAGGAAGTGTAACTAGGTTCGGTCTTCATAAATGTACTTTTGATATTTGTACTTATTCAAGAAAAGAAATATTATTTTATAATATATGTCAATGAGTTTCTTGCTCATTGAAGTAGGTCTAGCACATGTCAAAGTGCTATAGGTGAGTCAAATAGTCAAGAGAAAATATTGAAGGCCTTAAGGGCATGTTACATTATGTATAAATATATATTAAAGTCAAAGGGAAACCTCCAAGCAAAGTCAAGTCTAATCGTATGTAATGACACCTTCAAGAAAGCTCCTTCAAGCATGCTACACCACCATGGAAAATGTGTGGAGTTTGCTCAGCAAATCAGCCTACAAACAACCCTCCAAGTTGGCCTACAAGTCGGCTTAAGTGGAGGGACAGTGCTCTATTTGTAGAGGCTGTCCACTCCAAACAGAATGTACAACTTGGTCTCTGAAATCCGCAAGCAAAGAGAAGATAATACGATAAAAGGAAGTCGAGATAAAAAGTCTATTAAGGTAGTGAAGAAAGAAGGAAGGACAACGAAGCTGCAAGATTGTTTTCTAGGGCAGAAAACAGTCACACATACGAAGGAAGAGAGGGTCTTTTTGCTGTTTAGCAGCCCTCTACTACAGTCCTATAAACTTCATCATTTGGGCCAAGTGCATACATCTAGAGTGCCTCTCACTCAAGTGAAGAAGTAAGGAGGAGGAACGAAGGAAATAGGGCTATCCTAAAGCCCATTACAGTCACACGTGCGAGGAAATAGGAGGTTGCCTCTGCTGTCATAGCAACCCTCCCTTGACAGTGATGAAAAGGTTCTTTGGTTGGAGAGTGAAGGGATCATCATAAGGGAAAGACACCCTCTCCATAACAAGTACAACAAGGTTACTAATAAGTTGAAAGAAGAACAAAGTTCCGCAGGAAGAAGGACGAAGTGCTGGGAAACAAAGTGCTGGAAGACGTGTTAGAGTATATGGCGCAGAAAGGAGTGGAGACTTGACTTGTGCTTGGAGGATCTCTTTGCAAGGGGTTTAGGGTTTGGCATTGATCAATAGAAGCTTCAATAAGAGAAATTCACTAAAGGGTTTTCCTCTCAAGAGTAGAGAGGTTTTGAGCAACAATTACAGGGACAACAAAGCATGAGTACTATTTAGTATTACTAGTACAAGCAGGCGGTCCATAAAGTTCTCAATAGACGCAACAGCAGGGGCAGGATGAGGAGCATGAAAATCCAACCACCACCAGTGGAAGAAGAAATAGGGAGGTACATCAGACATTGAAGGATGCACAAGAATTCGTGGGAGCTCCTATGGCGAGCACCAGAGAGCGCAAACAACCAGACAAGTACAAGACATTAGTGACAAAGGTCATTGACAGAGAGCCTTCCAGTTATCAGGGAGCTACACAACATCAGGTGTGGCAAGATGCAATGGTGGAGGAGTACAACATCATGATCAATGATGTATGGAAGGTCATGCCTAGACCAGTGGACAGGTCAGTGGTTGGCTCTTGTTGGATCTACAAGATCAAGTATGCTGCAGATGGCAACAAGGAGAAATACAAGGCTAGGTTCGTGGCTAAAGGGTATGCACAAAAGGAAGGCATAGATTATGAGGAGACCTTCGCACCAGTGGCAGATACACTTCTTCATTAGCAACGAAGATGGTATGGAAAATTCACCATGTGGACGTCAAGACAACTTTCTTGAAAGTGGTGATAGAAGAGGAGGTGTAGGGATGTGAGACACATGGGAGAGATGTTTGAAAATCAATGAGGGCAACATTTAATTTATTTTTCCATTCATGACAATTATTTGTGATTTGTATTCTTCTTCTTCATTATTATGCTTATGTTTTTACCATCAAACAAATGCCAAAACAAGAAGATTACAACCATAAACAGTGAACACAAGATATAGGCTCCAAGCCAGGGAAAAACCCCTCCAAGGGGAAAACCAAGAAAGAAGTTCTCTTCTTATAGAATCAACTTTAAAGGAGATTTCCAAGACCAAACCCTAGACCCAGGCTACCACCAAGAACCAAGCTAACCATCCAATCTTTCAAGACAAGATCTCCAAGCGAATTAGGGCTCTTCTAGCAGTTTGTCCCTTCCATCACAACTTGTAGCACTTACTGCAGCTCTCGGACTTGAGGTAACCTTAGAAACCTTAGGGTACTCGCACGTGTGAGCAAGAGATGGCAAGAATTAAGACCTTCGCTTAATTTGAGAGCTTCTTCCTTCTTCGCTAGCCTTCCTTTGTCTCTTATGACCCTCACATTCCTTCTTCATTGCAGATCGAACCCAAGAAAGATACTTGATGAGTTATATCCCAATGGAGCTCGAAGTCCTTTTTATAGCCTTCCAAGTGGCTCTTTAAGCCCACTCTAGGCCAACTTGTTCCTGGTTGGCTGACTTGGTTCTTAGGAGCCTTCTAGACATTTCCATATACAAAATAATTTTTCTTTTAATGATACAAATGCTCAAAAGGATCTTTTACAATAATAATGACTCTTTGACTCATGATAAACCTAGGAGACCTAATGACAAATAACTTGAGCATGAAACCCATGCTCCAATAATAATTTTCTTTTATTCTTTACATTATTTTTCTTTCTCCAAATAAGATTTACATCATTACATGAGTCACATGACAAGCTCCTAGAGCATGGTATGGTTGCGAAATATCCACTATTACATTAAACTAGAATTTAATCTTCTATCTATTGGAGATTATTTGTCTTCTGTAATTAACTTTATGGCAAAGAACGATTAAATCACTATTGTAATCTTCACAAATAAAAACATTGCAGAATAAAAACTGAAACAGAGGAAATATGCGCACACTAAAAAAAATATGACACTGCTATTTTTGGACAAATATCCCTGGAAAAACCTCGAAGGGAAAACCACTACAGTAGAATGAGGGTTTTATTATTATTCAACAATTTAGGAGAAATTACAGCTCATTGCCTTTCACTGGAAAACCTCTGGCAAACACTGATCTCCACTGGCAAAATATATTGGAGAGTAACTGTCTCCCTCTTCTACTCAATCCGACATTCTCCAAGCAACTTGCAGTTCTTAAGCTATTCGCACTGCCTTTGGGAAATGCGCATTGTTGCTTCTAGAAATTTGTTCAACCGCTAGAATCACCCTCCAACAAGTTGCCTTGCCGCTTGGATTGCTCTAGGCCCACTTGCTCTGCCTCTGGATGATAGATCCAACCTTTGGATCACTAAATGAGCTCCTCTACCACTCACAGTATTAGCTGGGTACACGCATTGGCTGAATACAACCTCCTCTGCAGATAATTCGACCTCCTCTTCGTTTCTCCCGAACATTGGAAAATACCAAGGAAATCTCTAGATCGTGCTCCCAAATCTCTATTGATCCCTTGCTTTTGACGCTGCCCTAGCTTCAACTGTGCCCTTGCTGAAAACCTGTGTAATGTTCCAAAATAGGAAAAACAATGATATGCAAGCAAATAACAAATTTTCAACACAGAAATTTCAAAACAATTAGAACACACCCATAACAATCAGAGATATGGAAGCAACTGAGCCATTTTATTATATACTGGTGCAAGAGTACAAAATATGGAAGGAATGCACTTGGGCTTGCCTCAAAGGCAAGCAAAGCAAAGCCCAGGTGAAGCAATGACAATCTAGAGCTACAATGAACTGACCACCAATATGGCTAAAAACCCCACCTCTGGTGCTCAGAAAAATTTGCAATATTATTTCTAGGCTCCTCAAGAAAATCCACAAAAACCCAGAAATGGTTTGGCCTGGTTTTGACCTTCCAAAATCGACCCCCAAAAGGCCCTACACCCTCCAAAACTACTGAAGCACACTAACTGTCAATACACCAGCAAAATCCTCCTCAAACACTCCAAAAAAGTAGCAATCACCTCCACTAACACTTCCCTTATTTCTCTCGGCAAGGAACAACTCCAATGGCTGAGTCTCCACTACCCACGTGTGCCCAATCTCTTCCTTTTGTGCTGACCCCAGGAACTGCGAAATCCCCACTGAAGAAAGCTATTTCCTCCAGCCCAAAAACTCACCCAAATGGCAGCAAATCACCAGAGCTTCTCTCCCGAAATTTCTCCCGACAATAGCTCCTCTGAAGAATGCAAAGATCTCAACTCAGTTTCTCCCACTGCGTCCTCCAAAAATACGCACCACCTGGAGGCACTGAATACAAATACTGGAAACCACACTGAAAATCACCTCCGAAAGATTATGGATGAACCTCTCTAAGGTGGCACTAGAAGTCCCCCGAAGAAAGGGTGAGTTCTTCGCTTGGAAAACTCGTGCTAAACAGCAAGTGACCCGGCTAAGAAACTCGAGAAACTAAAGAAATTCAATATGCCAAAGATGATCAAATGAAGAGTGCTGCCTTTCTTTTATAGATTTCGTGGAGCCTTTTTCCTCCTTTGTCCATACTTTGTGGATCCCTCATTAAGCCTTCGATTTTCCCTCTCATGCATTTTGAACCATTGTCTTAGGGAGTGCGTATTTCCTCTCATGCATTTCTAATTCCTAAGTCTTCTAATAAGTTTGAATGGGCCCCATCTCCTCGAACATTGGCCCCAAAATGTACAAATTAATCTTGTTCCAAAATAATTTAGGAAGGGACATTACAATCCTCCCATCCCAAATGTTGCTTGTCCCCAAGCAACTTCAATGCTGGATGCTCTAGTATATGCTAGCCCTCCTAAGTAGCATCCTCATCCATAAAGCTCTTCCAACGCACCAAGTATTCTCTGATTATCCTGCTTCTGAGCTTCCTTTCCCTGGTCTCCAAGATGGCTTCAAGTTCCAAAACTAGATGCCCCTCATCATCAAGTGGAGGCAACTCCACAACTGCTGTAACCTGTTGCCCCAACACCCTCTTGAGGCATGAAACATGGAAAATATTGTGGATCTTGCTCCCTAGCGGTAGCTCCAACTCATAAGCTACCTCTCCAACCCTCCTGATCACCCTGTAGGGCCCATAAAATCGTGGTTGCAACTTTTTGGCCCCCTTCTGTTTCAGAGTGGACTGTTGGTACGGCTGCAATCGAAGGTACACCAAGTCCCCTTTCCCAAAATAACTCTCAACCCGATGCCTGTCAATATATATCTTCTGCTGATTTTGAGCTGTCTGCAAAGTATCCTTAAGAGCCTTAAGGTTGTCTTGGCTCTCTAGGATCCAATCTTTGGCCTTTAGGGCCCGACTGTCTCCAAAAATGACATCAACAAAAGATAAAGCATCATAACCATATAGAGCACGGAAAGGAGTCATACCAATGGACATATGATGTGTGGTGTTGTAGCAGTACTCTCCCAAGTGCAACCATCGAATCCATGCCCTTTGTTGCCCTGTCACATAGTTCTTGAGATAACCCTCTAGCCATTTGTTTACCCTCTCTGTCTGGCCGTCAGTCTGTGGATGGTAACTGGTGCTCGGGGTGAGCTCTGTGCCCACTAGCCTGAAAAGCTCCTGCCAAAATCCCCCCATAAATCGGCTGTCTCGGTCACTGACTATAGTCTTAGGGAGTCCGTGCAGGCGGAAGACCTCCCTAAAGAACAACTCTGCCACCTGAGAAGCTGAATACCGTGTCGGAATGGCAAAGAAATGTGCGAACTTGGTCAACTAGTCGACCACCACAAAAATGCAATCCTTCCCCTGCACCGAGGGAAGCCCCGTGATGAAGTCCATAGAGATACTCTCCCATTTCCCCTCAAGAATGGGGAGAGGCTGCAACAATCCTACTGGATGGGTCAACTCCCCCTTGTTCCTCTGACAAGCCTCACACTCCTGCACATATCTCAATACGTCCCCCTTGAGGCCCTTCCAGGTGAAGCGCTCTCTCACTGCCATGTAGGTCTTTCTAAATCCCTGGTGCCCAAACAAAGGGGAATCATGAGCTGCACAAAGGATACGCTCCCTCAATTGTGACCTTGAAACCAAAAATATGCGCCCCTTGTAGTATATAACCTCATCCATCACCCTGTAGCGCTCATCTGCATAATTGATCTCGAAGTTCTCACATGACCGACGATCCTTGGAGTACTCCACTAATAGCTGTGCCTTCCAGTCATGGCAGATGCTCATGAGTGAAAGTCTTGCGGGTCTCCTAGATAGTGCATCAGCTACCACATTGTGCTTCCCCCGCACATACTCAATATCAAAATCATAGGCCTGCACCTTGCTGACCCATCTTTGTTGTCTATCGTTGAGGCCCTGTTGCCCCATGAAGTGGTGAAGACTGTTGTGATCTGTCTTCACCCGAAACCGGTTACCCACCAAGTACTGTCGAAACTTGGCCAATGCATGCATTATGGCCAACATCTCCTTGTCGTATATGGAATACGACCTCTCATGAGGTAGGAGCTTCCGGCTCTCGAAAGCAATGGGGTGCCCACCTTGGGACAAGATTGCCCCAATCCCCTCACCCGATGCATCGCACTCCAATGTGAAGGGCTGTGTGAAGTCCGCGAGTGCTAATACTGGGCAACAACTCATCACCTCCTTGAGGCGATCGAATGTTGTCTGAGCTCCATCTGTCCATGCAAAAGCCCCCTTCTTTGTCAGATCAGTGAGGGGTGTTGCCAACTATGAGAAGCCCTTAACAAACTTCCGGTAATAAGTGAAAATGCCCAAGAACCCTCTCAGTGTTGTCACATCTCTAGGTACTGGCCAATCCCGAATGGCCCTGATCTTCTCCTCATGCACCTTGACCCCATTTGTGCCGATGATGTGTCCCAAGTAGAGCATCTTTGTCAGCCCAAACTCGCACTTGGACATCTTAGCGTAGAACTATTGCTCCTCCAAGATATGCAACATTGCCTTTAGGTGCTGCAAGTGCTCCTCCCACGTCTTGCTGTAGATCAAGATATCATCAAACAATACTAGCACAAATCTCCTCAGTTGACCTCTGAACACATGGTTCATGCATGACTGAAAGGTAGCAGGTGCATTGGTCAACCCAAAGGGCATGACCAAAAACTCGAAATGCCCATAATGACATCTGAAAGCTGTCTTCGAGATATCCTGATCCCTCACCTGAATCTGATGATACCCAGACCGCAAATCTATCTTAGAGAAGTACTTGGCTCCTCTAAGCTCATCCATCAACTCATCAATACGCAGAATGGGATATTGGTTCTTCAATGTCTTCTTGTTGAGGGTCCTGTAGTCAATGCACATGCGTAGAGTTCCATCCTTCTTCTTCACCAGCACGACTGAAGAAGCAAATGGATTGGAACTCGGTCTGATGTGGCCCAATGCCAATAACTCCCTGATGGCCCTCTCAATCTCATCCTTATAGGCTTTGGGATGCCTATAGGGTGTAGTAATGACTGCCTGCACACTAGGCTCCAACTCTATAGTGTGCTCAAACCCCCTGTCAGGTGGCTGCCTTGGTGGTATATCTCCAAAAACTACTAGATATCTATCCAATATAGCCTATATGTCTAGATGTGGTGGCTTGGTCCATCCCCCAGCCTCTGAAATCCTCAGCTCTACTGCCCATGCTATGTCCCCATGCCTCAAATCGGCCTCCATCCTGTGGGCCGAAACTGTCTGTGGAGGATATGAATGCATGCCTCGAAGAACTACTAGTTTACCATCTAACCCGGTAAACTCCATCTCTAGTTTCCTCCAGTCGGTGGTAACTCAACCAAGGGAATACAACCATTGGACACCCATCACCACATTGGTGTCCAGTACATTTATCACGAAGAGATGGTCTATCATCAAATAGTTCCCCATGGTCACTGTCCAAGCGGGAACATATCAAGTGCATTGCATAGTTCTGTCTCCTGGTACCAGAACTGAAAACCCTTCAAACTCTGTAGTGGTGATGCCTCTTGTCTAGACCATTTGAGCAACAATAAAATTGTGGGTGGCCCCACTATCTATTAAGACTAAGACACATTGCCCCTACACTATGCCTCTGATCCTCATGGTAAAAAAATTGGGAACCCCGCACAAAGAGGCTAGGACTCCCCCAGATGGTGCAAAAGATGCTCCCCCATGTGGTGGTGGTGGTGTTCCCCTCTCTGCCTTACCCTCGCTATCTCCCCCACCAAACTCCAACTCTGCCTCATCGTCTTGATTGTTATCCGAGAAGACCTCGATATAACGGGCCTTGCCAGTTGTGCATCGATGGCTTGTTGCCCATGGCTCCCAACATGCAAAACACAACTTCCTCCTCTTGAGGTCTCTCCTTGTCTCATTGTCCAGATGCGCTCACCCTTGGGTTGATCTCTGCACTGGGGGTGCTCTAGTGTCAGTCCGCTTTTGAGGGAAGGGAGTGCGTGGTGAAAAGGGTGCCTAGGTTTTGGGGATGGCCCCTTGCAAGTCTCTCGTACAAGTCACGACCTCCAGTAGAGTAGAGGGTTTGTGTGACTTCACCAGTCCACGTAGTGGCTTTGTCAGCCCTTCTACAAATGTGTATACTCGCCTAGCATTCGACAAATTCGGTACCATGACCGAGACCCTGAGGAACTTCGAAATATAATACGTGGCTTTGTCAGCCCCTCTACAAATGTGTATACTCGCCTAGCATCCGACAAATCCGGTACCATGACCGAGACCCTGAGGAACTTCGAAATATAATGCTTTGGATGTCCTGTCTGCCTGAGCTAGGTCAACTCCCTGAAGTGAGCCTCTGGATTCCTCTGATCAAAACGCTCCACTACTCTCCTTTTGAAATCCTGATGGGAGGTCATGTTGGCATGCCCTAGAGTGGACAAGCCATGAAATCACCAGTCATGTGCCTCCCCCTCCAAATGCAAAGTGGCCATTTTAATGGCCTCTACCTCTGTCATCCCGCTGAGCTGGAAATAGGTGTCCAGCTTCTCCACCCAAACATGTGTTGTGCACTTGGCAGTGCCATCGTATGTGGGGAAGTACATCTTCCCAATGGTGAGCTGCAACTCATAGTTCTCCGGGCCATGGCCTCCATAGCTCCTCCCCTTCTCATTTTGCTTGAGCTAGAAAAAATCTCTAAAAGATGGTGGTTCTTGAAGTCTGCTCCCATGGACTGCCACTCCCTGAAATGCTCTTCCATAGGCGATTGATCATCAACTCCTCCTAGTTCACCTGGTCCCAAAGGTAGAAAAGAAGGTAGTGTGGCTCTAGTTTGTCCATTAGAGGATGGTGGCTGCGTAGTGGGTGAAGGGTGGTCAAACTGTTGAGAGGCTCCCAAAGTCTCTCCAAATAGAAAATCTCGGTGACTGCTTCGCTCCCGATTCTGCATTTTAATCTCATCTAACATCTCCTTCTGCCCCTTTGCCAAATCACTCAGGGCCTTCAAGAGACTGTCAAAGGCAACCTCTTTTCTACTCTTGGGCTCCCTCATGTCTTTTGCTATCACTGCCTTCCCACAGTCCTCCGTGTCTGGAGATATCTGTGGCTCCCTCTCCTTGCTTCGGTACTTTTGCCTCTTGTAGGTAATATTCTGCCTGTCCTCCTCACTCATAGGAAAGTTCCCACGGTTGAGCCAATATTTGAGCTCTGATACCACTTTAACGTTCCAAAATAGGAAAAACAATGATATGCAAGCAAATAATAATTTTTCACCACAGAAATTTCAAAACAATTAGAACACACCCATAATAATAAAAAATATGGAAGCAACTGAGCCATTTTATTATAAATTGGTGCCAGAGTACAAAATAAGGAAGAAGTGCACCCAAGTGAAGCAATGACAATCTGGAGCTACAATCAACTGACTAATTGTTGCATTGCGCAGTCACCAGCAATTCTGCACTGTCTGCTGCAAAGATATGGCTGAAAACCCCAACTTTGGTGCTAAGAAAATTTTGTAAAATTATTTGTAGGCTCCTTAGGAAAAACCCACAAAAACCCATAAATGGTTTGGCTTGGTTTTGACCTTCCAAAATCGACCCCCAAAAGGCCCTATGCCCTCCAAAACTGCTGAAGCACACTGACAGGTAATACACTAGAAAAATCCTCCTCAAACACTCCGGAAAAGTAACAATCACCTCCACTAACACTTCTCTTATTTCTCCCGACTAGGAACAACTCCAATGGCCGAGTCTCCACTACCCACATGTGCCCAATCTCTTCTTTTTGCGCTGACCCCGAGAACCACGAAATCCCCACTGAACAAAGCTATTTTCTCCAGCCCAAAAACTCACCCAAATGGTAATAAATCACTAGAGCTTCTCTCCTGGAATTTCTCCTGACAATAGCTGCTCTGAAGAATGCAAAGATCTCAACTCGGTTTCTCCTACTGCGTCCTCTAGAAATACACACCACCTGCAGAAACTGAATACAAATGCTGGAAACCACACTGAAAATCACCTCCGGAAGATTATGGATGAACCTCTCTAGGGTGGCACTCGAATTCCCCCGAAGAAAGGGTGAGTTCTTCGCTTGGAAAACTCGTGCTAAACAACAAGTGACCCGACTAAGCAGCTCAAGCAACTAAGAAGAAATTTGATATGCCAAAGATGATCAAATGAAGAGTGCTACCTTCCTTTTATAGATTTCGTGGAGCCTTTTTCCCTCCTTCGCAAGTCCCTCACTAAGCCTTCGATTTTCCCTCTCATGCATTTCGAACCATTGGCTTAGGGAGTGCGTATTTCCTTGTGTGGGTGCCCCCCACACGCTACTAACAAAGCCAAAATAACTTAGATCTAACTCCTAAGTCTTCTAATAAAAATCGAATGGGCCCCATCTCCAAAATTGGTCCAAAATGTAGAAATTTATCGTGTTCCAAAATAATTTGGGAAGGGACATTACAACTTACAACTAGGTAGTCGAACTGCTCAAATGGTAAAATAGTGTCTTCTCCAAACCCTTTGACCTACTCGTATAATCTATTGTTGGAATCTCAACATCCACGATCACATCTCAACCGATGGCTAAGATCATCTTGACTCCGTCATTTAAATTTTCTGGAAGTCTCTAGAGAAAAATCAAACTCCCTTAATTAATTCACTTTGATTAATTAGTTTTCCTCAATTAGACTTGGGAAATATTTTAATTATGGCTGATTAATTTAATTGAGGTGTCTCTAAATCTTCTCTCGCAAAACCTTTTCTGGGTTTTGGAGATCTCATGTTCCTTAGCCTCTTAGACACCATAGAGACTAGAACACCTGTCCGCTGCTACCCCAACAAAAATTAACACTCCCTCTTAGCAAGGAAGGTGTTCTCCACTATACCCATCTGCCCCCTAAAGTAGAGAAACTTTGCTCACCCTGAGGCCTTTGTGAGTATATCTGCAACCTGCTGATCTGTGGGAACATGTTGTAGTTAGATTGATCCACGCTGCCACTATGCTACTTTGATCTCACATTGTTGATTCCATTGAGCTACCTTTGCATTGCTGCTATCACCACAGTAGTGAGTCTCAATATCGCTGATTTACTAAGTCACTGCAACTGGCTCTGCAATTGTCTCTCAAGTGTTTCACTGTGACTTGTTGGCTTTGCATTGTCTGTGAAGTATTTGACAACGCCTTGCTGACCTTTCAATCCTCCTGCTACTTTAAGTCGTGGGCTTCCGTAGCAAAGGTAATGGTCTAATTGAGGAATCATATGCATAACAACTTGATCTGGTCTACTAATCAAGCCCTCCTGGCTACGATTTAGACACGTGGGCTTCACTGACAAAACAATACCATACCACGTGCTTTCATAAAAAATGAGGAAAACATAAAATAATATATTGAGCATATATTAGGGGTTTAAAAGGTTTTTATATGTTATATAGTAATATATGTATTTAAGGTATTATTTATAAGGTACATTGGCCAAGTGAAGGCAAAAAAGCAGACAAAGTAAGGCAAAAAACAGGTAAAGGCCGAGTTTTGGGCTTGGAAGAGTTGATTTTCTTAGTGGAATAGAGGTCGTGGTTTTCTCTGTGTACTGGGCATGTAGAACTGTGGTGGCAATCTTGTTGAGGCTAAGTTTGGGATCCCTAGCTGGTTGAGTTTCCCTCAGAGTTTGGAGTCTGAGTTATATATTTGTTGATGGCCATAACTAGTCCACTTAGGAGTTGAAGGACGAGTTTCATAAGAGGTAGAGGTATACCAAATTCTTTGAGCATTTGTATAAGCCTTGAATGGGAGTCCAGGTTCCTTTATGTATTTTTGGCTTTGTTAAATGTGAAGACCATGTTATTTCCATGTCATCATTTGTTATAAATTTTTATTAGCGAATCTTGTCAATTTCCTGAGTATGCTATGAAATATCAGTCACTGGTATGAGGCTAGTCTCTTCATATGTATGTCACTGTATGTTTATATTCAGTACCAAATTAATATAATACATCTACAATAGTGTGTTTGTGATGTGTTTGGCAAAATTCATCACTAAAGAGAGCTATTAAACTCAGAAAATCCTTGACCCTTATGAGTATTTCCTAGCTGGTGTCTTAAACCAATCTTCCTTGAGGTTACAACATAGCATGGATTCTTTGCAATTTTGGCTAGACGTCCACTAAGATTCTTTAACCTAGAGGATGGCTTCCTAGTAGCTCTATTTTTGGTCAGGTTTTTTTGTTTGGAGTTTATGAATTCTACTAGAAATGTGCAAGAGAGTTGGGAGGTGCTTGCACCCCCCTTTAGGGATGCCATGGGGCTTGCAACAAAAAATGAACCCAGTGAACCCTAGTAGTTGCTTCCTTTCTCTTGTTTTTCCCCAAAATTTGTACAAGATTTTTGAAGTTGTGCATGCCAATCAACAACATTTGTGTTTTCTTGATTGCTAGAGTCACTGAACCATGAAGAATTGACATTCTGAAAAAAATAGTCAAGGTCTAGACCTCCACTTCTCTTATGCTTTTGTTACTTGCTCATCCTCTGCAAATTCCAGTCTCTAGGCTATCCTCCAATCTGTTTCCTGAAATATTCACTGTTTGAATAGCAAGAGTAGTTACAAGGCAGTTGAAGGATCCACACTCTTCCTTCAATGTTGCCATTTGCAGGGATTTTGTAAATGGAAGAGTGATGAACCATTGGACTGTGGCTATGGGTTGGTCAAGCTGTTGTTTTTGTAGGTTTGCAAAGCTAGGAGAAGATTTGATTTGATGGGATGGCCTGGGATCAACTTCCATAACCTCTCAAGATGCCTTAATACTCAGAAGAATAAAAAAATCTCTAGCAAAGTGATAATGCTTCAAAGATAGAGGAGTTACCCAAAGTCCAACAACCTCCTCTAGAAATAACCAGGACTAAGTTGATACCAAATCAGGAAATTCTAGTCCCAATGCTTAACATACAATTAGGGTTCACCAAGTTGTTGCATGCAGAGTGAAATTACTGACAGTAGAAGCAAGAGAGCATTTGACAGTGAAGTGCTAGACCTCATGCCCACTGTGGGATCCAATGGATGATGGAGATCAATCCAGTGTCACTTCATCATACATGTTGTACTATTAATCATTGAATGCATTAGGATGGTGGAGTACTTTGATTGTTTAATGTCAACCAATCCCACACAAACAGGTCACCTTAGCATTATTCACAAGGTTTGCATGCCAAAATTCATATCAAATTTCAATCAAGTATCCAAGGCAAGTACCCAATTATGTGTAACATTTTGATAAATCTCCAAACATATGCCATAACGACAAGACCAATCAGTACTTTCTTCTTGAGCAAAGTTTTAGACCTTGGTTGATCCTTTCATGAAGTCAGACAATGTGGATTGATATATCTAAGCAAGGTTTTATATTGATTGTGCCTGGCATTATGGCCGTTTTCATCCCAACAGAATCTACCTGTCACCTCTTTTCAACTCAAATCCATGGAGTGGAATATATGAAGGGTGAGTTGCAGGAGCCTTAGACCATATTTTGCCATTCAAACAACAACAATATCATCATCTACACACCAGTGTTGGCAAAATGAATGAAATCAAAGCCTGAGCGAAGGAGAGAAGCCTTGGTTCCACATTTGTTTATAGGAGAGAAGCCTTGGTTCCACATTTGTTTACAAGAAATATAACCATTACCATATTGACCAGGGATCACCACACTATCATGACCATTAACCATGGCTTATGCCACCCAATGCAGCTAGGGATTGTGAAACTCAATGAAATGATCATTTACATGTTAGGTCACCATTGTGACTTTTTATCCCAAATGATATTTCAAATGACAAGATCTTCAAGGTGTCAAGAAGCACATTACAAAGGATTTTTTATTTTAATTTTAAAGTGCTTAGAAGGTGATTGTTTTGTTGAAATTAATATGAATTTCCATTTATTTAAGCCAATCATTTTCTGATATACACCTTTCATGATTGTTCTCTTCCAATTTCTCTTTCGCTTAGCGTTGAACCAAATCCAAATAGTGACATTAGGCATCTTATCTCTTTCCTAAGTAGCATAGTAAATTACCTTGGCCACCTTGTACTTGTTGTGAATATTGTTTTGAGCCAGAGCTTTGTTTGCTTGAGAGAAACTTGCTTTTTGGCCTAAATTTTCTTTGCACAAGTAGTAGTGATCGAAATAAATGCCCGTTGTTACCCACTACTTGTGGGTAGTATGCATAGGAGAAAATTTTCTCCTAGGTGGTCCTCAATCGACAGCCAACAACCCCTTGCAACCACTAGATAACTCAATGTGCCATTATCTTTGCCACCTGAGCCAGCCATGTGGTCCCTCACCCATCTGTTATGATCGTATGTTTGAAAGTGGGCCTCTTGACCCCAAAGGTATGGCTTTTCATTGGTGTAGTTGAGTGATTTTGCTTACTTATCATGGACACTTTTGGGCATGGGGGGTGGGATTCGGCAGAAAGGGTAGGCTAGGTTTGTACTCTTCTCTCCTCTGCCCAATTCGATGGTTAGCCTTGTATCTTAGTCCCGTGGGATCTCCTTTACTGGTTATTAGCTTTACGGTTGGCACTACATGGGAAATCTCAATTTTGGTTGCTTGGTCCCGCTTCCTGACACCATATACATCACTCCGCTCCCCTAATTTTAACCCCATTCATCACCTTACCCATCCAGGTCCACATTTGTCCACTAGGTCCACAAAGGATTAGCCTCCCCCTCCTCTTGCCCACACCTTGGGTCAGGCCTAGAATGATGACCCGGAGGTTGATGCAGCTAAAAAGAAAAGAAAAAGCGTAATTTGGCCACTCTCAACAGGAAATGTACAACAAAATGCAAAAGATGGCCAAGACATATGAATTTAGCACATGGGCAAAAGCCAAACATGAGCTACACCCCTCATTCATCGCCATCACCCTTGTTCCTATGGGTGCTAGATGAGCCCCCTTCACATTAAGGAATCCATGATTTTCCCAACCCCTGGTGGGCAATGAATTGCCCAACCTTAAAAGGGGTATCCACTGTCATATCCAACACATCATGCTCTCATCCCTTGGAGCCCCGAGAAGTTATGAAGAAAAATCAATCAAAGCCAAAAGGCATATGAAGAAGGGTGGAAAAACAAAGGCCGAGGTAACTCATGTACCATGATTCGCTCCCTCCTACATTCATATACCCAAGTGTGAGCTTCCCTCATCATAGCTACCCTTGTACCATGACATGTGGCCTGGATCCTTCCCCTGATCCCCACTCCATTCCATCACTATATCACATGCTACCTACCCATTGATGGATGTACCATGAACTTGTCACCCCCTTTAAAAGTTGAAACCACTTACTAGGGTCCTTGGTTAACCCCCTTATTGAGCTTGGAGACACCAATACATGCCAAAGCCCACTATGGAAGGGCGTGCGACCATGAAATGCCCACTTGATTCCATGATTTGTAAGCTCTTTTACTTGATGACTCTAATGATTTGTTGTATTGGAGGGCAAGGGGATGCATTGGACCTTATGCAAGATTGCAGGTGGGTCTCCATTTTGGGGTTTGGTCTCCTTATACAGGGTCCAAGCCCTCCAAAAGGCCACATTGACACTTATAGGGTGAGCATTGAGAGCCATGGGTCTCCACCATAGCAGAGAGTAGTTCATGGATCCCCAACACCATTTAGTGATTACTCACCTTTTGGATGAGGATGATGCACCTGGATCACCATGCCCAACTGGCTCCACACTTGTACCACGCACTTGGCAGAGGTTCCAGGGTCCAGATGAGGATGTGTCTCACTGCAGGAGACAAAGGGAGGGCTTATGTCATCATCCTAGCCCTTACAAATGGTTTACAGGCATTATCGATCCACTTGGAGATCCATGAGGATGTCATAGTGCCCCCACACCCACTTGGGGACACCACATGTGACTTGCTTGGATATCAAGGGGCCAACCCTTTATCCACTATGTTTGGAGTCCATTCTCTCACCATGGCACACTTTGGACTCCACTAGGCCTTCTCAATGGCCCAACGACTCATTATGTTGATTATTCTTCCCTCTTGAGAGGCTTCTTTTATGTTATTGAGCTATCTTGGTGGGCTTGTCACCAAGGGATGTTATTATTGCACAATATTTTATTATTTGGGGCTTAATTAGGCCTAATTAGGCAAATCGAACCCTTTAGAGAGGATATAAATTGATGAGAGACTCATTCATTCCTCTCATCATCACTTGTTTGGGATTAGTAGCTCTTGTGAGAATTTCACATTCCCTTTTGGAGGATGAGTTTGGTTTCATGGATGAATTTTGATGTTTGGATACTATTCTCTTGATCTTGGAACTTCAAATTTGTCTTGATTTGATGATTGGATATACTCGTTGTACATTTAAGTGCTCTTTTTCATGCCTATTCTTTACTTTTATCTTGTCACATGAATAATGTATGGGATTTTCGCTCTCTAGATCTGAAATTTGCCCTAATTTATGCGAAATTGTGGAAGTTTTGGACTTTTGAAGTGCTGCATATATTACATGTGTCATGTATAACGAATGAATGTTTCTAGAGGGTAATTTCATTGAATACACCTTGATAAGTCATCAATTCTTGCACATCGAAGTATAAAATCTTCTGGCAGTTGTTCTCATGCCCTAATTTGCCATGCGAAGTTGCCTAGAGGTCTCCTTGATTGGGTTAAGTCTCTCCAAATCACAAAATCACCTTGACTCCATCTCTCCCAAAGGCAAGGCACTGATCTAACCATTGGTGGTCACTTAAAAGAATATTTTTCTCGCCTTTTCCTTCTCCTTCTAGGCCTAACCCTAGTAGGTCACCTAGGGTATCAAACGAATTTCATTGTAGCCATCCAAACCCTTCGATTTTTGGTCCACCCATGTGCTGGACTTTTCTCTAGAGGTCCTCCAAGTTTGAGGCGAATCCGACGGTGGAATCTTGAGATAGAGAAAGCCCTAGCCATAAGACCAACTCTTTCCCTAGGTTGGATTGGGTTAGTGTCCTCATTAGGATCATTGCATTCAAATCTTAAAAGAAAATTAGTCCTTTGATCCTATTCTCTCCCCTAATTAGGTTAGGCCCCTCTGTGGACAATCAACTCCATACCCTTGACCTAGTTTGGGTCCACTTGGCTTCTCTGTGGTCCCACAAATCTACAACTCAAATTCCACAAGGATTACATAGAATCCATTTCTCCATAAGGATCCTTAAGTCTAGGGAGCCCCTTGTCAAGGCATATCCTCTAAACCTCGGCTCAAGCATCCTCTTAGCCCTTTTTAGAGAGCCTATCACCTTGATTCTTAAGCAAGTAAACTATTCAATTGAGTCTCTCTTGTGAATAGGCTTTAGGAATCACCCCATATCGTATCATTGATCCATCATTGATCCATCTATTCTTATGAAAGTCCGTAGATAGCAGGGAGTTTTAGCTAAGGTGACCATGGGCTATCGCTCCATTGTTGCCCTTTGACCTAGTAGTTTCTCTATAGGATCTCCTCCTAGGGCCCCTGCTAGTTTGAGCGATAATACCCGTATTAGGGTGTAATATTCCTAATTAGCCATGGCTAATTGGAATATTCGATTTTGTTCAATTTTTGCCTTCTATAGTTATTTGTAAATAAAAAAGTGAGGAAGAGGGACATACTCACTTTTATAATAAAAAGTCACTTCCTAGTAGCACAATGTTGTGACTTAAAGAGGAGCCAAGGGGGCCAAAGGGGGATGCAGAAATGGAGCCCACGTAGACACATGGAGGAACTGCGCAGGAGGGAAAAAAACACGTGACAAGAGGGGAATCACGCAGGAGGAGGTGAGCCTTGGGGATTGAGAGAGGCAAGGGCTATAAAAGAGAGAGGAACCCCCTCATTTGGATCATTTAGTTATGTGCATTTGTGATAGTCATTTCGACTTAGGGCACGCTAGTTGTTTAGCTAGTTTGCAGCACTGTTTAGTGCATTGAGTGTCTTCGTTCGAAAATCTCACCCTTAGCCTCGGGGGACTTCAAGTGCCTGCTCGGGCAAGGTATTTCCATTGGCATTTCAGCAGTAGATTCATCAGCATTTTAGCAGCAGTTTTATCAGCGTTTTTGAGGATTGCGCAACACTGAGAGAGGGACGCAGTTTGGGAGGATTGCGCAGCGCTGAGAGAGGGACGTAATTCTTTCTGGTAGGAGTTCTGGGTTGAGGGTTGCAGTAGGATTTGGGCTGAGAGATAGAGCGGGGGATCAGCCCTTGCATCTGGAGAGTTTCTGGTAGGGGTTTCAGGCATATTTCTGAAGGGTTCATTTAGTGGTAGCGCAGAGCACTGAGAGACTGTGCAGAACCCCAAGGGGGTGATTTTCGTGGGTCGGCCATTTCAGAAACGCTTTCTGGGCTTTTCTGGGTTTCTTGAGTAGAGTCCAATTCCAGAGTTTCAACCATTTCCGAGGAGGGGAGCAGCCCCAAATCCTCATTTGATTTCTAGCAGCAGCAGCAACACAACAGTTCTCCAGCAGCTGCGACGCAGTTCAGAGAGGGGCCATTCCTTTGCTATTTTGAGTGTATTTCTTCACTTGCCTTGTGCAAGTCGAGGTGCCATTTTCCTGATCACCTCCTGTACTCATTCTATTACTCAGTATAATAAAATGGCTTATCATTCTCTCTCCATTTCTTGAGTATCTGCTTATGGTTTTATTGTTATACGTTGCATCATTTTTATTTGTATCTCTTTGAGCATTCTTGGCTATTATACCACTTGGGTGTTTCTCTTATACTCTTAGACAAAGTCTGGAAAGGGCCAGGTAGCCTTCGGATCTCGTCCTCTTTTCAGAGGCGACATATCTAGTAAATGCCCTCCCAATCCATCTTTGGTTGGGGTCTGCTTGAGTTTGGGGTATATTCCTGATAAGGGATATTACAGTGGTATCAGAGCATAGATCTGGCTCAGTCTGTGGAGCTAGCAATCTATGACACTGGGGGAAAAACCCTATATCTTTTATAGAGGTCGGAGATACAGAGACTCTGGGCATAGGTTGGAGAACACTTACGGAGAGGGAGACTGTGTTCCGGTAGTAGATGCAGAACAGGAGGAGCCTGTAGTGGACGCAGAGCAGAGGGAGCCTGTGGTGGACGCAGAGCAGGAGGCTCCAATGGCAGATGATGACGGGAAGAGATTTGCAGATATGCTCCTCAAATCAGTGCAGGATCTGTCGAGGCAGATTGAGGTGATGGGGCAGAGATTCACGGCAGTAGAGGCCAGACAGCGTGAGAGCCCACGGGTTTTCCAGGTTGGTGAGGGATCGAGCGCATCCCACCATTTGCCAGAGCAGCGTGATACTGCGCAGCAGGTGGCCTCACATGCCCCTACACGCTCTACCATGCCCACTTTCTTAGGAGCAGACACGGGGGCCGTAGCCCAGCAGGAGGCAGAGCCCGGACATATGGGCGATTATTTTGCAGAGTACCAGGCCTATGGGCAGGAGTTCAGGGAAGCCCTCTCATTCAGAGATTTTGTTCAGCTCCAGCGGGATAGTAGACCCTGTGACCATCACAGAGGGTACCGGCATTACCATGATGGTGACACCCACCGTGCAACGAGTAGATTCCACTTGCCTACATTTGATGGTTCATCAAATAGTTCGGCAAAGTCTTGGGTGGAGAAGCTGGACATTTATTTCCAGCTTAGCCAGATGTCGGAGATAGAGGCCATCAAGGTGGCAACATTGCATTTGGATGGTGAGGCCCAGGATTGGTGGTTTCATGGGATGGTTACACTCTGGCACTCTACCGTGATGATATATGCTGAGTTTACCAGGAGATTGATGGAGCGATTTGACCGGAGGGATCCAGAGGAGCATTTTGTTGAATTGACGAGGCTCAAACAGACAGGGAGCCCAGAGACCTACGTCGCAGATTTCTTGAGGGTCTCCGTGATGGTGCCAGACCTATCCACGGCATGGAGGGTTTATATGTATGTTGAGGGGTTAGCAGAGCCACTTCGGGGTCTAGTCCGATCCACTAGACCAGTCACACTCCAGGACGCTATTAGCAGGACCCGGGACTTACAGGATGTCTTACCCAGGACCCGGACACCTTACCCCCAGAGACAGACTTTCCAGTCTAAGGGGAAGGACGTGAGGATTCCACCTCCAAAGGGGAATCCAGGACGAGTACAGCTTGATGATGATGCCAGGAGGGAGCTGAAGAAGAAGCGGTTGTGCTTCACATGTCAGGAGCCGTGGGCACCGGGACATAGATGTGTTGCTGGCAAAGCACATTTTATTGAGGTCTTCTCTGAGAGCAGTGGAGAAGAGGATGACGAGGATGATGGGGAGGCAAGAGATAGCCATGCCATACAAGGACCTTTACCACCTCCACCACCAGTAGCAGGAGGTGCATCTTTTGCACCCACCGGAGGGGCCCTTGCAGCATTGCGAGGAGTTCCCAAGTATCTGATGCTACGCATACGAGGGACAGTACGTGGCCAGCGGGTATCAGTTTTGGTTGACAGTGGGGCGACCCACAACTTCATCGATGCACAAATGGTTGAGCGGAGAGGTATACAGACAGAGAGCTTCGATGGGTTTTTAGTCTTGGTCCCAGGTGATCAAACCATGACGTGTGCTCGTTATGTTCCAGAGCTTTCAATGACGATGGGCACCTACACTTTGACTGACCACTTTTTCGTGGTCGATATTCCGGACACCAACATGATATTGGGTGTTCAATGGCTTATTACTCTAGGGAAGGTCACGACAGATTGGAAGACCCTAGAGATGGAGTGGGATGATGAGAAGACAGGGAGGCATGAGAAAATACGGGGACAACACACATATCCACCTCAGACTGTCTCGGCTCACCGTATGGAGGCAGTCTTCTGAAAGGGGGACATAGAGTGGGCAGTGGAGCTGCGTGCATCAAAGGCAGGGTCTACAGGGCAGACGGTACATCCAGAGATACAGTCTATCCTTGATCGGTATGCCATAGTGTTTGGGGAGATTCCACCAGGGCAGCCACCGGATCAGGGGTTTGAGCACGCCATCAAGCTTGAGCAGGGCATACAGGCAGTGATCACCACCCACTATAGGCACCCCAAGGCTTATCGGGATGAGATTGAGAGGGCTATCCAGGAGTTGCTGGCTCTTGGGCACATTCGACCGAGCACGAGTCCTTTTGCTTCTTTTGTGGTGTTGGTGAAGAAGAAGGACGGTACGTTGAGGATGTGCATTGACTACAGGGCCCTGAACAAGAAGACCCTGAAGAACAGGTACCCCATACCCAGGATCGATGAGTTGATGGACGAGTTGAGAGGGGCACGTTTCTTCTCAAAGATTGATTTGAGATCTGGGTACCATCAGATTCGCGTGAGGGAGCAGGACATTCCCAAGACCACCTTCAGGTGTCACTATGGGTACTTTGAGTTCTTGGTGATTCCTTTTGGGCTGACCAACTCTCCAGCTACATTTCAGTCCTGCATGAATCACATCTTTCGTAGTCACTTGAGGAAGTTTGTGTTGGTATTCTTCGATGATATTCTCGTTTACAGCAGGACTTGGGAGGAGCATCTCCAGCACATTGAGATAGTATTGCGTATCTTACAGCAGCAACAATTCTATGCCAAACTCTCCAAGTGTGAGTTTGGGTTGACAGAGATGTTATATTTGGGACACATCATAGGGGTGGACGGAGTGAGGGTCCACGAGGAGAAGATCAGGGTCATCAGAGAATGGCCGGAACCGAGAAACGTGACAGAACTTCGAGGATTCATTGGCATTTCTACTTACTACCAGAAGTTTGTCAAAGGTTTCTCACAGCGTGCTGCACCCCTGACAGATTTGACGAGGAAGGGGGCATTTAGTTGGTCGGACACAGCGCAACGAGCCTTTGACAGGCTCAGTGAGGTTATGAGCAGCTGCCCAGTGCTTGCATTGCCAGATTTTACGCAACCATTTTTTTTGGAGTGTGATGCATCAGGAGAGGGGATCGGCGTAGTATTGATGCAGGGAGGTCACCCTATAGCCTTTGAGAGCCGGAAGCTCCTTCCGCACGAGAGGTTGTATTCTATATACGACAAGGAGATGCTGGCCATCATGCATGCATTGGCTAAGTACCAGCAGTATTTGGTGGGTAACAGGTTCAGGGTGAGGACTGATCACAACAGCCTCAAGTTCTTTTTGGAGAAAAAGCAGCTACAGGAGAGGCAGCAGAAGTGGATCAGTAAGATCCAAGCATATGACTTTGACATTGAGTATGTCAAGGGTAAGAACAACGTGGTAGCAGATGCCCTTTCACATAGACCAGCCACGTTGTCTCTTATGAGCTTGGATATAGACTGGAGGGCTCGACTCTTAGTAGAGTACTCCAAGGACAGGTTTGCATGTGAGGTTTTGGATGGGCAGGTGGCAGATGACAGGTACAGGGTGGTCGATGAGATCATCTATTACAGGGACCGGATCTTCTTGACTGAGGGGTCTCAACTCAAGAAGAAGATACTCCAGGCATCACATGATTCACCTTTGGCAGGACATCAGGGGTTTACCAAAACCTATAGGGCCATTAGAGAGAGGTTCTCATGGAAGGGCCTCAAGGAGGATGTAGTCCAGCACATCTGGGAGTGTGATGTTTGCCAGAGGAATAAGGGAGAGATGAGCCATCCCGCGGGTTTATTGCAGCCTCTTCCCATTCCGGAGGGGAAATGGGAGAGTATTTCGATGGACTTCATCACAGAATTGCCCATGGTACATGGCAAGGATTGTATCTTTGTCGTCGTTGATCGACTAACGAAGTACGCACATTTTTTTGCCATATCCGCACACTATACAACAGCACAGGTGGCCGAGCTGTTCTTTAGGGAGATCTTCAGGCTACATGGTCTTCCTAAGACCATCGTCAGTGATAGGGACAACCGTTTCATGGGCGGGTTTTGGCAGGAGCTTTTCCGGTTGGTGGGGACAGAGTTGACACCGAGTACCAGTTATCATCCACAGATGGATGGGCAGAAAAAGATAGTTAACAAGTGGTTGGAGGGCTACTTGCGTAACTGTGTCAGCGGACAACAGCGAGCATGGCTGAAGTGGCTGTATCTGGGGGAGTACTTTTACAATACTTCACATCACATGTCCATTGGTATGTCACCATTCTATGCCTTGTATGGGTATCATCCTTTATCTTTTGTTGATGTGATGTTTGGTGATAGCAGGGCTCCTAGAGCCAAGATTTGGATCCAAGAGAGTCAGGATATCCTCCGAGCTCTCAAGGATAACATGGCTACAACGCAGAATCAGCAAAAGCTGTTTGCCGACAGGGGTAGAGTGGAGAGACAGTTCGAGGTAGGGGACATGGTCTACCTATGATTACAACCATATCGATAGTTGTCACTGAAGCAGAAGGGGGCTGAGAAGCTCAAGCCCCGCTTTTATGGGCCATACAGGGTGATACGCAGGATTGGACAGGTTGCATATGAGTTGGAGCTGCCCCAAGGCAGCAAGATTCATAACATTTTTCATGTATCATGCCTGAAAAAGGCATTGGGGCAACAGGTGACAGTGACAGATGAGCTACCACCCATGGATGATGAGGGGCATTTGGTATTGCAGTCGGAGGCTATCATTGATACCAGGGAGAGGCAGCTGCAGAGCAGGATGGTTCGAGAATTCTTGGTGAGGTGGAAGAATTTGCCGGATGAGGATGCTACTTGGGAGAGTGAGAAGATCTTACAGCATCCATCACTTCAGTTGCTTGAGGACAAGCAACATTTTGCCGGGGGAGATTGTAATATTCCTAATTAGCCATGGCTAATTGGAATATTCGATTTTGTTCAATTTTTGCCTTCTATAGTTATTTGTAAATAAAAAAGTGAGGAAGGGGGACATAACTCACTTTTAGAATAAAAAGTCACTTCCTAGTAGCACAACGTTGTGACTTAAAGGGGAGCCAAGGGGGCCAAAGGGGGACGCAGAAATGGAGCCCACACAGACACATGGAGGAACTGCGCAGGAGGGAAAAAAACACGTGGCAAGAGGGGAATCACGCAGGAGGAGGTGAGCCTTGGGATTGAGAGAGGCAAGGGCTATAAAAGAGAGAGGAACCCCCTCATTTGGATCATTCAGTTATGAGCATTTGTGATAGTCATTTCGACTTAGAGCACGTTGGCTGTTTAGCTAGTCTGCAGCACTGTTTAGTGCATTGAGTGTCTTCGTTCAGAGATCTCACCCTTAGCCTCGGGGGACTTCGAGTGCCTGCTCGGGCAAGGTATTTCCATTGGCATTTCAGTAGTAGATTCATCAGCAGTTTTATCAGTGTTTTGGAGGATTGCGCAGCACTGAGAGAGGGATGCAGTTTAGGAGGATTGCGTAGCGCTGAGAGAGGGACGCAGTTCTTTCTGGCAGGACTTCTGGGTTGAGGGTTGCAGTAGGATTTGGGCTGAGAGATAGAGCGGGGGATCAGCCCTTGCATCTGGAGAGCTTCTGGTAGGGGTTTCAGGCATATTTCTGAAGGGTTCATTCAGTGGCAGCGCAAAACACTGAGAGACTGCGCAGAACCCCAAGGGGGTGATTTCCGGGGGTCAGCGATTTCAGAAACGCTTTCTGGGCTTTTCTGGGTTTCTTGAGTAGAGTCCGATTCCAAAGTTTCAGCCATTTCCGAGGAGGGGAGCAGCCCCAAATCCTCATTTGATTTCTAACAGTAGTAGCAGCACAACAGTTCTCCAGCAGCTGGGACGCAGTTCAGAGGGGCCATTCCTTTGCTATTCTGAGTGTATTTCTTCACTTGCTTTGTGCAAGTCAAGGTGCCATCTTCTTGATCACCTCCTGTACTCATTCTATTACTCAGTATAGTAAAATGGCTTAGTATTCTCTCTGCATTTCTTGAGTATCTGCTTTGGTTTTATTGTTATACGTTGCATCATTATTATTTGTATCTCTTTGAGCATTCTTGGCTATTATACCACTTGGGTGTTTCTCTTATACTCTTAGACAGAGTCTGGAAAGGGCCAGGTAGCCTCTGGATCTCGTCCTCTTTTCAGAGGCGACATATCTGGTAAATTCCCTCCCAATCCATCTCTGGTTGGGGTTTGCTTGAGTTTGGAATATATTCCTGATAAGGGATATTACATAGGTTTAATCATTTCCATCTTAGACTCTAGAGTTTGGATGGGATGGGAGTGAATACAACATTTGGTATGTGTTTTGTTTGTTTGTTTGTTGGTTTTTTTTTTTTAAATCTTCTGAATCTATATCTCTATAATGCTTATAAAATTGCATATTCCAGCACTAACAAAAGCTGGGAGCTTGTTATGTGAATTTTTTGAGGCATATCAAATGTTTCCTTCATATAGTTTCCAATACAATTCCTTTGGCCTTTTCTGTCCTGCTTCAGGTTGCAATGACTCTGTCTCTAAATAGAGAATGGAGAATTTGTTCTCCAGTTTCACCTTTCTTGATATGCAAATGTGTGTACCAATGTTGTATGTACTTCCTCTCCCTTATGAGTTGTGATTCACAATAATGTTTTGTCTCTATCAAAGTTTCAAGCACCATCTTTCCATTGTTGGGATGTATAGTGTATACTAGTGTCATAGCCAATTGAAGAAAGGTCCTTTGATTATTCTTTTCTGTCTTAAATTTGCATACACAATTAATTTACAGAGATTTTTTTCCACAAGTTTTCCTCTTTTTCAATGGCATGTATCCAGCTTTAGGTCAAAGCTTGCCATAGGGGTGAAATGAATTCTCTTGTGCCTTTGCTTGCATTTGCAGTTCATACTTGCTTTTGGGGTTTATTTTGTGAGCTTAGTTGTATAATGTTTTTGTACAAGATGAGGGCAGATTCTAAAGCCAAATTGGACTAAAATTTCAGGTTATGTGAATTTTGCAGCAGATTTTGAAGAGCCCTAAGACCATGAGGTACCCTACAGTGAATTTTAGCAAAGTATTGTAAATTCAATGGCCTTTTTCCAGTAGAAAACATAGTGTTTTATGGCAGTTTGGAAACCATGAGATAGCCATTTGTACCCCCAAAGCAGTGTGAGATGTGATAGCCCTACAGATCTGTGCAATTGGACCAGGTAGGGTTTCCTCAGGGTGACAATGCATGATAGTGAAAACCCTTAGATAATCAGACCATAGGGCCTGGATAGATGTTTTTTATTAGAGTAATGATAAAGAATGAGCCATTAACTGAACATCTAGGTGCCAGTGAAACTATGGACAAGACAAAAAATCGTATGTTATGATATGTGGTTGACTGCAATAAAGCTACCTCAGGCAGCGCACCTCAGACCTGTGTCTAGAAGCTCTTGTACCAATGCACTAGGGGGGAGTGCCATAAAAGGCTCTGAGGGGCTTATCCCATGCTGGAAAATCTAGTCTTTGCTGTCCAAATTGTAGTAGCTGAGACAACTATTATCTTGGTGTCCATTTGCTCTCACCTTGTAGCAGTCAGCTTAATTTGCACGCTGTGATGGGTATGCCTCTCAGAGAGGAAATTGATTGGGGACCATTCCATTTTGGTTCTCAGCATATGCAGTGAGAAATTGCCATATTGTGTCAGAACCAACCTTTGTCCTCCTATTGAACAACTGTATGTTGTTTCTAGTCATTGTACTCCCTTAGACCGAGGTGTGCAGTTGACAAACTGATACCTTGATTGAATAACTAGTTTCTGTAGCTTGTCATTGTATATATGAAAAAAATGCGAAATTCACTTAATCTCAAGAACCAACGAATTTAATCAGCCAGGTCAAATTTATATAAAATTTGTACAAGAATGGTTAAGCTTCATCTGTTTAGGAAAGAAAAAGGACAACACATGCATTATGTTGCATTTCTTATTTTAATTGCCAAATTTCTTTAGCAGGCCATTCAGTTAAGGTCCCTCAAACTTTCATAGTTTTCCCCTCTTTCAATATGTTATATACAACTTGATCAAATATGAAAATGCACAGAAAAATGGCACAATAACTTGTTTCATCTCTAAGAAACTATCTTTCTATATTACTCAAATCAAAATAGTATGTTTACGTTTAGAGAAGTTTGACAAAAACACTTTTGAAGGTCTTCTGTTTAAAAATAATCCCACAGAACCATCTTTATAGTGATAAGGTCCTCCTGTCTGGGTGAAAATTTTGAATGGGAAAATGTCTTAAGTTACTCTTAACTGCATTGTTACGACTATAATTGGAAGGAAATTATGGACATAATTTTTTTGGAGAAGTTTTCATTCTAGAATATAAACTCAAGAATATCCCTTATTGATATCACACTCCCTTTGTGATTGTCAGATCATCTTTGTAGGACTTATCTAGAGAATGTTGTCACTGGACTTCGATGCATGGTTAACAAGTTACAAGCATGTTGGTCAAGATTTTGTTTTGAAATCTCTTAAATGAGGTATTCTAAGTCATTCATTCATAATTGACATTGGTATCTTTTGGCTCAATGCAGGATGCTCCCATTAACATTATTGTAGGTTCTCATGTATGGGTGGAAGATTCTAAAGAGGCCTGGATCGATGGAGAAGTTCTAGAGATCAATGGATGGAAAGCTAAAATTCAAACCACTAATGGAAAAACAGTAAGACAATGTTACTATTTATGGACTTGTTTGTTTTGTCTTTTGTAACTGATGCAATGTATTTCCTTTACCGATTGGATTTGTGAAGCAAATTATGAAAGTCATGTTCCAACAATACACATTGCCAATGTCCTACACTTTTGCACCAATTAAAGATGCTGACTTTCTGAATTATCCTGTAACTAGTCCTCATTAGATGAATTACCTGGCCAAAAGACTGGGATGAGTCATCTATTTTGCAGTGCACAATGTTATATCTTGTCAACATTTGCTGTAGAAATTCATAATGAAATGAATTAATGAATATATGATTTGTCTCATTGAAATTCTATGAGTATCCTTGAAGGTATTTGCGTTTATTCTCACCTCTACTTTCCTTGGTTTTGGAAACATCTCATCTCACTCTCAAGCTTTTATGTGAGAGAGATTGCTGGTACCTTGCCAGCCCTAATTGGCCCATGAACAGAAAACATGTCACAAGCAGGATTTGACTTTGGGTGGGAAGGATAGAAACTTTTCCTCTTAACCATGCAAGCTAAACCTAATTGACATAATACTTGCATAATAGTTTATAACTAGTTTTTTAGCAGTTGATTACTATGAGAATTATATTGTTGTAAATAGAAAGGAATTATTTCATTAATTGCACTTTTTTGGGTTGCAAATGATAATTTTTTTGCTTCTTTAAATGCACACCCTAAAGATACTGAAGCACTGCCTGGGGGTGTGGATGGTATGACAAAACTAGCTTATTTGCATGAACCGAGAGTTCTACACAATTTGTCAACTAGATATGAACTTGATGAAATTTATGTGAGTGTTTTAGTTTCTTGAAAGTGACTACTCTATTGAGCATTGTGTTTGAAATTTTTGAGTGGTTTGCTCAAGCTTTGATTTTTTTCACAATAATTGGCTAAGTTATATTGATAAGAAAGTTCTGCAGAATTTGTCAACTAGATATGAACTTGATGAAATTTATGTGAGTGTTTTAGTTTCTTGAATGTGACTACTCTATTGAGCATCGTGTTTAAACTTTTTGAGTGGTTTGCTGAGGCTTTTATTTTTTTAACAATAATTGGGTAACTTATATTGATAAGAAAACTACAGCTACAGCTGCAGCAGATGTTACATCACTGTATTGTTAAAAAAAAATCTCAAACTAACTTCTCTACAGGCCATATGCAGTCCTACTACAAGCCCAAAACATGAATTGGCTTGATCCTTATAGAAATTTGCCTAGTGTTCCTTAATACTATAAACCCTAAAATATATCCCTAATTTTCTAACTATTCTGAAATACAAAAACTAACAAAGAGCATAAAAACTCGCAGTATCCTTCAGACATTTGGTTGCTGGTTCACTTTCTTGGTTCATAGTTGCCACCTCCTTGTCAAATTGGTTGATAGTCTCTTCTCCCTTGAACTCTCCCCTGGATGAGTAGGTTGTCATCCTTTGGTTAATGGACTAGTCATCTTTACACAGATTCAGAGTCAAATTCCAAAGGAGAACACACTCGGCTTCTACATCTGCTAATTGCTTCTTCAATTCCAGCAATGGCCCCATATATTCTAACAATTTTGAAATACATGAAAAACTAACAAAGAGAATAATGATTAGCAGCACCTTACATACCTGTGCTTGCTGGTTCAGTTTCCTGGTTCATAGTTTCAATCTCCTTGTCAAATTGGTTCACAGACTCTTATCCCTTGAACCTTCCTCTAGACGAGTAGGGTACTAGGTTGTCATCCTTTGGTTAGTGGACTGATCACCCTTATGCAGATTTAGAGTCAATTTTTGAAGGAGACTACACTTGGCTTCCAAACTACTAACTGCTTCTTCAATTTTAGCAAAAAAACCCCATAATTTCTGCTACTTGTAGTGATTTGACATCCCATTTCACGAACCTTAGAAAAAACTATAATATTGAAAATTGAGGACCTGTTGCAATGCACATGTTCCTCACAGCTTCTGAGAGCATGAAATATTTCTTGAAGCTCTCTAGCATCCATTTGATGCCTCGAATGACTGCATTTTTCAGTTGTGGAAATATGCTGCACCCTACTTGTTATAACTTTGCCACCGAGCACACAGATGCTGCCAAAGTTGGAGATTCACAGGTTGGTCTGTCTCTCAAATTCTGCTGACAGTACAGGCCTGGAAATGATGGTGGTTCTGCAAACTACAATTTTTTCAGGAGGCTGGTTCCCCTGGGAGATCCCTAGCACCACAGAACACTTGAAACAGTAAACAGCAAAAACACTGGTTACATTGCTGAGAGACTTGGTGGTCCACCTGAGCCTGCCTAACATAGATACCATTATCCCACAATGAACCAGAGAAACCAGTGCTATCAGAAGATAAATGAGCACGACTAATGCTTGGAGCATGCCATTGACAGACTTCCATCCCTTCACATTGCAAATTGTATGTGAGATGAGGTCTGGAGTGTGTGCCATGAGACCTAAGCTTGCCTTGTTACTTGTCATGTGACAATTTAAGGCTCAGAGGCATGTCATGGTACCGATCAATAAATTAGGGGATGGTTTGTTGTCATGTGCCATTAACTACTAATTCCCCACCTTTTAAACTTGAACCATAATTTACCCACCAATCTGCTGCTTGGTTGAGTTCACACAAGACATGGTAAAAATTGATGGAGGAGGAGCTCACTTCATGCGTACTACAAACCAGAATTGAAGCTAGGTGATGATATTTTGGCTTTGAATTGTGCACCATATATTTTAAAATTGTTTTGGAATCTAATCCCTTCAAACCAATTTGAGCCCTTGCCACAAAGATTATGCTTCTGCCCTATTGTTGGGAACAGTATCGGGACCCCAGGCATAATAGATTTCATTTGTTCCTCCAGGATCCATGATGATTCCTCCCACACCTGCCACCCCAGCTTAATATTTGATTTATTATTATTTGATATGAGAAGAATTGCATTCAGTTTGAATTTCTTTTTAAATAAAATGAAGAGTTATTTAAGTTATTATAGCAACAACGAACTTAAGGTGTTCTCTGGTATTTTACAGACATATACTGGGAGCATACTGATTTCCATCAATCCTTTTAAAAGACTTCCTCATTTGTATGATAGCCAAATGATGGAACAATACAAGTGCACTACATTTGGAGAGCTAAGCCCTCATGTTTTTGCTGTTGCAGATGCTGCATATAGGTATGCTACTGTGATTTTCCTTGATCAAGGGATGTTTAACCTAGAGTCAAGCTTATTAAGGTAGAAAATTGAGAATTTTATGAAAACAGGGTGATGGTCAATGATGGAATAAGTCAGGCCATTTTAGTCAATGGAGAAAGTGGAGCAGATAAAACAGAATCTACCAAAATGCTTATGCGCTATCTTGCTTACATGGGGGGTCGAGGAGCAAATGAGGGAAGATCAGTGGAACAACAAGTGCTAGAAGTAAGAAACAAAATTTATGTTTCTGAATGGAGGCCACAGAATTATTGACAGTGCACCATTTATAAAAGCTCTTAGGATATTAGGTTTTTTGTGGTATGTTTCTAAATGATAATTCTGTTGCCATATATCTAACTTCCCCCTTTTGTGGCTTGCAGTCAAATCCTGTTCTTGAAGCCTTTGGAAATGCAAAAACTATCAGAAATAACAATTCGAGTGAAGGGTTTTTTATATTTTAATATATGCTATTATGTGACTTATCCAAGGTAGTCATGGGAAGTACGAATTGTCATTTAAATTAGCCATCAAATATAATTTTTTAATGTTTTAAAACACTAGTTTGATTAAAGTCCTTATCATCTGCAGTCACTTTGGTAAATTTGTTGAGCTTCAATTTGACAAGAATGGGAGAATCTCAGGAGCTGCTACCTACTGGAAAGGAGCCGTGTTTGTCAGGTTTCTGATCCTGAGAGGAATTATCATTGTTTTTATATGCTCTGTGCTGCACCACCAGAGGTATGCATATGCATGCATTTAATCTTCACGTCTATGGATTAATTGAATGGACCATGCATTGTTTGATTTTCACATCAGGTTTTGTTTCTATTTATGATTGATTTCAAAGGGTAGTATGCTAACAATCAGACTTATGATTCTTTTCTTGGTCCCTCCAGGATATTGAGAAATACAAGTTGGGGGATCCAAGAACATTTCATTATCTCAACCAGACCAATTGTTATGAATTGGATGGTGTGAATGATGCTGAAGAGTATCTTGTAACAAGAAGGGCCATGGATGTGGTGGGAATCAGTCCTGAAGAGCAAGTATGTCTAGTTTGAACAGCTACATGTTAGGAAATATTTTTCACATGTCATGAAAAATATAGTCTTGTCTATTTTGCTGAGTCATTGCATTTTTTTAGGAGGCGATATTTTGAGTTGTGGCATCTATTCTCCATCTAGGTAATGTGGATTTTTCCAAGGGGAATGATACAGACTCGTCTAGACCTAAAGATGAGAAAGCTATGTTTCATCTGAAAATGGCAGCTGAACTTTTCATGTATGCTTTTTTCCCAAGACTATGAATTATGTATTATTTGCTTCAGATTTCTGATATACCTTAAACATGTTAAGCTGTAACTGATTAACTACAATGAATTAATATTTTTTCGTATCCTAGGTGTGATGCTAAAGGCCTTGAAGACTCTCTTTGTAAACATGTCATTGTGACACGTGATGAAAGCATTACAAAATCACTAGATCCAGTTGCCACAGCTACCAATATATTCACGATTATTTGACTGGTATGGGTTGTCATACTTGATCTATCCTGCTTATCTAGAATCAGATATCCTACATTAGTTTATAAGTGAACTAGGAAAATCACAACATAAAATACAATACTTAATCAAGCACACATGCTTATGAATATGACACAATTATTTGATTTAGCAACTTGGACCCCATTAAAACTTTTTTTTGGTAAATAAAAGAAAAGATTTATCTTATTGAGAATTTACAAAGGAGCACATCACATCATTGTAGAGACTAGACAATCTTTCATCTAGTTTAGTGTTCCTATACCATAGTCTATATATACAACATTTGCCAAAAAATTAGCAAATTGCTCGTCTATTGCTTGTAATTTGTAAATACTACAAAAAGAAAGGTTGTTACTTGTAAATAAGGGTGGTTGTTCATGACCATCATAATGAACCATGAATGCATGAGTATAGCAAGATTCTTAGATATGCATTGCAATAACACACAAGGAGGTTGCTCTCTTTATTCCTCTCCAAAGACCCAAATATGTTGTAATAAGTTCCCTTGCTTGAGAGATAGTGAGTGAATGATTAACTGAGTGATGGGGGTATAACCCATCACTTTATATGGATTTGAGATTTGGGGCCCCAACGATGGTTGTAGATAGTGGTCTTGCATCTAGAGGGTCTAGGCTTGTGCTTGAACACCTTATTTGGTGCAAACATATTCATAAAGATTTATCAATTGATTTTTCATCATCATATAGATCAATTTATATGTCATTTTATATACATGCACATAATCAATCTTCGTAAAACATGTTTGATCTTTGTGTGCCTTAGACCATTAAATGCCACAAATCATAGTGAGATGTGCTTGAGTGTGGGTTGAGAAATTGCATTGTGGAAGAACTAATATGCATCTACAATATATATTAAAAGAAGAAAGGTGCATTGTTAAAATTGGCAACTAGGGCCAAACTCCATGTGGGTCATCTTATTAATGGAAGCTGATATTTTTCTTGGATCCCTCTCATCGAGAGGTGTAGGATTGATCTAAAGATCATCCGATTCGGATAAGTATTCATGGAGATATGAATTTATTTGTGTTATGGGACAATTCGTCAAGGTCGGCCAACAACCAAATAAACCCCACTTGTGCTCAACGTTTTAGTATAAATAGAGGTGCCTTGAAAGTCATTTGTACACACATCCTCTTGGTGATCTCTTCCTCTCCACTTGTCTTTGGGTTTTGGTGGGAGGAGAGATCTAAAGAGGATACGCTACCCTAGAGGATGCCCTAGATCCTAACGCTATCATGGAGGAGATTTTAATGCAGTAAAGGAAGCCTACATAACACAACAAGGAGAGATCTAATTGTTGGTCTAAAAGAGAAGCCCTACGCTGCCCTATACACAGCCCTATGGAGAAGCCCTAACGCTGCCCTATGGAGAAGCCCTAACACTACCCTATGGAGAAGCCCTAACATAACCTATGAAGAGGTATACGCAGTCAAGAAGGGCAGCAATGTAAGCCCTCAACGCAGCCTAGAAAAGGGTCTCTACCCTAAATGGATGCCCTAGAACCTTAACGCAGTCTATGGATTGCCCTAACCGCAGCAAGAGAGGGAGGCTCTAAGACAGCGTGGAGGAGGCCTGAGTTCCTCAATGGAGGCCGAGTTAATTGCTGGAGCAGTAGCTTGTTTTTGGGACAACAATGATATAGTGCTGCAATATTCAAGGGGCAGCTGTAAGATGTTGGGACAACAATGATATAGTGCTGCAATATTCAAGGGACAACTGTAAGATGATGGGACAACAATGATATAGTGTTGCAATATTCAAGGGACAACTGCAAGATGATGGGACAACAATGATATAATGCTGCAATGATCAAAGGGATAGTTGCAAGATGATGGGACAACAATGATATAATGCTGCAATGATCAAAGGGACAACTGTAAGATGTTGGGACAACCATATGATGAGACAAAACAATAATGGGACAACAGTATGGTACTTGGTGCAACAAGTACACGAAGCAAGCAATAGTACAACAAGCATGCAAGGTACAACAAGCAAGCACATAGGACAGTATGGCAACATGGTGCAGCAATGGCACATGATGCAGTACAGTGATGGGTACAGTCATGATTGATGAAGCATGATGAGATGTAGCATAGTGATGATGGGTGCAGCATGGTGAGGTGCAGCATGATGATGAGATGCAGCACAATGATAGGTGAAGGAGTCACCTTGGAGAATCAATTGAAGCAACATGTCTTCAACTGATTTCATGAATCATCTTCTTAGAGATGATCTATGCTCTTATCTAGATAAGTCAAAGTGTTGACTTCTGTTGTAAATGTATTATCTATCTCTCTCTCTCTCTTTGCAAAACTATTGAAGATCATATAAGAAGAATTGATGAAGGGTTTCCCCACATTGGGGTTTGTCCCTGGCTAACGCCACATCTTGTGTCCTCTTGCCTTGGCTTGTCTTTTGCAATTTATATTTATGTTCTATCTGCAGTTTACTTTAATTCTAATGTGATTGCTAATCTGGAAAAGATATTGAGCTAACTGTGAAAATTGAAATAAATTGCTCTAGCATAGAACATACCTAAACTTAACATGGTATCAGCGCTGAGGTGAAGACAAAGCCCAAGCAGTAGTGAAAGAGCAATCACCGAAGACAGTTGGGAAAGGACAAAAGGATCAATAGATTTCTCATCCCTCTTCTAATTCACCAAGGGTGAAGTCGAAGCAGACAATATTATCAGAATGGCGCAACGGAAGTTTCTGATGGCCTACCTAAAGATCACTTCAAAGGGAAGTCTGGATCTAAGGAAAGGTAGATGCCTTGGTTGTAATAAGTTCAGCCATTATGCGAAGGAGTGTCCGAGATAGGGACACATCACTTGATGATGATAACAATCATTCTAGGGACATCTTCAATGATTAGGGGAATGACAGGTAATGTAGGTCATCAAGGAAACGACTGACTCTTCAGAGAAAGCAAGGAACCCTAAGCATGAAGAATCAAATGTTGTTTCTGATAAGATAAAGAAGCATTATCTTGTATTGGCCCTCTCCTTCAAATTCTTTGGGAATCTGGCTTATTGATTGTAGTGCTTCAAGGCACCTCATCGGATAGAAGGGTGCTCTCTCGCATCTGGTAGAGATGGAAACAACCGTGGAATTATACTTGGAGTTGATGCCACCTATCCCGGAAAGGGTGTAGGAAATGTTACTCCTCAATTGAAGGAGGGTAACTTGATTCATTTACAAAATCTCTTTTATGTACTTGATTGCAAGAAGACCCCGGTGTCCATTTCGGCAATGTAAGTCAAAGGTTTCAGTGTGGCATTCATCGATGGAAAGGTACGTGTTTGAAAATAGAATTTTCAAAGATTCTTTTACTCATGGGTTCAGGATTGGTAATTTGTATCAAGTTGCAGGATGGTCCATTGAGGACCATGTCAATTGACATATCTCATCTATAACACCGGAGGTCTACTTATCGGGCCCTACCCGATGCGAGTCAGATGGTGACAAGGATGCTTGAATTCAAGAAGAGCATGAAGGTACATGTCTGAGATGTACTGAAGGAAAATCCTAAAAGGGGACCATTCCCCTCATGTAGCAGGTCCACAGGTTTGGAACAACCCGAGGAGTTTGAGATTCATGATCGGGAATCTCATGTATAAAGGTGGAAGAAAGCCCTCTATGGCTTGAAGCAAATCACCCCGGGTTTGATATGAGAGGATTGATCGCTGTCAGATGAAGTTGATATTCACTACGAGTGAAGCCGATCCAAACCATTGTTTGAAGGTTGTGGATGATAGACCTCTCATACCGACACCTTCTAAGAACGATCTATTTCTGATAGGTGCAGACCCTCTCACTTGCAAAAGTAAGAGGGAGTTGGATTCCGGATGTGGAATGGTAAACTGCAAGCCCGTTGTTGATTTGGGGTAGCATCGGATGTTCTCTAGCCACGAAATTTGGTGGAGAGGTTGAGGCACATGAGATCTCCAATACCCCGAAAGGGTTTGGGCAGATTCTAAATAGTTCAGGAGATATTAATATAATTAATATTTTGAATGGAGTCCCTAAGTCTAAACTTAGGGAAAATAAAATATTAATGTGTATTAATATGAAACTGTGTTAGAATGGTCCAAAAGACATGGATCAAGCCAAATCTAATCTTAGCCGTTGATTAGGGACTTAATCTCGGCCGTTGATATGTCAACGAGAAAAGTATAAGAGGAGGCTTGAGGGTCACTTGGAGAGCACACCAGAGTGATCAATCATTCTATTCTCTAGAGCGGGGTTTGCTAAGAGAGATAGAATCAGTGATCAGAGTTGTAGCTAAGGGGCATTGAGTACAGAGAGACAGAGAGGCAGAGATAGTGTCGGGAGAGCAGCGCAGTAGCCAGAGAGGGACGCAAAGCCATCCAGGGCTCAGGCAGGGCCACGCAGAGGCAGTCGAGAGTTGCGCAGAGCTTCAGAGAGGCGAGTGTTGCTAACGCAGAGGGCCAGAAGGCTAATGCAAGGCCTCCTAAGGCTGACGCAGACCCATTTAGGGTGACGTAGGGCCAGCGTCGGGAAGAGAGGGGCTAACGCAGTCTAGAAGGGCAAACGCTGGGGTTTCTGGGGCAGCTTGGAGTAGAGGAGCTGCCGAAAGGATTATCTGGGGTTTCAGCCGGGAAATTTGTCTCAAACTGAGAGGTATTACTACCAAGGAAATTCTTTGTTGGGTAGGCCAGATTTGGCACCCAGATTGTACTCTGATATTGCTTAATAAGAAAACCCTCAGATAGTTGCATTGATTTTCCCACATTGGGTTTTTCTGGGGACATTGGTCCCAAAATAATGGTGTCATTTGGTGTGATTGTTTCTGTTTCCTTCAGTTGTTGATCTGTAATATGTTGAGCATGCACTAGTGTTGGGTCCCTATAATACTAGTGATTACCCCATTACTATTGTAGTTATACCCCTTATTTATATTGTTGTGCCCCTATTACCCCCATATTGTTATTTTTGTGCCCCATAGAATCCCTCTATTGTTATTTTTGTGGCTTTATATTATTATTGTTAGGTCGGCTGGATTATATTGTGACTCCTTAGACTCCTATATATAGAAAGGAGGTTTTGTCATTTGAATCATCCAAGAATTGTTCATTTATGTAATGTAAAGGAGGTTGCCCCCTCGAAGAGGCTAAATTCTAAGGCGTTGATCTATCTTTTCTATCTTTTCTTGAGCTGGTTTCATAACATTTGGTATCAGAGCTTTGGATTCTAGGGTTTCGCTGCTCCAAACAGGTCATCGTGGAATTTTCGCTATAACTTTTTTTCTGTGACGTTTCAGAAGTCGCAAAAAAAACCCATTTGAGAAGAAATCGCGCTGAACCTTGGGTCCGAATTTCAGAGCTTTTCGCGCGATATTTTCGGAGATATGATCTGAGGAAGTTGGTCTTTTTGCAGACTCCTGAATTACATTCAAAACAGGTGACCTGGGGAAAATTGTCATAACTTTCTCTTTGAGGATCGGATTGAAATTTCATAAGAAGGTACAGAAAGAGGACGGACTGTAGTTTCTTATATGCATTTTTCAGATCCATAGGTCGAAACAATGACTGGTGGCACGTCGTACAAGTTTGCTCTACTGAACTAGTCTATAAGCAAGTCACTGTGGGAGATTTCGCATAACTCTTCCTTGGAGAAACCAATTTGGGTCAGACTTGTGGCATTGGAAAGAGGACTCAGAAGGCTACTACAGGTCAAAATTTCAGAACTGAATGATCCAAAATTACAGAGATACATCAGATTCAATATCAGGCTTCTACAAAGTGAAAAAAGGTGTGTAGTTTTTTTTTTAAATTTTTGCATAAGCTTGGTTTGAAGGAATTCAAAGGGCATAGTAAAGCATTATTATCGGTAACTGATGCCCCGAGGAAAGAAAATGCAAACACCTAGTAAGGAACCTGAAAGCTCTAGCATGACTCATGAAGAAGAGGAAGAAATGCTACATGATATATCAAAATTACAAGAACAAGTGCAACAAATGTCACGCTCACAAAAGCTAACAGAAGCTAAGATAAATGGCGTGGAATCTAAGATAAAGGGCATGGAAGCTAAGATGGATGATTCGAACACAGATTTGAAGAGAGACATGGCAGATTTGAAGACAAATTTGAAGACAGACATGGACGAATTGAAGATAAATATGAATAAGTTGCTACAAGAAATGGGCACTAAGGATGAAAGAGTACTAAAGGAAACTCATGATGAGAATAAAAGAAATGTTAATCATGATTCCATAGATGCTAATGTTGGATCGAAGACTCACCATATTCCAAAAATCGATATGAGGAAGTTTGATGGCAAGGATCCTGCCACATGGATATTACAGATGGAGCAATTCTTCGATCTCAATAATGTGCAAAACACACAAAAGGTACGTATGGCAACTGTATATTTGGAACCAAATCAGTTTGTATGGTATCAATGGCTTTGCTCTCGTAAAAAATTTATCACTTGGGCAATTTTTACGGAAGAATTGATAGCACATTATGAGGATACAAAAAGCAACACTTTTTTTAGCCAATTGATAAGTCTCAAACAAAAGGGTTCAGTAATGGAGCACATTGAGGAGTTCCAAAAATTGAACATAAGGGTAAAAGATATTCCAGAGGAGCATAGGATTGATGTGTTCATAGGGTCTTTAAAGGATAATATCCAACATGATGTTCGCCTTTGGGAACCTGATTCATTAGAGAAGGCATTCAGGTTAGCAAGAAAAATGGAAAGCAAAATTATGGCAACCAGGAAGCATACCACTCACAACTATAAAGATGGAAGTGTTGTTGCCCCTAGTCTTCCACAACCTATAAGGTTGACACCACAACAATTGGAAGAAAAAAGAGCAAAAGGGCTTTGTTACAGTTGTGATAGCAAATACACTAAAGGTCATAAGTGTGCTGAGAAGAAATTATTCTACATAGATTGTGAAGAGGAAGAAGAAAAGGAGCAAGAAAGGTCAAAAGAAGAGGATATACTCCAGGAACAAAGCCTAGATGAAGAACAAATAAATCCGACCATATCTTGTAATGCATTGGCGGGAATTACCACTCCTCAAACCATCAAGATAGAAGGACAAATCAAGAAGAAAAAGGTAATAGTGTTGATTGATTCAGGAAGCACCCACAATTTTATTCATTGTAGGGTAGCAAAAGAATTGAATTGCTTCCTATATCCAGCACCAGAGTGTCAAGTGATGATTGCAAATGGAGGAACAATAAATTGCTCTGGAAAGTGCCATAATATCAAGCTATCCATGGGAGAATATGTATTGACTAGCCCAATGCTTTCCATTCCAATGGGAGGTGCTGATGTTGTACTAGGAGTCCAATGGCTACAATCCTTGGGTACAATAGCTTTTAATTTTCAAGAACTTTTCATCAAATTTTCTACGGAAGGAAAGGAAGTTGAATTAAGGGGTATTGCAGGGAAACCAGGAAAGATAATCAGCTCTAATGGTATGACAAAGCTTCTAAAAAAGGAGCAAAGAGGTGTAATTGCACAATTATGTTCGCTAGATGTTTCCACATCGGAATCATCTATTTCTCCAGATCTCCAAAAAGTCTTGGACAATCATTCCAAGGTATTTGAGACTCCCAAAGGTCTCCCACCTATGCGTGATCATGATCATGCTATTCATCTGATTCCAGGAAGTGTTCCTCCAAACATCAGGCCGTACAGATATCCCTATGTCCAAAAAAGTGAAATTGAACGTATGGTTGCAGAAATGCTAGAGGCTGGTATAATTCAACCGAGTCAAAGTTCTTTCTCTGCTCCAGTAGTATTGGTGCACAAGAAGGATGGATCATGGCGCATGTGTCCGGATTATAGGGAGCTCAACAAGCTCACTATTAAAGATAAGTTCCCCATTCCTGTCATTGATGAATTACTGGATGAATTGCATGGATCAATTTACTTCACCAAGTTGGATCTTCGTTCAGGATATCATCAAATCAGAATGAAGATTGAAGACATTCCGAAAACAGCATTTAGAACTCATGAGGGTCATTATGAATTTTTGGTCATGCCTTTTGGCCTTACCAATGCACCTTCAACATTTCAAGGTTTGATGAATTCAATTTTCAAACCATTCCTTAGAAAATTTGTGTTAGTATTTTTTGATGATATACTAATCTACAGCAAGTCTTGGAAGGATCATGTTGAACATGTTGACAGGGTGCTACAACTATTGGAGGAGAAACAATTATATGCAAAAAGATCCAAATGTTTCTTTGGAGTCCAGGAGGTGGAATATTTGGGTCATATTGTATCTCATGAAGGAGTTAAGGTAGACCCTAGCAAAATTAAAGCCATTAAGGAATGGAAAATCCCCACATCCATAAAGCATCTGCGAGGATTTCTTGGGTTGACAGGGTATTATCGCAAGTTTGTTAAGAATTATGGGAGAATAGCAGCACCTCTAACAACATTATTGAAGAAAGATGCATTTTCATGGACTCCGGAAGCAACAAAGGCCTTTGAACATCTTAAAGAGGCAATGTGCCAAGCACCGGTCTTAGCTACACCGGACTTCACAAAAACCTTTATTGTGGAATGTGATGCTTCAGGAAATGGAATTGGTGCTGTTCTAATGCAAGATGAAAGACCCATTGCTTTTGAAAGTCGTCCAATCAAGGGAAAGTTTTTAAGCAAAGCTATTTATGAGAAGGAAATGTTGGCAATACTCCATGCACTTAAGAAATGGCGACCCTACCTAATGGGAAGACACTTCAAGGTAAAAACGGATCATGATAGCCTTAAATACTTTTTAGAACAAAGATTATCCTCTGAAGAGCAACAAAAGTGGGTCACAAAGATGTTGGGTTATGACTTTGAAATCATCTACAAAAAAGGGAAGCAAAATGTGGTGGCAGATGCACTCTCAAGAAAGGATGAGGATGTGGAAGCATTGTTGTGCGCCATTTCTATTATCCAACCAGATTGGATAAATGAAGCAAGGGAGGAATGGAAGAATGACGAAGAAGTGTGGGCACTTATTCAAAAGCTACAACAAGATTCCAGTACGTCTGATACATTTAGCTGGAAAAATGATTCGTTATGGTACAAAGATCGCTTATACCTCTGTAAGAATTCCCAGCTAAAACAAAAGATTCTTATGGAATTGCACACTTCTCCCTTAGGAGGGCACTCAGGATTTTTAAAAACTTACCACAGGGTTAAGAAGGAATTTTTTTGGGATGGCCTTAAATCAAATATTCAAAAGTTTGTGGCGGAATGTTTGGTTTGCCAACAAAATAAAGTTGAAACAATTAAGACACCGGGTCTATTACAACCTTTATCCATTCCAAGCCAACGTTGGGAGGAGGTTTCAATGGATTTTATCACAGGTTTACCCAAGTCTGAGGGAAAGAGTGTCATCATGGTGGTAGTTGACAGACTTACCAAGTATGCACACTTTTGTGCATTATCACATCCATTTAAAGCCAGTACAGTTTCTACTGCATTTATGGAAACAATTCAAAAGCTACATGGAAACCCAAAGATTATTGTAAGTGACAGAGATCCCATTTTCACTGGAAATTTTTGGACAGAATTATTTTCTTGTCTTGGTACTCAGTTAGCTCATAGCTCATCTTATCATCCTCAATCTGATGGGCAAACTGAGATAGTAAACAAATGTTTGGAAGGATATCTTCGTTGCTTTGTATCTGATAAACAGACACAATGGGTCAAATGGTTGCCTCTGGCTGAATGGTGGTATAACACTTCCTTCCATACAACAACAAAAATGACCCCATTTATGGCACTTTATGGGTATCAACCACCATCCATCACATCATATTTAAGAGAAAATTCTAAGGTTCAGGCAGTGGAACATCACATCGAACATCAACAACAAGTCCTCCAACTCTTAAAGGATAACCTCGTGTTGGCACAAAATAGAATGAAACAACAGGCAGATCAACATCGCAGTGAAAGAAGTTTTGATGTAGGTGATTGGGTATTCCTACGGCTACAACCATATAAGCAAATGTCCCTAAAGCAAGCTAAGAAGGATAATAAATTATCACCAAAGTATTATGGTCCGTACAAGGTGTTGCAAAAGATTGGTACTATGGCATACAAATTGGAGCTTCCTGCAGCTTCTCGATTGCACCCAGTTTTCCATGTTTCATGTTTAAAGAAGGTTATAGGCGACAAGCTCCCAGTTCAAACAATATTGCCAGAACTTGACGAGGAAGGAAAAATTATATTGGAACCGGAAGCAGTCACAGAAACAAGAACTCGACAGCTACGAAATCGATCAATTTCAGAGTATCTTATCAAGTGGAAGAACTTATCCGCTGAAGATTCCACATGGGAGGATGAGAATTTTATGCAGAAGTATCCAGAACTACTCAAGCGTTGAGGACAACACTTTTTTTGAAGGAGAGGGGCATGTTGGGTCCCTATAATACTAGTGATTACCCCATTACTATTGTAGTTATACCCCTTATTTATATTGTTGTGCCCCTATTACCCCCATATTGTTATTTCTGTGCCCCATAGAATCCCTCTATTGTTATTTTTGTGGCTTTATATTATTATTGTTAGGTCGGCTGGATTATATTGTGACTCCTTAGACTCCTATATATAGAAAGGAGGTTTTGTCATTTGAATCATCCAAGAATTGTTCATTTATGTAATGTAAAGGAGGTTGCCCCCTCGAAGAGGCAGAATTCTAAGGCGTTGATCTATCTTTTCTATCTTTTCTTGAGCTGGTTTCATAACAACTAATGTTTATTTTCAGTATTTACATTGTAAATATCTTGTTAATTAACAGAACAAGTAGGTAGGAATAAATCAGATAAAGTGCATGGAGGGTTTCTAACTGGTAGACTTAGAAACTTCAACATGGTATCAAAGCGTGATTGCAGATCACAGGAGGACTGAGGACATCAGCTGAGCGGAGCAATAGCAACAGAAAACAACTGTCTTAAGGTGACAAAAGTTGTTTCTAGCAGCGCAACAATAAGGGAAGGGTGACGCGGTGCCTACGTCATCAAGGGTGAGCCTGGAAGAGGCAGCGCAGAGGCTAAGGAAGGCAAAGGGAGCCTCACGCAGAAGCTAGGAGGGCTGACGCAGTTGGATGAGGAGGTCAGGTTGCTGGTGCTGGGATTACGCAGAGCCTAGGAGTTCTCACCTTCAGGTTGCTGGGGTTCAGAAGGTTGTGGGAACATTGCAGAGTGGAGCTGGTGAGGTACTATAGTCAGAACAGTACTTGACAGAGCAAGGCCAAAAGGAGGGAGTTGCTACCGAGGGTTTCTAGCCGAGAAACCCAGATCAGTGGAGCGGTTGCACAGACGATCAGAGTAGGGGGCATCTCGACATTGGCAGAAGGATTTCCAGGAGGGAAATCGAGACTCAGAGGGAGTTAGATCGAGAACTTCTAGGAGGGAAGTAGAAGAGCATCATGGCACTACACGGAGTAAGAGACTAGGACAGGCTGGACAGAGCGTCAAACTTCGCAGTCTGGAAGGCCAGAATCTTATCCGTATTTGATAGAAATCGTGGCAAGAACTTCGCCTTGAAGGTTATAGCTATCCCAGTTGACCCATATGATAACAACAAGTACGAGGAGGCAATGGCAAGGGCCAAGAGCATCATCCTTGACGGGGTCAAGGACCATGTAGCACCACACATTGCCAAGAAAGAAACGACAAATGAGATGTGGGAGGTCCTCAAGAAATTGTCCCAGCATACTTCTGTGCAAAGAAGAATGTTACTAGAGAATCAGTTGAGGTCGTATCAGATGAAGAAGGGAGAACCGATTGACACCTTCCTCGGAGGACTGAACGAGATCCAAGATCGGTTGACTGCTATAGAAGCCATGTCAGATTAGGAATTGATGGTGAGGATGGCCTTGAATGCAGTCTCAGATGACTGGGAGGTATTTGTCCAGAGTACACTGGGCAGAGGGACACTTCCACCTTGGGATGAGATGTGGGCGGCTCTCCGCCAAGAAGAGATCAGACAACAGTCAAAGACGGGTAGCAGCAGCAAGGGGATCAAAGTTAAGCAGGAGGAGGAAGATGTTGCCCTAGCATCTGAGGGAAAGCAGGAAAAGCGGAAGAAGAAGAATCTCTCCAAGATCAAGTGCTTCCGTTGTGGGGAGCTGGGTCATTATGCGACCCAGTGTCCAAGGAAGAAGATTAAGGGAGAGTCTTCCGAGACTAAGGCAGCGCCAACAAGGGCAGAGAAGGAAGTGTTGACAGACGATGACTATGCCATGAGTGCACACTCACCACTTGAGCGGAAGGGGGGAGACATCGAGCTGTAGTCAGCTGGACTACAGGAAATGAGGGGCAGGATCCTCGAGGTACCCAGCCTCTTGGATTAGACCTTGCTACGGGAGCCCGGAAGAGGAGTAGCAGGACTGGTTGGGGGTAGAGATGGATGCGGATGGAGCGACAGAGAGAGCTACAGTGCAGGAGTCCCAGGACAACGCGAGGCTAGCAGGATGCAACAGTGCGAGAGGCACGGGAGTGTTGCACCAGTGCAAGATGGCACAGAGAGGTGTGCAACGGTGTGAGATGCAGGGAGTTGTTGCAGCAGCGTAGAGGTCAGAGAGGGAGCACTTGTCAGTGGCAGAGGGAGCTTCAGCATCAGGAGGGTCTCTAGCCCAACAGAGAGGTCAGAGTTGGGAGATCAATTACTTACTTCTCAGTAATTGAGTTGCAGTGCAGCAGTGGGCAGCACGATGCAACATGATGAGAGGAGGTGCAGTGCGGATGCAGTGTTGGGAGAAAGGACCAGCAGCAGCACGGATGCAGAGGGAGCTGTCGTACATATGCAACAGTGGCAGTGGTAGAACCATGGGCAGTAGTATAGGATACAACAGTGCAGAGGATGGTAGGTAGCAGGCCTAGCATCAGCACAGGGATCGATGCCAGATGATCAGAATAATACTCAGTGAGGAGTATTGCTAGAGCACAATCCTCGCTAAGAGGGAGTGTTGATTTGGGGTAGCATCGGATGTGCTCTAGCCACGAAACTTGGTGGAGAGGTTGGGGCGCATGAGATCTCCAATATGCAGAAAGGGTTTGGGCAGATTCTAAACAGTTCAGGAGATATTAAAATAATTAATATTTTTAATGGAGTCGGAAAATAAAATATTAATGTGTATTAATATGAAACTGTGTTAGAATGGTCCAAATGACATGGATTAAGCTAGATCTAATCTTAACCTTTGATTAGGGACTTAATCTCGGCCGTTGATATGTCAACGAGAAAAGTATAAGAGGAGGCTTGAGGGTCACTTGGATAGCACACTAGAGTGATTAGTCATTCTATTATCTAGAGCAGGGTTTGCTAAGAGAGATAGAATCAGTGATTGGAGTTGTAGCTGAGGGACATTGAGTACAGAGAGACAGAGAGGCAGAGACAGTGCTGGGAGAGCAGCGCAGTAGCGAGAGAGAGGGACACAGAGCCATCCAAGGCTCAGACAGGGCCATGCAGAGGCAGCCGGGAGCTACGCAGAGCTTCAGAGAGGCCAGTGTTGCTGACGCAGAGGGCTAGAAGGTTGACATAGACCCATTCATGGTGACGTAGGGCCAGCGCTGGGTAGAGAGGGGTAGACACAGTCTAGAAGGGCAGACGCTGGGGTTTCTGGGGCAGATTGGAGCAGAGGAGCTGCCAGAAGGATTATCCGGGGTTTCAGCCGAGAAATTTGTCTCAAACTGAGAGGTATTACTGCTAAGGAAATTCTTTGTTGGGTAGGCCAGATTTGGCACCCAGATTGTACTCTGATATTGCTTAATAAGAAAACCCTCAGATAGCTAAACCGGTTTTCCCACATTGGGTTTTTCCGGGGACATTGGTCCAAAAATAATGGTGTCATTTAGTGTGATTGTTTCTGTTTCCTTCAGTTGTTGATCTGTAATATGTTGAGCATGCAATAGTGTTTATTTTCATTATTTACATTGTAAATAACTTGTTAAGTAATAGAACAAGTAGGTAGGAATAAATCAGATAAAGTGCATGGAGGTTTTCTAACTGGTAGAGTTAGAAACTTCAACACCCGTGACTACCTCGAGGATCTTAACTTTCAGAAGTCATATGGTGATGATGCCGGACCAGATTTGGGAATTACCTCTGAGTTTCATAAACTCATTTGCATTCATGTTCTTGGTGAACTTCCGTCCGGATATATGTTTTGCAGTTAGCATGGTGAGCTCATATTTGGTTGAGCCTCATTGGATTGGTGCCAAGAATCTTCTCAGATATCTTCGGGGCACAATCTCTTATGGATTGAGATACACTGCTGGAAATATGAAGCTGCATGATTATTCGAATGCTGACTGGGCAGGCAGTGTGGAGGATCACTAGAGCACTTCTCAGTGCTGGTTCTCTTTGGATTCTGCTTCGATATCATGGATGAGCGGGAAGTGGAAGTCGGTTGCTATAGGCACTGCCGAGACCGAATACATAGCTACGAGTATGATCTCGTGTGAAGCTGCCTAGTTGTTAAAGCTCTTCAGTGAACTCTTTGTACACATGATGAATACCACTATGATTCTCTGTGACAACCAGGGGGGATTCGATTGTTGAGGAATCTCGTATTCGATGATTGCTCCAGCAAATAGACATCAGATACTACCTTATCTGGGATATCGTAAGTCGATGAGCGAGGAGGCTCTATCGCATTGAGACTGATGTACAGGTCGCAGAAATTTTGTCAAAGCCCTAGGGAAAGGTCAAATTTGTGACTTTCCCGAACGACTTGGAGTCGTTGAGAGACCTTCTTATAAGGGTCCTGCATGTTGCATACATTGAGCTCTGGGAGCTCTAGGGGGCTTGGGGTACTTACTGGAACGACATACGACCACCGGGCGACTAACCCTCCCCTGGTGGTGCGCTATGTACAGGGTGAAAGGTTCAACCTTCCCCTGTGATATCGTGTGACGACTTTGGGACAAAATGATTAGTTCTCTTGTCGGCCAGGATGATTAGTTCTCCTGTGGCGACTGTTGGACAGGATGATTCATTCTCCTATGGGACAGGATCATTAGTTCTCCTGTCGAGGCATCCTACCCATGCAGTCTGGGACTCATGGGAAGTACCTCTCATTTGATCAATGAGCAGGGAAATGAGGTTAGGGACCATAGTAGTACTATCGATGGATGCATGACCGCACTCCCTATGCTAGGATGACCTCCATTGATCTGGGATCAGTATGAGTGGTTTGAGACACTCTCTTGTGATATTGATATGGGATCAATAAAACTGATTTCGGGTCAGTGAGAGTGATATGACACACTCCCTTCAGATGAAACTGACTTCGGGTCAGTAAAGAATGGTATGAGACATTCTCGATCAATTCTTCTTCTTCATGGTTCAGCAGAGCAGAGCAGTGCAAGGCACTAATGGCAGAGATAGTACAGTTGGACATGTGGATCAGCGGATGGAGTTCTCCCTAGTTGAGAGGGAGTGTTAAAATTGGCAACTAGGGCTAAACTCCATGTCGGTCATCTTATTAATGGCAGTTGGTATTTTTCTTGGATCCCTCTCATCGAGAGGTGTAGGATTGATCTAAAGATCATCCGTTTCCGATAAGTATTCATGGAGATATGAATTTATTTGTGTTATGGGACAATTCGTCAAGGTTGGCCAACAACCAAATAAACCCCACTTGTGCTCAACGTTTTAGTATAAATAGAGGTGCCTTGAAAGTCATTTGTACACACATCCTCTTGGTGATCTCTTCCTCTCCACTTGTCTTTGGGTTTTGGTGGGAGGAGAGATCTAAAGAGGATACGTTGCCCTAGAGGATGCCCTAGATCCTAATGCTATCATGGAGAAGATTTTAATGCAGTAAAGGAAGCCTACATAATGCAACAAGGAGAGATCTAATTGCTGGTCTAAAAGAGAAGCCCTATGCTGCCCTATATGTTAAAGTTTCTAAGTTTACTTAGTTAGAAACCCTTTGTGCACTTTATCTGATTTATTCCTACCTACTTGTTATTTCCCTTAACAAGTTATTTACAATGTAAATACTGAAAATAAACACTAGTGCATGTTCAACATATTACATATCAGCAACTAAAAGAAACAAGAACAAACACACCATATGACACCATTATTTTTGGACTAATGTTCCCGGAAAAACCCAATGCGGGAAAACCGGTGTAGCTATCTGAGGGTTTTCTTATTAAGCAATATCAGAGTACAATCTGGGTGCTGAAACTGGCCTACCCAACAGAGAATTTCCTTAGCAGTAATACCTCTCCGTTTCAGACAAATCTACTGGCTGAAACCTCAGATAATCCTTACGGTAGCTACTTAGCACCAATCTGCCCTTGAAACCCCAGCGTCTGCCCAATCTGGGTTGCGTCAGCCTCTCCTAGCCCAATGCTGGTCCTGCGTCAGTCTCTCCTAGCCCAATGCTGGTCCTGCGTCAGGCCTAGGAGGCCCTGCATCAGCTACGCTAGCCCCTCTGGTGCTCTGCGCAACACTTAGCTACCTCTGCGTGGCCTTGCGTGAGCACTGGCTGCTCCTGCGTCTCTCTGTGGTTGCTCTGCTGCTTTCCCAGCACTATCTCTGCCTCTCTGTCTCTTTGTACTCAATGCCCATCAGCTTCTCTCCCGATCACTGATTCTATCTCTCTTAGCAAACCCCGCTCTAGAGAATAGAATGACTGATCACTCTTGTGTATTCTCCAAGTGACCCTCAAGCCTCCTCTTATACTTTTCCTGTATCAACGACTGAGATTAAGTCCATAATCAATGGCTAAGATTAGATCTGGCTTGATCCATGTCTTTTGGACCACTCTAACACAGATTCATATTAATACACATTAATATTTTATTTTCCCTAAGTTTAGACTTAGGGACTCCAAAAAAAATATTAATTATTTTAATATCTCTTAATCTGTTTAGAATCTTCCCAAACCCTTTTTGGGTATTGGAGATCTCATGTGCCCCAACCTCTCCACCAAATTTCGTGGCTAGAGCACATTCGATGCTACCCCAAATCAACAATCCCTCTTAGCGAGTACTGTGCTCTAACAATACTCCTCACTGAGTACTACTATGATCATTTGGCATTGGTACCTGTGCTGATGCTAGGCCTTGCCCAACATCCTCTGCACTGCTGCCTCCTGTATTGTTGCCCATGGTTCTGCCACTGCCACTGTTGCATTTGTACGACAACTCCCTCTGCATCCGTGCTGCTGCTGGTCCTTTCTCCCAACACTGCATCCGCACTGCACCTCCTCTCTTCATGTTGCATCGTGCCGCCCACTGCTACACTGCAACTCAGTTACTGAGAAGTAAGTAACTGAACTCCCAACTGACCTGCCTATTGGGCTAGAGACACCCATTGATGTTGAAGCTCCCTCTGCCGCTCACAAGTGCTCCCTCTCTGACCTCTACGTTGCTGCAACAACTCTCCTGCATCTCGCACCGTTGCACACCTCTCTGTGCCGTCTTGCACTGGTGCAACACTCCTGTGCCTCTCGCACTGGTGTAGCCTACTAACCTCGCGATGTCTCGGGACTCCTGCACTGTAGCTCTCTCTGCCGCCCCATTCGCATTCGTCTCTACCCACCCAGCCAGTCCTGCTACTCTTTGTCAGGGCTCCCGTAGCAAGGTCTAATCCAAGACACTGGGTACCTCAAGGATCCTGCCCCTCATCGCCTGTAGTCCTCCTGACTACAGCTCAATGTCTCCCCACTTCCGCTCAAGTGGTGCGTGTGCACTCATGGCACAATCATCGTCTGTCAAAACTTCCTTCTCTGCCCGTGCTGGTGCTGCCTTAGTCTTGGAAGACTCTCCCTTACTCCTCTTCCTTGGACACTGGGTCGCATAATGACCCAGCTCCCCACAGTGGAAGCACTTGATCTTGGAGAGATCTTTCTTCTTCCGCTTCTCCTGCTTTCCCTCAGATGCTAGGGCCACATCCTCCTCCTCCTGCTTGACCTTGATCCCTTTGCTGCTGCTACCTGTCTTTGATTGTCATCTGATCTCTTCCTGGCGAAGAGCTGCCCACATCTCGTCCCAAGGTGGGAGAGTCCCTCTGCCCAGGATACTCTGGACAAATACTTCCCAATCTTCTGAGACAGCATTCAGGGTTGTCCTCACCATAAGCTCTTGATCCGGTGTTGCTCCTATAGCAGTCAACTGGTCTCGGATCTCATTCAGTCCTCCAAGGAAGGTGTCAATTGATTGACCCTTCTTCATCTGATACGACCTCATCTGGTTCTCGAGCAACATTCTTCTCTGCACAGAAGTATGCTGATACAGTTTCTTGAGAGCCTCCCACATCTCAAATGTCGTTTCCTTCTTGGCTATATGTGGTACCACATGATCCTTGACCCCGTCAAGGATAATGCACTTGGCCCTCGCCATCGCCTCTTCGTACCTGTCATTATCATTGGGGTCGACTGGGACAGCTATTACCTTCAAGGCAAAGTTCTTGACACAATTCCTGTCAAGCACTAATAAGATTCTGGCCTTCCAAACTACAAAGTTCGATGCTCCGTTCAGTCTATCCTGGTCTTTTACCCCGTGTAGTGCCAGATGCTCATCTACTTCCCTTCTGGAAGTTCTCTGTTCGACTCCTTTGAGTCTCTACTTCCCATCTGGAAGTTCTTTTCTGGACTCCCTCTAAGTCCTGATTTCCCTCCTGGAAATCCTTCTGCTGCTTGTCGAGATGCCCACTACTTTGATCAACTTGTGCAACTGCACTTCTAATTCGGGTTCCTCGGCTAGAAACCCTCGGTAACAACTCCTCTGGCCCTGCTCTGTCAGGTATTGTTCTGACTACAGTACCTCACCAGCTCCACTCTGCAATATTCCTGCAGCCTTCTAGACCCCAACAACTGCCTCTCTGTGAACTGCGTCAGCCCCTCTCTGCCTCACGTTGGCTCTGTGTCACCCCGGATGGGTCTGCGTCAGCCCTGGGATGCCCTGCGTCAACCCTCTAGCCCTCTGCGTCAGCAACGCTGGCCTCTCTGAGGCTCTGCGCAGCTCCCAGCTTCCTCTACGTGGCTCTGCGTCACACTTCTTGGCTTCTGCGCAGCTCCTGTCTTCCTCTACGTGGCTCTGTGTCACACTTCTTGGCTTCTGCACTGCTAGAAACAACTTCTGTCACCTCGGGACAACTGTTTTCTGCTGCTATTGCTCCGACCGGCTGATGTCTCTTAGTCCTGTGATCTGCAATCACGCTCTAATACCATGTTGAAGTTTCTAAGTTTACTTAGTTAGAAACCCTCCATGCACTTTATCTGATTTATTCCTACCTACTTTTTATTTCCCTTAACAAGTTATTTACAATGTAAATACTGAAAATAAACACTAGTGCATGCTCAACATATTACAGATCAACAACCAAAAGAAACAAGAACAAACACACCATATGACACCATTATTTTTGGACTAATGTCCCTGGAAAAACCCAATGCGGGAAAACCGGTGCAGCGATCTGAGGGTTTTCTTATTAAGCAATATCAGAGTACAATCTGGGTGCTGAAACTAGCCTACCCAACAGAGAATTTCCTTAGTAGTAATACCTCTCTGTTTTAGACAAATGTACGGGCTGAAACCCTGGATAATCCTTCCGGCAGCTACTTAGCACCAATCTGCCCCTGAAACCCCAATGTATGCCCAATCTGGACTGCGTTAGCCTCTCCTAGCCCAGCGCTGGCCTTGCATCAACCTATCTTGGCCTGTGTCAGCCCCAGGAGGCCCTGCGTCAGCTCTCTGAGCCTCTGCATCAGCTATGCTGGCCCCTCTGGTGCTTTGCGCAGCACTTAGCTGCCTCTACGTGGCCCTGCGTGAGCACTGGCTGCTCCTACGTCTCTCTCTCTGGCTGCTATGCTACTTTCTCGACACTATCTCTGCCTCTCTATTTCTCTGTACTCAATGCCCCTCAGCTGCTCTCCCGATCACTGATTCTATCTCTCTTAGCAAACCCCGCTCTAGAGAATAGAATGACTGATCACTCTGGTGTATTCTCCAAGTGACCCTCAAGCCTCCTCTTATACTTTTCCTGTTGACATATCAACAGCCGAGATTAAATCCCTAATCAACGACTAAGATTAGATCTGGCTTGATCCATGTCTTTTGGACCACTCTAACACAGATTCATATTAATACACATTAATATTTTATTTTCCCTAAGTTTAGACTTAGGGACTCCATTAAAAATATTAATTATTTTAATATCTCCTGATCTGTTTAGAATCTGCCCAAACCCTTTTTGGGTATTGGAGATCTCATGTGCCCCAACCTCTCCACCAAATCTCGTGGCTAGAGCACATCCAATGCTACCCCAAATCAACACTATACATAGCCCTATGGAGAAGCCCTAACATAACCTATGAAGAGGTATACGCAGTCAAGAAGGGCAGCAATGTAAGCCCTCAACGCAACCTAGAAAAGGGTCTCTACCCTAAGTGGATGCCCTAGAACCTTAACGCAGTCTATGGATTGCCCTAACCGCAGCAAGAGAGGGAGGCTCTAAGACAACGTGGAGGAGGCTTGAGTTCCTCAATGGAGGCCGAGTTAATTGCTGGAGCAATAGCTTGTTTTTGGGACAACAATGATATAGTGCTACAATATTCAAGGGGCAGCTGTAAGATGTTGCGACAACAATGATATAGTGCTGCAATATTCAAGGGATAACTGTAAGATGATGGGACAACAATGATATAGTGCTGCAATATTCAAGGGACAGCTGCAAGATGATGGGACAACAATGATATAATGCTGCAATGATCAAAGGGACAGCTGCAAGATGATGGGACAACAATGATATAATGTTGCAATGATCAAAGGGACAGCTGTAAGATGTTGGGACAACCATATGATGAGACAAAACAATAATGGGACAGCAGTATGGTACTTGGTGCAGCAAGTACACGAAGCAAGCAATAGTATAGCAAGCATGCAAGGGACAACAAGCATGCAAGGTACAACAAGCAAGCACATAGGACAATATGGCAACATGGTGCAGCAATGGCACATGATGCAATACAGTGATGGGTATAGTCATGATTGATGAAGCATGATGAGATGCAACATAGTGATGATGGGTGCAACATGGTGCAGCACGGTGAGGTGCAACATGATGACAAGAAGCAACACAATGATAGGTGAAGGAGTCACCTTGGAGAATCAGTTGAAGCAGCATGTCTTCTACTGATCTCATGAATCATCTTCTTAGAGATGATCTATGCTCTTATCTAGATATGTCAAAGTGTTGACTTCTGTTGTAAATGTACTATCTATCTCTCTCTCTTTGCTAAACTATTGAAGATCATATAAGAAGAATTGACGAAGGGTTTCCCCACATTGGGGTTTGCCCTTGGCTAGCGCCACATCTTGTGTCCTCTTGTCTTGGCTTGTCTTCTGCGATTTATATTTATGTTCTATCTGTAGTTTACTTTAATGCTGATGTGATTGCTAATCTGGAAAAGTTATTGAGCTAACTATGAAAATTGAAATAAATTGCTCTAGCATAGAACATACCTAAACTTAACATGCATATTTGAATGCATGTGGGGTCATAAGAGAGGCATCATATCGCTATACTACAGATATAAATATAAAGGAGTATAAAAAACATTAATGAAAAAATGGATACCTACAATATCTAGTGAAAATAGGGGTTTTTTAAATTGGGACGCTGTATTGGGTTTGTATTGGTAGGGGTTAAATAAAGTGATTTTTATAGGTATTTTCCAATATGTAGTCAAATTAAGGGTATTGTTTAGTATGCCACAAAGGCACATGCTATGCAAAGGTTCATTGAGTGAAGCTCCCGTGGATTTAGATCTCCTTGGTGCTCCTCACTCGGACCCTGCCCGATCTGTAATTCTAGAGTGTTATACTCCTCCTTGAGGTATTGCTGCTATCAACGTGAATTCATCCTCCAATTTGGAAGACAAGTCCTCAATCTCTGTCGAAGTTGTTGTTTACTTCCCTTTCTTGTCCTTCTTCCTCTTTCGAAACTAGCTGACATAGTGACCAAGCTCACCATAGTCGAAACACTTGACCTTCGACAAATCTTTCTTCTTATTTTCTCCTTTAGAGTCTTGTCCCTAGCTGGGACCCTTCTTCACTTTTCCCTTCCCTGCAAAAGTGACATTCTCCTCCTTATCTACCTTTTGTCCCTTGCTACTGTTGGTGGTAGTGCCATCTATGAGGTTGAGCCTCAACTCCTCCTGAGTGAAGTCACTCCACAAGCGTTCCCAATCTGAAAGCTTGTCACGCCTAGAACTTGGACGAACGCTCACCATTCCTTGGAAAACCTGTTGAGAGCTATCCACACAAGCTCATCGTCCACTAACTTATCTACCACTGCTGCAATTTCATCTCTGACACCCGGAATCCTTATGAGATAGGACATAACATTCTCACCCTTGTTCATCTTGATTGTCCTCAAATTCTCCTTGAGAATCATCTTCTAGTTCTTGGAAGGATCCTTGTACAACTTGACTATGGCGTCCCACATCTCCTTCAGCTTAGTCTTCTCTGTGATATGTGGAATGATATGATCTTGTACACCATCGAGGATCATTCTCTTTGCCTTGGCGTTATCCCCCCCATCCCCCCCGTAGTCGTGAAACTGGATGGGATCTGTCATTATAGCTATCATTGTTGTAGCTAACTCCTTCAGACTGTGCTCGTCCAAAAGGAACATCATCTTGGCCTTCGAGATGCCAAAGTTGGAGGCTCCATCCAACCTATCCTAATGTCTCAAACTTGTTACGGCCATCTCTGGAAAAATCTGTGAAACTAAATAAATTGGAGAACCTTCACTCCCCTAATTGGAAAATTGATCTGGAAACAGTAAGTTTCCTCTTCAAAAACCAACTCAGCCTCCTTTGTAGATTTCAACCTCTTCCTGCAACTTGCACTAAATCCTACGGCTTGTCCTAGATCCTACGACTTGTCCTAGATCCTACAACTCGTCCTGACAACTCATAAATGCTTCCAGAAATTAGTTATGGCAAATATATTGCCTCCCTCTGTCCTCTAAAGCTGCTCTCACCTCCTCCAGAAAACATATCGAGTTACTAGAAATGAAATTACTACAAATCTGCAAACTGGGTAAATTGGCTATTCTATTTGCTTGCTTCTGTCCTTATTTTTTGCAGATAAATCAACCTTTCTTCACTCTGAGAATGTTGGAGAAATGAAACCCTCGCACGCTCTCTTCTTTTCCCTATGTTGATCTGCTGTTGCTAAACCCTTGTGCTACAAATATTTGCCATAGATTTGCTCCGTTAATTCTGATCTGTCTCTAGAAACCCTTAAAGGCAACCTCACTAGTTGTTGCCATTGAGACAATTCGCTTTTTCATCCAGATCACCTTCCTGGACTGGAAATCGAATTCCTACCTCTGTAATTTGCACTGCCTGGCTAGGCCTATGCAAATATGGTTTATTGTGCTTCAGATCTCCCTCTAGACTGCACAACCCTTACTCTAGAGATTCATTGATCTGTTCTTCACTCTGATACCATGTGAAATTTCCACGATTGCAATAAACTATAATTTAATCTTCTATCTACTGGAGATTATTTGTCTTCTGTAATTAACTTTACGACAAATAATGATTAAATCATTATTGCAATCTTCACAAATATAAACATTGCAGAATAAAAATTGGAACTGAGAAAATATGTGCACAAAAAAAATATGATGGTTATTTTTGGACAAAATGTCCTTGGAAAAATCTTGAAGGGAAAACCAGTGCAATGGATGAGGGTTTTATTATTATTCAACAATTTAAGAGAAATTACAATTGGTTTCCCTTCACTGGAAAACCTTCGACAAATACTGATCTCGCTTGGCAAAATATACTGGAGACTAACTATCTCCATCTGCTACTTGATCTGGCCTTCTCTAGGCAGCTCACACTTCTCAGGCTATTTGCACTACCACTGGAAAATGCGCACTGTTGCTTTTGGAAATTCGTTTAACCTTTGGAATCACCCTCCAGCAAGTTGTCTTGCCTCTTGGATTGCTATAGGCTCACTCTCTCTACCTCTAGATGATAGATCCAGCCTTTGGATCCTAGAACGAGCTTCTCTGCCACTCGCACTATCAACTAGCTACACGCACTTGTTGAATATAGCCGCCTTTGCAGATAATTCAACCTCCTCTTCCTTTCTCTTGGACACTGGAAAATAATGAGGAAATCTCCTCCAAATCCTGCTCCCAAATCTCTGCTTCTAATGCTTACCTAGCTTCAATGCGCCTTTGTTGAATACCTGTGACTGGGTAGTCGAACTGCTCAAATGATAAAACCGTCTTCTCCAAACCCTTCGACCTGCTCTTATAATCTCTCGTCGGAGTCTCAATGACCACAATCACATCTCAACTGATGTCTAAGATCATCTTGACTTCGTCATTTAACTTTTTCAGATGTTTCTAGAGCAAAATCAAACTCCCTCAATTAATTCACTTTAATTAGTTAATTTTCCTAAGTTGGACTTAGGAATATTTTATGGCTAATTAATTTAATTGAGGTGTCTCCAAGTCTTTTCTCGCGAAACCTTTTCTAAGTTTTGGAGATCTCGTGTACCTCAGTCTCTTAGACACCATAGAGACGAGAACACCTGTCCCCTGCTAACCCAAACAAAAACTAACAATGGTCGGATTGATAACTACTTGCAACAGATGGACTTTGTGAAGAGCGAGGCATATTTCAACCTTTACTATTTGATGGTGTGGAGGTGAGCCACTCATACTAGTGTTTTATGTGGATGATCTTTTCTTAACAGGGTTATCAAGGCTCATAGAGGATTGCAAGAGGGACTTGGCACTTGAGTTCGAGATGAAGGACTTGGGACTGATGCATTATTTCCTAGGATTAGATGTATGCCAGACAAATTGGGAGATCTTCTTTGGGCAAGGGGGATATACTATGGAGATCTTGAAGAGTTTCAGGATGCAGGACTATTGTAACATCCCCATCCCTCCTTGCCATGGAACGGGGTGCCACTAAGGATCCAACTCGTTTGGTTCTATTAGAGGAGTGAGGTATTGATCTCACCATATTGGCAACTAGGAGTCTCCCCTGGTGCTTCCCCTTTTCTTTTCTTTTTATTTTTCCTCGTTTTTGTTTGAGTTAATGCTTATTCCCATGGATGCATAGACATCCTCATAGTTAGGTGCACTTTACTAATATGGTGGTCCACGGTTCCTCTTGGCGATTTCCCGCCTTCAAGTTGTAGAAATTCCCATTGTAGATCAACAGATTATGCAATATACTAAAGCAAAATACAAGATCTACTTCTGCAACAAACTTGCAGAAGCTTAATCGATTATGAGCAAGATCAAATAGAACACATATAACTGAGAATGAGAAAGCAATCACACATGAACACAGAAGAATACTCTGGGGAAAACCTCAGCTAAAAACCCCGATCTCTGTATTATCATACAAGTGGAAATATGTCCGGATTACACAAAGCTTTAGCTCACAAGCTATCCAACTCTCAGTACAATCCTACAATACCGCTCATAGACTGAATAGACACAACATATGCCTTCCCTCAGCCCTCCAAGCCTCCTATTTCCTTGCATACTTTCTCTTGGGGTCCAATGCTGCCACCTGTGTGAATTGCCTCATCACACACTCATCAAACTCAAAAGTAACTGCACAATCTCTAAGGAATGAATTCCTTCTGCATGTAAGAGATATCATTCATGGAATATTCCTGCAACTGATAGTACACTGTCCCATCATCTTATCTCAACTGGGTCTCTGACTGAATTGACATGCATGAGATATTTATGAGAGAATATTCAGTTATCTGAAGTGCAGCAGTTACATGCATGCATGCATTAACTAACTGACTCACAATCAGTTCAACAAACTGTTTGAACTAATCTAACTGGACTTAACTCAATTAACTAAGCTAACTAATTACAACTCAAAGTACAACTCATCCTAATCTCCTTTAATCAAGGGATAACTTCCTCAATCAATGGAGAAACTGTTGCATGTCTTCACATAGACTTCATGTTTGATTTCCTACAACTAATTAATTCAAGATGAATTAATTAATTATTTTACAAACAATTGCTAAGATTAAATTTGAATTTGAATTCTCAATTTTAGTTTAGGGATACTAAAATTGGAATGTATCCCGAAATGCTATTTATAGCAGTGCTATTTTTAGCACTTCTTGTTGCTATTTTCAACACTCTCTCTCAACAAGAAAGGGATTATCAGTCACCCCAATCCTGTCTCTGTGGAACTCAAACTTGCATTTTGACAATGCTTTAGTCAAAATATCTGCATCCTGTTCCTCGGTTGAAACATACAGCGACAACATGATCCTCTTCACCACACAGTCTCGAAGATGATGGTACCGAATATCGATATGCTTGGACTTGTCATGAAATATTGAATTCTCAGAGAGTTTGATACAACTCTGATTATCGCAGTAGATCACAGTTGGATCCATCCTCTGACCAAACAATCCCACTAGAATCTTCCGCATCTAAATGGCCTCACATGCTACCTAACTAGCAGCCATGTATTCAGCCTTTGCTGAGCTAAGTGCAACTGACCTCTGTTTCCTGCTGTACCAGGAAACTGCAGCTGAACCAAGGTTGAAGATTCCTCCAGAAGTGCTCTTCCGGTCTGATGGATTCCCTACCCAATCTGCATCTGTGAAGCCCTGAAGCTTCACTCCCTCTGTCCATCTGTACCACAATCCATACTGAGATGTGCCTCTGAGGTATCTCAGCACATGCTTTGCTGCCTTCCAAAACAGCTTGGTAGGCTGAACCATAGCTTGACTTAGCTGGTTCACTGCAAAGCATAAGTCTGGTCGTGTGTTCACTAGATACATCAGTGAACCCACAAGCTGCCGATAAACAGTAGCAGCTACTACCTCACCTGAAGTAGCATCCTCCTTCCTCCAGTTACCAACTAGAGGAGTCTACATGGGCTTGCACTTCTCCATGTGGAACCGCCTGAGTATCTCATTGGCATACTTGCCTTGAGACACAAACACTTCCCCATCCTTCTGCCACACTTCCATGCCTAGAAAGTAGTGCATAAGACCCATGTCTTTCATCTCGAACTCTCTTGCAAGGTCCTCCTTGCAAGACTTGATCAACTGATCATCACCTGTCAAAATCAGATCATCCACATAAAGAACAATGATCAATGGCTTACCTTCTACCATGATGTGGTAAAGGTTCGCATCTGCTTCACTCTTGGTGAAGCCCAACCCGGTGAAATAGCTGTCGATCCTGGTGTACCAAGCACAAGGTGCTTGCTTTAGCCCGTACAAAGCCCTCTTGAGTCGGCACACATGCGACTCACGATCGAAGGTCTCAAAACCTTCCGGCTGCTCAATGTACACCTCTTCCTCAATCTTCCCATTGAGGAACATTGTCTTCACATCCATCTGATGGATCTTCCAACCCATCTGAGATGATAGTGCCAACATCGATCTGATAGATGAGTACCTTGCTACAGGAGCAAAGGTATCATCGTAGTCGATCCCCTCGACCTGTGAGAAACCATGGGCAACAAACCTTGCCTTATGTTTCTCAACACTGCCATCAGCTGCCTGCTTTACCTTGTAAAGCCATCGGGAACTCACCACTGACTTGTCTTGAGGTCTTGGGACAACATCCCACACACTGTTCCGAATGATAGAGTCATACTCCTCTACCATAGCATCAACCCAGACTGGTTGCTGCACTACTTCCTCAAAAGAAGAAGGTTCGGTCTCTACACACTCCCCAACCAGGGCCATGTAACCAGTGTACCGCTCGGGTGACCTCCTCTGTTTGTGCTGAGAAGATGGCTATCCCACATTCTCTCGCGCATCCAACATCAACCTGTCAGCTTCCCTTGAGCGTTTCCACCCATCTCTGGAAGACTCAGCATGAGTGGATGTCTCCACTCCCGGATCCTCTGCATGCGGCTGCTCCGCATCAATCTGAGGCTCCTCCTCCTTAGGAACTGAAATTTCCTCCTCTGCATGCAACTTGAACTCCCTCTCAAGTGATACTCGCATGGCTTTCTTCTCGTCGAACTTCAGATCTCTGTGTACCACTGTCGTCTGACTGGTAGGCAGGAACACGCGATAGTTGTGGGGTGTATCAGTGTACCCCACAAGTATCCCTAACTCAGCTGTTGGATCTAGCTTTTTGCAGGCATCTTTGGTCACATGGCAATAAACCGATGATCCAAAGATCCTGAAAGTGACTCACATCTGGTTGCTTCTCGGAAAAGGCCTCCATAGGTGTCTTCATTCCCAGTATACAGTGCGGGCTTCTATTCTGCAAGTATACTGCTGTATTGCATGCTTCAGCCCACAAATGAAGTGGTAGGCTTTGGTCATGCAACATCGCTCGAGTTGCTCCCACAATCGATCTGTTCTTCCTTTCGGCCACTCCATTCTGCTGTGGGTTATGGGGTGCCGTTAATTCCCGTTTAATTCCTTCTGCTGCGTAGAAGTCCTTAAACTGTTGGGAGACATACTCTCCACCATTGTCACTACGCAAGGCTTTTATTTTCTTTCTAGATTCTTTCTTTGCCAAGGCTTTAAACTCACAAAACCTTACGAAGGTTTGATCCTTCCTTTGCATAAAGTAGATCCAACATCTACGAGAAAAATCATCAATAAAAATAACATAGTACCGTTGTTTAGCGGTGGAGGCTGTAGAAAATGGTCCACATACATCTGTGTGAACTCGCTCCAGGATTGCTCCAGCTCTACTGTCTCGATCCTGAAAGGAAGATTTCGCATACTTACCCAAGGTACAACCTTTGCATGTATCCGTCTGCTCCAGTTTTCCCTTGGGAAGTCCGGTAGAAATCTGCTGCATGATCTTCAAGGCCCCATGGTGCAAGTGGCCCAATCTTCTATGCCATAGCTCACCAACATCTTGGCTTTGCACCACCTCTGCTTTGGAACTCAATGCAGCACAGTCGTCTACCTCTAGCTTGTAGAGATTCTTTACTCGAATCCCAATCCTCTTGGTCTGTCCAGTACCAATATGCCTCAGGAATACCTTTCCTTTACTAAAGACTACATCATAGCCTTTGTCTTCTAGCATAGCGACAGACACAAGATTCTTCTTCAGACCCGGTACATACTTTACATCAGTCAGGGTGAGAGGAGCTCCATGCTCCCTCTAAAACACAACCGTACCTTCACCTGAAACATGGTACTTTCCATCATCGCCCATCTCGATCTGCATTTAGAGATCCTTCTCCTCCAAGGTACTGAAAAGATTCTTGTCGCCAGACATGTGGAAAGAGGCTCCACTGTCCAGGTACCAAACACATCCCACCATGGATGAAACCATGCATGCGATGAGAGAGAAATCCAATTCGAACTGTGAGGCCAGTGTCTCACCATCTAATCCCTTCAAGGATCCCTTCTTGGATTTCTTCTGTGGACAATTTGTAGCATAATGGCCCACCTCATGACAATGAAAGCATCGCACTTTCGATTGGTCAAACTTCTTCCCACCATGGGAAGAACTGGATTTTCTTCATCGCTAAGGCTAGATTTTCTTCATCTTCTTGCTTTGATGAAGATCCATCTCTGGTGCTTCTTCTTATCTCCTCCTGCATCAAATCTGACCAAAGTCATTCCCAATCTGGCAGTTTCTCTCTTCCATTTATCAAGTCTTGGTAGCTATGCCTTAGGAAGACCGAGGAGAGCAAGACTCACCATGTCATCATCGGCTGTCGTGATCCCTACACTTCCAAGCTCATCCCTACAGGTGGTGAGCTTGTTCAGATATGTAGAGATCGTGTTGCCCTTTTTACACTTGATTTTCGGAAGCTTGTCTTTCAGCGCCAGTTTCCTCTGATCGCTGCTGTTCTGATATAGATCTTTCAATGTTTTCCACATTGAAAACGGTGTCTCCTTCCCATGGAGACTTGAGACTATGCGGTCTCGAACTCCCTCCAAAAGGATTCTCCTCGCTCTAGCCACACATTTCTTCCAGTTCGCCAATTTTGTAGCATTAGTTGCTGCCGGCTTGGAGACTTCTTGATCAATGAAGTCCTTTACATCGTTGTCCTCTAATACTGCTTCCATGCGATCCTTCCAAGCTATATAATTCGAGCTGCCATCAAGGGCATACTCGAGTCTTAAACCGTTGAACGCCATTGGTGAAATTTGAGATGTGATAAGAATTCGAATTCTATAATTAGGAACTTGAAACTTCGAACTTCTCCCTTCTTTGTATACTGTTCTTCGATTTGATCACCTTTGCTCTGATACAATTTAGAAATTCCCATTGTAGATCAACAGATTATGTAATATACTAAAGCAAAATACAAGATCTACTTCTACAACAAACTTGCAGAAGCTTAATCGATTATGAGTAAGATCAAATAGAACAAATATAATTAAGAATGAGAAAGCAATTACACATGAACACAGAAGAATAATCTGGGGAAAGCCTTAGCTAAAACCCCCGATCTTTGTATTATCATACAAGTGGAAATATGTCTGGATTACACAAAGCTTTAGCTCACAAGCTATCCAGCTCTCAGTACAATCCTACAATACCGCTCACAGACTAAATAGACACAACATATGCCTTCCCTCAGCCCTCCAAGCCTCCTATTTCCTTGTGTAGTTTCTCTTGGGGTCCAATGTTGCCACCTGTGTGAGTTGGCCTCATCACACACTCATCAAACTCAAAAGTAACTGCGCAATCTCCAAGGAATGAACTCCTTTTGCATGCAAGAGATATCCTCCATGGAATATTCCTGCAATTGATAGTACATTGTCCCATCATCTGATCTCAACTGGGTCTCTGATTGAACTGACATACATGAGTTATTTATGAGAGAATATTCAGTTATCTGAAGTGCAACAATTACATGCATGCATGCATTAACTAACTGAACTCACAATCAGTTCAACAAACCATTTGAACTAATCTAACTGGACTTAACTTAGTTAACTGAGCTAACTAATTACAACTCAAAGTATAACTCATCCTGATCTCCTTTAATCAAGGGATAACTTCCTCAATCAATGGAGAATCGGTTGCATGTCTTCACATAGACTTCATGTTTGATTTCCTACAACTAATTAACTCAAGATGAATTAATTAATTATTTTACAAACAACTGCTAAGATCAAATTTGAATTTTAATTCTCAAGTTTAGTTTAGGGACTAACTAAAATTGGAATGTATCCCGAAATGCTATTTATAGCACTTCTATTTTTAGCTTTTCTTGTTGCTATTTTCAACACAAGTTCTGTGGCCCCACCTTCACGTCACCATCCGCAATGGCCGTGTATCCACCGATTGGGAGGACCTCCACCCTCGACACTCCAATCCATGGGTTGCGTTGTCCCGACTTACACACCCGTTAACCCCTGCCGAGGCCAGCGCAAGCGGGGTTACGATGTGAGGTTCCAATTCTGTGGCTCACTGCAACCTTTCTAGTAACATCACCAGTAGGGGCTGGCGCAACTGGAAATGGGTGGCCCTCTCCCACTCCTCTACCCTAATTGGACCAGGAGGGACATACCAAGATTCCATTTCTAGTCAAACACATTTTTGCGCCTAATCAAGATAAGGTAGAATCTAGGTGAGCCAATAAGGGTCTGCCATGTCTAGGTCTTCCCCCGACTAGTGGCATCGATGCGTAAGATTTTAGTTATAAATTAAGTGTGGAGGTAGCTCCATGGCATCGCTGACAGAGATGGGCTCCTTCCATGCTTGGAAGCAGAGCTTCTGCTATCATCACAATCCACACTGATGGCCCTACGTGGTCCCCATGGTTCACTAGTCTCTACAGGCGCTACCCTCCTGAGCTTAGGTCCGAGAAACTCCTCCCTATCCCATGGGAGTTGTTGAATACCAAAGGGCCTGTAAAGAGATCTACAGACCAAGGCGTGAACTCGAGTTTGTAGCTCCATATCCAGTCGCACTGAGCCTGCAGTTGATGGCCCTCCAACACTTGTTGTAGGCCTCCATGACTACTGGAAATGCAAGGCTGCTTACATCTCTCAAGGAAAGTTCGCGCTACAACGATTAGAGGAGGATGCCATCCTTAACGTTATCACTAGCTTTCCCAAGCTGGGAACCACTTGTAACTCTTTATGTACATACACCCTCATCGAGATGTGCATAACCAAACTGGCCAACAAGTTGTCTCTAATGTAACTACCATTCTATAATAAAGATGTGTATGGCTAGGACCATGATGTTTGCTTCAAGCTCGTGAGCCATTTATGAGATCTAATATTGAGCATTATTATTTCGTGTACGTGTTATTATTACAGGCACGGTTTCATGGTAGCCATTCTCCATTTGTTACTTATGTTCTTAGACACAATTTCATTCAGTTTTATTTCAGTATTTGCAATACATTTTCTTCTCAAATATCAACACCAGGTCGTTATTAAAATGTAAGCACATGTTTAGTAACATAGAAAATACAAGAACACTTATCTTAAAGTAGCCTGGGCAACTGAGTCCGGGATAAGCACTCTCCACCCAACCACAGACAGTTGTAGCCAAGACTACTTGTAGTTGTCACCCTCGAGCTAGATTCCAGAGATTGAGGTGTTGATTTCTGGTAGCATCGGATGTGCTCTAAGTCTCAAATTTTGCAGGGAGGCTTGGGCTTGGGCACATGTATTCCAAAGAACCCAGAAAGCGTTTTAGGAAATTCTACCCAGAAATAGTTTTATTAAAATAATTAATGGGACCCTAAGTCTAAACTTAGGAAAATAAAATAATTAATGGGTATTAATCTAACTGTGGGTGTAACTTCCAGAAGAAGATGAGGATCAAGCATAAATGATCTTAGCCATTGATTAGCTTCTAATCTGGGCCGCTGAATGTTAACGAGGAGATTATTTAAGGAAGCTTGTGGGTCATTTGGAAAGACACACAGAGAGTGAGTTCAAAAGTTCAATTTTCTGAAGCAGAGCAATTGCCGGGAGAATTTCGATAGTGAGCTTTTGCAGAGAGGGGTAGAGGGAGTTTTTGCTGGAAGATCTTCTTCGAAGCCAAGAATACTCAACAGAGAGGCAAAGAGACACACAGAGGAGGTAGCGCAGAGGGCAGAGAGGGTGACGCAGAGCGAGGAAGGGCTCACGCAGGCCCCACAAAAAGCAACACAACAACTTACTGCGCAGAAGTATGAATTTGCTAAAGGAGATGACGTTTCTGAGCCGGGAGGGCTAGAAAAGGCTTCCCAAGGAAAATCGATTCCCAGTTGAGCTGACGCAGGGCCCACACAGGGGCAGCGCAGAAGTAGCTGGGGAACTCGCAGTTTAGTTGCCAGATTAGTCGGGACTTGCAATGTAGAGTGAGGTATTCTCACCAATTTCTTCTGCTAAGTGATTTTCTCTATAGCTGGATTTTTGGGAGGGCATCCAGTAGTTGTATTCAGAAATACTTCATCTTAATAATAAAAACCCTCATATTTACTGCGCCGGTTTTCCCGCATTGGGTTTTTCCGGGGACGTTTGTCCAAAAACAAGTGTGTCATTTGTGTGTATCTTTCTCTATTGTTTAGGTTCTTGTTTCGACATATAATTTAATTGGTGTAGGCTGTAGTTTATGTATTTTGATGTTTGACGTAGGAAACTGCAAATAGCTTGTTTGTGTAAATCTAACAAGTAGGAGAAATATCATCAGTGCTGCAGTAGGAATTCCCGGGTTTAAGGAATTTTCACATGAGGGGCTTGCTTGAGAGATAACACCAACTGCCAGCTAAATCAGGGACTCTAGAGGGCCTCTCTTCTCCACCCACCAGCCACCTAGTAGTCAATAAGACATAGGGAATCCAAAGACCAACTTCCTCCACCCCGAAAAAACAAGGGAATCTAGAGAGTAACCTCTCCACCCTAAAACACACAGTGGTTCCACCCACTCAGGGAAGTCTAGAACACACTAACAATCCACAACAAGAAGGTTCCAGAGGTTCTCCCTCTAGGAATCCAAGGACACAATCCTCCACCCACACCATTAGGGGAATCCAGAGAAAATCTTCTCCACCCCCTGGCTTTAGAAGGACTCCAGAGACCTTGATCCTCACCAAGGAGAAACCATTCGTTCACCCATCTTGCTACTCAAAGCTAGTTTCCTATTTTCTTTCCTCTGCTAGTGTAGGCTCTCTATCCACTTCTCGAGTTCTCCTCCATCTCCCTTTTTTTTTCCTTCTTATTCTTGTTGTTTCCCTCAATGCCTTCGTCTTTGTTGCTTTTTTTTCTTGTTGCACAGGGATTGACCCCCTGTCCTTATTGCCTGCGCTGCCATTCTGCATTAATTTCTCATACTCCTTATCTTGTGGGTGTATCTCAGGGTAGCATGGTTTGCGTACCCCTTTGCAGTCTATATTAATTTCATGGTCAGTCCATTAAGGCTTCACCAACCAGCTCTTTTAATGGCTGTCCCACATAGTTCAAATTTCTTGTACAAGAAACCCTCAACAATCTCAAGCAAGCAACCTCCGAGCTCTGGAATCCATGTCCCTTGACTCCGCCCATTTAGTTTCAATTCCATGAGATGTTTACAACGTGTATTACATGGCACTGTAGTTGGGGTTGTTACAACTGTAGACCCATGCCTATGCCTATGATTACCAACTGGAGGAAGATAGATGCATCAGAGGATGCAACAGTGGACTCAACCTTATATAGGCAGCTCATCAGATCTCTCATGTATCTGGTCAACACAAGGCTAGACATTTGTTTCGTGGTCAACACTCTCAGTCAATTTGTGGTGGAGTTGAAGAGAGTACATTGGAGAACAACGAGACATGTATTAAGGTATCTACTAGGTATAGTCGAGTATGGATTGAGGTACGCTGGAGGTGATGGTGTCGGTTGGATGGGATATACAAATTCGGATGGGTAGGTAATTCAGTGGATCGGAAAGCACCTCAGGGTGCTACTTCAATATTGGATTAGGGCTTGTCTCTTGGTGCAGTAGGAAGCAAAAGTCCATGGCACAGAGTTCTGCAGAGGCAAAATACATGGCAGTGAGCATGGCCACATGCGAAACTATTTGGCTTCGAAAGTTGCTAGTAGGACTATTTCATCAGCAGTTGGATTCAACTAGTATCTACTATGATACTGAAAGTTGCATCAAACTCTCTGAGAATCCAGTGTTTCATGATAGGCCAAAGCATCAGAGGTTGTGTAGAACATGGATCAGTTTGGCTACATTATGTTCCCACAGATCAACAAGTTGTAGGTATTCTCACGAAAGCCCTGGGTAAGACAAAGTTTTTCTTCTTCGGGGATAAATTGGGATTAGTAGAGAACACCTTCCTCCCTAAAAGGGAGTGTTAGGTTTTTTAGTTGCTCGAACAGGTGTTCTAGTCTCTATTGGTGTCTAAGAGGCTAAGGAACACAGGAGGAAAATTATTTCCAAGATCCATAAAAGTTTCCAAGGAAAATGCATTAAATAGGTTAATTAGCCAATTATTAAATATTTTCCTAAGTTTAACTTAGGAAAACTGGCTAATTAAATCATATTAATTGAGGTAAATCGATTTTTCCCTAGAGATTTCTAGAAAAGTCACTTGATGGGGTCAAGATGATCTTAACCATCGATTGTGATTAGATCATGGTCATTGATTCGTCAACGATAGATTATAATAGCAAATCGATCAGTCAATTGGACACACATCAAGTAGTTTGAATCACCCAATTTTGCAATGATAGCAAGGGCACAGTTCGAGCAAGGGAGACAAGTAGCAGGGGTTTCAACAGAGAAAATTTCCAAAGTAATTATTCTCAGTGATTGCCAGTTTCCAGAGAGGAGGGAAGGCCGAATTATTCTGCAATAAGGCTATACTAGCCAATGCGAATTAGCTAGTGCACATAGTTGGGCAGCTGTTCGATTTCCATTTGTCGGAGATAAGTACTAGAGGGGATGCAAGTTGCTTAGTCGAGTTGTAGGAGGTAGAGATCATCACCAAAACTGATTTCCAGAGACAGTGCGAGTTCCAAAGAGGGTCGTACACATTTCCAATTTGCAAGTGCAAGTTGCAAGCAGGAGGACGTGTGGTTTTGCAGAAGGGAAACTTGTGTTTCCAGATTGATTTTGCTAGTGGAGAAAATATTTGCTAGAGCTTTGCTACTGAGAGGCAAGCAAATTGTAATTCTCACTTTGCTAAGTAATAATAAATCTCTCATCTATTGAACTAGTTTTTTGCACATTGGGGTTTTTCTACGAATGATTTGTCCAAAAATACTGGTGTCAAATTATTTTGTGCGTGTAACATTTCTCAGTTCCTGTTATTATTTGTGAAAATTACAGTAGTGATTTAATCATTATTTGTCGTAATTTAATTCTGAAGACAAATAATCTCCAGTAGATAGAATATTAAATTCCAGTTGCTGCAATTAAGGAAAATTCACAATATGTCATGCTGTCAGCATGCCATGTCAGAAACTTCACCACATCACGTGTCCACGTCATCCAAAATCCTACATGGCAACCATGTAGTCTTGCCCTGACTATGTGTCATCTACCACCTTAGCTCAAGTCAGGGGTCCCACCAGTTCCTAGACATTCATGTAAGTCAACAATTCTACGTTATAGGAAAATTTGGGGTCAAGGTGGGACTTCTTCGTTTCTTGCCATTTCCACATACACATTTTTTACTTTTTTGGCAACAACATTTTGAGCCCAAGGAATGCAAGTCTAAATCCCTCTAAATCCCTATGGGATGATGTCTATGTGAGAGTGTGTCTGATATCACCGATGGTGGATGATCATGGCCGGTCCTCTTAGGCTCATATTCATGGTACTTGTTTTTATGACATTGCTAACAACCCCTTGGTGGGTGGTAACTCCTTGCCTTGATGGACATTTGTATGTTCAATGGTGGTATAGAGTCTTATAGAGGTGGAACCATTAGGTCTCATGATTTATGAGAACACTCAATGTTTGACGCTACAAAGGTGTTCGCTGCTTGTACTTTTCCCCTTATTTCCCCTTGATCCCGATGCACCCATTTGTTCTTTCGCATGGTTGTCCTATGGAGTCTATATGCATTTTTTGTGTATTCATCATGTCATAGTTCTTCAACATGGCAGTCTCGCATTTTCCAATAGCTTGTGTTTACAAAGTAGTTTGCGGATCCCAATTCCTAGGTTCCTGAGGGTCAATCCTAATGAACGAATGACAACAAACTTGAAGGATGGATGTGAAATTAAGGGAATGATGCAGAGTGGTATGTATGGAGTGGTTATGGGCGTGCTACTTCATTCCAAGTTTCCAAGTAGTGCCCCTCCTATAACCCTAAGCCATTAGAGGAGGTCCCATTGGACTAAGGTAAAAAGATAACCCCCCTGGTAAGGTGAAAGAACAAGTTTATTGTCAAGATTGATCAATGATTCATATCACCCCTTTATCCATGTTAGAATGCTAAAACATTAAGTAAAATTACATGACTACAAAATGGTTGAAGTACTTGCCAAATGGCAACCCATTCTCCTCCAAGAGGAATGCCATATGGTGAGAGGTGTTTCACTGGTGCAAATGGTGGAGGAATGCGACATATCACCAGCCTAGATCCATCTTAACTACAGATCTATCAAGCACTGAGAGGGATCAAATCTCTCGAGGTGCAAACATTTCCTCAAGCTTTGCACTCAAAAAAGTGGTTTGCACCTCGAGAGATTTGATCCCTCTTGACGCTTGATAGATGCAGAGTTAAGATGAATCTATGATAGTTTAATTATTCTCTATTATTAATCACTATCCCACACAGATTAAAGTTTTATTTTTGCACAAAATTCAATAAGGTTTGACTTTAAATTAATTTGTTTTCCTTTTAAAACATAGTCTATTAATTTGTGTAGCTTGGAAGGTATGCCCACAACCCTAGGGTATTGGGTTTTAGAGAAATTTGACCCACATGAGCTTTGTGGGCAAGTGTATGCAAGCAGTGGGTTTTGTACCCAAAGTTGTGGACGCAAAACCAAGTGGAGATTTTGATGGTTTGATCATTGAGGGCATGTATGGCGCCCTTAAGGAGTGGAGGGGCACCAAAGGCATCATTGAAGAGGCACTAGTTGAATGAAAAGAATTTTATATCTCATTTTTTTATGGAGTTTTAACAATTTATTGTGGTCAACTTGGAGTTATGTATGACCCATGGTGGCTAAGGGAAGCCCACTGAGAACTCTATAAAAGGAAGGCAAGTGAGCTCATTCAACACATTATCCAAGTGCATTCTAATTAAGTAGCAGAATCTCTTTTCAAGGTGATCAAAATTATGTTATGGATGTTAAAGGATGAATTCTTCTTGACGAATCTTTTGTGGGGCCTCATTTTATGTTTTATTGTACATGTGGCAAAGCCACTTGCATTTTTTATTATTTTATATTTAATTAATCAGTTCTAGAATTTAGACTAGGTCCAAGGGATTTTATAAAAATATTATTTTAATGAAAAGCGAGTCCTTACCTCTTCTATATAAAGGAAGGACTTCCACATTTGTAAGTCATGGTTGGATAGCGAGAGTATTCCTCTCCCGGGAGCTTAATGAAAATCTTTTTGGTGCCATCGGGGTTTTGTGTTTACTATGTGATGCATGTTTCAATCTAGCACGTCTTCTTTTCTTCGTTGCATTTGAAGCAATTTTTAAGGGTTTAACACGTAATGTATTCCAGACCCCCATAAGGCATCAACCATTGTGTTTAACATAAAACAATAGTGCCTTGTGCACCCTATGATTTTGGGTGTTCAATATCTTTAGATATGCTTAAATTCCTTTTCTAAAAAAAGTTACCTGTTATGAAAACCTTGTTTGTATTATTCTCGGTAGAAGTACATCTTGTTTAGAAAATTTATATTTCTTTGAGATAAGCATGGAATATGAATGGACTCGAACTAAGTTGCATGACAATTTCATGCCTTCAAACTCTCTAGTTTGACTTTTATTATAAATCTAATATTTTATTGTGTATCTATTGTAGATGGCTTGTTCTAGTGAGCATGAATACGTGAAATACAAAATGGACTCTCCCCTTTTATATAACAATCTCAAAGAAAGGTGTGTTTCTTATTACGATTAATTATTGCGATGTGCGTACTCTCTAGTTTAACTTATAGAACGATTATAATATCTTATAGTGTATCTTCTGTAGATGGTTTGTTTTGATGAGCACGAGCAAGTGGAATACAAACAATGTCCATCGTTATAAAACAAACTCTAGGGAAGTTGTGTTTCCTATTATGAATAATTATTGGTTTTGATATATGTTTAACCTTACTAATTGTGTGTCTATTTTAAGCTTATTCAACCCACTTTGTTTCCTTTTTAGCGGAGGACAACACATTGCAGGAGGGATGATGTATAGAGGGGATGTTTGCAATATTTTCTTTGTTCTTGTCTGCATGTTTTGTTTTGTTTTGTTGAGTTTGAGCATGGCCATGTTATGTTGTACTTGTTTTCCTTTGTTCTGCTTTTTTTTTTTCTCATTTTTTGTAGTTTGGTCTTGGTTTCATTTATTGGGTGTGTTGTACTATTCCTTTATTTTGTTTTTTTGTTTTCTTAACATTTTTTGTAGTTTGGTCTTGGTTTCGTTTGCTGGGTACATAAATGGAATAAAGTTGGCAGACAACGAAAATTGAGGTTATCTTTCATAAATGAAGGCAAGTCAACATATCGATATGGAATGCACTTCACATAAAAGTATCTTTCGTTAATTTGTGGCTCTTTTTGTTTGCTATTCAAATTATTATATGTTTTTTCTATGCTCTTATAGTCAACTATATTGATTTTTTTTATGTAGTGAACAACTACAATTGTATCGTCTACAAAGGTCAAGTGTTGAAGATGCACTAGACATTCTACAAACGTGGCATAGAGGATGGGTGAGACATACTTTCTCCTACACAATACTATTGTTCTTTAATACATTGAAATATTTGTTAGTTGCACAATCATTTATCATTTTGTCACGGTTTCGAGGTAATATGATCATGTTCGTGTGAAAATTCATAAAACTGGAATCCTATTGCAACATCTGGTATTATTTCTTCTAATTGATAAATTAATTATTCAATTTATTGCTACGACAACATCAAAATAAACACACTGCAACCTTCACATATAAAACCACAGAAAAAATAGCGTTGGAAACTGAGGAAATCTAGCACACACACATAAAAATGGCACTGTTATTTTTGGACAAATGTCCTCGGAAAAACCCAATGTGGGAAAACTGGTGCAACTGTGATGGTTTTTATTATTATGCAGCAATGAAATCTGAATACAATCTATGGATGCTTAACTAGGAATCCAATCAGCAAGTATCTGACAGAAATAATTAGAGAGAAAAATTCTCTCACCCTACAAGCAATCCCGACACTGGCTTCTACAGAAAACTGGCTGTCCAAACCCCAACGTGATCCCTTATGCGCTGCCTCTCACATGTATGGCTCGAATTTGCCTTTGAGCAAGCCGTCTAGCCTACCTCTGTTGTTGGAAGTGACTCTCTGGTACTCTGGAAGATTTTCCCGGCCTCTGGAAACTGAATTGACTTCCTCCTCAGCTAAATCAAATTGCTCTACTTCAGTTACCGCGCAGGCCCTGCGCTGCTTCAGTGTGGGTCACTTCTGCTACTTGTTGTTGCCTCTCCGGATCTGGAAAGCTTCCTTTGGAGGACTCATTGCTTCGATCTCTGGCTCTCTGGCATCTAATTGTTGCTTTTGTGGAAATCAATCTGCCAAGGAAATCGAACATCTAGTGTTCTGGTGTATCTTCTCCAAGTGCCCATCGATCCCTTCTTATGTCTTCTTGTTGGGACTCCAATGACCAAGATTAAATCTTAATTGATGGCTCAGATAATTTCTGGATCAATTCATGTGTGTTTCTAGATGATTCTCACCTTATTTCAATTAATACTGATTAATTAACCATATTCCCTAAGTTTAGACTTGGGAAATATTTAAAAATCACCTAATCCTCTAATTGAGACACTTCTAGGTGGAATTTCCATAAAAGATTTCTGGGTATTGAGATCTCATGTATTATAGCCTCTCCACCAAATTTCGTGGCTAGAACACATCTAATGCTACAAAAACTAACACTCCCTCTTAGCGAGGAATGTGTTTTAGTGATGCACATCCTGTCACAACACTCTGTATCATCTCCTATCACGTTGCTGATGTCTGGCAACTATGACTGCCTACCACTGCCCACCAAGCATTATGCAACTCTGATGTTGCATCTGTGCTGCTGCTGACCCTGGTGAACTGCTGCAAACATTGCATCTGCACTGCAACTTTATTGCTGTTGCAACTGCAACATCTGTGACTGAAACATCCAAAATACTGAATCATTTGTGATCAATATGATGCATCTGTCACCTGAGTCTCTGACTGCTACTAGCCTTTGTGTTGTCTCAAAGAATCTGTGATGCTGCCGACTCTGCATTGCGCTCCCTAACATCTGACTGCAACTAGTCTGCAACTATCACTCCGGTTCTGACTGCATCAATTGCCACTGATCCATCTTGCTACTCAGTATTGTGGGCCCCCGTAGCAAGGTATTGATCCATGAGGTAGAATCCTCAGTGGACCCTGCTCAAATCTGTAGCTACAACTCCAAGTCACCCCACCTCACTCCTAGAGGTATGTGGGCGATCATTGTGAAGTCTTCCTCCAACGTGGAGGATAACATATCGATCTTTGAAGAGGTTCCCTGTTGGTCCTGCTTCTCCATCTTGTCCTTCTTCTGGAGAGAACAATGCGTGTTGTAGTGACCAAGCTCACCACACCTGAAGCACTTGACCTTCGACAGGTCCTTCTTCTTCTTTCTCTACTCTCCTTTCCCCTGACTGGGACCCTTAGATGCGAGGGCCACATTTTCCACCTCCTTCAATGCCTTTTTCCATTGCTACTATTGCCACTGATGGAGCTCTTCAACAGAGCTTGTCTCAATTCTTCCTGTTGCAAATCAACCCACATTTTGTCCCATCCTGGTAGCGTGTCTTTGCCCAATATATTTTGGACGAAGACTTGCCAGTTGTACTAGCTCTGAAGGTTGAGGCATTGCCCCAACAACTGACTGCTGGTCTCGGACCTCCTGAATCCTGGTGAAGAAGGGATCTATGCCTTCCCATTTTTGCATCCTGATGCATCTCAACTTCTCCTCTAGGAACATCTTCCGCTGCTCGGAAGTGCCTTGGTATAACGTGGAGAGAGCATCCCACATCTCTTTAGCCATTCCCTTCGCTGCTATATGTGAGACTATATTGTCCCAGACTCCATCTAGGATCAACCGCTTCGCTTGTGCCATCTCCTTCCTATATTCCTTGAGTTGGTATGCATCTTGAGGAACTGCCACCACATTATCTATATAGGCTTTCAGGCCATATTCATCTAGAAGGAACAACATCCTAGCCTTCCAGATGACATAGTTGGATGATCCATCCAACCTATCTTGATCTCTAAGCCCTATGGTGGCGATCTCTAAAATTGTTGAAAAACTCCCTCTTTCCTTGTGCTCGGTTGCTGCTCTAATATTCGCAATCCCTTCTGGAATGCGTGACTCTGCTAGCTGCTATTGCCAATCTGCAACTAGAAATTCGAACTTTCTAGGCTTGAAGTTCCCTAAAGAAATTTTTTCCACTGCTGTGTGTGCTTTTCTCTTCCACCCGACGCTAGTTCTGCAACTGCAAAATCCTTTGCGTCCAACCAAGGGATATACTCAACAAAAATTTGAGTTGCAACTGCTCCCTTTGACTGTTGGAGTCACTAATCTAGGCAACTCGATTTTTCTGCGACCCTCCAAGTGAAAATCGAATTTCTGCCCCAACAACTTGGCCTACCTGTCTGAGCACTGCGCTGCCTCAAGAATTTTGGCCTACTGCTCCCTTTGAGCAATGATATTCTCTCCTTCGCTTCTGAGCTTCCTGGCTAATCACTTATGCTCTGATACCATGTGAAAATTCCAAAAACTGGAATCCTATTGCAGCAACTGGTATTATTTCTTATAATTGATAAATTAATTATTTAGTTTGTTGCTACGACAACATCGAAATAAACACACTGCAACCTTCACAAATAAAATTATGGAAAAAATAGCGCTGGAAACTGAGAGAATCTAGCACACACACATAAAAATGACATCGTTATTTTTGGACAAATGTCCCCGGAAAAACCCAATGTGGGAAAATCGATACAGCAGTGAGGGTTTTTATTATTATGCAGCAATGAAATCTGAGTAAAATCTATGGATGCCCAACTGGCAATCCAATCAACAAGTATCTAACAAAAATAATTAGAGAGAAAAATCCCCTCACCCCACAAGTAATCCCAACACTGGCTCTACAGAAAACTGGTCGTCCAAATGCCAACGTGAGACCTTCTACGTTGCCTCTCACACGTGTGACTTGAATATGCCTCTGAGCAAGCCATTGAGCCTGCCTCTATTGCTGGAAGTGACTATCCGACACTCTAGAATATTTTCCCAACCTTTGGAAATTGAATCGACTTCCTCCTTAGCTAGATCGAATTGCTCTGCTTTAGCTACTGTGCAGGCCCTGTGTTGCTTAAGCGTGGATCACTTTTGCCACTTGCTATTGCCTCTCTAGATCAAAAAAACTTCCTCCGGATCACTGTCCCTACCTATCACTCACTGCTTCGATCTCTGGCTCTCTGGTCGCTAACTGTTGCTTCTCTGAAAATTGATTTTCCAAGGGAATCGAACTTCTAGTGTTCTGGTGTATCTTCTCCAAGTGCCCATCGATCCCTTCTTATGTTTTCCTGTTGGGACTCCAACGACTAAAATTAAATCTTAATTGATGGTTCAGATCATTTCTGGATTGATCCATGTGAGTTTCTAGATGATTCTCACCTTATCTCAATTAATATTAATTAATTAACCATATTCCCTAAGTTTAGACTTAGGAAATATTTAAAAATTGGCTAATAATTTAATTGAGACACTTCTAGGTGGAATTTCTAGAAACGATTTCTGGGTCTCGGAGATCTCATGTATTCTAGCATCTCAACCAAATTTTGTGGCTCGAACACATTTGATGCTACAAAAACTAACAGTTCGTGGGTGTGAGGTTCAAGATTTTTCCTAGAACATTAATATGAAAGAAATGGAAATGTTACACCGGGGTTCACATGTCCAAGGATTATTGTTCATGATTTTTGTTGTTATAATATTAGCCAAGGGAGGGTAGGTGTGTGTATGGTTAATTCATCGCTCTGTATATTTATCCTTTAAGCTTTTGTTGTTTATTCATGATCTCATATATAATATTACTTTGTGCAATGAGCCACTACAATTGTAGTGTCTGGGAGGGTCAAGTGGAGAACATATCTTAGGAAACATAGATGCAATGCAAAGGATGGGTGAGTCATGTTGTTTTCCAACAAAATAGTGTTATTATTATTTGTTTGCTCAATGTTTTCTCCTTCTAGCATGGTTCTCGAGTAGTACCACTCAAATAGTGGTTTGACATATGCATAAAATGGTATGTTTAAATTTATATGCTTTTTTGGTCCACATCACACGCACAACCCCACACAATGGGCCCTAGAGAGGAGGATGGTAAGGTCGAGCAAGAAATCGTACGAAGCCTTCAACCAATCAACCATTGTGCTAATAGACTACACTAGGATATTGGGTGTTCAATATTTTCAAATATGCTTAGATCCCTCTTACAAAAAGGATTATTTCTCTTACATTAACATTGATTGTATTATTCCTAGTAGAATTACGTCTATTGTAAAAAACTTATATATTTTGAGATATAGGATGGAATATAAATGGACTGAAATTAAGTTGGTTCACAAGTTAATGCCTTCATCTCTCTAGTTTAACTTTTATTAGAATTCTAATATTCTATTTTCCATCTACTACAAATGTTTGATTCCAGTGAGCAAAAATATGTAAAATAAAAAATGGATTATCCCCCTTTATATAAAAACACTCAAATTCAGGTATGTTTCACATTATGATTGATTATTGCATTCAACTCTCCGGTTTAACTTGTATCATAATTCTAAGACCTAATTATGTATTTGTTGTAGATGGCTATTTTTGGTGAACATGAGTAAGTGGAATACAAAATGGAATGTTGATCTTTATATAGCAAACTCTAGATGAGGTATGCTTGCGATTATGAATAATTATTTGTTTTCAATCATACTTGTTATTATTATTATTTCTGTCTTTATTTTAACCTTATTCACACCACTTTTTTTTTCCTTTCAGCGGAGGAGAAGACACTACAAAGATAATGTGCAAAGGGAAAGTTTGCAATTTTTTGTTTGTTGTCGTCTACATGTTTTGTTTTCGTTGAAGTTCATGCATTCAAACTTTCTAGTTTGACTTCTATTAGAAATCTTATATTTTATTGTGTATCTATTGTAGATGGCTTGTTCCAGTGAACATGAATATATGAAATACAAAATGGACTCTCCCCTTTTATAAAACAATCTCAAAGAAATGTGTGTTTCTTATTACAATTAATTATTGCGTACTCTCTAGTTTAAATTGTATAACAATTCTAATATCTTATTGTGTATCTTCTGTAGATGTTTTGTTCTGATGAATACGAGAAAGTGGAATACAAATAATGTCCATCGTTGTAAAACAAACTCTAGGGGAGTTGTGTTTCCTATTATGAATAATTATTGGTTTTGAAATATGTTTAACAATACTAAATGTGTGTGTGTTTTAAGCTTATTCAACACCCTTTTTTTCCCTTTCAGTAGAGGACAACACATTGCAGGGGAGATGATGCGTAGAGGGGATGTTTATAATTTTTTCTTTGTTCTTGGCTGCATGTTTTGTTTTTTTGAGTTTGACCATGGTCATGCTGTGTTGTACTCGTTTTTCTTTGTTTTGTAATTTTTTTTCTCATTTTTTGTAGTTTGGTTTTGGTTTCATTTGTTGGGTGTGTTGTACTCTTGCTTTGTTTTGTTTTCTTGTTTTCTTAACGTTTTTTGTAGTTTAGTCTTAGTTTTGTTTGTTGGGTGTGGAAACAAAAATGAAGCGGACAAAGAAAATTGAGGTTATTGTTAATAAATGAAGGTGAGTCAACAATTGTATATGCAATGCACTTCACTTAAAAGTATCTTTCGCTAATTTGTGGCTCCATTTGTTCGCCTTTCAAATTATGATATGTTTTATCTATTCTCTCATAGTCAACTGTATTGATCTTTTTTATGTAATGAACAAGTACAATTGTATGGTCTGCAAAGGTCAAGTGGTGAAGATGCACTAGACATTCTACAAACGTGGCACAGAGAATGGGTAAGGCATACTTTTCTCCTACACAATACTATTGTCCTTTAATACACTGAAATATTCATTAGTTGCACAATGATTTATCAGTTTGTCATGGTTTCGAGGTAGTATGATCTTGTTGATGGGTGTGAGATTCAAGATTTTTCGTAGAACTTTGATATGAAAGAAATGGAAATGTTACACTGGGGTTCACATGTTCAGAGATTATTGTTCATGATTGCTTTATAATATTAGCCAAGATAGGGTAGGTATGTGTATGGTTACTTCATCGTTGTGTATATTTATCCTTTAAGCTCTCGTGGTTTATTCGTGATATCATATATAATATTATTTTGTGCAGCGAGCGACTACAATGGTAGTTTCTGGGAGGGTCGAGTGGAGAAGATATCTTAGGAAATGTAGATGCAGCTCAAAGAATGGGTGAGTCATGTTGTTATCCAACAAAATAGTGTTTTTATTATTTGTTTTCTCAACGTTTTCTTTTTCTAGCATGGTTCTCGGGTAGTACAAATCAAATAATGGTTTGACATATACATAAAATGGTATGTTTAAATTTATATGCTTTTTTGGTCCACATTACACGCACACCCCCACACTACGTGCCCTAGAGAGGAGGATGGTAAGGTTGAGCAAGCAAGCATATTGAGCCTTCAACCAATCAGCCATTGTGTTAGTAGACAACACTAGGATTTTGGGTGTTCAATATTTTTAAATATGCTTAGATCCCTCTTACAATATGAATTGTTTCTCTTACGATAATATTGATTGCATTATTCCTAGTAGAATTACTTCTAGTTTAGAAAACTTATATATTTCGAGATTTAACATGGAATATAAATGGATTGAAATTAAGATGGTTCACAAGTTCATGCCTTCAACTCTCTAGTTTAACTTTTATTAGAATTCTAATATTTTGTTTTCTATCTAGATGGTTGATTCCAATGAGCACAAATACATAAAAGACAAACTGGATTATCCCTCTTTATATAAAAAAGCTTAGGTATTTTTCACATTATGATTGATTTTTTCATTCAACTATCCAACGTAGCTTGTATAATAATTCTAATACCTTACTATGTATCTATTGTAGATGTCTTGTTCTCATGAGCATGAGTAAGTCGAATACAAAATGGAATACCTATCTTTATATAGCAAACTCTAGACGAGGTATATTTTCTATTATGAATAATTATTTGTTTTGAATTATGCTAGCCATTACTATCAATATCTTTAGTTTAACCTTATTCACACCACTTTTTTTCCTTTCAGTGGAGGAGAGGACACTACAATAGAGACAATGTGCAAAGGGGAAGTTTACAATTTTTTGTTTGTTGTTGTCTACATGTTTTTTGAAGTTCATGCCTTCAAACTCTCTAGTTTGAATTTTATTAGAAATCTAATATTTTATTGTGTATCTATTGCAGATGGCTTCTTCCAATGGGCATGAATACATGAAATACAAAATAGATTGTCCCCTTTTATATAACAATCTCAAAGAAAGGTGTGTTTCTTATTACGATTAATTATTGTGTACTCTCTAGTTTAACTTATATAATGATTCTAATATCTTATTGTGTATCTTCTGTAGATGGTTTGTTTTAATGAGCACGAGCAAGTGGAATACAAATAGTGTCCATCGTTATAAACCAAACGCTAGGGGAGTTGTGTTTCCCATTATGAATAATTATTAGTTTTTAAATTTGTTTATCATTACTAATTGTGTGTGTATTTTAAGCTTATTCAACCCACTTTTTTTTGTTGAAATTTGGTACCGGAGGACAGGTGGTTCCCTTAGGCTTTGATCTGTGGCCTAGGGAAAAGTGTCCAAAAGAATTTAATTTTTCTTCTAAAGTGACTTTATAATTTTTATAAAGTCAAATCTAATTTAAAAGTGACTTTAAGTGATAAAGTTACTAAAGTCTAATTTTAAAGTGACTTTTATAAAGTCAATGAAAAATTAGAAAGGAAAAGTGACTTTGGAAATAAATGACTAAGTGGGTCTTTATTAAAGTGGGGTGAATTAAAAAATAGAAAGTGAGATTTAAATGAGCATTTAATCTCAGCCCTAGATCTCAATCTATTTCAGCCATTGGATTTAGGGATCACCCAAAAGTCACTTAGGGTTGGATTAAGGGAGGAAAAGGAGAAAAAGATCATTCATTCTTTCATGAGTAGATTGAGAGAGAGAGAGCAAGGGAGATTTCTGGACAGGAAGGAGAAGGAGGCAGCAGCTTGGCACACATTCCAAGGCAGCATTTCAGCAAATCCATACAGCTGAATGAGCAAACAGTAAAAGGCAGATTTTTTGGGCACGATTTTCAAGGAGGCGATTTTCTGCACAAAAAATTGAGGTTTGTCCGTACAGTCCGTACGACCGCCCGTACAGTCCGTACAGCAGTTTTCCAGCTTAACTGTGAGGCCTGAAAATGAGATAAGTTGTAAAGTTTGCTTGCTGAAATTTTTGCTAAAAATTTTTCTCACTGTAAAAGGCATTTTTTCAGAAATAAGAAAGAGCTCTCGAATTGGTTTTCCCCAAGAGTTGTAGGGGGTTTTTCCAGGGTCACATTGACCAAAAATCACTGTGTTTAAATGTTTTGAATGGCTGTTTGTACCTGCTGATATTTTATTTCTGCATTTTCCAGCATTCTGTAAAATTTCCAGAATTTGTGTTTTCAGCAAAAAAATTTATTTTTTTTAGTTGTTGAATGTATGGATATGGGAAAGGGCATTTAACTACATGGAAGAAATAAGGTGAAACTGAAAACCGAGGTGGGAAAACAGAAATTTTTACGTGGTATCAGAGCCTGAGTGCTGAAGTGTAGTTTGGGACAACAAGGAGGAAAATTACAGCCTGCTGATTTTTCACTCAGAAAATTCCAGCAAGCTGATTTTCACAAACAACAGTTTTTATCTTTACTACAGCAGTGCTATTTTTCAGTTTTAGGACAGCAGGATTTCATTGGGATTGAGGGTGGAGGATAGGTTGGATCGGCATACAAATTACAGCGTTTGGAAGGAGAGAATGCAGAGTATCTTTGAGGAGGCAGAAGTTAGGGATATCATGGTGCATACCACACAGAACCCTGTTGTTGTGCCTACTGATGCCACTCAGTTGGCTGGGTATAATAAAAAGAACAACAAGGGTAAGAGACTGATTCTAGACGGAGTCAAAGACCATTGCATTCCTCATGTGAGAAGTAAGAGAAATGCCCATGAGATGTGGACATCATTGTCCAATCTCTACCAGAGTACCAATGAGAACCGAAAAATGGTCCTGAAGGAGAAGCTGAAGACTATTAAGATGGGTAATGATAGTGCAGCTGGATATCTCACAAAGATTATTAATGTGAGAGATGAGTTGGCAGCAGTTGGAGAGGACATTCCACCCACTAAGTTGGTGCGGATTGCAGTGAATGGCCTCCCCCGTTCATGGATGAACTTTGCTAATGGGGTTTGTGCACGTGAGACCCTCCCCACATGGGAGAGGTTTTGGGATGATTGCATTCAGACAGAAATCAGGAAAGGTCAGCTTGGGGCAGCCAAGCCAGTTGAGCAGGATGAGGATGTAGCACTGTCGGCAGGAGGCAAGAAAGGCAAAGGGAAGAAGTAGGTTTCCACAAGCAATGGTGGGGGAAAAGGCAAAGGCAAAGGTAAACAGGGTGATACACAAAAGGACTATTCCAAAGTGAAGTGTTGGAATTGTCAAAAGATGGGACACTATGCAGTTGTGTGTCCGGAGAAGAAGAAGAAGAAGGGGAAGAACCAGAACGTGGCAGCTTCAGCAGAGGTTGAGGACTTTGCAGTTCGTTTTGACCGAGAGTTTGGGTTCATTGCGTATGAGTCCTCTAGTGCAGGATCACCTGCCACACAGGTTCAGAGGGAGCATGCTTTTCTCTCGATTAGTGGAGCATCTTCGGGTATCTGGTATGTGGACAATGGGGCTTCACGTCACATGACAGGAGTCCGTGAGTACTTTTCAAAGCTTGCAGAGAGTGGCACTGATATTGAGGTAGTACTGGTGATGACAGAGTTGTCAAAGCAGTCGGGGTGGGGACATTCACATTTCAGAGGGAGTCTAAACCTCCCTTGAAGGTGTCAGATGTTCTTTATGTGCCAGGGATGAGGAAGAACCTCATATCCATCTCAGCTTTGGAGGACAGAGGATATGAGGTACTGTTCAAGGGAGGATAGGTGTTGATGTATCCCAGGGCCACTCCAGCTGATTCAGCTAGATTGATAGGTGTACGCCATGCAAAGGTGTACAAGTTTGCATTCCAGTCCCTTGTGGCATTGAGCAGTAGTACCGATAGCAGAGCTAGTAGTTCTGAGCTGTGTGAGATTTGGCACCGCAGGATGGGACATATGTATCATGGAGCCTTGAGGACATTGCGGGAGATCACTACAGGTGTGCCAGATTTCAGTACTGATCACTTTGATACTTGCAGAGGATGTGCGATGGGCAAGTTTGCCAAATCCCCTTTTCCCAGCAGTGATAGCAGAGCGACTGGGATACTTAATTTGATTCATTCCGATGTTGTTATAGACATTTTTGTGCCTCGCAGCATGGAGCATGAAATGTCAATAATTACAGGGATCCTCAGTCCCTAAACATGTTGTTCTTACCCCTAGAAGAACAAGGTCAGCAAACCACAGCACTTCCCATCAGTTCTCCACCTGAAAAACACTCAAAACAGGCTATTTTTGGATCATGTCAGCTGCTCCACTGAGCAACTGCGCTGAATGTCAACTGCTCCTCCTTGTACCTGCGCTGAAAGTCAAAACCAATGAAGGCTACCTGCGCTGGGCGAGATTGGCCAAGTGGCACAGTCATTCTGCAAGGTGTCAACTGCCCAGGAAGCTTCCAAACTGACACTTGGTTCAAGGGATTCGCCCTGTGATGAGTAAGAGGTACTTGATCTCCATGTGTAAGCAAGGATCTCCAAGTGGACTCAAGAACTGAAGTTTAACTAAAGTGGGAGAGGACACTAGTCAGCTTTATGCCAGCCTCAAGCTGACTCATCCTTTCTCCAAATCTCCTATATATAGAGCTCTCTCATGAGGTCTAGGGAGGCTGGAATTTTGTGCAAAGCAAGGAAGTGCTGTTGGTTTATAGTTAGAGCTATTGGGTGATTGTTTTTATAGAGGTGAAGAGGAGATTTCTTGCTGCTGGGGAGGTGCTGCTGGATTGGAGCCATTGATGGTTGTAACCTTCTCAGAACCCTGTTACTTTTATTAATAAAGCTTTGAATGTTCTCCTATATACTTGTATTGCATTGATGTATTGTATTTACTTGTATATTTGATTCACTCTAATCCATGCATCAGTTATGAGTACATGTATCTTGTAGTTTTCTTCTCTCTGTTGTGCAGGATCTGTGTGTAGCTGGACCGGCGAAGGGAGCAAGGAGCTGGGAACAAGAGACAAAGAGAGAGGATAAGGATCGACAAAAGCGAAAGACACCGGTTGGTTAATCTTTTCTTCCTTCTCTCTGTACTTTCATAAAGGAAAACATTAAAGCTTTACTTTCAGTTGTTGCTAGAGACTGTCACCTTTAGAGTAGGGATAGGGTCATCCGAGTCGGATACTTTTCCCCACAACAAACTGGCGACTCCGCTGGGGAGCCTAGTATCTTGTTGGTGTTTGTAGTATCTTTGCTATTCATTTCCTGAAGAAAAGAGTACCAAATCGAAAAGCTTTTGACTATATCAAAAGCGAAGTAGAGGGGCTGCTACTCTTGCTCATTTTCTGAGCAGATTCATGATTTGAAGAGCTGATCTACAAGAGACTCTTGTACTCTTTGTGATAGCTTTTCATCCTCTTGATCATCCCTTAGCCTGTACTTGACCTATAGCTTTTTATTTCAGCAAAAACAGTGCATTTTTGAGCTTTTGATGACCCGGAATTCCTTGTAAACGCAACTCTCGTGTCTCAGTGCAGGCTGTCCACAGGCAGTCTGCATTTCAGCGCAGGTACTCCCTTCGGGAACTGCGCTGAGAATCAAACTGACAGACCAGAGCCTGCGCTGGTCCAGTTAGCCAGTGTCTTGCTGAGGTTTCCCTTAGTGTCTGAGCTCTGTTTTCACTGATTTTGGCTGATTGCTGATTGCTGGTCATTGTACTTGCTGTAAACCAACTTTCCTTGACATTATTCCGCCTCAGTTGTGTGATGAAACTGTGAGTGTTCTTTCAGTATTTCTTGCTTCAGTTACAGTTTCCCATTGTGAAAAACGAACCAGTATAGCGGTGACCTCTTAGATCCTGAACTGTAAAAGTGTCTTTGTGATCTTATGAGCTAGTTTTATTACTGTTCATGGCTGTTTGAGTTTGTTTGTTTTTCATTTTATGGTTTGAATCTATACATTTCCTGTGTTTAAACAAGTCGATCATAAGGTGTCTTTTTGATTTTGGACAAGCTTGTTTATTTCTACTTGAAATTAGATTCAAAATTATACAACAGTTTCCTTTCTGTCTTACATCAACATTAAGGATAACGAAAAGAAATACATGCATTGTGCATTTTGCATTTGACTGTGTGCTTGACGATTTAGGAAAATTTGCATTTTAGTGTGTGTTCTATGATCTGTGGAAAAAGTTGTGTCTTTCTTTTCCCTCAGTAGATTAAGGTTTTCAAAGTTGAAAGATTGAAAAGATTTGCTTCTCATCTTAGATTGCATATAGGAAGTTGTATATATACATCTCGTGGCGACCCTGAAAGGCAAACTGTTAAGCAAGATCAACATTAAAATAAACTCAATTTACATAACAACGCTTTGTAACATAACGCAAACATCTAGAGGTCTAGGTAGAGACGTGTTCCGGCGTCGTTAAACATAGTGACTGTCGATCTCTACGAAGGTGGGTGATTCCTCCTGAGAGTCGGTGGCACTAACACGGACTTGTGCTCCCGCGTACCGTCGCGTATATTGGGAGACCCCTATAGGCTTTTATCCTTTATCCTTAGGAAACCGTGTCGGCCGCCCTACTGATCGCGATGCAGTGAACACAGCATTCACGAAGATCGACCACCCGTACCGTAAAACGTATTCTGTAGTTTCGCGAAAGGTTTGGCACACCCTCTGCCTAGATCTCCAGAGCAGTTTCTTTTGGCCTTTTTCAAACTCTATAACTGAAAAAGTCCAACCGAGCATTTGTCACTTCGGGCTCGTTAATACATCGAAGTCGACTAGAGTCATCTTTAGCTTTTTCTCGACTCTTAAAACATGAAAAAGCAAGTTTGTGTCTAAAAGCGTCGTTAATAAAATTTATTTTAAGCGGAACATAATCACCTGTTATTCCCACGTTGATCTTTCAGTTGAAAAGTATGGAGCCCACCAACCAAGGAAGTAACCTTGGCGGAAGTCCAAATCCCTTCTCCTCTTGGGGAGATGTTGGTGCGCCTCATATGGCTACATTGTCACTTCCAGGATTGACAATCGGCCTCCCTGTATGGCTCTTTTCAACTAATGTAGTCCAGATCGCCACTAATCCTGAGCAGTCGAATCAACAGTCAGAACAATCTAGAACTACCCACTAGCCTTCCACTTCTTACGATACTTCCTCTGATCCTTCATCTTCGCGAGGTAGAGCTGGCAAAAGTCAGCCTCCCAAGGAGAAGAAGGAAAAGAAGAAGAGAGAAAAGAAGCAGAAGGAGCCTCTGGCGAAGGCGACTGGGGGCAAGCAGAAGAAAGCTGACAAAAACCCACACACTGCACCGACCGGGCCTAAATCGCCATGTGTCATTTGCAAAGGGATCCACTTCCATCGTGATTGTCCTTGTATTCCCCGGATACTAAGGGACTGGTCCCCAAGGTTGCACAATCCGGTAGCATCAACCTCTGATTGTCATGTTGATTGCATTACGTCAACTAGCGAGAGTGAAGGACGAAGAAGGGGACCAAGATCACCCTGTCTATTGTGTGAAGGCAATCATGCCATCCACAAATGTCCATTCTTAGATGAGGCCAAGAGAGTTTTGGAAGATCGCCCGGTTTCACCGTTGCGACTTCCTCCTGGATACCAAAAACTCGCGCCTAATCCCTCGATAGTTGAAAATCCAGTTGACCCGCTCAAGTGGTCAGCTGAAGTGTCGGTCATTGAGAATGAACCTACTGAATCCAGACCAGACGAAAGTCTAAAAGTCGAAACGGCAGTTGACCCGGTTCTTCCTTCAGAGGTTTCATCGTCCAATGACTCCGTCATTGAAGACCTGTCTTCAAATGACACCGTCGCCGAAGAGCCAGCTTCATGCGACACCCTCACTGAAGAGAATAAGGATGACACCATCCAGGTTCTTTTCATCAGCACCGACTCTGATGAGCGTCAGGGCAATGCGCCCATTCCTTTATCGCAGGAAGGAACATCATCAGGGTCATACCCGGCCGTATATTCGGTCCCACCACCAAGCAACCTGGTTGTATCCTTTGATTGGAATCAACTAGGCAGACCCCGGTTACCAGCCAGTATACCATTCAGAATCATTGTCCAGATCTATAGAATGATTATGGCTGGTACTATCATTGATGAAGGGGCGTCTGTGAGTATCCTTTCCTCTATTGCTTGGAAAGCACTGGGTTCCCCAGCGCTTTTACCTGAGTTAAGAAATCTCTCAGGTTTTGATAAAGGAACCAGTCGACCATTAGGAATCCTCCCCAATGTACTTGTTACATTGAAAGGGAAGACCGTCAATTTAAACGTGATGGTCGTCCAGGGACCCTTGGATTATAACCTACTCCTTGGGCGTGACTATATTTATTGCATGGGAGCGATAGTCTCCTCACTCTTTAGAGTAATGTGTTTTCCACATGAAGGAAGGATGGTCAAGCTCGTAGACCAACTTTCATTTACGGGATCTCGCATCGCAAATAGTCAAATACCAATCCTAAATGGTCTGTTCACTCAAGATTCGCCTCCACCCCCAGTCCTCCTTCCCGATGAGTGCGAGTGATTCGGAAAGAAAGACTGGAACCCAGGGGGCATGCACCCTGGTCTGCTTCGGGCAGAAAAAACCCTGGGTATAAGGAAGAATTTCCGCAGAAGAATGGACTAGTCCGTACCCCGTCCGGCGGTGGAAGAGGGGTTGTTCTAGAATAATATTCTTTTGTCAAAGTTATGCGAGTGAGATAATCAGCTTCTCGCTCCCCTTGTCTAGATAATCAGGATACCGAGGATGAGGACCATTTGCTGTATCAAGTAGTAACCATCTTTGAAGTCAAGCCTCACCCATTAAAACATATGTTTTAAAGGATAAGTAGGGGCAGTCTCCAAAGAAAGAGATTCTATTGCTACATCAAGTGGCCACCATCTTTAGTAACCTAATGTTAGACATCGCCGAAGAAAGAGATTGATTTGCGGCAGCGAATAGAACCCTCTTCGGATAATAAGAAAGAAGCAAGCCTCCCTCAATAATACCAATGTTTTGTCTTTGAGTAGTGTTCTTCTCTTGTCACAAATAGCTGTTCGTTAAAAGTTGGGCCGACGGGAAGCCTGAGTACCGCATAAGACCCCTTAAAATAACGAGAAGACTAGTATCGTTAACATTAGATTAGCAAGATGACAAGTAGCTGTAAACACCCAAAGAAAAGCAGAGGTAGGGGAGAGGAGGGGCAGCCTCGAAATTCTATCCTATGTCTGGGGGCATGCAAACTTTTGGAATGTAAGCAAGGGACGACTATTTATTTTTTTAAATTTTTAGGTCCTCCCTTTAAACCTGTAGGTCTAACCCTTTAAACTCGTAGGATTAGCCGTTTCCGACCTTGCATGAAGAAAGCCTGTGGGGCAAAGGTAAAAACTTGCCAAAATTGGAGCATAGCTTCGTGAGATAAAGCTCCTTAAAAAATAGCTATCTCACAGGAGGCGTTCTTATTATGACTGGTATATCGAGCAGTTTTAGCACATAGTTCATGCTCGTTAAAAAATAAACGCAAGATCCGAGCAGTTTTAGCGCATAGTTCATGCTCGTTAAAAAATAAACATAAGTTTATGAGTAGGCTTTCCTTTAGAGTTCAAGCTCATTCAGAAAAAATGAACCGGTAAATACCCTTCTGAGATCGTAAATTCATCAGCCATAAAAGCCTTGGTCGTGTTTGTGCACCGTCACCTCCACTGTTCATTTGGCCGATCATTCACCTCCATTTGTGTGTTTACCTCTTTTGAGAAACATCTGCGAAGAGTGATTTCACTTAGCCATCCTTGTGACACTGCCGTGATTGGAAAATTCCAATTTGTACCTGGAATCTGCTGCTATCCCTGTTTATCACTCATTCCTCAAAAGACGAGTCTTCTTTGAGCTCTTTTCACTGACTCGTAAAATATGAAAAGTTTGCCGAGTTTTGGCCTTCTAGCTCGTTAAAGCGACCGGAAGAGCTATCCCTCCTCTAGATTTTAATCTTTTTGGACCTGAGGGATTATTGCACAAAAAGATCGAGCGCTTGTTTAGTTCGGCTCGTTAAAAGTACCGAACACCCATCCCTTCTGTATTGTTTTATACTTTTTCGGACTTAAGGGATTAGATGACGAAAAAGGAATTTTGGAGTTGACTTTATGTACCTTTTCAGACTCTCTAAAAATGAAAAGGACCGAGTTATCCTTGTCGTTAGACTCGTTAAATTCATTAAATAGCGACAAACTTGTCTTTAGACGAGAACGAGTTTCCCTATCGCTAAGCTCGTTAAATCATAGCGATGGGCTTGCCCGAAGGGCAGGTTATAGAACAAGCATATGTTATCCTCCTCAAGCTTGACAAAAATAAAGAGGTACTGGTCAGAAATGACTGGGGAAAAATTGGGAGAACATCAAAGCTTAATGGTAGCAAGTCACTCTTGAACATGACACTTTTCTTCCGTTCCGCATCGGGTTGGGTTGTTTCATTCACTGGTCTCATCACCATGGTCTTCGCCAAACCATCCACATTTGGGGTAATGCTACCGATCCATCACATCAGTGTCGTTATATGTTCAAGAGGGGTCATTCTGAAAGTGTCAACCGTGTCCCATCCACTGCCATACATTATCCTTCATCCATTCATGATCGCCACCCTGAATCATATATCACAGTTTGTTTTCACCTCCGCTAAAATCATTAGCTCCGTTCCGTGTCATTGATGTGGGATTCATTAAGGCCCTCCTTTGACGGACCGCTTCTTGTCGACTTCAGCTCATTATCCAAGGAGTTGATCTAGGAACAACCCCATCAGTACTTTGAAGCTTGCATGCCTCAATGGCAAGTTTCTCACTTCCGGCGACAGGTATACATCAATGACCTTCGACCAGAAGATTTTGCGTGGCGTTCGACGCCAAGTCCTTTATTCACGCCACGTGAATTGTACTGCGGTACCTTGAGGGTCATTATCATTATCGGTGATTCCTCTCGCGCTTGTTAACGGTTTTCATCATTGACCGGTAATCAAGCGATGTCTTTCCATGTTCGACTTCAGCGAAATTCTCACATGGATCGACTTGTACTTAGAGTGAAGATCGAACGAGTTTGAAGACCCCGGATCTAGTTTCATCCATCCGGGCTGCGATACATATTCAGGAAATATAAAAGCATTTGTCATGTACATCATTGCAGCAGATGATCATCCTACTCAAAGGATGATAATTCCAGCAGAGAATTATCGGTCTACCATCAGACGATCGTCTGTTCTATGTACCAAAATGTATTTATAAAGCTGAGCATGGGAATGCCCGCCTCAGCTAGATCATGAAAACAGAATGAAAAATAATGTATTGTATTGTATTGTATTACAGGGCGCCTCCTCAGCACTGGAATGAACTTCGGACCCTCTAGATAAAGCATTTCACCCGATAAACGGCCTCATACTTTAGGGGGCAACTGTTATAGACATTTTTGTGCCTCGCAGCATGGAGCATGAAATGTCAATAATTACAGGGATCCTCAGTCCCTAAACATGTTGTTCTTACCCCTAGAAGAACAAGGTCAGCAAACCACAGCACTTCCCATCAGTTCTCCACCTGAAAAACACTCAAAACAGGCTATTTTTGGATCATGTCAGCTGCTCCACTGAGCAACTGCGCTGAATGTCAACTGCTCCTCCTTGTACCTGCGCTGAAAGTCAAAACCAATGAAGGCTACCTGCGCTGGGCGAGATTGGCCAAGTGGCACAGTCATTCTGCAAGGTGTCAACTGCCCAGGAAGCTTCCAAACTGACACTTGGTTCAAGGGATTCGCCCTGTGATGAGTAAGAGGTACTTGATCTCCATGTGTAAGCAAGGATCTCCAAGTGGACTCAAGAACTGAAGTTTAACTAAAGTGGGAGAGGACACTAGTCAGCTTTATGCCAGCCTCAAGCTGACTCATCCTTTCTCCAAATCTCCTATATATAGAGCTCTCTCATGAGGTCTAGGGAGGCTGGAATTTTGTGCAAAGCAAGGAAGTGCTGTTGGTTTATAGTTAGAGCTATTGGGTGATTGTTTTTATAGAGGTGAAGAGGAGATTTCTTGTTGCTGGGGAGGTGCTGCTGGATTGGAGCCATTGATGGTTGTAACCTTCTCAGAACCCTGTTACTTTTATCAATAAAGCTTTGAATGTTCTCCTATATACTTGTATTGCATTGATGTATTGTATTTACTTGTATATTTGATTCACTCTAATCCATGCATCAGTTATGAGTACATGTATCTTGTAGTTTTCTTCTCTCTGTTGTGCAGGATCTGTGTGTAGCTGGACCGGCGAAGGGAGCAAGGAGCTGGGAACAAGAGACAAAGAGAGAGGATAAGGATCGACAAAAGCGAAAGACACCGGTTGGTTAATCTTTTCTTCCTTCTCTCTGTACTTTCATAAAGGAAAACATTAAAGCTTTACTTTCAGTTGTTGCTAAAGACTGTCACCTTTAGAGTAGGGATAGGGTCATCCGAGTCGGTTACTTTTCCCCACAACAGATGTGAGCGGTTGGATGTCTCATGTTTCCTTGAGTGGATATGAGTACTATGTTTTATTCATTGATGATCACTCTAGGAGGACCTAGATTTATTTCTTGAAGACCAAGAGTGAGGGCTTCAAGCGGTTTCAGGAGTTTAGAGCTCTTGTGGAGACACAGACAGGTCGGAAGATCAAGTCCTTGAGGTCGGACAATGGAGGAGAGTACACCCTTGGAGAGTTTGTTGACTATTGCGCGGAGGCAGGCATTAGGAGGGAGTTCATTGTTTCTTACAACCCCTAGCAGAATGGGGTTGAGAAGAGGAAGAACAGATCCATCGTAGGGGCTGCCAAAGCCATGTTACATGATCAGGGGTTGCCATTGTTCTTGTGGGCAGAGGCCTGCAACACAGCTGTTTACTTGCAGAACAGGAGTCCGCATCGTGCCTTGGGGCACATGACTCCGGAGGAGGCTTTCTGTAGGAAGAAGCCTGATATTGGTCATCTTCATATCTTTGGATGCATTACATACTCCTACATACCCAAGGAGAAGAGGACCAAACTAGAGCCCACCGCAGAGAAGGGTATCTTTGTGGGCTACAGTGAGACCTCAAAGGCCTTTCGGATTTACATTCCTGCACAGAGGAGAGTTGTTGTCAGACGGGATGTGAAGTTCGAGGAGGACAGGGCCTTTAGGAGATCACGGGAGTTAGAGTATCTGGATCAACCAGATCCTCAGCAGCAGTTGAGTTAGTCGCAGGGATCCAGTGGGCAGGGATCAGGAGGATCTGGAGGTACATCTATGAGGATGTCAGGTTCGTCAGTGAGCAGTGGCTCACCGAGCTAGAGGGGTGGTGCTCCGAGCAGCATGCAGAGCAGTTTACAAAGCAGTTCACTAGGGAGTCCACTGATGGACAGTTCACACGGTACTTCAGCTTCTACAGGTTCAGGTGCAGGCAGGAGGACAATAGACAGACAGTCAGGAGTTCAGGCTCCTGATGATGATGGGGAGGAGGAGTTTCATTCTCCTATGGGAGAAGTGCATTCAGGGAAGAGGAAGCCCAAGTGGCTTCAGGACACCTTGAGAGATGCCACATCTGTTGCTGAGCCGAAGAGGCCGGTCAGAGAGAGTAGACCACCTGAGAGGTTTTGTAGCTATATGGCAATGGTTACCAGCATCCTTGACTCTGAGCCTTCTAGCTATGAGGAGGCAGCTAGCCAGCAGGTCTGGAGAGAGGCCATGCAGGAGGAGTATTCTTCTATCATGAAGAATGATGTTTGGGAGGTGGTGCCGAGGCCTGAGGGCAAATCCGTGGTTACCTCCAGATGGCAGCATTGAGAAATTCAAAGCGAGGTTTGTGGCTAGAGGGTTCTCCTAGGTAAAGGGAGTTGATTATGAGGAGACCTTCGCTCCCGTGGCTCGATATACTTCGATCCGCTCCATTATATCGATAGCAGTAGAGATGGGTTGGAAGATCCACCAGATGGATGTGAAGACTGCATTTCTCAATGGCTTCATACAGGAGGAAGTGTACATTGAGCAGCCACAGGGCTTTGAGGTGCATGGGAAGGAGTCCCATGTGTGCAGACTGAAGAAGGCCCTTTATGGCCTGAAGCAAGCTCCCAGAGCTTGGTACTCTAGGATAGATACATACTTGCAGGGGTTGGGTTTCACAAAGAGTGAGGTAGATCCGAACCTTTACTTTATTGTGATAGGTGAGGAGCCTCTCATTCTGGTGCTGTATGTGGATGACTTGGTCATTACAAGTGCAGAGAGACTCATAGAGCACTGCAAGAGAGATCTTGCGGCTGAGTTTGAGATGAAGGACATCGGCTTGATGCATTACTTTTTGGGTTTGGAGGTGTGGGAGGAGGAGGGGCATTTCTTCCTGGGGCAAGGGAAGTATATTGTGGACATCCTTGGCAGATTCCACATGGAGGATTGTAGACCCATGTCGACACCGATGATCACCAACTGGAAGAAGCTTCATGCTTCGGATTCCGAGTTGGTGGATCCCACATTATACAGGCAGCTGATTGGTTCCTTGATGTATTTGGTCAACACTAGACCAGATATTTGTTTTGCAGTCAACACAATGAGTCAGTTTATGTGTGAGCCTAGGAAGGTTCACTGGGTGGTTGCAAAACACATTTTGCGGTACTTGCAGTGGACAGTGGATTATGGTCTGGACTATAGGCAGGGGGATGGAGTGAGATTGGCAGGTTACACTGATTCTGATTGGGCAGGTTGTGCTTCTGATAGGAAGAGCACTTTAGGGTGCTGTTTTGGGTTGGGTTCGACAGTAGTGTCATGGTTCAGCCGGAAGCAGCAGTCAGTAGCATTGAGTTCAGCGGAAGCAGAGTATATGGCAGCCAGTCTAGCTAGTTGTGAGGCCATCTGGCTTCGCAAGATGTTGTTTGGCTTATTTGGTCAGCCGTTGAGACCTTCAGTGATTTACTGTGATAATCAGAGTTGCATTAAACTCACGGAGAATCCAGTATTTCATGACAGGTCAAAGCATATCGGGATCAAATATCATTTCATCAGAGACTGTGTTCAGAAGGGCGCTGTGAAGCTTGAGTATATTCCCACTGATGAGCAGGTTGCAGATATTCTTACCAAAGCCTTACCATGGGGCAAGCATGACTACTTCAGAGACAAGATGGGTGTGGTGAGGAACACCTTCCTCGGTAAGAGGGAGTGTTGAAATTTGGTATCGGAGGACAGGTGGTTCCCTTAGGCTTTGATCTTTGGCCTAGGGAAAAGTGTCCCAAAGAATTTAATTTTTCTCCTAAAGTGACTTTATAATTTTTATAAAGTCAAATCTAATTTAAAAGTGACTTTAATGTTGGCATTATGGCACAGGTCTAGAGCTATGGCACAGGTGTTGTCCTTGATGGCAACTCTCTTTGATAACAGATCTCAGTTCAGGCTTTCAGAATGAAGGAAAAGACATATACACAGGTTCATCTAGATTCGTTAGACGTTACAAAGGCGCGTATGCATATACACGCACTTTCACGCAAGGAAAAGCGCGTACATGTTGGAAAACTTACCTTTGGTCCGTGGTAGTTAGTCCTTGGTACTTGAACCTATGGTTTTGGACCATGGTATCTCGTTAGAAGTGTTGATCCCAAGTATTGGGCCCGTGGTATTGTGTTATTATGGTTTTGGACCGTGGTATTGAGAAAGGCCTAAGACTATAAAAGAGGAAGGAGATCATTTGGCAAAGCATCTTTGGAATCAATTGAATATCTAACATGTGCTAGATCTGAAACTTTTGTGATTGGGGTTATGGTGCAGATCTGGATCTGAATGAAGGAGGAACCTAAGCGCATAAAGAAGGATAAGATCTATTGATGGGTCATAATCTTTAAAGCTTGAATGATAGTATCTTTGTATGATTTTGATCTGTTCTGTGAGGCACACACTTGATCTATAAATCTGATAATCTGGGTTATTTAGCATTTGACTGTTTGAAAGAGTAAATTCTCCTTTATAGATCTGTACGCAGGTTCAATGAAGCGAAGGCGCGTATACACACAGGTTCAGTAAAGGAAAACAGCGTATACGCAGGTTGCTCCACACACAGGAGCGTATGCACGCAGGTTTCAGGTTGTTTAAGTAGCGTATACATATTTTATTGTGATCTAGCTGCCTCTATTTGTTGCTGCAGTGTTCTGGGTTCAGATTTTGGTATATGGTTACTGTTACTGTGTTCTGGGTACAGCTGTCAGAGAAGTGTTTATTGTGAATCAGTTTTGTTTGGTGGAAAGGAGATTGGTTGAAGCAGAAATCTTGATGATTGATTGATGTTTATGGATCCAGTCTAAAAATTTATGAAACGTGGTCCCTGGAAGAAAGAGAAGGTTGTAGCCTTCAGTAGGCCAGCACCTACGTACTAGTATCTTGGCTAGTACAAGAGCTAAGGGGGTTGTAGCTCCCTTCCAGGAGAAGCTGGAAAACGAGAGAGGGTTGTCGCTCTCTGTAGGTTGTAGCCTGCGTACTGGTAAAGGACTGCACCAATACATTGTAAAAGGAAGTTTCTAATTAAAGAAAGATAGAGACGAATTGCAGCAGGTGGTTTTCACCCACATTGGGTTTCCACCTTGTATCTTGTGTTCTTGTGTGTGACTGTCTTCTGTTCTGTTTTACTGGTCTGGTTACTGTTTATTTCACTCAGATACACATATTAATAATCAACATCTGAAAGATAAAGTAAATCATAAGTTTGCTTTGTATACGCGGGTTTCCTTCTACATAGTTGCGTATATACGCGGGTTTTACTAACTGAAGTAGCATATATCCTCTGATTTTTTAAAGGAAATATTTGGCTTGATAATACTGATTCACCCCCCCCCCCTCTCAGTATTATTTCCAACAATTGGTATCAGAGCCGGTCCTTCTGAAGAAGCTTGATTGCTTGGAGGAAGATCCATCATCATGAGCAACTACGAGAGAAAAGCATCTATCAGGCCACCGATTTTTGATGGGACAAACTTCGTATATTGGAAGGTAAGAGTTACTGCCTATCTTCAATCTCTTGGTACAAAAGTCTGGGATATCATCGATACAGGGTACACTTTTCCATCAGCAACTCCTACAGATCCGGCTGAGAAGAAGAAATATGAAACAAATGCAAAGGCAGTCAATACCCTATTAGGATGTCTATCTCAATCAGAATTCGTCAAGGTTATGCAGTATAAATCCGCAAAGGAAATATGGGACAAGATTGTTATGAGCTATGAAGGAGATGAACAAGAGGACCATCGGACAGGAGAGAAGTTGCTTTCAAGGCTTCAGGCAAAGGAGACTACTATGAGTCAGGACACGTGTCAGAAGAAGAAGAAGAATCAAATTTTGTCAAGAATCTTCAACGGGGTGCTGGAAGATTCCGAGATTGACAAAGGGAAGGAACCTGTTAGATGGAACAAGCAACAGAATGCAACTAAGAAAAGTTACTACACTCATGAAGACAGTGATGGCCTATCAAATAGTGACGAAGATGAACGAGGTAATGATTATAAACTTTTAATGGCTTTTGAAGATGATGATTACATGGATGCTATAGATGTAGATGGTTTTTATGAAGAGATTTCTAGACTCAAAACATGTTTAGAAGAAAAAGATATGATCATTGATACTCTGCAATTCCAACTTGATGAAAAAGAAAAATTTCTTGAGAAGTTAGAATGTGAAATTGTTGGCCTTAAAAAAGAAATTGAGAAAACAAAGGCTGTTAATATTAAATTTGTTAAAGGATCTGAAACTCTGGATGAGATTATCAATGTACAGCGTTCTCCACTAATCAAGACAGGTCTGGGGTATAATGGAGAAGCATCTCAAGCATCCACCTCAAAGAGTTATCTTGATGCAGCAAAGAGGAATGAGCAAAAGCCCAATGGAGATCACCAGGTAAAACAGGGATGAATTACATCAAGAATAAACAAAGACTACCAGGTAAATCAGGGGAAATCCATCTTATGGGTGAACAAAAGCTACAACCAGCCACAGGTAAAAACTTCTCAATTTGCTTCAAGAATGGATGACAATAGAAACTACAATCATTTGGCTGGTAGATTTGATAATCGCAGAAGTTTCTTCAATGGCCAATGTTTCTCTTGCCATAACTTTGGTCACAAAGCAGCTCAATGTGTTGCCTATAAGACAATCATGACTAGAGAAGCTCAAAAACAAAGAAGTATGACTGGGATTACGAAAAGGACCTATAACAACTTTTCAGCCCTTGAAAATGAAATTGAATGTTCTATTTGTAATAACTTCGGTCATGAAGATTCTGAATGCAGGAGCAGGTTTCGGCAGACAAAGGAACAAGCCTCAAGCACCAGAACATGGAGAATAAAGGAACCACAACCAGAAAGATGTGGGATAGCTTTTTATGCAGAAGGACAGGAAAATCTATGGTACATCGACAGTGGATGTTTGAAGCATATGACAGGTGATAAAGAAAAACTTGAATCATATAGTGTTTCAGAAAAGGGAAAGAAAGTTTCTTTTGGAAATGATACCCCTGCAGTCATAAAAGGAAGAGGCACTGCTCAGTTGAAAGAAAAGGTCAAAGCTGGAAATGTTTTGTATGTTGATGGCTTGAAGCATAATCTACTGAGTGTCAGTCAGATGTGCGATCAAGGAACCGAGGTAATATTTCGATCAAATGGATGTAGTGTTCGTGATCTTGATACATGAAAAACAGTGATCAAAGGTGGAAGAACTCCAAATAATTTATACATATTTGAAGAAGGACAACAACAATGCTATTTGAGCAAGGATGATGAACACTGGTTATGGTACCAGAGGTTGGGGCATCTAAGCTTTTCACAAATAAGGAAAGCATGCAAATACCAGGCAGTTCGTGGTCTTCCAGATATCAAAATTCCAGACAACACAATATGCAAATCATGTCAGTTTGGTAAGCAAACTAGAACTAACTTCCCTGAGAAGGAAGGATCAGCTAGTAGGCCTCTTGAGCTAGTCCATACAGATGTATGTGGTCCATTTAGGACAAGGTCACCTCGAGGAGAAGAATACTTTATATTATTCATTGACGACTTCTCCAGGATGGTTTGGTTAGGACTTATGAAGCACAAAGACGAAGCATTCGAAAAATTCAAATCCTTCAAAGCCTTGGCTGAAAACAAATCAGATCACAAAATTAAGTGCCTCAAGTCCGACAGAGGTGGGGAGTTTACCTCAAATGAATTTTTCAATTTCTGTGAAGAACATGGAATAAGAAGGGAATTCTCTACAGCTAGGACTCCTCAGCAAAATGGAGTGGTGGAAAGGATGAACAGAACGATCCAACAAATGGCTCGTGCTATGCTTGATGAGTCTGGAACTCCCGCAACCTTCTGGGGTGAAGCTGCATTTGCTGCGGTTGTTATTCTCAACAAAACAAATGTCCGAGTGAACAGCACTCAAACTCCTCATGAGCTCTGGTATGGTGAGACTCCTTCGGTAAAGCATTTCAAAATTTTTGGAAGCAAATGCTATATTAAGAATAATGATGAACAGCTTGGCAAACTTGAACCTAGAGCAGATGAAGGCATTCTCCTTGGTTATTCTCCCCACAACAAAGCATATAAGTGTTACAATAAAAGACTTGGAAGAATTGTTGACAGCATTGATGTAGTGGTTGATGAAAAAGGATACATTCCTAGGCAAGTAAATTATGAAAATATCAAAGAGGATGAAGACTACTCTCCAAATCAGACTGATGATGAAGAAGAACCTCAAGAGGCACCAGAGGAACATATAAGGATAGAAGAGAAGACTCCATCCAGGTATGTTCAGAAGAATCATCCAGAATCTCAAATTTTGGGGCAGAAAGAGGCAGGTATACAAACAAGAAGAACAATTGCAGAAGCCTCAAGCTATTTGGCTTTGCTCTCCTCCACTGAGCCACAAAATGTAAAAGAGGCATGCAAAGATGAATGCTGGGTCAAGGCAATGGATGAAGAACTTGAGCAGATCGAAAAGAACAACACTTGGGAGTTGGTCCCTAGACCAAAGGATAAGAATGTCATAGGAACAAAATGGATCTTCAAGAACAAGTTGAATGAAAATGGGGAAGTTATTAGAAACAAGGTCAGACTTGTCTGTAAAGGGTATGCTCAATAAGAAGGAATAGACTTTGAAGAAACTTTTGCTCCCGTTGTTAGACTTGAGGCCATCCAAATGTTCCTTGCTCTCTCAAGCTTTAAAAAATTCAAAGTATTTCAAATGGACGTGAAATCAGCCTTTCTGAATGGAAACTTAGAAGAAGAAGTGTACATTGAGCAACCAGATGGTTTCATTCTTGGGAATGATCCAAATCTTGTATGCAGACTTAAGAAGGCCCTCTATGGTCTTAAACAAGTTCCAAGGGCTTGGTACTATTGTTTGCACAAGTACCTTCATCAACAAGGTTTTTCAAAAGGATCAGCAGATAGCAATCTTTATATAAAAATTGAAAATGACAAATTGCTAATACTTGTTGTGTATGTAGATGATATTATCTTTGGCAGCAATGAAGAAGCTATGAGTCAAAGCTTTGCCTTGGTGATGCAAAAAGAATTTGAAATGTCTTTGCTTGGAGAATTGACATATTTTTTTGGATTGCAAATCCAACAAAATGAAGGCGGTATCGTTTTGTCCCAAACCAAGTATCTCAAGCAGATCTTGAAGAAATATGGCATGGAAGATGCAAAACCAGTATGTACCCCCATGGTTACAGGATGTAGCCTTAGTGCAAATGATGAATCAGCAGCAGTGCATCAACCAACCTATAGATCTATGATTGGAAGTCTACTTTATTTGACAGGTGCCCGACCAGACATCATGCATGCAGTGGGAATAGTTGGAAGATTTCAAGCAAATCCTAAGGAAACTCATCTTCAGGCAGTTAAGAGAATCTTCAAGTACCTTCAAGGAACTCAAAACTATGGCTTATGGTATCCTAGAGATACAGATCTCACACTTCATGCTTATACAGATGCAGATTGGGCCGAAAGCGTGGATGACAGGAAGAGCACAAGTGGTGGTGCATTCTTCATGGGTTCCAGATTAGTATCTTGGTTCAGCAAGAAACAGAGTTCGATTGCTTTATCTACAGCTGAAGCGGAATATGTGGCTGCTGCATCTTGCTGCACTCAACTCCTTTGGATGATGCAGACCTTGCAGGATTTTCAAATCACTTGTACACCACCTATCTCCATCTTATGTGATAATACAAGTGCAATCAGCATTTCAAAGAACCAGTCATGCATTCAAAGACCAAGCACATACCGATCAAGTATCACTTTCTCCGGGAACAAGTGTTGGAACAAAAGGTCAAATTGGTGTATGTTCCTTCTAAGGAACAAGTTGCTGATATTCTCACTAAACCACTACCCAGGGAAACTTTTGAATACCTCAGACAGAAGCTGGGGGTAGTTGATGCATCATCTTGCTGTTAAATCTTGTCTGGTTCAGAGAAAAATGGGTGTACGCGAGTTGCCTAAGGAGGATCCGCGTACATACGCCGGTTTGTACAAAGACAGTCGCGTATATGGAGGTTTGATGAATATCAGTAGGGACATGCTCTGGTTGAAGATATTCTGATATGGGTCTGACAGAGACCATCCGACACAGGTTCAGGGGGAGCAGATAAACTTCTAATGATGCATTGTTGGCATTATCTTAGAAGCTTTTGGTTCTAAGCTGTTGTTGAGTTCAGGTGGAACAAAGGCAGAGGGAGAACATAAGGAAATCTTGGTTGCTGATCTGAATGGTGATTGACAGATGCTGCTGCTATCAGTTATTGGTGACTTTCATAAGTATTTCGTCTCTATGTCATGTATCTCTTTTTTGGTATCTCTTTCATGGTGTCAAGGTTATGTAACGACCTATTTTGGTTTCCCCACTATGACTGGGATGAACATGTAATGAACTTGGTTGTCATATGTAAATTTCTGATGTATCCCCACTTGGTTGGGTGGATGATCCCCACTTGGTTGGGTGATGGATGTATGTATTGGGTCTTTTGGTGATAGGAAGGTCTTTTATGATGTATAAGTCATGGTTCTTCTTGAAGAACATCTTTTTGCAGATCTTGCCTACAGTCAGGGGGAGCATGGTTAGCACAACAGGGCAGAGATTTCAGCATGTACTCAGGGGGAGCACAACCCTTTGCCCTTGATGACAAAGGGGGAGAATGACTTTGAGGATCTTGGGTTACCATCAAGTCCAAAGGGGGAGATTGTTGGCATTATGGCACAGGTCTGGAGCTATGGCATAGGTGTTGTCCTTGATGGCAACTCTCTTTGATAACAGATCTCAGTTCAGGCTTTCAGAATGAAGGAAAAGACATATACGCAGGTTCATCTAGACGAAGATGCGTATACACGCGGGTTAGACGTTACAAAGGCGCGTATGCGTATACACGCACTTTCACGCAAGGAAAAGCGCGTACATGTTGGAAAACTTACCTTTGGTCCGTGGTAGTTAGTCCTTGGTACTTGAACCTATGGTTTTGGACCATGGTATCTCGTCAGAAGTGTTGATCCCAAGTATTGGGCCCGTGGTATTGTGTTATTATGGTTTTGGACCGTGGTATTGAGAAAGGCCTAAGACTATAAAAGAGGAAGGAGATCATTTGGCAAAGCATCTTTGGAATCAATTGAATATCTAACATGTGCTAGATTTGAAACTTTTGTGATTGGGGTTATGGTGCAGATCTGGATCTGAATGAAGGAGGAACCTAAGCGCATAAAGAAGGATAAGATATATTGATGGGTCATAATCTTTAAAGCTTGAATGATAGTATCTTTGTATGATTTTGATCTGTTCTGTGAGGCGCACACTTGATCTATAAATCTGATAATCTGGGTTATTTAGCATTTGACTGTTTGAAAGAGTAAATTCTCCTTTATAGATCTGTACGCAGGTTCAGTGAAGCGAAGGTGCGTATACACACAGGTTCAGTAAAGGAAAACAACATATACGCAGGTTGCTCCACACACAGGAGCGTATGCACGCAGGTTTCAGGTTGTTTAAATAGCGTATACATATTTTATTGTGATCTCACTGCCTCTGTTTGTTGCTGCAGTGTTCTGGGTTCAGATTTTGGTATATGGTTACTGTTACTGTGTTCTGGGTACAGCTGTCAGAGAAGTGTTTATTGTGAATCAGTTTTGTTCAGTGGAAAGGAGATTGGTTGAAGCATAAATCTTGATGATTGATTGATGTTCATGGATCTAGTCTGAAAATTTATGAAACGTGGTCCCTGGAAGAAAGAGAAGGTTGTAGCCTTCAGTAGGCCAGCACCTACGTACTAGTATCTTGGCTAGTACAAGAGCTAAGGGGGTTGTAGCTCCCTTCCAGGAGAAGCTGGAAAACGAGAGAGGGTTGTCGCTCTCTGCAGGTTGTAGCCTGCGTACTGGTAAAGCACTGCACCAGTACATTGTAAAAGGAAGTTTCTAATTAAAGAGAGATAGAGACGAATTGTAGCAGGTGGTTTTCACCCACATTGGGTTTCCACCTTGTATCGTTTGTTCTTGTGTGTGACTGTCTTCTGTTCTGTTTTACTGGTCTGGTTACTGTTTATTTCACTCAGATACACAGATTAATAATCAACATCTGAAAGATAAAGTAAATCATAAGTTTGCTTTGTATATGTGGGTTTCCCTCTACATAGTTGCGTATATACGCGGGTTTTACTAACTAAGTAGCATATATCCTCTGATTTTTTAAAAGGGAATATTTGGCTTGATAATACTGATTCACCCCCCCCTCTCAGTATTATTTCCAACATTTAAGTGATAAAGTTACTAAAGTCTAATTTTAAAGTGACTTTTATAAAGTCAATGAAAAATTAGAAAGGAAAAGTGACTTTGGAAATAAATGACTAAGTGGGTCTTTATTAAAGTGGGGTGAATTAAAAAATAGAAAGTGAGATTTAAATGAGCATTTAATCTCAGCCCTAGATCTCAATCTATTTCAGCCTTTGGATTTAGGGATCACCCAAAAGTCACTTCAGGTTGGATTAAGGGAGGAAAATGAGGAAAAGATCATTCATTCTTTCATGAGTAGATTGAGAGAGAGAGAAAGAGAGCAAGGGAGATTTCTAGGAGAAGGAGGCAGCAGCTTGGCACACATTCCAAGGCAACATTTCAGCAAATCCATACAGCTAAATGAGCAAACAGTAAAAGGCAGATTTTTTGGGCACGATTTTCAAGGAGGCGATTTTCTGCAAAAAATCGAGGTCTGTCCGTATGGTTCGTACATCCATACAGTCTATACATCCGTACAGTCCATATAGCAGTTTTCCAACTTGACTGTGAGGCCTGAAAATGAGATAAGTTGTAAAGTTTACTTGCTGAAATTTTTGCTGAAAATTTTTCTCATTGTAAGAAAGAGCTCTCGAACTGGTTTTCCCCAAGAGTTGTAGGGGGTTTTTCCAGGGTCACATTGACAAAAAATCATTGTGTTTAAATGTCTTAAATGGATGTTTGTACCTGCTGATTTTTTATTTCTACATTTTCCAGCATTCTGTAAAATTTCCAAAATTTGTGTTTTCAGCAAAAAAAATCATTTTTTCAGTTGTTGAATGTATGGATATGGGAAAGGGCATTTAACTACATGGGAGAAAATAGGTGAAACTGAAAACCGGGGTAGGAAAATAGAAATTTTTACATTTTTCCCTTTCAGCGGAGGATGACACATTGCAAAAGAGATGATGTGCAGAGGGGATGTTTGCATTTTTTTCTTTGTTCTTGTTTGCATGTTTTGTTTTGTTGAGTTTGAGCATGGCCATGCTGTGTTGTACTCATTTTCCTTTGTTTTGCATTTTTTTCTCAGTTTTTGTAGTCTGGTCTTAGTTTCATTCCTTGGGTGTGTCGTACTCTTCCTTTGTTTTGTTTTTTTGTTCTTTTAATGTTTTTTATAGTTCGGTCTTGGCTTCGTTTGTTGGGTGAAAAACATAAATGAAGGAAGCAAACAAAGAAAATTGAGGTTATTGTTCATAAAGGAAGATGAGTTAACATTTCTATATGCAATGCAATTTACTTAAAAGTATCTTTCACTAATTTGTGGCTAAATTTGTTTGCTAGGATTCTTGGTCCACATTACACACACACCCCCACACAATGTGCCCTAGAGAGTGTTGAGAAATCTAGGGGCAGCAAGTGTAGGTGATTTCTCTTACTTTTATAATTGCTTGTGATGTATTTTTACTTTACTTGATTAACTTTTTATTTCCTTTATTATTATTAGAGTTCTCTATCATCAAACAATTACCAAATCATAAAGAACGTTGAGACAACAAGACAGAAGATGTAGGTGATTATCCAGGGCCAAAACCTCTCCAATTGAGAGGAAAACCCACCAGAATTCTTCTCTTCTTATAGAACTTCAATTGACGAATCCAAGACCCTATGACCCTTGACCAAGACCCTCCAAGACTAATTCAACCTTCCTTCTTGATGAGCTTTCCTTGCACAGCTTCCAGCAACAAACATCGACCTTGCAACAACTTCAAACCCAACAACAATTTATGCAACTTCGACCTAGCAGCTTCAACAACTTCGTGTTGAAGAATCTAGGGCAATTAGGTGTAGAGTGATTCTTCGTGACAAGATAACAATTTGTGAAGTATTTTTCCAATTTGTCTTTGTTAGCTTAATCTTCTTCTTTGCTTATTAATGCATGTGTGTGTGCTTCATCAAACTGCTATCAAAACATAAAACAAGAACACAAGATGTTGGCTCTCTGCCAAGGCCAAAACCTCTCTTCTCTTGAGAGGAAAACCCTTCGGTAAGTTTTCTCTTATTGAAGCTTCTTTCTTGATCAATGCCAAACCCTTGGCCCTTGACTAGGAGATCCCCCAAGCACAAGTCAAGTCCTTCCTTTTCTCTGCACTTTGTCTTCGTGACATTTTGTTCATCTTATTGCGGCACTTTGTTGCCCGACACTTCATTCTTCCTTCCACGGTTAGTAGATCTTTTAGAAGAGATACTTTTACTTAGTGATATCCTTCACCTAAGGATACTCATTCCTTCTCTTGATCATCCGAGTTCCTTCTTGATGTATGGTGGTAGGCTTAGTGTGACAAAACTGCAGCCCTAATACTCGCACATGTGAGAGTTCTTGTTGATGTTTTGTGGTTTCTTTTTCCTTCGCTTGAGGTCCTTCCTTCTTCGCTTGTATAGGAGGCCTAATAGCCCTAGTTTGATGCCCAAACGATGATAGATGAGCAACATTAATGTTGCTGCTGTAGTGACCACAGTCAGCCCTTCTATTCCTCGCATGTGTGCCTGCAATTCACCCTAAAACAGTGCTTTATACTAAAGTTATATTTCCTCCTTCGCTTCTCTAGAGGCTCCCTTAAACTCGACTTTTCCACATGCACTTGCTCATCGATGTCAGAGATGATCTTCACTATCTTTAGACGAGTGGACAACCTCTATATATAGAGGATTGTCCCTCCTTTAGGCCGACTTGTAAGCCGACTTGCTGCTTTGAGGCCGACTTGACTTTCATTGCTGCGATAGGTGCTGTTAATGGAACCATTACTTCTTTTGATGGTGTCTTTGCCAGGAGGAGACTTGAATTTGCTTGGAGGTGTCTTCTTTGACTTTTATACATAAATATACATAATGTAACATACCCTTAAGGTCTTCAACATAATTCTTTTGACTCTTCGACTCACCTATAGCACTTTGTCATGTGCTAGACCTATTTCAATGAGCATGAAACTCATTGACATATATTATAAAAATAATATTTCTTTTCTTGAATAAATACAAATATCAAAAGTACATTTATGAAGCTCGAACCTAGTTACATTTCCTTCAACACTCCCTCTTAACTAGGGAGGTATTCATACAACATTACAAGGTGTTTGGCTATGTTTCAATCTTGAAGAATTCACATAAGAGAAACTGGATTTACAATCCATCTATTATAGCATCATATCAATCATCATTGTCATAGTGCAAGGCCTTGACTAACAAGTTACAACTCCATCTCTTCATGAGATCATGAGCTACACTGCTGGCGAGACCAATGATTTATAGACACAATGATTGTCTCTCAAGGTACATACCCACTACCCACCTGGGTGTTCACTGAGTATGACCTTCTAGGACTATTCTTGTCTTGGATTCCCAACCCTCAAAGAATATGGGTCCTCTTGCCTACTCTTGTCTTGTATGCCCTACACATCCTCAAAGAGTATCGAATGTCAAATTATTACCCAATCCTCCCATTCTTTCTTCCCAAGTGAAGACAAGAATGTTGTGTCTATCTTGTGTCTACATTTCCATTCATGGCCTTCATTTAGACTTACCGCTGTTAGTCCTGGTCTAGTGCATGATACATGAGATGGAAAAACACAATTGTCACTCCCTTGCAATCAGGGGTGATCCCAAACTACCTCTTGATCAGGAACCAGTCAGAGCTCCCTCTTAACTAGGGACTCTTTCATTCATCAACAACTTCTTCTTCATCCTTTAGCTACTTGATCTCCTTCCTTTCTTTCATGTCATGAAGTATTTGTTTGAACTTCTTCTAGGTAGGGCACCATCCATCGATCACTTTCCTTCTTGGTTTGTCATGTCATTGCTTCCTTCATGGAAAGTGGCTTTCTTGTCATACATCAAGTTTCTTGTCATCTGGCTACTCCTTTGTCATCTGTCCATGCTTCAGAATACTCTTCTTCTTTGTCGTACTTGCTTGTTTACATGCCTCGACCTAGTAACCCATCATGATTTCATCCTGATATTGCTTCAACATTGCTTTTTCTTTTGTTGGATGGCTTCTTCATCACGACATCTTTGTAGAGTAGAATCAATTATCTGCATCTTTCATATCTCCAAGGCCTTCATAGGTGTCAAGGGTCCTTCCTTCCTTTGTCAGATTTGTCCTGCCTTCTTTCGGGAGATATCTTCAAAGTATCTTGTCAAATAGTGATTCTCGGTTATCATGGTGTTCTTTACATGCTTGATCTCTTTCTTCATTTTCTTTTCTTTGGATAAATTGGTCAACCATCTCATGCTCCTCGAGAGAACTTCTTCATTGCTTGCTTCCTGGACTAGTCAGCATTTCTTCTTGCTTCTTAGTCAACAATCCTATACTCCTTATGTGAGCATATCCTTTTGTTGACCTTTATTATATAGTACATGCCTTCGAGCATGTCATTGGTGAAAGAGATCCTTTCCTACTTGATCATGTTATAGAACTATTCCCATGACTCAATAATATACATGATAACATGACTAAATTTTGATGCATACATACCTCATCTTGATTCTCCTTTGATCATCTTAGCTTCATTAGGTTGTCCTTAGTGTGGCCCTTCTTGCTTCATCTTAGCTTGCCTGCATATCCTCCTTTTCTTGAACCCCATGAATGGGACTCCCAATGAGACATCTGCTTTGGTTCATGAACCTTCTTTTGAAGATTCCATCATAGGATCTTAAAGACACTTGCCTTGCAAATGTTTCTTTTCCTTTGATGATTGAGGTCTTCTAAGATTCTTAATCATGATCAATTTTCTTTCATCGTGGATGAGTGCTATACTAGGTATGCTCCTTCTACATGAATATCTTGAGCTATATCTACCATGCTCTTATATTCTAGAAGATATTTCTAACCATGCATTTTGTTCTCATTACAAATGCTACTTCTTCATGAGTATCTAGAACTCTATGTACTTCATCCTTCTAGATTCTAGAAGATGTTTCTAGCCATGCAATTTTTATGTTATTTCGACATTCTCCTATCCTACTCAAAACCTTGAAAGAAGACTTGAAGTAAAGAGTTTGACTTAGTCATAGTAGAGATCCGGAGGATCTTCCTTCTTTTGCTTCTTTTCTTATTCTTTCACCTCTTGAGTCATGTGAGCTTCTCTTCCCTCTTTCTTTTGTTGTTGTTGTCCTTCTTAAGCCTAGGACAATTCCTTTTGTAGTGTCCATATTCTTGGCATCCATAGCATTGGATTTTGGACATGTCTTTGTTGTTGTTCTTTGTGGACCAAATTTACCAAATTTTCCCTTTCTCTTGGCCATGGTAGCAAATGCTTGCTCCTTTGATCCCACATCTTCCTTTGCTTTAAGTCTAGTTTCCTCTGTCTTGCATAGAGACCACATTTCACTGAGTGTGGTTGCTTCCTTCTTGGCATATATGCTTGATGTGAAGTTGCCCCAATCCTCAAGTAGAGCATTGAGTACTACAGTTGTCATTTCTCTGTCAGACATGACTTCCCCAAGCTCTTGAAGTTGATCCCTCATCTCAGAGATCTTCATGAAGTAGGGAGCTATTCCTTCCTTCAATATCTTCATCTTGTACAACTCATTTCTTAGAAATATCACTTCTCCGGCTATGGATATCGAGAATATCTCTACTAGCTTATCATAAATTTCTTTTGATGTTTCAAATTTGGAGACATAAGGAATGAGAGAGTTTTTGATTGATTCTATTAGAATCCTTTGAGCTCTTGTCTCATCCTTATTATACTTGGCTAAGGCTTGAGTTTGTTCCTTAGCAAGGATAGTGATATTCCCTTTGACATGTTCTAGGAGTTCATTCTCCTTGAGAAGTAAATCATTCCTCTTCTTCCATGAAAGAAAGTTATTGGTCCTACCAATTTGTTGTTTTTCTTGCAAAAAGGCATTGATGTATAGTTAGAAGGGGACATATACTTACTTGATAGATTTTGAGATGTAGTGAATTTGCTTTTTCCTTGAAGACTTGATGGCTTGCCTTTCTAGGATCTTGATGTTCTTCAAGTTGCCTTCTCCAAGTGGACTTGCTTCAAGTAGACTTGATTGATGGCTTGGCTTGTGGTGTAGGTCCTTTCTTGATGAATGATAGATGGTAGGCCTTCTTTTCCTTAAATAGATTTTTCTTGATGCTTCAACCTTGTAGATGCCTTTCTTTGATGAGTGTTCTTGAGTTTCCCTTTTCCTTGATGTGCCCCCTTAGCTCTAATACCATGTTGAAGAATCTAGGGCAATTAGGTGTAGAGTGATTCTTCGTGAAAAAATAACAATTTGTGAAGTCCTTTCCCAATTTTTCTTTGTTAGCTTAATCTTCTTCTTTGCTTATTAATGCATGTGTGTGCTTCATCAAACTGCTATCAAAACATAAAACAAGAACACAAGATGTTGGCTCTTTGCTAGGGTCAAAACCTCTCTTCTCTTGAGAGGAAAACCCTTCGGTAAGTTTTCTCTTATTGAAGCTTCTTTCTTGATCAATGCCAAACCCTAGACCCTTGATTAGAAGATCCTCCAAGCACAAGTCAAGTCCTTCCTTTTCTCTGCACTATGTCTTCCGGCACTTCGTTCACCTTCTTCTGGCACTTCGTCCTTCTTCTGGCACTTCATTCTTCCTTCCACAGTTAGTAGATCTTCTAGAAGAGATACTTTTACTTAGTGATATCCTTCACCTAAGGATACTCATTCCTTCTCTTGATCATCCAAGTTCCTTCTTGATGTATGGTGGTAGGCTTAGTGTGACAGCACTGCAGCCCTAATACTCGCACGTGTGAGAGTTCTTGTTGATGTTCTATGGTTCCTTTTTCCTTCGCTTGAGGTCCTTCCTTCTTCGCTTGTATAGGAGGCCTAGTAGGCCTAGTTTGAAGCCCAAACGATGATAGATGAGCAACTTTAATGTTGTTGTTGTAGTGACCGCAGTCAGCCCTTCTATTCCTCGCATGTGTGGCTGCAATTCACCCTAAAACAATCCTTTATACTTTGGTTATATTTCCTCCTTCACTGCTCTAGATGCTCCCTTAAACTCGACTTTTCCACCTGCACTTGCTCGCTGATTTCATAGATGATCTTCACTATCTTTAGAGGAGTGGACATCCTCTATATATAGAGGATTGTCCCTCCTTTAGGTTGACTTGTAGGCCGACTTGTTGCTTTGAGGCCGACTTGACTTTCTTTGCTGCGATAGGTGCTTTTAATGGTGCCATTGCTTCTTTTGATGGTGTCTTTGCTAGGAGGAGACTTGACTTTGCTTGGAGGTGTCTTCTTTGACTTTTATACATAAATATACATAATTTAACATACCCTTAAGGTCTTCAATATAATTTTTTTGACTCTTTGATTCACCTATAGCACTTTGTCATGTGCTAGATCTATTTCAATGAGAAAGAAACTCATTGACATATATTATAAAAATAATATTTCTTTTCTTGAATAAATACAAATATCAAAAGTACATTTATGAAGCTCGAACCTAGTTACATTTCCTTCAACACTTTGACCTACTAGCTTCACAGCTTTGACTTTCATGTAGCTTCAACAACTTCGATGAAGCAGCTTCACAGCTTCGACCTAGAAGCAACTTCACAGCTTCGATGCAACTTCAGAATTTCGTCTAGCTCATTAATTGTAGAAACCCTAACAAAAGAGAGAGAGAGAGGCCCAAAACTAAGTTTCTTCTTCTTCGTCGTCCTTTTGCAGCTACTTCCTTGAGGAGATCGAACTTGCTTTAGTTTGTGTCCAAATGAGGTTGGAGTTCCTTCTTATATATAGCCTTTTGAGGGGTACAAATTGCTATCTTGAGGTTGACTTATCCCTTCATGTAGGCCGACTTGATCTTTATGCCATGACGAGGCCTTGGAGGGTCTTTTAAGTTTTGACTCTATTTTGTCTCAATAAATTTTTCTTTACAATATGTAACATGCCCAAATGGGTCTTCAATACATGACAATGACTCAATTGATTTTATGACAAACCTAGAAGCACTCAATTGATTTCATCTTGTCAATATGTGAACCATGCCTTCATGCATCTTTCCAACGAAAGAGATCCCTTTTCTTCAATCATGCTCATGAGGTAGAGCATTCATCCATGCTATCTGCAACTATATGATGACATGACTCAATCTTATCAAATACATGCATACATACATCATTTCTTCTTTTTGGTCATCTAGACTTCCTTGATTGAAAGTACTTCAACCATCTTGACCTGTTGCACTCCTTTGTCATCATACCATCATCCCATGAATCCCATACAAGATGGAATTCTCAGTGAGACACTTGCTTCTTCCAAGAGAGGTGAACCTTCTAATGAATATTCCAATGGAGGATCTTGCTTATCCTCATCCTGCAAATGCTCCTGCCTAATGTTGATGATACATGATGAGCTCCTTCTATGCTAAATGAATTTTATTTTCCCATAAGTACTACTTATGCTTTGAATGAACTTACCAAGAGCTACTTCCTTTCTATGATGACTGTTACAATCATGTAGACTTCTACATCATCTATCGTTTCAATCTTTTCTAATGAGCTCTTGTTTTAACAATATGCTTCTAATATGATGCCATCTTCTACTAAGATGCATCTAGTCATAATGCTTCTCATCTTGACTGCCATGTTAGAGGTCTTTTCACCTCCTATTTTTCCTTGCTATGCGTTAGAGGAACCCTAATAGTGAAGATCTATCCCTTTATATTTCTTCTCATCGGGTTCTTCCACTTTTTCAGTGATATGGGCTTCATTTCTTTCTTTCCTTTTGTTGTCGTTCTTGAATTTCAGACAATCTTTGTTGTGATGCCCATATTCCTGACAACCATAGCATTGGATCTTCGACATATCCTTCTTCTTTTTCTGAGGACCAAATTTTCCAAACCTTCCTTTTCTCTTAGTCATGGCAGCGAATGCTTGAACTTGTTCACCCGTTCCCACATCACTCTTTGCTTTTAACCTGGTTTCTTCAATAATGACCAGAGTTCACTGAATGAGGTGGCTTCCTTCTTTCCAAAAATACTTGATATGAGGTTGCCCCATTCATTAGGTAGTGCATTGAGTACCACAGTGGTCATTTCTCTATGATTTTCCCCAACTCTTTCAGTTGGTCTCGTATTTTTGACACCCTCATGAAGTATGAGGCTATTCCTTCTTCCTTTGATATCTTCATCTTGTAGAGCTTGAGCTTCTTCTTTTGGTGGTTCGACAATTAAACCCATAACATGACCAATGACTTCATTTTTTATGAGGATCAAATCTGTCCTCTTTTTCCATTTAAGATAGTTTGTTGAGCCAACCAATTTGTTGCTCTCCTTGCCAAATGAAGTCATTTTGATAGATTTAGACATAGATTTAAAGATACTTCTTGTGAAGATACTTCTTCATGACAATAACTTCATTTTGATGCCTTCTTGGTTTTTGATGATGATGTTGATAATAGAAGATGTCTTCTTGATGAAGATGTCTTCCTTCAAAAGTGATCCTTGACTCAAAGAGAGGGAGATCACCTTGAATCCTTGATGATGATGATAATGCCTTCTTCTCGCTTCCTTGAATTGGAGACTTCAAGATGCTTTAGTGTGTAATCCTTCTTTGAGTTGATGTAGGATCTTTAAGGTCTACTTTTCCTTGTAATGGAGATTGTAAGCTTCCCAAGAACCCTATCTTTGAGTGAGCTAGGGTTTTGAGGTCTTCTCCTTCTTGTTGCTTTGAGTAGTCCTTCTTAATGCTTCTTAGTTTGTTCGGCCTTTATGAATCCTTTCTTGATGATTCGATGTCCTTGATGTTGAATGATCTTCTTGTGCTTCGGCCCTTGAGTATCCTTCTTTAAGCTACCCTTCCTTGATGTAGTCACCTTAGCTCTGATTCCATGTTGAGAAATCTAAGGGCAACAAGTGTAGGTGATTTCTCTTACTTTGATAAGTGCTTGTGATGTATTTTTACTTTAGTTAATCAACTTCTTCTTTCCTTTATTATTATTAGAGTTCTCTATCATCAAACAACTACCAAATCATAAAGAACAATGAGACAACAAGACAATGTAGGCATTTAACCAGGGCCAAAACCTCTCCAACTGAGAGGAAAACCCACAAGAATTCTTCTCTTCTTATAAAACTTCAATTGACGAATTCCAAGACCTATGACCCTTGACCAAGACCCTTCAAGACCAAGTCAATCTTCCCTTTTGATGAGCTTTTCTTACACAACTTCCATCAACAAACATCGACCTTCCAGCAACTTTGACCCCAACAACAATTTCTACAACTTCGACCTACCAGCTTCAACTACTTCAAACTGCGAGCTTCACACAACCTTGATGCAACTTCAGTAGCTTCGACCTAGCAACTTCACAACTTCGACCTAGAAGCAACTTCACAACTTTGACCTTGCAGCTTCACAACTTTGACCTTGCAGGTTCATAACTTCGAACTTGCAACTTCATAGCTTCGACCTTGCAGCTTCACAGCTAGAATGCAGCTTCAGAATTTCGTCTAGCCCAGTGACTGTAGAAACCCTAACAAAAGAGAGAGAGGCCCAAAACTTTGTTTCTTCTTCTGCTTCATCTTTTCTAGCTACTTCCTTTAGGAGGTCGAGTTCCTTTTTATATATAACCTTTTGAGCAAGGTTACTTGGAAGCAGGTGCGGAAGTGGGAGCAGGGAGCAACGTTTTCAAAAGCTCCCGGTTTGGTAGCGAATTGAGAGTGATTTTTTATATAATATATACTTTTATATATTTTGATGCATATATGTCAACAAAAGCATGTAGAATAATGAATTAGATATAAAAAGAAAAAAAACATGGATTACACCATATAATATCAACCATCTAGAAGTTATAATCTTCATCAACCACATCCACACGTTACAAGTTTTCATTTATATAGCATGCAAGGGTGCACATAACCAAAATATCATCATGTGTAATCCATCTTTGAACTGAAAATACATCAACAAATAGGCACTATATGGCCTCTAGCATCCAAAAAAATCATGCTACAACAAATAGCTACATATCATCAAAATCATTGCCTATCTTGGGATCTTTGTCATTAATATCACCCTCTAAGCAATTAACGTAAGATAGAAAAAATGTAGCATGTCAAGTCAAGATTTTGTTTGAGTGATGGGTACAGTTTTAGTAGGGTCGTGATAGAGGAGTTCGACAACCAATGCCACTAACATGAAGATACATAGAGGGCTTCGTTCTCTTGATTAAATACGAGTCTCATACCCTAGTACATGACAAAATCCAATGGAAACGTTGCAATCCCCCCAATCCTGAAATCCTGAAAAGATGACAAGTCTCCTGGATTTTGACAGAGATCTAAAATTCTACTTTCTCCATGTGAAATCCAATGAAGTTGAAACCACTCTCAAACATCTTTAGTGATTTCATGGTAATGTTAAAAATTTAAGTAAAAGGATGAAAATGAAAGATAAAGGAGAATGTCACTTTTACTTTAAGAATTTAACATTATCATGAATTGCATATCAATACTAGGGCCATAAGATTGAATATTAGGTTGCCATACTGCAAAAATATTGTTTCTTTGAAAAAAAAGTGTGTTTGGAACATCTTTGTGAAAAACATTTTGTGAGAAAAACCAAGGAGCGATTTTTTTTTTTGTGGGACTGCGACGGGACCAAATTTCGGGAGCAAGAGCGAATTTCAGGAGCACGCTCTGGGAGCAATTCGAAGGGGAGGGGGGAGCCACTCCCCCACAACCCTGCTTTTGAGGGATACAAATTGCTATCTTGAGGTCGACTTGTCCCTTCATGTAGGCCGACTTGATCTTTGTGCCATGACGAGGTCTTGGAGGGTCTTTTGACTTTAATTTGACTCAATAAATATTTCTTTATAATATGTAGCATGCCCAAATGGGTCTTTAATACATGAAAATGACTCAATTGACTTTATGACAAGCCTAGAAGCACTCAATGGGTGCTTGACCTAAAAATAAATTTCCCTTGAGCATGAAACCCATGCCTCAAGAACAACAACAATAAATTTATTTTTCTCTTTTCATTAAATATATGAAATCATGATTACATATGTCATTATGAAGACTGAACCTAGTTACATATTTCAACACAGAGGAGGATGGTAAGGACAAACAACCAAGCATATCGAGCTTTCGACCAATCAACCATTGTGCTAGTAGACAATGCTAGGATTTTGGGTGTTCAATATGTTTAAATGTGCTTAGATCCCTCTTACAAAATGGATTATTTCTCTTATGATAACATTGATTCCATTATTCCTAATAGAATTACGTCTAGTTTAGAAAACTTATATATTTTGAGATTTAGCATGGAATGTAAATGGACAAGTTGGATCACAAGTTCTTGCCTTCAACTCTCTAGTTCAACTTTTATTAGAATTGTAATATTTTATTTTGTATCTACTGCAAATGGTTGATTTTAGTGATCACATATACGTAAAATACGAAATGGATTATCCCCCTTTATATAACAAAGCTCAAAGACAAGAATGTTTCACGTTACGATTGATTGTTGCATTCAACTCTTCAATTTAACTTGTATAATGATTCTAATACCTTATTATGTATCTATTGTAGATGGGTTGTTCTGGTGAGCACGAGTAAGTGGAATACAAAATAGAATGTCTATCTTTATATAACAAACTCTAGATGAGGTATGTTTGGTATAATGAATAATTATTAGTTTTGAAATATGCCTGCCATTACTATTTGTGTCTTTATTTTAACCTTATTTACCCCACCTTTTTTCCTTTTAGTGGAGGAGATGACACTACAGTAGAGATATTGTGCAAAGGCGAAGTTTTCAATTTTTTGTTTGTTGTTGTCTACATGTTTTTTTTTTAAGTTCATTCCTTCAAACTCTCTAGTTTGACTTTTAGTAGAAATCTAATCTTTTATTGTGTATCTATTGTAGATGGCTTGTTCCAATGAGCAAGAATACGTGAAAGACAAAATCGACTCTCCCCTTTTACATAACTCAAAGAAATGTGTTTCTTTTTACGATTAATTATTGAGTATTCTCTAGTTTAACTTATATAATGATTCTAATATATTATGTGTTTCTTTTGTTGATGGTTTGTTTTTATTAGCACGAGCAAGTGGAATACAAAGTGTGTCCATCATTATAAAACAAACTCTAGGTGAGTTGTGTTTCCTATTATGAATAATTATTGGTTTTGAAATATGTTTAACATTACTAATTTTGTGTGTATTTTAAGTTTATTCAACCAACTTTTTTTCCCTTCTAGTGCATAACAACACATTGCAGGTGAGATGATGTGTAGAGGGGATGTTTGCAATTTATTCTTTGTTCTTGTCTTCATGTTTTGTTTTGTTGAGTTTTAGCATGGCCATGCTATGTTGTATTCATTTTCCTTTGTTTTGCATTTTTTTTCTGATTTTTTGTAGTTTGTTCTTGGTTTCATTTGTTGGGTGTGATGTACTCTTCCTTTGTTTCGTTTTTTGTTCTTTTAATATTTTTTGTACTTTGGTCTTGGTTTCAATTTTTGGGTGCGGAAATGGAAATGAAGGAAGAAGACAAAGAAAATTGAGGTTATTGTTCATAAATGAAGGTGAGTCAACATTTCTATATGCAATGAAATTCACTTAAAAGTATCCTTCACTGATTTATGGCTCCCTTTGTTTGCTATTCAAATTATTATATGTTTTATCTATGCTCTCATAGTCAACTATATTGATCGTTTCTATGTAGCGAACAACTACAATTGTATGTTCTACACAGGTCAAGTGGTGAAGATGCACTATACATTTTACAAACATGGCATAGAGGATGGGTGAGGCATACTTTTCTCCTACACAATACTATTGTCCTTTAATACACTTAAATATTTGTTAGTTGCACGATGATTTATCATATTGTCATGGTTTCGAGGTGGTATGATCTTGTCCATGCGTGTGAGATTAGAGATTTTTCCTAGAACTTTGATATGAAAGAAATGGACATTTTACGCGGGGGTTCACATGTTCAGGGATTATTGTTCATGATTGTCGATGTTATAATATTAGCGAAGGGAAGGTAGTTATGTGTATGGTTAATTCATCGCTCTGTATATTTATTCTTTAACCTCTCGTCGTTTATTCGTGATCTCATATATAATATTACCTTGTGCATTGAACGACTGCAATTGTAGTGTCTAAGAGGGTTGAGTGGAGATGATATCTTAGGAAATTTAGATTTAATGCAAAGGATGGGCGAGTCATGTTTTTTTCCAACAAAATACTGTTATTATTATTTGTGTGCTCAATGTTTTCTCCTTCTAGCATGGTTCTCGAGTAGTACTGCTCAGATGATATACATAAAATGGTATGTTTAAATTTATATGCTTTTTTTAGTCCACATCACACTCACACCCCCACACAAAGTGCCTTAGAAAGGAGGATGGTAAGGTCGAGCAAGCAAGCATCTTGAGATTTCGAACAATCAACCATTGTGCTAGTAGAAAACGCTAGGATTTTGGGTGTTCAATATGTTTACATATGCTTAGATCCCTTTTACAAAATGGATTATTTCTCTTACGATAAAATTGATTGCATTATTCCTAGTAGAATTACATCTAGTTTAGAAAACTTATATATTCTGAGATTTAGCATGGAATATAAATGGACTGGAATTAAGTTGGGTCACAAGTTCATGCCTTCAACTCTCTAGTTTAGCTTTTATTAGAATTCTAATATTTTATTTTGTATTTGAAGTAGATGGTTGACTTCAATGACCACATATACGTAAATTACAAAATGGATTATCCTCCTTTATATAATAAAGCTCAAAGGCGACTATGTTTCACCTTATGATTGATTGTTGCATTCAACTCTCCAATTTAACTTGTATAATGATTTTAATATCTTATTATGTATTTGTTGTAGATGGCTTGTTTTATTGAGCACGAGTAAGTGGAATACAAAATGGAATGTCTATATTTATATAGCAAACTCTAGACGAGGTATGTTCGGTATAATGAATAATTATTTGTTTTGAATTATGCTTGCCATTACTATCTGTGTCTTTAACCTTAAGACTCACCCCACCTTTTTTACTTTTAGTGGAGGAGGGGACACTACAGTTGAGGTAATGTGTAAAGAGGACGTTTGCAATTTTTTTTGTTGTTGTTGTCTATGTGTTTTTTTTTTTAAGTTCATGCCTTCAAACTCTCTAGTTTGAATTTTATTAGAAATCTAATATTTTCTTATGTATCTATTTTGTTGAGTTTGAGCATGGCCATGTTACGTTGTACTCGTTTTCTTTGTTTTGCAATTTTTATTTTTTTTGTAGTTTGCCTTGGTTTTGTTTGTTGGGTGTGTTGTACTCTTCCTTTGTTTTTTTTTTTTTGTTATTTTAATGTTTTTTGTAGTTTGGTTTTGGTTTCGTTTGTTGAGTGCGGAAACGAAAATGAAGGAAGCAAAAAAGAAAATTGAGGTTATTGTTCATAAATGAAGGTGAGTCAACATTTCTATATGCAATGCACTTCACTTAAAAGTATCTTTTGCTAATTTTTGGCTGCATTTGTTTGCTATTAAAATTATTATATATTTTATGTATGCTCTCATAGTCAACTATATTCATCTTTTTTATGTAGTGAACAACTACTATTGTATTGTCTACACAGGTATTGGTGAAGATGCACTAGACATACTACAAACATGGCACAAAGAATGGGTGAGGCATATTTTTCTCCTACACAATACTACTGTCCTTTCATATACTAAAATATTTGTTAGTTTCACAATGGTTTATTATTTTGTCATGGTTTTGAGGTAGTATGATCTTGTTCATGGGTGTGAGATTCAAGATTTTTCGTAGAACTTTGATATGAAAGAAATGGAAATGTTACACTGCGGTTCACATGTTCAGGGATTATTGTTCATGATTGTCACTCTTATAATATTAGCCAAGGGGAGGTAGTTGTGTGTATGGTTAATTCATCACTTTGTATATTTATTCTTTAGTGTCGTGGTTTATTAGTGATCTCATATATAATATTACTTTGTGCAAAAAATGACTACAAATGTAGTGTTAAAGAGAGATTCCATACAGGCTGGCAGAATTTTTTATGCTAATGGAAAAACATTGGTTTCATAAATTGCTCACAGGTTTTTCCATTAGCATTACAAATGTAGTGTCTGGGAGGGGTCTAGTGGAGATGATATCTTAGGTAATGTAGATGGAGTGCAGAGGATGGGTGAGTCATGTTGTTTTCAAACAAAATAGTGTTACTATTATTTGTGTGCTCAATGTTTTCTCCTTCTAGCATGGTTCTCGGGTAGTACCACTTAGATAATATACATTAAATGGTATGTTTAAAGTTATATGCTTTTTTGGTCTGCATCACACACACACCCACACCCACACAATGTGCCCTAGAAAGGAGGAAGGTAAGGTTGAGCAAGAAAGCATCCTGAGCTTTCGACCAATCAACCATTGTGCTAGTAGACAATGCTAGGATTTTGGGTGTTCAATATGTTTAAATATGCTTAACTCCCTCTTACAAAATGGATTATTTCTCTTATGATAACATTGATTGCATTATTCCTAGTAGAATTACGTCTAGTTTAGAAAACTTACATATTTCGAGATTTTGCATGGAATATAAATGGAATGGAGTTAAGTTGGACCAAAAGTTTATGCCTTCAACTATCTAGTGTAGCTTTATTACGATTCTAATATTTTATATTTTATCTACTGCAGATGGTTGATTTCAATGACGAGTATGTTTCAAATTATGATTGATTGTTGCATTCAACTCTCCAATTTAACTTGTATAATGATTCTAATATCGTATTATGTATTGGTTGTAGATGGCTTGTTCTGGTGAGCACAATAAGTGGATTACAAAATGGAATGTCTATATTTATATTGCAAACTCTAGACGAGGTACGTTCGGTATAATGAATAATTATACGTTTTGAATTATGCTTGCCATTACTATCTCTATCTTTATTTTAACCTTATTCTGCCCACCTTTCTTATTTTCAGTCGAGGAGAGGACACGACAGTAGAGATAATGAGCAAAGGGGAAGTTTAGAATTTTTGTTTGTTGTTGTGTACATGATTTTTTTTGAAGTCCATGCCTTCAAAATATCTAGTTTGAATTTTATTAGAAATCTAATATTTTATTGTGTATCTATTGTAGATGCCTTGTTCTAGTGAGCAAGAATACGTGAAATATAAAGTGGGTTGTCACCTTTTATATAACGATCTCAAAGAAAGGCGTGTTTCTTATTAGGATTAATTATTTCGTACTCTCTAGTTTAACTTATATAACGATTTTACTATCTTATAGTGTATCTTCTGTAGATGGTTTGTTTGGATGACCAAGAGCAAGTGTAATACAAACAATGTCCATCATTATAAAACAAAATCTAGGGGAGTTATGTTTCTAATTATGAATAATTATTTGGTTTTGAAATATGTTTAACATTACTAATTGTGTATGTATTTTAATCTTATTCAACCCACTTTTTCTTCCTTTCAACGGAGGACAACACATTGCAGGAGTGATGATGTGCAGAGGGGATGTTTGCAATTTTTTCTTTGTTCTTGTCTGCATGTTTTGTTTTGTTTAATTTGAGCATGGCCATGCTATGTTGTACTTGTTTTCCTTTGTTTTGCATTTTTTTCACGTTTTTTGTAGTTTGGTCTTGGTTTCGTTTGTTGGGTGTTTTGTACTCTTCCTTTGTTTTGTTTTTTTGTTCTTTTAATTTTTTTGTAGTTTGGTCTTGGTTTCGTTTGTTGGGTGCGTAAATGGAAATGAAGGAAGCAGACAAAGAAAATTGAGGTTTTTGTTCATAAATTAAGGTTAGTCAACATTTATATATGCAATGTGCTTCACTTAAAAGTATCTTTCGCTAATTTGTGGCTCCATTTGCTTGTTATTCAAATTATTATATGTTTTATCTATGCTCTCATAGTCAACTATATTGATCTTTTTTATGTAGTGAACAACTACAATTGTATGGTCCACACAGGTCAAGTGGTGAAGATGCACTAGACATTATACAAACATGGCACAGAGGATGGGTGAGGCATATTTTTCTCCTACACAATACTATTGTCTTTGAATACACTAAAATATTTGTTAGTTGCACGATGATTTATCATTTTGTCATTGTTTCGAGGTAGTATGATCTTGTTCATGGGTGTGAAATTCGAGATTTTTCCTAGAACTTTGATATGAAAGAAATGGAAATGTTACACTGGGGTTCACATGTTCAAGGATTATTGTTCATGATTGTCGTTGTTATAATATTAGGCAAGGGAAGGTAGTTATGTGTATGGTTAATTCATCACTCTGTATATTTATTCTTTAACCTCTTGTTGTTTATTAGTGATCTCATATATAATATTGCTTTGTGCAACGAATGACTACAATTGTAGTGTTTGGGAGGGTTTAGTGGAGATGATATATTTTAGGAAATGTAGATGCAGTGCAGAGGATGGGTGAGTCATGTTGTTTTCCAACAAAATAGTGTTATTGTTATTTGTGTGCTCAATGTTTTCTCCTTCTAGCGTTGTTCTTAGGTAGTACCACTTAGATAACATACATAAAATGTTATGTTTAAATTTATATGCTTTTTGGTCTGCATCACACATAGACACCCACGCAACGTGCCCTAGAGAGGAGGATGGTAAGGTCGAGCATGCAAGCATCTTGAGCTTTCGACTGATCATTCATTGTGCTAGTAGACAATGCTAGGATTTTGGGTGTTCAATATGTTTAAATATGCCTAGATCCCTCTTACAAAATGGATTATTTCTCTTACGATAACATTGATTGCATTATTCCTAGTAGAATTACGTCTAGTTTATAAAACTTATATATTTTGAGATTTTGCATGGAATATAAATGGAATGGAATTAAGTTAGATCACAAGTTCATGCCTTCAACTCTCTAGTTTAGCTTTATTAGAATTCTAATATTTTATTTTGTATCCACTGCAGATGGTTGATTTCAGTGACCACATATATGCAAAATACAAAATGGATTATCCTCCATTATATAAAAAAGGTCAAAGACGAGTATGTTTCACATTATGATTGATTGTTGCATTCAACTCTCCAATTTAACTTGTATAATGATTCTAATACCTTATTGTATATATGTTGTAGATGGCTTGTTCTGGTGAGCATGAGTAAGTGGAATACAAAATGAATAATTATTAGTTTTGAATTATGCATGCCATTACTATCTATGTCTTTATTTTAACCTTCTTCACCCCAACTTTTTTCTTTTTAGTCAAGGAGAGGACACGAAAATAGAGATAATGTGCAAATGGGAAGTTTGCAATTGTTTTTTTGTTGTTGTCTACATGTTTTTTTTTTTTTTTTTTTGTAAGTTCATGCCTTAAAAATCTCTAGTTTGACTTTTATTAGAAATCTAATATTTTATTGTGTATCTATTGTAGATGGCTTGTTCTAGTGAGCAAGAATACGGGAAATACAACATGGGTTGCCCCCTTTTAAATAACGATCTCAAAGAAAGGTGTGTTTCTTATTAGGATTAATTATTCCATACTCTCTAATTTAACTTATACAACGATTTTAATATCTTCCAGTGTATCCTCTGTAGATGGTTTGTTTTGATGAGCACGAGCAAGTGTAACACAAACAATGTCCATTGTTATAAAACAAACTCTAGGGGAGTCGTGTTTCCTATTATGAATAATTATTGGTTTTGAAATATGTTTAACATTACTAATTGTGTGTGTATTTTAAGCTTATATAAGCCATTTTTTCTCCCTTTCAGTGGAGGACAAAACATTGCAGGAGAGATGACGTGCAAAGGGGATGTTCACAATTTTTTCTTTGTTCTTGCCTGCATGTTTTGTTTTGTTTAGTTTGAGCATGACCATGCTACGTTGTACTTTTTTCCTTTGTCTTGCATTTTTTCTCGTTTTTTGTAGTTTGGTCTTGGATTAGTTTGTTGGGTGTGTTGTACTCTTCCTTTATTCAATTTTTTTGTAGTTTGGTCTTGCTTTCGTTTGTTGGGTGCAGAAATGGAAATAAAGGAGGCAGAGAAAGAAAATTGAGGTTATTTTTCATAAATGAAGGTGAGTCAACATTTCTATATGCGATGCACTTCACTTAAAAGTATCTTTCATTAATTTGTGGCTCCATTTGTTTGCTATTCAAATTATTATATGTTTTATCTATGCTCTCATAGTCAACTATATTGATCTTTTTGATGTAGTGAACAAATACAATTGTATGGTCTACACAGGTCAAGTGGTGAAGATGCACTAGACATTCTACAAACATGGCGTAGAGGATGGGTGAGGCACACTTTTCTCCTACACAATAATATTTTCCTTTAATACACTGAAATATTTGTTAGTTGCAGAATGATTATATCATTTTGTTATGGTTTCGAGGTATTATGATGTTGTTCATGAGTTTGAGATTTGAGATTTTTCCTAGAATTTTGATATGAAAGAAATGGAAATGTTACACTGGGGTTCACTTGTTCAGGGATTATTGTTCATGATTGTCGATGTTATAATATTAGCCAAGGCAAGTTAGTTATGTGTATGATTAATTCATCACTGTATATTTATTCTTTAACCTCTCTTGGTTTATTCATGATCTCATATATAATATTACTTTGTGCAGCGAACGACTACAATTGTAGTGTCTAGGAGGGTCAAGTGGAGATGATATCTTAGGAAATGTAGATGCAGCGTAGAGGATGGGTGTGTGATGTTGTTTTCCAACAAAATAGTGTTATTATTCTTTGTGTGCTCAATGTTTTCTCCTTCTAGCATGGTTCCCGGGTAGTACCACTCAGATGATATATGTAAAATGGTATGTTTAAATTTATATGCTTTTTTGGTCCACATCACACACACACCACCACACAAGGTGCCTTAGAGAGGAAGATGGTAAGGTTGAGCAAGCAAGCATCTTGAGCTTTCGACCAATCAACCATTGTGCTAGTAGACAATGTTAGGATTTTGGGTGTTCAATATGTTTAAATATGCTTAGATTCCTCTTACAAAATGGATTATTTGTCTTACGATAACATTGATTGTATTATTCCTAGTAGAATGATGTCTAGTTTTGAAAATTTATAAATTTTGAGATATAGCATGGAATATAAATGGACTTGAATTAAGTTGAATCACAAGTTCATGACTTCGACTCTCTAGTTTAGCTTTGATTAGAATTCTAATAGTTTATTTTGTATCTACTCTACTTTGTTGATTTCAGTGACCACATATACGTAAAATACAAAATGGATTATCCTCCTTTATATAACAAAGCTCAAAGACAAGTATGTTTGACATTATGATTGATTGTTGCATTCAACTCTCCAATTTAACTTGTATAATGATTCTAATATGTTATTATGTATCTGTTGTAGATGGCTTGCTCTGGTGAGTGTGAGTAAGTGGAATACAAAATGGAATGTCTATGTTTATATAGCAAACTCTAGACGAGGTATGTTTGGTATAATGAATAATTATTCATTTTGAATTATGCTTGCCATTACTATCTGTGTCTTTGTTTTAACCTTATTCACCCTGTTAGTGCTTGAAATTTCACCTCAGGCTGAGAAAGGTAAACCTCAAGGCAACATCAAACCACTTAGCCTCGTAGCTAGCCCTACGGGGCAGGAGAGGGCTCTCTCCGGTCTATCTCGATAAAGATCTTCAATGGGCGAGATAACCAATAGGGTAACACTGATTTTAGGCTAGTAAACTGATCAAAAGGGTTGATTTGGGATTTTTAGGGTTTTTGGTGGAAAATTGGGGAAATGGCAATTTTAGGTGCGGGGATTGGACACAGTTTCTGCAGGGGGTTCTTTGGGGCGAGGTAGGAGACAGTATTGATGCCTTTAATAGAGATGGATGGATGAGAATGACCGGTGAGGAGTTAAAGAGAGCAAGCAATAACCTTGAATTCCCTTTAAACAGTCGAAAACATTGATATTAAGCAAACTTAAAAGCAGAGCATGACAGTCATGAGTTCTACTTTAACACTTCATTTGCCTAATGTGCAGAAGGAAAAGTAAGGAAATGATTTCACATAACACACTTACAAGTACAAAGAGAAATACATCATCAATACATGTGACCACAAGAATCCCAAAAAGGACTGCAAAACCCTGGTCTTCCTTTGCCAAAAATTGCAGAGATATAGTGAGTAATACAATAAGAGCTTCTCCCTCAAGAGTCCAACCATGAAAATGACCAAGAAAGTACATAATATAGGCAATCTAACATCTTTCCTTGCCTCTAGGGGTCGAGCTCATCCTTCTAGGAGCTGTTTCAACCAATTCTAAACTGAGCACTAAAATCTAGGCAGTCAAAACAACTTGCCTCTATAAGCTAGGAAACCAATTCATTCATTAAATGTTTGCTATTTCATGAATGAATCTTCTAGAATAGGTAAATAAGTGTCACATCAACATAAAAATACATAAATTACATCAAAGAGGGTGAAAAATCCCATCAAAAGTCAAAACTAGTAAAAGCTGGGCGAATCCATGAGCTGTAGGTGAAAAATTGTGAAATTTGCCTGATGGGTCGTGCGCCAAATCCTGACGGGTCGCGCGCCTTTGAGAGCACTTTTGGGGCACTTCCAGGTGTCCAAATGAGGCAATAGTAGGCTTTTTGGAAAGGTCTGGATGTCTACTTTCCAACCCAAGTGGAATTTCTGAATTTGGTGGTCATTTGCCCCTCCAAAATTGCAATCTCCCAAGACTGCTTTCTGTGTGTCAAAAATGTGGCAGAAAGTCATTTTTTGCTTGTTTTTTGACTTTTAGGAGGCCCAAAACTTCATAAAATCTCTTGGCAATGGGTGAGCATGTGTAAATTTTCATGACAAATCCAGAAATGCTGAGTTTTCCCGGAACAGAGTTGCCAAATGAAAGGGTCGCGCGGAGGGTGAGACCCGTCAGGGAGAAAAACCTGTGTTTGGCACAAAAAATTCACAAATGACAAAATTTTCTCCAAATTTCTTGAAATTTGGGCCGAGAGTCCCCAATCAAGTACCATGCTCAGTCAAAAAGGATTTGGCCAAAATTTGGAGTGGATCGGGCCTTTTCCATCGTTTTAGTGCCTTGGCCAACCTCCTTGGATCCGACGATTGTAATTTTGACATTTCTCTAAAACCATGACATCTGTGCAAAAAGTGAAGGAGGTTTTTCTTCTTTGGCATGTTGTGGACAAAAACCTCTCTCAGTTTTGTAAAATTCATCTTTGATTGCTCTGAAACATCATTTGAGTGAAACTTGCCCCGATGTGTGAAACAAGGAATTTTGTCGAAATGAAGCGAAATGAAGGGGATAAGGGGCTTCTAAATTCTTGGGGAAATTTTTGGAAGTAGGGAGGGATGTTAGGAATCAGGGGAAAGTGGAATCTCAGGGATTGAGTGAGGGGAAGGGGTCCAAAAGGGCAAAACACAGGCCCAACCTAGAAAATTGCCAGGTTGTAGCTAGAAACTAGGGTTTGTGCAAAAATGAGGAATTTGGGGGATCTCAGTGATGGGAAGCATTTGGTAAGGTACTTTAAGGATAGGGGAAGGTGTATGAACATCAGGATACAAGTTTTGCCGATGATTTGACCGTCCAAGAGAAATTGCCCTCAAAACCCTAGGAGAGGAAAATGACCTTACCTAGGCGCAACTGAAGCATGGACAAGGTGTAAAAAGACTCATTAGACACTGAGATGATAATGAAAACCCTATGAATGATGATAGACTCAGCTGAATGATGACATGGACCGCCATTTGGACAACTTTAGAAGGAGTGAAAGCAAACCCTAGACCTAATGCCTAGTGACCAAATTTTGCTTGAAGACTCACTGAAATGACAAAATTTGGCCTTGACACTCTGAGACCACTTTGTAAGAGCATATTTGATCACTGGAGGAAGGCTGGAAAGACTGACACTAACACACCCCACCTTTTTTTCTTTCGACACGGGATAAGACACTAGAATAGAGATAATGTGCAAAGGGGAAGTTTGCAATTTTTTGTTTGTTGTTGTCTACATGTTTTTTTTTGAAGTTCATGCCTTCAAACTCTTTAGATTGAATTTTATTAGAAATCTAATATTTTATTGTGTATCTATTGCAGATGGCTTGTTCCAGTGAGCAAGAATTTGTGAAATACAAAATGGACTCTCCCCTTCTTTATAACAATCTCAAAGAAAGGTGTGTTTCTTATTACGATTAACTATTGTGTACTATCTAGTTTAACTTGTATAACGATTCTAATATGTTATTGGTTATCTTGTGTAGATGGATTGTTTTGATGAGCACGAGCAAGTGGAATACAAACAGTGTCTATTGTTTTAAAACAAACTCTATGGGAGTTGTGTTTCCTATTATGAATAATTATTGGTTTTGAAATATTTTTAACATTACTAAATGTATGTATATTTTAAGCTTATTCAACCCACTTTTTTTTCCCTTTCAGCAGAGGAAAACACATTGCAGGAGAGATGATATGCAGAGGCGATGTTTGCAATTTTTTCTGTGTTCTTGTCTATATGTTTTGTTTTGTTGAGTTTGAGCATGGCCATGCTGTGTTGTACTTGTTTGCCTTTTTTTTCATTTTTTTGTCGTTTTTCAGTTTGGTCTAGGTTTCATTTGTTGGTTATGTTCTACTCTTCCTTTGTTTTGTTTTTTTGTTCTTTCAATGTTTTTTTTGTAGTTTGGTCTTGGTTTCGTTTGTTGGCTGCAGAATCAGAAATGAAGGAAGCAAACAAAGAAAATTGAGGTTATTGTTAATAAATGAAGGTGAGGTCAACATTTCTATATGCAATACACTTCACTTAAAAGTATATTTCGATAATTTGTGGCTCCATTTGTTTGCTATTCAAATTATTTTATATTTTATCTATGCTCTCATAGTCAACTATATTGATATTTTTTATGTAGTGAACAACAACAATTGTGTGGTCCACACAAGTCAAGTGGTGAAGATGCACTAGATATTCTACAAAATGGCACAATGGATGGGTGACTCATACTTTTCTCCTACACAATACTATTGTCTTTTAATACACTGAAATATTTGTTAGTTGCACAATGATTTATCATTTTCTCATAGTTTCAGGTAGTATGATCTTGTTCGTGGTTTTGAGATTCGAGATTTTTCCTAGAACTTTGATATGAAAGAAATGGAAATGTTACACTGGGGTTCACATGTTCAGGGATTATTGTTCATGATTGTCGTTGTTATAATATTATCCAAGGGAAGCTAGTTATGTGTATGGTTAATTCATCACTATGTTTATTTATTCTTTAACCTCTCGTGGTTTATTAGTGATCTCATATATAATATTACTTTGTGTGGCAAACGACTACAGTTGTAATGCCTTGGAGGGTCGAGTGGAGATGATATCTTAGGAAATGTAGATTCAACATAGTGGATGGGTGAGTCATGTTTTCTCCCAACAAAATAGTGTTATTATTATTTGTGTGCTCAATGTTTTCTCCTTCTAGCATGGTTCCTAGGTAGTACTACTTAGATGATATACATAAAATGGTATGTTTAAATTTATATGCTTTTTCCTTCCACACACACCCCCACACAATGTGCCCTAGAGAGGAGGATAGTAAGGTCGAGCAAGCAAGCATCTTGAGAATTCGACCAATCAACCATTGTGCTAGTAGACAATGCTAGGATTATGGGTGTTCAATATGTTTAAATATGCTTAGATCACTCTTACAAAATGGATTATTTCTCTTATGATAACATTGATTGCATTATTCCTAGTAGAATTATGTCTAGTTTAGAAAACTTATATATTTTGAGATTAAGCATGCAATAGAAATGGCATGGAATTAAGTTGGATCACAAGTTCATGACTCAACTCTCTAGTTTAGATTTTATTAGAATTCTAATATTTTATTTTGTATCTGATGGTTGACTTTAGTGATCAAATATACGTAAAATACAAAATTAATTATCCTCTTATATAACAAAACTCAAAGACAAGTATGTTTCACATTATGATTGATTGTTGCATCCAACTCTCCAATTTAACTTTTATAATGATTCTAATATATTATTATGTATATATTGTAGATGGCATGTTCTGGTGAGCATGAGTAAGTGGAATACAAAATGGAATGTCTATCTTTATATAGAAAAATCTAGACGAGGTATGTTTGGTATAATGAATAATTATTCTTTTTGAATTATGCATGCCATTCCTATCTATCTTTTTTTTATTTTAACCTTATTCACCTCACATTTTTTCCTTTCTGCGAAGGAGAGGACACTACAGTAGAGATAATGTGCAAAGGGGAAGTTTGCAACATTTTTTTGTTGTTGATGTCTATATGTTTTTTTTTAAGTTCATGCCTTCAAAATCTGTAGTTTGACTTTTATTAGAAATCTAATATTTTATTGGTTAACTATTGCAGATGGCTTGTTCCAGTGAGCAAGAATACATGAAATACAAAATGTCCTTTCCCCTTTTATATAACCATCTCAAAGAAATGTGTGTTTCTTATTACGATTAATTATTGTGTACTCTCTAGTTTAACTTTTATAACGATTCTAATATCTTATTGTGTATCTTCTGTAGATGGTTTGTTTTGATGAGCACGAGCAAGTGGAATACAAAAAGTGTCCATCGTTATAAAACAAACTCTAGGGGAGTTGTGTTTCCTATTATGAATAATTATTGGTTTTGAAATATGTTTAACATTACTAATTGTGTGTGTATTTTAAGCTTATTCAACCCACTTTTTCTCCCTTTCAGCAGAGGACAACACATTGCAGGAGAGATGATGTGCAGAGGGGGTGTTTGCAATTTTTCCTTTGTTTTGTCTACATGTTTTGTTTTGTTGAGGTTGAGCATGGCCATGCTGTGTTGTACTCGTTTTCCTTTCTTTTGCATTTTTTTCTCGTTTTTTGTAGTTTGGTCTTGGTTTCGTTTGTTGTGTGTGTTGTACTTTTCCTTTGTTTTGTTTTTTTGTTCTTTTAATGTTTTTTGTAATTTGGTCTTGGTTTCGTTTGTTGGGTGCGGAAATGGAAATGAAAGAAGCAGACAAAGAAAATTGAGGTTCACCTTCATAAATGAAGGTGAGTCAACATTTCTATATGCAAAGCACTTCACTTAAAAGTATATTTTGCTAATTTGTGGCTCGATTTGTTTTCTATTCAAATTATTATATGTTTTATATATGCTCTCATAGTCAACTATATATATCTTTTTTATGTAGTGAACAACTACAATTGTATGGTCGACACAGGTTAAGTGGTGAAGATGCACTAGACATTCTACAAACATGGCACATAGGATGGGTGAGGCATACTTTTATCCTACACAATACTATTGTCCTTTAATGCAATGGAATATTTGTTAGTTACACAATGATTTATCATTTTGTCATGGTTTCGAGGTAGTATGATCTTGTTCATGGGTGTGAGATTCAAGAGTTTTCCTAGAACATTGATATGAAAGAAATGGAAATGTTACACTGGGGTTCACATGTTCAATGATTATTGTTTATGATTGTTGCTGCTATAATATTAGCCAAGGGAAGGTAGGTATGTGTATGGTTAATTCATCACTTTGTATATTTATTCTTTAACCTCTCGTGGTTTATTCGTGATCTCATATATAATATTACTTTGTGCAGCGAACAACTAGAATTGTAGTGTCTGGGAGGGTCGAGTGGAGATGATATCTTATGAAATGTAGATGCAACGCAGAGGATGGGTGAGTAATGTTGTTTTCCAACAAAATAGTGTTATTATTATTTGTGTGCTCAATGTTTTCTCCTAGCATGGTTCTCGAATAGTACCACTCAGATGATATACATAAAATGGTATGTTTAAATTTATATGCTTTTTTGGTCCACATCACACGCAGACCCCCACACAACGTGCCCTAGAGAGGAGGATGGTAAGGTCGAGCAAGCAAGCGTTTTGAGCTTTTGACCAATCAACCATTGTGCTAATAGACAACGATATGATTTTGGGTGCTCAATATGTTTAAATATGCTTAGATCCCTCTTACAAAATGGATTATTTCTCTTACGATAACATTGATTGTATTATTCCTAGTAGAATTACGTCTAGTTAGGAAACTTATATATTTTGAGATTTAGCATGGAATGTAAATGGACTGAAATCAAGTTTGATCACAAGTTCATGCCTTCAAATCTCTAGTTTAGCTTTTATTAGAATTCTAATATTTTATATTGTATCTACTGCAGATGGTTGATTTCAGCGACCACATATACGTAAAATACAAAATGGATTATCCTCCTTTATATAACAAAGCTCAAAGAAGAGTATGTTTCACATTATGATTGATTGTTGCATTCAACTCTCCAATTTAACTTGTATAATGATTCTAATATCTTGTTATGTATCTGTTGTAGATGGCTTGTTCTGGTGAGCACAAGTAAGTGGAATACAAAATGGAATGGCTATCTTTATATAGCAAACTCTAGACGAGGTATGTTTGGTATAACGAATAATTATTCATTTTGAATTATGCTTGCCATTACTATCTGTGTCTTTATTTTAACCTTATTCACCCCACCCTTTTTCATTTCAGCAGAGGAGAGGACACTACAATAAAGATAATGTGAAAAGGGGAAGTTTTCAATATTTTATTTGTTGTTTTCTACATGTTTTTTTTAAGTTCATGCCTTCAAACTCTCTAGTTTGACTTTTATTAGAAATCTAATATTTATTGTGTATCTATTGTAGATGGCTTGTTCTAGTGAGCAAGAATACTTAAAATACAAAATGGACTATCCCCTTTTATATAACAATCTCAAAGAAAGGTGTGTTTCTTATTACGATTAATTATTGTGTACTCTCTAGTTTAACTTATATAACGATTCTAATATCTTATTGTGTATCTTGTGTATTTGGTTTGTTTTGATGAGCACGGGCAAGTGGAATACAAACAGTGTCCATCGTTATAAAACAAACTCTAGGGGAGTTGTGTTTTCTATTATGAATGATTATTGGTTTTGAAATATGTTTAGCATTACTAATTTTGTGTGTATTTTAAGCTTACTCAACCCACTTTTTTTTCCCTTTCAATGCAGAACACATCGCTGGAGAGAAGATGTGCAGAGGGGATGTTTGCAATTTTTTCTTTGTTCTTGTCTGCATGTTTTGTTTTGTTGAGTTTAAGCATGGCCATGTTGTGTTGTACTTGTTTTCCTTTTTTTGCATTATTTTCTCATTTTTGCAGTTTGGGCTAGGTTTTGTCTATTGGATGTGTTGTATGCTTCCTTTGTTTTGTTTTTTTAATGTTTTTTTGTAGTTTGGTCTTGGTTTTGTTCATTGGGTGCGAAAATGGAAATGAAGGAAGCAAACAAAGAAAATTGAGGTTATTGTTCATAAATGAAGGCGAGTCAACATTTTTATATGCAATGCACTTCACTTAAAAGTGTCTTTTTCTAATTTGTAGTTCCATTTGTTTTCTATTCAAATTATTATATGTTTTATTTAAGCTCTCATAGTCAACTATATTGATCTTTTTTATGTAGCGAACAACTACAATTGTATGGTCTACACAAGTCAAGTGTTGAAGATGCACAAGACATTCTACAAACATTGCAGAGAGGATGGGTGAGGCATAATTTTCTCCTACACAATACTATTGCCTTTTAATATACTGAAATATTTGTTAGTTGCACGATGATTTATTATTTCATCATTGTTTCGAGGTAGTATGATCTCGTTCATGGGTGTGAGATTCGAGATTTTTTCTAGAACTTTGATATGAAAGAAATGGAAATGTTACACTGGGATTCACATGTTCAGGGATTATTGTTCATGATTGTCGTTGTTATAATATTAGCCAAGGGAAGGTAGTTATGTGTGTGGTTAATTCATCACTCTGTATATTACTTCTTTAACCTCTTGTGGTTTATTCGTGATCTTATATCTAATATTACTTTGTGCAGGAAACGACTATAATTGTAGTGTCTGGGAGTGTCAAGTGGAGATGATATCTTAGGAATGTAGCGCAGAGGATAGGTAAGTCATGGATTTTTTTCCAACAAAATACTGTTATTATTATTTGTGCACTCAATGTTTTCTCCATCTAGCATGGTGCTCGGGTAGTACCACTTAGATGAAATACATAAAAGGGTATATGCTTAAATTTATGTGTTTTTTTTGGTCCACATCACATGCACACCCCCACACAATGTGCCCTAGAGAGGAGGATGGTAAGGTCGAGCAAGCAAGCATCCTGAGCTTTCGACCAATCAACCATTGTGCTTGTAGCCAATGCTCGGATTCTAGGTGTTCAATATGTTTAAATACTGTTAGATCCCTTTTACAAAATGGATTATTTCTCTTATGATAACATTGATTGTGTTATTCCTAGTAGAATTACGTCTAGTTTAGAAAACTTATATATTTTGAGATTTAGCATCGAATATAAATGGACTAGAATTAAGTTGGATCACAACTTCATGCCTTCAACTATCTAGTTTAGCCTTTATTAGAATTCTAATATTTTATTTTTTATCTACTACCAATGTTTGATTTCAATGACCACATATATGTAAAATACAAAATAGATTATCCTCCTTTAATAACAAAGCTCAAAGACGAGTATGTTTCACATTATGGTTGATTGTTGCATTCAACTCTCCAATTTAACCTGTATAATGATTCTAATATCTTTTTATGTATCTGTGGTAGATGGTTTGTTCTGGTGAGCACAAGTGGAATACAAAAGGGAATGTCTATCTTTATATGGAAAACGCTAGACGAGGTATGTTTGGTATAATAAATAATTATTCGTTTTGAATTATGATTTCCATTACTATCTGTGTCTGTATTTTAACCTTATTCACCCCACCTTTTTTTCCTTTTAGCGGAGGAGAGGACACTACAGTAAAGATAATGTGAAAAGGGGAAGTTTGCAATTTTTTGTTTGTTGTTGTCTACATTTTTTTTTTTAAGTTCGCGCCTTCAAACTCTCTAGTTTGACTTTTATTAGAAATATAATATTTTATTGTGTATCTATTGTAGATGGCTTGTTCTAGTGAGCAAGAATATGTGAAATACGAAATGGACTATCCCCTTTTATATAACAATCTCAAAGAAAGGTGTGTTTCTTATTACGATTAATTATTGTGTACTCTCTAGTTTAACTTATATAACAATTCTAATATCTTATGGTGTATCTTTTGTAGATGGTTTGTTTTGATGAGCACGGGCAAGTGAAGTACAAATAGTGTCCATCGTTATAAAACAAAATCTATGGGAGTTTTGTTTTCTATTATGAATAATTATTGGTTTTGAAATATGTTTAGCATTACTAATTATGTGTGTATTTTAAGCTTACTCAACCCACCTTTTTTTCCCTTTCGGTGGAGAACACATTGCAGGAGAGAAGATGTGCAGAGGGGATGTTTGCAATTTTTCTTTGTTCTTGTCTGCATGTTTTGTTTTGTTGAGCTTGAGCATGGCCATGTTGTGTTGTACTCGTTTTCCTTTGTTTGCATTTTTTTCTCATTTTTTGTAGTTTTGTCTTGGTTTCGTTTGTTGGGTGTGTTGTATTCTTCCTTTGTTTTGTTTTTTAGTTTTTTTAATTTTTTTTGTAGTTTGGTCTTGGTTTTGTTTGTTGGGTGCGGAAACAGAAATGAAGGAAGTTGACAAAGAAAATTGAGGTTATTGTTCATAAATGAAGGTGAGTCAACATTTCTATATGCAATACACTTCACTTAAAAGTATCTTTCATTAATTTGTAGCTCCATTTGTTTGCTATTCAAATTATTATATGTTTTATATATGCTCTCATAGTCAACTGTATTGATCTTTTTTATGTAGTGAACAACTACAATTGTACGGTCTACACAGGTCAAGTGGTGAAGATGCACTAGACATTCCACAAACATGGCACAGAGGATGGATGAGGCATATTTTTCTCCTACACAATACTATTGTCCTTTAATACACTGAAATATTTGTTAGTTGCACAATGATTCATCATTTTGTCATGTTTTCGAGGTAGTATGATCTTGTTCATGGGTGTGAGATTCAAGCTTTTTCATAGAACTTTTATATGAAAGAAATGGAAATGTTACACTGGGGTTCACATGTTTAGGGAATATTGTTCATGATTGCCAATGTTAGAATATTAGCCAAGGGAAGGTAGTTATGTGTATGGTTAATTCATCGCTCTGTATATTTATTCTTTAACCTCTCATCGTTTATTCATGATCTCATATATAATAATACTTTGTGCATGGAACGATACAATTGTAGTTTCTGGGAGGGTCGAGTGGAGATGATATCTTAGGAAATTTAGATGCAGCACAGTGGATGGGTGAGTCATATTTTTTTCCAACAATAGTGTTATTATTATTTGTGAGCTCAATGTTTTCTCCTTCTAGCATGGTTCTCAAGTAGTACCACTCAGATGATATACATAAAATGGTATGTTTAAATTTATATGTGTTTTGGGTCCACATCACACGCACATCCTTAGACAACGTGCCCTAGAGAGGAGAATGGTAAGGTCGAGCAAGCAAGCATCTTGAGCTTTCGACTAATCAACCATTGTGCTAGTAGACACTGCTAGGATTCTTGTTGTTCAATATGTTTAAATATGCTTAGATACCTCTTACAGAATGGATTATTTCTCTTACGATAACATTGATTGCATTATTCTTAATAGAATTATGTCTAGTATAGAAAACTTATATATTTTGAGATTTAGCATGGAATATAAATGGACATCACAAGTTCATGCCTTCAACTCTCTAGTTTAGCTTTTATTAGAATTCTAATATTTTATTTTGTATCTACTATAGATGGCTGATTTCAGTGACCACATATATGTAAAATACAAAATGGATTATCCTCCTTTATATAACAAAGCTCAAAGACCAGTATATTTCACATTATGATTGATTGTTGCATTCAACTCTTCAATTTAACTTGTATAATGATTCTAATATCTTATTATGTATCTGTTGTAGAAGGATTGTTCTGGTGAGCACAATTAAGTGGAATACAAAAGGGAATGTCTATCTTTATATGCCAAACTCTAGATGAGGTATGTTTGGTATAATAAATAATTATTCGTTTTGAATTATGCTTGATATTACTATATGTCTGTATTTTAACCTTATTCACCCCACCTTTTTTTCCTTTCAATAGAGGAGAGGACACTACAGTAAAGATAATCTGAAAAGGGGAAGTCTGCAGTTTTTTGTTTGTTGTTGTCTACATGTTTTTTTTTTTTTTTTTAAGTTCACGCCTTCAAACTCTCTAGTTTGACTTTTATTAGAAATCTAATATTTTATTGTGTATCTATTGCAGATGGCTTGTTCCAATGAGCAAGAATACATGAAATTTGAAGTGGACTATCCCCTTTTATATAACGATCTCAAAGAAAGGTGTGTTTTTTATTAATTATTGTGTACTATCTAGTTTAACTTATATAACGATTCTAATATCTTATGGTTTATCTTTTGTAGATGGTTTGTTTTGATGAGCACGGGCAAGTGGAATACAAATAGTGTCCATTGTTATAAAACAAACTCTAGGGGAGTTGTGTTTTTTATTATGAATAATTATTGGTTTTGAAATATGTTTAGCATTACTAATTGTTTGTTTATTTTAAGCTTATTCAACCCACTTGTTTTTCCCTTTCAGTGGAGGACAACACATCGCAGGAGAGATGATGTGCAGAGGGGATGTTTGCAATTTTTCTTTGTTATTGTCTGCATGTTTTGTTTTGTTGAGCTTGAGCATGGCCATGCTGTGTTGTACTCGTTTTCCTTTGTTTGCATTTTTTTCTCCTTTTTTGTAGTTTGGTCTTGGTTTCGTTTGTTGGGTGTGTTGTACTCTTCCTTTGTTTTGTTTTTTTTAATGTTTTTTGTAGTTTGGGCTTGGTTTTGTTTGTTGGGTGCGGAAACGGAAATGAAGGAAGAAGACAAAAAAAATTGAGGTTACCGTTCATAAATGAAGGTGAGTCTACATTTCTATATGCAATGCACTTCACTTAAAAGTATCTTTCACTAATTTGTAGCTCCATTTGTTTGTTATTCAAATTATTATATGTTTTATATATACTCTCATAGTCAACTATATTGATCTTTTTTATGTAGCGAACAACTACAATTGTATGGTCTGCACAGGTCAAGTGGTGAAGATGCACTAGACAGTCTACAAACATAGCATAGAGGATGGGTGAGGCATACTTTTCTCCTACACAATACTATTGTCCTTTAATACACTGAAATATTTGTTAGTTGCACAATGATTTATCATTTTGTCAGGGTACTACTTTAAAAGTTGTGATGATAGAGTGATGCCCTTGAGATTAATGTTTCCACTGTTATGTATGATTCCACTGTGGACTTATGAGAGCCACAAGACATATGTGTACGAGCCACACAGGAATCATGTCATGGGTAGCGAGCTATAGGAACAAAGAGCCATTGTACAATAGAATAGCGAACCATAACACAAATGATCCAACCTAGAGTATGTTTGCCACAACAAATATGCTTTTGATAAAGAAGCGAGCCATCTTAGATATTTTCCAACCATAGAGTTACTGTGTGAGTCATAGAAACACTTAGCGAGCCATGGAGTATATAGAGAGGACCATAGGAAAATATGTGAGTCACGTAGTTTCTATGCGATGTCGTGATGCCACAGATGTAATCAATCCATAGAAAAATTATAATGTGAGAGGTAAGGATCCCACACTATCCTATTGTTCGTTGATCTTCCCACCTTGACCCTCAATAGTCGAGTGGTGGAACACTTGCATCCCATCACTTGAGCGAGATACCACTTATCATGAATGGTAAGGATCACACACTATCTCAAGTCTCTTCACCCATTGTCCAAATGAATGGTAGTCCCAACAAGCCTAGCTTGTGGGTAGGATGCATATTAGGGTGTACTCTATCAAGTCTCAGACTTGATGGTGGAGGGAGATACCCACTTGTCATAAGTGACAAGAATGAGATACCACTTACCATGAAAGGTAAGGATTACACACTGTCCTATTTTCTAGAATTCCCTCAACCCTAGGAGCTCTCTGGCTCCATTCCTGCCTTGGGATCTCAAATAGTGGGGAAGAGCATAGCTCAGTGTTTTCGATCAATTATGACCCTTTCCCAAGAGGGTCAGATACACCAATCCAAGCTGCTCTCTGAAGACCAAGAACTTCCCTTTCGACAAAGTCTTGGTGAGAATGTCAGCGACTAGCGCATTTACTGAAGCCTCATTGCTCCCTCTACACCATATCCCATATATAATGATATCTAATCTTGGAATGCTTGGATTGGTCCTAAAACAAGAGATTCTCTGAAAGTTAGATCACACTCATATTATCGCAGTATACTAACGCATGCTCAAACAACTCTCGAAAGAACTTTTTCAATCACGCGTCCTCGTAGCTAGCCATGCTATCAACAATTTTCTCTGACTCAATCGTACTCAAATCAACAGACTTATGGCAGACCCCAAGCTATAGCAGCACTCGGATGTGCTTTTCTTGCCAACAACATTTTCAGTCTCATCCAGGAAATCATGGTAGACCCCAAGCTATAGTAGCACCCGAATGTGCTTTTCTTGTCAACGACATTTTCAATCTCAGTTAGCATCGATGTATCCAGCAAGTTTCGGATAGTGTGTCTCATTCCATGATTAATTGTTTCATGTAGATATCTCAGCACATGGTTAGCATCAACCCAATATACATATCCAAGCTCTATTTGGTTCATACTACAAAGCAAGAATTCATTTGACTTCTAGCTCATCATGGGATCGATCAAATCTGAATATGAAGAGGAGTCTCTCTCAACTTCTTTAGTGTAAATCATCATGCCAAAGTCTCTGACAGCGTACTTCCCTTAACAAGGAAGTCCTCATCATCTCTCTATTACACTTATAATCCATTAGGGCTCAGAGATCAATCCCTCTGGTATTGAACACAGAGATGATTTGATCCTGTCAGAAATAAACTGTTAGGATATATCAAACCAAACATTAAGGACATACCTTCAACCTTGAAGAGAGGTCGGAGTCTGCATTAGATATTTATCAAACTAGACATGCCATGTCCAAGGGACTTGCTTGAGTCCATAAGGGACTTGCTTGAGTCCATATGGGACTTGCTTCAGTCTGAAATCATGAGACTCTTCTTATGTGCCTCAAAGCCTTGAGGGAGCTCCAAGAATGCTTCTTTTTAAATGTCATGGAGAAAGCAAACTTTTCATAAATCTGATAATAGTGCATCCAACAATGGTGCTAGGATCTCATTGTAGTCCTCTCCCTCTAAGGGTATCTTCCTTATTACTATTGAGCTTGATACCGCCAAAGCATCTAACATTACTTTGTGACTTTATACATGGTTGGGTGTTTGAATCAATTGTCCCCACTAGCACAATGGAAGAGATGGGAGGTCAATGTCTACATACAAATATAAAACGGAATGATATTTATAGCCATGGAACAAACAAAGGAAGAAGTCACAATAGGTATGAAAATACCATCGTTGTATTGGAGTTCTTTAAGCTAAAAGCAATCTCTAGCCAAAAATAATCACAGACCCAAAGTTTGTATAAGCGGCATTAGCTTTAGGGAAAAACCTGTGTGGAAGATAACCATTTTCTTGTATGGCAACTCATTGACCAAAACTGTGCACCAAAGTCCTATTTTATGAGATTCATTATGTCGGATTTGGTAACTGGCAAGGTGTACGAGAGTTATATTGTCCATAAACATAAAGAAACCAACATTTTTTGTAGTGATTCTCCTCACATGCATGGGTGGCCTAATCTTGTTGCAGGTTCCAAATATTTCTGAAATCATCACCCAACATGTGCATTGCTCCATGGCCCTTTTGTTTTCATTAGACGCAACAAATCGTAAGCTACCATGGTTGTATTAAATTTCCATGAAACTCTGTAACTTATTAGATGAATAACTGAAAACTGAAACTAGTTAATTTTCACTAAGATACAGAGCCTCTTAATAACCTATAAGCAGTAGAATAAAAACATAGAGATAAAAACACATCACACAAATTGACACAATTATTTTTCTCAAGAAACCCAATAGGGAAAACTGCTTGCTTGATGTAGCTATTTTATTAATTGTTCTTGGAGCAACTGAATCTATTACAAAGAAATTTGTCTCTCTTGAGAAAGTGTTATGCTTCTCACACATTTCCTAGCTGATACAACTGATCTTGGCTTGCCTTGATCACCACTTGATCTTGGTTCCTGCACACAATTCCTCCTCTGTTACCTCCTTCCTTGCGCACTTGAGCCCCTTATTCCTTGTGTTGTATCCTATTTCATAGCTCACTTCTAGCCCTATTTCTTAGCGCACTTGAGCTCCTATTTTTTAGGACCTTGCAGCTCCATACAACTTGCACACAACCAATTCTCCTAAATTCTAGCGCACTTGTGCCTCCTATTCTTTAGGACACAATTCCTGCACTCCACAATCAAGGCTCTCTCACACTAACTCGTGAGCTCTACCTTGTCACAAACTTTTGTGCACAAAACAGTGTGATTTACTTGTGCCTTTGTCCTCTCTTTATAGGTGAACTTCGATCCATGCAAGGAGGTCCAGCCTAATTTAGAACTCGAGCTCTGATGATGAGTTCAATGAGAGTGTTACTTGGTCTCCTTCCAATCATCATTGGAGTTGTTAATTCATGCTCTTTCCAATCAACAATGGATATCTAACTCACTCTTCCTTCAATCAAGACTGAAGACTAACTTGTTCTAACTGAACTGCTAACTACCACCTCATTTTGTAGTCAAATTGATGAAGACTCCTCTTTAACTCAAACTCCAACTGTATGCATTCTAACTTGATGATTATTCCAATAAAATGGAAATAACTCATCCTAACTAAAGTCAAACTCATGATCTTGTTGGCCAGCCCACTATCCGACTAGCCGAGACTCAAACTGTGATACTGGATGAGGCTCCTTTTGAGCTCTAATATGCTCGTGCTCTTAGGACTCCCTCAAATCTATGCTCTCCTCAACCCTCATGTCTCTATTCTACGCACTTCTCGCCTTGTTGCTCAAGGTTGTGCCTGTCTCTTCCTTACACCTATTTGCTTCTTACATCTAGAAGCTAAGTTATGGAGGTGAGCCTTACCTCTGTTGAAGATGACATCATAACCCTTGTCCTCAAGGTAGCTACTGCAACAAGGTTCTGCTTTAGGCTTGGAACATAGAGGAAATCTTTGAGATGGAGAGAGCTACCTGACTCCCTCTCAAAACTGACAATTACCAACTCCCTTAGTTGCGTACTTTCCATCATCTCCTAGCTCAATCTGAAATTGCATGTCCCTATCCTTCAAGTGGCTGAAATACTCCTTGTTCCCGGTCATGTGGAAGGATGCTCTTGAATCAATATACCATACACTGTTGTTTGTTGAGCTTGCCATGCAAGCTATCAATGAGAAATATTTCTCGAGCTGAGAAGAAAACACATCTACCTCAGTTGCTACAACCACATGATCCTTACTAGACTCCTTCCAATTAAGACATTTAGTGGCATGATGTCTGAACTCATGGAAATGGAAGCACTTGATCTTGCTTAGATCCTTCTTCTTCTCACCCTTTTGACAAGACTCGACCTCATCTACCTTAGTTTCTACAACCACATGATCCTTACTAGACTCATTCCAATTAAGACACTTAGTGGCATGGTGTCCGAAGTCATGGAAATGGAAGTTGATCTTGCTTAGATCCTTCTTCTTCTCACCCTTCTGACAAGACTCGACCTCTCCTTGGCCCTTCTTTCCCTTGGCTATGCTACCTTTGCCAACCAAGGCAAAGTTCTCCTCATCTTCTGCTGGAGCTTCTCTACCAGCTCTCATCCCTCTCTAGGTTTCTTCTTAAACATAATCACTCCATAACCTTTCCCAACTAGGAATATTCTCTTTGCCACTTACTGCATTCTGGAAACTATATAAAGACTTATGAAGTCCCAGAAGCGTAAGACTCACAAGGTCACTGTCTGCTATAGTCACACCCACTCCACTCCTTCAACATTTGTGCTTCATTCGATATGGGCTTATTGAATGGAGATGCATCATCATGAATCTACTACTCCTCTAAGGTTCGGTTGGGTCTAACCCATAAGAGAAGTGTTATGAAGCCAAGTCCCGTCCCATACAAGACAAGGGTATATGCGTCTGTCCAGTTTCATTGGGTAAATAGCAAGGGTAACAATTCTATCCAACCAACCCTCATGGGTAGATCTTCTATCCAGTTAAAGCAGGGTAATTGCCAGGGGAATTCTTCTTTCCTAAAGCTTAAGCAAACCACCAAGTAGCACACTTTTGCATACACCTCCTCTATCGAGTGATTGATCCTAGCCAGCATCTTAAGAACCCTACAAGTGTATAAGAAACATTTTCTCATCAATTATTGCACCTCACACGACAACATTATCTGTCCGTTGAACCGACTCACTTCACACTACATTGGCAGTTTGTCTGCCAGAATGCCGGTAGGTCAACCCCAGAAAGACTCATAAAACAAAGACTCCTAATCTGTTGTAGCTACCATTTTAGTTGTTGTAGTTGTCCCCCCCATGGAACACAGGGCTCCTACCTGGGATGATCGGCTTGGATACTTGGATTGGCTCGGATCCTAGTGATAGAAAACATCTGCATTCTCTAGTTTCATATAATAAATTTGCTCTGGGAAGAAAAAGATATATTATTCCTCATCGAGGCACTTAAAGTGAATTTGATTCTTAATAAACTATACCATTTAAGCTAGATAATTTCTGGAAGTTTCCCTATGATTGGTGGGACATCGTCGATTGCTCGTTGAGGCTCGACAAAAGAACATGGCTTGACAAAGAAATCAAGCTAGCTAGGGGGTTGGTCGAACACAAAAGCTGCCTAATAAAAGAACCGAGGCTTACTTCTTGCTTGCTGGGAGAATCTAGGTTGGTCAAAGAAATCGGGGTTGGTTGAAATCGTTAGGCATGGTGAACGTGGAGGTAGTGGCTAGAGATAATTGGCTTGCATCTAGCTCAAACAAAGCTGGTCAAAACCAAGGGCTGGCTGAAATCACCCGATTAAGAAGCTGGTACCCAGTGAATCTAGAGTCAGTGGTGTGCAAACGTTAGGCTTGGCAGAAAGAAACCCACGAAGTTGGTCAAACCCGTTTGAGGCTCGAGAGAGATAAAGTCGAAATGGATGGACCGATTAACATACCGGGTTATGTGGCGGCTTATTTGGAGCTATATGGGCATGGCCTCCCTGAATACATTACCTGATCTACTAAAGATTAATTTTCTGTGGGCTATCCCAGCATCCATCAGTTCCTTCAAAGAGAAGGGTTCATAGGGAAGTGATACCTCCTAAGCGAATAAATCGCCCTCTCTATTTTCAAGGGGTTTCAAGTGATTCTAGCTTTTTTACTAGCTTATCAATGACAGCGGTTGCTCTCTCTTTTGAAAGGGATCCTCTCTATTAAAAAAGGGGGCGATCCTCGACTATAAGACGGTAGGCTAGGCGTTGATCTAGTTGTCTATTTCCAGATAGCTCCCATGACACTCTCAGCCTGGTTCCACCTCCCTCCGGCTAGAGAGACTTTCTCCCTAAACGGTCTCATTATTGACAGGTTTTGGGGCCTCCTTTTACTCGGTCAATTCGCTCTTGAATTGGCTATCGAACTGTCGTTGTGTCCACAAGGTAAACAAAGTCAACAACTGGTTCTAGGATTGATGCATTAATACATTCAATGTAGTACCACCCATGTCTAGAAAATCCAGTTTCTATTTCCAGCTCGCAATAGCTCAAACGCACACTGGCACAGTGGTTGCGCCCAGGATGGCCTCGTTGACTGAGGAATCGAATGAAGTGAAGAAGATCGAGTCAGAATAAGACGCCCACTAACAACATAAAACAAAAGATTGGAAAACACAGTGATTTATACAATTTAAAGCCCTATTTCCAGCCTTATTTGAAGCTAGCCAGTTTCTTGAATGTGAGTGAACTTTGAAATATATGTGATGATGGGCTCTCCTTTGGTCATCTAGATACTTCTTAGCTTCTCTTTGAGAGCAAGCATCCTGGCATCACTGCAACCCTGATACATATCTAAGATGGCTTTAAACATATGATATGTTGTCTTCTTCTCATGGAGATGAGGGATAATATGATCTTTGATCCCCTCAAGAATGATCATCCTTGCCTTGGTGTCATTCTTGTTATGTTGGATCAACTATTGGTCATCTTGAGGCGGAGGTATTGCCTGCTTCACATACTTGAGCACCCTATTATCTTCCAACATCCGCTCCTTCCATGCACAAAAATTCGAGGCTCCTTCTAAATTGTGATCTGACCTCAGTGCTTGGAACACCATATTGTTATCCAAAGAACTACTCTTCTTTTCAAACTCTTGCACAAGCCTTCTTCATGATCTGCGTTGTCCACTAACTGGTCAATCTGGTGCTGGTTTTTATACTGATCTCTGCTTTGATACCATGTTAAATTTCCATGAAACTCTGCAACTACTTAGATACAAAGCCTCTTAACAACTTATAAGCAGCATAATAAAAACATAGAGATAAAAGCACATCACACAAATTGACACACTTATTTTTCTCAGGAAACCCAAGAGGGAAAATCGGCTTGCTTGATGTGGCTATTTTATTACAAACCAATTTGTTTCTCTTGAGAAATCATTCTGCTTCTCACACAATTCTCAACTGATGCAACTGATCTTAGCCTGCCTTGATCACTACCTAATATCGGTTCCTGCACACAATTGTTCCTTTGTTGCCTCCTTGACTTGCTCTGCAAACCTTGTTGTCTTGCTTCAATTCTGTTGCTCCATCCTTGCACACTTGAGCCTCTTATTCCTTGCATTGATCTCCTATTTCCTAGCGCACTTGAGCTCCTATTTTTTAGGACCTAGCGCCATTCAACCTGCGCACAACCAATTCTCCTAAATTCTAGCGCACTTGTGCCTCCTATTCTTTAGGACAATTCCTACGCTCCATAATCAAGGCTCTCTCACATTAACTTGTGAGCTATGTCTTGTCACAAACCTTTGTGATTTACTTGTGCCTTCGTCCTCTCTTTGTAGGTGAACTTCAATCCATTCAAGGAGGCCCAACTTAATTTAGAACTTGAGCTATGATAGCTAATTAACTGAGAGTGTTACTTGCTTTCCTTCCAATCATCACTAGAGTTCTTAACTCGTGCTCTCTCCAATCAATACTAGAGATAAAGACTCCTCTATAATTGAAGCTCCAACTCTATGCATGCTAACTTGATGATCATTCTAGTAAATTGGAAATAATTCATCCTAACTGAAGTCTTACTCATGAGGACGATTTGAGGTCTTCTCTGGCTAACGCACAAGCTGGAAGACCTTGCTCGCTACATTTTCAACAGATTGGCAAAGCTATTGTATATAACTACCAACCTGTGTGATGTTGCAAAAATATGAATTGAATTCGTAGACAAAAAAATGGGAAGACTGATAACTCTCATGCCCAACAAAATCTCTTTCTTATCAAATAATTTCACAAGCTATCTCAGCTAACCCCTATCACAAGTTCTCAGAGTAAGTCTGCTTGATTTTTTATGTCAAAATATTTCTAGAGAGGGGTCTCCCACCATGGGAATTCAATATGTTCTTGTCTAAATTCTGACCGAAATCATTAAAGGGCATTTGTTGGTGTGTAATAAGTTATATTTACTACAATCCATCTTGATTGTCTGCAGTTTGCAGCAGCAATGCTTTGATCTCCTTGGCTGTAACATCTTCCTGCGTGGATTGCTCTACTCGAAATACATCTAGTGCAAATCCATTGAGAAGCTTATGATTGTAACATCTTCCTACGTGGATTGCGTTGCTCGAAATACCCTTTCCATCCTATTGTCCATCTATTTTATGCTTGATTTAATCTGTCAGCAATTGGTGGTGGATGCTGAGAGTTACTACATTTTATTCAATTCTTGAGTTTTAGCGAAGTCAATCATGTTCAATGTCGGTTTCTTTAATGGCTTCTTTCAACTTATTAAATTCCCTTGTAGTACTCCCCTATATTAGCATCTGAGTAGACCCATAGTTCTTCCACAACTCCCGAGTCTTGAGGTTCTGGACATCCTCCTAATGGAGGGCTAAATGTGTTGATAGCATTTTTGGAGGCACAAGTGTTGAAGTGGAAAGAAATTTTTTCAAACACCAAGGAAAATGGGCCAAAATCAAAGCTGGACTAGAGAATGTTGACAAAGGCATTTGTGGTGGGAAGTGTCCCTTTATTCATGTAGAATCAAAGGAAAATTTCTAATACATCCTAGCAAGATAAAAAGGAAAGAGAAAAGAGCTAAAGAGTAAGATTAGCAAATACATGTTGATATAGGGTCATCCCTTATCAAAGTTAAAAGGTGATTGAAGATATTTTGTTGTGTGTGATATATGGAAAACATCTTGAATGAACTTTGAAGGCCATCATCCTTCATGGTGGCCAAGATCATCTAAACTAGTCAATTTATTGCTCTTCTTGTTATGAGTGCTCAGATGCCCAAGCAATTAAGTTTAAGATGATGTCTTGTTATGAGTGCTCAGATGCCCTAAGCAGTTAGGTTTGATCATCTCATAATTAGTAATTGATATTTTCCATCTCCTGATAATACAAAGTAATTTGCTAATTTCCATTATCAAAGTTAAAAGGTGCTTGAAGATATTTCGTTGTGTGTGATACATGGAAAACATCTTGGATGAAGGCCATCATCCTTCATGATAGTCTGAACTAGTCAATTTATTGCTCATCTCTTGTTATGGGTGCTGAGTTGCGCGAAGCAATTAAGTTTGATCATCTCATAATTAGTAATTGATACTTTTCCATCTCCTAATAATACAAAGTAATTTTCTAATTTATTAACTTCCAACATTATAACCTTGGGCCACTTGAATAAATGTTATATGATGAAAGAGAATTAACAAGGCCTTACATCTTTGAGTAACTGGGAATGTTTAATGTTTTTAGGTATCGCATTGTTATTCATTAGTTGGCATTGTTACATATTGCCCTCGTTTTTAGGTATCACATTGTTATTCACTAGTTGGCATTGTTACATATTGCCCTCTTCATTTTGGAACGAGGCAAGAACTCTCAATCAAGGTTTAAATGTTATGAGTATGGATTTCCATCCTCAGCAGCAAACAATTCTGCTAGGTGATTTCAAATTCCATTCAATACAGTTCTTCATTTAAATAAATTCCTCAAGTCAATTTGGAAGATGTACTTTTTATATTTATAAATATGTTCACACTGGCTAGTGGTTCAAATTTGGATTGCTGAATTTATCGATCAGTTGGAACAAATGTTGGTGACATTGCAATTTGGGAAGTGGAATCTCGAAAAAAAATTAGCTTTCAGGAACTTTAACGTTTGCAGGTAGATGATTTTTTCATAAATTAGTTATGTAATTTAAGTTGGAAAAATATACATGTATGAATTGATCTTGAAAAGGTTTTAGAGTTCTTTACTGGAGTTGATCATTAGCGCTAGCCTTAGGTAAACTGTTATACATGTTTTGTTATGTTTTCTTAGTCTGCTCTTGTGAAAAATCCAACTGTATCAGTGAATCGTTGTATTTGGAACCCAGATGGGGCAGTCCTTAGTAACTTAATATATATACTCTTATTCATTAATAATTTGCTTTGATATCATTTCCTTCTTTATACATCAATGTGAGTGATTTGTAATAATGCCATCTACAAATGCCTCTGGTCTCCTTTTGGTTGGTTGCGCACCAATATAATGGTGTGCTACGCCCTCTATTCAGATACTGACATGCCTGCATTTGTGTTATAGGAGTTGTGTTTTCCAAGCGTATAGTTCACATATATTCTTATACTGAGGCAGGTGATTTGAGACAACATCTAGAGGTTTGCTTACATGCTTAAAGGCCAATCTGTACATTCTTGTAGGTCTGTAAAATTAAGTTTGTATTGAAAATATAATTTATTAACATTGATATAATTTAAACAGATTGACGCACATGCTGGTGGTGTGAATGATATTGCTTTTTCACACCCTAGCTACTATCTCTTCATAATAATTACATGTGGGGATGATAAGACCATCAAGGTAATCTGCTTTATCATGTGTCAAGACTCATTCTAATAGTTGTCGTTTACTTATCTGTATATGAAAATTAAAAAAAAGAAGAAAAAAAAATATTGTCTGTGCTTGTAGGTGTGGGATGCAGTCACTAGTCGAAAGCAGTACACATTTGAAGGTCATGAAGCAGCTGTATGTTCTGTTTGTCCTTACCAGTAAGAAAATATTCAGGTACTTTGTTCCTTGAGTCCTGAAGAATTTATGTGAATTTCAATTGAGGACTAGTTGTTTTGAAGTTACATTGCATATTCTATTTTTGTTTGATGTTTGAATTTCTGTGAATTTTTGGCCATATGAAAAATACTTTATTGCACTAAAGATAGATGGATTATGATTCTTTGTTTGTATGCAGTTTATTTTTTGTACAGCTCTTTATGGAAAGATCAAAGCCTGCTTGTATGATCTTGCGGGATCTAGGGTGGACTATAATGCTCCGGGCCTTATTGTGCTGATGGAACAAGGTAAAATGTTAACTTGGAATGGTGTTTTGTTTGTACCAGCTGGAGAGAGAGAGAGAGATGAAGCAGTTGGATGCACGCATTTTCTTCCTTCTGCCTTGAACCCCTAGCCTGGAGCTATGGGCACTACTTCATGCTTGAAGAAGTTGAGATGTAGGTGTTGTCGGGTGGTGAGGTAAATGATCAAATTGTATCCTTGACCTTTCTGTAGTTAAAATAAGCAATGGATGTAGGAAGTCAAGATGGATGGTATTAGGACCGGTGTTAAAAGAGATGATAAGTATAAGTGTCTTCATGTGGATCTGAGTTTTATTTTCTCCAATTTTCTATTTGCTGTGTCAAGTCCATGTCCTTTCTGAAGTATATAATCATTTGTATTTTCTGTTAGGCTCTTCTCCTGTGGAACAAGTAAAGATGGTGATTCGTACCTGGTTGAGTGGAATGAAAGTGAGGGAACAATCAAGCGGACATATTCTGCAATTTGAGACAACCAGGAATAGGTTCTTGGCAGCTGGTGATGAATTTCAAATAAAGTTATGGGACATGGATAACACCAACATCCTGACAACAATTGATGTTGATGGTAGTTCGGTAAGAAGTTATTTTTGGAAATGAGAATGGTTTATTTTTAGAGTTTCAAAACATTATTTCAAGTTTTCTTGATCACATCTCAATGTATAATCCTCGTGTTATTTGCGAAATAACCCAGGCTAGTCCTCGCTTTCGTTTCAGCGAAAATGGTTCCCTGTTGGCAGTCACAACGAATGACAATGGCATAAAGATCTTACCCAACGCAGACGGATTTCACTTAATTCGCATGCTGGAGAGTAGATCCTTTGAAGGAACGAGGGTGCCACCAGAGACAATGGCAACAAAGGTAAATTGCTTCTTCCATGCACATTTACTGTGTACATGCACTACTAATTAATGGTAAAGTTTAAACTCTAACTAGTTCATTTTTACTATGCAGACTTCAATTGCGAATGCCATGCCTCCTGCAGTCACTGCTCCTGGTTCCCTTCGCAGTGTTGTAGAACGTTCGGACAGACTTCCACCTGCATTGTCAATGACCAATTTTGTAAGAGCTTTCTCTTAGAGTGATTTCTTTAGAATCTAGCATATTTGTCCAGCATTATTCAGTTTAGTTTGTTACATATATCTTATCATTTTCTAAACTTTCACTCAGAGTCCAGATATTGTTGCTTTCGAGTTTCCATATAGCATAGGATTTTGTTCTTTTCCGCGTTCACATGCTCTATTAGCCATTATTTTGGCATATCTTTTATAGGAATAGGATGATATTATCAATGATGTCTAACAATTATCTGACACTCGAGACAACATATGTGCAGAGTAGTATAGACAGACAGTGGGACCCCAGATGTTAAACGAAGGCTTCTAGATGAGGTCACAGACAAGAGCAAGAACTGGAAATTGACTGAGATCACTGATTCAGGTCAGTGTAGGTCTCTCAAGTTTCCTGACAGAATGCATGCTAGCAAGGTATGCAATCATCCCTCTATTACAGAAAACACCAAAGGTTGACATACTTTACAATTTTTTGTGCTACAAATTTTGTCGATATTGGTCCAAACAAGTAATGTGCTATTTCTTGCAGGTGGTAAAACTGATATACACCAATTCCGGTGTTGTTGTCTTAGCACTGACATCCAGTGCTCTCCATAAGCTATGCAAATGGCTGCGGAGTGACCGAAATCCATCCGGAAAGGTGGGGTTCTTTCGTATTTGTTGTTTGCTTCCTTTTTATTTTAGCTTGTTTTATTTATTTGTTTGTTTGTTATACTTTTGGATATATAATTTGCAGCTGTATTTTATGTAGTAATAATCGACGAGTAACTAAGAGTTCGTATTTTGTTCCACCGTCTGCAGCGAGTATTCCAACACAGATGTGGCAGCCAGCTAGCGGGATTGTTATTAATAATGACGTTGGTGATACAAATCCAGAAGAAGTTGCTACTTGTCTAGCTTTGTCTAAGAATGATTCCTATGTAATGTCTGCTTCCAGTGGCAAGGTCTCCTTGTTCAATTTGAATGTAATGTTCCTTATCTAATTCAAAGGCTCCCAATTTATCTAAATCAGTGGTTTCATGGGATGTTAATTAGTGATATATTTCCAGGTCATGACAACTTTCATGCCACCTTCTCTGGCAGCCACTTTTCTGGGTTTCCACCCTTAGGACAATAACATCATTGCAATTGGCATAGAGAATTCATCAATTCAAATATACAGTTGATGAGGTGCTGCCTGTGGCATGCTCTGAACTGGCCATTTTTATAGGTAAAAGAAAAGCTCAAGGGCCACCAAAAATAAAACACAGGCCTGGCTTTTTCACATGTTTTGAATGTGTTGGTATCTTCTAGAGCTGATGCCCAGGTATATGGTTTCTTTTCTTATTAAATATAGTCTGACTCCGTGATGTTCACTTTAAAGTTTACATAAATTTATGGAGTGGAAATGTTCATATACTCACAACCACGTCTTTTGGCAGTTATGTCCATGGGGCATAGATGGGTGGGACAAGCGAATGGTTTCTTTTCTTATTAAATATAGTCTAACTCCGTGATGTTCACTTTAAAGTTTACATAAATTTATGGAGTGGAAATGTTCATATACTCACAACCACGTCTTTTGGCAGTTATGTCCCTGGGGCATAGATGGGTGGGACAAGCGAAAGTCAAAAGTTGTACCAGTACAACCAGGAAGACCGTCACCACCAGTGGGGGATACAAGAGTACAGTTTCACAATGATCAAATTCACCTGTTGGTTGTGCATGAGAGCCAGCTTTGCTATATATGATGCTTCCAAGATCGTCACCACCAATGGGGATACAAGAGTACAATTTCATAATGATCAAATTCACTTCTTGGTTGTGCATGAAAGCCAGCTTTACTATATAATAATATATGATGCTTCCAAGTTGGAGCGCTGGTTTCTATGTAAGCACGTGTAAGCATTGTTGAATTCAAACATAGACAATGCTACTTACCTTCTGTATCTGATTGGATGACCTTGTTACATGGTTGCATTGCAGTGGTCTCCTCATGATTCCCTATCTGCTCCCATTTCAAGTGCCATATACTCATGTGACAACGTCCTAGTTTATGCGAGCTTCTGAGCTTCTATCATAGTGCAGTTGGAGTGTTTGATATAGAAAACTTGAGGCCTTAATGTCGCATTGCTCCTTCTACATATTTACCATCAGGAATGAACAGGTAAATGGGCTCTTTCATTCTGTCATGGTTGATACATCAATTTTTTAGATTTGGATTTTGACCAGGCATATTATGATATTATTTTATGTTTGGACTTCCCCAGATAATGGAACTGTCGGATCAAATCCGACATTAAGTAAGCAAGGTTGGGAACCACCCTCAAGGATCCCAGCCCTCAAGGTTGTCCGACATTAAGTAACCAAGGTTGGGAACCACCCTCAAGGTAGTTCAATGGAAACATAAGAATAATTAAGTGCACTCTTTATTTACGAGAATACCTTTATTAGTTCATTGGAAACATAAGAACAATTTGAAGTGTACTCTTTATTTACAAGAATAACATGAATAATGGTAGCGTCTTGTCAATGAAATACCTCGCTTGTGTTGGAATTCTATCAAGATTGTAATTTTCATCAGATATTGTTCAGCCAATGTAAATGAAAAATGAGTATCTAGGCACAATCCTGGCCATTGATTTTTCTGGGTCATGTAAAAATTGAAAGTCGGTCATAGGAGCATAATTTATGAATGTTCATTCGGGTTTCTCAGTGTCTGTATTCGAAACTGTTCTTTTTACCACATGAGTTTTTTTTCATATGTTCATGTGCATTCAGGCAACATTATTTCGATATTATTAAAAATACCGAATGATATTGAAATATTTCAATTGAGAAAACATTAATTATACATGAGTTTCTACAATTGACTCAACAATGGCTTTTTTGGCTGAGTCAAGGATGGCTTATTTGGCATGTGTTTTAATTTTTTTTGGGCTAAATCATCACTTTTTATGGTAAACATATTGTTTCTACAATTGACTCAACGTTTAATTTGCGGCTAAATCATCACTATTTATGGTAAGCATATTGTTTCTGCAATTGACTCAACGTCTACTTTGTGGCTAAGTCATCACTATTTAGGGTAAACATATTGTTTCTGCCATTGACTCAATGAACTTTCTTGTTTGATGAGATTATTGGTTTAAACATATTGATACAGATATTTACAGAGAGCAAAAAACTTTCAGTTGATGTGATAATGCTCACATCGCTGTAACCTTTGTGTTTTGTTTTCTCGGCCTCGCTGAGGGGAGAGATGGAGAGATGAGATCCTTTCCTTGTAAAGTTGTAATATCACAAATTTTGGGTATCAGATTTTGAAGTTGTAGTTGTAATATCTGACTGATATCTCTTTAATAAGAGTCTTCATTTATGCCATTGGTAGTTATATCTCCTTAATAAGAGTCTTCATTTATGCCATTGGTAGTTATATCTCCTTAATAAGAGTCTTCATTTATGCCATTGGTAGTTGCAGATGTTTTTATGCTATTTACAAGTTGAACATATTGATACAAATATTTACAGAAAGCAAAAAACTTTCAGTTGATTTGATAGTGCTCATATCGCTGCAGCCTTTGTGATTTGTTTTTATCCCCTTGCTGAGGGGAGAGATGAGATCCTTACCTTCTGAAGTTGTAATATCACAAATTTTGGATATCAGCTTCATGGGAGGCTTTGGTAGTTGCAAATATTTTTATGCTATTTACAAGATGGAGAGATTCCAACCAATTTCAAAATGTTTGGAATAGTGTTTGTATTAATAATAATGTTGAAATAATGTCATGTCATTTGTCATTCGGTATTTTTAATAATATCGAAATAATGTTGTTGTGTTGATACCATATACAACCTCATTTTAGTTCTCAAACTCTACTGTTTTCAAACAATACAAATGGAATGAAATTTGATAATATATAAAGGGTTTGAAAAGTATAAATGGAATGAAATTTGATAATATATAAAGTGTTTCAAATGTGCGATGTCTTTTTTCCATATTTTAAATAATAAAATTATTTTCAAAAAAATACAAATAAAAAGTAAAAGTCATTTCAAACCATACAAATGGAATGAAGTTTGAAAGTTCAATAATTGGGTTAATTAGGGAATGAAGTCTGAAAGTTCAATAATTGGGTTAATTAGGGAATGAAGTCTGAAAGTTTAATAATTTGGTTAATTAGGGTTGGGGTGGTTGAGGGATAATTGGGTTAATTAGGGTTGGGGTGGTTGAAAGTTTAATAATTGGGTTAATTAGGGTTGGGGTGGTTGAGGGAAATGGTTATGCTTTTCTTGATCTAAAATTCAAGTCATTGCTCCTAAAATGATGAGCATTTGTTGTATCAGATTTGTGCTTTGTGAATATAAATATATTTGTGGATTGGTCTAGTATCAACAACCTCACTTTAGTTCTCAAACAATACAAATATTCAAATCATCGCTCGTAACATGATGAGCATTTGTTGTATCAGATTTGTGCCTTGTGAATATAAATATATTTGTGGATTGGTAGTATCAGCAACCTCACTTTAGTTCTCAAACAATACAAATATAAATGAATGAAGTTTTAAAATTTAATAATCGAGGTTAATTAGGGTTTGGGTGGTTAAGAAAAATGGTTATAATTTTCTTCATCCAAAATTCAAATCCTCGCTTGTAATATATGATGACCATTTGTTGTAATGGTTTTGTGCTTATGAATATTATTGTATTGGATTTTTGCCTTGTGAACATAAATATATTTGTCACTTTAGTTCTCAAACAATAAGTCTAAAATTCAAATCCTCGCTTGTAACATATGATGAACATTTGTTGTAATGGTTTTCTGCTTATTAATATTATTGTATTGGATTTGTGCCTTGTGAACATAAATATATGTCACTTTAGTTCGCAAACAATACAAATGTAATGAAGTTTGAAAGTTTAATAATTGAGGTTAATTAGGGTTTTGTAATGAAGTTTGAAAGTTTAATAATTGGGGTTAATTATGATTTAGGTAGTTGAGGATATGGTTTTAATATTTTCCATCCAAAATTCAAGTCATTGTTGGTAATATGATAAGCATTTGTTGTAATGGTTTTGTGCCTATGAATATTATTGTATTGGATTTGTGCCTTGTGAACATAAATATATTTGTGAGTTGGTCTAATATCAACAATCTCACATCCGCACTTTATTTCTCTTTATTATAATTTAAATCTTAAAAATATATTTTTAAATTTATAAATCAATATAAAATAAATTAAAGTCATTAACTTTATTTATAATAAAAATGTTGATATTAATTTGAAACACTGTATAAAATATTTGAAACAAAAACTATATCATATTACTATTGGGTTTAGGTTTAGGTTTAGCCTAAGTAGTTGGAAAAATTTGTTAACTTTCTTATCCAAGTTGAAATGTTATGAGTTAGCAATTATTAATGCCCAAAAAATTATTTAAAGAAATAAGAGAAATAATTATCATACATCATACATGTATTAATTATTATATTCCAATTTTTTATTTTTTAAATAAGTATGGTTAACTTTCTTATCCAAGTTGAAACGTGGTGAGTTAGCAATGATTAATGCCCAAAAATTTATTAAAACAAGTAGAGAAATAATTATCGCACAACATACAAGTATCAATTATATTCCAATTTTTTATTTTTTAAATAAGTACTTATCTCGCATCCTAAATTCTAGCAATAAGAGTTAGCAATGATTAATGCCCAAAAATTTATTAAAAAAACACAACATACAAGTATCAATTATTATATTCCAATTTTTTATTTTTTAAACAAGTACTCATCGCTCACATCCTAAAATCCAGCAATAAGATTGTAATTGACACATGATATTAGTTCTTTTATCTTCTTTTATTACTTAGAATCACTTGATACTTAGAAATTAAGCATTCAATTGACATGTTTTTATTTGTTGTAATATTTGGTATATAACGAAAAACCTCTTATGTGAATTAAAATATGATTTAAGATGAATGATTAAGTGAACATTAGTCCTTAAATTGCCGCATTTTATAAATTTTTATAGTTGGTTTGATTTGGGTTGTATAGTCTGGTTAGAATACTTGTTGAATTGGGTTATCAAGTCAACATTGTACATTATTATTATTATTATTATTATGCTTAAATTGAAGTAGGGTTATATAAACATTTCATCTTTATAAAGGAAAAAAAAATAAATAATATTTTGATAGTAAGTATGCATATTGATGTTTTGTAATCAACATGTTAAATTTATAAATGCATTTCAAAAATGTCATTTCAACTTTAATCATAAATGGAAAAGCTAAAATTTATCACTAATTGGAAAATGTTTGATATAACTAAATGAAAACTATTTATTACTAACTCATTAAAATGACATTATTGAAAATAATTGTGTCAAATAGCTAAATATCAAAATTATGACGGTTTGAGTATTATATGGTTTTATTGGTTTTTTATTTATTAAAATATTGAAATTACAAATATTTCATTTCATGTGCGTGAATTTCATTTCTCCCTAGTATTGGTTTATCCTCAGATCCATTGCCATTTTTTATTTTAAATAAGTTTAGTCTTTTAATACCTCACCATGCTTGGTCACATTATTGCACTGTGTTATTTTCAAAATGATTGTGTTTAGCCAACCACAACCTATCAATTTGTTTGTTGGGTCACTATTGTAATGCCTTACCATGTTCTTTTAGGTGTCATTGTTAGACCATTAATCAACTAGATTTTCAAGGTGCATGTTGATTGATAATAGTGACAAAGTATTGACCAAGTTAATGCTTTATTGGTGCAATTCCATTGTTCCTCTCAACTTCATCTTAATTATAATAATAAAATCAAAAGAGCATAAAATGAATGTTATTTCTAATAATGAATAATACGTTGGAAAATGTGATTAGCATGTGTTCTCATTGTAAATACCATGTCCATTTTGGGCAAATTGTAACTTGTTGTAAAATGAAAACTAAGACCCATACTTTATAACTTCATTATAAGTAATTGTAATTGTTTCTCTAAACTTTATTTTATTTTATAATAAAAACAAAGAACATAAAATGAATGTTATTATTAATAATGATTAAATGGTTGAATTTGCATTGGGCCTTTTCCTATCCTTCTCTTTTGTAGTCTTAGAGGAAAAAAATACTTTTGTAGTCTCGAGGGAAAAAAAAAAAAAGAGAAACGTTATCTTAATATTTCTCTTTAATAAATTACTTAATAGTTTTAAGCATATTATTTTAATATTATGTGCAAGAAATTTAGCACAATATGATGAGAAATACTAGCAATATATCCAATATTAAAAACAACTCACTACAAACATTACTATTTTTTTCCATTTTGGATAACTCAAGTACTCCATTCAAGAAAGTAAAGAGTCAATGAATCATTACCGCTACAAATTGTTTCAAGTAATTACTCTCATGTACTTTGTACTATAAAATTCATTTAAATATGTGATTCCAAACTTCTAATTAAAATGTACGAATGGCCCATGAAAATATTCTCTATAATTTCATTTAAATATGTGGTTCCAAACTTCTAATTGGAAAAAAATTATTGCATTGTCCTTGGAAAACATTCTTGCATTCTTTTCAAAAGTTTTATTAAATGGATGCACTTTTTAATCTTATTAAAGAGATTTAGAACAAAGTTGTAACCCTCATCCCTAATATTCTTATTTTTTCGAGGCTATTAATGATTAATGACTTAATATTAAATGGATGCACTTTTTAACTTTTTAATCTTATTAAAGAGCTTCAAAACAAGATGTAGCCCTAATCCCTAATATTCTTATTTTTTTGAGGCTATTAATCAGACAAAATAGGCATCATAGAAACAACACATGATAGGAGAGGAGAGTGTGTAGTATCCTTTTCTACATTTATTCAATTTAGGAAACTTTTAAAAACATGAGAGAAAAATTGCTATAAATTTTGTACTCATTTTATGATTTTATAAACTATATGTATTGTTTCAATTCACTATAGTTTCAATTTACTTTTTTGTGATTTTTGTTATAAATTTTGTACTTATTCTATGATTTTTGTTATAAATTTTGTACTTATTTTATGATTTTATAAACTATATGTATTGTTTCAATTCACTATAAATTATGTATTGTTTCAATTTACTTTTTTGTTAATATTAAAATTAATCTCGGTTAATAAGTAATCATTGTTATTGTAAAAAAATTAAGAATAAATATGTTAATATTGTTATAAAAAATTCAAATTAAAGTGAATTTATGTATGGTTTCAATTCAAATTTTTGTTAGATATTTGTGATTATATAAATTATCAATTCATTTTTTTTAATAATTTTAATATTAAAATTATGTTAATTTTTATTAATTTAATAACAAATATCCTAACTCGCTGCCACTATAAACCTAGGGGACGTCCGTTATAGGGAGACACAACAGGGCATATATATACTCAATGAGATTTGAACCCTCATCTCGTGGGTTTCACCCCGCGAAACTTACCGTTAAACCCTATATCACTGTATTAATATTAAAGTTGTTAATATATGTCAATATTGCTATAAAAAATTCAAATTAAAGTTAAAAGTGAATGTGTAGGGTGGAAGGAAGGATGTGGTGTAGGCCGTTTGCACATATTTATGATTATATAAATTATCGATTCTCATTTTTATTTTAATAATTTTAATATTAAAATTAATTTTCAATGAAACTTGCAATTTGTATTATAAGAAAATGAGATTTCTGGATCAAACCACTTGGTCATCTTCATTGCAGACACCATGGCGTTTCTTCGGGCCATGGAAAAATAAATGTCTTAAGGAATAGCTCCAAGCATGGCAGTGGTAATACGAGCTGGAATCAATTTCACTGCGGCGGCTACCATCCACATCCAAATGAAAGCCTTCGGCAGCAGCAGAGCTCTTGCCATCCCGGAAGGATCAAGGGTTAAGCTGATCTCTCTCTCTCAGTGATGCGAGGGTTTCTAACATCACTGCAAGTTGACTTCTACGATCTACCAGGAGGTATTATGCTTTGACATAGTAAAAGCAATAGACACATTCCGTTTGCCCTTTTGCAGCCATCTACAAATCCCGCCATAGACGGAGAGCAGCAGAGTTTCTCTTTAGATATCTGTAGGCTCAGAGGAAACCATGATTAAATTGCACGCTGGAATGGAGCTCTCACAGATGCTCCAAAGCCAGAAGATAATGGCAGCTCCTTTTCAGCAGATAAGTCTGTTAAGATAAGTTCTCAGCAATTGCAAATAAATTATCTGCGATAAATTATCTGTTGGTTTAGTTATCATCAATAGATTATCTAAGCCTATCAGTTTTTAGATAGGTCATCAGAAATAAGCTCTCTGCTTTTCAGATAGCCTATTGGTTTTTAGATAGGGTATCCACAATAAGCTATCAGCTTTTCAAATAGCCTATCGGTTTTTAGATAGGTTATCCACAATAAGCTATCAACTTTTCAAATAGCCTATCGGTTTTAGATAAGTTTCCACAATAAGCTATCGGTTTTCTAGATAGCCTATCTGCTTTTTGATAGGTTCTCCGAAATAAGCTATCGGTTTTCTAGATAGCCTATTGGCTTTTTGATAGGTTATCAGTTTTAGATAGGTTTTCCAGAATGAGCTATCGATTTTTAGATAGCCTATCATTTTTAGATTGGTTTTCCAGAAGAAGCTATCGATTTTTCTGTGCAAACCGCTATGAAGCTCTGGAAAACCTAGCTCTGAGCAACCTTAGCTCCGACTTTTCCCTACCTCTGCGAAACCATTGCTCTATGCTCCGACTTTTCCCTAACTCACTCACGAAACCCTAGATCTGAGCAACCTTCGCTCCGAGTTTTTCTCTGCCTCTGCGAAACCATTGCTTTATCATGACGATCCCTAGCTCAGCCATAGTGAACCATTTGTTCCGAGCCGGTGATCCCTACTTCCGTTGGTGTCAGAGTTTTTTGGATTTTGGCGTCTGGGTTTTTGGCCCACGGCTGGTTTGTGCAAATCCTACCTCAAATCCGCTACAGGCTGTGAGAACCCTAGTTCAGTCTTTTGGTATAGAGAGCTTCGTTGAAAACCAAGGTGATGGCCGCTGCCCAACCCTAGCTCTGTTGGTGCCAGAATTTTTTTGATTTTGGCCCGCTTGGGTTTTGGCACATACAGGTTTAACATGTGTGCAGCTGGTCGATATGCTCTGTCAACAGAAAAGTGTACGTCATGACCCGTAGAGGATTTTGGGCTTGGGTTTTTTTGGCAGATACAGGTTAACTCTAGGGGTAGTGTTGGTTCCAAGATTTTTAACCTATAGCCTGCGGCCTTGTGTTCCGGAGACTTTTGGAACTTTTGGGAAACTTTTCCAAACTGTTTGGGAAATTCAAACAAATTTCAGGGAAGTTCCAAACAGAGTTCAGCGGTGTGTTTGTAAACGGATTTTGTGTTTTTCAATGTAAAATTTTAAAAGGCTAATCCTTGTGTTTATTGCTTTTGTTTTTTCAAAATACAAAATTTTAAAACGCTTATGTTTGTGTTTATTGCTCTTGTTTTTTCAAGGAGTCATTCAAGTTTAGTGTTTCCACCAAAATACAACATTTTAAAATGCTTATGTTTGTGTTTATTGCTCTTGTTTTTTTAATGAGTCATTCAAGTTTAGTGTTTCCACCAAAATACGACATTTTAAAATGCTTATGTTTGTGTTTATTGCTCTTGTTCTTTCAAGGAGTCATTCAAAAAATACAACATTTTAAAATGCTTATGTTTGTCTTTATTGCTCTTGTTCTTTCAAGGAGTCATTCAAGTTTAGTGTTTCCACCATCCCAACCTGTTAGAGAGAAATTACTAGATTGGGCACTAAATGTTTAACCAAATTCTTATTCAATCCCCTTCTTAATTTGAAATAAGACTTTAATACCTTTAAAAAACCAAATTGTAAATGTTGGAAAATTCTATTGAGAAGGGGGTGCATATTATGTTTAACACAGTCATCATTCGGAAGTGTTTCCACCATCCCAAACTGTTAGAGAGAAATTACTAGATTGAGCACTAAATGTTTAACCAAATTCTTATTCAATCCCCTTCTTAATTTGAAATAAGAATTTAATACCTTTAAAAAACCAAATTGTAAATATTTGCAAAATCTATTGAGAAGGGGATGCCTATTATGTTTAGTCCAACCCCTTGTTGTTCCCTCGTCCCCAAAACCAATGCAACATATCTTTTAGCAATCTGTCAAAACCAATTTCGAAGACTAATCAAAAATTTGTTCCACAACTTAGGGCTCCTGCGACACTCTCTAGTCCTGAAATATTTGTTAACCCTATGCTAAGGAAGTCGGATGTTCCATTGTACTCTCTTTTCACCAGCGGTTTCACTAATTCTTCATCTGGTTTGCCTTTTTCGAACTTTGCTTGTTCATCTGGGGTCTGTTTCTACTCCCTTAGACTCCTCCTCCCCTGGTGTTGGCATGTGGTTCTCTTCAGACTCTGCTTGAATTCCTCAATCCCCCTCCTTTAAAGAAAGTTTAAACCTCACTCCTTTCATTGGTAGAAAAGTTTGAAATGGATGCTTCACAAGTGATAGTGATGTCGCTCAATATTAGGGGAGTGGGGGTATATCGTAAGGAAAAATCCCTCAAAGATTTCATTTATCCTCCTTATTCAGGAAGCAATGGTGGTAGGGGGCAAAGCTTGTGGTTATTTTTTTAAGCTTTGTCTGGCTAGAATGCTTATGCTATTGATGTTGTGGGTTTATCAGGGGATTTGTTGACTACATGGAATCCTAATGTTGTTGATCTTAAGTCTTTCTTTTCATGGGTTCATATCTTGGAAGGCTACCTGACTGAACACCTCCATAAAGCTACTTAACTTTATGCACCTTATGATAATAGACAATTTTTGGAACATATTGCAAGAGAGTGGTCTTCTACTTGATCAGCGCATCATTCTTGCTAGGGACCTCAATTTCACCATCTTGGTTTCTAAAATTTGGGGAGCTAGGCCCCGGTTGACCCCTTAGCTCCTTATTTCTCTCCATTGATTCAGGATTCTAACCTTATTGATGTCAGGCCTTCCCCTATGAGACTGACCTAGACAAATGGCAGGGTGGATGAGAGTGGATAGCTAAAAGATTAGACATATTCCCTGTAGTTGAGTCCCTCTTGAAAAGTCTTGGTAGGTCTTGAACTTGGACTTGTCCAAAAAACAATTTTGATCACTCCCCAATCTTCCTCCAATTAGACTTTGATACTTATAAGATACATTATCCTTTCAAATCCAATCCCACATGGCAAGAAGATGAGTCTTTGGTTGCCCTGATTAGAAAGAGTTGGCAAGAGATTTCAAACAAAGCTTTTGACTTAGCCATGGAAAGTTGGGTGTATAAGATGAAATTTTAAAAACTTAAGTGAAGGAATGGAATAAGCTTAAAACAAGATCAGAAAGCGGAGCTTATACATAATGAATCTAAATTTGAAAGAATTTTTCAGGCTTATGTGAATATAATTTTCCCTGAAGAGGTAAAACAATACCAAGAGAAAAAATCACAAATCTTAAAATAGAGAGAAGAGGAATGGAGGATGAAAAGTAGAGCTATTTGGATTAAGGCAAGGGATGGAAATACAATTATTTTCCATGAGTTCACAAAATATAGAAGAAATCACAACTCTATTTGGGAGATTAAGAACAAAGGAGCATTTCATGGATCTTTTTACGGATCCTAAGATTAATAATATTTTTGCCCACTTGCAAGTACTCAAAATTTTCCGAAGCTCTTTTCAGAGGATGATTTCGCTAGAGTTCGCAGGTATGTAACTTTGGAAGAAGTCAAGTGGGTGTTAAAATAGTTTGCAAAAGATAAAAGTCACGGACCATATGGGTGGCCAATAGAGCTATACCTAGCTTTCTTTGCTCTAATGGGGAATGAGATTTTACAGATGGTGGAGGAGGCTAGAAGGAAAGGATCAATTAAAGGTGCTATTAATGCCACATTTATTACTCTAATTCCAAAATGTTCAAAACCTGAGAATTTTAATAACTTTAGGCCGATTTCATTGTGTAACTTGATATATAATATTATTGCAAATATTGTATACATTTGACTTAGAGAAAAACTTTCTAAGATGATTTCTTCAGAACAATTTTGTTTCTTTCCAAATAGGAAAATGCACGATGTTATTAGAGTTGCTTAAGAAACCCTCCACTCTATTAAATTAAAAAAACTAAATGCATTAATTTTGAAAATGGATCTGGTCAAAGCATATGATAAAGTCAATTGGAATTTTTTAAGACTTGATTTTGCTTCAAATTGGCCTTAATCTGGAAGTGACCAACTGGATCATGGGGTGTGTAACCTCAACAAATTTCGCAAAGTTGATTTTCCCCTTCCAACTTTTTTCGAAGCATTAGGGGATTGAGACAAGGTTGTCCCCTTTCTCCTCTACTTTTTTTTAATAGTTGAAGGATTAAGCACACTAATCCTTCAAGACAAATGTGTTGGGAATTTAAAAGGGGCCAAAGTGACTAGATCAATGCACATAACTCATTTCCTTTTTGTTGATAATATCTTAATTTTCAAAAATGGATCTTTTGTTGAATGGGAATGTTATGCCAGAATTATCTCTCTTTTGTCAAGCCTCTGATATGGAGGTTAGCCTGCAAAAATCTACATTTTTCCATAACAAAGTTCGGGACGACAATCTCGATCTCATAAAGTCCATACTACCTTGTAGTGGAGCTTATTTCCAAGGGTCTTAAATACCTGGGATTTTTCTTGAAATTGAAATGTTACTTAAAGGAGGATTAGACTTGGCTCCTTAAAAAGGTTGATCATAGAATTCTAACTAGCATTTCAGGTGACTCTCTATGGGGGGAAGTATGATACTTGTAAATTGTCCTTGAAAGTATCTATGTTTATTGGATGGCACTTTCAAAATCCCTAAATTTATCATTAGTTTTTTGTGTACTGGCAAAAAGGAGAAGGGAGTACATCTAGTTAGTTGTGAGTGTCCCTTTCTCCGCCTAAATATTTTGGAGGTTGGGCATTTAAGAATCTATTTTTGTTTGGAACTTCCCTATCTATGAAGACTTTGTGGAGAGTAATAAATGGCTTCTGTCATCAAGGGGTGCTTGGGTCGAATGGTAGGGATGGTGGTTTGTCATACTATCCACCTGGGTTCAAGTCCCTGGAGACATTTCTGTCATAGTAAGTCTGGAATGATAGGCATCCTGTTGGAGTTTGGGATCTAGACTCCGGTTCCAGTGGTCTCCGAACATCTTGGCCCTAGGCTAAACAATGAGTTTATGAAATATGTGGTTTGCAGTTTGTTGCATATATTTGGGGAGGTTGCTAGTTCCCTATCGAAATTTTATGTTAAAAAAAATGGATTTGGTTTGTGGCAACAAATTATAAAGGCTAAGTGTTTAAAGAATAGATTTGTCACTACATGGCTTAGATCATCCTTTTCTATTTCCTCTCAGAAAGGCTCTATCATCTAGAAAGGTCTTATGGACTCCTTTTTGGGGCTATCCTCTTCGATTGCCTTGAAGATAGGAAATGAGAATCCAATTATTCTTGGTTGTTTAAATTTGATTGAAAGATGAATTTCTAATCATGATAATTATTTGTGACTTGTTTATATATGTTTTTCCTTTAGCATTTACTTATGGCATCAAGCAATTACACATTTGAGAGATATAAATAAAGTGCACAAGAGACAAGAGACACCAAAGATTAGGCCAGAGGCCAGGGAAAAACCCACAAGCGGAAAAACCAACAATCCTTTCCTTATAGATGCTTCTTCAACAAGAGAAATCCAATTCAAATTAACCAGTGATCCAAATGCCAAGTCAACCCTCCATCTGTCCATAATATTGTTCACAAGATTGTTCCACAAATATTTCCTTTGAATGTTATGTTATGTGCCTCAGGATCTACCACATGAAGCTTGGTTATGTGCCTTTGAATCTACCACAAGAAGCTCAGTGATGTGCCTCGAGATCTACCACAGAAGCTTGGTTATGTACCTTGGGATCTTCCACAAGAGGCTCAAATCACCATAGAGAGAAGGTGCCATAAAAGACTCACATTAATCAGAAGAATGTGCCTCATATGTGTATGCCACATACCCAAATTGTCTGCAATAGAAGAGACTTGAATTGATTGCCAAAAGATGGAGAATAGATGCCAATATATAGTTGTTTGTTCCATAGTTTTAAAAATTGGTCGGTCTGAACCGAAAACCGGTCAAACCGGTTGGTTCACTGGGTAAACCATCCAAAATGCCAAAAAAAACTCGGTTAGACCCCCTCTTTCACCTTGTTTTAGAAAAATCGGGCTTAACTGGTTGGTTTATGAAGGAACCAACTGATTTTCCCATAAACCGGCCGGTTCTGTCATAAACCAACCGGTTTATTGCCACTGCACTCAAAAGAAAGGTTTATTGCCATTGCTTTGTGGTTGTCCAACATTTTTTGGAGAACACTTATCCATATGATCAAAGATCCTTTGAGTGTCCAGTAATGATCACCTCACTGTCAAGTTCATTTCTTAAATACGAGTCATTCTAGCCTCTAGGAGAAGGCAACAACATAAGTTATCTCATAAATGAACTTTTTGTTGTGGAGAATTTTGGCGGAACCTATCCCAAGGAACACTTGAAGGCAACATAAATCCTATCCTTCTAGAGCTTGAAATGCCAAGTGTTATTCAATCCTTGCATAGTGTTTTTAATGGTTTTATAAATTTCATAGTTCTAAAGTCTTAAAATTCTTTGAGGTAGAATGAATTCAAGTGATAAATTCTCCCATGTTGAAGTCATGAAGCATAAATAATCACAACGGTACAAAGTAGAAATTAATGTCCTCAAGAGTCATCTTAATTGATTTATGGGTTAGTATACACAATGCATAAAAGAGCATTAAAATGGCAATCCTTTCTTTCGAGCTCCATTTGTTGTTGGTGTTGCTACAATGTTTTGAAGAAGTCGAACTACTTAGTTTGGTAGACACAAATTATTGGACAAAATTTCTTGATTGATTGATGACAATGATGTATTTCATCTCTTGTATAAAAGGGCATTGCGATTCAAGGGTTTTGGACACTTGTGTGTCCAGGGTTTGTAAACCCTAGTAGGCAAAAAGAGCTATTGGATGTCTAGGGGTTGGATGTCTAGCTTTATTGCTATTGGTGCTACTAGTGAGGTTGCAGATGAGGCCAAGGCATCCTCAAACTCTGATCCAAATTATGTTTATGTAGCTCTTGTTGATGATCTCGTGTCTAGTAGTTTTATCATGATGAGGAGTGATCATGTTTATCATTGATATGTAGACTTGTAGTCTTGTAGTAGGCTAATGGCACCATAGCTTATAGCATTGTTTTTAACTTTATAATCCATTTAGAGCCTCATTGATTATGTATTTTTTCGTTGATATTTATTGCAGTTAGTTCTATTTTGATATATTCATCTTTATATGGTATATAAATGAGAAAAATTTGCATATTTTGTCCCTATTGGTATGGAATCATGGTTTAAGTATTAAAAAAAGTTGTTTCCATTAAAAATTAATTATTTCATGCATTTTTTAAAAACCGGTTCATTGAGATCTGATTGTCTCGATTTGACCGTTTCCAGTTTGAAACCTGGTTTATTAGGTGGACCGGTCCAGTCACAGGTTCCGGTTTTTAAAACTATGGTTTGTTCATGTGAAGAGACGGATCCTTTGGGCAAGCCGACTTGTCTTTTTGGAGGGTCGAGTTGGAAAAATGCAGTGACAAATGACACTTTTCAAAAATTCAAATTTTCTTCTTTTACAAGGGTTATGAAGAACATGCCCTTTTTCATTTTCTTTTGACCAAAACAAAGCATGAAGAACATCCTAGAAAATAATAATATTTGTCTTCTTTTGTTTTTACATAAAATACATATTGATATAAGTATAATGGCAGTTATCAAGACTGAACCTAGTTACAATTTCAACACTCCCTCTTAACTAGGGAGGTATTCATAATGACTCATCAGAATATTCTCAAGTTGAAAACTTTTATAAGAAAGGATAAAGATTGATAAGCATCAATGATGATGACATCATCATAACAACATTGTCAAAATAACAAGGTCTTGACAAGTAAGCTCTATCTCTCCACTAGATCAGAGCACAATGGTGGGAGTCATTCAAATAGGACACCACCGCCTCTCAAAGCACATACTCCACCTAGGTTCACCAAAGTATGTCCTCACAAGATCATTTCCTAATCCATTTTCACAATACTTGACACAAGGAAAACTTGACCCCCAGACCATTCTTATATCAGATCAATGTACTCGACTTACGAATGTTATTCCTAGTCACAATACATATCTCAAGGATGTCGATTCATGATGCTTATCCAATCCACCATTCTCCCTATCTGTGTTCATGTACTAGACTTATGGTTGTTAGTCCTGGCCATAGTACATGACACATGGAGAACAAAGGTGTCCATCCTCACTCCCTCTCAACCTGAGAGGAGTAATCCACAAGCCCAAGCTTGTCTTGGAAGTATTCATACTTCCCTTACATCAACTACTTGTTTATTTGTGGAGATCTATTGTAGCTTTTTGGCTCCTATATGCACCATACTCTTGAATCATAAAGTGCTTCGACCTTCCATGAAAAACCAGGTTCTCTAACAATATTTATAGGGTATTACAATTGAATCCAACACATTGTCAAATAGTCCATCAAACATTTTACAAAGCCAAACTGCTTCAAAGCTAATTGTACAAACTGCCATATCTTCTACCTTTGTGCAACAAAATCTTGCTTCATGCTTTTCCAAGAAACCATAGTAGATCCAAACCATCAGTGGTATATGTATTTATCAACACTGCTAACCCAATCGATGTATCCTCAAGTCCTAAGTTGTAGCATAACATACTTCATGTCAAATTATGCTTCTAGCACCCTCTGAAGTCCATATTTCTTCCTTTGACACTTGAATCCTTCTTTCCCAAAATGCAAAATATTTTTTAGTTATGAGGCTCCTTTGTCAAGATGCTGGGATAATTTTTCTAACTTGAGGCAATCATCCTAACATGATCATCTCCCTCTTAATGGGAGAACCTTCTTGCTTCCATGTTGTCATCTATTTCATCTACAATCAATCAAGGCATGCTTTAAGTTGTTAGCTCTTTGGTTCTTCTTCATGTCCACCACTAGAAAGTCCTCTTTGCTTCAACTCTTTCATTTTCTACCAATGTTTGGGCAATTCTTATCATTAACCTATAAGCCTTATTAGGAGGTTAAGAAAGAACAAATACAATTAAGCAAAATGACAATATCAACAATAGAAATTAAAGAAAGGGGATATAGAGTACTTGTCTTTTGAGAAGTAAATCAACTCCATCTTAATCTTGTACTTCTGTAATCACCCTAGTCCTCAAGATGTCATTTATGTCATTCTCAAGAGCTAGGGCTTCTTCTTTCAGTAGAAACAATTGGCCCTAGGGTTTTATTCTTATAGTTTTAAAACTTTTGCTAGGGTTTACAAACCCTGGATGCTTCAATATTTAAGGTATTTAAGACCTGTCAACCATTAGGGGAATTTTGAGGTCTAAAATGGGCCTCCTAAGGAAATTATAAAATAATAGTGGAAATAATAAAATAAGATTCTATTACATCATCAAATTTTAGAGGGAAGAAAAGAAAATTTATTTTTTCAACTCATATTTTCAACTTATCTCCCTATGGGTTTACTCAAATTTAGAGTGGAAACACTCATTGGATGAATTTTATTCATCATTCAAGTAGTACCCATGTTGCATACTTTCGATGGACCTTGTTACACAAAAAATGAGAAATACATAAAAAAATGTTATTGCAATCACGTTTTTTCATGTATTTCTCATTTTTCGTGTAACAAGGTCCATCGAAAGTATGCAACATGGGTGCTCCTAGGATGAGGAATTAAATTTTGCATCCAACGAGTACTCCCACTTGAAATTTGAGTAAAATCTTAGGTATATAAATTTAAAATACTAGTTGAAAAAATAGTTGCAAGAGAACTTAATCTAGGTCTATGCATAGTTCTTGAGATAAGATAACAAGAAATTATACATACCCCTTCAACTTTACCTATTCTCCATTTTTGCCTTCAAATGTGGTACCATATTATAACTTCCTTGGGCTACTTCAAAGAGAAAAGATCACAACAAACCTAGACTTCTCATCATGATAGCTCAACTCTTCAATACTTTGCATAAGTGTCGCAGTCCTTCGTATGATCCAAGAGTACATACAACAAGTATTCATTTGTCAACAAGAACAAGATAGTTTTCTACGGATCAAATCCTCAATTATACTTCTCTTTGTTATAGACTTTTGACTTCAAATTTTTGTGAAAAAGAAATGCCTTTATGGTTATTTGAACATAACATATCTTGTGTCATAATTCGAATTTCATGGATGTTATGTCATAGGACATGTTATTGTTTTATAATTTGGATAGAGTTCTCGGAATTGATCATTCTGTAGGATGAGAGAGCTTGAACCTTTTTAGTAAGAAGGAGACTTGTCCTTTTACAATACCAAGATGCAACAATGTCATTTTAGCTATATACCATTGATCTACCATAGGGACTTGTCTTTACACAGGGATCATAAACATGTAGACTTGGCTTTGATTCAAGGAGAAATTCAATCATGTCACTGTTCCAAAGAAGTTCAAATCATTGTAGTCCATTAGGAGGCTATATCTATTTTTTTTGCTCAGAGAGAAAACCAGGATCGTTTACAAAGCTCGGACCACTTCTTCCTTAGTTCGGATTAAATTAGAAATAGTTCGACATAGTTGACAAAATCAGATGCAATTAAACTACCATACCATAGAGATTATGCTCAGATTTTCATAGACCAGATTGACTAACACTTGATTTGAATAGTATAGATTGTAATGTGGATTTGGACTTAGTTTCAATCTTAAGAACTTCATAAAACCTTAGAGAGTTTGGAGCTCGGATTCCTTAATGCTCATATCAGAGTCTTCAAGATAGGACTAACACGAATTTATCCCTCTATACCAACCACATAATTTTGTGTCAACATCAAAAACTTCGCATTAGATAACTGTCTCAACTTTGCATAGCTCCCTTAGATTCGTATCACAGATAGATGCCTCTGATTCGTACGGTTTTTGTAGAGAATTAAATACCTTACATGTCTTTCCAAGTCAGCATATTTCCACAGAAGGTAAACACCATAGGTCCACAAATAATATAGGGGAAATGTGCCACTGAGAAACTCACATTGAAATCGGTGATGATTTCTTTAATTCGGTCTTCCAGATCTTCAATCCTAGCTCTAATACCATGTTGAAATTCGATTGAAAGATGAATTTCTAATCAAGACAATTATTTGTGACTTGTTTATATATGTTTTTCCTTTAGCATTTACTTCATTTACTTGTGTCATCAAACAATTATACTGTAGGTTTTAACCATGTACAGAAATTACCTGCAAACGAATTCTTAAACCAGAAAATATACAATGGCGAGAACATAAAACAAATATACACAGAGATTTTCCCCTGGATCCCAAAACCAGGACTACCAGATTGATTTTTCATTATATTCCTTTCAATGTTACAACACATATATATACATGTCGAAGCATTCATAAACCCCAATCCATTAACCTTGGATTAGAACATAACCATAGTTCCCTTGACCGGATCTACAAAATACCATGGACAGAAAACCATCATGCCCAAAACCATGGGTAGGTCCGTCCATCATCTTTGGGTCTGCCCCTCATCCTTGGGTCCACCCAACTATTATTTGGTTTGCATAAGAGACAAGAGACACTAGAGATTAGGCTAGAGGCTACAGCAAAACCCATAAGGGGAAAACCCAACAATCCTTTCCTTATACATTCTTCGTCAACAAGAGAAATCCAAGTTAAACTAACTAGTGATTCAAATGGCAAGTCAACCCTCCATCTATCCATAATATTGTTCACAACACTATTCCACAAATTTGTCCTTAAAATGCTTTCATATGTGCCCCAAGATCTGCCACAGGAAGCTCCATTATGTGCCTCAAGATATGCCACAGGAAACTCAGTTATGTGCCTTAAGATCTCCTACAGGATGCTCGATTATGTACCTTGAGATCTGCCACAAAAGCTCGATTATGTACATAGAAATCTGCCATAGAAGCTTAGTGATGTGCCTCAGGATCTGCTACAGAAGCTTGGTTATGTGCCTCGGGATCTGCCATAAGAAGCTCAGATCATCATAGAGAGAAGGTGCCATAAAAGACTCGCATTAACCAAAAGATTGTGCCTTAGATTTATATTCCACAGACTTGAATTGTCTTCCACAGAAAAGACCCAAATTGATTGCCAAAAGATGGAGAATAGATGTCAATATATAGTTGTTCGTTCATGTGAAGAGATAGTTCCTTTGGGCAGGCCAACTTGTCTTTCTAGAGGGCGGACTTCACAAAATGGAGGGACAAATGACACCTTTCAAAAACTCAAATGTGCTTCTTTTACAAGGGTCATGAAGAACATGCCCTTTTTCATTTTCTTTTGACCAAAACAAAGCATGAAGAACATGATAGAAAATAATAATAATTTTTTTTTCCATAAAATACACATTGATATAAGTACAACGACCATTATGAAGACGAATTTATGTTTATATTTGTATTATGTTTCGTTCATGTATAAGTCTGGATCAATGGTATCAGAGTGCTTTGATCTTTCTCTGTTTTTCTTTGCATGTCCCCAACGAGGTCGAGGTATAAGGCGTTAGGGCTCGAACTGGTTGAACCTTTGCAGGACTGGCCTCGCAAACCCTGACGGCCTCCCATGGTGAAAGAAAAGAAAGATGAAAGAGCATGAGACCCTTTCAAAATATTGCTCGAAGAAGCCCTCTCGCTACAAAGGAACGCGATGATGGACACCTTTGATGAGATCCTTCGATGGATGCCCACATGCGATGAATCTTCCCCTAGAAGCCACTTTGGAGGCGTCGCTCCCTTAAAGGTAGAAGTCAACTTTGACATTCTCATATTTGAAGGCTGGATAGATGTAGACGTCATAGATAGATGGTTAAATATGTTAGAAGGATATTTTTTAGTTCATGATTTTTCCAATAGGGAAAAGATTACTTTTACACTCCTCAAAGTTGCCCCCCATGTCAAGGACGGGTGGAAAACCTACTGTGAACAAAGAGACAAGATAGAACCCTCACTATTTTCAGCCACAAACACTTGGAAGAATTCTTTTCGAGACGCCATCAAGGAACAATATTACCCTGTAGGGAGTGTTACTGCTAAAACTAGGAGGGGATCTTATAGAGCAACTACTAGGTCAAGGGGCAATGATGGAGCAATAACCCACTATCACTTCAGCGAAGGCTCCCTACTCTTTATGGACTTTCACTGATGTGAGGAGACTTGGTATAAGAGGAATCACCAGGAGTAGATCAATGAATGGACAGAGGGTGATTCCTAGAGCCTATTCGCAAGAGAGACTCAATTATGTGGCTTACTTGCTTAAGAAGCAAGGTGATGGGCTCTCTAGGAAGGACTAAGAGGATACTTAAACCTAGGGTTTGAGAATATCTCTTAACAAGAGGCTTCCTAGGTCTAAGGATCCTTGTGGAGAAATGGCTTCTATGTAATACTTGCAGAATATGAGTTATGAAGTTGTGGGACCACATAAAAGCTATGTGGACCCAAATTAGGTCAAGGGTATGGAGTTGATCATTGAAGGAGGGGCTTGACCTAATTGGGGAAGAGAATATGATCAAAGGCCTAATTTTCTTGAGATTTGAATGCAATGATCCCAATGAGGACACTAACCCAAAATCAACCTAGGGCAAGAGTTGGCCTTGTGGCTAGTGCTTGCTACATCTCGAGATTCCACCGTCGGGATTACTTGAAATTTGCAAGACCTTTAGAAAAAATCCCAACGCAGTACTGGACCAAAAATCAAGGATTTTGGATGGCTACAATGAAATTAATGTGATGCCCTAGGTGACCTACTAGGGCTAGGTCTAGAATTTGGAGAGGTGAAGGAAAGGGGTAACTTCGACCACCAAAGGGATACACATAGATCATGAATTTTCGTGATCTAAGGAGCCCTAATTGATCTTTTCCAACATCTTCAAGGGTAGCAACTAGATCAATAGAGGTTTATGCTTCAAATTTGCAAGAGAGACAAAGTTTCAAGGTCTTTAACTTAATGGGTAGGGGGCCTGCCGCAAATATTGTAGTACTCGGAGAGACCTTTCAAACGAGGTATTGTATGCACCAAATGGAGATCACATGATGGAGTTACGACCGAGGAAGCTGGCTTCCCAACTAACCCCAACGGGGCCCACAAATTCTTGGTGTTCCATCTCCTAGGGTTAGGGTTTTGGTTGTTTAGGGTTTCCCTTTGTTGTTCAATAATAAAAAGGCCCTTGAGCCTCATTGTAACATAGTTCAGAGGCATGTAGCCATGACATCTCTTCTCAGAGATAAGCTACCATCGCCCGAGCTAGTTTATTTCTATTTTGTATGTAAGCATCTTTCAATTCTTTGATATTAATGAATGAAGATTTATTTTTGTTACATCTCTATGTTTATGTTTATATCTATGTTTTGTTTTGTTCATGCATAAGTTCAGATCAACTTGGCATTTGGCACTGGCACTAATCGAGATTAAAAGCTGACACCACTTAGCATCAAATACGGCACCACTCAGCATTAAACAACAGCACCACTTGGCATCAAATTTGACACCATTTTCAAGCGAGCTACTGTGCCACATAGATTAAAATAATCAAACCATTTTTCATTACGGGGCCAAATCAAACAACACCATTGATGAACCATTACCACAATGCTTGCTTCGCAAAATGGTCCACTTGAAAAGCCAATATGGAGCCACTTTGTTTTTGGGCTTGGTTTTGCTTTTTGTTTCAATACATGTATTTTGTTGCATGTATTATGTTGCTTAGGTCGCTTCGCAAAATTCCTTAAACAAAACCCAAGAATAATACCAACCTGCCCATATTTATAATCACAGGGCAAGGTTGGGCAAGTAACGCCCATTTGTCTAGTCGACTTACCCATACATATAGATAGGGTATGGGAGCTCTCCAATTGTCACAAATACCAATTCCTGAGAATTTCCACTTCTTTCATAATAACAATAGGGGCCTCATCCTTCCTTGCCTAGGTGAGGTATATTGTGTTGTACTTATTTAGACTTCGATACATTATATGTTTTGCCAGAGCCATTAATTCCTTACCACATATCGATAGCCATTCATCTCTATACAGGTTGCTTCTCCCTTCTCCAGCCTACGCAAACATTATTCTTGGTCATAAAAAAGTTTTGAATAAATTGAATCAATCAAATAACTACTCTATGCCTCTCTATTGATTGTGGTACAGGAGCATCCACAATTTCTTTTCTATAGTGAAATATAGCGGCCAATATTGTGCCAGAATGTACTACCACAGCAAGAGGACAGTATAGCTTTAAAAAATGTGTTTCCATTATTTACAATGGGAATCACTAAGCACAATGATGGACAATACTGCACGATTGTTCTATAGCATGCACAACATTTTCTATACTCATTCCTTTTGTTTACTCTGCCCCATATACTTACAAACAAATCAAATATGGCATAAATCCTCGGATTGATCATAAATCCAAAAGAGGTCCAAAATATGAAGCCTCACACAACCTGAGATGACACAACTTAACGTCTCTCTCTCTCTCTCTCTATATATATATATATTAGTGGGAGAGAGAGTATATATATAGTGGGAGAGAGAGTGTATATATATATATATATGGAGAGAGAGAGAGAGAGAGAGGAGTAATAAGTATCAAGTAGTTAATTTATGTTTTAAGATTATATATATATATATATATATATATATATATATATATATATATGAGAGAGAGAGAGATAGGAGTAATAAGTATCAAATAGTTAAGTTATGTTTTATGATTATGTATTAGAGTGTTAAGAAATAATTTAGTTATTATTAATGAAAAGTGAATGTTTTTATTTAAAAATAACTCAACAATTTCATATATTAAATAATATAATTAGATAACTAAGCAAAAAAACTCATAATTTACAATTTGAATGTTGTATACACAATTTACATTTGAAGCTAGGGCAGAGTTGAGATTGCTGCCCTATGTCTAGCTCAGTGTTTAATCAAAGAAACAGTAAAAGAAAAGCTCCAACCTTTGAACACAGATTCAAATGAATAGGTGAATATTCAACCAAATCGATTTTTGACCTAATAACAATTTGGAACACAATCATAGCGTAAAATAGAATTTTTGGAAAATTTCAATACAATTGTTGGAAGAGATTTCATTTAAATTGGAGATCATTCTCAAATGGCATGCATCTTCAAACAAAGATGATGTGTTCAAGTAGCAATACCCTAAGAGTCGTGTTATGCCTTAAATAAATTTATGTTCGTGGAAATTTATTATATTCACTTAAAGCTTTGATTTTGAAGCAAAAGGGACTTCTTAATGTGCACATTCACAAACACTTTTACCAACGTTCAATCTTTTAAGAACTTTTTTTGACTTTAAGAGTTATTATACCATGCCGAATCAATAAATTGATGTTGTGCAAAAGCCACTTCACAACGAGAAAACTTTTCTCCTATTTTGGACAACCATCTAGCTAGCAGCCCTACACATTGCTTGATGATGATGATATGACTGTAATTTTATCCTCTCACCTTACCAAAATGGTTAAATATAGGCTACCACTCAACAAGTACTTTCATCGTTATGCAATCAGGTGCATTTACTTAATGTTTTGGGCATTAGTATGGATAAAAGGCTAATCTAAATGATTTATTGATCATGATTGTAAGTTTATTCACACCTTACTAGAGGGGTTAATCTTTAGCCCTATTCTAATGAGACCTCCCTTAAGGCCTTAGGGTTATAGGAGGGGCTCTACGTCAAAGACCTGAATTAAAATAACATGTTCATTCTCCCTTTTCCCATACTTAACACTTTTAGTGTCACATTATTATCCCTTGATATCATCTGCATTCTTCAAGTCCAATTGTCATTGGTTCATTGGGATTTGTCACTCTCTTATCCACATCCTTGAGTAGGGACATAAAACATTGCCCTAGAAGTTAATGCATCTAAAAGAATGTAAATGCATAATATGGCCACAATGAAAGAAAAAGGATATCGAAATGAAAAACAATGGTTGAAACATAAGTTAGCATGTGAGCAAAATCCTAACATGAGTTGTACCTTTCTCATTAGCAATCACCAAGTTCGTGAGCACTTAATGTTCCATCTCATCAAAAGAATCATTTGGACGACCCAACCCTGATGAGCGATAAATTGCTTCATCTTAAAGGGGTAATTAAATGTTATATTATAAAGAGTGAGCTTTGATCCTTGAGTTATGCACCAAAATACAAAGCATTATAAAAAAGAAATAAAATGACCACTAGAGCCTTTATTTCTTTTTGGTGAAAAAAGTGAGCCAAGCAGAGCAACTTATGCATCCACAATTGTTGCCTCCATTACATCTGTACACTAAGGATGTGGATTCCCACTCGTTGGTCCCACTTTACCATGTCTCTTGGCCATGAAAATTTTCCCCTCCATTGCCACTTACTTATGCCAACACCTATTGATTGAAGGATTAACCTTGGAAAAGTTACCTCCCCTTGGGGACTTGGTCTAGTTAGATATTTGAAGGTGATCTCAGATTAAAGCATGTATATGACCTTAAGACTCAAGTATGGTCCATTTACTTGGAATCCAAAACAAAGGACCACTTGGCATCAGATACAACACCACTTGGCATTAAATAGTGGAACCACTTAGCATCAAATCTAACCTCGTTGCCAAGCAAGCTACTGTGCCACTTGGAATCAAATACTCAAACCATTTGGCATCAACTTACATGGCCAAATCAAAGGGCACCACTGATGAGCCATTACCACAGTGGTTGGATAACACAACAATGCCACTTAGTGAGCTAATATGGTGTCACTTGGCACGTTTCTAGACTTCGTTTTGCTTCTTGTTTCAATATTTGTATTTTCCTACATGTATCATGTTGCTTAGGCCACCCCACAAAATTGCTTGAACGAAACCTAAGAATAATACCAACCTTCCCATATTTATCAGCATAGGGTAGGGTTGGGCAGGTAATGCCCATCTGTCTGGCCGACTTACCCATACATATACCTAGGGTATGGGAGCTCTCCACTAGTCCTAAATATTGATTCCTAAGAGTTTCCACTTCTTTCATAATAACAATAGGGACCTCGTCCTTCCCTACCTAGGCCAAGTATACTATGAGGTAATTATTTAGACCTCGAAACATTCTGAGTTTTGACAGATCCACCAGTTCCTTACCACACATATGGGCAACCATTCCACTATATATAGGTATTTTCTCCCTTCTCTGACATGTGTCTACGTGATTCTTGGTCATAAAAAAGTGTTGAATCAACCAAACCAATCAAATAATTGCTTGAGGCCTCTCTATTGATTGCGGTACAAGAGCATCATCAATTTGTGTTCTACAACAAAATATAACGGCCAAAATCATGCCAAAATGTATTGCCATAGCCGGTGTACATTATAGCTTTAAAAAAGTATGTCTTTTTTATTTACAATGGGAGTCACTAAGCACAATGATGGACCATGGTGCAGGATTGTTCTATAGCATGCATAGAATTTTCTATCCTCCTCTTTTATTTTGTTTACTTTGCCCCATCTGCTTACAAACAAATCAAATTTGTCACAAATCCTCACATTGATCATAAACCCAAAAGAGGTCCAAAATCTAAAGCCGCACACAACCTGAGAGGACACTAACCATCTTAACTTACACTTTAAATACCAAGATAGTGTAATGAGTTTTTTTAACTTTCAACAAATATATTATTCATTTGAAGTGTGTGTGCGGAGTAATAAGTATAAAATAGTTAATTTATGTTTTAAGATTATGTATTTAACGAATAAAATATATTAATAATGTAAATATAAGTAACGAGGATAATTGTAATAATGATTAATTAATAATAATCAGTAGTTAGGTTGAAGAGGCATGCCTAAATAGGACATGACTCTTCATGAAGAGACACTTGCATGATATATAAGCAAGCCTCTTGTTCTCATTGTAAATCATTCATTCTTATTCACATATTTAATATAACATTTATATCCTTAATGGATAATTTGATATTCCAAGTCTTTTGGAGTAATTAATTTGTAGAAGGAACTTTGTTCGCTTCATTTGGTATCAGAGGAGTTCGGTCCTCTAGGTTGCTTAATCGGTGCACAGAGCTCATTCTCCTATCCAGGTCCTTGGCTATCGAAATTTGTCAACCTTGTTGCCGTACAATTGAAGCATTTTGCTCAAAATTTGGGGGTTTCTCCTTTTCTCCATTTTTCTAGGCCTTTGGCCATAAAAAAAATTAACCAAACAAAAAAATATATGTAAATAAATAAAAAAAAAAAAGAAGAAAAAAAAGTAAAAGAAAAAACAAAACGGATACAAAATCTCATACCAAGTATATTTAAAACATTTTATGTGGAGAAGCCCGTGGTTTTAAAAACAACCCATGGTAATTGCCCATGGTATTTTAAAAAGTTAAAAAAAAAAAACAAAAAACAAAAAACAAAAGGAATACGTTTTACTTTTTACGTGGAGAACATTTTAATGGAGGTTTTAAAAACAACCCATGGTAATAGCCCATGGTATTTTAACATCGTGACCGTGTCATATGAAAAGACGTGACCTTTATATTTATTAAGTGGGGTGACATTAAAAATTTATCAAGGAAGTAATGAAGTATATATAAAAAAGGACCAATTTATTATTAAAAAGAAGAAGTGAAACTATTATTATTATAAGATAATAAAGTTATTTTGAAAAGGGGTCTTAATATAAAGAAATACATACATATATAGAGGGCAACAATATAAATGAGTATTTTTTTAATAAAAGGGTATTCAAGTCTTAACAATCCACATTAAAGGAGAATATTTGAAAAATATATATAGAAGAAATAAGTGATATTTTATAATAAAATTAGCTCCAGTTGACATATTGTTTATGTAAAAACATCAAGGCAAAAATGGAGACTAGGAATGAAAGGTTTTCTGAAACCTTTAGTACATGTGTTTACACACTATTTAAAATCAAATGATCACTCACAGGAAGAGACATCATAATCTCTATCAGTCCTTCTAAAAGAAGTAATTATGTTAGTCCTAAATGTGCTAACCAATTGGTGATTCCTGAATCAAATATAGTTGAAACGAAATTTTTTGGTACATATGACAAACAATACGACATAAGCAATCTACACCTAAGTATTGGAGATTACACTTTTACTTGGCAATTCACCATGAAAACCTTATTTCTTGGCGATAGTGACATTATTTTGGGATCACCTTGGATGAAAACTCTAGGATCTGTCATCTTAAATACGAAAAAAAGGTTTTTGACATTTTCTTACAAAAAGAAGAAAATAACGCTCCAAGATTTTACATTGAAACCAAATTCAGTAACGCCAGAAGATATCTTAGATATTTCAAAAGTAGTTTCTCAAGAAGGTAAAAAAGTATTACAAAATATGCAAAAAGAAATTGACAAAATCACTGTTGACAAAAATGAAGAAGTTTCCTGACTTAAAAACCATAGTGAAAAATTGTTAACGCAAATTAAGAAACTTAAGAAGGATAAGAAGTCATTAGAAAAATAGGTATAACAACTTATCAAGAAGGAAGCATCAAATGTAGGAATTCAAGTTGATGGCAAAATAACAAATACCGATCCAAGTGAATGTCACAACTCAGGAAGAAGACAAGCAAGTTGAAGAAAAGATGCGCTTGGATGTTGCGGTTCAGATGATAAATACCCCAAGTGAAGGTGTGGTAACAAACTCAACAACATCATCCTTTGAAGTAAATCAAAAAATTTCCACACGCCTAATAAGGGAAATTAAAGTCCCATATTGACATCCGAATCATGAGAATAGATGAATCAACCATGCTACATAGCTGAACCATTCAGACCAGAAACAACAAACTGATGTTCCAGAGAAGAGTAATGTAACCTCAATCCAGTCTTATGCTCACAAGTCGTTACAAAATTCCAGTGATCAAAATACTATACAGAAGATTAATCTTAGATGGTCTGATCCCTTCTCAGTGTGACAATTTTGTTTGTCACTAAGAAGATCATATCAACTTGTATCGACAAGGATGACTATTCGAGACAGAAAGACTTTCGAAGCTGAAAAAGAGATCAAGCCTTTTTCATCGACAAGTTTTGAGGACAAAGCTTTTTGAGGAAGGAGGCAATGTAATGAATAAAATATATTATAATGTAAATATAAGTAACGAGGATAATTGTAATAATGATTAGTTAATAATAATCAGTAGTTAGGTTGAAGAGACATGCCTAAATAGGACATGAATCTTCATGAAGAGACACTTGCGTGATATATAAGCAAGCCTCTTGTTCTCATTGTAAATCATTCATTCTTATTCACACATTTAATATAATATTTATATCCTTAATGGATAATTTGATATTCCAAGTCTTTTGGAGTAATTAATTTGTAGAAGGAACTTTGTTCGCTTCAATGTATTACAATGTTAAGAACTAAATTAGTTATTATTAATGAATAGTGAATGTTTTATTTAAAAATAATTCAACAATTTCAGATATTAATTAATATTATTAGATAAGTAAGCCAAAGAAAATATACAATTTACAATTTGCATGCTGCATATACAATTTACATTTGAAGCTAAGGCAGAGTTGACATTGTCGCCCAGTGTTCAACCAGAGAACAATAAAAGAAAAGCATTGGCCTTTGTACGGAGATTCAAATTGTTAAATGGAGTTAGAGGAGAAAGGGTTTAGGCAGAGTTAGAGGTGTGTTAAGTTTGGCTAAGGGACCCACATGTGGATGAAGGCACAGATCTACCTTTATCTTATCATTTGACTTGGAAGAAATTTAATTTCTCCTGTAGTCAAAAAGTGAAATGATCTTAGTCATCTAGGGATACTTAATCTCAACCCATCGTGGGACTGGTGGGCCCAAGTCAATTTCTAAGAGGGAAAAAGGGCACTCACTTGGTTCATTCACGCACTACAGACTTGGTGGCTAAAGGCAACAAGAAGAGAGCACTTTAGGATAAGGGGTTTCAGCGAACCAGGGCTTCAAATAAGCGAAGATTGAGGGAGAAAGGGAGGCATGCAAGCCTTAGATCTTATCCAGTATCCATTCTACTTTAGCTAAGATGTATTCAAGGCGTAGAAGGGGTCGTACTCAACCCATATTTAGTTGTATAGATTTGTACAGTGCGCAGGTTGACTGGGCTGTGAGGCTAAGCGAGAGTGTCCCATCATGTTGAGAAATTTGTAGAGCCAAAGGGAAGCTTTCCCTTCTTTGTAATATCTTTTTGAAAGATACTTTTGATGAAGCAACCACGTTTGCAGGTTTCCCCCAATTAGGCATTTCCTGGGTAAATTTTGTTGTGTACAATCTTATGGTGTGTTTGTCTTCATTTGTTCCTTATTTTCCATTGCATGCTTGTTAGAAAACTTAGTATATTTGTGGATTGAAGTTAGAGTTCAGTTTTCAGCTCTTTACTTAGCATAATTAACAGATTAGTTGCACATTTTAAGAAATCTAATAAAAAAATGAATAGTTGGATATTCAGCCAAATCGATATTTGGCTTAACAATTTGCAACACAATCATAGGGTAAAACAAAAATTTTGGAAAATATCAATACAATTGTTGGAAGAAATTCCATTTAAATTGGCAATCATTCTCAAATGTCATACATTTTCAAACAGAGAGGATGTGTTCAAGTAGAAATACCCTAACAATGGAGTTTTGCCTTAGATTGATTATTGTTCTTGGCGATTTATTCTATTCACTTAAAGCTTTGATTTTGAAGTGGAGGACTTGTTAATGTGCACTTTCACAAACACTTTTACCAACGTTCAATCTTTTAAGAACTTTTTTTGGATGTAAAAGTTGTTGTACCATACCAAATCAATAAATTTATGTTGTGCAAAACCCACTTCACAAGGAGAAATTCTTTCTCCTATTTTGGACAACCATCTAGCCAGTGACCCTACACATAGCTTGATGATGATATGATAGCTCCACCATCTACCCTAGTCATTACACCTCTCGCCATCTAACACTTCTCTTGAATGAAGGTGAGCTACCACTCAACAGGTACTTAATGTTTTGGGCATTTAGTATGGATAAAAAAATAGTTTGGATGATTAATTGATCTTGACTATAAGTTTATTCTCTCACCTTACCAAAGGGGTTAAAGATAGGCTACCACTCAACAAGTACTTTGATCATTGTGCAATCAGGTGCATTTACTTAATGTTTTGGGCATTTAGTATGGATAAAAGGGTAATCTAGATGATCAATTGATCATGATTGTAAGTTTCTTCTCTCACCTTACTAGAGGGGTTAATCTTTATCCCTAGTCTAGTGCGGCCTCCCTTAAGGCCTTAGGGTTATAGGAGGGGCACTATGTGGAATAAGTAAATTAAAATAATGTGTCCATTCTCCCTTTTACCATACTTAACACTTTCCATGTCACATTATTAGCCATTGATATCATCTCCATTCTTCAGGTTCAAATGTTACTAGTTCATTGGGATTTGGCACTCTCTCATCCACATCCTTGAGCGGGACCAGAAAACATTTCCCTAGAAGTTAATGCAGCTAAAAGAATGTAAAAGCATAATATGGCCACAATGAAAGAAAAAGAAGATTGAAATGCAAAACATGGTCGAGACATAAGTTAGCATGTGAGCAAAAGCCTAGCGTGACCTCTACCCTTCACATTGGCAATCACCTAATTCCTGAGCACTACATGCTCCATCTCATCAAAAGGAACGCATGCATGTCCCAACCCTGATGAGCAATAAATTGCTTCATCTTAAAGGGTAATTAAATGTTATAACATAAAGAGTGAGCTTTGATCCTTGAGTTATGCACCAAAATACAAAGCATTATAAAAAAGAAATAAAAGGCCCACTAGAGCCTTTTTTTTTCGTCGAAAGAGAGAGCCAAACAAAGTAACTCATGCATCCACAATTGTTGCCTCCATTACATATATACACTCAGGATGTGGATTCCCACTCGTTGATCCCACTTGAAATTTTTCCCCTCCATTGCCATTTACTAATGCCAACACCTATTGATTGAAGAATTAACCTTGGAAATGTCACCTCCCCTTGGGGGTTGGAAGCACCTAGTAAGGTTGACTACTTAACCAACCCTACATAAGTGGGGAATGCCTTTACCGGGCTTGGTCTAGTTAGATATTACAAGGTGATCTTAGTTTGAAGCATGAATATGCTCTTTACGCTTATGTATGGTCCACTTACTTGGCATCCAAAATAGAGGACCACCTGGCATCAAATACGACACCACTTGGCATCAAATCTGACCCCATTTCCAAGTGAGTTATCGTGCCACTTGGAATCAGATAATCGAACCATTTGGCATCAAATTATGGGGCCAAATCAAATGGCACCACTGATGAGCCATTACCACAACGTTTGCATCATAGAACAGTGCCACATGGCGAGCCAATATGGTGCCACTTGGCATGTTTCCAGATTTAGTTTTGCTTCTCATTTCAATATTTGTATTTTTTTGCCTATACTATGTTGCTTAGGCCACCCTGCAAAATTACTTGAACAAAACCTAAGAATAATACCAACATGCCCATATTTATCAGCACAGGGCAAGGTTGGGTAAGTAATGCCCATATGTATAACCGACTTACCCATACATATACAGAGGATATGGGAGCTCTCCACTTGTCTTGCATACTAATTTTTGAGAATTTCCACTTCTTTTGTAATAACAATAAGGACCTCACCCTTCCTAGCTTACGCGAGGTATATTGTGAGGTACTTATTTAGACCTCGATACATTATGAATTTTTCCAAAGCCATTAGTTCCTTACCACACATATTGATAGTCATTCCACTATATATAAGTCTTTGCTCCCTTCGCCATCCTGTGCAGATGTGATTATTGGTCATAAAAAAGTGTTGAATCAACTGAATCAATCAAATAATTGCCCCAAGCCTCTCTATTGATTGTTGTACAAGAGCAACCTCAATTTGTGTTCTACAACAAAATATAGCGGCTAATATTGTGCCACAATGTACTGCCACAGCTGGAGGACAATATAGCTTTAAAAAATCCATTTTTGTTATTTACAATGGGAATCACTAAGCACGATGATGGACAGTGGTGCAAGATTGTTCTATAGCATCCATAGCATTTTCTATCCTCCTCATTTATTTCATTTACTCTACCCCATTTGCTTACAAACAAATCAAATCTAGCACAAATCCTCGCATTGATCATAAACCCAAAAGAGGTCCAAAATATGAAGCCTCACACAACCTGAGAGGACATTGACCATCTTAACATACACTTGAAATACTAAGATAGAGAAATGATTTTTTTCAACTTTCGATACATACATACATACATACATACATACATACATACATACATCTATATATATATATATATATATATATATATATATAGTTAATTTATGTTTTAAGATTATGTATTACAATGTTAAGAACTAATTTAGTTATTACTAATGAAAAGTAAATGTTTTATTTAAAAATAATTAACAATTTCATATATTAAATAATATTATTAGATAACTAAGCAAAAGAAAAAATACAATTTACAATTTGCATGTTGCATATACAATTTACATTCAATTTACATTTGAAGCAGAGGCAGAGTTGTGTTCTAGTATTGTTGTTCTTGGATGTTTATTCTATTCACTTAAAGCTTTGATTTTGAAGCAAAAAGGACTTGTTAATGTGCACTTTCACAAACACTTTTACCAACGTTCAATCTTTTAAGAGCATTTTTTGGCTTTAAGAGTTATTCTACCATTCCAAATCAATAAATTGGTGTTGCACAAAAGCCACTTCACATCTTGTCAAAATCAAGTAATAAATTATTTAAGGCCCTATTACCCACCAAAATCGGTAACCTCCTAGGAGAAAAAATTTTCTTGTATCTTGGATAGCCATCTAGCTAGTCGCCCTACACATTGCTTGATGATGATGATATGACGGCTTCAACATTTGCCCCAATCATTACACCTTTCACCATTTGGCATTTCTCTTGAATGAAGATGAGCTACCACTCAACAAGTACTTCATGTTTTGGGCACTTAGTATGGATAAAAGGAAATTCTAGATGATTTATTGATCTTGACTATAAGTTTATTCTCTCACCTTTTTGAATTTGTAACTATGGTCTTCATAATGTATATTTGGTCACTTGATGTATTTGTATTTATTAGTGTAAAGCATATTTTAAATGCTAGAGTCGAAAGAAAATTTATTTTGAGTCAAAGTCCCATTGCAACTTTTTAAAGAAGAAAAAATGAATTTTTGAAATGTAATTTTGTGCTCCATAAATTGTAAAGTTGGCCTCCCTCCAGGTCAAGTCGGCCTTGGCTAAAGACACACTCATTCAACCATGACAAAGTACTATATAAAGGTAGTTCGACATCCTCCACTTGGGCATTTGCATTCTCTCACACAAGACAAGTTTTGGGCAAGAAAGCAAATGACAAGAAGGATGAATAGGACAAATAGAAGGACGAATAAACTTTCTCTTGCAACTTGCAGAGGTGGAATGGCTCCTCTCTTTGGTTCACAAATTTTCTGGGCATTTTGTTGCCGGGGGCGAAATTTTAGGCAACAGAAGGGGCTGATATTTTTGGGGTGACTAGCAATTACAGGAGGGTCAAAATTTTGGGTCATGGAAAGCAAAGCGAATTGCTAGATCAGATTAGGAGGCTTGACTTGAAGGGGAAGACCAAGTTTGACCATAGGTCTAGGTGTGTCTCTCGTTGAACAAGAAGAATTTCTCTATTCAAAAGGTTGTTGGGTTTTTCCCTTTGGTGGGAATTCCCAAGGTAAATCTTGTCTTCTTTTGTGCATTCTGATCTCTATTGTTCTATTGTTCGTTATGGTTGAATTTCTGAAGTATAATTGTTAAATGATATATTGGAATAAAGTAAAAGAAGAAATTCATCAAAAGAAATTATCAGAATTTCAAAAATATTGTGTTAATCTCTATTGCACTTAGAAAATCAACATGGTATCAGAGCTTTGGTGATCCATGCAAAAATCCTAGAGACAATGTTATTGAAATCCTTGTAGATTGGCATCTATGGCTTCGTCTATGAAATCTGAAAACAAGTTAGAGGGAGCATCAAACTTCAGAGCTTGGAAATTGTTAAATTTGGGCAGCGTCAAGACAAATTTCACTAAGGGAAACCCTAAGTCCCCATCAACGAACCCTTTCATCCCAAGAGAGGGATTTTCATTGGTCAAAAGAAAATTCAATTAGATGAAAGATATTATTGTTATTAATATCTTTGGGGAATGAAATTTAAATTTAAGAACCTTTTCCTTCCAACAGTTTCAAGTCGGCTTTTCAATAATCAAGTCCAACAGTGCTATGGGACGAGTCCCCTCAAAGGAATAAATATAAAATTATTCTAATTATCCCTCATTTGATGGTCTCCACTCTCTCTCACATCTAGAGTTATGATCTCACTCTTAATTGATGGCACGGGTTAATGTATTCGCATCACTGCAATTAAGTGTGGTTTCAGATCTTTGTTATTATGTATGTATGGTTTTGTTCCTCTGCATTGAGGTGTGTGTGTGTGTGTATATATATATATATATATATATATATATATATAGCATTTGAATTATGGCTCAATAATTCAGATCTTCCTCGCACCTCAGTAACATCATTATATGATTGGTATAATACCTCCAAGTGGCATTTCTACACCTGTTCAATCGACATCTCTCAGTCACAGCATTGAATCTTGGCATTGACTCACAATATACATGGTTCAGTATGCACAAAGTTTGGCATGCTATATAGTTGTCATTAATTCACATGGTTCCTCTACATTACATATGATTATATATGTCTAGTTCCTCTACAGTTACATGGATGGTTCTCTTTCGTTACAAAACAGTTCTTTTTAGTTATATGTATAGTATAGATTAGTATTGTACATCTCAAGCAGCATGGGTATATTGCATAACCTTGACAGTTATGACAAAATGATCATGACACTAGTGACAGTATGATGACGATGATAGTGAAGGCAGGGCAGATCCTTAATAGAGATATATGGCCTGATGGCGACACCGTGATATATACAGTTCTCTTAGGACATCATGATATGGTTTGTTGTTAAATTGACTCTAGGAGGTTAAACTTGATTGATGATGAATGGCTTAAGATTTATGTATTTTGTATTTCAGCTGAACAATTAATGAAATCTAATAGAAGAAGAAGATTTGATTGTGGGTTTCCCCTTGTGGGATTTTGCCCTAGTCTCAGACCAAATTCTGGTGTCTCTTTGTGTGCATGCTTTTCTTATTATGTTCCTTTTACTGTTTTGTTGCATTGTTGATGATGATGTTCTTTCTACATAATTGCATGTGATGTTATAATGTTGTGGCATGAATTTAATGTGTAAATGATATAATGCAATTATCTTAAGCAAAGAACAATATAGCCCTAAGAGAAAATTAACATGGAATCAGAGTTGAGCTGAAGAAAGTCATGGATATCAACCCCTATGAAGACATTGTTTATGAAAGCAAGCGCAGATGGCGAAGACCTAAAAGAATGCTAAGGTTTGAAGGAAACCCTAGGAAACCTTGTTCTAGCAAGAGGATCCAAGGTTTGGTAAATAACATGAGATTAGGGTTTGAGAGAAACCCTTAATGCATAACATGAGATTAGGGTTTGAAAGAAACCTTTGAATTATGAAAGAAGGGTCTGGATATGATTAGCTTGCATAGGTCTAAAGTTGGTTTGCAAATTTGTTCATGGAAGACTGAAATTGCAGGGTTTGAGCTCGCACAAGAAAAGAGAAGAATTTTTCTTATGGTCATAGGGTTGGAACACATAATTCTCGGTTGTAGCCGCACACTTGATAGGATGCTTTGTGCGCCTAGAGAGCTACAGTGGCATTCATGATCACTAGCTTTGTGTTGTTGTGACCTGATGGTTTTGGTAGTTGATCATTGGCTTTGACCGTCAACCACAGGCTTGGAAACCCTAATCTGGATCAGATCTATCTATTGGGATTATCTATTGGATATTGTTTGTTTGGTATAGTCTCTTGAAGATTTAGTGTAACCCTAGATGGGCTAGTCTCACTCCTAGAGATAGAATGATCATTGGACTTGTCTGGCTATTGGCTATGAAGGCATCTTCTCTTTTGATGATATATGTGATATATAATCGATGACCTATGTAACCTCATGATAAGGATTCTGCTGAACGCAACATTGTCTTATGGATGATAGACAGTAATGACTCTTAGAGGTTGGATCAATATGGAGTTGAGCACTTCATTTAATCCTTTTTAAAGATAAGTAACTTCTAGATTTATGTTGTTTCTTTATAACACTACTCTTGTTTAAATTTATCAAGGAAAGTTGTAGCAAGATCCTGGACCCTGATCACACATTAGGTAGCATGGAGTGAGGTCCTTTCAACATCTAGATCTGATCCCCAACTAGGGAGAGGTTGAGTGAGGTCTTGGCCCAGTGTGCTCACCAAGAAGGGTGAGTGAGTGCACGCTAGTTGAGGCTCTCTTCATTTTGGCCTATGGAAAGGCCATGGGATTTAAGGATCGATCACTCTGAAGGAGTGAGTCCTTATGTGTTGATGACATTTCCATGTATTTGGTATCGCCCTGGATGTGGCCACTAGCAAATGTTGATGATAGATGATGATGTTGGTGATGATGTATAACTTTTTTTAGAGAAATTTGTCAACTTGAGAACAGCTATGATAGTGATTATGAATACCTCCCTAGTTAAGAGGGTGTGTTGAATTTGTAACTATGGTCGGTCTTCATATTGTATATTTGATCCCTTGATGTATTTGTATTTATCATTGTAAAGCATATTTAAATGTTAGAGTCAAAATAAAATTTATTTTGAGTCAAAGTCCAATTGTGACTTTTAAATAAGAAAAATAAATTTTCCAATATGTACTTTTTGTCTCCAAAAACTATCAAGTTAGCCTCCCTCCGAGTCAAGATGTCCCTAGCTAAAGACACACCCATTTGGCCATGACAAACTACTATATAAAGGCAATTCAACCTCTTGCACTTCGGCATTCGCATTCTCTCACATAAGAAAAGTTCTAGGCAAGCAAGTGCAGGACAAGAAGGACAAATCGGATGAATTGACTCTCTTCTCTCTCTTGCAAATCGCAGGTGTGGATTGGCTCTTCTCTCTTTGGTTTGCAGTTTTTCTGGGCACTTTGCCTCTTTTGTTGATGGTTTGGAACTATTGTATCTCTCTATTGAACATTTGATGACAATCCAATAAAAGAAGAATTTGAAAGGGCTTCCCCCCTTGTGGGGTTTTCCCTGGTCTTAGGCCAAATCTTGTGTCTCTTTTTATTGCTCTTGGTTGTCTTCTATTGTACATTGGATTTATTGTTCTATCTACAATTGCTCATTGTTATTGGAAGATTAAATTTATTTAAAAGTGGTTGCTAATTGAAAAAAGAATTGGGCTAATTAATTGTGCTAGCATAGAATAATGGAAAATTAACATGGAATCAGCGTTGAGGTGAGGACAAGCCCAAGGAGACAAGAGACTAAAGCAATCACCTTTGAAGGAATCTATTTGGAATAAGCTACCTAATCAAGATGTCTACCTCTTACTTCAAGGATATTGAGAAGTTGGGTAACTCATCAAACTTCGTTGCCTGGAAGATCAGGTTGGAATTGATATTGGATAATAATGGTGTCTTGGAATATGTGGAAGGAAAAGTACCTGAGTTACCGAAAAATGCTCCTACTGTTGCCAAGTTGAAATATAAGAAAGGTGAGCTCAAAGCCAAAAAATTCTTGTTGATTCTTTGAAAGATTGTTTGCTTACTTACGTTGGAAAAATGAAGAAGTATAAGGGAAACTATGATAATTTGGTTGGGATGTATGAGGTCAACAATTTGAATCACATTCTTTCCTTGAAGAATCAACTCAAGGACATTAAGATGAACAAGGGGGGATTTATGCAATCATATGTTTTTAGATATCCCATTTAAGAGATCAATTGAAAACTGGTGCAGAACCTATATCTGATAGAGAGTTGGTGCTCGTTACTCTTCATAGCCTTCCTCCTATTTGGGATATCCTCTCTTCACCCCACTTCACTCAAGGCGCATGGGAGAGTTGGACCTGGGCTTGTTTGAGTTCACTCCACTCCTCGTCACTTCTAACAAGGTGCATCGGTTAGGCACATGAGAACTTCTCCACTTCCACCCACTTCACCACAAGTTACCAAGGTGTATTGCATGAGAGAGACATCTCCTTTACAAGGAGGTGAGTTCTATAAAGTGAGGTCGAATGGCCATTGTTTAGCAGAGTTTTCTTGAGAGTAGTTAGTAAAGCTTCTTTTCCATCATTTCTTTCTTCCTTTCTCTCTATTTATATTTCATGTAGGGCATTTTTATTGTGATCTATCTTGTACCTTGCCTCAATGAGTAAACATTCTTTTGACGAATACAAAGACAAAGTTTGACCATGCTTTTCTTCTAGCTTTTTCGCTCATGGACACAATATTTCATTTTCTATACGGTTATATAGATAGTATTTCGTCTACTTTCATTTTCTCAGTCATTTGTTGAAAATAGTAGCGAGAAAGTGATTCCTTGATTTGTGCCTTAATTCAAGGAGTCAAACTTGAGTTCCTTCTTGTGCATGCTCGAGTTCCTAAAATTTAGGAGTCTCCCTAAAAATTAGGATGAGTGAGGTTGCAGTTAACTGATGTCAATCAATCACAAAATCATTCCTTAATTAGAAAATTCATTAATTTTAGCCACCGGAGTTGCTATAAAGAAGGAACAAAAGCATAATTGTATTCACTCTTTGTATGCACTAGTGTTATGAATTAAATATTCATAAACATCAATTAATAAATAAACAGTAAATAACAAATATTAATAATACTAATAATTAATTAAATTAATTAATGTCCCATTAATTATGAAGGGACATTGGTCAAAATATGTGACCTTTATCTTCGTGGCCAGTCAATGCCTACATAGGCACACCACCATGAAGAATTGTAAACCACCATTCATATTTTTATAAATAATACATTTGACTATTTACTATACTACACACATCTACACAAATACCTTGTCATGTATTGGTTCCTTCGTAATAGTGGTATCAAAGCCATTTGGTGTGGTAATGCACTACTTCGTTGTCACGAGGTCACCTCACTTCACTCCCCTTCACTCAAGGTGCATGGGAGAGTTGGACTTGGGCTTGTTTGAGTTCACTCCACTCCACTTCACCTTTGGTTCCTATGAAGGGACATTCGTCAAAAGATGTGACCTTTATCTTCGTGGCCAGTCAATGCCTACATAGGCACACCGCCCCGAAGAATTGTAAACCACCATTCATATTTTTATAAATAATACATTTGACTATTTACTATACTACACACATCTACACAAATACCTTGTTGTGTACTGGTTCCTTCGTAATAGTGGTATCAAAGCCATTCGGTGTGGTAATGCACTGCTCTATTGTTCATTGTTCTAGCCAACCCACACCCATTGTTTCGTTATGGATCGTTCTAGTGAACACCCTGCAACAATCAAACAAACACTCCACAGGTTTTGTCATCGTATTACCTGTGTTCCGTTGCCCACACCCGTGTTCCGCAGCCACACCCGTGTTTCATTGTCCGCACCCGTGTTCCGCTGTCCGCACCCGTGTTCCATTGTTCCGCTCCCCACACCCATGTTCTGCTTTGTCTCCCATTGATTGATTGCTCCGTTGTTACACCACCTCTCGACAGCTTCCGTAAAACTGTGATACGACTCCTGATCGCTGCCCATTTCCACGTTTATTCGAGGGTGCAAACACCCCGAGCCTTCACATCTGTCCACTCATAATTCAACCACCGTAACCCATTCGATCACGTTTTAAAAACAAAAACAAAAAAAAAAAATCACGCTTTTTTTTTAGTTTGATATTTTGAAACTATATTATAACAACTTCAATATAGTTAATAAATTCATTTAATATAAACTATATTATATAAATTTAATATAGTTGTGTATTAATGTATTTTTTTTTTTTCCATGGAAAAATAATAATTTTCATTGATAAGTCAGAAAATTACATGTTGTAGATGCAAATAACATATGAAGAATAATGGGCACAAGCCACTTACAGTGCAAAAATCAATAAAGAGTAGCCATAAAATGCCCGAAAAAACAGGCTTCAAAACATAACAATAAATGGGTTTGAAAAACCCCAGCGATCCTGAAAAGAACTGGAGCCCAAAATACCCAAAGAGGCAATACAATATCTGGCAAAACCCTGTGACAATCGCATATGCCCGTCAAGGAAAAACTGCCAAAGCCAGTATATAATCAGGGCACAGGCCACCCAGAAACTGAAATGCCCCGGAACAAGCCTGTAGAAGGAAGTAGGGCATCAACCCCGAACCCGCTACAACCACAAATCAGTAGTGCGACACCAAGAAAGCGCCCATGGCGGTGACAACAAATGCCGCTCCATCTGGACCACAAACAACAATACCCAACGCCGAACCACACAAGCAAATGTGAAATACTCCTGCAAAAAATCAGCGATGACTACGAACAGAAGCCCCATATCCTGGTCAAGAAATAAAGGCACGAACCAGGGGAAGAGGTAGCCAAGGTAGCTGCCCTCCTCCGCTCCCTTAAAACTCGCCCCCTGAAGCAGGCACATACCAGATCCCATGCGCAGTACTCCGCCACTGAGCATCGACAACAACATTTTGAAGCCTCTGGAGACTCGGCCAAGAAGCAGCAGCACGAAACATGGACAGAGGCAAATGGTAGCCTCTACGCCCCCGTTCCCTCAACACTTCGACTCCGCCAATCTTCGTCCCAATACTCCGCCATCGAGCATTGTCTGCAGTTGCAAAAGCCACCAGATCCCCGTCCAAGAAGCAGAGACACGAACCAGGGGCAGAGGCGGCTAGGGTTCAGCCTCCTCGCCCCCACTCCCTCAACTCCCTACTCTTTATATATATATAATTTAATTATTAATAAACAAAAAAAATGGTTCTACAAGGAAAAGGGGGAACAAAATGGGAAGCAATAATAATGACAACAATTCGAAGAAATTTCAAGAAGAAATCGACAGAATGCGCCAATGCCTTGACAACATCGAAAGAAAGCAAGATGAATTCAAAAGAAAACTAGTTCTTACGAAGGAACCAGTACACGACAGGGTTCCTTCGTAATAACTAGTTTTGTGTGTAAGCTTTTCAGTGAGTGTGACAAGAAGTAGGCTGGTGCGAGTTGGTAGAAGGAAAATTTCCCTTGCTCTTATGCTAGGAATTCGGAGCAGAGATCAAGAAAGGGAAGAGGGCAACATGATCAACATTTCTTGCAGGAGTTTCAAGCTTAGATCAAGCAAGAAAGACAAGTGTGTCTTTCAGATTGAAACAGTTGTATTTGTAAGAGATCAATTGCTCAGTTTCTATCAATAAAATTCTCAAACAAGTAGAGGGTTTTCCCAGTTGGGTTCCATAGAAAAAAAATTGTGTTTTGAATTGTGTGATTGTGTTTGTTTCTATTCCTATTCCGCTGCAAAATTTAGTAGAGAAATTTTATGTCTATATGAAAAGAAAGTGCTTTTGAGATTGTTCATATTAGCAGTGGCAGAATTTCATGGATTTTCTACATGGTATCAAAGCTTGGAACAGATTTAAGATCATCAAAAGTGCCCTAGGAATAGCATTTTGGAGTAGTCAAAATCTTGATAAGTGGGCAGTCCTTGAAGTCGTCATGTACAATGATCGTTGAATTACTAATGAGTTGTTAGGAGGCAGAGTTGTGGAGCCCTAGTTTAGTAGGTTGCAGATGGCCAAACCAATGATAAGAGGGCAAATCCAAAAGATCCAATGAGTAGACTTCTTAGTGGAGCTAGAGGCCTACTAGTGGGAAAGATCAGTGAGCCAAAGTTTAGTGACACAAAAGGAGTTGTTATCATTCATAGTGGCAGATTATGGAGCTGGAGATGCACGCTTTCTAAGGGAGCAGAAGTTGCAGTGATCACCAGAAGAGGAGGAAAAGTACTTGCCATATGTGTTTAAGGAACATCGTTCCGCATGACCGAGAACAAGAAGAGTTTCAGCTACCTGAAGGAGAAGGACATGCAGTTCCAGATTGAGCTAGGAGATGATGGCATGTATGCAACTAGAGGAGTTGGTTACTATCAGCTTTCTAAGGGAGTCGGTTAATCCTCTTCGTCTCAGAGATGTTCTATATGTTCCAGGATTGAGGCAAAATCTTGTTTCGGTAGCTACCCTTGAGGACAAGGGATATGATATCATCTTCAGCAGATGTAAGGTGTACTGCCAGCACTTAGTTTCCGGATGTAAGAAGCATATAGGTGTGAGGGTGAAGAATTTCTACAAGTTGTAGGTAGAGACAAGTGCAATCTTGAGCAGCAAGGCAGGGGGTGCTCAAAGTAGAGGTGGTGGTTGAGCAAGAGCAAAATAGAGCTCTCAAGATGGAGTCTCCGTTAGTCTCTTAGTTTGGGTCTAAGCTAGTTAGTAGTTGGGCTAACCAACAAGATGATGAGGACCATAGCCCAAGGTGAGTGGAGGCAGACACTCAGTCAGAGGCTTCCAGTATAGGGGAGTTCGAGCTAAGTGGGCAAAGGATTTGGTTAAGGGAGATTAGAAAAGAGTTGAGACTCGCAACATCAAGAAGCAGACACACAGGTACATAGGGTTCATGGCACTTATGACTAAAGAGGTGGACTTACAAAGTATTGTGGGAAAGAACAAGTCTTCAAAGCAGGTTTCGCATAAGAAAGCAGGGAAGCCTTCTAGTTCAGAGGGAGCAGCTGCAACAGCAGAGAACTTGGTAGTGTTGGGGATAGATCCAGGTGGACGAGGTTCTTCCAGAAACACCTTCCTTGCTAAGAGGGAGTGTTGAAAATAGTAGTGAGAAAGTGATTCCTTGATTTGTGCCTTAATTCAAGGAGTCAAACTTGAGTTCCTTAATTAAGGCCTTGCATTTCTTTTGATAATTGATGCAAATCTTGCCTTATTGATGCATTTCCTTGTTATTTGGATGCATTTCTTTTCTCCTGAAAGTATGTTGCATATTGCATGAAGCAAGATGTTGGAAAAGTAGAGTTATGTTGACTCACTTAGATGCAGCAAAGATGGCAATTTGCAACTACAAATTTGCATGCATGTTGCATTCTTGAACTTGCATGTTTACGCCAGGAAGGTGTTCGAAAGTGGAGTATGTTGACTCACTTTATTGCAACAAATTTGGTCATTTCAGCTCTTTAAGTACTTGTACATACCAATGGGATTCTTGTACTTGTGATTGTACTTGTGAGAGAGTTGAGAATTGTTATACATGCATGAGAGTTTGTGTGTGTGAACAGTGGAATTTTTAATAGTTTCATTGTGCTTGAACATGCATGAGTGATTGACTTGTGTTGGTTGATTGCTTTGTTAACATGTATGTTGTCAACTTGAGAATGTTGATCATTTGCACATGCATGAGTGTCGGCTTGTGTGGTCGATTGATTGTTACATGTATGTTATATTGACTTGGAAGAGTTGATTTTGTCTCCAAAGATGAAAGGGAGTTGTTTCGAATTGTTCCATGAGAATGTGGAATTCTTGTTGTAAATCGTCAACTTGTTGTACATGATTTTGCTTGATTTGAAAGTCAATTGTTTAAAGAAACATGTTTTGTCGACTTATGTTTAGTCGATGGTTTATACACCAAGATGTAAGAGTACGTGGCAATGTTCACATGATGTGACATTTGTTGCTTTGAAGAATCAAAAGGAAGAGGTCATCAAGTTATATTCTTGCACGAGTGTTTTTCAAGGTTAATGGTGTTTCTTGTGACAAGATGTCGCAGGATTTTGGAAGGTCCAAACTTGAGCAAGAGGCTCATGATTAGCCTTAATTCTCAAATCATGACATAAGCAGCATGTTAATATTGGAGGATGATGGAATCAAGAAGCGAAAGTGGACAAAAATGCCAAAAAAAATTGCAACCCTTGTAAAATATCAAATGGTCTACAATGTGATTTGATGTGTTGACACCAAGAAGCGAAAGAAATGGTGAATGCATTATTCCAAATGTGGAATTTGGAACCGTGGAGGTAAAAGAATGATCATTTATTTTCTTGTTATTATTGATATTGGAACTCATTGTTGTAGTTCACTTAGACGGGCTTAACTTGGAAAAGTGGTTTCCAAGAATAAGTTTGCATCCAATGCATGTGTTGCAAAGGAGGAACATGATTCTCAGTGGGAAGGCCATTAGTTAGCTTTCCAAGCACTGAGAGATCACTTTGGTACAGCAGGGTGTTTAATCAGTAAGCAGCCAGCAAGTGCTGGATTAGATCAGTAGCAAAAGGAGAACATTAGTTGAAGTGCCAAGCCATTTGCAAGGCAAGGCAAGTCAGTGAACCCAAGTAGTTGTCATGGAAAATTTTCCAAGTAGAATCGATTAATAGAACTTGAGAAGGAGAAGAGTATTCAAATCTCATCAGATAACCAGCTTTTGTGGGTGCAAAAGCCTATCAGTGGAAAGGAGTGATCGAAATCTGGATTAGGGGAAAAAATTTGCTCAAAAATCGAAGTGCTCAGAATTGCTCAAAACCTGAACGACTGCATCTATCTCAGCGATACGATTCCAATGCAACTTGTTTCACTCAAAATGGAATTTGTATGAGAAAGATATCACATTTTGATCATTTTGACAAACAGGCAGATTTTGGGTACAAGGCTGACTGGGATGTTGACTAGGCATCCATACAACCCAATCATCAAAAAGAACATTCCAAGGAATATTCCTTGGAATATTCCTAAAATATTCTAACATATGGCTCAATTAGATTGTGAAAAGTGTCTATATGTAATTGGTCAAAGCACATTTGGTGGACCAATGAGAGACTAACACGTGGTAAGCCCGGAGGCTGCCATGTGCCCTCTCAAAGGTCGGGTAAAAGTTTATTGGCAGGCCACGGAGTCGAACCCATGACCTTGCCTGCACAAGCCCCACGCACTACTGCCATGCTACACCATGTCACTTAACATATATTGGGCATGCCTTTCATTTAAAGAGTTAAACCTTGAAGTTGGGAGGTAAAGCTAACCTTAACCACCGCATGTGAACGCTAACTCTTAATTGCTAACATTTAGTGTTAACCGCGCCATTAAACGTGCTAAGTGGAGTTACGAAATTAATCCATACTTACCCACTAATTAAGTGCGGATTAGGTTGGAAAATCTTTTGGCAGGTCCGATAAATTCAACGCTAACTCCAAATTTGGCGGAGTTAACTGGGGTTTCTCCAGATTTGGTGGAGTTTTCCTAGGAAAAACTGAAGAGACCATAACTTCTTCACATTTTGACCAATTTTGGCTTAAAAATAGTCATTCCTAGATGATTTGGATGCTCTAAACACAATGGAATAGGTTGCAGAGGCAGAAAGACACTTTTGTACGTGATTTTGCTACGTTGAAGTTTAAGGAAGCCTAGGGCCACCAGAGAGGAGGTCAAGCCTAGATTAACTTAAGTCCAATTCTTGAGCTTGGAGAGTTATTTTTGGGGTTTTTGGGTCTTTTGAATCCAATGGAGTAGGTTTCAAAGCCATTAGACCACTGCAGGTGCATGTAATCAAATAATTGACCATTAATCCAAAGAGGGTCTAGCCATTGAAGCAGGTCCAAGGAGATATAGCCTAGGAGGGGTGAACTCCTTTATCAGCTTTGTGTTATGAGTTCGTTGTGTTTTATTTCTCTGCAATTTTACTTGATGTATATGTGTTTTAAACAGTTAATTAACCTCATAAATTGCTCATAAAAGACACTCAACACTTGACACATAATTCCTCACATTTTGGTTAATTTGAGACGATCTAAACAAATTGTTTTTAATACTGATGAGGGATCTTGCATAGCATTAACAAGTTTGCCCAACATTCAGATCATAGCTAGAATGGAGTGAGGGAAATCATGGGAAACGATAAGCTACACAATATCTCAAATATTTTCACTAATGGGAAGGGCAAGACCTGTCACCAATTGAATATTTTGGTTACTTGTCCTGTAGGACAACAATTTTAGGTTTGTTAATATATCTATTAATATTAAAAATGCTACACTTTTGTGTAATTTTTTGGATTAAGTAATCATGGAGACAGGTGTGGGGCATGTTGTCAATTGGGTGTAGCTCAAGTGGATGTGAGGAGTTGTTACACTCCCCAACCCAAGTACAAATCCCTTATTGTGAGATGTTTGCTCTTAGTAAGCTAATTGTTGATGAGATATATATGATCTAATCATGAGTAATTGACTTGGCCTTATGTCATGGAGAGTCTAGGACTTACCCTAGGTAACATTTTTGGAATGAGGGGAAGTGCTTGCGAGGTTTCCCAAGGGATATATTATCTAGGAAAAAAAGGATATGGAGCACATTGTCTAAGTGGTATCTGATAATGCAAATAATTTTGTGGCAGCTCACAAAATCTTAATGGAGAGACACCCCACATTATGTTGGTCTCCAAAGGAAAGCCCATTGCACCCTAAAGAGGATTTATATTGGTCAAAAGGAAAAAAATTCAATTGGATTAAAAGAGAAATATTATTATTATAACTATATGGGCAAGCAACTATTTGTTAATATATTTAAAAGCAAATTTTAACTTTTGTGTTTTCTCCTAGTTACAAAGTCAGCCACATATGTCAGCTCCACTATTGGAGGATTCATTTTTTGCCCAACGAATGTTTATATAATGAGATCATTGTTTGACTTATTCAACTCACGCTCTATGGCTTACGTATCTAATTTATGTGGCTCAAATTCTTCTTTGAGGCCCGCTCTGGCACGCATTGTATTTCATGAGGCTTGCATGGCATTTCTATGTATTAGTTCTCTTCTTATATGGCTCTCATTCTTTGAAGGTACATCACAATGGCTTGCAATCTATTTCTCTAACTCACATATCTGTGGCTCATATTATATTTGTAGCTCACAGTTAGTGGATCTCTATTCTTTGGGATTCAAATTACAGCTCACTTTCTGTGGATCATATTTTCACCTATGGCTCGTATAACTAGTGGCAATGGCATCGCTCCAACTATGGTATTGTATAAACCATGACATTTCTCTGACTTGTATCTCGTATATTTTGTATTAACTATGGTTCGTTCTTCATTATGTGGCTCGCACTCTATATTTTATGGTTCGCTATATTGGCTCACTATCACTGTGCTCGATAGACATGGTGGCTTGATATCTTGGCACTCGCATTCTCTGAGGCTTGTTTTCTACAACACCTTGCTTATACAGTGAGTCGCTTCTATTAAGATTCGCTTCCACTATGGCTTGCTTATGTATTACAGTAGTTCAGATTATTCTTATCTGTGGCATGTGTTATGCCTCATATTAATTCTATGTTGGTTCACATTTATATTACATTTCTGTGGTGGCTCACATTTGGTATAAGTTCGCATTCACTATATGGTTCATATAAGTTACTTATCTATCTTTATGGCTCAGTAGTTCGCATACCTATCTCAAATGATGGTGAAAACATGATATAACAATGGCCTTCTTATATGGCAATGTATAACAGTATACTTGGAATAACAGTGACCTCAGTGAACATGTTCACACTCTTGATGAATGACATGTCAGTGACCTTGACGGGATGTCAGAGCAGTAACCCTATACATAATAGTGACATTGTCGTGATATGACAGTAACCTTGTTGATAGTATGATGACAACAACCTTGTTCTTATATGATGGAAGTGAGTTTGCTCCTATAGATGACAGTGACCATATTTATAGTACATGATGACAGTAACCCTTGATGGTAGTATATCTTTGATGATGACTCTTGAGAGTGATGGCACATACTCTTATGACTCATGACAGAGATAATTCTTGATAACATTTGACTGTATTGATTCGTGAGAGTGATGACCTTTGATGGTGATGACACTTACTCCTATGACACAAATGTTACTTCTTGTGATAGTGATAATGGCAACACTCTCTAGAGATCAGATCATTCAGTTCACAAACATAGTTGTAAACTAACTTAGGTTGGCCCTAGGAGACCCGATGCAATTGATGTATCTCATTCACACTGTACTTTGTATCTCATATGAACATTTGATGAATATCTAATAAAAGAAGAATTTGGTTAGGTTTCCCCCCCTTGTGGAGTTTTGCCCTGGTCTCTAACCTAAATCGTGGTGTCTTTATTTGTGCATGCTTTTCTTTCGTTGTTCTTTATTGTTCCGCTGCATTGTTGATGTTATTGTTCTCTCTACATAATTGTTAATGATAATATGATGTAATGGGGTGAATGTAATGTGTAAATGATGAAAAGTTTTGAAAATGCAATTATCTACAGTAGAGAACAATCAAGCGCTAAAAATTAACATGGTATCAAAGTTGGGCTGAAGAAAAGTCATTGAGATCACCCTTGCGAAGACTCATATGATGAGGTTCATTATCAAAGTAGAGTGAAAGGGATGAAGATTATAGGGACCTAAAATAATGGTAGGGTTTGAATGACCCTAGGAATCCTCTAGAAACTATGGTTTGAGAGAAACCCTAGGAGTGGCCTTCATATGGAAAAGCCTGGTATGCTTCAAAATTGTTCATGATATGATCTGTAAAAATCCATTCAATTATTCAAGTACCTGTAATAGATTTAGAGAAACCATAAGTGAGGGTATGATGCAAGATCTAGTGGTCATCGATCGTTGCGCTTGGTTTCTGATGAAGGAAATTAAGGATACAAGTGGTGTTCAAGATGGTTTATTTCATCTAAAATTGACATAGTCATATGGTTGATGGACTATGATGAATCATGGAGACAGGATCAAGAGGGAGATAATAACTTCCTACAATCCTCATGAGAGATAAGTACTTTCAAGACTTATGTTATTTTTTGCTCTTGTTTAGATTTATCGTTCTAGACTATTGTTTATTCTTCCTGCATACTTAAATGATTATTTTGCTAACTTCTTGAATGAGGATGTGTTCAAGGAAAGCAAATCCTTCTCAAGGATCATCATGATGTAGAGCATTGTAGGAAAAGTTAGCTCTTTGAGGGAGTTGGTGTAGGTAGAGTAAACTCCAAAAGGAAGTTGGTGCTGGATAATGAATAAGCCACTCTCCTATCTAGAAAAAGGATGACAACCTTGTCTCATCATCAGGTACACTTTCATTATGTTTATTTATTTTGCTATTATTGCTCTTGCTCTTGTTCTGGGGTTAATAGGTACATCAAAAGGATGGAAGGACCTAGTCATCGATACTGAAATTGAGGAGGATGCATAAACATCCCTTGATTAGAGCAGGCACTTGGAAGTTGGACAAGAGCTAAGACCTTGAAGGAAGAATTGCAATCTCCCCATTTGATATATATGACTATGATTGAAGAGGCTTCCTATTTAAAAGGAGTAGATTGCCATGTTGAATGCAACATTCTAATGAGATGGGGAGATCTTTATGTCCTACATACAGAAAGACCATTCTAGATGACAAGATGCAGTAGTGCTAGATGCTTTAGAAATATCAAGCTCAACAGTGATACCAAAATTGAGAAGGATGCAAAAACATCCCTTGATTAGAGTAGGCACTTAGAAGTTGGACAAGAGCTAAGACCTTGAAGGAAGGATTGCAATCTCTCGATTTGATATATATGAATATGATTGAAGACACTTCCTATTCAAAGGGAGTAGATTGTCAAGTTGAATGAAACAGTTTGATGAGATGGTGAGAGCTTTATGTCCTTCATACAAAAGGACCATTCTAGGTGACAAGATGTAGTAGTGTCAGATGCTTCAACAATATCTAGCTCAGTGATAAGATACTCTCAGAGGGAGAAGACTGTGATAAGATCCTAGCACTTGTTTCCAGATGCACTATTATTAGATGTATGTGAAGTTTTTTCCTTAAAGAAGAAGCATACTTGGAGCTACCTCAAAACGTTGAGGCACATATGAAGAGTCTCATGATTATAGATTGAAGTAAGTCCTATATGAACTCAAGCAAGTCCCCTAGACTTAGCATGCTTGGATTAATGGACACCTGATTTAGACCTTGACTTCCCTTCAATGTTGAAGGTATGTCCTTAATGTTTGGTTTTGTATATGCTAACAATTTATTCATGACAGGATCGGATCATCTTTGTAATCAGTGCTAGAGGGAGATGGCCTCAGAGCCAAGATGATCAACATCTTGAGATTAAAAAGTGTAACAGAGAGATGATGAGGACTTCATTGTTAAAAAGTATGTTGTCAAAGACTTGACATGATGGATTGTACTTAAGCAGTTAAGAGAGACTCCTCTTCAAATTGAGATTTGATGGATCATTTTCTTGTAAGAATGATCCTTGAGCCAGATAGTGCCTGGAGATGTATATTGGGTTGTTGAGACAAGTATTAATCATGGGTTCAAATACACTGCCAGACTTGATGGATACACTGATGTTGATGGGATGGAAATGTTGTTGACAAGAAAAGCACATCTCACTATTGTTATAGCTTGGGGTCTACCATGATTTCTTAGATGAGTCGGAAACAAAACTTTGTTGATTTGGGTAAAATTGAGGTAGAGAAAATCATTGCTTGCATGGCTAGCTGTGAGCAGTGTGATTGACAAAGCTCCTTGGAGAGTGGTTTGAGCATGTGTCGGAGATGACTATGATATACTTCGATAATATGAGTGGGATCTGACTCTTCGGGAATCTTGTGTTTTATGACCAGTCCAACCATTTTGAGATTAATATCATTATATTTGGGTTATGGTGAAAAGGGAGCAGAGAGGCTCCAGCAGTGAATTGTTGTGGAATTGAAGCACTAAGGTTTAAGCAGATGAGCAGGTTATTCTTACCAAGCCTTTGTCGAAAGGGAGTCGAAAGGGAAGTTCTTGGTCTTCAGAGAACAACTTGGATTGATGGATGTAACCCTCCCAGGAAAGGGCCACGGCTGATCGAGAACATTGAGCTATGCTCTTCCCCCTTGTTTGAGTTCCCAAGGAGAGCAATTGAGCAAGATAGCTCCTAGGGTTGAGGGAACTTTGGACAATAGGATAGGGTGTGATTCTTAACCCTGAAGCAAGTGCATCTCGCATACTGTCACTGTAGGGTGTGTGTGTGATCCTTGTTGCATCGAGAGGCGCATTCTATAACCCAATATGAGAGGAAGTGTAAGTATGTCACGTCTCCAATAAAATAATAATAATAATAAATTAATGTCGGCCCAAAACAAAAATGAAAATAATCATATAGATAAAAAAAAAAACTACAATACAATTCAACACAAAAAATCTAAAATCATGCTCCAATTTTTTTTAATATTTCTTTTAATTAAATATTTTTTAAATGAATGTTTAAAAGGAAAAACCATATACTATAGATATATTAAAATCTTTAAAGACATAAATATTTCCTTGTCAAAGTTGTAATGTTTGAAAATATCAGTGTTTTTAAACCTGGCCGGCTTGGAATCGACTCGGTCGAGTTGGTCTGAGTTGGCCAAAAAAATCTCAACTCGGTGGTTGAAACAGTTCGGCCGGCCGAGTTAATACCAAGCTGGCCGAGTCCATATCAACCGGGTCAGGTCAAGGAAAGCGGCTAGTGAACCCCCAAAAACGCAAAATTTTTGATTTTTTTGATTTATTTATTTATTTTTTTCTAAGTGTGGGGGACTCCAAATGGTTTTATTAATTGGTTTGTTGGTCTTTGGGGTCCATTCCCCTCTCCTAGTATTGATATGCTATTCATATGGTAGGAGAATGTCACTTTTACTTAAATTTTTAACATCACCATGAAATGACTCAGGATGTTTGAGAGTGGTTTCGGCCTCACTAGATTTCATATGGAGAAAGTAAAATTTTAGATTTCATTCAAAATCCAGCAGACTTATCAGTTTTTCAGGATTTCAAGATTGGGGGATTGCAATGTTTCCATTGAATTTTGTCGTGTATTAGGATATGGAATTCGTATTTAATCAAGAGCACCAATCCCTCTATGTACCTTGATGTTAGTGACAATCCCTCTATGTATCTTGGTTGTTGAACTCCTCCGAGATTCGCTCCCAAACCGGGAGCTTATGAAAATGTCGTTCCCACTCCTGTTTTCGCTCTCGCTCCCTGCTTTTTCTCCCGCTCCCAAGTAACACTGATCTAGATGATGGTGGCAACTCTAGCAGTAGCTAGTAGTACTGGTCACAGAATTTTGTTGTAGAGGCCATTTATAGCCTCCTTGGTTATGTGTTTTGGTTTTGATCTCTATATCATCATCGTGTATGTATTGGCAAGTGCACTAGGTGCCATTTTGATATAATGGATATATTCATGAGCCTACTTTGATCATATGTTGTATGGCAATGTATAACGGCAACCTTGGAATAACAGTGACCTTAGTGCACATGTTGATACTCTCAATGAATGACATGTCGGTGACCTTGACGAATGTCATAACAGTAACCCTATACATATTAGTAACATTGTTGTGATATGATAGTAACCTTGTTGACAGTATGATGGCAATGACTTTGCTCCTATATGATGGTAGTATGATGACAGTGACCATGTTTATAGTACACGATGACAATAACCCTCAATGGCAGTATATCTTTGATGATGACACTTGACAGTGATGGGACCTGCTCTTATGACTCTCGACAGAGATGATTCTTGATAACATTTGATGACATTTGACAGTATTGATTCGTGACAGTGATGATGTCCATTAACAATGATGATCTCTGATGGTTATGACACTTGTTACTATGACACAGATGTTACTTCTTGTGATAGTGATATGGCAACAACTCTCTATAGATCAGATAGTGATATGGCAACAACTCTCTAGAGATCAGATCGTTCAATTCACAAACTTAGTTGTGAATTGACTTGGGTTGACCCTAGGAGGCCTCATGTGGTTGATGTATCTCATTCACACTGTGCTTTGTATCTTAGCTGAACATTTGATGAATATCTAATAGAAGAAGATTCTAATTGGGATTTCCCCCTTGTGGGATTTTGCCCTAGTCTTTGACCTAAATCATGGTGTCCTTATTTGTGCATGCTTTTCTTTTGTTCTTTATTATTCTGTTGCATTGTTGATGTTACTGTTCTCTATACATAATTGATAATGATGATATGATGTAATGGGGTGAATGTAAATGTGTAAATGATGAAAAGTTTTGAAAGTGCAATTATATACAACAAAGAACAATCAAGCCCTAAAAACTAACAAGAACTTAGCCTTATCTAGACATTCACAAATAATAAAAAATTATGTCCTATAAACACCCATTTCGCTACTAGCTTCATTTATCTTCAACCCATTATCAATTCTCAATTCGAGATGACAGGATTGTTTATAGGAAATAGTGCCCAAATCATTTCAACAAAAAATAGCTAGGGCCAACTATTGCTCTATTTGTTATAGCAAATCCTTCTAGGATTCAATATATGTAGTTTGTGCCATGAGAGAACCTTGGTGAAAGTTCTTGGGTTTGTTGATGGCAACAAGCCCACCATGGGTACTCATATGAGAAAAATGAACAAAGCCAAAGATGCAGTTAAAGCATATATGAAGGGCAAGGTGAAGAGGGAAAGGAAAGAAGGAAAATGGAGCCAATGAAGCTCTAAGAGCACGTGGCCAGGGTTTCCTAGTTGTCGTTGCTTTTCATCGAGAGTCTACAATATTGAGAAGTACACAGTTTTAAAACCAAGTCAGTCTGAATCGGATTTGACCTGGTCAACCCAGACCCCTGCCCGGGCCGGTTCAGTAGAAAAACTGGTTCGATTGCTGGTCCGTTACTGAATCGGCCAAGCCGAACATCGACTCCACCGATTCGGTAATGGTCCGAATCGCTTGGCCAAGCCCGTCTTACACTGGTCGAGTTAGTCCAAGGTGAAAAATGGCGGCAACTCAGACTTGAAACTCATTTTTTTTTGCTTTTTTTTTTCTTAATGCCTCTACCCCTCTCCCAATCCTATAAAAGTGACCCAATCCCCTCACGTTTCCTCACAGCTATCTCATTGCATTTATGTGAGCATTTGTGAGGAGTTTGCGAAGAGTTGGAGTTGGCTTTTGGCGCAGCAGTGAGGAGGTTCTTGGGCAATCATTGGAGAAACATTTTGGACCAGCATTGAGGAGATGGTTTTTTTAGTAGCATTTAGGAGGCTAGATGTATTTTTTTTCACTTCTCAAATTTGCCCTTGTTTTTTTTTTTTTTTTCAAATCTGGAAATTGAAAAGAGTAATTTTTCTAGAAGAAATGAGCATTGAAGAGTTGTTTTCTTTTTCTTTTATTTTTAGACTTTTGTCCTTTCATTTTCAATTCCAAATATCAGAAAATGGCTCCTAGAATGAAAGATGTTGGTTGGGCATATGCTGCGCTGATTGATAATCAAATGTATTGTAAATTGTCATAAAAGAATTAAGGGAGGTGGAGGGGGCATTCACAAGCTCAAACAACACTTGTTTGGTATTAGAGGCTAAATTGTCCCATGTGCAGTGCCATCAAAGCAAAATGGGGAAATTTGGAAGGAGTTGCTAGAAAAATTTTAGAAGTTTGAGGGAGAAAAAGATAGGCACAAAGAAATAAAGGTTGAAAAAAGGAGGAAGAGGAGGATAAAACACATGATGGTTGCCAACCCCAATTTTGATTATGAGGGATCTCCATCTATCCCTTGCATTGATGCATCCAAACCCTTTCGCTATGTTCCTACTTCTTTGGAGTCTATTCAAGAAAAGGGTAAGGGTAAAATTAAAAAGAAGTGTGATATCAAAAGTTATTTCACAATCATGCCCTCCTCTCCCTTTGATAGTGCATATGGTCCTCAAGCTAATAGATGTCAAATCCAACCTACTTTAAATGACCATTAGAAGAAAAAATTGAGAGAAATTGTCTATGATTACATAGCTAGATGATGGTATGATGCTGATATCCCCTTCAATTCTTCTCGTTCACCATATTATGAACCTATGTTTGATGCCATATTTGTTGTTGGAAAGGGCTTCAAAGGCCCTACTTTGCATGAATTAAGGGATATCTTTTGCAAAAAGAGGTTATGTCCATTGAGGAATATCTGAAAGATCTCAAAATTTCATGGGTGAAAATAGGATGTACCATCATGTCAGATGGATGGACTAATCAAAGGAACCATACCATCATAAATTTTCTTATCTTTTGTCCACAGGGAACCATGTTTCTAAAATCAGTTGATGCATCTGATGAGGTGAAAGATGCACACTTGAATTTCACTTTTACTTAAATTTTTAACATTACCATGAAATGACTCTGGATGTTTGAGAGTGGTTTCGGCCTCATTGGATTTCATATGGAGAAAGTATAATTTTAGATTTCATTCCAAATCCAATAGACTTATCAGTTTTTCAGGATTTTAGGATTGGGGGATTGCAATGTTTCCATTGAATTTTGTCGTGTATTAGAATATGGAACTCATATTTAATCAAGAGCACCAATCCCTCTATGTACCTTGATGTTAGTGACATTGGTTGTTGAACTCCTTCGGGATTCGTTCCCAAACCGGGAGCTTCTGAAAATGTCGCTCTCACTCCTGTTTTCGCTCTCGCTCCCTGATTTTGCTCCCGCTCCCAAGTAACACTGATCTAGATGATGTTGGCAACTCTAGCAGTAGCCAATAGTACTGGTCACAGACTTTTGTTGTAGAGGCCATTTATAGCCTCCTTGGTTATGTGTTTTTGTTTTGATCTCTATATCATCATCGTGTATGTATTGGCAAGTGCACTGGTGCCATTTTGATATAATGGATATATTCATGAGCCTACTTTGATCATATGTTGTCTTCTATCTATATTCTAATGCTGTGTGTTTGGAAACATGAACATAAATCTTTAAAATTATGTGTTTTTATAAAAAATAAATATTTAATATATTTTTTACAATGACCGAGTCATTGAAATCAAGCCGGCCGAGTTGAAGTCGGAGTCGGAGTCGACCCTTGGCCGGGTCGTAGTCGGAGTCAGAGTTTCAAAACATTGGAAAATATTTATTTGATATAGTTTTATTATAAATTTTGTTATCATGCATGTAAAAACATCATTAATCTAATATGAATATTAAAAGATTAATATTATTATTATTAAATCTAATATTAATATTAATATTATTAAATTTAATAAGTTTGGATCAATAATTTGAGGAAAAGTTTGCATCTCCAAGGATTTGATCCCTCTCAGCACATGTTAGATTCGAAGTTAGATGGAGCTAGGTTGGTCACTTAACGACAAGTGGGTATCTCCCCCTGCCATCAAGTCTGGGACTTGACAAAGTATACCCCAGTATGCATCCTACGCACAAGATAGGCTTGTTGAGATTTCCAGCCATCTGGCAAATGGGTGAGGAGACTTGAGTTAGGTTGTGCTCCTTACCATTTATGGTAAATGGTATCTCCCTCAAGTGATGGGATGCATGTGTTCTACCACTGACTCTTGAGGGTCAAAATGGGAAGATCAATGGACAATATGATAGACCATGATCCTTACCTCTCATGGTATGTCACATCCTGCCTATTGCCGAACAATAGGATAGACTATGATCCTTACCTCTCATGGTAAATGGTGTCCCTATGATGATTCTTCTTCTTTAGATCGAGAAATCATTATTCAAGTGATGATCAGAGGAAAAAAGTTGAGACGAGATGTGATGTGATGAAATGGATGTCTTGTTGATGCAACAGAGGTGAAGGTCATGGAACTTGAACTGGAGACCAGTAGGGTTTGGAGGATTGAATCGATCTCCCCTACCATCGATTGTGGATTATTATTCTTCCATGAGATTTGGGACGAATTTCCCATGAGAAACCCAACTTCCCCAAAGGAAAGCCCATTGTGCCCTAAAGAGGATTTATATTTGGTCAAAAGGAAAAAAAATCGATTGGATTAAAAGAGAAATATTAATTATAACTATTTGGGCAAGCAATTATTTGTTAATATATTTAAAAGCAAATTTTAACTTTTGTGTTTTCTCCTAGTTACAAGGGTCGGCCTCATATGTCGGCTCCACTATTGGAGGATTCATTTTTTGCCCAGTGAATGTCTATATAATGAGATCGTT